>JAUMJL010000273.1:2560000-3841207 GCA_033558185.1 Dromococcyx pavoninus | reverse complement strand
GACGGACAGGCCGCGCCCCCTTCCCCGCCCCTCCGCGCCGCCATTGGCCGGCGGGGCCGCTCGTCGCCGCGCGCCCCGCCCCCGCCGAGCCGTACATTTACGCGGTAGCAAAAGAGAAAGTAACGAGGATGGTGCGGGTGGCGCGCGGGGCGCGGAGCGGACGGCGCGCGGGGCAGCGGGCGAGAGACACGGCGGCGGCGGCGGCAGCGCGGGGCCGTGACGGTGGGTGCGGAGCCGGGCCGGGCGGTGCGAGGCCACGCCACGCCACGCCACGCTTTCTCGGGACGTGGGGGCTGCGGGAACCCGGGCACGGCTGCTGCGGCGGGGAGCACTCGCCCTGCTCGTTGGCGGCGGCTCCCGATCCCTGCGCTCAGGCTGAGCCTTCGGTTTAACACTTCTGCTTTTTTCCCTCTTTCCCCCGTCCCCAACCAGAGGGGCTGGGCTGTCTCCCTCAGTTATTTAACGTTGTTTTAAGTGCATCAGGCGAAGGCGCTCGGGGCTTGTTTATCCTTTTTGTAAACAGCGAAAAGGGCGAGGGGGGGCTTGGGAAAACAAGAGTAGGCTGGAAAACCTCCCGGGTGAGCCAGGACCTCCGCCGTCATCGGTCCCTTGCTCCAGAGGTCGCCCCGGTGAGGCTGTGCAGGATGGGGCATCTCCGAGCCGCTTTTCAGCGATCCCGGAGCAAATCGGGGTGGGGAAGCGAGCCGTTGTTGCGAGCGCTGGCTGGGTTTAGGGGCTTTGGTGGAGTTCGTGAAGTTGCCGTTAAGATGTGTTTTCCAGCGAAAGCCGCAGCTGCACGCAAAGTTGCTGGGGCAGGGGAGGCACTTTCTTAGGTTGTTTTGCTCTTGTTGTTTTTCTTTCCTCCCGAGTGATCCTGTGTTGCTGTCTTTTAGCAAATGGCAAACCAAAGGCTGGGCAGTCTGCAACCTTGGCTGGTGTAGGGGGAGACCTCTCTTTTTAGAAGGTGTGGAGCGTGCTGGGGAGAAGGGAACTCCTGCTTCGGGACTGCTGGAGAGCAGCAGCCTTCCCGGGCCTGAAGCTGAGGATTTAACGGAGACTGGATCTAACAGGGAGATTGAAGGCGCATGCTTACTTTTTTGTAAGGAACTCCAGAACCTAATTTTCCTATTCTCTGTTTAGCTTTATGTGTTTAAGTTTGTAAGCATGTTGGAGAATTTATTCATAAGCTAATTTTATTCTAGCTTGCTGGAAAAGTTGCGTGTCACCACTGACACATTCAGCTTCTGTGTGTTCCCTCTAGTAGCAGAGTCAACCCAGTAGCTGCTTCCCTTGCAGTAAGACACAGGAGCAAGAGAATGTGCCTCTGTCTTTATCAGTTGCATGCCTTGCAGCCTGGGGTTTCAGAATAGCTCAGCACCATCTGTGTGCAGACAGATGCCCCCTCCGGGGTGTAGCTGCACAGTCCAAGCTAGTCGTGTGTGTTCTGTGTGCCATACACACACATGCGGTTAGCTGAAGTACTTGCTGCAGAACTGGAAAAGGGTTTTTAGCAACTACTGCGAGCGGATAACTGTCAGAAGAGGTTGTTGGGTTTCTACCTGTCGGTAATGGGTGTTGGCAAAATTGCTGTATCTGTAGGTTTATGTAATTTCACTATTTGTTTTCATCATCTTCTTCCCATTCCCCCTCCCTTTTTTCTTTTGCAGGGTGATCTTGAGTTCTTCTTAACTTGCTAGTGCTCAGCCTCCTCATGCCTCCGTCTCCTTTAGACGACAGGGTAGTAGTGGCACTTTCGAGGCCGGTGAGACCTCAGGATCTCAACCTTTGTTTAGACTCTAGCTGTCTTGAATCTGCCTCTTCTGCCAGTGAGAGCCACTCCAGTCTGCTCGGCGCAGCTGTTGTGTCCCTAAAGACTGCTAATCTCACGTATATGCCCTCATCTAACAGCTCTGCACGCTCCCTGAGTTGTGGATGCAGCAGTGCCAGTTGTTGCACTGTGGCAACATACGACAAGGACAGTCAGGCCCATACTCAAGCGAGCACCAGCAGCACCCACACCGGAGCCTCCACTACCTGCCCTGCCAACCAAATGGTCAACAGCAATGAGAACGCCGGCAGCTTGAGCCCGCTGGGCGGAGTGGGGAGCCCAGTCTCGGGCACCACCAAGCAACTCGCTAGCATCAAGATAATTTACCCCAATGATCTGGCAAAGAAGATGACCAAGTGCAGCAAGAGCTACCAACAGAACCAAGGGCCTGTAATCATTGACTGCAGGCCATTCATGGAGTATAATAAGAGCCACATTCAAGGGGCTGTCCACATTAACTGTTCTGACAAGATCAGCCGGAGAAGGCTCCAGCAGGGCAAGATCACTGTCTTGGACTTGATCTCCTGCCGGGAAGGCAAGGACTCCTTCAAGAGGATCTTTTCCAAAGAAATCATAGTTTATGATGAGAATACCAACGAGCCAAGCAGAGTAATGCCTTCTCAACCACTCCACATAGTTCTGGAGTCACTTAAGCGGGAAGGCAAGGAACCCCTGGTCCTCAAAGGTAATCCTCTTCTTTCCCTATGTGTAGCCTCATGGTTTGCTTGGCAGTGTGTTGTGTTCTGCCATCAGCCCTGCTGATGGTTGAACTTTCAAAGCTTTTGTTTATTTCTGGAAGAGCCTGTGTGCCTTGAGTCACTGATGGCAAAGCAAATGCCTTCCATGGACACAGTGGAGAGATGCTTGCTTTTCTCTGACTGTTGCCCTTGAGTAGTGGAGCGGGTGGGGGCTGGAAGGAGGAGGAAACGTGCTTCCTGGTGACTGTCTGTGCAGACAAAGAATTTCCCTAGTGCTTGCTCTGAGTATTTATAGCCCAAGGGACAGAGGTCCAGGAGGGTATACTCTTTTAGCTGGTCAGACTGACCTTTACTTAGCAGCTTTATTTTCGTGTGTATAAAACTGAACTTGTAGGTACTGGTGATGGGCAGTGGGAGAGTACAAGAAAGGAAGAAAGATGAAAGAGGCCACTTGGTGTCTGAGGCATTGCATCATGGACCAGTCAGCAAAACTTGAGGAGCAGTCAAGCCTAGCTTTGGTGATATGGGGTCAGAATAATGGACAGATACAGATACTACTTCTAAAGTGATCTGAAAGTATTGTGTTTATATGTATGCATGCTTATATGTGCGTATGGCTTTACTGTAGAGGCTCCTGGTTTAATGTGGTGTTTGGTCTATCCCGTAATGCTCTGGGGGAAATAAACCTCAACAATTAAAGCAGCATTTGAGGACACTTCCCTTTCTTCACTTGATTCTGTAGCCCCTGTTTATAATGGTGTTGCTCTCTAGATTGAGTCTCCTTTTACCTGAGTGTTTAGAATCATCTAATTGGAAAAGACCTTTGAGACCATCAAGTCCAACCGTACCTGTCCCTTTACTAAACCATGTCCCTAAGAAACTCATCTGCCCGCCTTTTAAACACCTCCAGGGATGGCAACTCAACCACCTCCCTGGGCAACCCGTTCCAAAGCATGACCTCCCTTTCAGTGATGAAATTTTTCCTGATGTCTAATCTGAGCCTCCCCTGGTGCAACTTGTGGCCATTTCCTCTCGTCCTATCATCTGTCACTTGCGAGACAGATGTGCCATTCGGAGACATGGTTGGCAGAGACTGGCTGTGGCACTGAGAAGCTGTGGAAGGATTTGTTGCTTAGCACGTACTGTACCTATTTAATTCACTTAATTTTCTGTACAGCTTACTACTTCCAAGCTGCACAACGTGACAGGAGAATGGATTGGGCTATTAGTTTATCCCCTTTCCTGTGTTTAGTTTCAGAGCTTTATAGGAGTGAAGGGTCCTGCGGGATACTCCTCTGTGGATGTATCTTGTGAAAGTTTAAAATTGTGCTGAACTTTGTTCTTGGTCCCAGCAAGTGTAAGGCCATGCTAGGTTTACTTTGGTGCTTGCTGCAGGTTCTCAGTATGCTTTTGTTGAATCTCTCAGGTTGTGATGGTGCCATTCATCTGTAAAAGAGAGAGAGAGGTGGTGCTTTCGAGGGTGAGGTTACCACTGAAGTCCTGGGTTTCTAGCAACAGTCACTCTTTTGTATAGCATTTACAAGAAGATATATGGTTGTAATCTGCAAGCCTTCCTGTCCTTAGAGAAGTCAGATGCTGAAGGTGTCTTTCCTCAGTGTTTCTCTGAAAATCCTGAAGCTCCTATGAATCTCAAACTAGCTTTTTTTTTTTTTCAGTGCCTGAAGTATTATACCTGAAGTATACCTCAGGTACACCTGAAGTACACGTCAGCCCAGGGTGAGGAGGAGCCACAGAGCTGTAGTTGGGCAGCATCAAGCCATTGGGTTCTCTGGGCAGGTTGTGGGCACACTCTTCTCCCACCTACCAATGCTGATGGCTGCCCCTGGGCGCTGTGCTGCCTTTGAGTACTTGTGAGGTTGCTTGGGCCATTTTTAGTTTTCAGGCACTGAGAAATGTTAGCATCTGCTTCAAAGACCTGCATAGCAGAAATCCCCTCCCCAGACTTTTCTGCCAACAGATCTGAAAGCATGCTGTAAGACAGTGGAAGCCCAAATCCTTTGCTTTTCCAGATGTAGTGGTCAGCTGGGCCACAGCAGACCTCACCTGGGGAAGTATGTGGCGAAGAGCCCCCCCCATCACCCCAACTCCCCTCTCCCATTTTGAAGTGGGCTTGAAGTGGGACTCAAATCGGGGTTGAATGGCATCGAACACACCGTAAAGCAGCATTTAGGAAGGCTGTGGTTAAGTTTTGGATCTGGAAGAGCAGTGCTGGAAGTGCTTGTTATTTAGTTTTGCTTGTCAGGTAGTGTTTTTTTTCTTCATGTTTCAGCAGCCTGGGAGCTGGTGTGAACATGCCCCTGGGCTCAGGCACTGAAATGAAACCAGGGATAGCTGGGGAGTCCTCTTTGCCTCCATTTGTTATTTTGAGCGATTTCTCTTGCTCGCTGCAATCCAGTCCTAATTTATTGTTAGCCCATCTGATCCCCTGTGTTGTGTTTGCAAACACTCGTTGCTAGCCTGGCTGTCCAAGTTTATGTGCCTCTGATCTGGTGCCACCTTCTCCATGTTTGGTGCTGCCTGTCAGCCCATGGCCCTGTTGCTGTTTTTGTGGTGTGGTGTCTCGTTGTGGGGTGAATCTGATCAGCAATGCTGAGGGTTGAGTTACAGCTTTGGCTTACAGTGCACTGGGGTAGCAAAGTGGCCCTGTGTGCATTTAGGTTTTAAGTGCCTGAATCTCTTTAAGCAGCAGAGAAATTCTGTCTTGTTTCCAAAGGCCAGACTGTGATCTATAGGCAAATGTATGTATGGAGCACCTTATTAGGCTCAAGTTAAAAAGAGGTGGCCTGATTTATTTTTAATGTAGCAGACCAGTGTATAAACTATCTCTGTGACAGGAAAGTGTTGGGGTTTTATGTATGCTGTCGTAGGGGGGGATTTTAGGATTTCTCTTCCTCTCTTCCTATCTATCACTCCTTTCTTCTTCCTTTAACATGGAGCATTTATATTTGTCATGAGCATAACATCTGCATAATTTTGGATTTGAGCTCTTTGGAAGCAAAGATTTGCTTATTTCTTTGTTCAAAAGGCACAGCAGCACTTCAGATGGATGTAAACCCCTTATTTTTATAAAAAGAAAAAAAGAACATGTAATTAACAGTGCTGATGCACAGGCCCTAGCAAACTAAACTGTCAGGGCTAAAGCTGCTGCTCGGTCTGTTTGTATACAAAATAGGAAGAAGTCTTGTTTTCCCGCACCTGCATCTACACACCCTGTTGCTAGACCATGGTATTGCATGGCTACTGAAACATAAAGGCCTCCCTTTTTGTGGATATGCTGAGGTTTTGTTGGGTTTTTTTTTTTTTTGCTTAGTACTGGGAAGGAGAGGAGGAAAAAACAGTGATGTGAGCCCAGCATCCCTTTTGCTTGAAGCCAATGCAAAAGCTCTTGCTGAATTTGAGAGGGAGAGCATGGTAGTGTGGTGGAGTTGTGCCCCTTTCTCTCCTGCAAACCTGACAGCAAGACATCTCTGCCATGCCTGAGTGCCTCAGCTCAAAGACAGAGTGGCCTGAAGTCTTGGGGTTTTGTGTGCTTTCGTTTGGTACTTGAACCTAAAAAAGTGAAGTTGGAAATTAATTGGCATTTGGATGAAAAGTATTATTTTACCCAGAATGAATTATTTAGGTTTGGAGTTGAGTGTCTCTTTTCCAAGTTAAATTAAATTTACAAATAAAAATGAAAAATTGAAGCATCTATGCCAACACATTTCAACAGCTTTTAACATAAAAGGAGTTGCCTTTGTCTCCCTGGCCAGTGTCCAGCTGTATTGTCTTCATCTTGCCCTTTCTTCTCTACCTTCGAGCCCTAGCAGTGGGCGCCTTGTGAATCTGCTGAAGTCTTGTGTTTAGTTTTTAAAGGCTTCTGTGTTTGACTGTGGGGAAACACCAAATTCAAAACCAAAGATGCAAAAGGTAACTTGGTGAATAATCCATTGTTTTTTGCCCTGCGTGCTGTAGACTGATGGCTGTACTAGTAAAAGGGGGATGGGGAGGAACTAGCTGGTGGACATGACTGGTTGCTTCTCTCTTCTTGTTCCTAGTCTGAGGAGCTTATTTATGCACTGGTTTTCTGTCTTCTAATTTCTCACGTAACAGGGAAATAACTGATGTGACTTGCTGTTGTTATAGTGGCAAGTGTGAGACCTGTTGGCAAACCACTTCATGCTTTCCACCATGGCATAAGAATAGCTTCAGATCTCTTACTGCCCTGAGGTCTGATATCAGGGAAGTTGAAACAACTATAGGGGGACTAAGACACCTATAAAAAGAATTAAGTCCCTCTTTTATGTTGTCCCGTGTTTCTGTAAAATGCTGTGATCGACTGCTTTTGGAATACCTGACCTGGCAAATATAATTAATTGTAATAATTAATAATGTAAAATTTAACAGTGCCAGCGTTACTGTAAACCCTAATTGGATTACACTGCACAAGTGTATTTGAGAGTAAGACTTGATGCGATGGTCAACAAAGCTAGCTGACCAACAAAACATGTGCCTGGCACTTACTTCCAACAGAAATCTCCACTGAATTATTGTTAGGTCATGGTTGTAAAAGGGAAATCTGTATTTTTAAGCATTAAGTAATATGTGTGAACAATCCAGTGAGTTTGAAGTGAGTTCTCTCTGTGCTGCAGAGGAAATCTGGCCCCATCAGTCATTGGGGAGAAACTACTTCTGGCTCTGTTAGGGCTGAGATTTTGCCTTCAGTTTTCAGACTGGTTGCTGGAGCTTAAAAAAAATACCTTTCTCCACTGCAATATATAATCTTATTGACCAGGATACTTGAAAATTCTTACTATGTGTCTATATCTTTTGCATTTGGATAAGCTGGGACAATAATGTCACTGGAGACCACAACCTTTTCTGTACTTCGAGGGGATGCTTCTGCAGAGGAACGTGCCTCTAAACTTTGCCTACTCAACAGTTAAAGTGTAGAATTTCTCCCCAGATGATGGCATCTCAGAGTTCAGGGTGCTGGCTCACACAGTGCATGTCATGTTTAAAATGTCCTTGTGGGGGGAAGAGTGCAATGACACTGCCCTGGAAAGAGGAACAGGAAGGAGGTTGGTGGGTGTTTTTTAGCTCTTCAGCTTCTCATACCCTTGGAAATCCATTGAAGAGTCAAGAAGCAAACTGTTACATTAGGAAAATATCTGTGATGCTTGTAAAATAAATAAATCAAACTCTGTTTAAACTGGGGGGACATCCCCTGCAATGTGCCTGGTAGGCAGAAGTTGGGTTATAATTAGCTGAAAGCCTCACGTGCTGCCCTTACCCTTACACTGTCTCAGGTGAGACACTACTTCTAAAACCTGTATGGTGTTTCTTCCTAGTGTGTCTTCTGGCTTTTTATTCTGAAGGTGAGCACAGCCTTTTTAAAAACGCTGAGGGTGGAAGAGATGAGTGGTGTCTGGATTTTAACTAATACAGATAGAATTTTTTTTTTTAAGGCATATGCATGGATTGTTTTCCTTTCTGAGCAGCAACTAATATTTTTATGATTCTTAAAAGCACAAAAGTTTTTAGTGATATTACCTTGGCTTTACCATGTATTTGAAGTGAAGGATCAGCCACTTGTCTTTAGGCTATGACTCTATTTCCTTTGTGAAAAGCCACATTATCATGAAGATTTTTTGTTTATGCAAGCAACTCTAAAGTGAAAAAATGCTATAAATATGAGCAGCATACCCACAGTTTTAACATTTGTCTGTTTTGCGTGTTTGCCAGCCAACAAGGGGAGAAATATTTCTCAAATATTCAGCTTGAGCTTTGTTTCTGGGTACTCACCTGAATGTATCTTTGGTGGGATTTAAACATCTCAGAACTGTAGAAGTTAAACTTTTTTTGAGGTTCTTGTTGTCACGAAGGTGTTTGATAGCTGGGACTTAAAGAAGAACAATGGGTATCATGGATGTCACTTTCCCCCTCCTCTCCTGAAAGTCAGAGCTGACAAAGAGTCTTGTTGAGAGGAGACTGGATGAAGGTACCATCTTGAGTATGTTTGTTTTCACTTTGGCTAACAAGTCTTTCAAGTAGCTGCATCTCACCTGATCGTGATCCACTGAATGTTAGTGGTTATGGTGGTCAAACTCACGGGTACCCCATCGGCTTTGGGTTTGGCCATCAGTTTTGACTGTGCCTCTTAATGCACCTTGTAGGGAGTCAGATCTGGAGGCATTCAGTGGGGTTACTTCTGCAGCTGTAAAGTCCCTCATGGTTTCTGTATAGGGTGGCCAGTTGATGCTCTGCACTCCAGTAGCTTCAGTAGTGAAACTCCAGGGTTGTTTTTTTTAATGCCTTGAGACTTTTTAGTACAGAAAACTCTTTGCTTCAATTAGTATCTATGATTAAGGCAACCTTTATGTCTAGAAGCATCTCAGCCCACTGGACATCAGTTTTGGTGTTTCCTCCCTTGCTCTGAAAGATGTTGGATCCTCAGGAGCTTGTGTCCCTCCAGAGAGTGGTCTCTGACTTGGTTCTGGAGCTGTGCAGCAGCTTTATAGGACTTAAAGGAGAGGAGGGGATAGGTAGGAGAAGTGAGTCTCTTCTGTGTGGCGCAGTAAGTGCGTAATCTGGCTAAGAGGGATAGAGCTGTGCCTCAATATTAGGGTGGTCTCACGGCCAAGGGAGCTTTGACCGAGGCCATGCAATGGTCACTCTCCTGCTCTGTGACTAAGAACACACAATAGACTTGCTGTGAGGTCTTGCACAAGTAATTTTAGTCTGTCTGGGTCTTCTTTTTCTGTCTTCTACACTGTTTATAACACTGAGCTCATCTGTCTTGTTGCCATTGGTGTTAAGCGTGCCTTACCCAGGTTCATCCACCGTCACAGTCCTGTCTTGGAACAACACAGCTGTCTGTTGCAGAAAGTTGGAGAGCGAGACTTGCAAGCACCTCCTTCCCCTTCTGTCTTAATAGTGTGTCTTTGCTAAAGTGATAAACTGTATGCTCTGATTTACCTCTAAGGATTTTTAGTTCTTTTAAAAATTCAAAGTTTGTTTGCACGTTTCTTTATTTTTGTCTCCCTCCTTGGGTGAGCAGATTACTACTTTCTAAATGAAAGCTCAACTCCTTGTGAAGAGACCAAGATCCAGAAAGTGCCTGGGCTTATGATCTCCTGGCACTCTTTTTTAGTGGTGCCTCTAAAGGCATGTCCCAGAGAGTGCATGCAGAGAGGCCTGAGCCAGCAAGCCTGTTGGGGAGCAAGTGGGACCTTGTAAGTCTGGGTGCCAACTGGTCCCTCTTGTCCTGAAGGAGTGAGCCTCCAATTGCTGCTGCTTGGGGCAACACTAGTCTTGTCTACCTCAATTGTACACGCAGCTCCCTTGGCTGAGGTCCAGCTAGCTCATGTATCCCTGCACTGGGCTGTTCCCACCAGAGGGGTCTGAGGTTAGTGCAATCGGGTTGGCTATAAATCTGTCATCACCTTCTGCTGAGGGGGACGTGCTCAGTGTTGGGAGGGCTTGGGAGCCACTACTCCTGCTAGGGTTAGGTGCTGCTTTGCATGTATGCACCACTGTTTCCAAGTTAATGGCTTTGAATGAGGAAATTGGAAAAAATATATATTTTTTTTAAAGTTGAGCGATACAAACATGTTGGTTCCAGCTCTTTCACTATGCTCTAGCTTTAGAAAACCTACAGTGTGCCTGGATTAATTCCCTCTTGAGGAGGGAACAGAGAACTGCTTCTAATTAAAGGCAATAAAAAGAAGAACAAATGTTATTCCTTGTCTACACATGAATTATCACATATATGTGTTTCTTTTTTACAGTGGCTTAGAGATTTGGAAAAAAGATGAGTTGCAAACTAGGTATAAGTCTTGCTGCTGCTTAGAATTTGCAAGCATATTTTAAATAGAAAACCACCTAATGTGATTAACGTGAGGTTAGTCATAGGTGTTTGTGTTAGTCCTGTAAGGCAGCATGACATTGTGAGGGACAAAACAATGCTTATGCTTCCTGGTAAACATTAATGCTCACTTGACTTGCCTGGGCAGACAAGGAGACCCGAAGTGGTTTTGATCTAGCTGAAGAGGTTCCTTATTTGATTGCTATTTACCTCTGGATTGTGTAAGTATGTTGGGATCTTCTTCTTTCTTGCCTTGACTCTGGATCCAAACTGGGCCAACTTTCTCTTGCCCTTTGGGGCTTTTAGGGTCTAGCCTTGCCTCCCCAACCATTAAGAGTGGGGTTTAAGTGCTGGTAGGGCGGCCCCTGAAGTTTGTGTCATTGTAGGGGCTGACTTACACTGTGCTAGTTTCACTAGCTTGCTGCTTTTTTTTTTTTTGACAGTGTGGCACTGGATATGTCAAGACAATGCTCTTTATTCTCTCTAGGTTTTCTTCATGTGCTTTGAAATACCTTACAGGAAGGTGTAAAAGCAGGGCCAGATAATGTTGTTGTTGTTGTTGTTGTTATTATTATTATATTTTTTTATCATTATTATTTCTTACAGCCAAAAGGATAGAAACTTTTCCAAAAAAGAGTTTAGATCCAGCAGGAATGAATGGCACTCCCAAAAGCTGGTGTGGTATATTGGCACCCTGTTTTCTTTTCATCTTAATACAAATGTTGCTCGTGTTTCTGATGTGAAGGAGAAGTGGCTTGGACTGTCCATCTTTGGGAGACATGAAGCAGCCTGCTCTTTTGTTAGAAAGAAGCTGGTCTGAAGAGGTTGCCCTTAAAAGGGTAAAATGAGAGGGTGACTGAACCATGAAAATGTCTGTGTTCTCTAAAATGTGTGCATTAAAGAGAAATGTCCACTCCTACACATCCAGGATTACATGTCTGACACAGTGCCTCTTCAGATGTGATGAGCCAAAGCCCCTCTGCTTTGCTCTCATTTGTGATGATGCTGGCTGTCTTCAGGCCAAGTGGGCCAGCTGCTTGAAGGATGCACGTTGTGATGGGCAGGGAGAGGGGAGGGGTGGTAATAGGTTGAAAAAACAGAACAAATCTTATGCTTTTGGTAAATCTGGTTTGTTTTGCCTTTGTGAAAACAGACTTTTAGCTTTTTTGTCAATATAAAACCATTTGTGGTATCTTTATTGCATTAAAATAGTTTCTCTTCCTTCCCCCCTCACGTCCTCTGCTTCCTTTGTACAGAGCTTTAGCATTTCTTGATGACCTTTTTGTTAATATGACTTCCAGTGGGAGCATTTCACAGTACAAGTATGTATTCCTTCAGAGTTTATGCTGACATTTCCAGTGATTATTTAATTGGACTTCATGTTAGCATACATCCCTATGGGAATGCATACTTTTGCTGTGAGAAGTTGTAATGTGTGTAATTTTGGGTTTCTGCTATAAATGTTTGCCTCCAGGGAGGATAAGGCCAAACCTCATTTGTGGATGCAGAATTGTCATGGCAATGTGTTTGGGATATGGAGTTTCTTGTCTTGTTCCTAATTACTTTGTTGTGTAGTTTTATCCTTGTACTAAAGTTGAGAGTGATGCTTCTCTTCTTTCACTTTTCTGACCACTCCCCAGGGATAACTCGGGGCTTTGAAGGATGTTTGCATATCACTTATTTTCCCGTGAATACTTTTTTTTTATTTATTCTTTCAAATGGTGGTCCAGGCACTCGCTCAGCACAGAGGGATTTCCAGTTATAAGCTGGAACCACTGTCTTGAATTCAGACATGTGGGCCAGAGGTATTCACAGTGGCTTCTGGACAGGGTGGTCCAGAAGTTAGTGGCATGTCTAGGAAAAGGTAGCAAGTAAGGTAGGGAAGGGATGTGTGGGATTTGCATGGGTGTCCTGGGCCTGAAACTTAGGATCTAAGAAAAAACTAAATTAAAGCAAATAAAAAAGAAAAATTGCAAATCAAAATCCCGAGAAACATTCCCTAGAAGCAGGTTAAGAAAAAAAGAATTGTTTATTTCCAATTGGAAATAATTTGGATGTTCTAGTGGTCCTCAGAAGAAAAGCGAAGCAGTGAGAGCTGATGGTGGAAGGAAGCAACTTGTGCTAGGGTGTGGTAGGTGTTGGAGGTGATGATGTGGTTGAGAGCAGGTGTTGGAGAGGCAGGAGAAGCTGAAAGTAGAGCTGGGCAGAGCAGGTTAAGGGGCTTTTGGTGACCTCTCTCCTGCCTGCCTGGGACATGTCCCTTGGGCAGCCAACAGTGCTGTGCCTGCTGTCGAAGCATGAAATAAAAGCAGATTGGCCCAGGAACTGCGAAGCCAGTGGGAGAGGATGTGCTGTGGCAAGGGGTGTGACCTGTAGAAAGATTAAATTAGAAATGACATACAGACATGTGTGCACATGCATCAATGCTGAGGGGAAACCTTTCCTCTTTATCTCGTGTCACATTTTGACTTCTAAAGTGACCTCAAAATGGTTGTGTCAAGGATGTGCTTGTAACCCTTCTAGGCTACAATTTGTATACAAACTGACCTCTTGGGATGGTTGCCACATGGAAAAAACCTGACCTTGCAAGTTCTCTGGAATGCAGGGGTTAGCCTTTTTGTGAGGTGCCATTGGCAGCTCGGTTAGAGAGAGACTAGATTAGATTGAGTGTGTCAAGGTGGAAACTGTTCTTTGTGAACTATGTTTACTTTTACTTTTTGATGTTTGTTTAAAGCTTAATCTTTTTGCGGCAAGGCTGGTGCTGAGTGCTATGTGTGTGACAGGGAAAGAAACCCTGCAAGAGGTGTTTTGAAACTTCTGTGGACAGGTGAGAAATACTCTTGCAGGACCAGAAAGTCAGACCTGTTCTACTTGCTAATAGAAATAGAAGTAGGAAGACCTTCAGTTCTACCTATAATTTTAGGGAACAGGAGAGCCATGTGGGTTGTTGGGATAAAAGTGGATACCTATTTTGTAAAAGGATGAATTTTTTAAATTCCCCTCCTTTCTTTAACAACAGGAGTGGTAATGTGTGAAGCAGTCCTGGTGTCACTGTGATCTCCTTGTACTGCAGAAGGATGGCTCCCCTCTATAGGCCTGACCTCACATGAATATCCCTCCAGTGTTTTAAAAACAAATAAAAAGCCTTCACCATTTCCTTGAAATCAAAGGAGGAATTCCTAATGCCATTTGGTCTGATAGGTCCCCATGCCTTCTGACAGAAGGCAGTTGTCCTTCTCATCTCAGCTTCCCACTGCGTGGGCCAGATAAAATATTTTCAATCATCTTCAGCCTTCTACATCGGTGAGGGCAAGCCTCGAGTTACATAGACCTACCTCTGCTTGAGATTTAGGAAGTACTGTGGAAGAAGTATGGAGTGTTAGATGCTTTTCTCCTGCTTTTACTCTTTCCATGTCATGTGGCAGTAAGATCCTTCGTGCACAGCCATAAACTTCTGCAGATATGGCTATGTTGGTCTGTGGTCTGCTTGGCTGCCCACATCCTGGGAATGGATTTGATCTGTACTGGCTGAATTGTGCTTTAACCTGTGTGACTCCTTGTTAGCTTGGTGGAAGCAAACAAGCCATGATGGATTTGCTGCTAAAAGTGATCCTGGTGTCCTTTAGAGTGCCACTGTGCTGGAGCTCACTGGTTCTCCTTCCGTGGGAAAGCACTTCTACTGTAGACCTGTGACCTGGGGACAAGCCACTGCCTCCAAGAAAGCTCAGCCAGCTTCGGCCCTCCGTAAACCTGTAAGATGAAGGTCAGCACAGGAGAGGGATACTACCTACCTGCTGAATCCGGTGGGAACTGTAGCCTGAGCCAAAGGGGAGGTGTATATGATGGTAGGGAAAAAAGATAAGCAAGCGTTGTGCTCAGAGGTCAGTGCGTCTCACTCAACCATGGTGCTACAGTCCACAGCATACCCTGCTGTGGTACAGGAGCATCCTGAATGCCAGCAGTCAAGTGGCTGTGGCCCAGCACCAGCATGCCACCCTGCATCTGTACCTCTGGGCACGGCTGACAGCATGGCACAGGGGTGGCCCTGGGGCCCCAAATGCCTTGCCTGAGTGGGGAAGGGGTCCAGCACCAGGTAGGTGAAGCAGCTGGCAGTACCTGGCCTCTGTCTTTGTGACGGAGTCACATTTGCTTAACCTTGAGGCATCCTGCACTTTGAATCAACTTGACACAAAGTCATCTGTTCATTAATAACACAGGAGCAGTTTAATTGTTGTCTTAGTGGAAAAATACATGAGACTGTCATCAGCTGTTGCTTCTGGCAGTCCTTTTCTGCAGTAATGTAAATAAATGAGGTCACAGGTTTAAAGGAACAGGCTGTACTTGCACAAATTCAAAGCGTCATCTTAAACAGATATGCACTAAATATCTCTGTCCTGCACCCCAAATAATAGTTGTAACACTTTGACCTTAAACACTCAAACGCAGCTGCAGGGGCTTGATTTGCTGTGTTGGTACTGACGGGGCACACGCTGAGTGGGTCTTTTAAAATTTGGCTTCATTCCTGAGTGAGTGAAACTCTTGGTGGTTTGAACCCCAGTATCGATTAATTTTTCCACTGCTACCCCCAGGAAAAAACAGCAATTCAAGAAGCAAACATCTTTTCTGCTGATGCTTCACAGTGTCCTGGGATTTCCGCTCTTGTTACCTCTGTGTGTGTTGTTTGGTTTTATTTTTTGAGATGGCTTTGTGGTATTGTAACCGAGGATGAGCAGATCCAGAAATCTGCCTGGACAGCTTTGAAAGCTGTATAAAAGGTCTGTTTGTCTCCCAGGACCACGTGTTCTGTCTAAATGTGGATCCTGCATCTGCAGTCTGTCATGTATAAAAATATGTTCCCGTTTGTAGTCGTAGTGGGAACACCCAGTACCTGCCACGCTCAGAACAAAGTATAGCCATGCTGATGAGGTAATGCAAAGGTATTGTCTTCTCACTCTCAGGAGAGCAAGATTACTTACTACCTTTATTGTGGGGTAAGAGCCTGTTTCCAGGTAGGAAACATTGCAAATCTATCAAAACATATTGTAAACCCACATCCTAGCTTGTATGTAGTCACACAGCCATAGAGCAGCAGTGATGTTGAAAGAGGTACCAAAGAAAACACAGGAGGAGGGCAGGTGTTACTGTACTACTTGTACTTTAATTCTCAATCGTCTGTTAAAAAGAAAAAATCACTTGTATACGGTGTGTCCAGGTAAGGTTTGTCTGTCTTGCTTGTTTTAAAGATGATCTTTCTATTGTAAGACCATGGTCCCCTGGAAAAGCTGGTTGCCTAGTTTCTGCCATGCCTTTTGTGCCTGTTTTGTATTGTATTTCCTCTCTTCTGATGGCAAATGACAGACGCCATGTTTGGCATGGTTTTTCTGCGAGCACCATGCTGCTTGTCTCTTTTAATTTGTTCAGAGCTGCTTTGGCTGCTGTCCAGCTGCTCACCTGGCCTTGTAGCGCTGGCGTGAGCCATGGCTCCCTGGGTGGCTTTGGAGCTGGGAGATCTGTGTGCATCTGCTGCCTGGGTGCTACTCAGTGGGGGATTTTGAGGAGCATTGAGATGTTTATGGGCAGATGGAGACAAAAAACTTGAACAAACAAGTCTGAATAGCTGGAGTGTGTACATGCTGTCTTGAAAGTTTTGAGGTCTTGGACAATCCAAAGTCTGTTGTTGCCCACTTAGTGTTCTGGCAAGGGCAGGATGCTGGAAGATGTCATGCAGTGGTAACTGCAAAAATATCTGGCCCTTGCATTAATGGTGAGCAAGAGCCCTCAGTCTTCTGTTGTGTTCCACTAGATAGCAGGCAAGGGCATCTGCCATGGAGGGTCCTGCTTCATTGGTTGATTTCTTTATGGAAGAAATACCTTGGGTTCCTCAGTGTGTTGGGTGTGCTTACCTGTCCATCTTCATTTGGATTTGGGTAGGTTCAGTCTTCCCTGAAGGCCTCCCTGGCAGCTGTTTTGGAGCAGACTGTGCACAAAAGCAGTTGATGTGTTCTACGCATCCTTGCATGGGCTGTGTCAAACTGGCTTGGCAATTCAGGCATTTTACCATACTTTGGTTATTAAAGCTATGTGCTATGTTTAAAGTTAGAAGAGACAGGTTACAGGCACGACATTATTTAGAAGTGACCATTAGTGGCTTATCTAGCTGCTGGCATTTTGGTTTGTCACTGAGGTGGCTGTATTATACAGCTGAGTCTAGGCTTCATGGCCGTTATCCAGACTGCACATGCCAATGGTCTTTTCTAGTAGGTGTGTTATATTGCCTGTTTGCTTAGGTTGTCTGTATATGATGAAGGCTTTTTGCATGTTGCAAATAGCAGGTGAAAAGCTGCTTTTAAAATGCAGATGTTTTTTTGTGCTAGTGAGAGGCTTCTGCCAGGTTGTAGTTCTCCTCTATGCTCCGTGTTGCTGCCATCCATAATACTTCATTCATGCCTCATGTTTAGCTTGAGCAGGCCTTCAACCACAAAACACCTTCTGTTACAACCACTAGCGGAGTTTCTGCATCCATGCCTTGAGCTTCCTCGTGATCTAGAGTTTTGCTGTCAGTAACAGTGATATGCCTTGGTTCTGGCTGAGTTTAACAAATCAACTCTGAGACCAGGCTTGCAGTATCTATACACTGGCCTCCTCTCTAGGTACAGCCTCTTCTCTCCCATCTCCTCTCCCCCACTGCATGAGGACTTTAAATGCTGAAATAGCAGATACTTGACAAAGGAATACAGATGCACTTCAGTGCCCTATACATAGAATTTCCCTTCACATGGAGAGCCCATCCCTCTTTGACTCTTTCTGACTGGTCATAATGAACTTAGTTTGTGTGCTTTTTGAGAAGTTGTCTCAAACTTTAGAAAAAAATGAGTATTATGCATAAGCTGCCTCATAAATCAGCTAAGATTTGTAATTGTAGTAGGAACACCCAGTACCTGCTACATTCAAAACAAAAGTATAGGCATGTTGATGAGGTAATGCAAAGGTGTTGCCTTCTGACTCTCAGGGAACAAGGTCACTTAGTCCCTTTATTGTGGAGGTCGGAAACATATTGCAAATCTAACAGAACATACTGTGAACCTACCAGTGTGGTGAGAGTGGATCAAGGGAAGGGCACTCACGAGGCATCTGTGCCCTGTTTTGGGATGGCTGGTATGGCAGTGCAGATCCATGCCAAGCTCCTACTGTTAGCTGTAGAATTTGGCTTCCCTCCCTGATTGCATCTTGCTGCATCCTGTCTGGGTACCAATGTTCTTGTCCAGTCTTCCCTTGCTCACATGTCTAGTTCAGGTTAGTAATCCTCTTCCTTGTAATGTTGTTTCAGGGACGTGTTTGCTCTGGGAATTGCTTGGGTACAGTACCTTAAATATTGCTTGAACTGACTTTTTAAGACACTACTTGCATGAGAGAGGAGAATGAGGAGAGCAGGGATGTGAACTGACATTAGGAAGGGTGATGTCACTGGCAAATGTCAGGAAAGTAATTGAACGTGAAGCTATTGCACGTTTGGCTACTTTGCTTGTTTGATCATCTTCCACATGGCATATTTGGTGTTGCCTTCTCGTCCTTTGGCCTGATGCTCCTGCTTGAGTGATGGAAATTGCACTGCACCTCTTGATCCCTTCTGGGTACAATGGTAACAGAGGAGCTCTGCACAATGAAATGCTTTCTTGTCTTCTCCCTGCTATCCTCTGCAAAGGTTGCACTGTGAGTTGGTAACAGGAGTAATAATGTCTTCTGGCCAACAGGGCAGGCAGAAGCCTTGAAAGCACATAGGTGGTGAGGGAAGAGCTCGCTCTAGACTCTCCAGCTCTGCTGTATCTGAGAAGGCAGCTGGTGAAACAGGATGGTGTCTGCCACACCATCTGTCTCTCCTCACCTGAGTAATGAAGCAATGGAATCCTACCTCCACCTATGGCCACTTACTCCTAGCAGGCTGCAGGGGAGGTGGAAAAAGAGTGTTGGCTCTGGAGTCACTAAAGTAACTTATTTTTCAGGGGTTTTCTTGGGAATCCCAGTATGCTTTGGTTATCGTGTAAACAGCAATATTTTAGCTGAACAGTGTGCTTGCATATGCAGAAGGATGGGAATGTGGTTTAGGGCTTAGCCTTTACCCAGAACTCTAGGCTGGGGCTGTCAGCTTGGGTGAGACTTAAGATGTCTTCAGCCTGGGAACTGTTTGGTTTTTTTGAATGGAGTGAGAAGACTTCTCAGACCTTGTTGAGACCAGGTTGTGCAGTTGGAAGTTGAGCTCAGATTTGCTCTCCTGTTCTAACAACTTTGCGAGTAGATATCTTTAGGGCAGATCTATTTACTCTGTGTCCTCTAAATAGAAGAAGAAGCTGAAGTCAAGCAGGGGAAATACTCTGGACAATTCGTGAATTTCTGGGAAAATGAGTTACTAGCAGTGTGTGGAGGACAGAAGTCTGGTTGTTAAAAAGGGTATTTATATTAGAGGGGCTCAGATGGTTGTAACCTAGTCCGGGTGCCTCATGCCCATCAAATACTGTGTAGGGCACCAAGATGGTCCCTGGGTGAGTTTCCCCTGGCGGCAGGTGTGTGGATATTTGGAGCTGCAGAACTCAAGAGGCAGGCATCAGAACCCTTTGTGTGATTCATAGCCCATGTGACTGCATGTTTTGCTCTGTTTTGAAATCTTCCTTTGCTAGATGACTGTGAAAGAGCATGGAAAAAACAAATAACTCTTTTTAAAAATAACATTATTGGGATGGTGACATTCAGTTCTTATTTTGGCTAGTGTAGCTCTTTCTAGTAACTTCATTGTAGCTCTCTCCCCCTCCTGGGTGTGTGTTTTGGCTTGCATTTAACAAAGTGCAATTGATTCTGAACACTTGGCCTAACTCAATGTGGTGCATGACTCCAAGTATCCTGGTATAAGATGAACATGCGCTTTTGCAGGCAAAGTTGGGTGGATGTATCATTGGATTTCTCCTCTTTCTGCCTTTTTCTGTTGGAGGTGCCACCTGTTAGCATTACATCAGTGGCTCCCAGGAACCCTGCCTTCTACCAAAGGCCTTACACAAAGTAGTTCTTGTATTGTTTGTGCTGAAAGAGCTGATGTCATGCCAGCTGATGTCATTGTGTGCTTTGTGTAATCACTATGGAAACTGGGCAGGTGGGGAGCCTGGGGCTGATGTAATTGCTGAATGAGGTGTAGAAAGGTCTGCTTTTCTTGCTCCAGTTCTGTGGAGCTACCCTCCTGAAAAAAAAAAAAGGTGGAGGTGGGGCGAGAAATGCTGTTTGAAAAAGCCAGCAAGATGTGCAATAGAGCCAGGGGAGGCAAGAGCCAAAAAAGTGACTTTTATCTCCTCCCCCCTTGGATCCATTTCCCAATTCATATTAATGTCCTAAAAATAACTCTTGCTAGATATTTTCAGGTAACCAGGGCAGAAAAAGGAGAGCTGTTTGAGGTGCTCACTTAACGTGTGGCAGTTGCTGTTAGGTTATGAGGAGCAGTTTTCTTTTGTTCAGCAGCACAAATGTGTACAGACCATTCCCCTGAGCAATGCTGGCCTGAGCGACACCTGCCCCTCCTTGGCAGTGTTGGATGGGGGGGATGCTCTGGAGGGCTTATCCTAGCAGTCGGATACATCTGCTGAGGACAGGTAAAGCTAAAAGTCTGTCCCACCTGATTTGCTGCTCTGCTTTGGTGTGCTGCTGGCCCATTTGCTTGTAGTTTTAGTGGTGATTTCCTTCTTGGAAAAATGTGTTTTTTCTCCCTTCCCTCCCATGGGCTCCTAGGTGAGGCAGCCCCAGTGCACTGGTGTTGCATAGAGGTGTGTTTGTTTATGAGCTTGTTCCTTGGCACAGTCAGCCTTGTGGAGGGGAGAACAATGTGTGCCACTGATTCATGCCACCCGTGCCCAGCATCAGTCACTGTGACAGTGGGAATGGGGACAATAAAGGCAGCTTCAGTCCTGGTCACCCCTGCGTGTACTCTGAAGAAAGGTGGGTCCAAAGTGTCACTGAACGTGGCGTGTCTAACCAAAATATCTGCTTGGTCTCTTCCCAGGAGGACTCAGCGGTTTCAAGCAGAACCACGAAAACCTCTGTGATAACTCCCTCCAGCTTCAAGAGTGCCCGGAGGGGGGAGGAGGGGGTGGTGCATCCGCCATGCCCCCCACGCTACCTCAGTCCATCCCCACAACACCGGACATTGAGAACGCTGAGCTCACTCCCATCCTGCCCTTCCTCTTCCTCGGAAATGAGCACGATGCTCAGGACTTGGAGAAAATGCAGAGGATGAACATAGGCTATATAATCAATGTGACCACCCACCTGCCCCTGTACCATTATGAGAAAGGCATGTTCAACTACAAGAGGCTCCCAGCCACTGACAGCAACAAGCAGAATCTCAGGCAGTATTTTGAAGAGGCTTTTGAGTTCATTGGTAATTACCCTTGACTGGAAATGCTCCTGGTTTTTTACCTGTTGTAAGAATCTGGAGTGAATTTTATGCTTCACTAACTACCCTGAAGGCTGCATAAGACCATATTTACTTTTGTTTAGGCTGTCAGAAGTGCTGAGCACCTCATGTTTCTACTCATTCTCATCTCTGGCATATCCAGTTTAGTAGCCCAGGGGTACAATTTTTACCCATTGGTAGTGATGCCTACCTCCAGGCTTCCAAATTCAGAGACCCCAGAAAACTGAGACTTTTATCATCCCCTATTCTTGGATTTCTTTGTGTTTCTAGTTTCCACGGTGGCTTCCAGCCAGTTTTTCATAGTAACTATTCTTAATGATGACTGAGTCTTTCCTAACTTAATTTGGTGAGAAAACTGACAAAACTTTCACACTTCACTTGTTCTACCGTTAGATTTATAACTTCGGAGTGTATGTGTGGATGAGTGGATTGTGATGAAAATGTGTATTAATAAGCCTCTAAACCCTGTAGGCTGTGTGAGCGAGTTTACCACACAGACATGCAGCTTGTTGGGGAGCTTGCTGAAGAAACGACCCAGCAGTGTTGCTCTGAACCTTGCTATTATCCATGCAGCACAACCTCAGCCAAAATTTACTTGTGTATTCAGCTCTTTAAGTAAGACTTGTTAGTAAGGACATCGGTACATGGTAGTGAAAGCTTTTGGGGACCTGTGCTAGCCTTTCTGTATATCTTTGTGTGCACAGCTTTTGCAGCGCAGTGAATGTCCACTTGTGCATCCCCAGCACAAATATGTGTCCTGAGAGGTTTTCTGAAATATGCTAGGGGGACCACTGACATAATTTTATTCTCTTGTGCTGAGGCCGGACTAATCTCTCTACCAATACTTCAGGCTCAATAGTGCGTGACTAGACAAAGGAAAGTACTCTAATGTGCTGTGTCACAGCTTAGGTCCTTAGCTGATCCCATGTGGAAGTGTGTGCAGAGCCATCTTCCTTCCTGCCCTCAGACCATCAGTGTTTATGGCCCTTGAGTCAGGGTGTGGGTACACGGCTCTGTGGAATTGCTCTTGTGCTCAGCCGGCATAGGAACCGGGTCCCACGCAGGAGGTCTGAGCCCAGCATATTCTTTTGAGCCCATCTGCCCCTGCTGTGTGGCTGGGAAGGGGCTTGCTGTCCTGTTTAATATCTTTATTGATGATCTGGATGAGGGGATTGAGTCCATCATCAGCAAGTTTGCAGATGATACCAAACTGGGAAGAAGGGTAGAGGACCAAAGGATCTCTACTTCAAAGCAAATTTTACCTAGTGCTCCTAACTCAGCCCAGGTTGTAGCAGTAGTGCAGTTGGTGCCCCAAACTGCTGATTATTGTGTGCATGGGAAGGTGAATGCCTCCTTTTTTGGGTGAAGGGAAGTCTTCTCTGAGAGCAGGGGAGAAGGAACCTTGCTTTGATTTTTTTGAGAAGAAAAGCTGGGTCAAGAAATCCAGTAAAACCTTGAACTTTTAATTCAACAAGATAAGGAGATGCAATAGCCTAAGCTTACATAAAGAAATTGCAGAGCTCTAATGAGGTCCTTTGGAAGTGGGGGGAAGATTTCTGCATCCAGCATCCTTATGAACTGTAGGATTAGCACTCTCAACCACTAAAAGATATTTGGCTTATGACCTTATCAAGGGCAAAGAAAGCAGCTTTGCTCTGAAAAGGTTTAGAAAGTGTTTTAAAAGCCATTTTGCTTTCCTTTTTAAAAATTACAGCTTCAGGGTCTTTTTTTAATAAACAAATATATCTCCATTGAGGGGTTTTGTTTGTTTTGGGTTCCCCCCCCCCCCGTAGCAAATTTAGACAGCTGAGGAAGTAACCAGTCAAAGATTTCCTCAGGGTAACCTTTAAAATGTATTTGGGAATGTTTAAACAGCAGATCATTGGTCTATGTTTCTTTAAGTAGGTCTTGAAGAAACAACAAGCAATCCTTGGTTTAGGTAAGACTAAAGCTATAGAAAGTGAAATCATCAAAAACTCTTAGAGAAGGTGTTTCAACTTTCTGAAATGCTAACTGGCAAAAATGTCTAGAAGGAAGTTAATTTATGTTTTTACAATACAGGTTGAACACGTGGTGTAGGATGAACCATGTTCTTGGTTGGATTCATGCCAAAACTTGCAAACATGGCTTTCAAACAGATGTATTGGTATCAACTGAATCTGAAAATACCTGTTTTTTGGAAAGGTGGTATCCTGCTTTGAAAGAGAAGGAGGTTGAGATGCTGATGTAATGCAGCAATGTTGTGACAGAGGTGGAGATGGAGCCTGAGCTGCCTTGTTATAGACCTTGACCTCCTAAATAAGGTTCCCTGGTAGTGCATGTGAGCAGCACAGCAGTGTGTGTCAGTATTCAGTTTGTCTAATAAAGAGATAAAAGTGAATGTAAGAACTTTCAGTGATAGACTGGCCTGTGTGTTTCATATCCAGTCACTGAAACCCTGAAGGAATATGGACTGGTGGGGAAGGGGAGGAGTTGCTGCTGTGATTGTAATCAAATAAAGGGATTTTTCATAGTTACTCTTAATTGCAATGAGCTTTTTTCTAATTTACAAACTGGCAAAAATCTTACTTTCTTCTGTCTTTCTAATTTCCAGAGGAAGCTCATCAGTGTGGAAAAGGTCTCCTCATCCACTGCCAGGCCGGTGTCTCCCGATCTGCCACCATAGTTATCGCATACTTAATGAAACACACGCGTATGACCATGACGGATGCCTATAAATTTGTAAAAGGCAAACGACCAATCATCTCCCCTAATCTTAACTTTATGGGGCAGTTACTGGAGTTTGAAGAAGATCTAAACAATGGTGTTACACCACGAATCCTCACACCAAAGTTGATCGGCGTAGAGACTGTCGTGTGACAGCAAAGCTGCGAGGAGGCGGCCAATGAAGGGGTTAACCTTTTCTTCACCTAATTTGGGGCTGTGGTGGGTGGGTTGTGGGTTTTTCTTTTTAGCTTCCGAGGGGGGGGGGGGGTGTTTCTGGCAAATATTTTGTGAGTAAAAACCTTTTTTTGTAAGGAAAGGTTTTTAAAAGAGATCCAAGAACTTTGCCAAGTTTGGGATGCTGTTGTGACTTCTTCCCAGATGCTGGCAGAGCAAGGCGGCTTCAGAGCAAAAGGAGTAATTTTAAAATCAAAACAACAAGAAGAAACAACATTGGTTGTTTTTTTTTTTCCTTTATATTTTTCCCTCCTCTCCAGCTACCTGTAGAGTTTATGACTAAGTAGTCTGTGCAGGTTCATAGACTGAAGAAACCCAAGTTGAAAATGAAACACAAAGAACCAAAACAAAACAGGAAAAAAACCTTCCTGAAACATAAGGGCCTTCGTTCTGCAAAGGCTTTGTTAAAGGTAACCTGGCTAAATGCTCACCAGTGCAAAGGAAATCAGAGCAGCTTAAAAAAGCTGCAAGGCACTTTCCACACTCCTGACTCAAACTGAAGAGGAAAAAAAGAAGTTTATTTGGTGTGTTTCATGTTCCAGTTCTATTTTTCTATTTTGGTGTATAAGGTTTTAACAGTAAGGGACTTTGATCATTCTATGCCATATGCCTTCACTGGCTTCTTGTGCAATAATAATTTGGGGTTTGTTTTGAGTGTTTAAACCAATTAGAATTGGCTGCCCACTAATAATAAAATACTAATTTCTAAAATCTAATAGTGCAACGGCAGCCAACTTGGTTCAGAAAGGACAAATGAGAGCAATTATTGTGTTCCTTTATATGATTTTGATCCTGGTTACAGTGCCATAAACCCTGTTACATGTGTATATCAGAATGTACAAAAATTGAGAACGAGCAAAGTTTATTTAAAGATATTTTTCGCACAAAATATTGGTGTGTTTCAGTTGTCTATGTAAAAAAATTTGATTATAAAACAAAAAAAACTTTTGGAAAATGTGTGTCCTTTTTATTTCTTTAGCAATTTTCCATTTTCTTTCTATCGGATGGGATTTTGTTCTGTTCTTTCTGTTTTGTCATTCGTTGTGGTATACATTTCCCTTTGACAAAACTGATATCTCGTTTGGCATTTCTTCTTCAGTGTTTTGTTCCTGTTTTCTGCTGGTGGAACACTTTATTTTCTACTGTAGTCTTGCACGTTTCAGTTTCTGTAACAAGATTTTAACCTCCTGAAAGTACGTCAGTTTTGGGGCTGCTCAGCTGCATTACCGTTATTCGTGAGGGCTCTTTGAGACAGACCCGTTGTTTCTACAGCTCAGTAGCCATTTGGAAAAAAATAAGTGATAAATGTTCTCCACTAATTCCTTTCCATCTTCCTGCAATTATCTTATTTTCCATGTTACAAAATTGTCTGATTTCTAGAAATATGTCGGTCTCTTGTGTGCTTTTCCCTGTCCTCTCTACAGCCTGCTCCTTCAGCGGTTCCACGATTCCTGGGATCTTCCTCCTGGGACTTTTCCCCTCTGTCTTGCCCATCTTTACTTCATTCCCCTCCTTTTCCAGCTGTGTCACTATTAAGTGTGGTGTGTATTGTAGAGCTGATGTTTTTTGCCTGACAGTGTCCCTTAGGTGGCTGACCTTTGCTTTCTTTGTTTGTTTTTACATTTTTCTTAACGTGATGTAACCTGATCTCTTCTGGACTGTTACTGACGCTAAAGTTTGTTTGTATGAGCCTAAAATGAGATAGAAAACCTTTCTCCTGTGATTCTACTGTGCAAACTGGTACATCCCAGAAATTCTGATAGCAGCAAAAGTTTTTCCTAGATGAAAATGTAGATGGGCTTGAACCAAGTTTAAAAAAGGACCTGCTGGAAAACTTATGTATAATCATATTAGACATGTATATTTTTGTGGACATTTTACTTAAAATGTTGTTACTATACAGATATTTTTCTTGAAACTTATCCCTTTATTAAATTATTTTTCTACTGGAACTGATTTTTAAAATTTTTCTTTTCTACTATCAGTATTGGTCCTTTTGCATCTTGGCAGTGAGCATTGCCTGGGCGACCAAAACTCTTGGACTGTGACTGCTCCTGGGGCTAAGGAGACAGTGGTTGGACAGAGAAATCACCATTTGCTGGTTGACAGCCTTCATGCTCCAGGAAGAAGGAGATCCCTTAGCAAAGAGTGTGTCTTAGGGAAGATTCCCCCTCTCCTTTCCTTTCCCCCTCTCCTTTCCTTTCCCCCTCTCCTTTCCTTTCCCCCTCTCCTTTCCTTTCCCCCCTCTCCTTTCCTTTCCCCCTCTCCTTTCCTTTCCCCCTCTCCTTTCCTTTCCCCCTCTCCTTTCCTTTCCCCCTCTCCTTTCCTTTCCCCCTCTCCTTTCCTTTCCCCCTCTCCTTTCCTTTCCCCCTCTCCTTTCCTTTCCCCCTCTCCTTTCCTTTCCCCCTCTCCTTGCATTTGGGCTCAACATTTTTCAGCTGCTCTCCATGAACTGCAGGTGGTGGTTGTTTCATAGCAGGGAAGAAATTAGAAAACCCCTTTGCTGCTTGCCAGGAAAGCAAAAGCAGCAGTATCAGGGCTGGTTGAAAAATTGGTTGTTTTAGTCTGTATTCATGGTATTAAGTGTTGTGTAGCAGTGCTGGTGCTCTGACAGGGAAACAGGCTCATCAGCAAGAGGAGCATGGAAGCTGCCTACCTGGGACACATCTCCTACGCCTAACAGGAAGGAGGACTTGATTCGAAATCAGTCTTCCTTGTTAGTACTGTTTTCTGTTTCTGTGCTAAATGGCCTGGTGTGAGTGTTTCCAGCTGGAGGAAGGGCTTGTCATGCTGATGTGACTCGTGATGTCCTCACTGGTTCAGCCTCAACCACCGCAAGCTGTCTTGGATCAGGATCGAGTTTGCAGCCACGCGAGTTCATGTGTTTGATTCTTAAGCCAAAGAGTAGCCCTGGCACTTTGGTAAAGCTGATCATGCACGAACGTGGAGTTTGAAGGGCTTGCTCAAGATGCAGAAACCTCATCAACCTTTGTGCTTGTCACCATGAGGAGTAGTGAGTATAGGATAAAACTTGCCTAATTTTGCTCTCTAGCAGGATGAACTTGGAAATAATAGGACAGGGCAACGTGAGATTGTGAGTGTGTAGAATTTGCTTTGCTGTCGGTCTGTTGGTAGCAGGGACATGCTGGATCAAACCCCTCTTTTGTGGGGATCCATTCCCTTGGAGAGGACTGGAGCTCGGCTGGAGGAGAGAAGCTTAGGAAGGTTCTTCTTTTCTGGTACCCAGTATCATATGTATCAGTAGAAATCCCCTGTCTGAACGCCACACGCTCCTAGCCAGAAAAAAATGGGTAGAGATTTGTCCTGATTTCTAAGAGGAAAAAAGGCTGAAGGAGTAGGTGGCCACATTACCACTGGCTGTCCTGGAAAACTTGTTTTTTTCACAACTTATTTTCTATTTCTCCTCTTAGGGAGCTTGGGGTAGACCCCCAAGTGTTTGTTTCCGAGGGCATTGCCCTCGAGACCTGGGTCTCAGGCATGCATACCTGAGGTCCAACTTGCAAAGCCAGGCAGGGTTTTCAGAGCAGTTACTGAATGGTGGACTTGTCAGTGTGTGAGTATTAAAAACTGCTGTAAATCTCTGTTAAGGCTAAAACTATTCAGTTCATTGATCGTGCAAGCTATCCCCATTTTGAGGTTGAACTTTTGGAGCCCAGAAATTGTTTAATTTTCCATGCTAATTATATCATATACTTTATTCCACTGGTTTTTACTGGGGACCGAACCAAATACCCCTTTTTGTCTTGGCAGTTGATTTTCTGAGGCTTCATATGACTTTACCTTTCACAAGTGATGTGCTCAACATCGTTTGAGGAAAGATGAGTCAAAGATCCTCTCCTACTGGCTTGACAGATGTAGGCCATGATGGAGGATGTGCATCCTTACCTTGTGGTCACAAGATCTGCCAACAGCTGTTTGTAGGTTGGTATATTCAAAAGTATGTACAGGAGCTGGCATGCTGAGACAGGAGACACAAAGTGCATCTGAGCAGACTGGAAGTGTTTGGACCTCTAGTCCTGCTCGGCTGTGGTGGAGCTGGCTTTCAGCATGTGCCCTAACAGCAGCCTCCCCAGAACTGAAGATGCTGATTCAGTAGAGAGGACAAAAATAAAACACTCTGTCTTCATTGAGTCAAGGAGGTAATCAAAGACAGGTAGCAAGTGGTCAATGGCTATCTCATTAGCAGGTATTTGCTTTCCTGTGGCATGTTTGCCTGCTGCTCTTGTAGCTACCAGAGAGGAGGTTACTGATGAGCAGTTTTCTAATAGTTTGATCACAGCCTGACAGCAGTAGTCAATAATTGGAGCCCTTGGTTTTCCCCTTGAGCATACTGCTGTGGGCAGTAAAGGGAGGCCATTCAAGCCCTACTGTGTTCAGTTTTGGGTGCTGCAAACACCCGGCATCCTCCCAGTGCTGAGTGCAACCTTAATCTCGCTGCTCATTCAGGTGCTCTTTTTGCTGAAAGGATGCTTTCTTCTGCAATTTCCTCTCCCTCTAATGGACTCTTGTCCCAGTGGAGCATGAGGTGGAAGAGCAGACTCCTTTCTTGCTGTGATTTGGCTGTCTTCTGCATCTTTCCCAACTATGTCATTCCTCAAATTAGAGGAAAGCAATTTAAAGCCAGTCATTTTCGAGGTGTACTACAGTAGGGTGAATGTTTGCAGCCACCCTGACGGGTTCCTGGTTTGATTTGAGGGTTGTCTAGGCAACATCTCTCCCAGGGAGCCCAGAGCCCAAGACCATCTCCTTCAGCAATTCCTGCTGCAACCATCTCCTCACTAAAGACAAGGGATGCTGTTGGGATGACTAATTGCATATTGCAATCTGCAATTGCAGTCTGTAGTTATTCCCAGGAATAAGAATTGCAGTATGGGGCGGGGGGGGGGGAGTTGAGTGCAGTACAGAAACACTTAAAAAAATCCCAGCATGAATCAGGGAGTAAAGTTAAAACATGTAATGAACTATTTCTGATAGATAAAAGCACTAAACCAGAGGTTAGATGTAATTTGACTCATATGCCTTGTCTTCACACTTCTACTTGCCGTACCTTGACTCCTTTGATTGTCTATATATAAGAGGTGACATATGAGAGCATGGATTTATCATGAAGATTTATTTGTCATGGAGAGATGAAGGAGCTGTCTGGCACTCAGGGGTTTCATATCAAGTTGCACTTCTGGCAGACACCAGTGGAGTGTTTAAAGAGGATCACATTGTAGAGCAGAGTGGTAAGTTGCTATAACGATGAACAGAGGTTTGTCTGTGATTCAGGGACTCTGAATAGAGAGACACTGGGTTTGTAAGATCTCTCTCTGGTTCTGTACACGTGCAGATACAAAATGTCTAGCCAGAGGCATAGGCAGCAGCCTCTCTAAGGACATGTTCTCCTGATTTGTTAAAATCTGTTGGGGTGATGGAAGAGGATGCTGTCATGAAGAAACATGAGATATTGGCAATCAGCTTAGGAGCTTGCCTGGAGCTGTTTACATTTTCAGAGGGCTGAACAAGGTCTGACAGGCCTGAAAAAAGCTTTGCCCTGCTAGCATCCATTTGAAAGCTCTTTTCAAGGCATCCAGTTTTGATGCAGTGCTGTGCATCTGTCTCACATTGCTTTGGTCTGTCTTGTAATACTCCAACACCTGAGACAAAACTGTTGCCATTACTGACAGTAGCTCCTAGGGATTTGTTTCCAGTGGAAGGCAAATAGATGCTGAGGAACACATGGACCGTTCATGCTCCTGCTCCAAACTGTCCTATGTTTTCAGCTGTGCTCCCTGAGTGGTGAGGACTGAGGTGTCAGCCAAGCTATGCCATGGAGTACAGCCACACTTCAGATATTGATCCTACTGGAATGCAACCTGTGGAGAAACCCCTCGGGGCTGGGGTCTGTGACAGTGTCTGAAAGGGAAGCTTTGTGCACTGGGTAGGCTGTTGCTGCCTTGGCTGAACTCCTGCCCATGCAGCATCAGTAAAAATCTCAGAAAACTTGAAAAGAGAGCCCTGATTGCTGCTCTGATTTTGTTTATGTGTATTGAAGTTTTGGTGCACAGTCATAAATTACCTTTGTCAGAGCATCTAGGCAGATGAAATGTTTATGGCTCTATAGGATCTGCATGAAACATGGTATGTTTACTATAAGATAGGATTGGGTTTTTCTGGGACTCCCTCTCTGCCTCCTTTGGGGCAACTATGCTTGTAAATAACACTGTGGAAACAGGAGGCAAGACCTCATCCTTTAGACAGGTGTTGTCCTTCCCATTTTGCAGCTGGTGTGGATAAAAGGGAATTCCGTGGTCATACAGTGCAGTGAGAAACAGAGGCCAGGCGTTAGGACTCCTCTTGCTTTACTAATGCCACAAACCCATTTCTTAAAGCTTCAGCTGGTTGTTGATAAATGTGATTAGCTACAGCTTCAGAAGGTGAGGTCTTTCTTGAAGTTCGAGGAAATTCAGTCCTCATTGTGTCCAGCTGTCCTATTTGCATGAAAATGTCAGAGCAATTTTAGCTTCAGTGAAGTGACACTGAGGTCTTATTAGTGCCATTCACTAAACCACTTTCTACTGCTATATGAGCATTAGCAAACAGTCTGTACCTTAACTCTAAATGAAGAGCAATGCATATGTATTTACTGTCCTATATTTAATGAAGCCATGATTACACAGAGATATGGAAGGGTCTGTTTGGGTACTTTGCAGAGAAATGGCACCAAAATAGTTGTAGTGTTGTTTCTAATTGCAACAGATGAGCAGCCTGGCTTATTAATGCTCGCCATCAGCAGCTCATAGCCTGTCTGCACCAGAATAGCCCTGATCTCAGCAAACCTGCATCTAGCCCTGGCCATCTCTTTTCGACGTATTTGGAAAAGACAAGCTTCCAGCACAGCCCCTAAGGGACTTCCACTGGACCCAGCTGCCTTTCCACAGTGGAGATGGCCCAGGGCATGAAGGCCGGTTCAAGGGACTAGCAGGGTGCACACAGATGCCTGTGAACCCCCAACTTTAGTGCTCAGAGCAGTGGTTTGGCAGGTCCTAAGGTATAGGTAGTCATGCCAGTGAGTGATGACCCATTGTACCAATGTCTCTCATAGCTCAGGGGGTGTTGGAGCTGCTGTCCATGCTGGTGACCATCAGCTGTACAGCACAAGCATGCATCTGGTGGGAACTGTGCTCGCTGGGCCCACCAGACAAGGACATGGCTGGCATGGCTTTACATGGCTACAGCCTTGGCTTTAAAGCCAGAGGGCTGGTGGGCAAAGGGCCCATGCTGTTGTGCTTCTCCCTTCTCTTTTTCTCCTTTTTATTTTGGACACTTGTACAAAGCTTTTCTAGGGGCTATAATGAGCACTGTTAACAAGCCAGGTCTGTGATTTCTTACTGTCCTCAGTGACTTCAGTCTAAGCTGTGTTTGCAGAATGTCTCTCAAGAAACTGTGCAAGCCACCCTTGAAAAACAGCAATCTGTACTGTTACAGTTAGTTACCCTGAAATCCTTGCAGTAGGAGCCTGGAGTCAGTTGTTACATGGACAAAAAAAGCTACCATTGGGGTTTGATAGTTATTCAGGAAATGTTCCTGCTTAGGGCAGAGGCTGTGCAGTGTATCACAAGATGAAGAGTGCTGCCTACCTGGTGTTACAGGAAGGAGGAAAGTGGTGCAAAGACAGGGACCATAGCAACAGGGCAAGAACAAGTACCACTGTTTTGGCTGCTACATGGGGGTTTAGTCTTCGGCACCCATGTGGTGTGCAGGTCACTAAGAGTTTGGTTTAGGATAGGGTAATGGCTGTTGAAGGCTGGGAATATTTCCCTCATTTTCTTCATTTTAATGGTGTGCATCCTGTTGGCTTTGAATGATGAATCACAGTATTCTGCTTGAGAAACTGGCTGCCATTGGCCTGGATGGGCACACCCTCTGCTGGGAAAAAAATACTGGCTGGATGGCCGGGTCCAAAGAGTTGTGGTAAATGGAATTAAACCCAGTCAGAAACCGGTCATGAGTGGTGTCCCCAGGGTTCAGTGCTGGGTCCAGTCCTGTTCAATGTATTTATCAATGATCTGGACGAAGGGATCGAGTGCACCCTTAGCAAGTTTGCAGATGACACCAAGCTGAGTGGAAGTGTCGATCTGCTTGAAGGAAGGGAGGCTCTGCAGAGGGATCTGGACAGGCTGGATCGATGGGCTGAGACCAACGGGATGAGGTTCAACAAGACCAAGTGCCGAGTCCTGCACTTGGGACACAACAACCCCCTGCAGCGTTACAGGCTTGGGGAAGACTGGCTGGAGAGCTGCCTGGCAGAGAGGGAGCTGAGGGTGTTGATTGACAACTGACTGAACATGAGCCAGCAGTGTGCCCAGGTGGCCAAGAGGTCCAATGGCATCTTGGCCTGTATCAGAAACAGCGTGGCCAGCAGGACCAGGGAGGTGATTGTGCCCTTGTACTCAGCACTGGTGAGGCTGCTCCTGGAGTACTGTGTTCTGTTTTGGGCCCCTCAGTACAAGAAGAACATTGAGGTGTTGGAGCGCGTCCAGAGACGGGCGACAAGGCTGATGAAGGGGCTGGAGAACAAGTCTTACGAGGAACGACTGAAGGAACTGTGATTGTTTAGCTTGGAGAAGAGGAGGCTGAGGGGAGACCTCATCACTGTCTACGGCTGCCTGAAAGGAGGCTGTGGCGAGGTCGGTGCTGGTCTCTTCTCTCAAGTGACAGATGATAGGAGGAGAGAAATGGCCATAAATTGCGCCAGGAGAGGCTCCGATTAGACATCAGGAAAAATTTATTTACTGAAAGAGTGGTCAGGCATTGGAATGGGCTGCCCAGGGAGGTGGTTGAGTCGCCATCCCTGGAGGTGTTTAAAAGGTGGGTAGATGAGTTTCTTATGGACATGGTTTAGTAAGGGGACAGGTAGGGTTGGACTTGATGATCTCAGAGGTCTTTTCCAACCAGATAATTCTATGATTCTATGATCTTGTAGCACACCCCACCCCGATGTGGTGGGAATGTCAGCTGAATGCCACTTGATTGGTACCAGCCTGGTTCAAGATAGGCTTCAGCAGAGATTGGCCCTTTGCTGCTCATGACCCTGCAAAGAGCTGCTTCTTGTAAAGCATCTGATCCAGAGTATGTTGGACCTAATGTTCCTCCCAGCTGAATTCTTGGGATGACTGGGCTGGATATGGCTGGATAAACCACTGGGGAATTAAGTAAATAAACTCCTGCTACCTTTGCCTTGCTTTCGCTAGGATGACCACACATTTTACATGAGGAAGCAGAGAAACCATGACTTACTGGAATCTGTCAGAGTAAGGGTCGTGTATGGAGAAACTGGGCAAAAGGATTTCTAGATTGCCTTAAGATCCTAAGGAAATATACTATAGTGTTTTTACTTCTTTAACCTCACCCATTCTATGTTTCTGGCTGCCAGATACCTTCAGTACCACTCCAGGCATATGGTCTACTTCCATATATGTGATGTTCTGCCTATTAAAAATCTCCTTTTTGTTTTAACTGGAAATGTTATTTCTCTTTGCTTCCTTTTTCACCTTTAAGGTGAAAAAAAAATAAAGCTTTTATTGATTAGAGGGTGGAAAAGGCATAATGACCTTGCTGAAAAGTATCATCCGTGAGAGATTTTAAGAAGAGGAGGATGATACACACGGGGAAAATGGGGTGTGAAAGTGAGAGTCCCTCCTCACCTGGGTTTGAGAGATGATGTGTGATCTCTGCTGAGCGGTAAGGAATCAGGCACACCACCTCTGGCAGTTACTAGCTGGACCTCTTGAGATGAGCTGTTGACCAGGGACAGAAATGGGTCCTAGTTCCTGGGCTGGGGCAAAAAAAATCATTTCACACATTTCTTTATATCACTGGTGTGTTTTAGAGAGATGGAAATGGTGGCACAGGTAGAAAGAATTTTCTATGTGGCCAAAAGTCTACCTTAGGCCCTTTCTCTGAGCAGCAGGGAGAGCTGGGTTGAGATAGGATACTTGCAGAAGGCAACGGAGACATTGTGTGCCCATCCAAGGACTTAAGATCCTCCTGGAGCCTTCAGCTGCTTAGGGAGGGCCTGAGGCCAGCTGCATTCTGGTGACTGAAAGCATTGTGTCCAGTTAGCTGGGAGACAAGGCTCAACATCCCGTCCATCCAGTCTGTTGGCAGCTTTGCCTAGTGAAAACCATTTTGGCTTCCCTGCCACCCTTTCACTATGAAGGTTGAATTCTGTGGCCTCATAGAGAGGACTTGGCTGCTTGGTCATTACCCTGATGACTCTGTTGATCTCTTCACAGTTTTCTTGCACTTGTCATGAGAAGGCTCAGGTTTCAGTTCCTTAAAACTTTGCTGAACCAGAGGTATTCAGGGCTAAAATTTTCCATGCTGAGTGGATGTTGAGGCTGAGCACCCCTTTGTGCTTATCTGAAGCTGATTTACTCTATTTTCATTGTGTTCTTAGGTTATTCTCTTTTAATTTGAACTGACAAGAAATTTTTGAATAAGATGTTTTGATTTTATTCATTAGGAAAATGAAAATAATTTGATTTTCATTAGAAACATGATTCATTTCATTAACAGCAAGGCATTGCATGGAATGCATAATTCTGATAAGGTTTTTGTTTAGAAAATAATTGGAACCCCCCCCTCTTGATAAGTTCTGAGGGTGTCGCTTTGGCCTTCTTAGCAATGAAACTCTTCAATTGCTCATTCGAAGAAAGGACTTCATCTTCTGAATGTGGATCTAAAACAAAGCAAAGTTGTTGTTGGAAAGAAGTGCTTTGACTTCTGTCAAAACTTTTCAGACGTCTGTAAATGAACTATTTTTAAAATGGGTTGGTGCAGAGAGTTTTTGAAATGGTGGTGTTTATTCCAATAAGGTATGTCAATATTTCCCAGTGGATAATAATCCCAAATAGTAAATGTGAGCAGAGAGAGGAGCTTTGCCTGATTGCTTCATTTGTTTTACAGACTTTCAGGCACACTGAGGCTGTGGAGGTGCCTCCCTGGTGGGCTGGTGCAGGGTCTCTGTGGATCAACGGTGGACTTGCTGGTGTATAGCACCTTCCTCCACTGCCTGCGTCACGAGTGTGACCCAGATCTGTTAATGATGTCTGAGTGGTGTGCTAAAATCCAGAAATGGTACTTTTCCAGGCAAGTTTGAGAGTTCACTTGTTCTACCAAGACTATGCATTTGCGCAGGTGAGCCAAATAGACCTGTCTCCCTGAACTGGGTCTTAATGTGAAGGAGAAATTCTCTTTATGGAAAATAACACTATATTCTTAAATTCATCTTAAAAAATATTGACTTACAGTGGTTCCCAAGAGTTTCCAGCTTTCCCAATCTACTATGTTAGTATTCTCAGCCTGCCAGACTTAGAAGGAATTGAAGTTTTTTTTCTAGGTAACAGTATTTCTTTACTTCCTTCCTAGTGTTCCTTTGCCTGATCCTCTTTGGAGCATTCAGGCTAGAAATGCTCTGGTATGTTTACTACAAAAATATCATTTGATGTCCTGAAAGTAGTAGAATAACACCTTACAGGAGTTTTAAGTTTGCCATCTTGGGAAGTGTGACTTCTCCTTTGCTACTGACTCTTGGCCCATGTTTGGGTTGGGCGCTCGGTGTTGGATCTCCAGGTAAAGGTCCAGCCCAGCTAGGACCCCTGGAAAGTTTTGACTTCAAGCCAACGTAAAGAAGAAACTATGCTGTGGCCGTAGTGGTGCTGTGTTCCCTATCTGAGGGGTGTGATGTCCTTCAGCTCTTTCCAGGAACACATCCCGACCCAATTCTGGCCACCAGCGAATGCAGGTGTTACAGCAGGGGCTGCTCTCCCCGATCAGGGATCTCACCTCACAGCTATGTCAGGGGAAGTTTCTTTGCTTCTAGTCCTGATTCTGGGTAGGCAGACTTTTATGTGCTGAGGTGTGATCTTAATTCTCATCCTCAGCTTCCTCGCTTACGAGAGGAGGGAATTGCTTACATCTTGGGACTCAGTGGTCCTCATAGAAAGCGTGGAGGGAAGAAGTTAGGTTAGGAATGCTCAAGGAGAAGTTGTGGTCTAAGGAGCAAAGTGCACTTCTCTGGATTCATCCTGAACGTGCTTGTTAAGCACTTGATGTTGCATGTGGTAACGGGATAGGAATGCTTATTAACAAGAACAGAAACATTAATCTGTTTGTGAAACAATATTATGCAACTGAAATCAATATAACACTTTGAATTGCCAAAGAGCAATTGAAGAAGCAGGGAGTATCAAAGTTCATGTGCTTGAAACCAAGACTCTTGCGTTGCCTGCAGTTGGTTTGCTCAGCTCCACTTCCCTGGTGCTCAGCTTTGTGCCTGAAGTGCTCTTCTTGTTCCGAGCTTCAGTGAAGGCATGTTTTTCCTATTGCAAGGTGCTCGTATGAAGTCAAGGTATGCCTGAACACAAGCCTAGAGATAAAGGCAACACATGGCTTTTATAATTCAGAGCATTTAATTCATCTTGGGGGAAATTGTTCCTGGCATCTTTTCAGCAATACGACCTCCGTTACTTTGTGCATAATTATCCTGGGTCTTTCAGAGATGCAGCAAAAAGGTTTAGGCACTCTCTAGGGATGATTAGTGCTAAATCGAAGGAGGCTTCGTGTTTAGCAGTCAAGAAAATAGTGAAAGGAAGAAAGTAACGTGTTGAAGTTGGTTTTTCTGTTGTAAAAGAGAACAAACAGTAAAAGCTGGTAAAAAACAATTTAAGAAAATTAGCTGAACATGTGCTGAAAAGAACAAAATTTTTCATAATTATGATGAAACCAGTCCTGTAGAGAAGCTGCCATGTAAGGTCGAGTTAGAAGCAGGCAAAGTAAGCCAAAAAGGGATTTTAAGATCTTTGTAATTCAGATATGTATTCTTTAGTTGGTAATTTACCTCTTATTTCTTTAAAAAGCATCTGCATGTCATTTGCAGGAGAGCTACCGGGGACATTTGTTTCATTTCATACAAATGATGGGGTAAAAGGTATAATTTTCCAGCAACATTGCTCTATTAAAATGTAAATTTAACTTCATGTCTTGTTTGCACAATTTTGAGTTTGTGTGGGTGAAACTAAGATTGCTTCCTCTGAATGAATTTGTAGAATTTTATAGCATTTTTTTCAAGTTGCTAGCAAATTTTTTATAGGCCTATGGTCACAGTGTTAGCAATCTAATTTCTTCAAAAGTGTCCTTGCAATTAGCATTTGAGTAAATTTTTAAGGAGGTGAGAAAGGCAGTCTTTGTGCCATGGCATTTTCTGTGTGGTTTTGATCGGTGGCTTCTGGAAAGATATATGTGATTTCATGGAAGACCCCAGTTAGAACTTGCCCAAATATTCAGCTGAGTAAACACAAGTTCAGAAACCAGAAAAATGGAGGATATCACTGAGATGTCCCCTCTGTCAGGTTGTGGTGGCCCATGGGCATGCTCAGCTTGCTGAGAGACAACTTCTCACCCCAGTGAGAGCCAGTGGTGGGAAGTGATGTACCTGGAGAGACAGTCTGCTGCTTCTGCATTTACAGCTCCATGTCCTCTACCAAAGACCAGGTGACTGAGTTTGCAAATGTCCTTTTAAACGTATGATTTTCCTTTTTACTGCCTTGGAGATGAAGTCCCCGAAGCTTCTAAGCTCCTGCAAAGTGAAACCCTCTCCAACCGCCAATCTCATAAGCCCTGCAAACGCTGCGTGAAGCTGAAGGTCTTGGGGAGTTGAAGGCTTTGATGATCCTTCCACACATCTAGTTCATGTTGCTCCTCTCCCAGGTTCTGGTTGTGCTTTATAAATGGAAACTTACAAGAAATTTCTAGAGAAGAATATATATTTTTTTCCCTAGAACTCCCCCTTATTATATCTTGAACACTCAATTACCTTGTTCCAGACAGAATGCAGTATTTCTCAGAAAAAATGGTCTTATTTTTTTCTTATCAGTCCCACTCTAACCCAGAAAATAAATCAGTGAAAGTTCGAATTCCAGTCTAGTTATCAAAACCACAATGTTGGAGCGATTATGAAATAAGCCTGCCTCTCTGTACCCATGCTTTAAAAATTACTCACTAATTTTGGCAGTTCAAGCCAAAACCTGTGTACTTATTTGAAAGTGGCTAGTTATCAATCCAGATTTTCAAGCTTTGTCATGGTTAGCAACAGTTTTTTATCACTTGCTTGCATAGTCCCCAGCTCCGTGGATGCTGGTGACCGTCGGCCGTGCTTACGATTTGACCCACCTCAATCCACCAACAGCACATTTTTCCCTACTACTGGTGGTTTGTACTATTTATTTTGCTCTTGCTCAGCTTTGCTTCAACAACTCCCCTTAACTGATCCTAAGGTTGAATGTCACAGCAATAATCTTCCACAAACAATAAGATAAACTGTTTTCTGTCACCCTAACCACATACTAGCTGGTTGATTGATTTATTTCAAGATTGTTCAGTAATCCTTTAAAGCATTTCTTTCTGAATGCAAATAAAGGAGATAATTAATGTAATTATTTTATTAATGTATTTTTCATATTATTTTACCTTATTTGTGTTGAGGTTTTTGTATCCTTACTGCATTACAATCCTGATGGCAACACCAGGTTTTGAAATTGCAGTGGAAAAACTTAAATTAGCTTCTAAGTCAGGAAGAAGTAAACCTCATTCTTTGCTTCTAAGTTACTCTGACTTCACAAATCCAGTTTCTGAAGCATCACATCCCTGTGACCCTTCCTAATGGACCGCATGCTCTTTAAGTTTCTATTTGATAAGCTAATTTGACTTTGAGTATTAACTCTGTACCTTCTGTTGATCAGATAGCTTGGCAGAAGGGTGATGGGGCAAGTCCATCTGTATTGGCAGATTACATATCAAACCCAGCCAAGCCAGGTAGTTTGGAAAGGTGGGAAATACCAGTGGCATATGTGAAATGCATCAGTTTAAGCCATGAGTGGATTTCAGTGTCAGTAAGACCCAATTGTAGATTGGAACCTGCAGTCCTCCATTGAAACCCACTTTTTTTACCACGTAGGCAATTTAATGAGTGGCAGATCAGTCTGTTCAGTTTTCATTCAAAGACAATGCTGTTCCTGGGCTTTATGCTTGAGCAGGGAAACTAAGTTACCTTTCCTTTTATTTGTTCCTAACTAACATAGTGGTACTGCCAGCCAAGCTGGAGGAAGTTCTTTGGCAGTAACACTCTTGCCTTCAGTGATCACTTGCAGTCTATGAAAGTTACATAAAAATAACAAAATCTGCTGCCAGAATGTGTAGAAGCCTTTTGGCAAATCCTGAAATAATCTTGAGCCATAGTAATTGCCACCAGGTGGGGCTGAATAGTGTTTCTGAATGGCATAAAATTTGGGATGAGAAATAGTTGAATTAAATATTGTGAATGAAGCAAATTTAAGACATTTAAATAAGAACTAGATTTCTAGAGAGTAAGCAGAACCACAGTCCTCTCTCCGCATCTGCCCCTGGTTGATCATGAAGGAGGGACTTGGTTAAGAGGACAGAAGTTAGGGTTGGGCTTGCACAATAAATAGCATTTTTTAAGTGATGGAAAAGGGTGGAAATTGGCAGTTGGGAATAAGAATTTTTATCAGAGAAAGTGATGTGTTGATGCAATTGTTATGAAGTGCTTATCAAGGGACTTGGAAATGATTTTGAGTCTGGGACATCTGCACTTTGGCTGAAAATGTCTGTACTAAATACTGTGATGGTGTTTCTAGTTCATCCTAACATAATGCTCAGCTTTTCTAACAGATTCCAATGTTCCCAATGCTTTTGCTTAGAAAGGGAGATGAATGGGGAGGGTGAGATTCCATTTCACCCAAGTATGAAGTTACAAAAAATCTGTGTTGCCTTCTGCTTTGCCTCTTATCCCTGTGGCAGGTTTGCAGACACTCTTGATGGTGAGATGCAGCTCCCATGCTCCCTCTGCTCTTAGGGGCTGCTGTTTCCCAAGGAAGCCTCAAGGGTATACAGAAATCCAACTTTTCATTATAAATGTGGCATGAAATTGGAGTAAAGCTGAAATTAAAAGGGAATTACATTTTGCAAAATGCTGTTTGTCACATAAAACTAAATAGCCAGTGACTGGTGTGAAGCACAGTCTCATCATAAAATCATGTCTTATCTAATTAGATGTAATAGGATCAAAATATCTCAATTAAAAAACATAAAATGACAATAGTTGCAGGAGAGTGTGAATTACAGCATGGCTAAAACTCATGCAACTTGGTGTTACTAGAAGTAGCTAAAACAGCAGCTGTGGTGAAACACAGCTCTCAGAGCTACCCAGCAGAAAGATGTGGGCTACTCAAAAGTGTCTAAGTTTGAGAAAAAAATGAACTGTCTTCTTCAGGAGGGTCTCCAAAATGGTTCATTCTCTTCCAAAACAACTCCTTCTCTTCCAGAACCTGAGTTTTTGGCTGTGGCTGGGTAAAGCTGTGAGAATTGGTCATGCTTCTGCGAGTTCTCGTGATCACAGATCCACACTTTCCCCAGTGGAGACCAAATGGATAAACACACAGGCTGAAGGTCCTGTTACCTTGTACTGTGTTTTCCTGGAGGGTTACAACAAAGTAAGACCACAGGAGTGAGGACTCCTGTTCTTCCTTTCCCACACTCCTTGGAGGGAAGAGATCTTGCTGTTTGTGGCAGCAAAGCAGTGCTGTTGCCAGCTGAAATGCCACGATTGCCTCTGGCTTGGTGGCACAGTTATCTGGTGTCTGTGTCAAGTAAAGGAGATGCTCTGAATGGGACCTGTCAGGACTGACAACATGGGCTGTTTCCCATTGTTGGGTAGGATGAGATTAATGCTGGTGGGAGGGAGCTCCGTCTGTGGGGATTGCTAGAGCAGAGTTTGTGTGGCTGGCTGCTCCTTGCTGAAGAGACAGAGAAACCTACCACAAAGTAATGGGGCAGTAAGGTCAGAACATTATGTTTTCTTTCTGCAATTTGTAGCAGAATTTCCAAAGGCAAGAACATTCAGAATCTTGCTGTAAATATTTCTGTTTTGGCTTGTTTAGTGGATATGTTTGATCAGGTCCTTCTTGCTATCTGTAGTCCTAACATCTTATGGGACCCAATTAAGGAGGAAAAAGACAGATATGTGGCTGCTGGGACTTCTTCATAACATGATGGTGTACTGATGGAGCAATAACTTTGAACAGACAATTATGTGCCAGGGTATGAAAAAAAAAAAGCAACGTTCCCAGAGAAGGAGGACCAAGAGAACTGGGAGTTTTTAAGAAGAACCCTAAAGCCAGCAACCACCAGATGAGATCATTCTGTCTGAGGGTAATGTGGTTCTTGGGGAAGGTTTAGCAACTAATTAAGTTTTATTTTTCTGCTTATGTGCATACTCTTTTGGGTGATTAAAGCACATTCATTGCTTCATGCAATTGAAGTTTACCAAGTCCCTGCATATGACCCCCTTGATCTGACATATTGGGGTATGTTTGGCTCGATATTTGTGTATTCCTACACATCAAGTGACCCTCTACCTTGTGTATTTAGGATCACTTAGCTCCTCAAAGGCTCTTTTTCATTATTTGCCTTTATTCAAAACTACTCTCACTGTTGGTAAGAAGGTAGCTGTGAGGAAGCAGTGACTACTTGATGCCTCTGAAATGTTTGTGGGTAGAGGGAAGGATGGAAAAGTAGAGGAAATAATGACTGTTACGTCTTTCCAACAGCAAAGGATGTACAGGGATGCAAAGAATGACTTGACTTTAAAATACATTGAGAAACTACATGCTGATCTGTAAAATATTTAAACTTCCATCATGCAGGAAATGAGGGATGGTGCCCCTAAATAGCAGCCACTGGTGTATTTCAGTTTAATTTTGGCCATTGAAATGTAGCACAGCAAAACACACTGTGTCTCTATGTCTGCCTGTCCACAGACATCTAGTTAAACATAATAGATGTTGGAGAGCAAAGTCAATAAATACTTTGTGTGTGGCTTTGCTTATATTAGTAAATAATCTGCTTTTGTCTTTTAGAAAATTAATGAAATCTGAGTAGTGAGAAATCAGTGTTACATTTTGGCTGGGAAGAAGCAGTGTGCTGATTTTCCTCTTCTCCCCCCACCCGTGCAGACCATGAGGTGCTTGTATTAGTGACATAACAATGAGTAAGGGTTTTCTGCATTTACTTACATAACATCTAGTCCAAGTACACTTACTGTGGGGATACAGTTTTCCCTAGCATTAAATCACAGCCCATTACAGCAACCCTTCTCAAGCCTTTCCACTAGGCAAAGCCATCCAGCCATCAAGAAGTATGACCTCAGCTTCATCTGCCTCCAGCCACGTTAACAAGTCCCAGGAGAACAACATGTATTTTATGAATGGAGAGACAGTCCTAATAATGCTTCAGGCAGGTCTCATGGAAGTGCAGATAAATGCAGATGCCTTTTACCTTTTTTTTTAGCAGAAGAACTGTTCGTCCATGAGGTATGAACAGGCCATATCACCAGAAGCCCCTGTTGAGAAAGGAACACAACCTGCTCCCTGGATTTTGTTAGTTCTCTACCTGTGTCTCAACAGACTGTAAGATAGTTTAACATTTTTACCGCCTTAGGAAAGACTTAGTCAACCTGACTGCATTATCCATCTGCATAAAGAATCCTCACGTATTTCATACCAGTGAAGATGCCACGTCTTCAAGCCCTCTGAGGCCTCCTCATGTCTCTGGGGTGAGGCATGTCTCAAAAACCTAAAATGAAGGTTTTCCTCTGACACAGAGGGAAGCTTGTTGCTTGTGGTCTTACAGGTGAATGGGAAATACTAAGGTGAGGGACTGGATTTTAAGATTAAACATAACAACACCCTAGACAAACATAGATTGCTGGAGATGGGGGTCTATAATAGTAGCTTGGCCATGTGGTATAGGTGGGTCCTATGTTCCTGAGTCCATGCATGAAATATTAAAAGGCAATGTAATGCACAATGAACAGCATGGCAGTGCCCCACGTTCCCCAGCAGAACTTGTGCCCTTCAGGGAAACGTGAGAAAATAACAGGAGGCCGTGGGGTGTTGCCTTCATCCCCCAGCAAGGGAGATGATCAAAGGGGTGCAACACCGACCACAAAGCAAGAAAAGACAGAAAAGTGTTAATTAATCCAGGAGGTTATTAAAACAAAGCCCTCTCACTTGTTCCAGCCTCGAGCCTGGCACGCTATGATGAAGCAGTTGCCTGCATCCACCATTCTCCCAGGGCTCGGAAGCAGGGATGAAGGAGAGAAGTTGTAGCAGTGCATGGAGGAAACATAGGTAAGAGCAAGCACTTGAGACTAACTAAACCTGCCACAGGATGTCACACCGATGTGCGTGGGCACATCTGAGGGAACATTGATCTGGCAGCTTCAGATACAACTTGTGGAGGCATCTCTTGCAAAGTTCAGGTAGTTCAGCACACAGCATTTCCCACTCTTCTTGGAGTGGAGTGCGTGTTTGTGTCTCTGCCTCTCCATCATTGTCTGCCTGTTTACAAACTGAGTGCACTGGGGTTTTGTGTATATTAATACTTGGCAGCTTACATAAATAGGCTTGTTGCTGATGCAGAAGCAGCAGTGGGCTCCAGCTGTCCTAGCTGGGACTGCTCTGCTAACAGAAATAGAAAACAGTTTTTAAGTTCTTCCGACTTTGAACACTGCACTGTGAGCCAATCTTTTAGATTAAAAATAGCATTTCCTTACACAGTCTCTTTTGGAGTGGCTCTGTATCTCCATTTTCCCTTCCTGTTCTGTGCTTAAATTCTGTGTTTAAATAAAGACTGATTAATTAATCAGGCTTTTCTCTGCATAAATGATGAGGATTTCTGGCAAGCAATCTGATATTGCTGTCTTCATGCTGTTCATTGAAATTTAGGGAAAGCAAACTACTTACAATTGACTGAGTGGTGCAAGACAGTGCTGCAGGTTTTGAGCAGTGGAAATTATGTGTAAAATATTAGAGAGATGCTTTACTTGAACTAATCTGGTTTTGGGGTTGTCATTTTATTTTAACTGAAATATTATTGATTCCTTGACCTAATATGAATTAGTCAGACTTTCCTCCTCCTTCTGCTTGTGGTAAGGTCAGCATATGGTGTTATACCTGACCACAGCAATATGAAGAATTTCAACCGTGAAGCTGGATATTTACTTTTATTTGTTTATTAATTTTCTCCACTTTGAGGGCATGCAGGGCCCTGGCAGTGCCCAAGGTGGGATGCTGTAGCTGACTAGCCAAATGACAGGGTTTTTGTGCCCAAAGGCTGCATCACCATGCAGGCAAGCCCCCAGCTGGGGGGGATAAATGACCCCACAGCTGGGCGGGCATAAGACCGCGCACGGACATTACCCAGTCTGACTTTTAGTTAACCTCTGGCTGGAAATTAGAGCTGTGGCTACCCCATAATGCCAGCTGGCTGGAAATGGGGACAACCTCCTCCTGGGAGAGTGTGCAATAAAGCACAGACACGAACCATTCGGCAAGAAGGGACATAGTGGTATGTAATGGAAGGAGAGAAGGAGGAGAAAGGAGCTAGGAGATATCTAAATTGTATCTCCCACAAACCTTTCCCCAGTTAAAGGTAAGGCTCTTATGTAAGAATCCACTGAGCACCTGAGCCTGTTTATGAGCCATGCAGAGGTCTCATGAGGCTGTTACAGGGACTTTGCACCACTTCATTTTTGTTTATGATGCTTAGGAGTGTCTTTTTTTCCTTGGTTGGTTGAGGCTTTTTTAACCTTGATATCGATTGGAATTTGTGTCTGAAACTTTTGGAGCTCATTCCTTCTGAAAGCTCCGCATGGGAAGATAAAGAGGAAGGATTGTTTTGATATCTCAGTCATAAACTAGATCTAAACTAGATCCTCTATCATTGTGATTTATTAGATAAGACCCCAGGTTGATGTTGGGGGGTTGCCTGTGTTATATTCTCATCGCTGTACTGACGTGTTAGGCACCCTTGCTAATCATGTCGTCTCCTTCTGCCTCTTCTTTTTCCCTCGTAAATTAAGGCTGATTATGCTTGCCTCCCTTTGTAACACACTTTAAAACCCACAGAAGATGATTGCTGTGGATGATCAAAGGAAAGGCTGATTATGCTGTTCAATACATCAAAAATATGTTTTATGACAAGAGTTCTACTACTGGAAATCTTGAATTTACATTTACAGTGGTATGAGTCTAACTGAAAGCTCACTTACGTCAATGCAAGATTTTTAGTTGATTTCAAAGGACATTAAACAAAGGTTTTATATAGAGAAAGCTTCATTTTTTTTTGTTGCTGGCTGCTGTATTTGCCATTTGCCTAAAAACGGCACTTAGTTCGCTTGTACTATCAGAGCACATACAATGGATATAAAAACGGTAGTTGCTGTTCTGGTTTTGCAGTAAGAACAGGGAGAGGACTCCATGAAATCTTAGAGAAGAGTTCTGCTTGTAGTCATCTTCTGTAACATTGGGCCTCAAAGTCTATTAGAAAATATTACATTACTTCTTGTGCCCCAAGTGCAGGACTCGGTACTTGGTCTTGTTAAACCTCATCCCGTTGGTCTCAGCCCATCGATCCAGCCTGTCCAGATCCCTCTGCAGAGCCTCCCTTCCTTCAAGCAGATCGACACTTCCACCCAGCTTGGTGTCATCTGCAAACTTGCTAAGGGTGCACTTGATCCCTTCGTCCAGATCATTAATAAAGAAATAAATTAATCATTAATAAAGAAATAAATTAATCATTAATAAATAAATAGCATGCTTGGGCATATGAAATACATAGGTATATACAACTTTTCAAAGAAAAAACCCAACATGATGGATGATCTTGCATTTTCTAGCATTAAATCACAGCCCATTATTGCAATGATTCTGAAGAGCCTTTCCTGTAGGCAAAGCTTCTTTGCCATGAAACCTTCAAGAAGTGTGATCTCAACAACATCTGCCCCCAGCCCTGTGAATGAGTCCGAGGAGATGGGGCTGAGGCTGTGATGGCTGATAGACTCTGTACCTTCCCATTTCTTTGCACTGTCCAGTAAGTCTTTTGTGCAGCAGGCCAGGTGTGTACCTGAAACCTCTACCCTTGATGTTCCGACTGTACGTACATGACCTACAGTAACAGCGTGTCACGTGCCTATCAGTGAATGTACCAGTTTTAAAAAGGGTGCCTTAAATGCATTTCTATCCCTTCAACACATGAAAATAAAGCAATTATAGTCTTGTTTTCTGGATTGTTTTTCCTGCCAGCCAAGCCTTGATTTTTAAGATCTCCAATTATCCCTTTAGAAGGGACAATTTTTTTTTTTACTGATTACAATTATACAATATCTTCAGTCTCTTATTTTCTCCAGCAATTCAAAGACAAATGCTCAGCTGAGATTTTTCAGTAGAGAAACAGACCCGGAGTGATCCAAACTGTGGCTGAGACATGGGACCACCATGAACAAAGAGGAGAAATGTTTCAATCCCTAACAGTGGAAATGCAACCTTGTCTTGGCAGTGCCCTTGAGGCACTTTTGGAGGATGGATGCTCACTTACTTCTTCTCTTTCTACTTGCTTTCTGGTTCTTGACTCTAACCTGAATCTGGGCAATACTTGGCTGAAATTACTATGTATTCTCATTTCAATGTACCTTTCTCAGAGATGATCCATCTGTAAAGGACTGGTGATGAACCCTTTTTCTCCTGCAAAGTAGTTTACTCACGCAATACTATGCCTATTAACCATGTCCCAAAGTGCCACCTCTAAATGCTTTTTGAACACCTCCAGGGAAAGAAAATTCATCGCTTCCCCAGGCAGCCTGTTGTAATACTTCTCTGCTATTAAGGTAAAAAAATGTTTCCTAATATCCAACTTAAACCTCCCCTGATACAACTTGAGGCCATTTCCTCTTGTCCTATCACTTGTTACTTGGGAGAAGAGACCACATCCACCTCACTGCAACCTCCTTTCAGGTAGTTGTAGAGAATGATGAAGTCTCCCCTCGGCCTCCTCTTCTCCTTGCTAAACTATCCCAATTCCCTCAGCTGTTCCTCACAAGACTTGTTCTCCAGACCCTTCTCCAGTTTCATTGCATCTTCATTCCTTGGAATAACCACAATTATGGGCAGTAGCAATTATGGATAAGGTTTGATAAACATTTTTAGCATCTTTTCAAGCTCCAAATTCAAATTGCTCTTTTTATCATCACACTGAAGAATATGACAGAGTGGCAAGTGCCTTTATTATTGTCTCTAATCTAAGTTCCTTCAGAACTCAAACTGCAGTCCTATGGGCTGTCCCAGAGCTTCTTCCTTTACCTCAAGCTTGTCCTTTGGAAAATGGCATGTTCCTTCTTCCCATCTCTCTGCAAGGCCTCTTGCCTCTGATTTCTTGTTAGTACGCTGTTTGAATAGGACAGCCCTTGCTACAAAAAATTATCTTCCTGTGGTCTTTATAATGACCTGTTTTGCTGTTGATGTTTTAAAGACACTGCTGTCTCCAACATACTTCTCTTTGAACATTCCATGCCTAACTTTGAATGACTTATTGACTCAAGAGTCATTCAGGACATCAATGATGAAACAGTTTAGAAACGACTTCTATGTGAAAGTCCTTGGATTGTACAAAGCATTTGTAAACATTTAGGGACAAACTAGGGGCATTTTGTGCTGAGATAACTTTTGTATCAGACAGCTTTAGGAGTTTTGATACATGTTTTTCGTTATGCCTCACAAAACCTTCTAGTTGTGTTTCAGAGATGAGTAAAGCAAGGCACAAAGTGCTAAGAACTTATTTGGGGAAATGCTAGGAGTGAGCTATACAGCTACCAGGAGGTGTTTGGAGTTCTCTCCTAGCTCAAGTTTAGGGTGCCCTAATTACCACAAACAGGTAGCAGTTCTTCCTCTACTGTTCACCTCAGGGTTAAAAATATTGTGAAACAGGATTAGTTTAGCTGGCTGGAGACCCAAGCGTTCAGCTGATCAGGGTTGAGGAGGTGGCAGAGCATCAATCTGAGCAAACCCTGGGCTTGCCTTTAGTTCTCAGAAATGCCCTGTGTTTTCAGTTTCAGGTGAGATTTAGGGGTCTCCTAAAGGTGTGCAAGAAAAGAAAGCATCAAATCTTTGAGATTTATTGAGGGAGGAGAATCTGAGTCATTCAGACTGGCACAATACAACCAGTTTGGGCTGTGGAATGCTGGATTCTCTCTGGAGGAAAGGAGATGCCCCAGTACAAACTGCAGCCTGGCTAGGGAACAGAAAGAAGGAAGTTTTATTGTCAGTATTTCCCTGATGCTACCATTTCTGCTAAATTGTAAGTTAAGTGTGACCAGGCTACAAGAAACAGGCTAATATATACCCTGGCTTTCAGGTGCACAGCTTGATGTTCCTGTGCTCCTCAATCACCAAAAGATATTGGTCCTTAAAAATCACTTTCCTGGGATAATCCACAATCAAAATGGTATTTCTCCTCCTTTATGCTTCAGACATCAACACAGAGCAAAGCAGGACTGTTTCAGAGCTCAAAATGGGTCTACCTGCTTAGATGCTCTACTACACCCTTACAGGGAGAAATGGGAATACGGGCAGTGGCTGTTTCAGCAGCTAAAACCTGCCAGAGTCGGGGGGATGGATAGCAGTGGTGCCACAAACAGCCAGGTTCACAACATGGTGGTGTGGGGAAACAGGACAGGACAACTCAGAGAGTGCTGGGGCTGACTCTGTTGAAGTTCATGGCAAGGTCCAACTACTGTCTATGGACCAAATTCTTATTTGTGAGGAGCCTTAGACAAACAGCTTGTCTTCAGAAGTAGCAGCCCATTGTGCTTTCAAAACTCTGCCCTACTTGCTCTCAAAATATATCAGACTGGTAGAAAGGTCATTTTATGATGTCAGTTCTCTCTCTTTTTTTTTGCCCTAGCCTTTTCAGCCATTGCTGCTGAGGTGAAGTTGATTCAGTTATTGAATTCTACTGCTGATGTCTACTGCTTCCAAGAAACTACTCTTTCAGCAATCAGCACAACAGATGTACAAAGATATATCCACGTGGAGCTACTGTAAGGTCATGGTATAGCACAGAAGATTCAAAATGGATTAAAAGTATATCTTTTGGGGAATTATATTGATTTCCATTTTTAAATTTCAGGATTGCAAGCAGAATTGTTTGGAGAATACATTAGAGATGTAAGTGAGTAGCTCTTGTGTAGCAAAGGTCATAAAAATTCTCATGAATTAACTCTAAAACCAAGTCCAGATTGGAGTTGAACCGAAGCACAGCTTTCAAATGATGATTTTTTTTTTTCTTGATTTAAGATTTCCAGTAGGGGAAAGTCTGTCACAAAGTATGGCATATGTAGTGCTCATGATTACATTATTCCAATGCTAAATTATTCCCCTGTTGCCTTGTGTTTTATTTCTAGGATGAATCTGCCTAGCTTCATCTTCCATCAGATGATTCCTACTATATTTTTGGTTGCTAAATGTAAGAGCCACTAGTTATGGTAGTTGTGTAAGTTGGTGATTAAACTGTGATGAAAACATTTGTAATGTCCTTTTCCATAAAACAAATACACTGAATCATGCACATCCTTCATTCTTTAACAGTTTTCATTATTCACTGATCCCTTTACAGATTTTCAGCTGCTTTCTAGGCATGTGGATAGCAGAATGGAGCACAGCAGTAGTTGCAATAGTGCCAAATGAGAGGTTGTTTGGCTTCTTGCTATTCCCCTGTTTGTATGCTTTAAATACCCTGATCACAGTAAGTCGCAGTGGATTGGTAATTGCTGTAAATATAAGCCTTATTAAAAAGATGTTGGTTCCCTGGTAAGCATGGTCTGGATTTCTGCCTCAGGGGTACAGAGTGGCTCAGTCAGCTTTCCTGGGGTGAGAGCTGTTGTTTTCCTGTTCTTGGCTCACCAGCAGTTCAGACCACCATCACCAATGCCTGTCCTCCTAAACTAACAGTCTTTAGATGTGTCTGTCATTTGTACCCTTGCTATGAGGTTGCTGACAAAAAAAAAAATAGTAAATAACACCTGGTGAAGATTTCTTCTTACAGAAACCCACAAACTCCCACCTGCATTTGAAAACGGTCCCTTATTTACTGTTGTAGGTGAAGATCCAATCTTGGTTCGAGTTTGAGAGCCACTTGGCACTGTGCCATATGGATTTGCATTGTTGTTGTTTTTTGATCCAGGAGGCAAGCTATTGCAGAAGGGTCAAAACTATATTAACTCTGCTATGAAGTCCTACACCAGCCATCTTCTTGTCTTGGCAAAAATCAGGCCTCTCTGATACAATATACCTGTTCTTTTACTCTCCTGGATCCTCCCCAACATTCAAAAAAAAAAATCACAATTCAGCTTTGGTGATCTGAATAACCCTGTGGATAACTCTTTTTAAAACTTGAATCCTCATTCACTTTCACTAAACCTCCAGTTATTTTTATAACACAGGGTATTTAATCGCCATATGATATGAGCCAATGCTCTTTTACCTATTTCTGTAGCACAGAAATATCTATAAACTGTTAGTGTATTTAATTCATTACCTCTGATGACTCCATTGTTTCTGTATTGTTTGTTTTTCTTAGCAGCCTCAGAAACCCCCAATCCTCTTTACTTAGTGCTAAATTCAGTTTCTTTTTTCAACTGTCTGTTATTTTTTACTTAAATTCATATTAACAACTTTGGCACTTGGCTATGTGTTATAGCATGGAGTTTTGATGTTGTTTCAAGTGTATAACTGCTCACTTCTCTTTAAACAAAGGTTTTTTTAAACTATTGAACGCCTTTTTTTTTGGATGTGAAATCTTCATTTGTTTGTTATTTAGTAAAACGCTCTTAAATAATAACTGATGGGGTTTTGTCTTTTTTCCATCACTGCCAAATCTTTTTAGCTGTGTGAATGGCAGGAAGTAGAGTTAGATTAGTGGTTTGGACTGCATCTGTTCTGTTCAAAATGAATAGCCAAAGCACTCTCATATATCAAAATGTAACCACTTGGTTTCTGTTTTGGTTTTGTGTTTCCTTGTTGTCTGCCAGATCGACTCAAGATACAGGTTTTTGAGTCACGAAATGATTAAAATTGTTGGTGATAGTTATAAAAACACGTGGGTATTTTAGTTCTAGCAGTTTGACACCTCCAAAACGAGATCCTTGCACTGAAACCTTGGTTGTAATGTCGAATGTGAAAGCTGTGTTAGAGAGATGCTTCAAGAAGCTGTCGCCTTGTATGCTCACATCATTTGGCGGTCTGTAGGAGAAAATGACTCATTAATCTGCCTTGCATTTTTTTCAGAGCATTTGACTCATATATTTGTGTTTGTTACTGGGATGTCGATGACAGCTTAGTGCTGAATTTGACAGAAAAAGCTACTTCTTCCAATTAAAACCTCTCTGTATACATCGTTGTAGCCAAGAGCAGACTTTACTGGTTTCCCCAGGCTATCTCTTTTTTTTTTCATGTTTCTTTATTCTTTACTTTCTCTCTAATAACCTGTTTCTGTCTTGTGATATTTACACGCTGCTCCCAATAACATCTATAATTAATAAACCTTACTTCCAGTGTACTGAAAGATCAAAATCATGTCCAAAGAGCATGATGCAGTCGTCTCAGCTTTGGTAATTACTTTATTTTTAGTTGTCCTCCCGACAGAGTGCAGCAAGACATTTTCTGTCAACTCTTGCTACCAAATTTCTAGCCTGTATTGCCTGAGGCCTAAATGATTATAAATTTGTCTTTTTGAGCTGGACTGTTCACTGGGGCCTATCTGCTTAAGATTCCACTGAGAACTTAGCAGCAATCACTCCTGAAAGAGCTGATATTCCCACTGAATATTTTAGCTGCAGATTAAGACAACAATTTCACTTCAGCCTTTTTGCAACTTTTTCAATATGTGTGAGATGAATCTGCCTTATAAACAACAGGGCAAATAGTAACGAAAGAAGTATTTACTTCTTTCTTTCTCTCTGATGTTCCAGTTAGCAGCTCAAGGATGCTGGATAAAGTTCATTGGGAGGCAGTTTTAAATGACAAGGGAGTACAAGAATACTGGATGCTTCTCAAGAAGGAAATCCTGGTGGCACAAGAGTAGGACGTCCACGTGTGCCGTAAAATGAGTCGACGGGGAAGAAAACCAGTTTGTCTGAGTGGAGAGATTTGTATTGATCTCAGGAAGAAGAGGAAAGTTTTTGAGCTTTGGAAGAGGGGGCAGGCATCCCAGGAGGGCTACAAGGGTGAGGTGAGATCATGTAAAGAAAAATTTAGAAGAGCTAAAGCCCAACTGGAACTTCAGTCAAAGACAATAAAAATGTTTCTTCAAGCATATTAACAACAATAGAAGGACCAAGGAGAATCCCTCTCCTTTACTGGATGCAGGAGGTACAGTAGTGATGAGGGATGAGGACAAGGCAGAGGAACTTAATGCCTTCTTTGCCTTGGTCTGTAATTGTAAGGTGAGATGTTCTTGGGATACTTGGCCCCCTGAGCCAGAAGACGGTGAAAATGAAGCTCCAATGGTCCAGGAGGATTTGGTTAGAGACCTACTTGGCCAGTTAAACATTCACAAGTGTAAGCGGCTGGATGGGATCAACCCAAGGGTGTCAAGGGAGCTGACATAGGTCCTCTCCAAACCCCTTTCTCACATCTACCAGCAGTCCTGACTGACTGGGGAAGTTCCACTTGACTGGAGGCTGGCAAATGTTACATCCATTTACAAGTATGGTTGGAGGGATGATCTGGGGAACTACAGACTTGTCGGTCTGACCTTCATATTGGGAAAGGTCACGGAGCAGATCATCTTGGGTGCTATCATACAGCATGCACAGGACAACCGCGTGATCAGGCCCAGTCAACATGGATTTTTGAAAGGTAGGTCCTGCCAGACCAATCTGATCTCCTTCTATGACAAGATTACCTGTTTTTAATTGACGAGGGAGAGGCTGTGGATGTGGTTTACCTGGATTTTGCTAAAGCCTTTGACACTGTTTCTCACAGTATTCTGCTTGAGAAACTGGCTGGCATTGGCCTGGACATTGGCCTGGGAAAACAAACTGGCTGGATGGCCGGACCCAAAGAGGTGTGGTAAATGGGATTAAACCCAGTTGGAAACCGGTCACGAGTGGTGTCCCCAGGGTTCAGTGCTGGGTCCAGTCCCGTTCGATATGTTTACCAATGACCTGGATGAAGGGATCGAGTGCACCCTTAGCAAGTTTGCAGATGACACCAAACTGGGTGGAAGTGTCGATCTGCTTGAAGGAAGGGAGGCTCTGCAGAGGGATCTGAACAGGCTGGATCGATGGGCTGAGACCAATGGGATGAGGTTCAACAAGACCAAGTGCCGAGTCCTGCACTTGGGACACAACAACCCCCTGCAGCGTTACAGGCTTGGGGAAGACTGGCTGGAGAGCTGTCTGGCAGAGAGGGAGCTGAGGGTGTTGACTGACAACTGATTGAACATGAGCCAGCAGTGTTCCCAGGTGGCCAAGAGGTCCAATGGCATCTTGGCCTGTATCAGAAACAGCGTGGCCAGCAGGACCAGGGAGGTGATTGTGTCCCTGTGCTCAGCACTTGTGAGGCCTCACCTTGAGTACTGTGTTCAGTTCTGGGCCCCTCACTACAGGAAGCACATTGAGGTGCTGGAGTGTGTCCAGAGAAGGACAACAAGGCTGGTGAAGGGACTGGAGAACAAGTCTTACGAGGAACGACTGAGGGAACTGTGGTTATTTAGCTTAGAGAAGGGGAGGCTGAGGGGAGACCTCATCACTGTCTACAACTGTCTGAAAGGAGGTTGTGGTGAGGTGAGTGTTGTCTCTTCTCTCAAGTGACAGATGATAGGACGAGAGGAAATGGCAGTAAATTGCACCAGGGGAGGTTCAGATTAGACATCAGGAAAAATTTCTTCACTGAAAGGGTGGTCAGGCATTGGAACAGGCTACTCGGGGAGGTGGTTGAGTCCCCATCCCTGGAGGTGTTTAAAAGGCGGGTAGATGAGTTTCTTATGGACATGGTTTAGTAAGGGGACAGGTAGGGTTGGACTTGATGATCTCAGAGGTCTTTTCCAACCAGCTCATTCTATGGTTCTATGATTCTCACTGGCTCTCATTGCATACTTTTCTCAGGACTTCAGGGCTTTTAAGAGAGAAGAGAAATATCACCCTCAGGGAAACTGAGTCGCTAACTTTAGATAGGAGATAAGTGGCAGAATTGGAAACAGGGTCAGGTTTTCTAATCCCAATGTATAATATGCTGCTTGATGCCTTACATTGATTTAGCAAGCTAAAAGTTATTTTGCTAACCTAACTATGGCCAACAGTTTCTGTATCTTCAGCTCCTCATTGCAGTACCAAGAGCTGCCATCCAGCAAGCTACCATGAGGGAAAGAACCAGCCACTGCAGGATGTGCTTGGCTTCTGACAGGCAGTGCTGTCACTGCTGAGGAAAGCTAGGATGGAAAACTCTATCTGCTCCATCCTAACCTTTCAAAAAATTGCTTTGTATGATATATCCATAGTTCCCAGTCCCTGATCACTGGTGGTTTTGTTCCACATGCAGGAATTGAATGAAGAGCTGAGGTTGCAGAAGGACATTTATCATGGGACACTACAGGTGTTATTTCCGTGGAAAGCGGTTGTGGTTTGTTTGTGTATTTCTATTCTTACCTTCTGTATGAAACCTAATCTAAAGCACTTCAGTAACAACTGGAGCTGCCAGAACATTTCTTTGAAAACTTTCATGAGATCAGGTGTTTTTTATAGATAAAACATGTTCCAACTTTATTGGAAATCAGAGGTCCTAATGATTATGCTACGTACTCTGAATTCCCAGGGGCGTATTTTTAGTCCTACCATTAGCAATTTAAGCTTCAGCCTGTCAGGTTTCCAGTGGGCACTTAAACTTTTCCAAACACCGGTTGTAAGTTGACTTCCCAAGCCCAGTGAGATACTTGCCCAGCTCCTGGGGTGTCCGGCCAAGCACGCCCACAGCACAGCTTCTCCAGGCACCCTCCCTGCATGCCATGCCAAGGTCTGCTCTGTGTCCTCTAACACAACATGCTGGACACAGCCAAAGTTGGTAGGCAGCTCTAAATACTCAATAAAAATGTCCTAGCCTTTACTAGTATTCTTGCACTCAGTCAGGGACAGGTGTGCTTGGAGAGGAAAGGAGATGTGTTGTGGGAGATTTGGGATGTGATTAGAAAGCTGAAAGCAGCGGGTTCATCAAGAGGAAAAACATTTCTGGGGGAGCCAGGAGGAAAATGGAAAGGAGAGAAATAGAGAGGATCAGGGTAGTGCTGGGAGGATCCAGAGGATGGTAAAATGATTCCCTGTGAGCAAGGATGGTATATAGAGAAAGGGATTTTACATTAAAAGAGGAGTAAAAGCAAGAAAAAGATGAAAGGCTATGAAAAGAAAAAGAAGGGCAATTTCTCTGCTAGACAGGAAATGCAAGACTGAGTTGGTTTGTAGCCTCTTTAGTATTTGACTGCTTGGGAAACCAAGAATTTGTTATATTTGTTTTTAGAGACACAATTAATTTTAAGGCAATTCCTGCTAAAGAAGGATCTCACAGACAAGAACTTGGGGCAATCAAGAAAAAAATGGATCAGGCTGCATGTGTATGGTGCAATATCCATGATTACATAAAATACAATACAAATATTTAGGGGGCATAAAGGTTTGTACAATAGATATTTATGAGGTCAGTAAGGCACATAACTTTGTGAGGCTTAAGTACCTTTACCTGCCTTTTGCCCTGCCTGTATCCATGGCATATGGGAAATCTCTGCATGATTCACCTCTCTCTAATCCCTACGTTACCTATGTGAAAATTAAATGCCTAAGAAAGATTTTCTTAGAAACTAGAGCATATTTGACATACTATTTAGACAATTAATATTTCTGGGCAAGATTGTAAAGATATGGACTATAGCCAGGACGATAAAGATGTATAGACATAGCATAATGTGAACAACTCTCATGTGAGGCTTTCTAGTACTAGTCAATATAAACACCTCCTTCCCTCTGGGCAGAGAATCAGCTTCAAGGGTTGTATCCATTGAAGGGAAAATGCTATTGCAAACTCTTGGAGTTAGGAAGGTGTTAAAATCTCAGTGTGTTGGAGCCCTCAGGCTGCTGGGAGCAGCTCATCAGGCATAAAATAATCCCTATTTTAGTAAATTATAAATTTTGACATGTGACAATACTGATATTTAAAACAACACTCTGGGTTTTTCTAATTCTGAAAAAAAAAGAATCCAGTGGATACAGTTGTTACCCAGTCTCTAATGACTCGTCATGTGAAAACAAACCAGTTGATTAGAATAGGTTGCTTACAAGCCAATGTTCCCAGCCAGGTGCAGAGGATGAGTTTGCTCTCACAGCCTGGCTGCTATGCAGGGGGTGACAAATGAGCTTCTCCTGGGAGTGCTTGAAGAGGGGTACTGAACTGACTCAGAGCAGCAATTCAGGAAATGTATGCCCTGAACATGGGTCGAGGGGTTTTCTGGTATAAACAATGGTACAAACATGGTTAAAGTTCTATTGAGACATCGCTTTTTTTCAGTTAAATCACTTAGGGGGAGGAGTCAGAACCATGTGAGCAGGCAGATGAGATGATAATTGGATTGAGTAAACACATCAAACTTGTTGCTCTTGGGACAATCTCACTGCATGGCTTTATGTGGTTAAATAATACAAGCTTTGGCATTGCATACAGGCTGTGCTGTGAATACAACTCTCCCTGGAAGTGAGAGTTTTACATAAAGTTATTTTCCCCCACCTGCATGCCCTCAATTTTTGTTTGCACATGTTCCACTGTATTTCCCTTGACTGGATGTGCCTGTTACCGGCTCACTTTCTCTGACAACACTTGGAGGGAAAATGCTGCTGCCCAGTCTGCAGCCAGGAAGCCAGCTGCAGCAAGAAACTTCATCAATGTCATTAATTTGGAGGCCTGCTCTGCAGCTACAAGTCACTCCAGTTATGTGGGTCCTCCACCTATTTATAACTTAGCAATCTGTCTCTGGGGGCTTTGTGCAATTCTTTGCTACATGCCACATGGGTTGTAATGTAATAGCTGGGTATATTATAAGATTTCCTCTACCACTTTTAAGAAGCAGCTGTCAGCAGACAGCTCTGATAACAAAGTGCAGGTAAGATGGGAGCTGCTTCGAGTAACGAGAGCCAGCCAGCTCCACTGTGTCATCTGACATTGAGGACAGTGGTGTGTTACCTGCTCCTCTGTGTCAACGGGCTCTGACACGCAGCTGAACACAAGATATGAAACGCATTGATGGAGAGGTGTCACTTTTGCACTAATGAACAGTTGCAATGTTCTCTTGTAGCTTTTCCATGCAAAACCTGGGGAGGAGATGTAACAACACTGCCTGCTTCCTGCTCAGAGTGTGGCAGTGCTGGGTGCCGTGCAGATGAACACCCCATCCCAAGAAACTCCACAGTCTGAGACAAAATGGTTTAAGACATGCAGGAGACAACAAGGAATTATTAAACTGGTGCTAATCAGCATCATGAACAGATGACCTAGGGCAATTTGCAACCTACAAACTGTCAGTTGTCTTGTGGGTAACCTGGCAAAAAAGTGCTGCAACGGAGACACTCTGCAGATGCTTATAGCAGTTCCTCAAAAAAAAAGTTTTATCCAAAACACTCAAGCTTGCAGGGAATATTCTAGAGGCTTTGAAAGTTAAACCTTCAAATAAAATTAGTCTTGGGGAAAAAACGTGGACTGTCTGCTTATGAAGGCTCTTGCTTTTGTATTCTGCCAAATTTGGAAGCAAGTGAGAATGGTAATTGGAGAAATGACGTCCAATGTTTCTGGCTGCATGAGGAAACCGAGTGGAGAGAAAAAGAGAAGGATGTAATCTGGAACTTAAGGGAAATCCTCTGTTGTCTGCATTGATATGTTCCTTTGAATTCTTAATTGCTTCTTCTGTATTGTGTCTGTGGATTCGAAGCTGAACAAACACCTGATGCCCAGGCTTGCACAGTCCAGCCAGATGCCTTCATAGCAATGGAGATGGTTGAAAGTGATTAGTTGGAAACCCAATATTTCGTATGTTTCTTGGGTGAAATAAGCCATATAAACATGTTATAAATGGTCAAATTTTGTGTGGGGCTAGATTCACCCTTGCATTTCTTGGGATATTCTGTGCAGAGCACTGTGCTCTGACTGATGGTAATGATGCCTGTCAGAGTTCTGTGCAGCTTCTGTGGGCTTATTCTGCAGCTGTTGCGGTCAATGTGAACGCTGGCTGGTGGTGCTAAAACGAGAACCCCTCTGGTCTGGGGAATGGCTGAACTTGGATCTACCTCTCGTGTTGAAGGTAGACCTTAGCGTGCCTGGCCATGTGCAGCACACTGGGAAGGGAAATATATTTCACCTATTATTGGTAGCAACTTGAAGCGTTGCCAGCCTATAGGATATCCCCCATGTGAACCTTTGATGATAAGGCAAAGGCTATTTTGTGCATCGCTGGTTGAAAGACACCTACAGCTGCCTGTGCCTGCCAAATTATCCAAGGAAAGGTTCTCAAAAAAACACCTCAAAATAATTTTTGATTTCTCTTTTTATATGCCAAAGTCATAGGCCGGGTGTGAATTCAAGGGAAGGTAAAGACTTCCTCTAGGGACACTGGTGGAAGTAGTCTGAGGCAAGGACTTGGTGGGGAAGACACTGAGATTCGGATGCAGTGGGGGAAGAAGGACAGTGACACAGGAACAGTGAACTTGGAGGAAATGGGGGGCTTGGGAGGCAGCCAAGTACATTGAGGCAAAACTGAGATTGAAAAAAGAGTCAAATTAAGCAAGGAGTCGGCAAATGAGAGGCAGAGGGTAAAGAGACTTGTTCTAGAAAGAGGCCAGGAAAGAACAGGGCAGAAAGACTTGATCACGAAATGTGTCCTCCACAGGTTCTGAAATGAGGCTGAGCTTTTGTCCTCCACTACCAGAAAGCATTCTGCAGAGCTTAATGTGAAGACCTGGGTCTTGGCATCTTTCGCTAGTTGAACCTCACAGGAGCGATCCAGTGGTGCCCCTCTTCAGCTGAAAGGCAGAGATCTCCTTGGGTTCTTGCATCCTCCTGAATCTCACTGAAGAGACCTGGTGAAGGCCACTGCTGGTGAACAGTCGTGGTGTTTGGTAGGTAAGATATGGGGCATATGGCGTGTGGGGTTTGCCTTGGTAGCTCCATGTTGGACAAAACAGACACTAGGAAAAATAGTGTCATGGCATCATATAATCAAACACTGTGTTATAGTAGACAAGTTTACCTCATCTTCCCCATCCAAACAACTTTCTGAGTGCTTTATATTTTAGCCTTAATGCCTTTTGTGGCAGAAGAGGACCATAAGTTTTACCCATCTTGTAAAGTGTTTATGGGATTCACAAACAGATCTCCAGTTGGCAACCTTCTGCCTTGACCTTTGAATTCCCTGGTGTTTCTTTTCTAATGTGATGCAATTCCATTTCAAAAAGAGTTTACAGCTCCAGGGAAACCCAAACTTTATATCAGGCAGACAGGTTTTGCCCCTTTCTCCTATGGCATTTCTTGCAAGTGAATATTTTTACCGTTTGGCCTTTCAAAACAGGCAAATGTTAATGCTTCCAAGAGGTATGATGTCATTTGCATTGTGTAATAAGATGTTATAAAAGGGTGATAATTCATGGAATCCTTCCTGGTGCTCTGATGACACTAATACCTCCTGCCTGCAAAACGTGTCTGGGGATGATGTAGCCATTGCAGTGCTGGGTGCTACGGAAAGGAGGCGGGACAAAATTCTAACAAGCTTTAACACAGTTTTTATGCTCAGCTTAGTCATTCTCATTTTTTTCCTGATCTGCTGGCACCTGAACATCTTGTCCTGTGGGGGGAAAAAGCTGTCCCTGGGGCTGAACTCTGAGGTGTGAGTGTGGAGGACAGACATGGTTTACAGGGTGTTGACGCTGACTGTGAATTCTGGGGGGGAATGGATTTTGATGAAGATTGGCTGCCTGGAGGAAAGGAGAGATGGTTTGATCCGGCACATGTCCTTGCTGCATTTGATTGGGATTAGAGAGTGACTGAACCGAGGTCCCTATGGGATGCTGTTCAACAAAGTGCCCATGCATGAAGGGGTGTCCGTGGCGAGGTTATGCTGCAGGCAGGAACAGTGGAAACAATAGCCTCTAATCCCATCTCTGCCCACACTTCCACCCACAGGCCTGACACAAGAAACTTTCTCAGCCATCCAAACAATCACCGTGGCTAAAATGGACTACATTGTTTCCAAAAACTGGATGAAACACCCTTATTTTTACATGGAATGATTTACACGAAGATCATTGTGTAATCCTACAGCTGTTAAATTCCCTGCCAGGAGGGCAGCCATGCACATTAGCTCCCAGGCTACAGGGTCCTGTGTGTGATATTTTCCACAATCTGTCATCTGAGTGGGAGGTGATGGTTCAACAGTGACAATCAGGAAAAGGGATAAATGGTTAGAAGCAAGTCTTTCAGCTTTCCTTCAGCTGGACCCACTGATTGCCAGACAGCAGCAGCACCATGCACATGGTACAGTGATTTATACTGCAGGTTTGATTTATGCTGTCTAGTTGTTTCTGCACCTAGGATAGAACAGTATTAAAGAACCACGTAGAAAAAAAGCAGGCATACTTTTACAGAACTTATTATGAAATCCTGAGAAATTCAACAAAATAGTCTTTCATAGGCAGTTCCTGGTGTCCTTTCTGTACTGATTTCTAAGCCTGCTAATTGCAATTTGAATTACTGGTATGGTTAAAAATTCTATAGGTAGATTTATCGCTGTCCTTTAATTCCCAAATACAAAAATGTAGGGATTACCAAATAAAACTAGATGGGTGCTCGGTCTGATCCAGGATGGTTGCTTTTACCATAATTTTCTGCCTCAGTTTCCTCCTGTGGGAAATGGGGCTACCAGCTGCACGTATTCTGCAGCTGAGGACGTGGCTCTGGAGGTGACCTATAGTATTACAAGAGGCTCCTGGCACTGAGCAACCCATGGCTGCACTGCTTATCCCAGGTCCAGGCTTGTCCTCTGTCCTTTGGTGTGGACCAGGTCAGAGTTCTGTTCAGAAATGCGTTGGGGCCCACCAGAGAAGGCCCTAGGAAAGACCTCTAATGGTTTGGGCACACTTGGAGTCCCTGCCTGCCCCTGGAAATATCCAGCTTACCTTAAATCAGGTCCATCTGATATTCCTGCTAGCCCATAATGTAGAATGACAGCTGTCCTGGTCTCAGAGCAGCCCCTGGGCTCAGGTACTTGTCTGAGAAGATGCAAGCAGTGGTATCTCCTCTGGAAGATGCTTTAGCTCTTCATGAAAACATGAGATTTGGCCTTCCAGGTTCCCCCTAGCAGGCAAACAACTCTGAAAAGGGGGCTGTGGCACCTACAAGGAGCTGTGAAGTCTTGCCTTTACCCTCCTCCAAAAGGAACAACACAGATAACGTTGTACTTGGTGAAATTTTCTGCCATTGTCCCCCTCCTCAGTGGCCAAACCACAGCAGGAGTCATGGACAGGAGACACAGGGGACACAGATTATTTGCATTGAAAACATTGCATTCTGGGGATTCAGTTTCAGTGAAAGATACAGTTTCAATTCAAATGTAACCATGCTATAGACTTGGCATGAATTTTGTTACCTCACTTTTCCCGTTAATACTCAAAGTAGGCTGACTCGACAGTTTACATCAGGGTTTACAGTCCTCACATATCTCCAGTGCTCAGGTGACTTCAATTTCATCTTTTTATCCCAGAGAGATCTGATTGTATCAAATTCTTATACAAAGCTCAGCAAATGCTTTGCTGATCTCATATTTGAGGGGAAGTGTGTCAAAGTATTTGAAGTTAAAAGTAAGAAAAATGTGCTTAAGAAGTGGGGGGAAGAGGCTTCCTCATGGTCAGCCCTTCCTGAGCATGAGGCAGCCTGGGTAGCCTGACACAAGCTATTGCATTCAAACCAGGAGTCAAAAGATCTTCACTTCACCCCAGAGGGCGTGAACTCTTCCCATCAGAGCTGCAAATCTCTGGTTTGTGTGTACATTTTACAGGCAAGCAGTCACAGATTGCACTGTCCTTTATTTACTGGTCTCAGAAAGGTGTAAGGCAGTGATGTCACTGTGGTGGCTGCAGGGTGAGGGATGTATCTCACCATGGGGGGAATATGGAACTGCTGCTCCTTTTGCTGGCTAAGGAGGTGATGGCTGTGACAGGCGTGCCAGAGGCTGGGTTTAGAGCACAGAGAGCTGTTCTCAGCACCCTGTATTTTTCCTTGTAAGAGCGTAAATCATTCCTGTTTCAGAGCAGCACCCAGCTGTTTGCTTACAGGGATGAAGTAAATGAAAGACCTGTCTTGGTTTTTTTGTGTGACCTGCTGGCTTATGTCTAGCCTTACATTCAGTCTCAAGGGAAAATATAAATGGAAGAGCACAGATGTTCTCTGAATTATACAAATAACAACGGATGGCCATGTTGCACCAGTCTTCCTTGAAGGAAAGTCACATTTGTGCCTCTCACTCAGCTTTGAAGAGTTGCCCCCCCTCCACCTCTTAGGAGACTTCTGGAAAGGACTGCACTTTCTGTAGAAAGGAAATTGTGGTACTTTAAAGTGAAAAAACTTGTGTAACTTTCCCTTATGCTTTCTTTTTTCCTCTGGGATTTTTAAAATATGCTTTTAATTTAAAAAAAGAAAGCTTTATGTCCAGTCAGTCCTAATTAAAGGTTCAAAGACAATACAAAGTGAGGCATAGCTCTTCCATGCCATGCTGTTCTAGCCCTTCCCACCACACTTTACAGTTTAAAAGAAAGCCGTGGGTCTTTTCCCTCACTTACCCTTCTCTTACTGGGAGAGTGGCAAGGTAACAGTGACTCCTTCCCTAGATGGTGCACTTAGAGTTGACTGGGATCCGTGTTCACAGCCTGCCTTAGAAGAGTGCCTTTCCAAATCCTACCAGACACATGACCTTCAATGTAGCATCAAAATTCAGCTGAAATGCTGGCCTGACAATGTGTCAAAGTACAGTAACATAAATAAGATGTTGCCCATAGATCTCCTGATGACAGATGTAAGTGTGAGTATAAAGTGTGCTTTCTAAAAATAGTGTACATGTAGAAGGTGCTGGAAGAGCTGTCTGTTGGAGGGACTTATAAGTAGGTCATAAATGACCGAAAGAACAAAATAGTCACATCAGCAACATTCATTGTGAAAGTCCAGCATTTTAGGGCATCTGCACACTCTGGGTCAGCTGGGGGTGAAGCAACACCTATAACTGTGAGATCTGTCTGCAAAGATGTGATAGGGGATGGAAATTCAGGCTGGGGTTACATCTGAAATGCACACAGGTCATCCATTTAATGGAGATGAGGCACTGTCATTTTCCCCCCTCTTTAATTCCCTGTAGAGTAGGCAGAGTTTTCCCAATACTTCCTGCTTTCTTCTCTAGTCTCTGATGTTTTGAGATTCCCGATCCGTTCCTGCTTTGGGTAGTGTTGTAGATGTGTTTACTTAGTGATTATTCTGATGGAAGATGAGACAAACCATTTCTCTCAAAAATGCACGTGTCCTCTTCCATTCCCCCTCATACCTCCAGTGAGACCTTCAGTTAGTGAGAAACTCTAACCAAAGAGTTCCTCACCTGCTTGTATTTCTTGTTCATGGAGTTGCAGCATTTCCTCAACAAGAATGGGCTAATTGGTCTATTAAAATAGGAAATCATGCATTATTTAAAGTCATAGAAATCAGCAGAAAATAGAAGCTACCTTTTTGGACCTGAAAGTGTTTTTAGGGTATTCTTGTAATATGAATGTAATACAGAAAGAAAACATGAATGGAGATTTCTTTTATGGTCTCCTAGAGGTTCCTAGATCAAATAGAGTTGCTTGACAAGCAGGAAAATACGTTTCATTTTTTGTGATCACCAAGTCTTAAAACACGATGAGATCACCAGCATTACATTTACTGAGGGCTTACTAAGAATAAATAGATGGTGAGCTGCTTTTTTTAGGGTTCAGAAGCCCTTAGATTAACTCCTTTGGTGCCTTTCTTCCACACATTTTCTCAACATAAATAGTTGTAATGTAAAAAAGGATTTCTGGGCTGATGCATGGTGATCACAGTCTGGTGATCGTATTCTCTCATCCACTTGCTTCCAGCCCCCTAAATCTCATTCTGTCAAGAAAGAACATCTAGTTCCCTCTATAGTGACCCAAAGAGTCTGCAGCAGCGGTTCTTATATGTACAAAGGTGATGAACTCAGGAGTCTTCATTTCTTTAATGATTAGACCTGCCTGGCTCTGAATTTCTTTCTGTATGTGAGAGAAGACAGACATACCGGGTATAGGCGTGTGTATATATGCCTGTAGACATACCCATCCTTCTCTCTGCGTGTAGTGTACACATAAGATGTGAGTGATTTGTTTTCCTTGCATCCCACACAAATATAATATGAAGAGATCAGATGCCTGGTTCCACAGGAATGTCCTTTTAAAGAATGCCCAGTCTGTTTTCCTCCCTATCAAAGGCAAAATCCTGTAGTACTGTTGTATCTATATGCTCCGATGGTTATTGAAGCAGTTCTTCCCGAGTGCCACATTAGTTATTGTGTCTGTAGTCCCTCAAGAGTAACAGAAGACAAGCCATCAAGCATTGTCATCCTTTTCTTTCTTTAGCAGAGATTTTCCATTTCTTTGCACACTCCAAATCCCAACCAGGTTGCTAGAATAGGAAATTGGATACCCAGATTGTTGCCACCGATGTTACTTGTTGAGTCATCTGGGGCTTATGTTTTTCCACGGAGCACCCAACATACTGGAAGACAAGTCATCTTCTGTACAACACCCTTTGCAGTCCTCTGCAGGCTTAAACTATGTTCCAAGGCATTACTTGGCTGATGTGGCAGCGACACACTGTTTGGATTACAGGGAAAAATGAGTAAAAGGAAGCTTAAATAACAGCTGAGGTGAGGAAAAAATGGGGTGACATTTTTCACCAGTCTGCAGAAAGCAAAGGTATCGGGGAAGAAGAGAGGGGGTTGAGGTTTTTTCCTGTTTGTAGTTGTGGGACAGTAATTTCATTCATAGTCACTAATTACTATCGATTCTCTTTAATAAATAAAGTGTTTCTTAATGAGCCAGCTGTGGGGAATGGTGGTTCTCATGTACAGCATGGCCAAAATTTCCCTAGATGAGTCTTTAAACTGATCTCATAATGCTATCTAGTAAGTGACCATAGCTCTCCATCAGCGTGGGCTACATCGGAATTTCTGGAGAAGGGTAAAAGACAGCAACTCTAATTCTTTCCCGCACTTTGTTGGTGCACCAAATGGTCAGTCATGATTTTTTAACAAGGACCAAAACCAAGAAATCTGAGTTTTCTTGAACTTCCTCAATTGTGTTTAGCTCACAGAATACCAAGTGATACATGTTGTATGACTCTACTATGACCAGCATGATGATAGAAGTACTCTGGAGTGCAATATCCCATAGGTTGAATAGCAGCAGGCAAATCCTGGTCCACTTGTTCCCTCTTCAGGAATTGTTGAAACACAGGGCTTCTTGGCCTCTCCTGGGTGAGCACAGAGCTAAGGTTAAACCTTCCTTTCCCCAGAATTCAGAAGTAATGAAGTTTAGGTGACATGCAACAGTGTGGCAAACCCACCAGATTTCTTCATCAGTAAATTAATTCACCTAAGTCTACCTGAGACTCATCGTAACAGAGCCCTCATATCACCTCTTAGAAAGAAAGAGAGGGAAGAGCAGACACAAACTGCATAGTTTTGCACTGACTCACTCTTTCAGATTTTTCTCTGTTTTAAAGCAAGGGGAGGAGGACCGGGAGACGAAGAGGAGATGAAGAATTGTCCTTCAGGTTCTTGGAAAATATTTGCATCTCCTATTTTGGTTCAAAGACTGCTTTTACCTTTGCTCTATGTGTCCACTGTTAGTGTCATGGAGAGAGAGAGCTACTAACACAGCTGGGAGGGCATTTACTGTAGGATTTTGCCCCTACGTTTCTGTAGTACTCAGCTTTCAGATTGTTTTAAATAGTTTTGAAATATCAAATGATATAGTAGTGTTGAAGCTGATACTTTGATCTTCAGGGAAGTGATGCTGAGCCATCGCTGGACTATTTTTACTGCAGGAAAACTCTGGTTTAGGAGAATGTCATAGCAGGCTATCAGTTCCGGCATGAAACTGCTAGCAGGTGGGTTTTGTGATAGGAAGTGTTAAGTGGGTTTTGCTGGCTCATTGGTGCAGCTGATTTGTTTCATAAAAGAGAAGTGGGACCTGCCCTCGGGCTGGAGTGAGAATTTGGTTTTGGCATAGGGTGGATAACATGTCAGAGGAATCATAAAGCCTGAAGTGAAGCCTCAAGCAGTGGTTTTACACAGTATATCTAGAGAAGCCAAGGCAATGTTATTTTGATTTTCTAGGACTGATCCTTAGCCAGTGTGACTGATTTCAGGACAGCTGTTACAGAAATTGTAAGGTGGAAGAAACTGAAATGTCATGTCCTGTCACAGCCTGGGATTAGCTTTTTAAGACCATCTTTGAAAAACAATTGTCTTACCCGCTCTTGAAATTGGATGCAGCTTCCTGCTGCCATCCTTGCAATGCTGCATTAGCCTTGGCTTTAGAGAATTTTTTCTCTCTACCTGCAGTTTTAGACCACTGGTTCCTGGCCTGATCTGGACAGGGAAAATGGCTTTCCTCTCCTTCTTTCCAGTGATTCTTTGGGTTCATGCCTTTCATCCTGTCTCCTTTCATTTTTTGGGGGGGGCTTAGGATTTTTTTTCCACTTTCCCCAACTGGACCAGTGTTAATATACGTGGAATTAAGAGAGATGGTGTGTGAACAGAGTGTTGCCACCTTTTACAGGAGTATCTTGAAAAGTTGCAAGATTTTTGAGTAGGGAAAAAATGAGTAATAGCCTCGACTTGGGAAGAAAAGAAATTTGGCTCTGGATCCACTCTGCAGAAACTCTTAGCTCAGCTGTGACATACTGACTCTAGTCTTTCTGCTCAGAGTAAAGAAGAGAAAGCGATGTTCAGAGCCTTTAAAATTAAACAATCATAAATCAACCAACCAACCAAAATAACCCCAAACCAAAACAAAACAAAAAAGGAAATTTTAGAATATTATGTCTAATTGGGTGTAAATGTTTTTTTTATTTTCCTCCATTCCCTTAGACATCATTGTAAAATTAAAAGCAGAGATTTCCCCAGAATTATAATTCAATTTGATCTTCTAGTGAAGGACTTTAAAGTGACACTGTATGTCAAATATGAACATACTACCTTCAGCACTGCCCCTGTACTGACGGGAGGTTGTGGTGGGAGCACTTGCTCAAATGTGGGGTAAGTTCTGCAGGAATGACTCTGTCTTCTCTGCACTGTTACCATCCTCTTCATTCCCCATAGCAGCTTCAGCAAAGTACTGGCAGGGCTTTTGTTGTGGATGCAGAAGTACTTGGGGGAGTACAAAAGTTGAGCCAGACAGTGGTGGGCGGCTCCTGACTCCTTGCTCTGCTTCTTCCACAGACTAAGGACACCTTTGGGCTCTTCTGTAAACAATCAATCATTTCAGACATAAGTACCAAATGCTTTTAGCAATATATTGAAATGATCATGCTTATTTTACACCTGTCTTATACATAGTTTTTCACGCATTTGGAAGCAAGGATATTAACTATCTTACAGTAATCTAAAGTTCTTACAGCTCTAGCTGTGAAAGGTGATAATTTGCTGTTGAAAAGAGCATACTGAATTAAATAAACCATCAGACCAAGAAGGTCTCTTTTCCTATAGCCTTTTGAAAATATAAATAAGTTGTGACATTTCTATTTTATGTGGGAATTTGAGGTTCAGAGGTCAAAAAAGATAGTACTGTAGGTATTGAAGTCTTGTTCACCTTCTATTGTAGATGCCAGGTCCATATTGGAAGTATATTCACAACTGTTCTCTGTCTGAGTTTAATCTTTGTTTCACACTGACTTTTTGTTGAAAATATGTCTAGCAGAATAATCTGATGTATAACTAGATGAACAACTCAGTTCACAATAAAAATTCCTCTTGAGCATTTGCCTGGGCTCTGCACATTTCACACATAATTACATCTAATTTGCTTTCTTTTAACTTGCTAACAACGATCCGGTGAGGGGAAATTGAGAAGTTGCTAGTCCTAAAACATCAACCTTAGCAGCCTGTTATAGTTGAAGATGTCCCTGCTCATTGCAGGGGTGTTGGACTAGATGACAATTAAAGGTCCCTTCCAACCCAAACCATTCTCTGATTCTATAATCAGTAGGGCTGAATACATGAAACAAGTCGTAGGGACAGACTGTAGCTCAGCATTTCTGGATGAAGGAAAGGATGGTTGAGGGGAAAGGTGCAAGAACCATTCTTTGCCTCTGGTGCTCTCTGACTCTGCAAACTACTCCAAGGTGTACAGCAAGAGCTTTGAATTCACAGGTGGTTGCAAGAAGAGCAGTGTATTACACCCCTGGCAAGTAAAATGGTGTGACTGAGGAAAGACAAACCTGCCACCATCGTTTTATGGTTATGACCTCTACTTCCAAAGTAAGTATGAACGTGTGAGATGAAGCTCAGACCACACTTAAGACAGTAACTGCTGTCTTCTGGATGAAATCCTGCACCTGGGCATAGTGGCTTTGCCCATTTGCTTGCTCACTTTAACTTCAGCTCTGAGAATTCATGGACCCCTTTAATATTACTCTTGATTTATCCTAGTACTCCAGGAGACAGTTTGCATTGCACACACAGGGTAAATTCTGATCTGCTTTTGTGTGTTGAGGTGCTGCTTCCCCACCACTGCCATACAGACTGTTTAAATGTAAAACAAGCCCAAAGGTCCTAGTAGAAGATCCCCCTCTGGCCCTGGGCGGTGGTGGTGATCAGCACACCGCTGCAAGTCCTTGCAGTGGAGCAATTGCACTGGAAAAGGGAGTTCAAATGGGATAACTCACACAAGTTTTGTTCAACAAGTGGAGAGTATGTGAGACCTAAGTCTTACAAAATGTCTCAGAAGTGTGAGGAGCCCAGGGCAGAGAACCTTATAAAGGCTCTCCTGCCACAACTGGAGAGGTGTCACCACTGTCCTGCTAGAAAGCTTCCCTGACGCCTGGGTCCTGCTGACAGGATGGCAGGGCTTGAGGAAGTGGGTGATGGCATAGGCAGGGAGAAAAATGAGTCACATTTTTTATGCAGATGAATGCAACGTGATTGATGTGTTTGGCTTAACAGCCATTTACATCTCATAGAATTGACTTCAAAAGCAGCCTACATTTTTTTTCCGTTAAGGCACTATGTAGAGTTTATTCTGCTTAATCAGATGACAGGAGGGGGACATATGTTTGTTCCATTCACTCACCTTTAAAAATGTGTGAATGATGTGTAGCATCATCCATCGTTGATGGATCCTGTTCCTTGCTGTGTTCACTTACTCATTTGTGGTTTTTGACCAGAGCTGGGCTGAACAATTGAGGTGAACCAGGAGAGATGACAGGTAAAGCTCTGTCAACAAATAGGGTGTTTTGCCTTTCCTACAAACCATGACCTCTATGCAAAGCAGAATTCAGTGTGAATATAGCTTTCTTCCCTCAGCATATCCATTTTGACAAATTAATCCTTTTCTGTGCACATGTTGGTTATGCAGCTAAAGAATGGGACTAAGCACAAGATTACCTCCAAACCAGAGAAGAAACATTTCTTGCCTATCTGTAGCTGTGATTATGCTAACAGTTGTCCTGTCTTCAGGAAATGAAGGCTAAATGATGGTTCCCATTTCCTGTAAAAAAAATATTTGCATTGGAGGGACATGTACTCAAATTTATTTTGTCGTTTCCCCTTTTAAAGACAAATATTTTCTAATAACCTCTATTCTAAATAAGATAGGTTAACAGAGTGATATAATCACACCGCCTGCTGGGTAAAAACCTGGCTGGATGGCCGGGCCAAAAGAATTGTGGTAACTGGAGTTAAATCCAGTTGGAAACCAGCCACGAGTGATGTTCCCCTGGGTTCAGTGCTGGGTCCAGTCCTGTTCAATGTATTTATCAATGATCTGGACGAAGGGATCGAGTGCACCCTTAGCAAGTTTGCAGATGACACCAAGCTGGGTGGAAGTGTCGATCTGCTTGAAGGAAGGGAGGCTCTGCAGAGGGATCTGGACAGGCTGGATCCATGGGGTGAAAACAACAGGATGAAGTTTAACAAGACCAAGTGCCCGAGTCCTGCACTTGGGACACAACAACCCCATGCAGCATTACAGGCTTGGGGAAGACTGGCTGGAGAGCTGCCTGGAGGATTGTGCCCCTGTACTCAGCACTGGTGAGGCCTCACCTGGAGTACTGTGTTCAGTTCTGGGCCCCTCATTACAAGAAGACATTGAGGTGGTGGAGCGCGTCCAAAGAACAACAAGGCTGGTGAAGGGGCTGGAGAACAAGTCGTATAAGGAACGGCTGAGGGAACTGGGGTTGTTCAGCTTAGAGAAGAGGAGGCTGAGGGGAGACCTCATCAATGTCTACAACTATCTCAAAGGAGATTGTAGTGAGGTGGGTGCTGGTCTCTTCTCACAAGTGACAGGTGACAGAACGAGAGGAAATGGCCATAAGTTGCGCCAGGGGAGGTTTAGGCTGGACATCAGGAAAAAAATTTTCACTGAAAAGGCAGTCAGGCATTGGAATGGGCTGCCCAGGGAGGTGGTTGAGTCGCCACCCCTGGAGGTGTTTAAAAGGTTGAGGAGTTTCTTAGGGACATGATTTAGGAAAGGAACAGGTGCGGCTGGACTTGATGATCTCAGAGGTCTTTTCCAACCTTATGATTCTATGATTTTATGGTTATATTCTATAATTCCTTTAAAACTCATTTCTTTGGGCTCAGTTACAATTTTCTCCTTGAGAAGTACATGGCTGGAGTAGCACATTGCCTAACAAAGTAATTCAAATTACTGACTGAAAAGTCACAATGCCTAAAGCATTCATTGCTTGGACCAAGAAAGAGAAAAGCTTTGTTTCCTTTTCAGTTGCCTGTTGCCATACCATATACGAAGGTGACCCTCCAGAACCCATTTCCCACATTTTATATTGGAGCAGGGAAAGCTGAAAGGGATTTGTGCCAAGGAGACAGGTTTTCGGCCAACTTCAGCCACCGGTAAGTTGCCCTTTCCCAGAACTGCTGGCCCTGCTCCTCCCATCCAGGGGCCTAACGGATGGTGCACAGTCATCACCTGCTTTCAGTGAACCTCCAATGTGAACTACAAAGTTAAAAACACCTTCACAGCAATAACAGAGGGTTTGTGAGAAGGCAGAATGTACCATAAGCAAGAGCCAGTACTGGTGGGGACTTGAATCGGGAGCCATATAAGGTCTATGGCACCAGTGAAACGAGAAGCATGAGGCATGGAGTGGCACTATAACCACTGTTCCTTCATGATCTTGCCCAGGCTCCTCTTCCTGGTTGCCACTTGCAAAAATACAGAAAAGGTTCTCTGCATAAAGCTGTCTCCAGTACACATACATTTTTGGGTGGAACTCTTCAACCACGGAATGGGGAAAAGTCAAACCTTTCAATCCACAACTCCAAATATAGTCTTCATACACTTTGAAGTCCGAGATTGCCAGAAAGTTTGCTGTAATGCTAGTAACAGAGGTGAGGACTGTAAAAGGAGCAAGATGACCAGGGCTGAGCTGTCATCTCCTAGAACTTTTGGATCTTAAATAATTCTTGGTAGTGTTAAGAAGTCAGACTGAATCATGATATAATACATTTTGAAAAGGTCGGATGTAATTTGTGTGTTCTTTTCAAAAATATTTTATAAAACTTGCCTTTCATTTCAAATGTAAATTCTGAATGTTTCACTAGGGAAATACAAAGTCAGATATTTCAAGGAAAATATGTAAAGGTATTTTTCCAGTAAAAAAATCAGCCCAATCAATTCGAGTTCATACAGAATTGCTAAATTTGTTTTCTTTTTTTTGCCTAAAACAAATCCATAGAAGAAAAATATCCCTCCAAGCACAGGCAGAGTGCAGAAACAACCACAAAGCCGCAGATAAAATGAAAAGAATGAATTTATTTCCATTACCAGATGATCTGGGGCAATTCCAATATAGCACCCAGGCAGAGGAAGTACAAGCAGTTATATGGGCATTGCAGAGCTTGTTTTTTACTCACACTCTGGGGTAACTCTGAAACAGCACCCAGACAGAGGAAATGCAAGCGGAAACACAGGCACCACGGAGCTTAGTCCTTGCTAGAAAAAGTGCCTGTACTTATCAGGGGAAAGCAGAGTAGTTTTCCACTGTGCTTTGATCTTTCTTACAGCAGGGCTGAAATCTCAAGCGTGTTTTCTAGGACAGCACTGAGTTTCACAGGCCTATGTTACTTAAATACAAAAGGTTCTGTTTGCTAAGCACCCAAGACTAGGCAATGATTAACATGATTTATTTATTTTTCTGCATCCCAGCTGTAAGGTCACTTGAGTGTGTTTATAGTCCCTCCTTGCCTATCTCCTGTTATATTCCCATAAAGCTCTTTGTCTGAGTCCCAAACACATTTGAGCTGTGGTGAAAAGCTGGTAGCACACCAGCTTTGCTTTGTTTGTTTGTTTCCCCTAATTTCATATGCAAAAACCTGCTGAGTAGTGCTGGTTGCTCCTCTCTGCTCTTCCAGACTCAGCCCTTGCCCTAACCTGCCAGAAGAGGAGACCACACTCAAAGCAGACGTCTACAGGTAGAATGCTGCGGCATGTATTTCCAAAGAAGGGCTGGGGACCTTGGTAGCAGGTTGATGGACATACTGGAAAACCTTCCCTTAAAGCTGAAGCAATTTGAAAAAGACACAGGTATACAAAGAGGTGAGGTCAAGTCACAGTTGGAAACGCTTTGTAGTCAAGGTGTCTGAGCTTAGTTGGAGGGATGTCAGAAAGACCTATAAAATAGTGTAAAATTCTAGGGGATTTGCCCTTTTCAATCAAGTAGACTTCTCCAAGAGAAGAGTGAAAGCCTGGTTGTTGATGGTCTGTTTTTCTCGAAGGCTTTTATAGTTTAGCAGGAAAAGGGGAGGGCATCCAATGAGTGAATATTTAAATTGAAAGCAAACAGAAAAATAAATGTTATCTTTGATGGCAGGCAGCTCTGCAGCAATTTCTGAACATGAATTGGCTGGATTCCCTTGACAGAGAAACTCCAATCCTGGAACACGTATTCTACCTTCACCAAAGGCTATATCTTGTTCATTCATGTAGTAAGGAAGTAGTTAGGAAGGAAGGCAGTTATGTGTTGAAATCTTATGGTCTGAGTTGTTAAAAGGGTCAGAGTGGATAGCTATAGCACTTGTCTTTGGCATCAAATCTACACAGAAGGCTTTCTTCACAAATATGTTAAATTCCCTGTTGACTAAGCTCTTCACAGCTCCACAGGCACATCTCTATTGTCTGTTTTGATCTGTGATGCTCAGCAGGAGTTTATTCCAGGACTTATTTCTCTTGCTCCGTTAAGAAGAGTTGATTCATCTTTTTGCTGCAAAAGTGACTAATAAGAAATGCTTTCCAGGAAACAGCCCAGATAAAACCACCATAGACACATAGTACAGATTCAGTTATACTGATAGGGCACACAGTTCTGTTCTAATTTAGTTATTTCTCACTTTATGTAAATAAGATTTCTTATTGCAATGAAATAAATTATTATTTTCTTATGGCAATGCCTGATCTGCATGGTTATTCAGCCCTTAGCTCAACCTAAAAGCAAAACAAAAGATTCCTCAAAATTCAGAGAGAACTGAAGAGGTAATCCTTCATTAGTATTCTAGAGACAGTACATTCCTTTGTGATCAGGTTGTGCTTAGCCCACATATAACACTCCCTGACTGAGGCTGTGTGTTTGACAAAATAGATTAGGCATGACATCTGCCAGATATGCAGCCCTGAAGTCAAACCTTTTAGGAAATTCTAAAAAAATTCTGCATTTGGCTGAATTTGCACCTAGCTTGGGATCCTGCTTAAACACTTCCTGATGTGTACTCCTGGGATGAAAAGATACATCTCTACAATCTACCACTTACCTACCTGAATAACTCTCAGTACATTTGGGCGTAACGTAGTAAGCACAAAAAATAGTGGAAACTGCAGAAGTCATTCATGTCTCTTTTTTTTTTCCTCTGGCACTCAAACACAATGAATTTATCTTTGCAGAACCCTTGTGACTTGGAGGTGTCAGGGTAGCTTTCTACAGATAGAGTATGCCAAGAGTGAGGAAATTACTGCAAGGCACAGGCAATGCCTATGGTCAGGAATTAAATTCTCTTGCTTCTTAACCAAGTGCCTAAGCCACAAATATGTTTCCTCCTTCATGTATATTCCACTCATTCAGGATGCAAAGCTATTTGGCCTTCTATCCCTGAGCTGATTGTCAAAACAGGGGTGATAATTCATTACCAGCAAACACATAAAACTCTGTGAACTTGACACAGCCTGTTTTAGTTTCAGAAAAAGATAATAGAAGCAATTGTGTGCAGTCAGTGACAGAAATACTATCCCTCCCACATAACTGATTGAGACTACCACTGGGAAAGACAAAATTGTTCTGGGGCTTACCTGCCTATCCAGCCCTTGCAAAAATGTGACATTTTTACTGATGTTAAAAGTCAGCAAAGTATCCTTCTCCTGTTGGAAAGCAGAGATGCAGAAATAGCCAACGATCTCTTCAAGCCACGTGGACTGGCATAATAGCTGTGAAAATTAAAATGCTTTTAAAATACACAATTAGAACATGTGCTCTCACACAGAAAGAATGAATCAGCCTTTCCCTTCCTGAACTTTGATTCTGCAGTAATTCTTCACACTGAGCTATGAACACTAAAGTTCAGCCCAGAGTAGTTTTACAGCTAATAAGAATGGCTTAACTATCAGTCTAAATGCTGTTCCCTACCACTTGTGTTTGTTGCTGGATTACTTGCTAGTTTAGCAGCATGGAAACATATGTTCTTGGGAGCTAATGCTGTCAGTGCTGCCCACCTCCTGGAGGCTGCTGTGGAAAAAATTTGGGTTTGTCCAGACAGGCCCAGCATTTCAGACAGTGTAACTCAATCATAGCAGCATACATGAAAAAAGTCGCTCGGGAAGCAGGGTCTGTGCTGGCCCCACATCCAGCACAACTGAAACCACACAGCTCTAGCCAGTCATGGGCCATCACAAGTCCAAGGTAGAGGGGAGAGGTGAGACTACTAACTGCAGGGGAGCAGGGAGGATGGCCCTGCCTCTTGACTTTTTACTGGGCATCATTTGCTTGAGTATCTGCCTACTTCTTACAGAAAGGCAAAACTCGTCTCGCTTAGGGGTTTCATGGAGTTTGTGCCATTCTTTTTATTTTATTCTCTTGGTCAAAGATCTGCTATGATCACTGGCTTTCCTTTTGTGGTAGGAAGGAAGAATAGGTTGGATTAGATTTAATTTCCCTCTCTTGCAGACAATAGCATGAAGGCTTTCAGCTTTGAGCAGTACTCCTTGATTGGGGAAACTTGCAGGAAGATGAAGGTGTTGCAGAGGATCTTCAAGGTGGGTCATGACCCAGTTCACCAGTGCTCCTCCAGAGACTGCTCCTTGGCGTGAAATGCTTCTCCCTTCCCCTGCGGCCGGCGCAGCCAGGTGTAACTCATGTGCTCACTGGCCTCAAAGGCAAGAGCTGTCCTGATTTTATAATAAGAATTGAAGTCTTTAACTGGGTATGGAAGGTGTTTGGGATCTAGCAGAGGATTCTTGGGAGGGTTTGTCTCTCATGCTCCCAGTTCGATAGAATTAACCCCAGGGCTTACATCAGTGAGGAAGGGCCTGAGCATAGCCAGAAATGCTCTAAAGGCACATAGTCCCTCAGGACCACAGACAGCTGTGTGATCCCAGGTTGATCATAGGGCAACTACTCATCTTTCACCTTAAAAATCACAACCTGCCTGCTAAAGACTTTCCAGGTAAACAGCAATAACTGCAGTTATTGCTGAGGGGTCTTTTGAAACAGGAGAGTTGTGGAGTGGCTTTTGAACAGCAATATGGACTGCATATGCTCTGGTTACTACCTATGATTTATGTTTCTTGGGGTCCATCCTGATTTTAGGGGTTTTCCTCTTTTGCCTACTCAGATTTGTGCTGTGTGTTCTGCCTACAGAGTTTCTTAGCCCTGCTCAGTTGACATGGTTGGTTGGACCGGTACTGCTAAAGCCTCAGCCCTCTCATTGCACGTGACAGAGACCGTTTTTACCACTGCTTGCCCTGGTAAAGCTTTCCTTTCAGACACCGGGTTATTTCTTTCCACTAGAACATGTTCACCCTGCAGCTCTAGACTGTAACCCCACGGTGAAAGCACGACCCCTGCAAATTCCCTTTCCCTGGAAGGCTTCGGCAAAGCTGATGAGATGGGTGTGGGCAAAGGGACGAGGTGTTGGTGCCACACAGCGGCAGTCTGCTTGCCACTGAGGTCTGTGCTCGTACCATGGCAGCACTGAGTGTAAATGCAAGAGTTGGAGATGGAGAGTGGGAGACTTGTGCTGATGTCCCTCCTCATCTGCAGTCAGAGAGGGAGGTGTGTGAGGAAGCGGAGAGCCACTGCTGGATTTCAGGGTGGGGAGCAGACTGTGGCCGGAAAGAGAGAATTTGGTCTGACAGAAGGAAAAGGGAAATGTGAAGCTGCATTCACACCAGCTGCTAACCTTGCTGTCAGAAACTTTTCTTTTTTAATGCTTGATGAAAATACTTCTACATAATTTGCATTTGTATCCTTATGTTCTAAAAAAGATAACTGATTTGCGTACAGAGAGGAGACATTTCTGATACATGGTAGTCTACTTGGCCTTTGATCTGCAAAGTATGTGATATTCTCTGCTTCTGTGAGCATTTTAATAAAAAACAAAGGAAGAAAAGTAGAAAATAAAAGTCGAAAAAATACAGAAAGAAAAGAAGAAAAGCAAAAATTTTGGGAAAAATTGCATATCTGTTATGAATATTATCTTCCAGTTGTTGTTGAGTTTTGAACATAAGATGGTTTAGGCCAAAGCTTACTGTTTTAAAAACATCAACAACAATGACTGCTCTTGTTTCCTGCACTTTGAGTTATTATCTTTCATTCTTTCTTTGGAAGTAAAATTAAACAGTTTATTTTTGCTCCCAAAGAATTGTGAGTTTGCCAAAGCGTAGACAATTTGTTATCTAAACTTTGTTCAAATAAACACAGTCCAGCCTTTTTTTACCTCTTAAAACTCACTTACTGATATTCTCCAGAAAAATTTCATAAGCCTTAAATGGCAAAATCAGGAAAATGACATGCATCTTTTTCCTTCAATTATATCCCAATGTTGTCTTTATCTGTAGGATTTGCAAGCAAATTGACTTTCAGTCCCATCCTTTCCTGATATCTTTTCTGCAGCTGACAACAGATTTGCAAGCAAATAGACCTTTTTAAAAATTGAAGGCAGATTTGCCGTTTCACAGTTTGTATCTCTTTTGCATAAATACAGTTTTTTTTCCAGAAAGCATTATCTGACAGTCCCACTAGCCAGCTTCCTAAAGATTTTGTTCATTTCCTATTGATTCAAAAGCATCCCTCCCTGCCTCCCCATCTCTCCTCCTCCCCGGAAGCCTCACTTGTCTCATTTCTTATGCATTTATGATATCTTTATCACATAAACAGAATTTTTAAAGAGGATTGAAGAGTATTTTTAAATAATTTTTTCTCCCATGGGAGTCATTGCACTACCATCATTAGGGCTGTTGTCACAGTTAAGTGTATCAGACACTTTGAAGTGGGAAACCCTGCATTTATTTGCTTACAGTCTGCCAGACTCCAGCAGTTTGGGATAAAATCCTCCCTGCATTTTCACTCTGTGTCACTCCGTTCCATTCAGTATGTCTAGTGAAGGGGATACGAGCTCTTTGCAAAACATAGGATGTAATTAAAAGCTGTATAATAATGAATGTGCAGAAAGGAGCAAAATAGAGCTTGAACACAAAATTTAATCTTAACATCTCCTACCACTAGAGAGCTTGCCTTTGAAGCTCAGTTTTCCAAGGGTTTTTTTTTAGCACAATTTATATTAGATTGACTTAAAATGATTTGCAGGGATACAGTAATTTTCCAGGGTCCTTTTTACTAGGACTTAGGCTTAGATCACCGGCTCATGATATACACAACCTGGATAGCTGCTCATGCAAACGACTCCTACATCAGCAGAACTGGTGAGGGGAGAAGTTTTTCTTGTCCTCTACAATCCCCAGGCAGTGAAATTGCAGAGCAGCAATCCAAAGCCTACAGAATAAAATCCATCTGGAGGCAAGGTGTACATCTCCTGTTGGGGAGCATCTCACCTCTTCCTTCCCTCTGAGACCCCCACTGCTCCTCAGTCTGCTGATTATTTCCATCCTGTGGTGGTTCCTTATTGTGTCTGACAGTACAAGGGGAAGTACAAGACAAAGCAGAGTCAGTGTTGCACGTGCAGGTAATCACACTGGGGAGATAAATCTCCTGCCCCTCGCTGCAGAACTGCCAGTGCCCATAAAGGGGAAATGGTGAGTTTTATAACACAAAGGGAGGACACCATCATGCTGAGGTCATGCAGCTGGAGTGGAAAAATGAAGTATTCCCTATGGAAATCTTTGAAGGCAGTACAGAAGGCTAGTCAAAATACTCCTGCTTAAAAATTTCCACAGGAGGTCTTGTTTTGGGACAAAACACAGTTATCTCCTTCTCATCAGCTAGATGAGTTTTTGAAGGTCATGATTTAGCAGAAGATGGCTACAGTTGGACTCAATGATCTCCAAGGTCTTTTCCAACTGGAAGATTCTATGATTCTATGTCTTCTTAGATGGTTCCTGTTTCTGCCTCAGTGCCATGGACTCGCATTAGACACTGTGTTGTTTTTTCTCATTAAAGAGGAGACAGTGGTTTCCAGACAGGCCAGATTTACCATCTTGTGTGTAGGCAGATCCTGCTCACCCTTGCCTCAACAATATCTCATTACTTCCAGCTCAGTGCCTGAGCATCCCCTTCAACAACCCAGCTTAAGGCAGCTTAGACAAAGAGGTTGCAGGGAAATTGCCTGGAGAAGCAGAGAGGTGCAAGGAGAATGGAAAAAAAGCAGTTCTGTGCACAGTTTGTCCATTGTTGGTCTATATCTGCCTAGGAAAAATACCAGGAATTTGTAGTAGCACCTGTACTAGCACTAGAATCCAAACTGAAATTTATGAAAGCTGAAATAAGAGAAATGAGTTTTACCTGACATTCTGACCTGAGCACAGGGTGACTCTTCTGTTTTCTTTTTTGCTGGAGTACAGCAGCAAATATGGAAGTCTGACATTGCAAAATCATTATATACATTGCTAAGCTCCCAAGGATCTTTATGGGTAACAGAATAAACGATCATGCAAGTATAAACCATGGGCAATTAATACACAAATCTGCCTGCTGGCTTAATTTTAGCCACATCTGAATGCTTGCCTTTCCCAGGTAGATTAGCACAGGGCTAACTAACCTCTTCCCATCTTGTGGTGGGAGTATGTTAGGCATCTGCAAGTATGAGTTATTACTCAAAACTATTAAAGACCTCACACTGCCCTGCTGCTCTCCCTTTGCTCTTTTCTGGCACTTGGCTTCTCTTGCCCTTCCTTGTTCAGCCATCAGTCCTTCAGTGTGCACAACTGTTCCTCATACAGTAACTGATATCTTGCCCCACATTTGTGGTAACTTGAAATGCAAGAAACTGGTGTATAAATTTCCCATTCAAAAGGAAAAACAAATTCCAAAATTACTATCCTATGTGATTTAAAAATTTCACGTCCAGCCCTCCTAGGGCTGTAAACTTATGTTACCTGTAAAGAAATGTATGTTGTGATACATTTATGTTTAGGAAGTTGGTAAAATTATACAGAGCTACATAGATATGTTTAGGGAGTATCACTCATTGCCTTAAAGACTGAGCAATTTTTTCATTTCCAAGGTTGTTTTTTTCCTGCTAAGTCCTAGAAAAGAGAACTGGAGGTATCTGCTTTTTTTTTTCTGTATTGTTGCTTACTGTTCAAATGCTTTCTCAAGCTAAGTGAATGTGTTTCCCAATGAGCACATCTTGGGCACCATCAGCACATGTTGGGGCTTTTCAGAGTGGTGCAGTGCTGTGAGTATAGAGTAGTGGTTCTCCTCCATCTCACTGGAAGCCTCTCCCTCTGGATATGCCAAACTAAGCCCAGCAGGAGCTTGTAAAAACACTGAGTAAGAAACACCTAGGAAGACTCTGTGGTAATTCCAGTTGTGATTATAACTGGAGTAAATTGCACCCTGGGTACATGTTTGTAATAAAATGGGTATGAGTAGCAAATTAGCATGACCTCTTCTGATGAGGAATGAGCCTTTCAGGCTAATAAAACAAATGCAGTAGGAAAAAACAGATTACAGAAGGATGAAAGACGGCTCTGGAGCCTTCTTACTTTAAATTGTGTGTCCATCATCTCTGCAAAATAGATATAATGGAAGAAACACCCATGTATGTCAGGGCTGAATTTGTCCCCAGGGTAAGTCAAGCCAGTGATGGGGAAGGGTATGTGTCCAGTGATGTGCCAGACTACTTTTCATCGCCAGCTTCGCTATGTGCAGCAATGGCAGCATGTGACTGATGCTGCTCATATTAGCATGAGAACTCAGCTGATGGTGGGAGGAAATGGATTCAAAATGACTTGTCTGAAGGAACATAATTAATGTGCTGCCCATTTTATTTGCTTCCTGTGAAACTCTTCTGCAAGAGCTGTCAGACAAGGTTTCCACCATCATAGCTTGGTAGGCTTTCGAGAAGAAAGTGTGAGATTGGTGAGAAACTGCTGCAATTGGGAAGCAACATAATTGCTGAGAGATGAAATGTGTGGAAGGATGGCTGTACACGGAAAATATGCTTTGCTGAGAATAGTCAAGTCTCTTTTTGTTGCCTGCACACCCTCTGTAGGTCACAGTATCTGTAGAGGGTATCTTTGGAAACAGAGTCTAAGTGCTTTTCTGTGCTGGGCTTTTGCTGTAGGATGAAATCAGAAAAACTTTAAACTGGGTCAGTAGCCACACACAGTGTTATGTGACCTCCTGGCTCTGGTTCTCAGTCTTGTCAAGACAAAATGTTGTCCCTCTAATGGTCTCTCTAATGGGAGAAATTGTCCCCAGGCACTGCTCCATGACAACAATCATGCTTCTGGATGGAGATAATTTAAATTTTGTTGTTTAACTATAGTAACTCCTTGTCAATGTGGAACCTGACTCTGCAAAGTCAGTTTTGCTGGTTTTCTGAGGCTGTTGCTCTGAGCATGGGAATAACCATCCCTCACTGGTCCTTTAATTGCTACCGGACCTGCAGAAACCAAAACACATCTGTACACATATTTTACTCTATTTAATACAGATTCACCTATTTATGTAACGGAATTAATATTTCAGAGACCAGTGTACATATCTTTTAGGGAGAGGTGTAACTGGAGGACAAAAAGGGGCATATAAGAAAATGTTTCAATTTTACCCTTATGAGGGGTGAACAGAGCAGATGTTTGCATCTGGAGGTCAAGCTGCAAGTATAGTAATTCTCCAGCCAAGAAATAACTAACATTCTTTCAGAAACCAGAATAGCTTGAAAATTGCATCTTCAAAGTGACTTCACCAATCAACATTAAGCAAAAATGAAAAGGCTGACATTAAGTGGGCATTAAAATCATGCCATTATTCTTGGGGATGCTCCTCTGAATGAGATGCACTAATATGGCCAACTGAGCAACCAAACTAAATTAGGCAATTTCTCTTCTGTTGGGTAAGAGAGAGAAAGGGAGGAGAGAGAACAGAAGCTTTAAAAATAACCCCCCACAGTAAACAGCATTCAAACCAAAAGTTACCGGTTTTATTATTATTTTAACTGCTTAATTCCTCCCCTCTGTGAGCAAAAACAAAGAAAATACTTAACATAGGCAAATTCTCTTTTCCTGCCTTTTGCTTTTTGTACATAAAAGGAATCCAGTTCTCTGAAGTAGTTATATTTTTGACATTTGACTAAGCAGCCAGAGATGCTAAGAAAAAATACTTACAGGATTTTATGACTAACCTTTCCCTAATGTGGTGTGTGAGGAGTAAGAGATGGGGCCAACCAGCAAAGGAAGGAGAAGAAAAGACCCAAAGTTGCATCTTGCTGCAAGCATGTCTCTCTGCCTGTGGCAGCATGCTACTGGCACCCTGCACGCACAGTCCAGGGTCTGACCCATGTCACACAACTGCAGCTGCCTAGAAGGACGAAAGCAACACCGGGGAATGCACAGGCTTGGCTGGGGGGAACTGGGGGAAAGGCAGGAAGTTATTCAAATGACAGAACCACACTTTGGAAATCACCAGAGGTAACAAAAAGCAGTAAACTTGATTGAAGATGTTGAAGGAGAGATGCAGGGAGGGGTGGATGGATTGAAATGTGCCTGTGGCGGACGAGCAAGCAGCTGCCACATCCCCCTGCTGAATGTCACTCTGAGGAAAGCAGGGCATGCTTCAGCCACTGGGCAGCCAAACAAGTGCCATCTGTGCTCTGTGACCACTGTGGGCAAGGCTCATGCCCTGTGGAGCCTACCTGCTTCCCCAGCCCACCTGGCCTCCGCAACACCTGCCTGGCCCACATTTACTGGCCTCTGCATGCCTGGCTCAGAGGATGGGGTGGAAAATAGGTTTGTCCATGGCTACGTGACACTCTGAATAGGACCACTAATATTTCATCACCATATCTCTGCCTCAGGAGTTTGATGGAGGCTTCTACCCATTGCCAGGCAGCGCTGGTAGGTAATGCTGTGGCTCAGAGGTCACTTGATGAGTGCTGTGTCTTGTGTGTCCTAATACACTTCAACCCCTTCCCCCTGCATCTGCACCTGACCAGCTCTGCAAAGCAGGACAGAGCAGCCCCTGAGTTCACTCACAGCCAGGCATTTGGCAAATATAAAGAATCTCATTGGACACCATTGAAGCAAATACTGAAATCCTCTCTTTTTGTTAAAATGCTTTCTCATTAACTTTACCTCAAGTGTACAGTTCGATCCCTTCAAAGGTATCAAATTAAGGAATGAAAATACTCCTTATTTGTAAAAATTACCAAGGAACTTCACCAGAATAACAAAGAAATTCCATTTCCATCTTAGTTTGAGTTACAGCAGCTGCTTTCTGGTGTTCAATAATCCTTTTCTTTTTCACTGGTGTTTCTCGTGTGAATGTAAAGAAATACCACAATTATCTGTGCCTCCCACAAAGTCAGTTTATATTTATTCATTCTGCCTCCTTCTACATCCTTTTGAGTAGAAACAGCGCAGTAGCCACAGGGGAGAAAATTAGCCAGGAAAATTCTCCATCTGTCTCTTTTTCTACTTCCCAGGGCTATTTGAGTGTGCATCTTTTTGTGGATATTGGTGGATCATTTTTGTGTGATGCAGTTTCAAACAAAACAACCCAAACCTACAGCTTCTCCTACACAACTAACCAGCTGACCTTAACAAGGCTAACCTTGACCTTGACTTCATTGGTTTGCATGCCATGATTTGCTTTGTCTGAGGGAAGGCACCAAATGTTTTGACATTTTTTTCCTCATGGTGTTTGAATTCCTGTGTCTGACCCTTAGAGGCAGCCTATGTGATCTTGGGGAATGGGTCCCGTGGCTGGAAGTGGAAGGGAAAGCTTGTGTGTATGAGTGGTTTTATACAAATATATAGATGCATCACCTTTCCTTAAGCAAGGCGCAAGGATTAGGGCTGCGATTGAAGAAAAGGAGCAGATGGGACAGCAGAAACATTATTTTGCTCTGCAAAGCAGCAAGGGCAGGTTGTGGCCGGGAAGAGTGACAGCAGGACAGGGAGGGATGGCACTGGGCATTCTGCAGAGCTTCCAGGAGATTATGTTGCAGAAAAAAAGGTAGGATCTCTGTGGGAAGCCCGAGTTAGACATTGGTTACACAAACAAATGAGGAAGAGGCTAAGATCATCTAGCCAGACAAGGAGAGAAATTGGTGAAACAAATCCAGCAATTACAGAAATTGTGGACAGGAAGGTCCAGATCAGGAAGGTGCTGTGTGAGGAGAAGACAGAGGTTTGAAACACCATGAGTCTGAAGACAATAAGGGACAGGAGTAAAAATAGCCCCAGGTTGCAAGGTCTGTAAGGTTTCAAGTCCATTAGTTTTGATGGTATTATTCTGCTATGAATCTTATTCACTTCATTATGAATTAATTTTATGTATTTCCCCTCCACAAGTACTACTCCAAGGTTTTGTCTTGGACACACATTGTATGGTGTTCCGGCATGGAGCTATAAGGGAAACAAGTGGAGCTCTGATTGGGCTGCTATTTCCATCACCCCTTTCATCCATTTCACCTCTTCTTCCTTGGCCCTCATTGCCAAGGTCACGACAAGATTGCCAAGCCTGAAGCCAGACATCTGGTATCTATTCCAATTGAGAGCTCTTAGCTCCTCTGAGTCACTGTGCTCCTGTCAAGAATAACCCAAAAGAGATATGGAAACCCCAAAGTCACGCTTGTCCTAATGCCACTTTCATATCTTAGAGTGGCCTGCCCTTTTTTATCATGTCCAACCAACATTCCCAACTGCTGGGCATTTGTTCACAAAGGGGAATGTGAAGTTCACACTTTTGAGAATCCGTCCAATACCAGCAGCATTATATGTCCATACGGACAAGCAGGGGCAACTCATCTCTATCACATCATACCCAGGAAGGAAAATGGATCAGAAACTGCATTAAAGGAGCTGCAGTTTGTTGCTGGGGAGTGCCACTTGAAATTTTACTCATGCTTGATGATAGATACTTTCTCTGGTTGTAATTACAACATAGCACATAGGTGATTAATTTGTCCACTCTGAGTGATGCTCATAAATTTAGCCTGTTTTTCTCTGGTTGAGTTGTGCATGAAATGATCTGGGTTTCTTCAATCGTATTTGTTATTCATAGGATTCTCAGAATAGTTTGGACCAACACTTTTCAGCTTGCAACACGCTGATGACTTGCAATTCACTTTCCACTTTCCATGATTTGTGGTATTTCTTCCAAGTCAAATGCCATTACCTCTGTTTTCCAGGGAGTTTCAGAAACTTTAAAAATAGAAGAGTAATGACTATTGAATAATGAGTTTGTTTTGTATGAGTTTTTGGCACAAATTCATAGAGATTAGGGGACAGTAGAATAGTTTCATGAATATCTTATTTTTTTCATAGTACTGAGACAAGTTCTGGTGTAAATTTGAAGAGCCAGCTGTATTCAATCCATTTGTCAGTGGAGTGTATCATTATAGCAATGTATTGAATTATGACAAGTTGCCTTGGCCTGAGCCAACATTTACTGTTAACATTTCATGTTCCAAAACCTGAAAATACATCAAAGGACAGAGCAAACTACGACTTTCTGTATAGGTCATCAACTTGAGAGATCGATTTTACTCCCCTTGAATATGATAGTAAAACTCCCAAATTGGTGTGGCTGTTTCTTAACTTACTGTTGTCTTGAAGGTGTTGTGGCACCTCATGACTCAAAAGTTTGGTTTTTTTATTTTAAGAGGTCAGCAAAACAAGTTTCTAGTGCCATAGCTCCGCCCAAACCCAGGCCAAGCTAGTGGCTTGCATACTATTCCTTTCTCCTGAGCAGTCCCTTCACTCCAGCCACTTTCAGTCCTTGTGACTCTGTAGGCATGGAGCTATACATTTTAAGATACCTCAAAGCTGACAGGAGTGGGCTAATTTAGGTGGATATTGCAGTTTGCCATCAAATTCTCCAGTGCAGTTACTCCTTCCAGAGGCATTGTAGTTCTCTTCCCACACACTAAAAGAAAAGATGCATTTCCATCTTTGTGGTTTCCGTCTTCCTGGGAAGCTCCAGAAAGAGAAGATCCCCATTAAGAGTTTGAGGATGGGGAAAGGGAGGAAAATATGGGAATGTGGCTCATTTTCCTATAGACATGGGCCTCCGTAAGTCTTTACTGGAAAAAGTCAGTAGTCAGAAATTATGTTTTCTCTGGTGTGGCTGTAATTCCGATTATTAAACTGATAGTAATGCGTAGAAGAAACAGTGGAAGAAGTCTATGAAGAGGTAACCAGAACTCCACCTACACTTCAGTGGCATCAGACTTTAAATGAAGTAATTACTTGGACTGAAGGATACTCTGTCTTTTACTAATACTTCAATGGTATAAACTATCTGTACCAATACTGAAATCCAAAATCACTTAGGCTTTTCTTCAGAGCAATTTCTGTACTTGTAACAAATTCTTGTTTACTACTCTCTCCAACGTTGCTATGGTGGCAGTGTGTATTTCTGTTTGGTGCCAGGAAGGGCAAAACCTAGCAAGTACACATGGGCTGGGGCACATGAATTAATTAATAGCAGGTAAGCTACAAGGGGAATGTACCATATTAACAAATTTGCATTAGGCAGGTAGTGGGTGTCTGCTCTTCTCTTAGTAGTGATGTTGCAAATCCACAAATATCATCACCTACAAGAGTACATGCAGTGGTGGGGCAAGCCTTTCACAAAATTGTCAGCTTTACTGGGTTCAAGAAATATAGCCCCTTCTGACAAAGCAACTGACAACACCTTTCCTATTGCAAGAGCTCTTTGTTTCACCTATGCTGTGAATGTTGTTTGCATTGCAGTGGCACCTGGAGAGCCCACCTTCCAGCTCACACAGGAAGGCATGTGAGAGACACAGAGCAAGTTCCTCTCTTCCTGGCACGGCCTAACAAATGTTAAGGTAATCCTTTCTGCTCACAATGCTTCATGTGCTCTGTCCTTAACATGGAAGCTGAAATAACAAACTTCTTTTCTGGAGTCCTTGGAGATGTGCTGGTGTTTGCTGTCAATGCATTGGGTGAGGTTTTATAACTTGTAGATCGATAGCATTAATGCTAGTTTTGCCTGAACTTCTATATGTGTTGCTCCCAACCACAGCAAAGTCCCTTGCTGCATCTCTGTGTTTGTTCTTCTGCTAGAGTAATGCAAAATATTGAGATGGTTTTCAGATCAAAGTTTGATAGCTGGGTTGCCTTACCCAGTCACTAAAGGCGTTAGCTCCAAGGAGGCAGTTTTCTGAAGTCCTGAGAAACAGCAGCAATTTTTCCTTTGAACATGTTGCAGTTGGACAATGGTAGTCATTTTCATCAAGAGCCTTCAGTGACGCTGATAGCAGTGCCAGTAAACCTACAATTCTTCCATTTTTTAAATTAAAATTGTTTCATTTTTCTCTTTAAAATGATTTTAAAGTGGAGGAACACCCTACAAGATAAAATACAGGCATTTCGTTGTCCAGGTTCTGAAGTAAGGATAAATTATGATTAATAGATATGCAAGTACTGCAATATTACACAATGTAGATTGACAACATTTTTCCATATGCTTGGAAATGACCTATTTCTCTGCATGATTCATGAACCAGCTGTATAAGAATATAATTGGGTCGTATTAGAATTAATGGCAGATATTTTGTTCAGTAATGTTTGCATTCATTCTACAGTTTGCTCATTGTATGGCTGACACAGTCCCTTGTTGTGTTGGTGCAATACTGTGTGATAAGAGAGGAAGGATGGATAAAGCAGGAGAGAGCTCACTCTGGGACTTTCATCCAGCCTCAGCTTTTTCTCAAGGCTTAGAAACTTCATCTAGTTTACGTATAAGAATCTAAAACCTGCAGTCAAAATAAATCAATTACGACTGCTACGTCTGCCAGGAGTCAATCTGAAAACACAAGTCTTTTCTTGCTTTGACTAGAAGTGTCCTCCAGCCTTCTCTGGCATCTTGTATCCAACCACTTCTGGACTGGGCAAAGCTCAGAGCTGCATCTAATTATTACTGATCAACTGTCTTTCATTTGTCTTGTCAAATTATCATTTCCCCTGAGTAAGACTCTACCTCACTTTGCTCAGAAATACAAAAAGTTCCGAAATCTCCCAAAGTAGAGGATTTCCAAACAATTTTGACTCTCTACTGAAACTTCACATGCAGTTAGTCTATCACATACTCTTCCATGTATGTCACTAGTTCCTTATAAATATATTCTTCCACGTCTCAGAATGATCTCAGAAGGACCGAGAGGAGGAACATGACATTTGTCTGTAAGTGCAAAGGAAGAGATTCTCCAAGCAATTTTCACCTCAGCAGAAATGACAGAACCTCAGTGGGTAGCAGGGAAATGTTCATAAGGAGAGCAAGTGAAGAAAGGAGAAACAGCTCTTCATATAGACCTTTAGTTTAGGCCATTACTAGAACTGAGAGTAAATGTCAGCTTTTTTTTCAGCCGGGACTGAAAGCCTGGATTTAGACGTGGTGAGCTGATTAACCGGCTCTGGTCTGCTGTGTGTGTCAAATGATCTTTACCCTGTGCTAGGATATGACTTCCAAGGCAATCTGCTTGCTGGCAGTCAGCCTCCCAAAACCAACGTAAATGGGTCTGAGTTGTCATTGTGGATCAGGATGAAAGTCATCCAGCTCCTGCCCAGAAAACGGAGATGTTCATTTGTCCTAATGCATGTGTTAAGCTTTTCTTGGGCTAGGGCTCAAAGTAGCTTTGCACTTCAGATTGTTCATTATTAGTGTACTGCAGCAAATGGAATGTCAGGGATTACATAACCACCACCGACCATTATCTTTTCCCATCTTCTTTTATCCCTTCAGAAGAAGTAGTGCAGAATTAATTATCATTCCTTTGTAAAGATATCCGAGAACATCATGTGGAACCTCCTCCTGTGCAGCTTGGTTTCTAGTCAAATGTGATTATGTAAAACTGTAATTCTATTGTTTTAACTTTGATTGATTCAGACACACCAGGCTTACAGCAATTAAGCTAATATAATGAACAAATCATCAGCAAGTTAGCAGGCTCTGGCCAATATGTTAAACTGCAAATGCATAATGCTGAACTTTTTGCTGCATGGTTTGAAGACCACCTTAGTTTAAAATCAGAACCAGTTTAAAATGAGAACCAGACCTCTAATATGTACCCACGCAACTTACTCAACCCACACCTCTTAATTCACTGCCAGCATCCTGTCCCTCATCTTTGAACACCAAGAGAGAAGCAACCTGACTGTGAGACGCTATTCCTTACGTCTTTGTCAGAAAAAACATGTTCTTGGTATTGCCTTGTGATGGAGAATGATCAAATTACACACTGCATCTCCTGCCTTCCCATCCTTATCATGGCTGCATCTGGCTTGCACAAGCCCAAAACTCAATCAAAGCACCCGCAGGGGAACAATTCAGTGACAACACCTGGGAGTAGCTGAGCCTGAGGTTGCAATGTAACAAAAGGCACGAGGTGGTAAGCCTATAATTTTTGGCCTTTTGTCTTCAGACCCATCAGACGAGGCAGTCAAACAGAGATATATTGTATAAAACAAAACCAGGTATAAATGCAGGTTCCTAAATGACAACCTAGGCCTCTCCCAGCAACCACCTGGAGATACTTCCCAAGTACGTACTCTGTTGGTGTAGCTTTAAATGCTGGCAGAGGCAGACGGAGTTGTTGACATTAGAAGAACCGTGAGAAGTTTTCTCTCCTGGCCTGTTAACAAGCTTTTTGTCATGTCCACGCATATATCAGTTGATCTTGGTAAATTAATCACCTGTACAATCAGGTCCACTGTCAAGCCTGGTCTCTGAATTTTGTATTTCATACTTGTTAGATGTTACAGTAATACAGGTGACATACAAAGACACAAATTGCATCTTACCTGTAGATCAGAGCTCTTCAGTTTTACCCTCCTAGGCTCCTTCCCTGGAAAGTGTTGGTCCTGTGGGATCTACCTGATTGCTAAACAACATTCTCTAGATCCCCTTCAGAAATTTGCAGAGTTTTTTCTCAGACTTTATCTACTCTGCTGTTCCGTTCCAACAGCTTCTTTTCATTTCTTCCTGGTTCATACCATTTTACAAATGGTGTTAAAGGATATTTTGAAGATCTGTAGTAGATGTCTGCCTTCGGTTCCTCACTTGCAAAGGCACACTGAGGACACCTGAATGGAGCCAGAATGTACCATGTGTCTCTGCCCATCTCCATTCTAGAAAAATCTATACACTGTTTTCAGGAACTTGCTAAAGCTGGGTTCTGTCCGGGAACGCTTTAACCTCTAATGTGGTTATGGTAAAATAAAACAACAGAGACAAGTTATCTGAATAAAACCTTTGAAAGAACAAGGAGTCCTTACTGTTAAAGGCACTTTGGTAAGGTTAGAGATTTCCCTGATCAGGCTGGTTTTGACCACACTTTCTCTTGCAAGCTGAACCTCTGAAAGTGCAATGGAGTCTGCATCCCATTCCATCTCAGCTCTCAACTGAGGTGGTGCTGTGCCATATCTGGCTCTACTTGGGCATCAGTGGATTTGTATTGGAAGACACAGAGAATTCTGAAAGTGGTTGAATAATACCTTCATGCCTGATCAGTTTTATTTTCATTTTTTATAAAGCATAACAGTTAAAATTATTGCCAGAAATTGCCATAGCCTAAATGCAAGAATCAATGCCAGAGTCCTCAACTGTGAACTTCTTTGCCCTGTCCCATTACACACTTTTGGGGAAAAGCTGTGAGCTTGATAAACAGTGATGATGCTTCTGGAGTTGATGGCTTTGTGTCACTGCTCTAGAATTACTGGGCCACTGCATATGAAAGTTTAATGATCACATCAATTTCAGGTGCTGTCTCTTCCCTGCTGCAGAAAACCATCAAATAAATGCCTCCAAAGGCATGCTGCAGGCTTCTCCGTGCTGGTTTTTCCTCCTCTCTTTTAATGCTTCGATTAAATCAATGCTGACACCTGCAGCTGAGGAGGAGAGGTCATGTATCCAAGCACAAGTAACAAATGGAGCTTGCAGTTAAAGGACACCGTAACTTCTCACTTACTGGGAGCATGTTGTAACATTAAACTGCTCCAGTGAAGGCACCTGATGCCAAGCTGCGGAAAGACTGCTCGGGCACGGACACTCAGGAATTCTGAAGCCCTTCCTTCACTCTCCTCACCTGACTGCCATCATTTCAACAGCCTGCTTGAAAAACATCAGCGGAGGAGATGAGAACCTTCTTAGTAACTTAGGTGTAAAATGCCTTAAAGCCTAATCTAGACAAGAATTGCCTATTTCATGGTCAGTATTTAGATTAGTGTGTGCAGTATCAGTGCTGCTCTTCAGGTAGCAATTCCTACAATACATATACTTTTTTTCCAGGTCTTGCTTGGTGCATTCTGCCAGGTCTGGCTGGCCACTCTTTACCTGGGTTGAAACCTCAGCCCTAATGCAGAGCAGAGCAGAAGACTCTCTGTTTCAGCTCTTACTCTGATGGAAAAGAGATGCACTAGACTTGCCTTTGGTTGTGAGGTACCCACAGAAACAGCAGTCATTTGTATGTCTTTACCTACACTAAAAACAGAGTGCTCCACTGATGTGTTCTGCTCCCTGGTCTGCACTCTGCAGCCAATGTCTGTGGAGGTGAATGGCCTGAGGACATAACCACTTCAGGGGAGCCTCTCTGGGTCTCTAGTGACAGACTGAATGGGGAAAATTAGTGTCTAAGGCTGCAATGCAGCCCCTGGTGAGCAAGGTTTTGAAAAACCCTGATTATAGTTGGAAGGAGAGGATTAACACTGTAGTTGTGGTTGTAATAGGGCTGAAGGGCACCCTACTGTCATCTTCCATAATCAGAAGCCAGATTTGCCGCAAAACAAAAGCACTGTCTGTAAATACATCAGTACTAGTGACTTCATTGCTGCAAAACATCAGACAGTGAAGAGAACAGGCAAGAAGCTGCAGCACAAGGGGTCGAACAGCATAAAGGTGCATAGGAACTGTGAACAGGTTCAGGGAGCAGAGTTTCTCCTTCTCCCAAAGTCAGGATGTCTTGTATTATGACAGGAAGGAGGTGGTGACAATAGACCAAGTTTCAATCAGCTCTACAAATGAGGGCTATTTCTCACAGCTCTCATGCCCTTGAAGCAATGGGGATGTTAAGACAATCTCCTCTGCTGTGTGATTGCAGCTCTAGTAAAAACCAGTACTGCCAGTACTTTCTTTCTCAGAATCACCTAAGACCAGGTTGCCTGGGAAGGTGGGAGTAGGCAGCACAATACCCCCCCTTCTCTTCAAGAGAAAAAAAAAGGCTTCAAAGGGCATCTTAATGCCTGTATTGGAGTGAAACTGCAGGGAACAGAAGTTAAAATCACAGAAACAGGGAGAGCATTTGAGACTTTGATGGACAAATCCCATTTCTAGGGCAGGAAAATGCATCAAAAATTACCATCTATGCAGGAGCTTCTACCACTTGGTTTACTGTGAAAGAAGACAAAGTGACTGCCACTTTGAAAAAATAATAATAATAACAAATCCCACCGTGCCCTTCACATTACAAAAATTTTTAGTAGGTTTTACATAACCTCCAGATTTGGCCCATTCAGGCAGCCATGGTTTAGGTGAGGGAAGGTAGCCAGGCACGAACTGTGCTCACTGAATTGGTGAACTGTATAAAAATCTCATGAGGCATTTTCCCTGCTAATTGATTGCAGAAAGCTTCTGTGACATGTGTAACCATCCACCTTGAGGAGCACTTGACCCATGAGGGATGTGGAACAGCAAGATGTGCAGCCCCTTGGAAAATCAATTTGCTTGGGAAAGCACAAAATCCTCAGCTTTCACCGTGTGCTGTTCTCCCTCCTTGCCTTTTTGCCCCCACAGTGTTTTGTAAGAGGAGACTGGAAAGAACAACACAGCATCTCAAAAGTAGCTAATACCTGGTGAATTATTCACAATGTTATGGAAAATAAGGCTTTTTCTCCATTCTGGCTATATAATTATCTTAAAGGATTTTCAGCAAGTTCTCTGCTGGTTGTTATAGGGAAGCTTCTCTGATCTCAGTATGCAGCTGCCACTTCAGCATTCTTCTTGATTTGAGTAGCTCTTCAGTAAACTTTGAGAGATATGGGGATGCAGCCATCAGCAACAGTGCCTGCGTGGTCTTCTGTGTCTGACCTGCATGCTTTCTCATCCCAGCTTTTGTAAAAAATCTGTTTTAATGCTTCAGCTGGATAATTTTCACATTGAATTGCTACGATGTCGAAGGGAATGGCAGCATTTTCCCATAGGAACTGGTAAAAGTCGTCACCATTCTCCCAGGTAGTCCTCACCAGCTGTGATCTTGCTAAGGAGTAACAAGGGGAAAAGCAGATTTTCTTTTTAGCCTCGAGACTCTGATTTTCTTTCCTCCTTTGCTTTGGATGGTGTTGATGGCACAACACTGCCCAGCACCTCTACACATCCGCAAGCTGCGTAAGGACAGCTGCAGGTGCCAGACCCGCCTATTGCCTTCTTACACAGGGGCACCAGTGAGATGGAGAAGACTGAAGGAGTGTTGGTTTATTGTGCTCAGCTTTGCAGAACCTCAGCAGTAAATGCTTTTTTCTTTTTGAATGCTGAGACCAGTCTTGAGAGAGAGGAGAGCTGAAATCAAGAGAGGAAACCAACAAATCTGAACACTCTGTTCCACACATGGCATAGGCTTGAGACAGAATAAGAAAAAAGAAAACCAGGAGAAAGTGTTGGCCTTTTCTGTCTTGTTTTTTTAATCTCTCTGTCTTTCTTTTATTTTGTTTTTGCCTCTTTGATTTTCTTTATCAAGCCCATAGAAGCAGGTTTTGGACAGAAGCTCTACACAGCTTCTGCTTCATGTCAAATTACCAGTGTATAGTATGACCAAAGTCATCCAGCTTGCAAAGGCGAATTTGTGACCTTTCCCATGTATTTAACACAGTAAGTTTATGATGGACTTCATCAGGAATTTCCTGAAGGGTCATGGTCCCAGACAGGCTCAAGAGAAAGTTTGCTGCAGTAGTCCTAACATTCATTGCCAAGAGCTTCAAAGAATTTGCTGATGTGTGATATCCAAGACCACCTTGCCATCAGTCCTCCTCCAGGAGCCAGGCACAGAAAACACACTCTGTTTGCAGGTCCACATACCTCACATGCAAATCAGTTTCACCCATCACACCATAAAACATGCACCCCATTGCTAAACAATTTGAAGGGCTGCATCACACATTATGCCCCAAAAGATACTTATGGAATGAGAGACAACTTCTGCTCATCTTGTTATTGAAGGAAAATTGTATACTGACATTTTTCCTAGTGTTATAACCCTTTGACATAGGAAGGAAGAGACAGATTTCACTAGATAAAGTGGTTTTAGCTTTTTTTTTGTTTCTTCTGATCCTTTGGATGGTCAGGGGACTAATGCAGCTTCATCAAGGCTCTGAGGCCATGATGCTCACTGCAGTAGTAGGTATATTTTCTTCTTTCAGTCACAGAGTTTATCATCGCCAGCTTCTAGAGATCTGCTTGGTCTTCTCTGCTGGCTTTTCACCTCAGAGCTACTTTCAAAGCATCAGGTTTTGGGGTTGGCTCCCTGAAGAAGACCAGGTTGTGCAAACAAGCCTTTGTCAGGGAACCTTAACGTATTTGGAATAAGTGTGGATCAATAGACTTTTCTAGAAGACATGTCCTTTTACTTCACTCCTAAGGGAGCGCTGCTTTTTAGAGTCTAACACTTGTAAGTAACAGCTTCAGAAACCTTGCCTTTTGCTGTTGCTGTATTGGAGCAGGATTTTGAGGCTTGGTCCCAGCCACCAAGGAGCTAGACCTCACCTAACACAACAACATGTAAAAATACATAGGGTCTTCCTTTTGAGATTTTACATTTAGCTGCTTTTGGTGTCAGCCTGTGCTATGTGGGATGCCTTTCAAAGACTACATATTTTAAGTAAATACTGCTTTTCTGAGAAAACAGTGAGAAAGTGTAGCCCATGTGCTTTGTGCTCATCATCCTATGGACTGAGGAACTCCCTTCTGGGTCTGGTACTCAAGCTAGCTCATCTTGGCATGAATGGGAAATTACCTCAAAAATCACCTCAGTAGTTGGCCAAGGAGCACATGAAGATATTTCTTGGAATTCTGCTCTGCATTGGTTTTACAGAAATATGTACTTACTCTTTGTGTTTTTGTTATGATCTGCTCCCCCTTTCCAAAGGGCTTGTAGCAGTTACTGCATCATTAAAGCTAGAAGATGACAGAGCTTTCAAGTAATTATTAGTGACGTGTAAATTGATAAAATAGAATTTGGTTTCCAATGCTGAGTGCTTTCTTTCAAGAGGATTGCTAAGCAGTTACTTTGCAGCTTTCTCATCAGAGCTGTAGAAAACCTTCTCCTTTAAAGCTGATTATTCAGCTGGAAAGCAAGCTCCAGTTAGTGTGTAGCTAATGTTTAACTCAAGATGTGCTTTATATTTAATGGCATTAGCCTGGGAGATATGCACTGCCCGAGGAAAGGAGAATGATGTAACTACTGATGGATGCATGAGGGAGAAAGTCAATGAGCAGCACAAAGGAATGAATCATACAAACATGCCTCATTGTTCAAGACTGCTCATTTCTAAGGCAATTGTAGAATAGCTGAAAGTATGCACTGTAAGAGGGCAGGTATTGCATACACTGGAGAAATGGAGCATGATTTGGGGATTGCAAGTGAATGGTGGCTGCTTCTGAAGTCCCTCTCTCAGTAATGTACTGCTAGTATTTTAAGAAATGCGTCCCTTAAAAACGTCCTTGTAAACTGAGCTCTGTGAACAGAGATTGGAAAATCTGTTAATTTGTGCCTTTTACATGAAAATGCTTTTAACACCTCTTCCTTAAGGAAAAAAGACAGCATCTTTTAGCATAAAACTTATACCCCATCTTGCAGCAGGAGTTAGCAACTATGTATGGAGAAAAAGATTTTGATAGGATATGTGGAGTGTAGTTGTACAGTCTGGAATGTGCTTTGGAAATCCTTTCTGTGACCTCTGGGACAAGCCAGTACTTTCCAAACCAAAGCAGGCACCGGGCACTGCTGTGGGATCTGAAGGGATCCTTCATCCTTCACCCTTCACAGAGAGCTCAGCAGGGACCAGTGCTGCCATGGAACTCCCCTCTGCTGTGCAGATGTATTAACAAGATTTTCCCAGGCACCTCCTTCCTGCTCATGAACATTTTGCTTCTAGCCTTGCTTTAGTGTGACACATGGAGCCCCAAAACTTCTGTAAAGTTCACATAGGGAAAAGAAGAAGGGGGAGTACAAGGTCTTGTCTTCTTCCCTGGTGGAATCTCCAGGTTGCCTCCTAGACTGTGAAACAGAGAGGGTCTGGCAAAGGAGTAAAACGCTGGAGAAATCAGAGTGGTTGGCTGACTGCATTGGTGATGTGGGCTGTAAAACTTTCTCTCTCTATAATATGTCCTGCCAGGATGTTGTGAGATGGATGGGACCTACAAAATGTTGTATGTGTCTGTCTCAAGAGGCAATACTGAACTGTTTCCCAGCAGATGGTGGCTATTTCACAGCTGTAACTTCTCAAATGGACTCAAGCACCAAATGAGAGTTAGGAAAGGAAAAACAGTAAGAAGGAAGGTCTAGTTAACTTCTACCTGTCCCAGTCCTACACACGAATTAAGCATGGTGTGCAAAATGACCCTGAGGATCCTGGCAATGCTACAGGACATGGGTTGACACAGAAAGTACTGTTCCTCAGGAGTCCAGCCACGCCGATTGCCTGCCCTTATGCAAACTTTACATAGGGATTACTGGGATCTAAGTCCTAGCAAGAAACACAGAGGATGTCTTTTCCTCACACTTGTTCAAGAGATATTGAAATTCAAACAACCTGATCAGACAGAGAAACTGTCTGTGTTGATGAAAGTAGACTTGTAAGGTTTGCTGTATTTACAGCCTTGAACAGCCAGAGTGGTTTATGCTCACTATATGGAGAAGAAAACACAAAATATAGAGCTTTATTTATTTTATCAATAAATGAAATGAGTTTGGGTGGGAATTTTTAGTACCTGGACCAGAGCAAGGAGAAAATTTTTAATCCTGTAGAAGTGAAGGAGTAAAATTTTCTGATGATGTTCTTTCAGTATGCTGCAGGGACTCAATGGAAGCAACCCAGAATCAAATAGACTTCTTTAATGTATCTGTTTTCCCATGTGCCCCAATCCATCACTCCAGAATTAGAACCAGTGTTGAAGAACTTGTGAGACTTTTTACTCTGGTACTACTGCAAGAAAACGAATGCTTTCCTGACCATTGTATGTCAGCCAGGAAAATGTGAATAATTCAGAGTTTGGTTTCTTTCTTTCCTTTCTCTTCCTTTCTCCTTCACATGTATTCACATAATTTCTCTGATTCCCACTTTGGAGGATGCATATTTTTATATTTGCAGTGCATATCATGATGTGTTTGGCTAAAGGGAGGTTTTCTGTTGTCCCATCAGACAACCTTAGAAAGCAGCCTCTGGTGTGGCCTTGCCATAAGAGTGATAGAACAGGGCAGTTTCTGGGTCCACAGGGACCTGCACACTTCTCCTGGTAGAGGGCAGGTCTTGGGGACAGCCCACTGCTGCAGACCATAAAAAGGCACCTCAACTTTCCTGAGGGATGCTGCAGTCACTAGTTGGCTGGTGGTAGAGGCAAAGTTCTGTGAAGAGGAGGGTAACTCGGTAAAACCTTCATCTGTCAGCCCTCAGCTGAGTATCAATAGCCCCAATCCTCTTCCAGGACTCCTGAGGTGCTTCTTGGCTTCTCTCTTACCTTCCATATCTCTTCATAACTTTTTTTTTTCCACATAGGTTCTTTGAATCCCACTTGGGTGGAAAAATTGCAAGAGGAGGCGGGGTAGTGTGTTACATTAAAAAAGAATATCTGGTGAGACTTCCCATTGTCTTGGATTTTTTTAAGTTCTCTCAGGTAATTGCCTGAAGGACTGCTCTACCTCTAGGTTAGACAATTAAGTGCACATATCTCAAGGCTCTTTGCCTTTCTGCTAAAGAAAAGATTTTAACCCATTCTATCCATCTATAAAAAACTGGATGGTGCACAGCAAGGTTAAAGTAATAGTGTAATATCTGCTTAGGTTCACCATACAGCAAGCAAGTACCTACACGATGTCAGAGTTTTCTCCTTTACTGGCTTACTACAAGTAGTCTGGACATTTTACTGTAAATAGCAGGGTTAAACAGTAGTAGTGCAAAACTGGGTATTCTTAGTCTAACTGTATCAATGGGGACCATTTCGAGATTCATCTGCTTAAGATGCAAAAGCATCCAGAGAGCATTAGGATGACGCAGATACTTCCATTTTTGCATATTTAGTTTGAAATATCCTACAGAAGTCAGGTTTTTTTAAAGGTCTCTAATCTTTTTCCTTCTGCCAAATAAGATCCATAAACATGAATCCCAAAGCCACCGTGGGGAGCACAGACCATCACAGCACACCACACAGCCTGTGCATAACCAGGCCTTTCCCTTCACGACATCTTGCCAATAGCATAAAAGTGGGATTTTTTAATCCAGAGGTTTCAGGCTGATGTTTAACACAGACATGTTAAAATCTTGTGGAAATTACAAGGGATTTTTTTATTCCTTTTTATTAAAAAAGGTAAACAAACCCTGAGAGATATAAGTCAGGTAGTACCATGCATAACTATTTAATAACAGGGTTTGTGAGGCTGTAATTCCCGTGGTACTGCCCGGCTTCTGCTTGCAATAGGTGGTTAATTATAGCATTAGCAACGCTCCCAGCAGTGGAGCAGAGGGACACAGCATGGCCTCTTTCTGTTAGACTTCCCCCCACCCTCGGCCTCCATTCCCCCTCCTCCCTGGAAGATAAAGAAACAAATCCCAGTTTAGTCATCAAGGTCTGAGACATGCAGTGAATAATTCAATTCCTCATCTTCACACACGTACTCAGCTGTACAAACAAACTCATCTGTTTCTGCAAAGCACACATATATTTCCCAATGTTTTTTAGGCATGGCATATGCTGCTGTAGTTGAATAACACAAGATGTAAAGATAGAGGGGTCAGGAATGCTTTGCTGGTGAAGCAGCACAGTGGAAGGCCAGTGAATTCTGGCTTCCAGACCAGGAACTGGGGTACTGTGTGGCACTGAAACGATCGATCAGTGAATCACACCAGGAGAAAGTCTGAGCTGCGTGACTGAGAGGCACATATGGGACTGGGGGAATCAGTGACATTTGCCTCCTCCAGCTCTTATTGACACCCTGTTCAATGTGTCTGCTATATAAAAGCCACCAGACCCCAAATGGTATGAAATTAGTCAAGTTCATGACACAAATGCATAACTCTAGGAGCCTGATAGACATGATAGACATGCAGAGGTGTTGGCATGCATGTGAATGCTGCCACACACCTGAGTCGGCACAGCTGTACAGGGAGTCCGAATGATTATGAAGATAAGCCTTAATATAGAGAGGCTGGTTGATGAGCAAGGGAAGTCATATTGTAACCTGACAGCCTGTTGACTTATCCATCTTTGTAAGTGAATGACCACACAAATGCCTTGGTGCTTCCCCTTGCCTTGGAGAGGTGGGCATTGGGCAGAAATGCTCTGTCAGAGGAGTTCAGTTCATTCTTGTCTGCAGTATTATCTGGGATGTGTGCACACACAAAAATGTGACTAACGTGGCTCTGATGACCCTTTTGTCTATTCATTGCAATTCATCTGTTATACACTAGTATGTGTATCCTGATGCTGGCTCCATTTACCAGATACTAAACACTGTGAATCATCTTCCACTTCCTGCAAAGAGAACTGCAGTATCAATCGAGGTCACCACCCTCTGTGAAATTGTTAATGAGCTGTAAGGAATGACCACCTCATGGGTATCAGTCAAACAGTAGAATTAAAATTTACACAGGCTAAGAACACACCTGCATGCTCTACTGGCTTAAACTAACCTGCTTCTGTGGATTTTCAATTTCATCTTTATTCTAGGTGCTGTGAGATTTCTTCTAGGCTTAAATTCTGGAGAACAAAGTAACCAGAAAGTCAAGATCAGCCCAGATGTTTGATGCAAAGGTGTCTATCTCTATTAATTTCCAAGTCACACCCAGAAATAAATCCCTTGACTAGATAATGCAGTAGAAGATAGGAGCTGTAAGGTGATGGAGGAGAACTGTGCAGTCAAACTCAGATCGGCTGTGTCACGATGTCTGGTGGGACAGTGCTGTGGGGTAGTCTCAGCTCAGAGCTGATTCCTCTGCCTGTGTCACTGCTGTGAGGCAGATGTTTCCCATAGCATCTTTGCAGCAGTCCTGGTCTCAGCACGTGCAGCCTGGCTGCGACTGGCTCTAGGTCAATGAGCTCCAAAGCAAGTCGCGCAGCTGGGCCCTTCAGCACACAGCAAAGCAGACCTCTGGGAGCTGCTCACACATCCCTCCCTGTCTGCACATCTCAACTCCCTTCCAAACTCCACAATGTGGAGACAGGCTACAGGCAGCCCCTCACAGCCCTTGTCACCAACCCTACAAATATCATCTGTGGATCTCAGGGTGTCTTCATGAGGTGGGACAGTATTCTCCTACCTCTGTAGGGAATCCTTTGTGTTTGAAAAGTGCTCGGAGGACAGTTCCTCTGAAGGTGTAAAATGAGAGTTATCAGCTGATGCTGAGACTAGTTAACCTCCCAGGATCTAAAGGTTTGGAACTGGTGTGCACTTGAAATCCCCAGTGCTGTTAAATTGCTCTGAGCTTTGGGGACCAAGAAACTGGGCTGGCTCTCTCCTGAGAAGCGTTTCACATTAATGTCCCATAATCACTGTGGAAATAAAATGAGGTGTTTGCATAAGGCTGAGGCCATGGGTGCACGAATGAGTTAACCCACAGCAGCTCAAGTTGCTCCAGTTTCCAAAAAGCTGTGAATACATATATTAAAGTCTAAGGAACCACTAAGCCCACCCAGCAATAACAGATTTAATCCTGACTTAATTGTGGGCCATTTCCTCACATGATGGAACACCTAACCTTTTGATACACAGCCTGTTCCCTGCTCACACTTCTCAGTGAAGGGTCTACTTATTTGGCTGCTGCTGCTGCCATGCACTTTACCCCAAGTTTTTATATCAATTTCAGTGTCACCCTGTGTGGCCAGAGTCTTTGCTGCATATTGTGCACATAAAGGTAAAAGCCACCCACCTAGCTGAAAAGCAAATGTTCACTGCAAAAAATAACAGAGTCATATTGCCTGGTGTGTCCCTCCAAAATGAGCATGTATGGTGGAGTCTTCCTTCTCCCCTGTTCTTAAATTGAAGGAAGATGTATGGTTTGCTCTTTGCATGTGTATAGGGACAGAAAACAGATAAAAGGTGGGTCTCACACCAGTGCTGGGTAATGTTTGAGCAAGGTCTTCCTTCTCTTTATGGCTTGATGGTCATTCACTTGCTCTTGGACTTGCCTCATGTTCTGTAGGCCAAATTTGTGCTTTCTTGCCTTAGTTTCCCTACTCTCAAAGGTGTTACTGCTGGCATGGGAAGGGAGGGTTGAGACACCACCTGTCACATGCTAGTGGCAGCCTCTCCCCACATCCTCTGGTGTGCACTCCCACTGTTGCAGCTCTCACCTACCCAGCCCTACTTCTTCTCAGTGCCTTGTAAGGATCTGCAAATAGTAACGAGAATGTTCCTGGTCCAACCCCAAGCACTTATTCCCAGGTAATTACTTAGCACTGTATCAGCACTTTGCAACCCTGATTTTCCTGACTGAAAGACAGCTAATTAAAGGAACAGGGATGGCATAGGTTTATTGCCAAATGGGTAAAACTTAAGAAAGAGCAATGACATATCAGTTCCTTAGTATGTCCTTCTGTTATGTTTCTCTTTTCTTCCCTGAAACAAGATGGGATGGGCAGGATAGCCTGAAAGTACCTGGAGAGAGCAGCAATAATGCTGGAGGCAAAGAAACCATTCAAAACAGTCAGGGTACTCGTTCTATAGAGGTAGCTATGTTGAACCAAGCAAGTGCAGAGCAGCATCCCACTGATGTGGCTCTTGAAGACGTTCAGGCCTGGCCCAGAGGCAGTGGTACCAGTCAGATGCAGTCATTGCCTTCCTCACTTCTTTCCGTGTCTTCTGCCCACCCCTCCCAGGAAAGAGATGCTTTTTACCCCTAGAGCCGTCATGGAATATGGACAGGTGGAAATGGACAAGAAACATTAGACAGTTGGGGGTAACCCCTCACCACACTGCAGGCTGGTTGCAACCACTGACCCATTCTGCTGGCTCCATCCAGCAAGGTGGCTGGAGCAGGCAATCTTTTCCCATACAGGGTGCTGCCTGAATTTTCTTCCCCTTCCCTCATCACAGCTGTCATCACCTTCCTCTGCAAAAGATGAACATCTTGTTGCAAGCAGGGCTTTGCCCACTCCTCCATTAGCAGGTAGGACCTCTGGGTCTTTTCCAAAGGCTCCTGTGCCACATCTGCTACCTTGAATGATATTCATCCTTGGGTCTGGGTGTCTCTCCTGCCATATACCCTACAGAAAGTTAGGATTCCTGATCTCTTTGTAAGGCTGAATGTTCCTTTCTGAAGGGTCATAATCCCCATGTCTGGGGAGCCCAGACTTGTCCCTGCCCACTAAATCCATCTGAATCCTGTCTGAATCATAGTTTCTGTGGGAGCATGAGAAGTGTCAAGATGTCTGAGTTTGATCTTCGAGAGAAGAGGAGAAGTGGCTGGCTAGCTCAGAGAGCCCCAAGATGAGTTTACAAACTGGTTTAGAAGGTAAACGTTCAATGTGACCATTCATACCTCCATCTTTCTAGCTGGTAGGCTCAATTAAAGAGAGAACAGGAACACCAATGTCCAAAGAGGCAGCCATCTCAGAGACCTTTCATCAGCCTTCTTCCCAAGCACCCTATCCCAGGGCTTCCCTAGCCCCACATGTCATGGTTACGTGGTTATGCTTGCTACATCCTTTTGACCTGACATATATTTGAGTAGTCTATTCAATTTAGAGCTGCTTCTATGGAAGAAAACTGGTTTGAACACATGCCATCATTTTTGAGTAACATTGTTTTTAGGCTTTGTTGCCCATTCCATCATAAGGAAAGTGACTCTTGTTTCAGGGAGGAAAATAGATAAAAAGTCCTGGTATCCTGGAAGAGAAAAGGCTGTAAATACTGAGGGGAGGCAGGTTCCCCCTGCAGGTGTGTTTGTAAGGACAAGCAGTGCACGGACAGAGGTAATACAGAGAGAGAGAGAGACCTTAATACAAGTCACACACTCTCAGCCAAGGCAATCCACTTTATTTTATAGACTACGTATCTTCTCTTTTCTTATGGAACCAAAGAGAAACTACAAAGTTACATTAGACCAAAAAATTAACTTGATCTGTATGTTGAAAACATACTAGGGGGTTGGCAGCAAGGAAATGGTCACTACTAAACCAAGTTGTTAAACAAAGTTAGCTGTGGGAACTACATGTAGTGCTCTTGTGTTCCTCTCTGGCTGGCTAACAGTGACCAGATCTCAGTTAAAAGTTGGAGGCAAGCTAAGTGTGAAACTCTTTAGCTTGTGTTATGCAGGGGATCAAAGCAGGTTATGAGGGCTTGTTCTAATACTGCTCTCTGGTCTTGAAATCTGGTCTCGTGGTTGTTAATGACTTTCTCTCTATGTCAGAATTTAAAAAGCTATGTTATTTTCAAGCCTTCCAAGAAAGAGAGTAAGGGAACATAAAACTTTGAGAAACTGAGCAAACAGTTGAGGTGGCACTTCTAATATGATTGTATTCATACTCTCCATTTACTGATATAGACAAATATAAGAAAGTCTGAAAAAAATAGAAATGCATACTAGCATTAGCTGTGTCTTGGATTTTTATAAAGGATACCCAGTTTCTGGAAGGAGGCAGAAAACCTCCAAAGAAACCATCTGGCTGCTACTAATGTCCTTAAAGCAAAATCCAAAATTACTTAAAACTCCAAGATAAGTGAAAGAATTAAAAGGTAGTACGAACACTGAGCGTGCCAGACATTGAGAGTCTAGGGTTTCTGAAGAAATAATACTTGCCTGTTGGCCTTTCTCACTGGACCATAACCTGCTCCTTAAGTTATTCTGTGCAACTTATTAATGCTTTTCTGAGGAGACAGGTGTGTGACCTCCACTTCTTTAAAAATCACAAGGAGGACCTATGCTGGACAGAAGGTGTGATCTTCTTCTGCAGAAGATACTTAGCAGGTGGAGGACTTTGTATACTACCTGAGAAGAGGTAAACACTTGTATTTGGGCCGGTTCCCAGTTGCTTGGAATTTCAGTTGGTGACTTGTGCCAGAGCAAAACCTGACCAACCAGGATGATGCTGCTACTGCACAGAGCGGTGCTCTACAGCCGTGTGAGCAATGTGCTCTCTAATTATAGTTTAGGGATCAGGAAAATATATCCCCATGTGTGTTCACACAGGCATTGCTTGCTGTGCAATATAGCAGGCCTGTAGGAAAGATCCTTTCAGTGATTTTCACCAACTTCCAAGTGCTTGAGTTATAGGGTACTAAAAAATTTGAAAGAAGAATAACAAAAATATCAGAAATCTAAAGTCAAGTGGAGGCCAAGAAAAAGACACCGTGAATTTCTATCTGTCCCTGGAAATGGAGAGCACTAGGGAGAGACACCAAACCACCTACAGAAATCTTAGTTTACTTCAAGGAAATTTTTTTAATCTTTTGTGGACTTCAGCATGTGTGAACAACAAGATGAAAATGAGTTTTATTCCAGTAAGTTATGGTACTGCTCTGCACAGAGACAGATTATTCTGAAAGGATAGCAGATATCTGACCAAATCAACGCAATTTATTTCCCAATACTTTTTTTTCTTAAAATAACGTTCTTTTCAAATAGTCAAATTGTTCAGTTATGCTCAGGTGCAATTTGCTGCTGTTCAGACTGTATTGGCCAAACCTTTAGCAAATATTACCACCTGCTGGGCACGTCACAGCAGTGCAGCCTCGAACCATTTATTCCAGCAGGTAACGGAACTCTTCACTGCCTGAGCAAGGCGTTAGATCTTCTGCCTTGGAAACTTTTCTGGTTCTCTGACAAAGATAGATCTGTTGACCTAATCAGTCCAGCAAAAGCTGGAGAACTGTGTCTTTGGGTGAGCTTAGTACTGAGGTACCTTGATATGTGTTTTGATTTATATTTTCATGCTTAGAAAATCTACCTGTGCAGGATTTACATAACGTGTTTATCACTTCTCAAAACATTTTTCTACTTAAAAAATGTATGCAATATGTGGTGCCCGGGGTGCTGAGCCAACAACTGATCCTACAGCCTGCCTTGATTGCACACCCTGAGTAGGGAGAGCTGTGGTCTCACCCTGCTGGAGCTGCCTGGGATGCAGTGGGAGGGTAAGCTTCTGCCATGGGACGCCTACCACAAGTTCAGCCAGCGCCACACATGGCCAAGCTTGGCCACTGGTTGGAGTTGCTTAAAAACATACTAAAATTTAGTTCTTTTCATTCTCCTCCCTTTGCTAGCCTAGAATTGGAGGGAGTACTGTACATTTCAGGCTGGTGTAGGAACTAGGGCTGCGAGACGGGGATGCAGAGATTAAGTATTCCTTCTTAAATCTCCCAGATGTTTTCAATCCTCTTGAGGACATCTGTTTTGTCAGTTACTGGTTGGTGAGCAAGCAGGATATTGGCATTTTGAACATTCCCTCCACAAAGCAGAGCTAATTGGTACCTGTGGATCTGCAGCTGTTATCAGTTTATAAATGTCTTTATTATAATGATTGACTTTCTCAGCTTCTTTGTGTTAGTTTGTTCTGGACTGGTCAAAAAGGGTTGTGGGAGGACAGATGTCCTCTGCCTTGGACTAAAGGGGGTGACTGAATGCTCTTTTGTTCAGTAATACTCACAATAAGAAAGTCTGGTTCTTGAAAGGTGGACCTTCAAGAGCTGGCTGACCAAGAGGGTTTGCTGGAACTCCTAGGGCAAGTGGATGTCAAGACACTCCGTGATAAATAAAGGGAATTGCAGGTAAAGGATGATAAGGAAGGAAAACCAAGGCAAGAGCTTCAGGGCAACAGTCTGACAATGGTAAGGCGGGGAGTGTCTTTCATTCATTTGATTCTTGATTTGCCAAACATCAGATCTTGGTACTTACTTGATACAACAGTGTCTGCTTACAAGGAGACAGCATTTCCAAACCTAACTTTACCCTCCTGAATGGAAGAGCCCTCCCATGTTTTGAGTTTAGGATGACTGCTGGCTCCAGCAGTAATGGGAAAGGGCTGTAAGAAACTGGTCAGGGCTCCAGCTACCTCTGTGCCACTCCTGGTACTCCTTCTCTGCCTTTCCTCAATGTGCTCTTCCTCATGCAGTGATTTGTGTGATCGTGTTGCCTGTGGTGACTGGTGTTTACCAGCAACTATACTGCAATGGTACAGAGAGAAAGGAGGGGATCTTCTGTATGAGCATCTGTCTTTCAAGGAACGGTGCCTCTGGCAAGAGTATCAAACCTATTTCAGGGATATGAAACGTTTTCCCCTCTTTCTCATCAATAGCATTTTTAAATCATAGCTATTTTTAAAAGATATTTGGGAGGCTTTTCTAGTTTTATAAAGACATTAACAGAAAGCAAATTTTAAAGCACTTAATGAGCCTCATTTTCCATAATTGTATGAAGCCTCACAAGACTATTCAAGGTCACGGGCTCCTCATATTTAGGCTTCTGGCCCAAACAAATACTTCACAGAACAATTGCATATATTTTTCCCTCTTTATCCTCACAAGGCTTGTCTTACCTGTTCTGAAGTGCCCAGACCAAGTAACTACCCCACCATGCAGAGCTCCTTTCCAATGTGCCAACCCAGCATCAGATTGATTTTTTTTGGCAGCCCAAATGGCTCTAAACCCCCTCAAGTAATAGAGGACGTGTGATGGACAAGCAAAGCTACCAAATTTGGATGTTGACCTCTGGGAGCCTTGAGGAGCTATTTCGTTTGCATGTCTTGGATCAGCATAAGCGGATTTTGACCATTGCTATTGTGTTGGGGACACTGCACCCTGTGAAGAGTAGAGGTGGCATGAACCCACACCTGCCTGTCTCCTACACTCATGTCTGCCACGGGTCCTCCACCCTTGACCCTTGACCGCCTGGAGAAACCCCTCCTGGCCTGGCAGAGCATGTCATTTCTGAGTGCCCTCCTGTCCTCTTCTGTCACCAAATTATAAGATATTTTTCCACCTCTAGAGGACACTGTGGCCTGCCATATGCTTGCTCCTCAGCAGCACTCCAGAGGCAGCAGCCCTGTTCAGCCTAGCAGAGAGGGCACTTGCTGGTGATGGTCTCATCATGCCCAGCTTAGGAAGTGGCCATTGGTCATGCGTGATTGCCACCAGCTGCTGAGTGTTGAGGGCATTTGTCCGTCTTCACCTGCTCTATCCATTGTCCTACAAACTCATGAGGTGTGCTGGTATCTGGAGCTGGCCAGGATTAGACAGGGACTCAGAAGTGCTTTGTAGGTGTAGGAGGACATTTTCTTGCTCTCAGTACTCATCTGTGCAGAGGTTTACTAGATTTTGCCTTTTCAGTTCACTGTGGGGATTTCCTTCATTCTGGGTCTCTGATTTTGATCTCAGTGCATTTCCCACCCCCCCCCCCATCGCCTCCCCCCCCCCCTCCCATGATATCTTGCAGACAGGGAGCTGTTGGGCTGAACACAAGCCCAGGGAGGTCTTCTCTTTTACTGTAGGGCTGCATTGATTTTCATATGCTCTCTCGTGCATTCGCAGGCCTTGCTGACTTAGACTTGTCCTTTATTTTTCCTGTTGTCTCATTCCGGTATTTTGAATAACAACAGGGGAACTTCCAAGAAATTTCCTAAAAAGATGCCTTTTGGTGTTCAGAAGAGCGATGAGAAGAAAGCATTCTAAAAAGTAGTTGTGGTCGATCAGGAGGTGGTGGTTTACCTGGAAATAAACTGTTAAGTGTGTGATCATAAACCAGTGATGCTGGTAGGGTGCTCTGGGAGGTGCAACACAGCTCTAAATTATTTGTACCATATGTGGCCCTGGAGTCACATTGCTCTTCCTTTGTGAACTCCTTCCAGATTGCTCACAATGGCCTGGTTCACCAGACCACGCTGAAGCTATCATCAGTAGAGACAAATTGTTGTGTTCAGCACCAGGCCCATAAGTCTTATGGTGCTCCTTACAAGTAAAGAAATATCCTGGCTTTGAGAATCTGAAGACTGGCAAAGCTAACAAAATAAGGTTATTTCATGTAAATTGAATCAGAAACTAGACCTTCTGTTCCGTATCAAAATTAGGCTGTGGTTTGTGCATCCATGGATGAACAAGGGCTGAAGTCTTCCCACGAACTCTGTCCTTCCCGTGAAGAGAATCTCCAGCTTTCAGTAAAATCTGAACTATTTCAGGGTTTTTCCAGAGTTTCACAATGACATCACAAATCTATTGGAACCTGGCACTGAAAGCAAAACCAGGCAAGAGATACGGAAGAATGAACCATTACAGGTTCTCAGGTTGCTACCGAATTTTGGGTTCTGCTTGGTGCTGGTGATACACTGTGGGTTGCAGAGCAGGGAAGTAGATGGGGGGCAGGGGCATGCAGAGGGAGATTATTTTTTTAAGATGCAAATAAAGATGAAAATTTTCCTCAAAATACCTAACTTTGATTTCTGAGAGAAATCGGGGGTAGGAGGTGGAAAGCAACACCTTCCTGTGCAAAACCGCATTTGATAATTGGCAAAGTTGGGAACATCCTTGGTTTCCAAGGATTTTGTGAGGAGCAGTAGAGTAAAAAGTGTGCAAATGGTACACCCAGGCACACGACAACAATGATGAAGGCAGAAGCTGATTGTGTTGCTCCTGCTCTGACATCACAGAAACTATTTGCAGAAATCCTATGGAGCAGGAAGAGATGGTGTCACTATTCCCTATCAAATGCAGGCACTTAGATATATTAATGCACCAATATAGCTATATCAATTTTCTGCTTTGCTACTTAGTGCCACGATCCACCTCCCCCTGGCTGGATGGGTGGATGTTGTGTGGCCACAGCATCCAGATCTTTCCCACAAATGCTTTTCTCCACAGCTCTTAGGACATCTGCTGGCCCTGGAGAGTCTTGAAACAATGCAGATTTCCTGGCCCGCCATGTGGTTTTTCTCTTATAGGAAAATATATGCTAGAATATATGCACTGTTTTCCAGTTGCTTTGTCCCAGTGTTAGCACATGTGCATTATGTCTGCAAGGGAGCCTGTCATGGTGAAAAGATGATTTAGAGGGAGCTATATAGGGACAAGCTATTTTGCCCCAGAGTGGTGCTCTGTGTGGATGGAGGTTTCCGCACAGCAGGAGTCTACTCTGTTGTACTTCTAACATGAGTTGGACAAATTACCCTTAACAGTGGATCTCCTTGGGTTTTTCTTTGAATCCTCTTCCCTTGTCAGTCTCTGCACTTGTAACATACCCCATCCAATACTACTTGTACCCTGACTTGCTGCAGACCATTGCCTTCACCCACATCTTTTCCTGAGCTCAATAAGTTATTTGATGAAACTCTATCTCCAAGACAGAGAAGTGTTTTGAAAACGGTACTGGAAGAGCTATAGTTTTGCTTGTTAACCTGTACCATTCACAGGATACCTTGTGTTGGCCTGACTTCATTGCCACAGGGAGATTTTTCTACAGCTGCTCACCACATTTTTCAGACCATCTTCCTGCTGTGAAGATACACATATATTCCATAATCTGGTCACCTCTTACTGAACTAAACAAAGCTGCTGAATCACATTTGTGGGTTGTGTATTTTTCACACCCTCTCCAATTTTTCAACATCCATTTTACAAATGTGAACCTGGACTGGACAAAATATTTCAGTATTTGGTCTTGCCAAAATTGTGTACAGAGTTAAAATCATGGTAGGATGTGTTTTAATTGTTTTTTTAAAAAGAACATGGTCTATGAATCGGTAATATTTAGCATTTTTCTTTATATGGTTCCTTCTTCTACCTCAAATAAACTGACTGAATCCTTTCCCTCAAAACATCACTGTCTGAGGTTTGATTAGAGCTCTGAAGAATGTGTGTGAAAATGGTTCTGGTAAGTGATTGTTCATAGGAGCTGGGAATTACCACTGTTTACATTTTTTTAAATTTCCCCAAAGGTTTAACGTGCACTATGGAGAGTTTGATTTTCTACAGAAGCCAGCTGAGTCAAGTGGCTGTGGGGAGGAGGGGCAGGGTGGAGTTTTAGGGCAGGTTTCTCCAAAAAGGCAAGAGGGATTATTTTTAAATGTAGACAATTGTGTTGATGCTCCCCAGTGCAAACAGATGGAGTTCAAATCTCAACCACACAGTTTCTGTCTCCCAGGGCATGCTCTGGGTGGTGTTTGATTGGGAAGAAGCAGGATTTCATGTTCACTGCTACAAGGCCATTCATTTGGTAACAGTATCTGTGATCCTGTTTTGAAATCCCCAAAGCAACTGCTAAAAGCTGGGTCCCAGGAAAAGTGATACAGCAGGATCAGTCCGTGGGGAAGCCCGTTGCCTGGCATTGTGCTCGGTGTTGTGAAACAGTTGGCTGAGCCATCAGACCTTCTTAGCTAAATGAATTAAGTAATCTCACAGTCCTGCAGAGAATATTAGTGAGGAATTTCCATATTGCAGCTCTTGATATTCCCGCCTTGCACTCCTGTTACCACAAATACATGGCTTTGGCTGAGCAGGCAGTAATTTGATATTAAATGAGGTTCTTGTTAAGCAGATGTAATGAAATAGGGCAGAGTTTTACGTTGCATTAGTCAACTAAATGCTTTTTATTAGCATTCATTAGGATGAGGGATAAGTGAGTGCACAGTATTCTTTAGCCAAAGCTTGACCCTTCAGAGGGAGGGTAATTAGGCAGCTAAAAGCTTGGGAATAAGAGCTAGGCCACACACAGCAAATGTACAACAACTCGCTCTCTTCTTCTTCTGGGAATCGCCTCTCCAAGAGATTATGAGAGAACTTGGGGGATAGCCCACTCTGCCTGGGGATGAAACTCCTTGTCTCATTCTACAGGTGTTAATTTGACAAATCACAAAGGCCTCTTGGAAAGTAAACTATTTGCACAGGAACACGTTGCTCGTTCTTTCGGACTGAGTGTGTCGGGCTGTCAGCCATGGAAATAATCATTTTTTTTTTAATCATGAAGCTTCTTAGGAAAGGTGGCATAAGAAGAGACAAAATCTCCGACTCTTAATTCTGGTCTGTTGACAAATGTGCACAAATATATATATTTGTCAATAGTCTTCACTAGGGCGACAATGGCTATGTAAGCATCTTCCCAACAGGGATGGCCCTACTCCATCATGGAAATGGAGCCACGAGCTGGTGGAAAAGCCACCAAGAAATCAGAGATGCCTTTCTATCAGTTCAGGCTGGATTGTAACAGTAGGCTGTGGACAGTTTTATTCACCTTGCTTTTGTCTTGTTTAGGTTTCTCTGTGTCAAGATTTGTCTCCATTTCTGCTTGGCTTGTATGCTATGATCAATGAATTGTTGTGCTTCCTTTCTGCACACTTTTATCCCTCATTATTAGATGCCCTAGACTCCTCACTCATGAGATTTTATACATTTGTGTTAAGCTGGGGTTTTTTGTCTTGGTTTTCTATCATCTGGCAGGGCTCAGCAAAAAGAAGTGTGATAATTTTATGAGAATTCCCAGTGCGTGGTGTGCATGTGATTTTGTGGTGGGTGGTTTACGTCTTGTTTGCAGTGAATCGAGAACTCAGACACTCTGACCTGGACATGCTCTAGTCATTTTGAACATGAAAACAAAGCCTAATAATTTTGGAGGGGGTAGAATTCAACCAATGTTGAGGTCTTGGGAAAGCTTCCCTCCTAAATAAATGTGGTGATAAGTGACCACTTTAAGTTCTCATGAGTCCTGATGAAGATTCAGAGGTACATGCTGGTGGTGACCCTCTATCTAGACTATTCCCTAGCTCTGTGAAGCCAGTCCACAAGTGGGTATCAGAGTCAGCTTCTCCAAAACTGAAGTGCTGGGTCCACCTGTGAAGTGATCCTAGGTACTGAGATCTGCAGTCTGGGCGTATCCCTCCTAAAACCAGGAGGGGCAGAGGTTTCAGTAGAGCAAGGGCACAAGTACAGTCCTGCAGTAAAAAGCTATCAGCCCTGCCTGTAATAGTGGTCCTCACAACAGCAACACCAAGGCAACTGTCATTGTAGGGCAAGAGATGAATAAGGGGGAAGAAACCATTCAGTGGCTGGTACCCTTCTGGTAGGAGTTAGAGGAGCCTATTCTTTTCCCCAATCATGGGAAAGGAAATGTCGTGATTTAGAGGACGAAAGAAAGCTGCACCTGCAGCAGAGATGTGACAAGAGTTGCCTGGAGTCAAAACAACAACAAAAAAACTCCTCATAAACCTTGAATTGACGTCTAAAAGTGGGTCTGGGCTTTATTTTGCACTCCTGCTGCTCATACCCTTGACAGTTGCCAGGACTTGGCAGAGGCAGCTGCCTGCATCCTGCCAGCCAGTGTGGGAACCTGGAGGTAGACCTGGCTCTCCCACTGCAGCCACTGTGCTGCTTGGATCTCAGATTGGGGGCGTAGGACTGGCTGTGCTCTGGCAACATATACACAGGCACAGAACTGGGCACACAGATACCTGAAGACTATTTCCTTGAGAGAAAAAGTTCTTTTATTTTTTCCATTCCAATTTACTAACGAAAACCAAACACCACTGTACTCACATGGGCAGCTTGAAGCGTGCACAAAGATCTAAGATATGTAGAAGAAGGGCAATGACCAAGCCCAAGCTCTGAAAACTAAATTTTCAGGTGTAAACTACTAAACCCATACAATTTGTTGAGCTGCAAGAGTGTTCTTGAATTGAGGTATTCTTTTAATTTTGGCTGATGCAAGGAGCAGTCCATCATTTCCTTTTTATCTCTCTGCTCAACACAATTTTCAAGTAAGCCTGGACTTGACAAAGTCTCCTAGTACAATTGTTAGCAATTGTCTTTCTTTACTTCATTAATTTAATCCAGCACAAATGTTTTCCTGTTTGATGTTCTGTTTTGAGCTGCATTGCTTGGCTTCTTGTTACTTACAGGTGGTCAGTTGTTTTCCTTTTGATCAACATAACTCATAATCAGAGGAAGTACTTGAAGCCACTGAGCCTTCCCAAAGGGAAAGGAACAGAAAAATAGCAGGTGAACTAGGAAGGAGAATCTTGGAAAACAAACTAAAAAATCTTCCTTTATCAGGTCGTGGAGGTTTTCTAAGTGGTGATTATTCCCACTAAACCTGATCATATGTTCACTCTGTTATCTTATAGTTAATTAAAAGAGGGAAGTTTCAATGCAGCATTCATTTCTATACCTCTGTCTATGCACAGCCTTAGGCATATTGCTTGATTGTATCTGCCTGAGGCCTCTAATTCTCTGTCATACTCATGTTCATTGCTTATAAAATGCACTGATCTCACAGTATCCCTGAGCAGAACATTTTCAAGTGTTATCATGGCTAATGGCACAGAGCGGAATCATAGTTGGAAAGCCCATGGGAACGGTTCTCATCACAAACTTTCATGTAACGTGTTTCATCTGGTCTGGAGCTGCAAGGCTTCCTATCAAGCTTTAAAATAAAGGCAAAAATAAAATTTTAAATCCCATCTTTCTTAAAATATGCTTTTGCTGTGGTGAATACTGGAGTGCAAGAGATTAAAACTTGTGTAAACTTGTGTTCCCCACTTATACAGACCAACAAATAGTTTTGTCCATGAACTTTCAGTAGGTACACACTGAAGAGTTACGAGCATATCTGAACTGAATTCATTCTTAAATGTTGAATGGTTATCTATGGCAATAAGTTTGTAGCATTTGCCAAGTTCCTGCAAAAAAAAAAAAAGCCATCTTAAATTCATCACTAACTTTTTTATAATATTTCTCTTTCTGTGACTTGTCCACTACCTTTCCACTTTGTGCCACTCCTAAAAGTTTATCCTCTTCAATGACACTGGTGCTAAAATATTGAAGTGACAAAAATGGACAGCCCTTGGGTTTCCACTCTCAAGCACTCTGTGGGTAGTGAACACCAAAGGCTACACTGTTTTGATAGCTGCTAAGTCACGTTACCTGTCTATCCTCTGGCATTATAGTAATAACCTGGCAGTTTAGCTATTCCAATGCTATTTCCCTTCGCTACCTGGCACCAGCCATACAGTGTTTTTATATACTGAATTATTTATGGACTCATAATTATTTAGCATCAATATGTCAACATTACAATGCCCTCGTTGGCCATAAAGGAGCAAAATCTTTCTTTAATTAAAATTACATGGTCCGTGTCAACTTTCCTTGGACCCAATCTTTTAAAACTGAGTTGGGAGTTTGAATTCCAAACCAAATACCCATGTTTTAAGCAAAGACTAAACACAGAGCTTTCTTTCAGTGAGACTGGTCTTGGAATCCAATAATTTTATGTGTTTTAGGGAGGTTTATGTTATACTGGGGAGTTTACAATGGACTTCATTGAACTGTAGACCACAGTGGCAGTATTTTTTTTTTATAAGCAGTTTCTAATAAGGAGGAAGCAGTGTATAATTCAGATTGTCAGTTTTCCTGCCAAAAGACAAAAGCTTGTGATGCCTCAATCACAGTTTGAAAAACTGCTGAAGCTTGGATGTAAGGTAGTAATACAGGTTTGTTTTAAACAATGTGCAGCTGTCCATTTTGAAAAATTATTGCATCATTTTGGCATTGCAGAAATATACTGAACCACCATATAATTTAATTACACGACCACCCTGCAAGTATCATAAGCCAAACTCAATCCTGGCATAAGCAGATGCAGATCCCTCTGGGAATTGCATCCGCTTACACCAAAGATAATTTGATCCAGTATTTTTTTCTCTTCATCCTAAAAGCTTGGAAGTGTGGAGATTCACTTCATACTGTGCTCTATATGGAGCTATTAGCTTTTTTTTTTTCTGTGCACAGAGCAACTCTATACTTGATGCTGAACTAATTTTTGTTATAGTTTGGGGGAGAAAAACAAACAAAAGTCTTTTGGATACAGTGTGTAAAGGTAGTTGTTAATGCTGTCATAACCTGAAAGTAAACTCCATTATTTTCTAAGTCATAACTGCCATGGAAACCACGCTGTATAAAAATGGTGATGGTCCTTTGTACGTAGGAACCAGCATATATCAACCATCTACTCCATGTTAAACAAGACTACTCACTTGATGTCACGCTTGTGACACATATCTTTCCATCTAATGCTTAGAGAAGTAATTAAGTTGTATTTTTTTAGGATCTTTGCTTTATTCGAGGTGTGAAGCTGCCACTCTCACTTGAAATTGGCCTTCACTTCTTGAGAAGTCTCCTTTGACAGGAAAAAGTATTCTCAAAGAACCTTCCTCTGCATTCCATGCATGTGCTATACAGCTCCCTCAGTCATCTTTTTTCCTCTACCTTGTTATGCCTACAGTCTCACTGAACCTTCAAGAATTCTCTTAAAGAAGTGTAAAGAGCTTCTTTCCACATGGAGAAAAAGACATCTCAGCATGAATAAGAATAATAAAATCTTTGGGAGATGGATCTGCTGAAGGGGAATGTTTTTATCAGTATTCTTTTAAGCTAAAAAAGCCTACCTAGCTAAGGTTAACTGCTTGCTGCATGCGTGTGAATGTGAGCAGTCCCACAGAGACAAGAGGTGGCATAGAACAGAGTAGAAGGTGAAGAGAAGTTGAATCAGGTTCAGCATGGAAGATCCTGAACTTGGAGCTAGACCCTACAGTAGCCCTTCAAAGAGGCAAACAGACAGACCAGGCCACCTTTTCCTCCTAGCTAGAGCTCTCCAGCTTTGCACTTGGGTCCAGCACACCCCTCTACCTCCCTCCTAATTGAAAGACAATCATTTTCAAAGGGATTTTTATTCCACCCAGGAGAACACAGAGCAGGCAGTTGGCCAGCAATGGTGCCTTGGATCTCAGCCACCTGGGGCAAGCGTGAGACTCCGCATGGAGGGAAAGGAGAAAGCAGCAAGGACAGAGAGCTTTGTGCTGTGAGAGCCTGGGAGTCTCATCCCATAAACTCCCAGCAGTTTAAATCTCCTCTGCTTATAGGGGCAGATACCATGTTGTTTTTACCGAATAGACTGCTGTTGCTAGTTAATTTGGAGGGGGTTTATTTGTTTTGGTATTTTTAACAGAAGCAGAATGTCATCATGCACTTATTCCAGTATTGCTTGTTCTGCTGACAGTGGGGAATGAGCTGTAGTAATTTCACATGACTGGACTGTGGAAAAGAAAGGTCAAACACATGTGGCCTGTCCTTTTCCTGGCAAAATAGCGAAGGTGCTTAGAATAGATTTATCTGCTTTTCTTCCTAGATCAAGTTGCTCACTCTTGGTGAAAACTTGCTAAGTAATGAAGTTAGAATACACTATGCTGTTACAACTAAGAGGAACCAGTTAAAATTCATCCTGCCACAGATCCCAGCCTGATCATTTTAGGGATGGGCCGAACAAATAAGTACAAGCTGCAGTCCAGCCAATTGCCTGTCACTGAGGAGCCGTGCCAGTCTCAAACCCAGGTTCACTGGTAGCTTCATATTTGGTTTAAAGCCCACCCTATTCCAGCACAGCCACCAGGCTGACATCCACTCAGGATACAGGCAAGAACAGTCTGATTTTGGAAATATATTTTCCTATTTATTAAGTAAAATCTTGCAAGATTTCCATTCAGCAGTTTGACAACAGGACTTGAATAATTTCTGACGGGTAAACTGGGCTTTTCCCAGCTGCTTACAAATGCCACGGAGCAAATCTTTGTTAAAAAAACACCCTCATCAAATGTATTGTTTTTTAAAAGGTTCTCTATCTACCTGTGAGAAGCTTATGAGCTGCTTGATTTGATTATTTTTTGCTACCAAGTTTTCAATATTTCTAGCATCTCACAGAGGTGTTTTGCATCAACTCGTTTGGTGGGTTTCCATGTTTCTATGCTCTTATTTTAGGTGCAGTTTAAGCACTGCCTATTGTGCAGGAGTGCATTCTAAATAGCTGGAATTTAAAATCTTATGTTAATGTTACTCTATATTTTTTCAATTTCAAGGGGTAGATAACCGCTGAAAAATATTCTGAAGTGAGTTTACTTTTGCTTTTTGTTCTTTCAGGAAAATTCTACTCACACCCATCCTCCTGCTCACTCTGCAAATAAAGCTGAGGAGTTTAATGCGAGGCAGGAAGCGTATAACCTCATATTCTTAACATTAGCTAGTACCAGTCATCCACTCCAAGAAAGGGTTATCTATTGCTCTGTCTCCACAGGCCCACCACTCTTGTTCACTTTCCTCTCTTGGGGACAAATATAGTTGCGCTTCTTGCTGTGTCTTGGCTTGGGCCAGAGCTCTAGTGTTTCTGTTCATCTTTTCTTAACTTCTGCTCTTGAGAAAATTACTTTCACATATTTACAAATGACTGCATTTATTAGCCCTGAATACTTACTGTCATGAAGTAGGTGAAGATTTGAGATCAAGGAGGAAGGTGAAAAAGTTAATACTAAAATCTTAATAGAAAATAAGTGATAGTTTTAAAACGTGCTTGTTTCTTGCTGATTTACTGTCTGGCCTCATTATCACCATGGGATTTCCTTTTTTACCTGTTTCCTGTTTTGAGCCTTGCTTGTTGCATTATTTTGAATCAACACCACAGGCTTTTGGGGATCAAGCTGCCGAGTTAACACACCACCTTTTGGAGTATTCAGAAAAATACCTGAATTTCCCATTCACTTTTTTACATTCAGGTCATCAGACCTGACTGCAGTATCTGTGTGCTTCAGTCTCTGAAGGTGACAGAGCACTGCCAGCAAGGTGCTAATGAGAGCTGAATGCGTGGGATCGATTGTGATGCTGACATCCACCCATCAGGAACGATAACAGATCCACCAGCTTGTTTTATTTTAGCCATTAACAGATACATCAGCTTCTTTAAATAACCCTGAAGTAGTAAGTAAAACTATTATCTAAATCAAAAGCAATAGCCTAAGTGCTTCCTTATACAGTTGGAATGCTTTAACTCAGTATCAGTGCTTCATAGCTGTATAATTAGTGATCTTCATCTTTAGTAGGTGTCTTAGAGGGGATGACTTGCTGAAAATATTAAGGAAAACTCAATCTTCTGGGTAGTATGACATCTTCATTAACTTCATTGCTATTAGTTCTCAGCATCTTCAGCTAAAAACTATTTGTCTCTTGCCATGGCCATGATCATGTTGATTACCCAGACCGTTGTCTCTGGTCTGCCTTTTACCGTTGTCACTGGATTCACCTAAAATCAGGGATCTACTTAGACCGATGCTGTCCAAAATAGTAAAGAGGTGTTAGCTTTACTCCAAAGTGTTTGCAGTCCAAATGTCTGCCATGGAAATAAGAGGTAAAGAGACTTTCTGCAGGTAATATTTAGCTAAAATGAGGGCTCAGATGAAAACTGTAACCTCCTAACTCTGTCTGGCGTCCAATCTGTTTGCACAGTCTGCTCTTAAGGCAGTGTATTGTCTCCCTTTCTCAAGGACTACTGCAAGGAAGGCCAAGTGTTCAAATAAAAATGGCTTGTTCCCGTGTAAGAGCTGGAGGAAGAAACGAAATGAAGCCTTGGCATTGGCAACCAGTCCCTGAGAAGTCCTGGGTCACATGGAGAAAAGGTATCTAGAAGCTGCTTCTAGACTTCGTTGCAAGGCATCTTCTGCCAGAAGTGGCTCAGCTGCAGTCTTCCGGTAGTCTGCCCTCACATGGTGCAGAGCTGTCCTTACCTGCTGGAGATGTCAGCCCAGAAGCATTTGCAGCTGTGAGTGGTGGGCTCTTGGCACTGCTTTGGGTCTTGAACGTTTAACCAAGGCGCCACTCTGCTTGTTGCGCACTGCCCAAGCAGTTCAGAATGGCTGGACCTGTAAATTGGTTCATAAAGCAGAAGAGGTTTTCAAAAGCACTAAGGGGCAATTAAGCAGTTACCTTTCAGCAACACCTTTGAAAAACCTGTCTTTAACAAACCTGCAACTTCACAAAGGCGCAAGGTGAGTTTCGGTTTAGAGCCTGTGCCCTGTTCAGCAGCAAAGGGCATTTGCTAAAAAGCCACCCACCATTCCAGACATGATGCTGCAACCTCTCAACTCAATGAATAATGTTTAACAGCGTGAATTTTATTATTCTGGCTTTGAAAATCCCACAGGGTTCTGAGTTCATAGACAAAACCTCCCAAAATACCCAGCAGAAGTGCAAAACCAGAATTATCTCTGCATCCAGTGCACCTCTGAAATTTACTGGCTGTTTATATTGCTAACTGCTACTGCTGGGAGGAGTCCTATAAATAACCTTGACAATGTGTGGGGTTTAGGGGAAAAAGCATTGCATGAATAATGACCCATTTGTATCCTGGAAGCTGTGAGAGGTCCCTGCTTGCTGTTTCTTGCTGTGTTTACTCAGGAGACACTACCTCCAAGAACTAGGTAAAGAAAGCAGGATATGTTCTCATTAATGTTGAGATGAGGGGTAGTCAAGATTTTTGTTATGTAGGCAAGGACTGAATGTAAATAAATCTTCCAGGCCAGCGAGCTTCAGTCCCAAACCCTACAAGGTTGCTTGTGGCACAGGTATCATTTTGGAGGAATACAGGAGAGAGACACCAATTTCTCTATATACAGTAGATCCTTCAATCCAGCAGTTCACATGCTTTCCAGAAATAGTCCCAGGTGGTTTTGATTATAATTCTTGTGTGACTTCTGGTTCAAGCTAGCTTGTCAACATAACCAGGCCACCTCAAAGAGATCTTACTGTATTTTTTTCCAGTAAGAGAAGCAGCCAAGGGAGGAAAGAAGATGATACAGAGGAATGTTATGTTCTTTTGAGGTTAGTTTGCTGCACTTCTGAGTAGAGACACCACAGTAAGGAAGACAACTTCAAGTTAAAATAATATGCAGATGGAAAACTGAAGGATCCCCTACAGAACACACTATATTTTTAACTGTTTTTTTTAAAAGACAAGAACTCCATGATTTTATTTGTTCCCTTAATTTAATATCCAGTCTTTTTTTTAATAATGTTAGCAAAAATTAATTAGCAATGTGGTACAACAAGCCTTTGTCTTATTAGGATCTATGGATCTATGAGCATGATCTGTGTAAACACTGAAGTGGGATAACTGACCTGAATATGCACTCGTGCAATGAGCAAGTACCTATATTGCCATGATATCTCTTCTGGGTTTTTAATTTGTTCCCCTGTGATGAGGGGGAATCATAGAGTAGTTTGATACAGAAGCAGCCTTACAGATCATCTTGTTCCAGCCTCTCTGTCATGAACGTGGGACAGCTTCCACTCGATCAGGTTGCTCAAAACCTCCATCCAGCCTGGCATTGAACATCTCCAGAGATGGGGTATCCACATCATCTCTGAGCAACCTGTGCCAGTGCCTCAACACCCTCACAGTAAAAAATTTCTTCCTAATATCTTATATAAATGTCCCCTCTTTCAGCTTAAAACAATTACCCCTTGTCCTACCCCTTCAATCCCTGATAAACAGCCAGCCCCTATTTTCCTGTAGACCCCCTGCAAGTACTGGAAGGCTCCCCAGAGCCTTCTCTCCTCTAAGCTGAACAAGCCCAACTCTTTCAGCCTGTCCTTGTATGGGAGGTGCTCCAGCCCTCTCATCATCTTTGTGGCTCTCCTCTGGACTTGTTTTAACAGGTGCATGTCCTTCCTGTGCTGAGGACTCCAGAAATGATTGCTCCAGGTGAGGTCTCATGAGAGTGGAGCAGAAAGACAGAATCACCTCCTTCAATGTGCTGCTCAGAGTTCTTCCGGTGCAGCCCGGGACACAGTTGGCTTTCTGGGCTGCAAGCACACATTGCTGTCTCATGTTGAGCTTCTCATCCACCAGCAACCTGAAGTCTTTCTCTTCAGGGCTACTGTCAATCCATTCTCCACCCAGCTTGTTTTGTGCTTGGGATTACCCGGACCTACGTGCAGGGCCTGGCACTTGACCTTGTGCAATGGGCCCACTTCTGAAGTCTATCCAGGTCACTCTAGATGGCATTCTTTCCCACCATCATGTCGACTGCACCACACAGCTTGGTGTTGATACTTGCTGAGGATACACTCAATTCTACTGTCCATGTCTCCAACAAAGATGTTAAACAACACCAGTCCCAATACTAACCCCTGCAGAACACCACTCATCACCAGTCTCCACTTGGATATTGACCCATTGACTGCAACTCTTTGAGTGTGACCTTATGCATTGAGTGGTTGCATTGAGTGGTCCATCCATCAAATCGATGTCCCTCCAATTTAGAGAAAAATGGGCAGCATCAAATGCTTTTCACAAGTCCAGGTACCTGATGCCAGTTATTCTTCCCTTACCCATCAGATACTGTGGCCTCATTGTGTAAGGCCACCAAATTTGTCAGGATTGGTTTGCCATTATTGAAGCCATGCTGGCTGTCACCAGTCACCTCCTTATTTCCCATGCGCCTCAGCAGAGTTTCCAGGACAGTCTGCTCCATGATCTTGCTGGGTACAGAGGTGAGACTGACCTACCCGTAGCTCCCCAGGTCTTCCTTCTATCTATTTTTAAAAATGGTGGTTACATTTCCCCTCAGACCCCATGGACTTGTGCATCTTCAGGTTTGTTATGTGGTCTCACACCTGATCCTCTCCTACAGTGGGAAGTTCTCTGATCTCCCAGTCCCTGCCTTTGCCCTCTGTGACTTGGGCAGTGTGGCTTGAGATTTTGCCAGTGAAAACTGAGGCAAAAAAGTCATTGACTATCTCAGCCTTCTACATATCCTGGGCAACCAGGTCTCCTGTTTCCTTCTGGAGAAGACCCACATTCTCTCTAGTCTTCCTGTTACAACTGACTTAACTATATAAACTTTTCTTGTTGTCCTTGGCATCCTTAGTCAGATTTAATTCTTTCAGGGCTTTAACTTTCCTATTCTGATTCCTGGCTTCTCAGACAATTTTTTTCTGTTTCTCCCAGTGTACTTGCCTTCCTTCCACCCCTGTAGGCTTTATTTTTGTGTTTAAGTTTGTCCAGGAGTTCCTTTTTCATCCGTACATGTCTCCTGACATTTTTGCCCAATATCCTCTTTGTCCGGATGCATTGCTCTTGAGCTTGTGGGAGGTGATCCTTGGATATTAACCAGTTTTATTGGGCCCCTCTCCCCTCAACGGCTTTATCCCATGATACTCTACCAAGCAGATCCCTGAGAGGTTCAGCTCTTCTGAAGCCCGGGGTAGTGTGTTTGCTGCACATCCTACTCACTACCCTACGGATCACCATTTCATGGTCACTGCAGCCAAGGTTTCTGTCAAGATTCTCATTCCGCACCAGCCCTTTGCTGTTGGTGAGAACAAGGTCCAGCATAGCACCTCTCCTCATTGGCTTTTCTATACTTGGAGAAAGAAATTATCAATCACCAACACATTCCAGGAACCTCCCATATTGCTGTGTTGTCTCTCCAACACATATCACAGTGATGGAAGTCCTCCATGAGGACCAGCGCTTGTGAACATGAGGCTACGCTTATCTGTCTATAGAGGACCTCATCCACTTCCTCTTCCTGGTCCAGTGGCCAGTAGCAGAACCCCACCATAACATCACTTCTCCCTGCCCTCCCTTTAATCCCAAGCCATAAGCCCTTTGTTGGCTACTCATCCATTCCCAGGTGGAGCTCCATGCGCTCCCGCTGTTCATTAACGTAGAGGGCAACATCCCCTCCTTATCTCCTCCTCTTGTTATTTCTGAAGAGCCAGTATCCCTCCATCCCAACACTCCAATGCATCCCACCATCTCTCCATAATGCCAATGAGATCATAGTCCTGCAGGTGTCTCTAAATCCTCTTGTTTATTCCCTATGTTATGTAAGTTTGCATAGAGGTACTTAAGTTGGGCCGTGATGAAGCTCAGGTAAACCCACCTGTAGGCTGCAATCCCCACCTCTGCTGTAGCACACCCCTGCAACAGAGCTGATTGCTTCTGTGAAATACAGACACTTCCAACTTGTTCCCAGGGTTACCCTCCACTAATTAGTTATTTTTATAAAGAAAATTCACTCAGAAGCATTTTTTCTGTTAGAATTGCTTCCCCTAACCACAAGCATATTATAAGATGGCTCACAAGAACTGAGCCCAACGGTGTGTTTATCTCTTTTCTTTGCCTGTAGTGTTCTCCTGCCTTGATCCAGACCCTTATTTTGTTGGCAAAGATGGACTCAAGGAGTCCAACTCGCCTTGAAGAAAAGTGTGACTTCAGTCATGGGCCACTTTTGATTTTTCAGATCTAATCTCAACTGACTTTTCACCTCTTGAAACACAGTAGACAGAGAAAAACACTTGTTCAGTGTAAGACAAGCAACTGCCCCAAAAGGCAGGAGAACCTTTCACATTGCTACAACTACCCAGTTAATTTTGACTGACAGAGGAGAGGAGGGGTGTATGAATGGAAGCAAAGTGCATTTGACTGCAATTAACCTCTGCCTCCATTGTAAAACACAGAGCACCTGCAAAGTCCTAGTTACATATTTTCCCTTTGTGTACAGATGGCAAAGGCTTGGGCAGAGCACAGCTGGAGGTCTGTGGTGAAACTACCTTGATGCTGTGTGCAGTCACTAAACAACACAAAAGGGACAGCTGGATGGCCGTAGGTGCTCTGACTGCTGCATCCCCCACAAAGATGGGGTTAGTGTTCCCAAAATATAGACCCTGCCCTGCCATTACACGCTGAGCAACCATCACGCACTGGCCTGTGTGGTTCAAGGCTTGGGGTGCTACTGAAATGGGAGTGATTATTACAGTCCAAACTTTGGCTCTGCAGAGCCTGGGAAGCTGGATATTGGAAGTCTTTGCATCCTAACTCCTATTTTAAGATACTTCCTTTTTATAGCATAATTTCCAGATGAGGGGTGTATTTCTGTACATTGAGCCTCTTGTTTTCCTTCCTTGATAAGAGCTTTAAATAGCAGTGTAAGAATTGTCAGCGGGTAGCTCCTTTAATTATATTCTACATAACTTGGAGAACTTGTGACATTAGAGCACCTCCTTGGGCAATGGGCTGAGCTGAATAGTGAGGCTTGGTCTCAGCTCCATGGTGGCCCCCAGATCCGTTGGCAGCATGTTGTTCTTATGCTGCTTTCCCAAGGTGGAGGGAGTTGCCTCCAAAGGTGCTCTCATGAGTGTGACAAAGCAAACATGAACTGCTGGCTGGGACCAAGCGGCTCCCTTGTGGATAATGGTGATTTCCATGCTTGCTCCTTGTCTTCAAAACGTTAAAAAGGACACCTCCTCCACCCCAGAAAACACTGGGAATTTACAGGAACTGTGATAGGGGAAAAGAAAATCTATGTGTTTGGATTAAGCCCTCTTTTTCCTCTTTTTTGAAAGGAAGAGGCTGCAGTGTGTTGTGTCCACTCCTAGAATTCAATATTTTCAGGTCACCTAGGGTCCTTGCAGAAAAAAGTAAGCAATTTCTTTTTATTTTCTGCTTTTTTTTACTATTTCACAAATCTGCTTTGTTTCTATCCCCTTTCATTGCAGATAGGATGAGGAGCAACACCATTTCAGGATGTTTGTTCTATGGTAGCAATTGGGTACTTTGAACACAGGTGTCTTTATATACCTAGTCTCTTTTTCGAGCTATATTTCGCAGCACATACTGGTCCAAGGGCTAGTTTTCATTGTTGAAGGATTTCTTTTTTTTTTGGCAAGCATTTCCTTTTTCAGCTTTCAAAAATGATGCTTTAGATATTTCTGTGTATCTCTATGTTTTCAGCTGCGAGTTGGTTACCCACTTGACTGGCTACACTTCAACTCAAAGGTAGTTACTTTTACAGAAACATCATTTGTGAAGTTGATACGGAAAGCAGCCCTGAATTCTGGGAATCTGTGCTGGGGAATCAATTCCCTTGGTTGCCTTTTCTTTTCTTTTTTTGCCAAAGGCAGCCACGAGATCTCTACCTGCAGTAAGAGGGGGTTTTCCCTCACTTTGCAGCTCCACATTTAGACTTGTTCGAGCCAAAAAATCCCGGTAAGAATAGCGCTGCTGAACATTCTAATTAGAAGTGCCCTGACCAGTACTAATGAAGCAGATTGAGTATGGTCTGTTACCAGAAAAGCACTGGAGATAGTGGTGGTTCTTTGCAGAGGTGGCACAAGAGAAGACCTCCTCTGCCAAGTAAAGTATGTTATATACAGCTGCAGACCTGCAGAGCTGGAGGTTGGCTCTTGGTGGGGCATAAAAAATCTCAAGTTGTACATCATTTATTTGCCTGTGGACTTGAATAGTTTTGTGTTGGTAGAGCAGGGAAGCTGACTATATGCTTTAAGTTTGCTGTGGGGGTTATATATATAAAGTATGCACATGAATTGGGCCAAATAGAAACACTGAATGTCTTTGCATTAGTTGTAGTAACTTGTCTTTCTGTGAACTATAGGTTCATAAATTGGTACTGAAAAAGTCCTAGCATGTGCAGGTGTCTAGGAGCCATAAAGCAGCTTTCCTATCTTGGTCCTACTCCGTCTCTTAATACTTCTTTTTCTTAACACTTCTTTTTGCTGTAAGGATCCACTACCCACCAAGGTGTTAGTCAACTGTATGATGTGGCTGAGTCACCATCCCTGGAGGTGTTTAAAAAACAGGTAGATGAGTTTTTGAAAGACATGGTTTAGCAGAGAATGGGTACGGTTGGGCTCGATGATCTCAGAGGTCTTTTCCAACCAGAAGATTCTATGAAATCAGCTGCAAGCCCAATCCTTGTGCTATAAACCATTTCATTTCACGTCTTCTGAACAGCCAGCTGACCCTACATGCCCTGGCATTTGCAGAAGCTCAAGTTAGTCTTTCATGAGAACCAAGAGACATCAGCTGAAAAGGATAGGGAAAGACCCTAATTCAAAGTCAGGATGACCCTAAGCAGAACGAGAACACAGAGGTATTCCCCTTGGAGAGCTGAGCCAAGCTCACCATGTACCCATGTGGTGGCTGTCCACCCTCTTCCCACAGCAGACCATGAAGAAGAGGGTGATGGCAGCCTTTGAGAGCTAGCAACCACCTATGGTAGGTTAGATTTCCTTGTGAGCAAGGTCATAAGGAAGGCTCCCAACTGACTGGTTGGCAGAGCCTCACTGAAAGAACACCTCTGCGTGACTTTTTGCCCATGACTTCAAGATTTTATTTTCCTCAAGCCATCTCCTTGAGTTGTCTCTTCCTCTCTTTACTGTTGCTTTTTTACTGTGGAGACAGCAAATGGGAAACTCTGGAGGTGAAGAACATCTACAGCTCCATTACCAGCCATTATGAGTTTCACTGCAGACTATCCTGTAGCCATGGTTGAAAGAGGCAATGCCAAGAGTACTTTTGTGGCTTGCTTATCCCACTTTGTATCCTGTTAATGTCCCTGCTGTAATAGTCTTCCCCCATCTTCTTTCCCTTCTTTCTTCCTCAAGTACCCTCGGAAATGACTCTAATCAAAGAAGACCATGGAAGGAGGGAAAGAGTATCTGCCTAAGTGCAGCCTCAGTAATGTTGCTGGGATGTGCACAGGAGTAATGGAATCAGTACAAAATTGCTGGAATTACAAGCCAGGCTTTCAAGCATGTCTTACAAGTGATTTCTGCTGGTCAGGAAGAGGGAGGACCATGGGAAGAATGATTATCTAGGAGGACAGGGTGTTTGAAGGCAGGCTTTGAAGGCTGGTCTTAATGGATGGTTTGAGTGGTTTTAATGGATGTTGAGGATTTGCTCCAGAGGAGAAGGATTACATGTGACATCAACAGAGAGTCCTACAGTGCGTTTGGCATTGCTCTATTTGGGGAGTTATTGAGGAGTTTTATTTAAGGATGTAAATATAGAGAAGTGTCAAGAATGGAGACATTTGCCATAGGCTCCTCGTATAAATATTTGCACTGAGAGGATGACCTCTTGCTGCTGTGTAATTGATGACATCCACCTCTACAAGGGCACTGTGCGAGGCGATTTTGGCATTGGGCTGGGGCTATGAATCCTGTTCGCTCTGCTTTGCACTGACCAAGGAGATTCCCTCAGGACTGGGGCTGTCAGATAGGGTGATAAGGAAAGTTGGACTGTGTAAGCATGCAAAACCGAGGGGAGGTTTAACTGAGGATGCCTGGGTCATGAGCTGCTCCTTGCTGATGACTGCATGTGGCTTGAGCACCTTCTTCAGATATGTGTCGGGGCATTTTACCTGTACAGTCTCAATTTTCTACAGATATTCTGATCGACATCAGCAGCTCTCTTGCAGCACTGGGAGATCCTGAAAGGCAGCATAGAGGATAACAGAGGATTTTCTGGAGGGAGAGAGGAGAACTCTGTCTTATGCAAAGTCTTGGTGATTTGTGGTCATCTCCAGCAGAGCAAATATGAGGCTGTGACTTGGGGCACCATCAGGTGCGTCTATGAGAGAGCTGTTCAGCTGCCCAGCACCACCCTTCTGCCCCTTCTGCAAATGAGGGCTAATCACACCAGTGGGGAGCACATTCTGGTGCTGTCAGCCCACAGGCAAACCTGTGTGACACTGCAGGCACTGAAGAAACCAGGCAGTGAGGGTACAGCTTAAAGGGGAAGTTGCAAACAAAACAGCTGGGGCTGATGGACACAGTGGCTGCTGTGCTTGTTTCTCCACCAAATATGAAAGTTCAACTGCAATCCTCATGTGACAAATGACCGTGAGACTCCAGCTGTCACAGCACTCGTGGTGCAGGTGGGGGTACTTGTTACGTAATTAAACTTCCTTGAATTCACTCACGTTCTGTTTTCATGAACAGTATTTTGTAAACAAATCTATGTTAAGGTTTTCTTTTAGTTGGTTTAATTTTTTGGTTTGTTTTGTTTTAAATACTCCATTTTACATTACCATTTGAGTAAGCAAAGGTTTACTTTCAGAAACACCTGACATTCTACAGTGAAGGACCGTAACCCAGAGGAGGACATCACAGCTTTTTCTGGGTGGTGGTCAGACACATGGTGGCTTACTTGGTTTTGTCAGCAGATGGCCACAAAATGAGGTGAGATTTTTGTGCAGCAAATTTTAAAATGTACTCTCCTGGGTATAAATAAGTGAGTAAAAGAATTATTGCTATCCTCCAAATTATCAACCAAAACTCAGTGTGTCTTTCAAAGCTGGTCTGACAATCTGAGAGCCTTCTTATGGCTCCCCCAGGGTGCCTGCCCTGTAGGGCAAAGAGGTCAAATAACATGAATTAACATTCTGTAGCTGCCATATAAAATAAATATATTTATATTTTTTTCAAGAAGAGATGGAGAAAACTGCTTAGTCATCACATTTAATCCTCTCAAAAATGTGTTGACCTCTCAAATAAAAGCAGCAACATCCAACACTTATGACTTTGCATGGTTCTTCCACTAAGTATCTTTGCCTACTCCAAGAGAGACAGATTTAAGTCATGACTTGCATCCTTCTTTTTTATTTTCTACTTCTACAGATACGGAATGAGTAATCCATTACTTGGACAGATGAAGCTGGCGTGATTAATCATATGATACTGCACTTTTTCCCTGAAGAGGGCTTCTCTGTGCTCAAGAATATTGTGTGGATGAGACAATCATTTCTGACTCATGCCATACAGTTCTCAATTGAGCTGTAAGCACAAGCAGGACTGTGATGAGCAAATTGGCAGGAACAAAAAAGCCAGACTGTCTGAAAAGAAACAAAACTGAAGAGGACAAGCATTAAGCTATGAAAGAGATTATCAGGCACATGCAGCGTGACTTGTTCCAAATGCATTTTGTAACACTTTTATTACTCACCTAAATCATGGTCCCTGTGAGTGACTCTAGCCAAGCTATAAACCGCCCTCCCCCCCACTTTTTTCCCTGTTGTCAGTAGAGAAAACTTGTGTATTGTTGATGTAATAAATCAAAGGTACTTCCATCAAACTTATAAGTATTCATCCTTTTTCCACATCTTTGTTTAGGAACCTATGTTCCTCTGATGCCAGGTAACATAAGTACTATTTGCTAGGTAAAAAGGTATAGTAGCAGGTATAAGCCTGTAAAGGGGGCACAGTATTGAATGTAGAGCAAGAGGATGTTTGCTTTCAGCCATATTTAATGCTAAACTGGGACTTCTAAAAGCAGGTGCCTGCACAGCCTCTGGATGTGCCTTTCTGACTGAGCTGCTGCTTTCTCTTGATCCACGGTTACACCCAGAGGAGGAAGGCAGTAGCTGATCAAATGCAAAAAAAAAGTAGTCACAATCAAATAAAATAAGTATTCAGCAGTTTCTTCTGATTTTGCCTTGTAAAAGGAAGATCTTTGCTTTCTTCTTATTTACCTGATACAGGTAAATAAGGTAGGCTTTTGCTCAGCTGGGCCATCATTTGGCAAGGTGTCTGGATCTGTTCATCCTGATTCTATACCTGACATTGGTGCCAGTAGAGTCCACTCAAATATCCTGTATTGCTTCAGTGGATGGTATAGGATTTCTGGAATACCTAGAGCAGACAGTCTCATCCTGAGGACTTGCAGAGCAGCCAAAGGGCCACCAATCGCTTCACTTTCCTGCTCCAGAAAACTCTGTCTGTAATACTTTAACAGAGGGCCAGTTGTGGAAATGAGGTTCTTTTGACAAATGGTACTATTCATCACTTTGTTTCTTAGCAACTGGTTAACTGGGTCTCTTTTTTCCCCCCTAAACTTTTCCATAGGTGCAGGCTATGCCAGGGCACGTGAAGGTGCTCTTGGCTTTGTGACAGAAGTGTGAGCAAGGGAATTTCCCTGCAGATTTTTTTTTCTTGTGTCTAAGCCTCTTAATAGGTGCATCAGACTTTCATTCGTCATCTGCTTCATGGCAAAGTCTGGAAATATGTTAAAGCATGTGTAATAAGTTCCGAGAAATTATTAATTCTGGAACAAATATGACAAAATTGGTCTTGTGTTTGGCTGAACTCTGCCTGAGTGACTAACTGCTCTGGGAGAAATTTCCGATTCTCCCTCTTGAAAGTCAACCTCTTTGAATTAATTCAGCATCCTCTATTTTGATTAAGTATGTGTCAGCTTATTGTTAGTGTGACAGGGAGATATGGGGCTGTTTGTTTTCCTTTTAGTGTTATACAAACAAGCTAATTATGACTCATGCACAATACGTGCCCTCAGTACATGATAAGGGACTTGAATGATAAAGCATTAACTGGACTATGTGAGAGCTGCTCTTGTGAGTTCAACAAGCAAAAAACAATGCTTTTTCTTCCTCTAACATCTTGGTAATTCCTCTTTTCCAGGGAAAGCGGTATTCTTTCAAATCTTGTCTTAAACTGAAATAGAAAGAAATCAAAGAAAAAAACAAGTCCTCTGTGCAGAAGGCATCACGAGCCCAATCTGATATCTCACCCTGGCTCTGATGTCTTCTTACAGATTTTCTGTTTTCAGCTTACTTGCAGCATGACTCATTCTTGTCCTCAGTACCAAGATTTATACAATGCATAAAATAGATTGTGAGCCACAGAAGAAACACATATTTTGTCTTCTGGAAAAAGCGCTGTTATTTGGTGCTAATTTCTTTGCTTCTTCTCGCATCCATTGGACAAAATCTTTGTTCATGGCAATCTATGTAAGATAAAAAACTCAGTGCAGGGTGTCTGATTAAATGGAAGAAAATTAACACAGGAACTTGCAGAGAGAGCAACCAGGTGCAGATAGGGCTGAAGCAGAAATACTGGTGACAGATGTTCTTCCTAGCTTGCTGGAGTAGTACACACCAGACAGAATCCTCATCATGCTGCATGACATCTCCTGCTTTAGAGAAGTGAGATGTTACATGATGACTTTTACAACTGTGTAACGCTGCCAGAGGAGGTGAAGTGCTGCAGCACCTCTGCCTGTAAACACCTTCTCTGTAGCACCACTGACCGGCAGGGGGATCATAAAGAGAGGGAAAGCTTTTTGGAGAAAGCATGCACCAGAAAATTATGCTGTTGGCCTGTGAAGCTTGGCAGCTACCCTCCTTATAAACACCTTCTCCACTGGGCAGTAGACTGTAAGTAGTGGAGGAACCAAAAGTGATTGGACCAACGTAAAAGATAAGACAAATGTCTACACCTGCAGAAAAAGAGGTCTGCTTCATCACATGATGTTGTGCAGGGTGGGCTTCACTTACCTTAAGAGCTGGGGCTTGTTGCACTTCTCCGTGTGTTCATTAGCAAATAATGTAGATGCCTTAAAGAAAAGGTAACATATATCTTCCCAAATCCACAGACCTTGCTTTCTTCCTTCCAAATGTCTCCAGAGGAGAAGGCTGAGAGAACTCCCTAAGCCTTAAGAAACTTTTGCTGCTGTAACTGTCGGGATGGGGGTACAGCTCCTTTAAAGCTATTGCAAGATAGATACTCAGACCCTTTGCTGCGTAGCCTAAGCTGCCACTGAAGTGCTGTGAAAATCCTACCTTTGCATCTTGCAAGTTAGACTTTACAAGCATTTGTGTGATGTGACTTTCTTTTTCTGGGAATATTAATATCAAGTGAAATATGTTTTTTCAAAGCATGGCTATAAATTAATGTTTGCATCAGCAGTCAAGAGGTAGGGCTTTTTGCTACGTGCACCTTCCCTTCTAAGTTCAGAATTCCTCTTGTACTCTTGGAAGATCTCCTTTGTGCTGACAATCCCTGAGTTATTTTGCAGAATGGGTGGAATCCATGCAAAAAACCATCGATATTAAATCAATAGAAGCTGACAAATAAAGGAGAATGCAACATGGCTCAGGCTGCCTTCTCTTAGAATCAGAGCTGAGAACCAAACAAGAAGCTGATGCTTCCACCTCTTCCTATTGCTATTTCAGAACAGGAAAGCCTTTATCAGTGTGCATCGCTTTGCAGGTCAGCCTCCATCACAAAGACTGTTAGGAGTTTTCGTTTTTCACTGGGATTTTTCCTTTTTAATGAATTTAATTTTTTTAAATTAATAAGAAAGAATGCTTCATGCATCTCAAACTAAGGCATAGGGTGCTGCAGGTATTCTAGCATTGCTCAACAGCACTATTTGAAGATCCAGCACTACTTTTTAAAAGGAAAGATTTAATGGGAGTCGCGAGGATTTGACAAAATATTTCACGAATTCCAGGGAAAAAGCTGGAATATCTTGTCACTAGCTTTGGACAATTTTGCAAAATTTCTACTCTTCTAGTAAGGTAAAAAATGCTTGGTTGTTAAAAATGGAAAAAAGAATTCCTTGTTCCAAAACAAAAGCACCATAATAATCCAAATGCTGCCATTTAACCTTAAAAAGTTCAGCGTTTTGGTTGGAGGCCACATTGCAAAGCAATCTGCTTTGTCATTTGAATAGGTTGACTTTCATTATGAAAAATTCTAAACTGTAGCAGCAGAGGGAAAAAGGGAATGTGTTACAGCCTGGGAAAGGAACATACATTTAATAACACTCATTGCTTGTTTGTACAGCATTAAAGCAAAAAAAAAGAGAAAACAAAGCCCCTTGCAGGATCTCCATCCTAGCTTGGAAGGAATTTCCACGAAGTCAGTTGTGCTTTTCTGTTGTGTTGGTCTTGACCAACCTGAAATATGTGGTGAGGATACCATCCCTGCTTGCCAAGAACAACAGAATGGGTGTGCAACAGCATGCTAAAATTTACACCAGGTTGACAGACACATTGATACTCAGCTGGCTGCTCCCTGGGGGCTTGATCTGAACACTGCCCATGCAGTTAAGTTGTTCTCACAGGCTTTTTAAAAACAAAATCAAAAACATCCTGGATCTCTTCACTGGGGGAAGGAGGTGACAGGACTGTGGAGCAAGAAATGTGTATGTGTATACTGGTGCATGAAGCAGAAGGGAATTGTGGTGTTCTTAGCAGTACAAAGCTGAGGGAGGGGGAAAGCATTATTTCTCTGCATGAGTTTGAAAAAGCTGGGGTTTGCATTGCAGATGCCTTTAGCTGTGGCTGTCAGTGGGGGCAAGTTGGTGGTGGCAGTGGCCTGCTGTGTCGGGTTGGTGTCCCAGCCATGTGGAGCTCAGCTCACTTCCACCTTTGAGGAAAAGGGAACAAGAGGCTGTGTGTCCTCTGATGAGGAAAAGGGTGCTAGAGGACGGAGGGTGATGCAGATCTGCACTGGGCAAGGGCCACAAGCCAGATGGGTGCTCAGGACAGGTGAGAAGGGTGCAGTGCCATCGAAAAAGTTTCTTCATATGTGAAGACTAAGCTGGGGAATAACAAAAAAGCAAACTACAATGGACCTGAGAGAAGTGCTGAGAACAGGAAGACGGAGGAGGGTTTGTGCTGTTGGGGTCATAGCTAGCTCCTGGTGCTCTGATTCAATCAACACTGGTTTCTCTTGAGTCTCTGGCACTCTTTCCTCTCAGTAAGGAAACGCGTTCTTGAAAGGAGGTTCCAAAGTACCATACTTGAAGGTAGTGGTGATGGAACCTACTGGGAGCTGTCAGATGGGGGCAAGGAGGAAAGGGTAAACCTGCACATGAGAGGAAGAGAGATAGAATAGTCCAAGAAATGGTTGCAGTTGGGAGAAGTATTTAAGAAAAATAAAATTTGAATGCGTAAGTCATTATGATGTCAACTACTTTTTAAGGGCACTGCATTCTCTTGGACACATTCATCCACATCTCTTCTTTTCCTAGGGATCTTCCAGCGTTTCTGTAGTCCAAGCATATCTGGAAAATTGGAGGTTTTTAACTAGGTAAAGATAGACCTTTCCTGGACTTTAATTATGTATCTGTCTTCAGGGAAAATACAGTGGTGGGATTTTTCATTCCTCCTCTAAAATGTACTAAGATTCTCCTCCTGCTCTCTATGCAGCTGACCCTTGGGATAGGAAAAGGAAATTAAACAGCTAATGGTTATGCTTTAATTAGGCTTTATTAGAGTTAGCACAGCTTATGTTCTGCATATGTGCTGCAAAGAGTTAGATACTTAAAATCCTGTCTTTGCTATTATGAGTTTATGAGAAAGGAAGCCCAAGGAAGATCAATACATCCTCTGTGTAGATTACAAATGGTTCATGACGTATGTCCACAGAAGCTGTTTTTAGTGAGGGTAGTCTAGTTATTATGGATTTGACATGAACTTGGCCTGATGCCCTGAGGGAATGCACTGTAGGCATAATTTGGTCTTCCTGTAATTGTCTATTTAACTTGGCAATCCAGAGTAATTTTTTCCTGTGAAATGAGACCGAGACGTCACTAAAGCAGCAGTCGGATTAATTAATGAGACATAATAATACTCCTAATAAAAGCTCATGAACTGAGTCTTCTTCCCTCCCCTTTCCTGTTCTCCCCTGCTGTCCTCCCCCTGCTGAGAATGCAGCTTCCCAGGAATTCATGAGTCACACTTCGTAAAGGAGTTTCTTCTTTAGTTGACGCAAACAATACGGTGGAGAAAAATAATAAGTGCAGAACCATCTGTTTGATGAAGTCCTTGACATTTTATTTCATTTCCCCCTATTGCATATTAAAGGAAGTAAATAGAAAAACATTTGCTAATTATACCACTGTTTACTGATTGCTGGGGTGGTTTTATTGTATTTATCAGAAGTACTAGTCAGTCCCGCAGTCACAGCTTCAGTACCCTTCTTTCTGCTTTGTGCAAGAGGAGAACAGCAGCAGCCATGGGTGTGCAGTAAGGCTTTTGAGCCTTTCACCTCCAAGCAGCTCACACGGGGTGGAAATGTGCCTCTTCTGAGCAGCTGGGAAAGGTGACCACATGGTTTTGGAGTAATGTGCTGAGCTAACGGCAGAGCCTGAAGCTGAGGCTGAAACCCTGTCCCTGAGGTTGGACTTTGCGAGGGAATGTTTGCCATTTCCTTTTGTGGGGCCAGGATTTTGTAATCAGTGTCTTGGCTTTGCATTTGGGCCCAGCAAAGCATGACAAGGAGGACAAAAGGCAGCACTCTGCTGTCACTTTGATGGTGTGAGCTGCAGCTGCTGTCTGCCATTGTGAAAGAAATCTCCTCAACAGGCCACCCGCGCCAGCTCCTTCCCAAGGTGTTAGGCCGTGTGCTTGTTTCCCTGTCTAGTTCCCTTTGTAGGCATAATTTTATGGCTTAAAAATGATCCTTGGAGGGTACAAGGGGTGATGGTAAAATGCAGAGCCTCGTTCTCTCCCTGTCTCTCAGATTTGGGTTTGGCTAACGGTCAGAGCAAGCCAACGCTATTTGAAAACAAGTTGATGGCCAAAGGCCGGTTATATTAGGCAGCTATTTCCTTTGCAAATTCTAAGCTACTGGCATTCATTGAAAGTGACAGCAATGAATCAAATGGCTGTGAACCAAAGCAGTTTTTCTCCCACCACACCATGTAAGGCCAGCGCAAGAGCAGCTTGGCCTAACCCATTACTAGGAAGGGGAAGATTTGCAATGCCAAGGAGAACACGGTGACCTTATCTAGGGATGAGGACACTAAGAAATTCAGAAACACCGACTTGTTTTTGGATGAGAATTCAGTGCTGATGAACAAATCTATTTCTGGTTATTTCCTTGGGTAAAAAAAGACAACGAATTTTCCAGTCCACCATTTGGACAGATTTAAGTGATTTTATTACTTACACTTCCATGAAGATTCTATCAGTAGCACTGGTTGTCCTGATGTGCTGCATGTTTTGACTCTTCCCTCTAACATCAGCTCATTTGGACAGGTTTATGTTCCCTGTGCCATAAAACTCTCAGTTCAGAACAAAAATAGTGGAAAATATATTTCTCCATGGCTCTAACCCATGGCAATACATATGCTAACTTGGCTCCAAGGGATGCCTGCCACATGTTGGCATGTTCTTTCAAATGTTATCGTGAAAGGAGTTACTTTAAATCTAGTGGAAGATGTATGTCTGATTGTGAAGGTGATACTCAAAGTTCCCACCATTGCTTGAAGCACCCAGCACGTGGAAACTACTCACTAGAGCAGGCCCCAAATGGCAAGATCCATCTTCTAGACACCAAGATAACAAATCTGGGCAAGTTCAAATCTGATGCACATTGACTGTTGACCACATGAAATAACATAGCTTGTATGGATAACTTCTTAAAGCAGTTTTATCTTCTGACAAGTAGAAGTATGCAGTACTGAGTAGCCTCTCTTAACTTGTAGATAAAAGTGCACGTGTGTTCCTTTCCTCATGATATCACTCATTCTGTCTGGTGGTCTTCAGTGTCTTTCTATCTGCAAATTGCTTTTTTTAAAAAATGTGATTGTATGCAAAAGAAACACAGTTAGTTTTGAGTTTGTTATGGCTGCTTTGGAAGTTTTTCTGAGTTTTTTTATTACACTAATAATGTTGTTTTGAACCTTGGGAAGGAAGAAAAACATATATGCTTATTGGAGTTACATGTAAGCTCCAATAGTCTCCCCACTATGTGTTCTACTTGTTTTCTGCAGTGATTTAGATTCTTACTTCTCATATGTAAGAATCTTGATCCAAAAGTGGTAAATCTTGGTTATTCAAAGAATTTCCAGTTTCCATTCTACTAAATTATGGGCAAGGGCTGTGTCAGTGTGTTATATCATGGTACAGAATGGCCAAGCAGCAATTCCTGAAGTAGCGTCTTTTAATAAAAACATTAATAATGAAGCTGAGGAAAGTTTCTTTCCACCAAGTTTGCAAAAAGGGAATGGATTCCAGCAGCTAAAATGTCACATGTTTATTTCATCTTATTCTGACTCAGACCACTTCTCCTTGGAGAGATTTTTGACTCCTTTCTGCTCTTAGTCTAATCTTTTCCCTGTGTAGGTTGGTGTGCTACGGCTGCTCCCGAGATGTCCCCAGCTGAGCAGCAGAGGCTGGAACACGCTCAAAGAGACCATGAACCTGTGCTACTGCAAGAACATGTTGTGCCTAAGGGCTTGTTTAAAATCTACATATTGCTTACCTCCAGATCGGACCCATGGCATGTTAAAGGCAGATTGACAAGAGATTCAAAGTCCAAAAGCAACCCTTGAGAGCTGCGCTTCAGACCCATCAACATAAAACATTTGCAGCCAACCCGGGTTGGGTTGCAACTGTGCTAGGAATTAGTACTGCTGCCTAAACTATGGAAATGCCCAGTATATTAATGGTTTGGATTTTTCTTTTAAGTATCAAAGACTTTTCACTTGTATTTGGTACCTGGGACAAGACCCAGACCTCTTTCCAACATGTTCAAATGCATCCAAAGATGTGATAAAAAGGTGAATGAGACACTCACCGTGAGCAGACAGCTGCCCTGATTCTCATACCAACATTTTCCTGTGTGAATGCCTGACTTCTGAGGGCTTTGTAGTAGCAAGGGTGAAGGAGACAGCCAATCCCTTTTCTTTGTCATCCATCCATAACTGTTTCATTTATAAGAGCAGCTGCATACCTATGGCTGCCTATCAGCTTAGTCGGAGGCAAGGCTTTGCAGAGAGAAGCAGAAGGATGAGGTGCAACCCTCGGTCGTGGGAGAGGCAGAGCCAAAGGGGCTGCAGGAGAGGCAAGGAAGGAACGCTGACAGCTTCCCTGCTAGTTGATTAGTAGTGCTGGTGTGCCTTCAGAGGAGGTCAGCCTCTGCTCCCATGCCCAGCGGAGGAGATCCATGATAGCTCCCAGCAGAAGGAAGAGGAGGAAGGAAGGGGGCTTTATTCAGCCGTGGTAAATCCTCCGGTTCTCTGCAGACCAGCTGGATCCCACTTATTGATGGACAAGAGCTATATTGCTTCTGCAAAAAAAAAACTGCTTTGCTTTCATGGGCTTGACATGGATGCCTTGGTGTATGTTCTGGGTTTGACATTCCTCTGTTTGCAAGTTAACATAAGCAAATACATTCTTTTGATCTTCCGTGAAGTTTTGTGATACTATGCATGCAGCTCTTTGCTTTCTTTCACAAATGTCAGACTCAGCTGCCATATGGGATCTCCAGGAGAAAGTGTTTTGTGTGTTTTTAAAGGAAAATTACCCAATTATTTTGATAGAGTTAATGTGGGGATGGTGACCTTCACATTGAAAGCTGTTATGCTGCAAATGTTCCAAATACATTACGTGCTCTACTAACACTGCTGACAGGTTCTGTATGATTAATAGTGTTTATAAAGTGTGTACAAGAGTTTGGGAAGCCTAGGACAGAAGAACTGGTATGGGATTTGTTCTGCACTAAACGTGACAAATATATGGTTGGCTTCGAGTGGTTTTTTTTCTTTCTGGAAATGACTTTATGATGGAAGAGAAAATCACTAATTCATTAAACAAGCTGTTTAATTTTTCTAGTTAGAAAAATAAAAGCAAATTGGTTTGGTAGTAGTTGGTCCAATACATTTAGATTGATAATTTTTAAAGAAAAACTGATGTTTCTAATACAAGTTTTTCCCTCAAGACTGGCCTGGTTCCTGCTTCTCTGAAAGGCTGCAAGAACTCTTCCATCAACTGTAGTGGGCTATGGTATTGCCAGGGGCCACACGCAGATTGGAAGAAATTCTGGGGTAAGCCTGATGTAGGTAACAGAGGCAGGCACTTCAACAGCAAAATAGGTGTAAGGTGTCCCATTTGCGCTACCGTGAGGATGTTATTCAACAATAAACACAAGTTGTTCCGCGCACTCAAGAGACATGCCAGTAAGACTCTTGCTGAGCTAGGTTTTGTAGCAAAACATCACAGCTTGTTCTTTATCTGTTTCCACTCTCAGAGCAAGTCAATATTCTCCTCTTCCTCAGCTAATGCTGTGATAGGGCTCCATGGCCTCCCACACATGCCGTGCTGTCCTGCCCATGGGCCTTCATCGTGGCTCCAGTTTAAAAACTTACATAACACTGAGGAGCCTTTACTCATCTCCAGGGGCAATAAGCTGAGCAGAAGCAGCCCCTCTCACGCAGGATGGTGCAGATGGGGAGAGGAGTTCTAAGTGCCCATGCAGACACCCACTGGGTCCCATGTGGAGGTCTCCTGCGTGGATGGATAGATGGACTAAATTGCTAGTTGGACTCAAAACTGTGATAATTCGAAGTCTACAGCCACAAATTTTCAGGCCAAAAGCAAGATTACTTCTACATCACTTTGTGGCAAACACAGTACTAGTGTAGACACGCTTAACCGAATCCAATGATTTCTTGTTCATAGGATAAGAACATGAGCACCATTAAAGCTCCTTTATACCATTCTGGCAAAGCAAAAGCAGTTAGAAACACGTGCAAGTTTTGTTTATGCTCTCTGTATGGCTTCTTAGGGCTTTCTGAGTAGAATGAGGCTTTTATGTAAATGAGTAGGGCACAAATGCTGACCTTGTGCTTTTCATTCTACCACACACATTAAAATAATAATAATCCACAAACGTTTTATGCTTCAGCTTTTCACTAAGTCAAAACTTGCCAGAAGTACTCAATACTTTCACCGTTAGCTCTGCATTAGTTGCCATACTGATTTTAGAAGGCTCAGGGGAAAAACAAAAAGCATCTATAAAGGCATTCTAATTTTTAACATAAGCTTGGGCTTTGATTGTAAAACGTATCTCATTTGGTCATCTTGGTTTTTAAACTTCATACCATTCTCTAAATTCATCACTTGCTGCAGCTGTTCGGCACTTAGCACCTGTATATTTACCCCTGAGAGACTCCAGACTGAACCAGAAGATTTTATTGGCGGTGTGGCTAATGGCTAACCTTTCAAGATTTGTTTTTCAAATAAATGCCCTTTTTTCCACATTATACTTTCAGCAAGCCAAAATAGTTAGAGGTTGCTTATGAGAAACCTACCATAAGGCCCTTTAACGTGGGCATCTAAAGAGAACCAAATTGAATTCCCTTTACAGAGTAAGAGTTTTTAAAGAACAAACCTTTAATGAGTATCTCATTTCTGCATTAAATACTGAGGGTCTTTTAGGCATGGATTTTGACTGATCTTAGTGAAGAAAACCAAGGCAGAGGCCATTTAAATTTTATGTTTTACCTGTCTGTATGCATACTTCTTCTTATCCTGGGTAGCCTGAGACTGTTTAGATCCCCTTCTCTCATATACACAGATATTCTGCTTATGCTTGAGTGTACAGTAAAGCTCTCTGTTATTAGTAAAGCCAAGTCAGTAAGAAGAGAGTGGCAGAGATCATTCTGAAACATTGTCCCTTCCAAATGGAACAGTTAGAGCATCAATTTAGAGCAAAAGTTCTGTGGCGCTGATCTGGGTGAAGAGCTGGATCCCAAATGCCTCTATAGGACAAATCATGGGTGGATGCCTGGACTCCAAGGCTGCTTTTATCCTTCTTGACTCTCTCTCTTGGCAGTTCACTGAACGAGGAGGGAGGGAAGAAATGTGGTGGAGAGTTCTCTGCGTCTCTAAACATGAGCAAGGGGAGCCTAAATCTCACAGCCGAATGGTTGAGGTTTGGCAATATGGAACCTACCAGTACTTGAGTCTTTCTGGTGTTCAGCACCTCCTAACAACAAGGCAATCACACATTTAATTGGGGTGGGACTGTAAATTAGAACTACCTTAGCCCAAACATGTTACAGGCAACTTCCACAAGGCAGCTGTAGAGGGTACATGGTTTCCAACTAACAAAAATCGTCCTCAAAAGAAAAATCACAACTCAGGAATAAACAAGATCAAATCTAATAACTATTCAGATTTCTGGGTGATAGGCAGGTATGGCTTTAGTATCCATCCAATTTTGAACAGCTGCACATTACCCATAATGTAAGAAATGGCAATAATTTTTCATCAGTTATGTGAATTTTGTATTTGATTTGTCCAGATTTGCTTAAACCTGTCATATCAGTAATAACATTCAGTGACATACCTGGTCTTGTCTGACTAAAATCTTATATGAGGTAAAGACTAAATGCCGAAAGCTATACATATTACCTTTCAAATGGTATTATATGCAGCTGGAATAAATGGTAATTTCTCCGTAATTCAAATATTTTATCTACAATATTTAAAATTATTTGTGGATTTTCTCCCAGCAGTTTCTGTATTTTTCACCTGTATATATATTTTGCTGCAGAGAACAGTATTTATGAAATATTGAACTATTTGTTGCTTATCTTATTAGCTCCTTCTTGCATCTGAGCCAGAACAATAAACAGTACTAACGTTTTTAATCGTTATTCGGAGATCATTGGATGACTTCATCATGTAGTATGAATCCATCATGAATCACAGCAACTGAAGGGGGCACAAAGGAAGAGGAAACTATTATTACACAATATGTTATCAAATGAACTGTAACTATTTTCAAGATCTCTTCAGAGAATATTCTGTCTGAACAGTACTTTCCTTTCAAAGAATTACAATAAGCATTTCATTTTTTTTTCTGATCACGCTGTAAACCATTGTTTCCATTTTCTATGGAAAGTATTTTTAGTATTTATTCTTGGTATAGCTGAAATTCTGCTCTCTCAAATTTCCTTCAAGGAGAAAAGCAATTCTTCCTGTCTTGATGTGTCTGTGATATGAGATCTTATTCCAAATTCACCCCGTTTCAGACCTCTACGCACATTTGTCCCATATAATTATAGTTCAGTTTCTCACCTTCCAGAATTTCTGCTGTCCTCTGATAGAAATACCTTCACTGTCTTTCTCACAGGTAACCATACACATTTTGGCTTCCACTACATACAGAAAGCATCTACCATACTTTTTGAAAGTAAGTGCAGGTTAGGGACGTGTGTAAGATTAGATAACAACATTTATGGCTTCCCCAGGGGAATTAATTGAAGAGTGTTCCATAACAAGTGCATTAGTCATCATTAGCCCCACCTCAATCTCAGTAGCAATTACTTCTTCTTTTCTTGAGTCTTTGTGTTTTCCTAATTGATGTGCACCTTGAAAGCCCTTGCAATAATATTGAATTCCTTTGTGGGATAGTTAATTTACTGATATTGTGTGTCCTATATTCAGAATCCTGTAATAGATTCTTCTCAACTGCTGCCCACATACGAGCTCATCTGGAAATATTTTTAACCCTTCCTCGAAGGTGGACTGTTCAATCCTGACTGCTCAAAGGAGATTTCTATAAAACAAGGCAAACCACTTCTTCTGGTGCAATGCAAGGGAAAAATCCAGAGGACTGTGTAGCAGCTCAGAGAGAGGCAGGTTTTACAGGATATAAATGCCCACTAGGAAGATGCCTGAATCCTTACTGAAACGAATGCATCTTCGTGGGTACTGAGAATCAAAATTCACCAGTTATTAGATCAGGTCAGAGAAGATAAAAAGGATTTTGCAAGACTGTTTTGGGGTTTTTTTTGGTGTTTGGTGTTTTTTTGTGGGTTTTGTTTGTTGGGTTTTTTTAAGACCAGTACAGATGAGGTTTGATGCCAATAAAGTCAATTCGATACACAGATGTACCTCAGTGCAGAACTAGTGCAAATGGGAGTTCAACAGAAATATTTTCTTCCTGAGGCATCCTTTTCCCTGTGGAATTAGCCAATACTTTTAGGGAGAAATCTGTAGTCATTGTGCATGGCGAAAGAAGGCAAAAGACAGCTGCTGAAAACTGTGAAATCCTATCCCATGCCTCCCCATTCCCATCTAAAAGATCTCTTGAAGACACTGTTTTAGGAGAAACAGCAAACATATTCCATTTTATTTTTATCTCTCTTTCTCTCTGTCTGTGACAACAAATTTGTCCGGGGCAAGATCTGAATCCTCTTTGAGCTCTCTCATCGCCAGATTCCACAATTCAGTGGTGTTTTGAATTTTGAATCTGAATGTTTTTATTCCACCCAACCCAAAAGCCCTACCCCAGAATCCACTTTTTAAGGCAGACCTAGCATTTATTTCCATCTCCAATCAGTAGAAATTAGAATTTAAATATTTATTTTGTGCTTTGGATTATTCTTTCTTGTCTCCTCCTTTATTTTTTGAAGACCCTAAGTTGCCTGTATTGCAAGTGACTGCTTTGCATGTACCTCTCTCTCTTAGCTCTGACTTTTAGAACTATACACCAAGTATTAAAGTACTCAAAGGCCTTATAGAAGTTAGTAATTCAAGGTCAGGCTTCTTCAGATCAGGAAGATGACTTATGCAAAAGAATCATGTGCAGCATGTGAAGAATTCACTGTGAATTGTGACAAGCAGTATTTCTCTTGTGGTAAGAGTCTGTGAGTCACGATTACATGTGAGTTAATTTAATGCCACAGTGCAAAGTTTCAGCCTGCACCTGCAGTGCTGGCAGGTTGTCAGGATCCTCAGTATTGCAGCCTGGTATTTAACAATGTCTGTGTGCTCTTGCCAGGCTACTGCCCTAATTCATCTACTCATCTGCCTAGATGCTGGAAAGGTTGCCCTGCCAATTCTCTTCTGTTATCCTCTAGGAATCAGCAGGAAATACCCTCATATCCTATTTGCTCAGTCATCTGTCTTTTCTGTTTCGATTCATTGCCCCACTGCCCCTTGACTTTCTGGGTGTACTTTGGCAAAGGTGTTTCCCTTGTTTCTTCTCGCCCCTCTTGCCACCTCAGACTGGGAAGCCTGCAGAGCAGAAGTTCTGGGATGCTGCAGGTCCTGCCTCAGTGCCAGCTCTCGCTCAGGTCAACCTCAGAATGCTACTGCCACGCAAATAAATATTGACTTATTGACTTATTGACACAGTTTTTTAAAAAAGCATTTGACAGAACATCTTAACTCCACTGGGTAGCCACTTCACTCCCTCATCTCCATGCACCAAAACAAATCTGTCACAGCTCTACTCCTTCCCAAAACAAACCCAGGAACATTAAAGCAGTTGCTCTGGACTCTGGTACACTACTTTGAGCATAGGCTGTTATCTGAAGGAGAGGTTAATTCTACAGGAACCTTGGCATTGCGTTCTTTTTAGTCAGTGAATTAGGTGTGTGCCTTGAAAAGCTCAAGCACTAAAAACGGGAGCAGTTCTTTGCAGGCATTTTATTTTAATTAAAGTTGCTGATGGAATTAATGTTTCTTGTCTTGCTGTGTGTGTTTGGGATTTTTTTGGTGGTTTTAATCTCTCATATTCAAATGATGAGCAACACACACTCAAAACTGAAGTAACTCTAATATTGCTATGGTACACAGACTCATATCTTTTGTGTGCAGCCGGACTTTATAGACAAAATACCTATTCATTTCTGTTTTCTAGAATCGAGAGATTAATGGAGAGTAGTCCAGTGGAAAGGGACTTGGGAGTGCTGGTAGACAGGAAACTCAGCATCAGCCAGCAGTGTGCCCAATTGGTCAAGAAGGCCAATGGTATCCTGGCCTGCATCAGGCATGGTGTGGCCAGCAGGACTAGAGAAGGTATCATCCCCTTATACTCAGCACTGGTCAGGCTGCACCCTGAGTACTGTGTCCAGTTCTGGGCCACTCAGTTTAAGAGAGATGTTGAGATGCTGGAGTGTGTCCAGAGGAGGGCAACGAAGATGGTGAAGGGGCCGGAGAACAAGCCCTATGAAGAGCGACTGAGGGAGTTGGGGTTGTTTAGCCTGGAGAAGAGGAGGCTCAGGGGAGACCTTATTGCTCTCTATAACTACCTAAAAGGAGGTTGTAGTTGGGCAGGGGTTGGTCTCTTCTCTCAGGCGACCAGTGACAGAACAAGAGGACATGGTCTCAAGCTTTGTCAGGGGAGGTTTAGTCTTGATATTAGGAAAAAAATTTCACTGAAAGGGTGTTTGGCCATTGGAATGCGCTGCCCAGGGAGGGGGTGGAGTCATTGTCCCTGGAGGTGTTTAAAAACAGATTGGATGAGGCACTTAGTGCTATGGTTTAGAAGACGAGTAGATGTTGGTCGTGGGTTGGACTGGATGATCTCGGAGGTCTTTTCCAACCTTGTGTTGCTGTGATACTGTAATAGACTTTCAGGCTGCAGTAAACCCTTGTGATTATCTAGCCTGACCTATTTTATTACAAAAGCCATAGATTTCATCCAGTGCTTCTGGCCTATAGCCCAATAAACTGTTTTCAGACTAGGGTATATGTCTTCAGAAATACCTTTGCTCTTCAGTTAGAGACTCCAGCAAATGGAGAATTTACCACAGTCCACAGTAATCTGTTCCAAGTAACACATCCACACCATTATAAGCTTACAGTTTCTCTCCAGTTGAAACACTCACTCACTCCCAAATTCCAGCCACTGGACCTTCCACTTCAAATGCTCAAGGAGGGACTCATTTTAGTTCTTTTTTCTACACAGAGGTGTTGGAAGCAAATTATCTCTTAGCTTTTTTTTTTCCCATGCCCCATATATTTTTGTTGAGTTTCTCATGGTAAAGGTAGGTTTAAATTGCTGTGACCACATTACAGCCTGGTGGTCTAGGAAGGGCACAGCCTGTGACACGGCGCATATGGGCCTACAAACCTGGGTAATGCTTGGCCTGGGCTCAGTTCCATGTCTCCAATGTTGCATTAGAGGCCAAAGTTATTTTCAGTAGGTTTGCAAGAACTGTCTTTACTGAAAGAAGAGCTATGATTTCATTTTGATAGCTCTTTGAACCCTCTCTGTCTTGTCAAGAGGCTTTGTAAAGGACAAGCACCTTTCTCCACTGCAGGCAGGCATGAAGGACTGAAGATGGATCACAGGACCTCCCCGCTCATTTCCAGCTTAAAAGTGCACCTCTCCTGCTGCAATAAATCAGAGGGAGCACAGAGAGCAAAATCAGAGAACAATGCCAGAGACATGCGTTTTTTTAGCCTAGAGAAGAGAAGGCTTCAGGGACACCTTGTAGCAGCCTTCAACTACTTACAAGAAAACTGGTGAGGGACTCTTTATCAGGCAGTGTAGTGATAGGATGGGGGGTAATGATTTTAACATGAAAGAGGGGAGATTTAGATTAGGAAGAAATTTTTTACTGCGAGACTGGTGAGCCACTGGCACAGGTTGTGCAGAGAAGTAGTGGATGCCCCATTCCTGCAGGTGTTCAAGACCCAGTTGGATGAGACTCTGAGCAACCTGATCTAGTGGAAGCTTTTCCTGCCCATGGCAGGGGGGTTGGAACTACATGATCTTTAAGGTCCCTTCCAATCCAAGCCATTCTATGATTCTATGATTAATGAGGCAACCTTCCATTCTAAATGAAGGAGCTGAGAAAGGTGTCCCTGAAGCACATTTGCCATGCTTTCTTGGTGTGAAAGCAGGGGATGGATGCAGAGGAGGTCTCTCAAGTGGCCATATCTCGGCCTCAGCTTGTCCATGAGGAGTAGGAAAGAAAATCAGACCTTTATGTCTGGGAGTTGACTAGTGGGCTGGCTGCTCTTTGAAACATAACAGTAATGAGGCATATCATGGGTCAGGAGAGAGTCAGATTGGTGCAAGAAGGGAAGGAGAAAATCAAGTGGCTTGAGCATTCCAGAAAGTAGGTGCAAAGTGTGGATTCAGAGGACAGGGTGGGGACTGGGAGCACAAGGGCTGTAGGTCTTGGAGAACGGAAATACTCATGGGAAAGAAGAAAAACCATAGGGAAAGGAGAGAGAAAATCTATCTGATTGCTGAGACCACCACGAAGTTCAGCAGATGGTGCTGCAGCTTTTGGAGGTTCTGCAGTGAGGCAGGGGTTGGGGTCTGCTCCTGTCCCTTTGCAGCAGTGGTCAGGGCAGAACTGTGCCAGCTGGAGGCAGCTGAAGGGTGGCAGGGCTCACCAGCACGGCACGTGCTGGCGGGTTGCTGCTCATCTGCCCCCCACCTTAGCAGAATCGGAGTTTCGGCCTCCCTGTTGCATTTCATCGTGGTGCATACCTACCACGATGTCCCACATAAAAACCAGCATATTAGCAGAAAAGTATCCTGTTAAATGGGTTTTTCCTCTCCCAGCTAAGCTGCTGTGTCTGTTTGAAGCACTTGTAAGCAGGTTTCTCTCTGGAGGCAGCTGCATTTTGGGGATAAGGGAAGTGATTTTGGTATATGGCCTAGCCTTCCCTTTGCAGTGCTCTGGTGATCTTTAAGATAAAAGACAGTGTGCATGAGTAAAATGAGTATGAAAGCTTGCTTTCTGTATGAGCTATCTCTAGGTTCAGTGTGTGTAAAGACATGCTCACGATTTCTCTTGTCTCACTGACTTTGACATTAAGCACAGATAGACTCTGTTTTAAATACTTATTGAGAGCTGTTAGCTGATCTGGCATTTTCAATTCCTCCTGAGTGTCAAGAATCCTGTCCCAAGTTTCTTAAGATAACCAGATGTTTAAGTGACCTAAACACTTTTATAAGTGGTGCTGTAGTTTGTTCAGAGCTGTGTGACGTTCTGGGTGTCCTTTATTCCCCAGAGATTTCCTTCTGACTTCAAAAAAAGATCTAGCCCATTGCTATTTTGAAGTTTAAGTTTTATTTCTTAGCCTTTATTTCTTAGATTGATTGACCGATTTGATTGATGGTAATTTATTTTCCAGTTGGCACTTCCTAGCTCTTTTGTATGCGACTTGACAGCGTGTTTTCCTTGATAAAATGTTTTGGGCAAAGCTAAATAAAAAGAGGGAAAGAGGGAGGGAGGCAAGGCACTTGCAAAGTGCTGGAAGATTTGGAGGAATTCCTCTGTGGGGAAAAACAACAAAGGAAGGTACCAGGAAACCAAGTATTAATTTCCCGCACCACCATTAGCGTGACACCTGTTAGCCCTGACCATTACCCAGAGCTGAGGGGGAAAAGGCTAATCTCTACCACATTTATACCAACAAACTGGAACAAAAATCTGCCTAATTATCCCATTGAACCTGTGTCAGCTTTAAGATCAGCTCAGTTTCCCAGCCTGGCCGCCTGCCAGGACCAGCAAGCTGGGGTCCATAAGCTGCATGCTAATGACAGCGTTCTTTCATTCCAGCAGCGGCATAATTGCCAAAAGCAGTTTACAGGCTCATTATTTTTATGATCACATTTCAGATGACAAAGTCAAAGGTCATCCCAGGGCTTACTTGGCGATGCACTGGAAATAGTTTGTTTAGCAAAGATTGCTACTCAGTGATAACGGTGGAACACCTAAAATAGTTGTCTCTTTTTTCCTGGGTTGTAAGGGGAGGTTGACTGAGAAAGAGAGGTAAAATGGCAAAGATGGACCAGATACAGCTAAATGTTTAGTGACTCTGCTCTGCCTATTTTGTTTATCCCGCTGGAGATGCCTGGGATTTATCTGCTTCCGGTAGAGAAGATTTGAAATCCAGGTCTCATAGTTGACATAAGATACAAAATTAAAGTCACAGAATTGGATGCGAAGATTAATTTCCCTCAAGCATTTCAGCTGAAATCAGTGAGGGGAATGGTTGTTGCAGCGTTCTATCTTACTTCATTATTTGTATTTGAATTTACCTGTAACCAGCACTCAGAGATGTCAGGATTCTTTGTTCCCCTTTGACCAATGATGACACCTGGTTTCAGTGGCAGAGATCAGATTTGAACAAGAGGTTTCCTGCAATGGCATTGACTGCTCAGGTCGGTTGTCTTTCTTCAGACCCAAATGAACTCAGTCTCCTCTGACCATCCCTGCAGTGGCAATTAATCAAATTTGCTAAATACAATTTCTTTTAAAAATAAACTCCAGGTGTCTTTGTTAATTAACAAAAAAAAAAAAGAAAAAGGAAAAAAAAGAAACTCAAAGAAAGGAGGAAAATTGCCAGTGAGGAAATTGGGCAGTGACAGCTTTAGGTAAAAGTAGTGAGAAAACCAAGCAAGTCAACCCTCATTTTGTTTCCAAATGCCTTTGGAACACTGCACAAGATCTGAATTAAGGGCATACTTGGATTTCTGACCATTTCTGCCAGGATTTCTGTGGTTTGTGTGAGCAAGAAACATAAGCAGACCATCTGATATGCTACGAAGAATACGTCCTTCGGAGGGCAAGCGCCAGGGCAGCTGGGATAAAGGGCATGTCCTGTCCATGGTGCTTCTGGACCACAAGCAGCCCCTGTGAATTGCTGTTGGAGTACAGGGAGAATCAGCACGTTTGCATGACACTGAACCTCACAGCTTTAGTACATGTGTGTGCACACACGTACATTCAGTGAATCCTTTAAATGCTTATGTTAATGCACAAGTGTGAATGAATATCGTGAGCCTGGGGTTTGCCATAATAGTCTTTGGCTGCAGGGGCTGATTACTGAGATGTATAATGTATATTCACATGTAAAGCAATAAGAATACAATTAAGAATGACACACGGAGAAAATCACTGTCCCTTTGCCTTAGTTTGATGATTAATGTGATTTTTTTTTTTAACTTGCTTTCTCTCATCTGTACTGAAGCTGTGTCATCCTAACCTCTGGGAGAAGAAAAGTAAGACCTACATATTTTTCTGCTTCTGTGGTTTCTATGGCTGTCACTTTGGCACCAGTACACAATTCCCAGAGAACATCACACTGCTGCTCTCTGGATGGGTATATAAAGGGAAAGGAAGTGAGCACAGTTAGAAAGAGCTAAGCTGAGTGTACAAATATAACATAGGCATCCCTTTCCTTGCAGTCCATCCTTCTGTGTGTATGATGATTTCCACATGGACCAAATGACCACTGCCCAGCAAGATTCCATACAGAAACTTCAGATCGAAGATTGTGCAAAATATGTTGTATTTCAAAGGCATAAACCTCCATATCTCTCTGAAATTGGAATCCAAATGCTGTCACCTGTATCCATCTCAAATACCACACCCCTGGGCTGCAAAAATCACTGAAGATTATTTCCTGTTCCAAGGAACGCACAAGAAAAATCCAATCACATATTCAATCAGAGGTGATTTGAAAATTAAAGGAAATGCACAGAAGTGTTACTAAAATAATTCTTCCATCTTCACTGTGTGCACTAAAAAAAGCAAAGGAAAACAATCTCTCTTTAAACTACAGTTGAATTGTAGTTGCTACAGTAAAACTACAGGAGCTTGTTGGATTACATAATAATAAGAAATGTCAGTTTATTAAGTCAAATATTAAAGCTAAAGTCAGTCTCCACTCTAATACGGTAACGTGGCAACCCATGTTAACTGTGGCTTTATAGTTTTTTTAGCATCTGCAGTTAGTTACAGCAATTTTACTATCTACATTTCAATATACTCTTCTGATTAAAACTCCTCAGTTTCTTTTTTACTAGGTTTTCTGTCCTCATATGTTAGCTTTACCAAGCCATTGTGAAATAAAGAAAGTTGCTTTCAAAGTTCCCTTGATGTCTTAAATTGTGGATAAAATATAGAAATGGGACAATAGGAGGAAGTGAAAATCCTCTTGAATATCTGGTGTAGCATATCAAATTGTGAGGTAGATACCATACCAGTTTTCCTCAGAGGCAGCTGGGCCTGGTCACTGTGAGACAAAGGAGCCAGACTAGCCTTGGATGGGGTCAGCTGGCTATTTCTCATTATTTTGTGTTGCAACTCACGTTGTCCTGCAAGTGTTGTAAGAAGATATGAAGCAATTCATTTGGGATTAATGGCTAGAAACACCCACTGACTTCTCTGTCAGGACAGCAGTTGACTTATGTTTGAGCTGAACATGGTATTCTGGCTCAAAACCTGGAAGCATGTGTTAGCCAGAGAGGTAAGGTGCCAAAATTATCTAGACATTTTAGGTCCCCTAGCTACAGAATAGGAGACTCCAGTGAGGACCACTCATCTCTTTCAAAGTCAATATATGGACCTCAGTGATGCACTATCTCTATTTCAAGTAAGGCCTTGAAAAGGGAGAGGCAGTGAACATTAGGAACATATTATTGTGATTCTTATTAAATTATGATTTTCTTGCTCTTCATTGAAGTTTCCCTTCTCTTGGTTTCTGGCTAGCTGTCCTCATCTATCAACATATTTACTATTTCTGTTAAAATGTTCCACATGGAGGTAGCTCTTCTCTGATTCAAAAAAAGCCTTGGCTTCAGAGAACCAAGCAAAAAAAAAATCTTACTGATGTCAGGCAGGGAAAGAAACAAGCCAAATATCAGCTTGTAAAAATGTTGCCTGTGAAATGGCCCTGACAATGAAACAGCGTGGGATTCACGGAGATCGGTGTGGCAGGAGGATGTAAAAGGGACTGCACAACGGTCCAACGTGGAATCATATCCTGAGGGCAGGGGTTGACATGCAAGGGTACCACTGAGCTTCCATTTATTTTTCTCCCCACGGAACAGCACCAAAAACCAGAAGCAGAAGTCAGTTATCTTTCTCCTTCATTTCCAGAGAACCTTCTTGATTGTGTGTAGCCCAGGGCAGAAGCAGGCATGCCAAGTTTACATCCTTCTGATTGATCCACATGGAGTGCACCCATTCCTCACTACCTAGCAGGGAACAGCAATTATGGGACTCTCCTTGGCTTTACATTTCCTTCTTTGTCACTGACGCTCCCTCAGGATGGCTGAAAGATGATGAGACACATTCAGCATCTCTCAGTCCCCCACTGATGGACCCCACAAATGGTGCAGGGGACGGTTTTGTGGAGCAGGTTATGGACAATAAACTTCAACAAACACGAGAACCTGAAAGCCATCCACCTTGAGGAGGGAGTAAGAGCCAATCTGAAAACTTTCAGGATGCTCTCATTTTAAGAGTCTGTTGGTCCAGCATAATCTGAAACACCACTTGTACAGTTTAGATACTTGTTGAAAATCATACAGAGTCATTCCAAGGACCTCTGTGCCTTTCTTTTTTGTCTTTTCTCTTAAGACCTTCTGGTTTTGGCAAAAAATAATTGACAAGGTTTTTTATGGATTGTGTTATAGCTTTAGAAAAGTCAAGACGTGTTGTGTGACAATTGTGAAGGATCAAAGAATTTTTCTCTTGTTCTGTGTCAGAAGAACCTAGACAAAGGAGAAGAGCTCAGATATATCCTTTCTGTCTGCCTCACAGCAGAGCTACTGACTCCCAGTTGGTCCTCCCATCTGCATTGCTGCATCAGGCACGAAAAAAAACAGTATGTGGAGGTTGTGGTCTACTTCTAACAAAAACCGAGACCCAGAATGCCAGCGCAGGTCCCATCACAGGTTTTCTGCAGATAAGCAGAAAGGGACATTAAGACAATGTAGGATGCTTTCCTTTACTTGCAGTACAAATTCTTTTTTTAAAAAATTTCTCCTGTATTTAACTAAAACATTAATTATTTTAGAAATTAACTGATTTTTTTCTTAAGCAGCCGATTTTCATTCTCAACTAAAAGGGCAATAATTGCGCAGCTATACGCAGGTCAAACATTTTCTAGTTTTGGACTCATTTTTTGTTATTGTTGTACAGCTTTTAGTTGTGCCATGTGTCAGACCTTGATGCAAATAATGAAAATATAGGGAATACTAAGTTCAAGAAACTGACCCAATTCTAGGCCCACTTAAAGAGACGGCTAAACCCACTAATAGACACGGGCACAAAAATCCTGTCTGGTTGCTCTCAGACAGCAAGGGAGTTTTTCATGGGTTTTGGGGTGGGGTTTTGTGGGGTTCAGGTGATGGTGTTTTCTGATTCTTGAGTCATTTCACTGACAGGCAGACTCACACTGGAGGTCTTCTTTAGATCATCTATTAAAATTTCACCAAACCAGGCTCTTAAGAGATTTTCTATAGCCTGTCAATGTCCCAAAAGCTTCTCTTCAGGTTATAGAGTATCTTTTTTAAAATTTCTGCAAACAGTTTAAACTAAACTTTCCAGGGACAGAGAATTTGATCTACTACACCGAGTGTTTAAACAGGCTAAGGTGTGACTAAAACACCTCCTGGTGCACCAAATAATGACAATAATACAAGAAAACCTTGCTGTTAGGTTTTATTTTAAGTGAATGTGTCACATGTCCTCTTCCTCTCCATCTTTGAGAAATTTTTAAAAGTGCCTCATGTAAAAGCCAAGTCCCAAAGCTTGTCTGCAACTGGATCTTTTGTTTGCAACTGCTTTAAAATGGAGGGGCAGCCCTGTGCATTGACACCAGTAAAACCATTAGATAAACAAACCTTTATTTCCTACATTTCCTTAAGACTTCAGATCCTGCCTTATTTTTTTCTTCCTCCTAATGCTCTGCTCATTAACAGGTTCATTTGATTCTTTCCTTGGGAATTCACCAGAGTTTGCCCTCGATCTCAGGGCAAATGGTTTATAAGTGACCTGCCGGATGGTGTTTGTTAACTGCTTCAGTCCCAATGGGACACTGATATACCCTTAATTAGGATGTGAAGGGAAAAAACCTCCAAGTGCTCCAAGATGACTTGAGAAAGTTAGCTGAGAAAGCCTAGCTGTTCATCTTCCAAGATTCAAGGAAAAAGTGAACAGGAAAAGGGAAAAGGGAAAAAATCCCATATCATGACCGAAAAGGAGAAACAGAAACACTAGGATGACAGGAACATTGGGATGACAGTTATAAACCCTGTCACATTTATTCTGTTGGTTGTTTATTTTTGTGTGTGTGCTATAACAAAAATGAAGATTGAAATCTCCTAAGAATTATGCTAAGGCACAGCATGAAAGTACTTTCGCATCTTTACCATTCTGCTTCAGGCACAGATACCTGATAAACACGCAGAACAGAGCAGCAATGCTTCAGCCTTGTGAAAAGTACTGGTTTGTTCAGACTTTCCCTCTTGAAAGAAAAAAGCTATGAGGTGCCCCACACCGTCGATAGGGTACCAGTCGCTGAACCAGCTGCAATTCGACGATGCACAAGAATTCAAGATCTAGTACCCCTTTCCTCTGAAACGCTGGAGAACTGAGGTGGGACAATCTGACTTCAGTGCTGCATCTTGAGAAAATGAACTCATTCAGCAGAGCTGCTCGGAACGTGTTTGCCTTTAAGCACCTTAACAAATCCTGCACCCTCACAGAAGCACTTTCCTGAACTGTTTGTTGTTCCAGTCGACAGTGATATTACGTGTCTCTCTCACGCTTGTTACAGTTGGTTGAGATTTAACACACTGCTCTGCATTAGTAATCCTGTAATGTAACAACATCAAGGTTATTCCCCACGATGCAGAGCAGATGGTGGCACTCTGGAAAATAGTGCTTTATTAGGCAGTTATTTGAGGGATTGATTTTTCTTCTTGGACTCTCTTCTTATTGAGAAATTTTCTTTACCTTCCAGCACCTTTTGAAGAGTATGATTTGATTGTTAAGGTCCTTTTTATGCGATTTCCATTTTTCAGCCCTTCCTGGAAGGATAGATGGTGGGGGATCCTCTCTCTCTCCCACTCCTAATTATGCAGGTGCAAAGCCGTGGTCCCTCCTGCCCCTTGTTCCAGCCAAAGGATTTGCAAACATCCAGCTCAGAGTCTCCAGCCAACAGCAATGTGACACAAAGCACCGCCCTGTTCAGCCTCACAAGGTAGGGGCATTTGGGGCTTATACAGGAGTCAAACACAACTGGCAAATGCATGTGCCTGGGATTATGGATTGCCAAAGGTACTTGTGAAATGGGTCTGATTACAGTTTCAAGGACCTCTCTGTGAGGTTTCTTAAATTCATCTGTGCTCATGGTAGAGGCATCCCCTAGCTAGTTTTCCACGAACAGATCTTGTGGGCATGAGTCTCCACGGGGTCTATTTCTTGTTAGCCTTGTTACTATTCTGAAGATAACGTTACTTTACTCTTGACACTTGAAGTATCTCAGGGTCTCTGGCCTGTACGCGATGCCTTTAGCACACGTTTTAGCAACTGCATTCTGGCCAAACATAAGTGTCCCTGAAGTCCTTCTGAAGATCTAAGCCACACTGAGTTGGACCATAAAGGTCTGCCAAGAAGGAAGAATGGGTGCACTTTAGCTTCACATGCTCAGTTCTCAGAAGTACTAAGGTTGGCAGACGTAATCCTAAAATATTAACACCGGGCTTTGGGGAATCTTCTTTTCTTTAGGGCTCTTCAAGTGTTTCTAAAACATTAATTTACCTAGCTACCCTTGTACTCAGACCATTTCTAAAGGCTTGTTCCAATTGCTTGTGTGCTTCACAAGCATGTCACAGACCTGACTGCACGCTATGCATTCATTTTGAGGATAGCTTAACATTCAATCTGCTTGCTCTCTGTTTTCACTGTCACAAGTTTCTCAGAGAGGGAGGAGTAGCCCACTCTATAACCTCTGCACCTTCAACTTCTACAGCTATTACTAATGGTCCTCCTTCTCCTTCCTCTACTTGAGCCTGGTCTTCCTGGATGGGAATGACCTCCTCTCCACCTCTTTTATTATTTCCAAGACATGCTATGCATGAAACTGCAAACACCTGGCAGACATTCCAGGGAGCGATCTGTAGTGCGTCTCCTGCACTGCGCAGGCATCTGAGCTGAACCTCGTTTTAGGGATCCCAGAGGTCCTCTCAATCAATAATCCATGTATTTTTATGAGAGCTAGATTATGGGGATTTGCAAAAGGGGTGAGTAAGTAATGCTTCAAAGAGCAGTTACTACTAACACCTGCAACATTAATAGGGATCTATTAATAGAAAATGCACGACTTAGTCATAATCCCTTATTCATAGAAATGCCCCTTGATTTATGCCCTTCAAAACAGACAATACTTTCCATATATCTAACTGGATTTAGATAGATGTGACTTCAACATCTGGCCGAGTGATGACATTTCAACTATGCAGACGTCATGCAGGGGCCCCAGAACAGTTAGCTAGAAAAGGGATAATAATCATTCTCCTTACATTGCTCACCACCTGCACATTCATGCTGTGTGGAAATGGTTTCCTGTGCTGATCTATCTCAGGTGGTTATCTGCAGGTGCCCCAGCGAGACAGTCTGAGGACTGTCAATCATTGCTTGGGCACCAGGGAAACCAGTATTAACTCTTTTGTTGATGTGATGGTGTTAGACACAGACTAGTGCCTCAAATGCAGCCTATCCTACCACGGTCCTGGAAATATAGGGCTGATGGATTTCCTCCCCAAAAAGACTTTCAACTTAAGATAGGATGCATATCCTTTCTAAGAACAAGAAAAGGGCATCACACAAATGAGTGCAAGCTCTCTGAAAGGTAGATCTGTCAAACTAATAACATCTTGTACTCAGCCAGTACCCCTGCCTAGCTTTGTGCTGCCATCTGAAGCATGAAGAGCAGTTAGAGGGTTGAATACACCCATCGCTCTTGGGCGGTACTGGGTTTTGTGTCTGCAGCTCATCTTCCTCATACTGGTGAACTGGAGATTGCATAAAACTCTTCCTCTCAGTAGTTTTGCTCTTTGTTAAGGTGCTCTGTGTTGTACAAGTAAAATGGGACCAGAAAACACATTCACATAGGTGGCTTGCAACTTTTCTGAAGGAAAAATATTAGTACTGCAAACAAATAACAGGGCTATGTTCATCCCAGTAGATTCCAAAATCATGCACAAGCAAGGTGCTCTGGGTTCCAATGGATTTTTACACTGGGACTCTTACTGGCTCAAGTAATAGTCTTTCTCACTCCCATTTGGACTTGCACTTTTTAGTAAGCTTGCTCTGGATTTATGCCATCATCCGTGAGACCAGACTGGATACTTTGCAGTCCCTGGACAGCTTAATTAAATGCTGCAACATGCATAAATCCATGCAAAACTCTTTATTGTTTGCTTTTGTTTTGTTTTCAAGGCAGAGATCATGACGATGGGTCACTCTTGAATACTCTTCTCTGGGGGAGAAAGTAATTTTTCAATGACACGTAGCTGTTGCTCTGAACCAAACTTTGATATACTTCTGGGTAAAGTCTGCTGGGAATGTCCAGGCATTTCCAAATCCCATTGTTTTTCTTGTCTATTTGAGTGGGAAGCAGTTATGTTTTGTTTTGTGACTTTCCCCATTCCAGTATACTGCACAGGTCCTGCCTCTGTAAGTCATCACTCCAGTACTGCCTTTCTCCACCTTCATCACTCTCAGAATTGTTGATCTTAGCCTGGCTGTGTCTAAATGCAGACAGTGTCAGCGATGGGAGAAGGTTTCATGCTGGACCTAAAGTAGTTCTTCTGTCACTAATTAAAAGCCTCACTTTTTCTCAGTGTTTGTGAACAGCCACCCGGAGTCATCCCTGTCACAAGCAACCCTGCCCATGTGGAAAGGAAGAGATTTGCTGGGGGCACATGGACCTGATGTCCAGATCTCAACCATAAAAAACAAAGAAACTATTCTGGTGTGAAAATGAAGGCGTAATTTTTGAGCTAAAGTGGAATGCAGTTAGCACAGAAGTATCTGTTCTGCTCTACAAGTTAATAATGAAAAATTAACTTTGTAATGGTGATGCAGTCAAGTTTAAACATAGGTAAAAGGAGTTACTTATTTCTCATCACCTACTTTGGCCACAAAGTGAGGATGTTTATCCATTTCTTCCTTCCCCATGCCTCGCAGCACTGCACACTTAAACATCTACTCAGTGGGAGACCACGCTACCCTTTATTCCACCAAGATGATTTGTTTTGAATGGGAGAAACAATAAAAGTCCTTTTTATTATATGGAAAATAGTGGTGTGAGGTACTCTTGGAAAAGATCTAGTCTTTCTCCTGCACACAGAACTAGACTACTTCTGTTATTTAACCCATTGCTTCCTGAGTATTCTTATATCTCAGATTCTATAAAGGGGTCATAACGAGCAAGGAGACGCAGAATGTGTTAAGTGAACATGAAATGTGTGTAATCATGAGATCAAGATCTTATATCATGCAAGAAATATGCACAAAGTAATACAGAAGAAAGATACTCCACCTCTTCTATATACATCCTCCTTTAGTTTCCAAAAAGAAGGGAAGAATCAGAGAGTAAGAAAAAGCTACTCTTGCCATTTGGAATGCAGAACTCAGGCTAATAATTTATATCCTCATCAAACAGAATTTGCTGATAGCTGCTGAGATGGCTTTTTCGGTGAGGTTTCTAAAATATGGGTTATCTTTCTGTTCCTGCTGGATTATGCTCCTATCAAGTCACCTGTTGGTACTTTAAGAATTTCTGTTATGGGGCTGCAGAACCACAGAAATTCTACTTTTACAAATCAGGTAAGTCATAAGGAAATTTTGTTGGTTTGTGGGTTTTTTAAATCCTTTAATGGTTGTACTTTTTTTTTTTTCCTTTTTATGTAACTTGTGTCCAGACTTTGTAATCCCTGCGGGTCGTTGGACATGCAGTGTCTTTAGCACTGATGCCTGCTGGAAGAGTTTCCGTCTGCTGCTTGTCATTATAAGTGATATGGTGCTAAGCAGAAAGCTGCCATTTGGCTGCTTGCTGTTTGTCACTCCCTTCAAGAGGAAACCCCTTATCTAGAAGCTAGGAGGAGAGCTTTCCAAATTCACTGTCTTACACAAGCCAACTAGAGCTTATCTCTCCTCGTGTGTCTTGCTCTGTCTGTGGAGCCCATCCATTTCAGACTCTGAACTCTTCTTTCATGGAAATCATTAAAAAAATCCCTTTTTTTATTAAAAAAATCTCTTTTTTTTAATTAAAAAAAAAGAAACAACCCACAACTGGTTTTTGCTGTGGGAATGAGGGACCTATCTTTTGCACTCTGCTTTTTAGTAGACCTGTCAGGTTCCAAAAGACTGAGAAATTGTTATTAGGAAATCCTTAGGATGAGTAAGACAGCAATTTCCCCTGCAATCTCCTACCCTTCCTTTAGGTGGGACAGACATGTGGCTGCGCTAAGTGAAAATGCCCAAGTCAGATGAGGCTTGGGTGCAGAGTATTTAACAAGACTTTTATTTAACAAGTATTTTTTGACAAGGCCAATCTGGAAGGTGGCAGTGGGTTCCCTGGGGGTACAGCTGGCATCACACTGACGGGAGGGAGATCTGTATCCAAACACCCCTCAGGCAGCTGTGGTGGTAGGTGGGAGAACAGTAAAGGCAGCAGACGCAGCCCCTTCATTAAGGGAAAGCTGCTCTGTCCTCCCATTGAGTAATCATTTCTCCTTACCTAAGCCCAACCCTCTCTCCCCCAAAAATACACACAAATGGAGAGGAAACAGGATCCAGCCCTCCCAAGGGGGAACAAGCATCCTTGTAAAACAAGGGCTTTGTGGGATGAAGGGAAGTAAAGTTGTAGGGGGCTCCATCTGTGCAATAAAATATTTAGATATACTCTGGGATCAAATCAATAACTCTTCATTTAAGCCAAGTTGCTTCTGTGTTCCTTTTTTTTTAATGTCACCCAGTTTTAAAAAGACCAGAAGTTATTAATCCAGCCAGCTTGTCTGGTTTTCTACCCAAGTCAGCTATCGACCATCAAGGTAATTCTAAACCTTCTACCCAATTAGTTCGTGCCTCAGTTTACCTGCCTACTGATGGCACAGAAACCTCATCTGACCAAGAAGCAGTGACTGTGCAAAAGGGCTTTGGGTGGCTGGATATTGTGCATTGGAAGGGCACTGGAAAAGTGCCACTTAAAAAGATTGGGTCAGTAGAGGTGTGGTGACTAAGGCAGGCCAAAGGACGGCCCTTGTTTATCATTCCATCAATTGCATTACATCCATTTAGACTGGATTTTCACTTTATCCTTACTGTCAGCAGCAGCCCACAGCTTTCTCTCCTGTAAGGGTTCACAGCTCTGTTGGTTTTTTGTATCAATTGAAGATCTTGCCAGAGAAAATGAGAACAAGGGTCTAGCAACCTGTATAGCAGGATGAAGGCAAAAGGTGTATTACAAATTATAGGATTACTTCAAGGGAAATGTGTCCATTTCAGGAAGCCTCCTGTCATCTTGGAAGCCACCATTGCTAGCTAGGGATGTATTTCCAGGGAAATGTCCTTCATTATGTCAGTTTATGTCTTGAAGACTCCCAAACATACTTGATTTTGTTCACTACTCAAACTGCAAGTGCACTTAAACACCCATTTTCTTTTTGTATCTGATTTAGTTTAAAACCTGTTTTTTCTAGGAGACAAAATAGAAGGTTAAACAACCTAGATATGCACTGCTGCCAGCATCTCCTCTTCCTCCTCATTCTAGTCCTTTGATTTAAGTCAAAGCTTCCAAGTTCCATTCTTTTTCACATATGCATACGTACCCTTCTATTTGCAATTCTGTCTGGAATACATCAGTCTTAGAATTGCTGTGCCAGATATGGGTGAGAAAAATACAGTTATCATAAAGTTATACCAGATTTCTGCCAGCTTTCATGGTACAGGTGTGCAGATGAATGGCTCAGCTGGAAAAGTTTATTGACTTAATTCTCACTTTTTTATCTTGAAAAAGCATTTTCTAAATTAAAATATTTATACTGCTAAGCTCTTTGTACTATAAAATAGACTTGTGCAACAGAACCTAGTAATACTGCATTTTCATAAATTTATTTAACAATAAACTGAGCCATGTCCCTTCCAAGTTAAAAAAAATACATTACGCAGTTGCTTACTAACTTCTAATGCATTTTAATATTAAGCAGCCCAACCTATTTCTTTGGTTGCTGCTGTATAAAATGAGATCACTCTTGGCTGCAGATGCAAACTAGAGTAGGACTGTTGAAGAGTGTCTGCTGATAATAAGGATATCTATTCACAGCTGATAATACCAGTTAACACTATTTGTGCACACTCTCAGATCACTTCACAAGCAAGTAATACTTTTCAATCCCCTCACCATACCAGGGACAAAGAAATCCTATTTGATTCACCCATACAACAGACCACACTGTGAAGAAGCCAAGGAGAAAACTCCCAGACATTGGCTGGGCAGCACTATTAATGTTAAGCTTTTATTACAATGCTTCCAAGCCGTCTCCAATATTTTCATGGTATTTTATTTTATAACATTTTGCACAGGTCTGCCTGCTAGAATAGAAAAGAGTTTAAGAGATTCAGTGCAGTGGAAAGTTAAGTTCCACCTACAGCACATTGATCAGTGTGTTTATTTAAGCCTAAATGCCTGAAAGGGTCTTGCCTTATCAGAAGCGTGCTGACTTCACTAACAAATGCCTTCTTCTGGAACTACAGCTCAGTAAGGCCCATCTGACCTGCCGGCACTGTCCGTTCTTTGTACTAATTATGGGCTCCTCCCTAGGGGTTGGAAGCTGCTTTTGGTCTGCTTCAGTATCCAACATTTCAGATGCTAAACCAAACCACCTGTGCCTGGAAAACGGATAGAGATCTCAGGCAAACTGGTCGTCTTTCATGATATTTCCACTCTTTCCGCTTTGGCCAGAAATACAAAGCCATGAGTCTCTTGTGCTATCACAGTGTCTCTAGTCCGGGAAAAACAGAGGCATTCAAGCCTTAAGGATGTACTGAGGGAAAAATGCAATTGGAAATCTGTTTTTTTCTAACTAACTTCAGAAATTGTTTGAGATGTGACAAAATTGCACAGAGTTATTTATTTTGTTTAGCCTACTTGCCTGAGCTTGTGGCGTGTGGGTAAGGACGTCTACATTGGCAGCTAATGGAAGGAACCTGATGTTGTGTTAATTACAGCATGTGGCTATGCTGTCAGAAAAGTAGAGCTAATTGGGTTTTTTTAAATGGCAATTTGACTTAAAAAAGGTTATGAGGGAATACACTGATATTGACAGAGGTATCGCTGGAAAGGTTTCTTAGAGATGCTATGGAACTTTTATCCAGAGTCAGTCACAGAGTAATGGACATTTCCTGAATGTTCGGAGTATTCTCTGACATGTCAGTCTCTCACATCTGTGTGCAAGAGCCTCACTAACTGATCTACTACTCCTTGTCTTCTTCTCCTTATGCAAACCTTTGAATGCTTTTGTTCCCTGTTTCACAGTAGGATTGCGTCTTCTAGAAAGGGAAAAGCACTTGTTACCTAATGCTAATTCAGTGGGCTGTACAAGCCTGCCAGAGACCTCAAATCCCAGCTCTCTTAGGATATACCCTCTATGCCCAATATGCCCATGGGGTTCAGTAAGTTTGGCTTACGGCATCATTGTGTTTGCTTCAACACCACAACACTAATGCCTCTGTGCTTTAAGCATCACAGAGCCTTTTCTCTGTGCTCCCAGTGCACTGCTGCAGAAAAGAACAGGAATTCTGGCCCACAACCAATGTTTTTCTCATGAAAAGTGCTAAGGGATCATTAGGGTCCATCCAGACCAGACAAAACTCTCATTTTTAAGGCTTCATCTGAAACACCCACCCACTGTGAAGCAAACAAGACTGAATTTATCTTGAGGAAGATAAAGGCTGAGTCAGCCCAGCTGGGACTTGGACCTGTGGTTAGAGAAAAGTTAGGCACACCACATTTGAAGGTTAAACCACTAAGACACCACTACGAGCTAAGGTAAACATACCATCATTTACCCTTCCTATCTTCTGCTTTCCAAGCTATGTATTATGTGCATAGCAAAATATGCATATAACTCAACTGCTGGAACAAACATGGAAGACCCAAAAAAAGCCAAAGTAGAGTCTAGTGGGCTACATGTACTCTCATAAAAGGCAAACTAATGCAGCCTCAGTTTCCTAGAAGGGTCTTCCACCTCCACCACAGTTTGAGTTTGTTCCCTGGCCCCAAAACCAATCCTTGGATGAAGTAGTCTCCTTTCACCTGAGCAATGCCACAGCATAACACAAGCTGCTCCTTTATCCAAATCGTCTGATGGGAAAGACAAATAAGGGCTGGGAAGATTGTTCTGAAAGGCATACAAGTTAGCTACATTGAAGCCTGCACAAGAGAACCTGTTCAGGCTTACTACCTAACATAATAATAGGAGGAGAAACCAGGTCAGGAGCCACTGCCCTTCAGAAGCTCAATCCTCCTACTGAAGTCAAGAGGGAAATTATCATTGACTGCAGTGGGACAGGGAGGAGAGAGAGAGAGAAGAAGTACCTTTAGTGGAGCTGGCTTAGAAAAGTCTTCACCTCCTGCTTTCTCCATGCTGTTTCTCAAAGCAGCACTATTCACCAGCAGCTGTGTGTGCTCTGGCAAGTGTCACCCATCTAGAGTAATTCACCTTGATCTCATCACTGAGGAGCTGATGGGAGAAAGATGTCAGGCACTGAGCATCATGAAAGGAAAGAGTATCCACAGATGGAACCGTATTTTCATTTTTCCTATCTGTCTTCTGATACCCAGGTCTTTCAGCTTTCGTTCAGGAGCTGGTGGTAGTGGTGTTACGGCACGCTTTGCCTGCTTGCCTTTACACTCAGTCTCTTTGCCCCTCCACCCAATGCACCATGTTGCCTTACCTAATCTATTGTCTGGGCATCAGAATCAAAATCCTTCAGCTCAAGTATATCAAACATATTGGATAGTATAATTCTGGATAACACTAAAACCAGAATAGTCTTTATTTTGAAACAAATTATTGTTTCAGGCTTTGTTTTACTTTTACAAGACATTAATATCTATTAAATGGATATTATGTATGTATTTCAGGTGCATAGTTTACTCTCCAAAAATTATTTCTTCTTTGAGTGTGCATTTAAGTCAATTCAGCTCTGCTCACAGGATCCTTTCTCTTTAAATGCACATTAATATGTTTACCTTGGCTGTAGACATATTTTATACCCCTTGCTTTGCCAGGTGAACTTCAGTGAGTTCATCCCTTACCCTAAGCTTTATTTTTCTGACTGGGAAATGCAAATCATATGGAAAAAAAAGCTATCCAAGGTCATAACAGAGCCACCTGAAAGCATGGGTTTAGGCTGTTGGAGTGTACATTGTCCTTGGTTCTCTAACACATAATAAAAATGAAGGCTTACATGGTTTTACAAGGTATACATGTTTACTTCATGAATAATGTAGCCTTTCCCCACAACCCCCCCATTTTTTCTGTCACATACTGGCATGAACCATTAGAACATGGAGAGCCTGAGATTCTCTCCTAGTTATACAAGAAGCCTGTCTCGAAAGCTATGTCGTTGTCCTGTCTTCTCATCCTTCAGCATGCAGACTGTGTTGCACAGGAATGCTAGCCCCTCACAAGAGGAATGCTAGCCCCTCACAACACATGGGAATCCCTTGGGAAAAGGTAGGCACTCCACTCAGGGATGCAGACATGAATAAGTTGTCCAATTCCTTACCACTGTTTCTTATCCTCTAGGGGTTTTTTTGAGGATGGGGTGGGTACAGCAGCACACGGGTGACTCCAACACAGCCCTATTCCACGCCTCTGTGCAGTGGCATTCCAGCAGTTGGGTCCTGTTGTTCACTGCCCTTTTGTTACAAAAGCTGATAGCTTCACCAGCTCATTCAGTGCTGAGTTGTTCAAGTCCAGCAAACTGCACAGAGCTGTCAGCAGGGGAAAGGCCATCCTGGGCAACCTCTGCGGAGCAAATGTTCTGCCCAGCTGGCAGCTGCTGAAAGGTCAGGTTTCAAAATCACCAGCTCTGGCTGAAAATACAGGAACTTGCCTATTAGCCCCTGCCTGGTAATTACTCCAGACTCATCTGCACCTTCCCTGGATGGATCCTAATTAAAGTTTAACAGGTTTTGTCCTGGATGTTTGAAAAAATAGGCTTCTCTCAGTTAAGAATTAAGACATAGCACCTGGATCAATTAATAATAGCAAATGCTTTACACTCCATTGGAAAGTCTGACTGTGCAGTTTAAACAGCCGTGCTCACACGTACAATACACAGCTCTGCAGGAGCCTAACACCACTTTGCTACAACAACAGAAAGCTGCAAAAGTTAAGCAGAGGCAGCTGACAACTGCGAGGGCACAAAACTCATTTCTCCACTGAGGCTGATTCTTCTGTGTCATCGTTTCTTGGTTTGCTGCTATTTTTAATTGCAGTGTAGCTAAAACAAATAAAAACCAAGAAAATAAGAAGAGCTTCAACCTCCAAAATGTAGGCTATTGTCGTAAAAATCTTTTGTTCTTTGGGAAGCTGAGATGACATTTCTGGCCCAGTGCAAACCCTCTACTTCTTTTGACCAGAAGATTCTCCCCTTTACGCTTACCTATGGTTGCTGATAACTGGGCATCTCAAGTGCAAGCACACCAGAAAGAGCTGCCTTACGTGCAGTGCTGTGAACAAATTTACAGCATCAGACTACTTGAATAATCTAGAGCAGGACCATGCATCCATTTTGAACAATCATCCTCCCAAAAGAGGCTGCACAGAAAACGTTAAGTATTCAGCAATACATCAGCAAAGCTAAAACTGTTCCGTTGTAATAACATGAATCACTGTTTGGCCATGTGCTCCAGAGTCTGATACTTTCCTAAGAAACTTGTTGGAATATTATGGTATTTACAGCACTGGGAGGTATCACTGAGTTTGTACTGTGGCTGTTAGATAATAAATTGTTAGCTATAACCATGCAGAGCTGTGTGCTGTATCAATATTACATGTTGACTTCTATTTTAACAGTTTTTCCAGACAGTGAAAGGGCCAGTGAATTCTTGCAATACTAAGTACCAGCAGGGCCTGAATGACAGTAAAGCATTGATGTTTCTGCAAAGAAACACATCTCTCTCCTAAGTCCATATTTCAACATGCTGGTTTGCTCTAAATCTGAGCTGTGACCACAGAGGCCTGGCAAGCAGTACTGTTGTTTCTCCACACTCCCACTATTCACTGAATCCTTATTTGTGATCTGTTTTGTTTATGGTTAGTTGCAATAATAGCTAACCCCTCACACTTGTCTCAGGAAGGTGAGAGCATCTCACTTTTATGTTTTCCTGAGTTGATCCTAGTATGCATCTGAAGTTAGTAAGCTGAGATCTTGGCTACTTTTTTACTAGTGTTGTTTTTGTCATTACTGATAGCACCGCTGAAAAACAAGGCAGAGTTTAATGGCCACTGAGGAATGGTTTCTTTTTCTTAATATAACACTGTTCTACAGGGACTTGGGAAAGGATTTAGATGAGTTGTGTACAGTAACACTGAGCACCTTCCAAATACAGTACTGTGGTGAAAGTTGCTCATTGCTTGTTTAATAAAGATCATGTGCCCTGTTATAAGCATCAAAACTGCAGTCCATTAATCTTGGGAGAAATTTTTCCTCCAGTTCAGATCTTGACTTGAGGAGGAGGGAAAGGGGGCAGGGAATGGCCATTGAGGGTTTTTTTCCACTTTCAGGAGAATGGCATGTTCCTCAGGGAGACAGTAAATTGAAATTAAGGCTGTTTCAGTTGGCCTACAGGATATGCCTGCAAATGTAGACATATCGAAATGGTGAAAAAGTCTGTCTGTGCCCATTCATATAAAGTGAATGGGTTGTAATGTTCTCCAGCCCTTGGGAACGGTGGCTAGATTGAGGAAAGAAGGCAGGAAGAATGAGATGGATTTGACATAAGTATATTTAAGTGCACTGAAGGCTTTCTCTCCTCCCTGTGGTTTAATGGTATATTCCACTGGGGTCTACAAGGAAGAAAAAGAGTGAATCCCTACAGTTTTCCTTTTTGAGGATAACAAATCTTAAAACAGGTGTGAGCACAGAAAGATCCTCTTACTTGTTGTTTTTAAGTCCTTCTCAGCCAGCCAGCACTCTGTATGTATTATTATCATTCCACAGATTGAGCACTGGGGAGAGAGGACCGGGAGGGGAAGAAGAGCTGGAAAAAATAAATGACTGCAAATGAATAATATGAACTAAGTATTCTGGTCATGCTCTATGAAATTTATTATACTGTGGTTACCAAGAAGACATATTAGACAGAGTAAAAAGAACAGAAAATAAAATGTTGCAGCGTAGGGAAATACCTTCTTGCATCTTGGCAACATGTGAAACAGGAATAAGTTTGATGGGAGCTCAGGCTGCTGAAGAGCTTCCCTTGCTGAGAGGGCAGCCTTAGGCCATCTAAGCATAGAATGGTGTGCTCTGAATTTACTTTCAATAAAACATTGTGCGTCTGTGTGTGTACATGGTCAAGGGTGATGCCCTTAGATGTTTTGTCTGTGGCCAACGAAGCACTGGCTTTCTCCCATGAGCACTGATCCTGACACAGCTTCAGTGGGGCACAGGAGAGGCAGCTGGCTCAGCTTGCATTTTCAGAAGCTGTTCGTGAAGTCCTCTGGGTTCTCCTTCCAGGAAGATCTCCAAATAGCACGGTCATTGAGTAGAACCTGCTTTCCGGGGGTCTTGCTTGCTGTGAACCCTGCTGGAGATTCAAAGTAGAAGCCTGAGTGTAGGTTCCTGCTTAGAAAGAGGAGCTAAGCACCAACTGGCATCTCTGCCTCTTCTTTCACTTTCCCTGCTCACCACCTCTGGGGAAGACTTGTGCAGACAGAGCAAGCTCCAGTTGTCACTTTGGGAGTCCTAGCAAGGTCAATGAGTCTTTCCTGCCTTCGGTAGGGTGTTGTCTGAAGTCAAGACAAAAAACTTAAAGGGGTATTAAAAGCATAGCAAGTCTCACTGATTCTCTGGCTGTTCAGAAATGTCTACTGGGAGATTTTGCCACAGTTGTCATAATCCTGGTGACGACTAAACAGTCAGTGATCTTAAGGAGAGTGATCAGCTGAACTGCAGGAGTTCACAATATGGCAACTCTTAATAAACAGAAAATAAAATTAACTTTCTTTCTTACTCCCATTCCAAAATGCTTACTAAAGGAGAAGAACAAACCTCAAACTCCAGAGCAGGCTGCCCCAAGTGTTTGGACCTTTGAAACTTGGAAGGGAACTTTACAACCTTTGTCCGTATGTTTCTGCCTCCCTTCAAAAGTCTGGCAACTTTGCAGAGGTTTCCCCTTATACTTGTGAGTTTCACATGGAAATGTAATGGTTTCATCAGGAGGTTTGTTTTTCAACTGTAATAAAAGAAAGATACGAATCAAAGACAGTTGTTCCAAGAGAATGGAGTCTGTAGTGCATAATTACGAATGCCTCAGCCAAGGACAGATGCTTGAACTATTTCAATTCTTTTATTACTCTCTAGAACACAGCCAGTGAAATGTTGCTAACGTACAAATTTGCAATCGTCTCTCTTGTTCTCCCTTCTCTTTTTTTCTTTTGTTCATCCCTGGATATAGCCCAGCAACAATATTCTTTGGTGAAAGGAATGTTCACCTCTGGAAAGTTAGCACCATTTTAATCCCAGGTAAGATTTCATGGGTTTGCCGTGAGCTACCTGAGAACTCTTTTTTTGGCTGTGAACAAGAGAGACCACCATGATTACCTTCAGTCAGATTTGAGAAAATATGTCACAGGAAATATGTCACAGAAGTTAAAACCATCAGTTTTTTGGATGTGATACTATTTTACTACACATAATCTCTGTTTAATTAGTTGGTCTCTGTGCTACCGTTGACACAAATATAAAACAGTCCACCTGTTTAAATTTCATTGTTGTTGACACAAGTGGGAAGGGTAGTCTGAGCCTGGGTTTCTAATGAGGATTTGTCTTGGGCCAGTTAAGTGGAGCTGGATTTCATTTCTCTGGTTTGTTTCAGCAGTTGTCTCCATTACATGCTATAGTTCCTGCATGCAGCTTTTTCAACCTGGCATAAGCACAATAGGTAATTCAAATATCTATGTTGTCCCCGCACCCTATAATGGTATTACAATGACAATTTTATTACTCTCATAAAAATTTTGCAACTTCCCCACAGCACATTGTAATTTCACCAATAGTTGTAAAAGGTCTTAAATTATATTTGTACAAAATTGAGATGAATGTGTTTTAGTATTAATGCATTTCTCATTGTGTAATAAGAAGTTTTGTCCCTCTCCTTTTGCCAAGTGCGGAGAAAAAGCAACTCAGTTCAAGTATTTGTCAACTCCCATTAGAAACATTTAATACTAATAAAATTTATGGATTTAGTTTCCAAAGGATACTGCCAGTGAAGTTCATGATTACTAAATCAGTACTTAAATATAACTATTGTTCACCTTATAAATTTATATGTGTTGTTTGACATATATAAAGTGCAACTTAGGAGGCTGAGTCAGCTGAGGAGGAGCTTCTGGCTTAATTCAGACTCGTAAGATATAAGAAAACATATTAGAACAAGGAAATAACAATATGTAAATTGTTCCATAAATGCTTCCTAGGAATGGTGGGCAAAATACATCTTGAACAAAAGCGCAGGTTGAACTTGCTCTGCTCCTCTAAGCAAGGCCTTGCAAAATTAAGCCACAGGTAATGAGAGCAGCTGGGCTTTCATAAAATTTGCTGTGTCACTTTCTCCTGATTTTAGACAAATCAGCCTATCTATGTAAGGATAAAATAGTGAGGTGTGAAGTGCTGACAACCTTGTGAATGCGGTGACCACTTTGAAGTTTCATTCTGCCTGAACAGTTCCCGACATTAAAAAGTCTTGTCAAATTGAACACGCAGCAAAATCCTAAGCAGTGAAGTGCGAAGGTACAGTTTGAGTTGGCTGGTGTCCATGCATCTGTGATGAAACAGAAGGGGAAAAAAAGATGGCATCAAGGGAAGGGTAAATTCTGCTCTTGACATCCTCAGCACTGAAAAAATACTGCAGAGGGGGAGAGGAAGAAAGATGAACATCTTGATTTTTATTGCACATAAACACAGCACTATTTCAGAAGTAAGAGTATGAAAACACTTTTCTGTTCATGTTTTATTTTTGCTTGTTATTTTAGTCCTTTCTGGAGTCTCTAAATTCAGGCAAATCCACCTGCAAGGCACTAATGAATTTATCATTCAAAATAGAATCAGAGAAAATCAACTCAAGTAGACAGACTTTAACAGAAAAAGAATTGGCTTGGGAGGGGCAGGAGATGACTAAAAATACAGAGAGTAGAGCCTCTCTTATTTGCAAGAGAATCTTCTACAGACTTTTTGTGTTTTCAGTGTTAACTGCATTTGTTCAGCTGGCTGAAATTTCTGATTTCTGGATGTTTTGATTTTCTTTTATTATTATTTTGGATAATAATTTCAACTTCTCTGGCTAGGACGCTCCATTTTCTTTTTATTTTCTTTTTGTTCCACATGTGAGGAGCAAAGTAATTGATGCTATAACTCCCTGAGGCTCGCTGAGCGCCTGGGAGAAAAATGGTAACAGCATTTCATCTGAAAAAATGTTGCTTGAATGAAAAACAAAAATCTGAAGCCACATGTTTGGAGCAAATGTGCTTTAACTAATGTATCCCAGAGTATTATTAACTCACAGTAACTCATAAATATGACAAGTGTTTTTTTCTTTTTACACCAGCGTCCAATTAGAGGCAAATGATGAACCGTTGTTCACGGCTGGGTTGGTGTCCCCAAACGGTACTTATCTCCTGAAGGATTGTCTGCAGACATGAGACCAGGTGGAGAGGTGTGCAGGGAAGAGGGTGGCAGAAGCAAGCTGTGAACACGAGGAGACATTGCAGCAGAGCTCTCATGCACAAGGTGAAGAGAAGAACATCGTCCATCACAGTTACTGGAGCCAGGACACGTGGCCATAAAGCTGACAACAAGGAGGAGAAAATAAGGCTGGAGGAGCTGCAGAGGTAGCAAGAAAGGGTGAGAGGAGAAGGATTGAAGAGGGAGTTATTGAAGGAAAGTTTCCTAAAAACTAGTTTGCATTTTCTGTTTTCATTTCTGACACACAGAGGAAATGTTCAGTGTTTTCCTGAGGAAGTGAAAATTTCTCTACTTCATCCATTTGAAATCCTCACCCTTAGGCTTTTTGTACATAAAGTTTGGAAGCCTTAAATGGTCATAACATTTCCCAGTAGAGTTTGGCCTCAGAAACCCACTAATAATTCTGGAGGGCTAAAAAGGAAAACCATTTTACAGCAATTTGGCAACATGCATTTATTTGGGGGGGGGGGGGGTCATGTGGAGCATCAATTTATTCTCATGGTTTTTTTACCATATTTGATGAAATATAAGATGCAATTGGAACAAGCAGCTAAAGAAAAAAGGCCATAAACTCTGAAATGGTGTTGTAAAACACACAGTGTGTTAACGTGAAATAAGTTACAGACTTAAAAGAATTTACAATGGCTTGCTCATATAATAGTAATACAATAGGCTTGCAAGTTGCAGATGTTTTCTGGTAAATCTGGTATTTTAATACACGTTCTCCTTCAGTGGAACTGTGAGGTTTGAATCTGGATAATAACAACTCTGTGACACTAGAAAGCAGAGCTGAAGGAAAACTAGCAAAAGGAGGAGAGGGAGAAATCGAACAAAAATAGAAAATTCAGCAACTGTTAACTTAAGCGATACTCTAATTTATTTCTCTGTAGAAAAATGTTAAGTTTACAAGTCAGTTGAACAATCAAGTTTCTTCTGCTTTCTCCAGTTCACTCAGTGACCCTCGTCCTGTGAGTGAGGTGTGTGTTTCCCAGGACTCTCCACCCATAGGATGGAGTGGGAAGGTTCAGTGTGAATACAGCAGGAAAGAGGCAGACCCTCGACCCCTTCGCTAGCCTATATTCTTTTTTGTGGTGTAGGTACACAGCAACCAAAGACTGGATCAAACTGTCAGCGCCCACCTCTATCTCCAGAGGCAATTCCCAAACCCACAGAACTATTTTTGCTGAAGTCACTGCAATTTTTATTTATCTTTGGGGTCTTCAATGAACACATAGCCTTATAAGGGTCTTATGACGTCACCGTACAGCAACAGTGATTTAAATTTAAATCTGCAGACCTGTGGTGTGGAGAAAAAATATCACAATCTTATTGTCAGCTGTCCTAAATCATCCTCAAAGGCCAGCATATGGCCTGTGGAGTAGCTGGGACCTTTGCAACTTCATACCTAGAAGAATCAACCCCAGCACTAAGTGATGGAGATCACTTGCGTCCTGTCCACTGCCAGTGGACACATCAATTTGTAATTGGCAAGACTTGCTGGAAGACTTACACGTAATGTGACTGACAGCATCTCTTCCCAGCAGTACTGGTTCAGAGTAGAAAGGTGATATTTAACTATTACCTTCCTCAGAAAACTGAACTCAGTCCAGTGCTTGTGTATAATAAGTTAACAGACAGAAGGATGTTGGAACAAAGCCTTTGGCCCTCAGTATCCACCACATTCTCTCTGGGGGCTGTATTCTCCGTCATTCACCGGGTGCATTGTGGAGACTTTGACCCCACGTGGATCTGTTCCACAGGGGAGCAGAGAGTGTTCCCCCACCAGGCAAGCACACAACCAGCCAAAGGCCTCCTTCACACTGGCCATGAGTGCAAGCCACATGGATCTTTCTGATCAAGTACAATCAGCCCTGTGGCATCTCCTTTATGCAGGAGTCAGGCCCACACAAAAAGTTCCCTTTTCAGTACTCCCTCTGATGCCTTTCTCAGCATAAGATCCTGCACACAGGAACTCAATGTCCCCAAAATAGAGAGTATTCCAATTCTGAGCATATTTGCAACGTGGGGATGTACTGTTTTAAAATAATAAATAAATAAATTGTGCTTAGCTCTTTGCTGACATTTCAAACTGTCATCAGCTCTTCTCTGTCCCATAGTCTGGGTGTTGTACAGATTGTGCAATGTGGATGCATCAAAGGGAGAGAGAGCGAGAGGAGGATCGTTGTACCAGTTTTTCAGAGGGGAAGTGGGCAGACTTCTTCCACCCTAATGGTTGTAAAGCACTTTGCCCGGATTTCCTCTGCCATCAGTGGAGACACTTGGCGAATGTGATTCCTCTCCTCCATCTTTCTTCGGCAACAGCGTGAGATTTCCAAAATGATCAGGACAGCTCTTATCCAGTGATATGAGTTCTGCCCCAAGGACTTGTTCCCGTAGCATAAAGACCAGGAGAAGCACCTGGATGAAAAACCGCAGTAGCTACCTGTCTTCTTCATTGAGGTCAAAGCAATCCTCTGATGGACCGAATTAAATCAATTCCACTGTCTCAGCTCCACCATAAGCACCAGCCTGAAGGTCATCAGGCTTCTATTAATGACTGCAGTCTAGTCTTCAGGGTACCTGAGGACGATGACTTATCTCTAGGTTATACTGGGTAACTAATTTCTGCAAAGAAGACTGTGCAAGGAGGCTTAGTGCACTGTTGTACATAATAGCCCTATTGAGTCTGTTTTCTTCTAAAAAGAAACCCCGAGAGACTGGAGTAAAACTACTTTTCCAAGTAGAAAGAAAATACCGGAACTGCTGAAATTAAACTGTAGAGAAAAATATCCTCCATTATTTTCTTTGACCACATTGTTTTTCTTTTTAATAAATGTTTGGAAATGTTCTATTTCTAGAGTGAATATTTGTATGAATCTGCTACCGGAAAAAAGTGTCACAGAAAATCTACCACAGGATTAGAGAAGTCAGGAAAAGGGAAATCAGTCAAGTCAATATTGATAGGGACAAATCTCTGTTTGGTTTGCTTTAGTTTAATGTCCCACAAAGAAGGGGAAGGGAGGAGTTAGTGCCAGGGAGGCACAGAGAGAGGGAGCTTTTCTGTGCATACTGTTTGCCTTTATGGGCAAGGATTTCCAAGATCAAAATTCTCATCCTTGTTCCTGAAAGGGGGAGAATGAAAAAAAGAAATGTGATCCATAAACATCTTTTCACAAACACTCTGAAAGGCAATCACCCACTCGAATCATATGTGCATTCAGCCATGTTAAGTCATCTCAGCCACCTAATTGCTTTCTAAACACACTTCTGTGTGGGTTGTGGGCTTAGGGAGAGGAATATCAGAAGGAACCTCATACACCGTAGCAGGGTGAGCCTTCACACCACAGGACTGCTCTTGATTACCAGTGCAATGAGATGAGAACTGGGCTCTGCATTTAAGCCTACAACATCGGTATCAGAAGTATTGTGTGTGTCTATGCTCTGCTTTTCTCACTCTCTCTATAATCTGACTCAAGCACATGTGTGCTCTATTCAAGAGAGACCTATTTTTTTCCCTTGTATAGTTCAGGCCTGAGGTCACCTACAATATGAGACAATGCCAGTACAATATTTCTTTGCATCAGACTTGCCAAAACACCACAACTCTCCACTGTGTTTAAAAAGAAAAAAAAAAACAAAGAAACCACAAGGAATTTTTATTTTCTACAACCCCAATCAGATGGCAGAAGAAGCTGCCAAATTGTATGATAGAAACTCCTACGCATAGAACCCAGTAGAGTTGTAAACTGAACTTCTGTAGCTTTTTAATTGTAAATCCAGATGCTTTTATCCACAATTCTTTTCAATGACCTTTCACTTGAAAGTCAATTTGTCAGTCTGCTTACAGTGTCTGAAGAAATCATCAAAGCCACAACATCAAGTCATTCTGAAGATGTTGCTCCCCACACAACTGCAAAATTGTTACACTTGTTTCCTGAGCTGGGGTGCTCACATCTTGCTCCTGCCTGCAGAACTTGAACATGCTGCTTGCTCCAATCATGAGCAGCAGCACAGAGCCTTGCACTTTGTAATCCAAAGAGAAGAAGAAGAAGGGAATAAAAATTACTAGGAAGCACAAAATCAAAGACTTTTCTAGTTGTTATGCCTGATCTCCATCAAGGGATTCCCCTTAGATAAATCTGGTTCTTTGTGTAACGTGGGCTACTCTGAAAGCAAACACATTTTGGATGCAATGGAGAAAAATCAATAACTTCAATAGTGCTACAACACAGATGAATTTGGCCTCTAGCTGCAGGGACAGGTACACGGCATAGTGCTGGTCTTGGCTCTCCTAGTTGAGCACTGAATTCCACACCCAGGCAGGCACAACAGCGTGGGGAATACTCATGCCTGCATGCAGACCAGGTCACTGCAGCACTTGCTGGCAGACAAACCACAGAAAGGTCCATTTGGAAAATGAATCCAAGAGCTCAGTTCCTCCACCTCTTGGGCCTGCAAGACAGAATTGAGAATTTCCAAAGTTCAGTCTCAGTTGTATTTTTGGTGCTTTCTAAGTTCAATGAGCCAGAAATATGTGAAAGGAATATTTGGTGGGGGTTGGGTACTCTTGTTTGGTTTTGTGGCCAATACAGGACCTGTCGAACTGTGGGGGTATAGAAAAGAACAAGGGAAGCTGAATACAGCAGGAGGGTGTTTTAATGTGTGGTTTCTAACTTGGAGGAAATTTACATGTACATTTTGAGAAAAAGCTTTTGGCTGGTTCTAATTATCACCTACCTATTAATTCCATCAATCCTAAGGGTGGTTATGCTCGCAAGTGTTGATTAATCTTACTGTTATTAATTCCTGTTTCTTTTAATTGCTGACAACGTAATCAGCCTGATGAAGAAAACAGAACAAAAACTGCTGCACTGCTGAGGTCACAGGCTACAGGATAGGAATCAGCAACAGATGATCTGAGTGGGGTTAAAGAAAGTGCTGATATTTTCAGAAGATATTTCTCTCTTCCCCTTTTTAGCTACTAACGAAGGGGAGGAACACGAATAGCCGGTGGGAGCTACCGCTTGTGAGTCATGAGGAGAGAGGACTCAGGAGCAGAGACATAAAGAGCAAGAAAAGCTGGCTGACAGTCTCCAAATGAAGAAGAACAGGAGAGAGAGAATAAAAAATTAGTGGTTTAGCTAATGCAGAGCTGCCCAGAGTTGAGGGCCACCAGGGCTGTGTATTTCTAGTCAGGAGGAGAGCAACACTTGATGCTTGGAAAATGCAATCTCTATGTCCTTGGACTGAGTAATTCTCCAGTCATTAATGAAAATATTTAATACTGTATGGGAAGAAGGCCAGCAATGATGACAGTTATCCCCAGAGATGCGAAAATTAGTGAGGATAGAGATGGACCTGCCCTTAGCTATCATCCAGACCTTATATGGAATAGAATGAAAAAGTTTTCAGGTTTGGAAAAGAAAAGAACAACTGAGCTTGGAAGCATAAATACAGGAGTATCAAGAGGATATCTGTTCTTCTATTACTGGCTCTGTCAAAATCAAGCAGTGTTGGAAAGCTCATGAGAGAGTCTGTGTTTGTGTGATTTGAGTCTGAATTCTAGAAGAAAAAGGGGTCAAAAGTTTATCCAAAGTTTAACCAGTATCTGAACTTTCCAATGTTGAGCTGAACTGAACCTCTAACCCAAATCACTCCTCCAAATGTGATGCTATTTAGATCCACTCTTTTAGTTAACCCACTTCATGCTTAGTTGTTAGACTGCCTTCACCCTGTTTGCTCTTGCTTACTAGCATGCATCTTTGGAGTTAATATGCCTGTGGGGATGCAGAAATTGAAGCCAAACTCATCGTGAAAGACATTAAGCTGTGTCCTCCTCCCACTCGCTTTCCCTGTACTCCTTCTACTTAATGCCTTGGCATGAATTTTAAACCATTTTATATGTCTTTTATGCTCAGGTACACTGCTCATCAGGGGAGATGTAGGCTGGACAGCCTCAATCACCTAGGCTGCTGTGGATGCTGCTTTCCTTGTTGGACCATTGATAGCACTATTACATGGTGCTTCCCTGGTTTACTGGTGGATCTCACCCAGTGCCTTTGCCTTTTAAGTGCCCAGCCTTGGGGAAGGAGTGGAGGGCTTGTCTGTTTCCTCCAGTCCAAGAAAAGTGCAACATGAGAAGGCCATGGCCCATGCTGTCACTGTAGTGCAAGCACCCAGGAATGGTGCCCAGTAAATATGCTGTGTCTCACTATGGGAGGAAGTGTGGGGTCCCAGGGACAAATCCGGACACAAAGTTTACTACTTTTATCTCAGAGTGGCTCCACTGGCACCCACAGGTCCTGCCTAAGGCTTTTCTGCATTATCTGTACACCAGCAGTGTCAGGAGAGCAATAAATTCCATCTCTTTCATGTCTCAGTGCAGTTGCAGTTTAAAACAGTAGAACTGTATTTCAGACCAGCCAGGCCAGCTTAACAAGCAAAAATAAGTTCTTCTTGTAAAATAGTCTCCATATAGCTTTGTCAGCTATAGGGACTTCAGGCAGCAGTTGTATCTGCTGAGGTGCTGCTTCTTCACAACCCTGTGAAAAAAAAACCAGATAGGGTTCCACATAGCCATGAGATTAAAAGCAGATCCTCAAAATTATTTAAAGTGTTAGGAAATAAAACCTGAAAAGTGAACTCTGAGGCTGTATAAATTTAGGATCCCAAACTCGCCTCAGTATTTAATACTTAATCTGTAGATTAAGTTGATAATTGCTGTATTAAAAGCAGAGAGGCTCTGAAATTTATTCAACAGATACTAGAAAGGTATCCCCCTTATAAAAGAACTCCTCAGATGCTCCCAGGCATTTGTATTTTCCTTTCCCAGCTGACTTTTCTGTTTCAATAGCAAGAAGCGATGCAACTTACAGAGAGACACCACTTCTCTTCTGTCAAATACTGCACATTCCAGAGTGCTTGCTCATGCTACATCCTTCCCTATGGAGCTGCTGCCTAACTTTCCCAAAGAATGATATTAATATCACAGACCATTATAACACAGTTATTTTCATGGAAGCCTGGGAGGAAGTCACGTGGCATTAATTGGTCCCTGGTGCCCATAAGGTCTCCATTTAGTTTGTTGTTTTTCACTCACATAAGCAGCAATGAAGTGAAAAGCTGAGGAAATAACAGTGTTTGTCTAATTAAGTATCACATCTATGGATGTGTTTATAGCTCTTTTTTTTAGAGTTGTGTAAAAACCAAACACATTCCTGTTAAATATTTTTTAAATAGAAGACTGTATGTTGACTTTCTGTCAAATTTTTACCCTTTTCATGGAAGAGCTGAAAATCCTCATAATCAAAAGATTTTGGCCAAAAACTAGTAACGATTCTATTCAATTCAATTCAATTCAGAAATGCTACTGTGGTTCAACAGGAGAATAATAATTTCACTGCCTCATTCTTCTCAAGGATTTAGACTCCTCAGCTCCCAAGATGCATCTCAGGGAAGACTGCAACAAACCATGACATCCTTTCTTAAAGAGAGGAAACACGTGCAGTTTAGGAGGAGTGCATGACAGCCAGTGTCAGTCAGCTGGGCATGTGCTCAAACAGCCATTCACACAACCAGATACCTGAGGCAACTGATCCCCACAAGGTGTCACAGCAGCATTTTTTAATCAAAACATTCCTCTTTTCCTCCCTCATCCAGCGGTTTTCAAGCTTGGAGGTATTTTGAATGAAAACTCAGGTTTTCAAACATCTATAAGAAAAATCTTTCTTTCCATGTTTTTTAATGGAAGAATGTTATTTGTGCATTTTTTGGTACTTGCCTATTTTTGTGCCTACATTTCTTAGCCTAAAATCAATGTGCAAGAAAAGCTTTGGCAGAGAGTGTAAAAGACTATGTCCCTCTAATCCACTGAATTTAAAAACTATCCTGATGATTTTGAATGTTGACATTGTGAGGCACACGGTGCTGGACATTTTAATAATAGCACCCAACTTCTGCCCTGTTTACTTCCAAAGAGTTCCTATTGCCAAAATCTGAAGCTTCTCTTTACCCATCAGAAAAAGGCTCCAATCTAATTATTGACCAAGATTGCATACTACAAACTAGTCAATAAAAAATTTTAGCAGTCTGAAGAACTGACTGGTAGTGCTGATGGAAATAATTTCAGCAGGTTGACACTTCATCAAACAGTGCTATTGAATAGCAACAAGACCTCTGAAAATTTACAGATTTCTTGTGTCTCAGTCTTACTGCCTTTTCTCAAAGCCCTGCCTGTTGGTTGACCAAGGAACCCATTAGAAGCAAAAAGGCCTCACAAAAAAAAGACTGCGAATTTTTATCTGAAATCAGCCATTTCAGTCCATTTCCACTCTGTAACGAACTGAAAGGCTTTCTTGTTTTTATTCCAAAGCTGAAAGAAAACAATTTTTGAACTTCTACAGTTGTTGCAAAATGGAATTGTCATCTTGTGGATAACACCACTGAGCATATGGTGTTGCTGTCAGATAAATCTCATTTAATATCAAAATTAATAACATTGCACTGATTGCATTCTTCAGTGTAATTTAACTCATTCAAGCCCTATCTTTTCTCATCTAAATAGACCTTTCAGAGAATCTAGGAGTTTTGCTGCATAATTTAGTCCATTTTGCTATGCAGCATATTTTGCTAGGCAAGATAGCCATTTTGCTATGGCATTTGCTTTGCTCTGCAAAGACCAACACAACAGGAAAATGTCTGTTTGCTTCCTCTTCCTGGAGAACCGAACATCTTGGAAGAAACCTTGTTCATCACATTTTAACAAGTTACAGTTGAGTTTTGCTGTTCCAAGTAATTTGAATAATCCAGAGAAATAGTCTTTATTTTTTTCCTAAGGAGCTTAGTCACATCCAAGCAACCCTGCATTGTTAGTGTGCATTTAGATATTTGCTGATGAAAGAAACTTAGATATCAAACTGTGTTTGCCCAACTGTGGCAATTTGTACCTTCGGTTCTGCAAACTTCATATCAATTTGAAGTCCTTTGTAGGTCTCAAATCTAAGCTAAAAAAACTGTATTTTAATATATCTGAAGTCACAATGTTCCTGTGAGGTAAGGCAGTGTAACTACATCTATTACACAAGGGCAGTTGGAGTTTAGGGCTGTGAAAACTCACATCCCTGAGTATTTGGACGCAGAGACCCTTAATGTCAAACGATGTTGTTTAGCAGCTGGATAAAAAGAGGTCCTGAAAGTTGCTGAGAAAACCTGGAGCAAAAAAAAGATATTATCTAGGGTTTCTCAGCAGCCACCTCAGATGAGACAAATACCTGCATGAGCTGTACCTTCCTCGTGAAGATCCTAAGTTTGCCCAGATATCAAGGAAGTTCTAAGGCTGAAACAGTGTTCTGCAGTTTGCTCGCATTCATTTTCATTTTGAAAAATATTTGTTCTTTCTGAATAGGAACTGCACACTTGCAGTTCAAGCAGAACAAGCCATTCCAGCTCTGTCTCAATTGCTTTTTCTGTATATTGAGAATGATGAAACTTCTATAAAAGTATTGAGTACCTATGGACAGAAACTGAGGTTGAGTCAAATTTTACTTGACACATCTCAGTGTAGACTGCAAGTTTTTTCTCCGTGTCCATGTTCATGCCAAAAAATATAATACAATTAGTACATCATACTTTGAAGGGCTACATCTTCATTTGGTATTAACAGGCACAGTTCCATGCACAAAGCTGTACCAATTAACCAGCAGAAGACCTACAGCTGTGGCAAGGAGCAAAAGGAGGCACAACACTTCCCAGGGTTTTATGCTGACTTGTGCTCCTTTTGTCTAACACTTGACAGGGGGCCCAAACTAAATATGAGACTAGAAGGCAAAGGGCAAAAGAATTACACTAATTCACAAACAGTCTCATATAACTATTCTTGTTGGCCCTTTAAAAATTTTTAACTGTCTGCCAAAATAACTACACATGAATGAGATCACCATGAGCAGTCAGAAAGTCTTGCTATGCGAGAGAAAGATCTGCTCACATTTGCTTAAATCAATAGAGGGATTAGTACAACAGAAGAGATTACAGTCTGGCTCGCTGGCCACCATCCACCTATTTCCTTATCAGGCAGTCACCAGAAGTCGACAAATTTGTGCTTTGAAATCCAGAGGTTGTTTCCATAAGATACTGATTCCCAGTTCAGCCAAGCACTTCAGGATGTGAAAGTATTATTGGTTTCATTCGTCATTACCTGCTGCTTCATACAGAAAGGATCTACCTTGAACACAGGAAAGGAGACTACTGTACTACTGTGGGCTCTCCCTATTTTCTTTTCTTTGCATAAACTATTTCATGAATTAAATAAAAAGATTTCTGAAGAACACCACCTGTTTTTCTGTTTTGAACGAGAAAAAAATCACTTTTCTCCCCACAACTTTTTAAATCTCATATATACATCATTTGCATACCAGATTGTCATTCAGCTCCAGATTGTATTTTATTCAAGTATATCTTACACTTCATTTTTGTCTTTCGTCATAACTTCCCTGTCCCATATTTATTAAACAAATCTCAGCTCATTTTTTTGTTTGTTTGGTGTGGCGTGGTTTTTTTTGCCGACCACAAAGATTATTTATTTATTGGTTTGGTTTGGCAAATGGTAAGACTTTTTTCTCACATAATTTTCTTTGCAGTTTTTTCACTCTTGCTAAATACATCACTTCATTAAGCAATGAAGTCTGCTACCTCTATCCCCCCTCCTCCAAGAATCACTTCATTTATCACAAAGATTCAGCAGTGACTAAAAAGGATAATAAGGATAGTTTTATGAGGTTGTTTGTGAATTATCATCTATAATTTTCCCTTTGCCCTCTGATCTCTCTGTTTGAGACCCTTGGCAAGAGCAGAAGAAAATTAGTGGAACTGAACAAAAAATCATGGGAAATGCTGTTCCTGATATTATTTTGCTCAACTGCTGGAAGAAAGGGAGCAACTTTAGTGGTAGTGTTAAGCTTACTAGTGCCAGGTGAGGTTTAAAGATTTCAACCAGATGAGATAATTAGTGTATGTATGCTCTGAAGCCAATAGAGAAAACCAGGCCAACCAACGTCTTTATAAACACTGTTCCAGTTAAACAGGGTTAGTCTGAGCTTTGGATGCTCAAGTTTGGATGCAGGAAACCCACTTGAGTGAGCAAGTCCTCCAAGAAGGCCAGAACTGATGAACTCAGGTCTAATAAGTCTTTGCTGTCAGTGCAAATTTGCTGAAGGCTACAAGGACTCAGCTCGTTAGGCTTTTCCTCATCACTAGCGTGATGTCTTCAGGAATTTTGTCACTTTTAAACCTCATGCCCTTTCCAGTCTGATTGAGTTGAATTGTCAGGTTCTAAAGTAATTGAGGGAAAAGACAAATAAATACTTACTCATACACTCACACACATATCTGCTTACATAATGACACAGAACATGATTGCATAAACTCCATCTCCTTAGGAAGTAAGACTAAAATTGAAGTAAATGTTAGCATGAAATAGTAAAGCAGCCGAGGCTTTAGAAGGCTTTCAACCAGTTCCTTTTCTTCTGAAAATCAGTGTGGAAGGTAATGGAGCAGCACCAATTTGCACCAATTTGGGACATCTAGCCCTTACTCTTGACTAGTTCATTGTATATCCAGTCTTTGCAAAATGAAAATGTCAGGTTTTTGAGACCAAGATCAAAGATGTGTTGGAAAAATGCTTGCTAGGGAATTGAAAACCCACAAGGGGTAGAGCATGAAGGCTAAATAATATTATTTTAAAGTAATGGCTACAACATTTTCAGGAAGCTTGCTTTCCCTGGGTATATCCCATTTTAAGGCATCACTGTTCAGTCTCATAAAGAACACTATTGCTGACAAAACAAACTCCAGTTCTTCTTGCTGTTTCAATTACTTCATTGATCAATTTGAAATGTCTGTTTGCTTGACATGACTGTGAGTGAGAATGATCTGAAATGCGATATGGCGTTGCAAGATGGTTTGAACAACTCTTTACAACTTTCTTCCTTTCTTAAGAAGGATGATGTTGAGCCAAAAAAAGAAAATGAAATCTGATCTAGGGAAGAACCTACAACAGTTATGGCCTTCCTTGATCCAATGTCCTAAATAATATTGCTATGTTGTGTTTCTTTTTTAATAACAAAACCAAAGAAAAAAAGGAACCACCGAATATGTTCCTCTGACCAAAGTTTTTATTAGGCAGCCTTTGCTGCCAAGTGATCTGTCTATAAAGATTTAGCAAACTGCTGCATTTCTGCATATGTGTCTCTGCCTTGGAGAGAATCATTGTCAGGCAGGAGCCTGAGACAGTGGTCCAAGTTACCCTTATTTCTACATTCCATGTGCTTCCAGGTAAATGGAACCTTCAGACAGGGTCTTTGTAAAGAAACAAAGAATGAGGCCCAAAGTGAATCAAAAATCATGCCTTGTACAGCACAAAAACTAGCTCCTTAGAAAAGAATATCATCTAAGATGACAGGGAAATACGTTTGTAACATGCTTAGTGTGCAGTCCAGAAGAAAAAGTCAAAAAGCAAAAGACCTGACCTTTAGGTTATTGACTCCTAAAGAGTGTCAAGATGGGCAATGTATTTCTTTCTAAGTTGGCCATTGGCATTGATGTTTCCATACTATACTCTTATAGACAAAGTAATTAGATTAACTATCCAAAAGCATGTCATATGGAAAAACAAGGCACCTTTCTTCCAAGTAATGAATAAAAAGACATCTAAAATATAAAGACAAAGTCAGCTCTTTTGGTGTGATCTTTGTCCTTGTCTAATGAATTGATATGAACTATAGCTCTCAGAACCTACCCACTGTATGTCAGACTTTGAACAAGAAATCAGATACTGTTAGGTGTGCACTTTCAGAGAGGCCAGACACCAAATTTAACAAAAGTCAGTAATCAGGATAGTATAGAAATTGTCTGAGCAGATATTAATTGTTCTGCACAGGTCAAACTTATCTCCTGTAATGCCGAACAAAAACATGGTTCATAGGTCAAAGCAGGGCATGTGTGAAAATTCTAACACAAGTTTTTCTGAGTTCATAGGCTTTTCTCAGCTTGTTCCTTGTTTCTTCATCATTGCAAGAACCACAGAAGAGAAGTTAAGATTGTATCCCCCCCAGACAGATTCTGACTGAAGAAATAATCCTATGTATGAGAACCTGTGAAAGTGGATCAATAGTTTAATAAAACATAGACTCACCTAATTCCTTGCCCCAATCCCACATCAGATTTGAAGTACAGGGTCAAGCCCCTGTACCCTATTTTTTCTGCTGCTCGCTAGATGTGTGTTGGAATCTGGCTGATAAAGAAGTGTTGGGAATATCTTCTCAGAAGATATTTCATACTCTGCAAAGTAGAGTTTTGATTCAGCCAAGCTTAAGGAAATCTTATAATATAAAGTTGACATCAGTTCAAAATCCCAGATCAACGTGGCACCCTTAGACTTTCAGAGAAGTTCAGGCATGGCGCCTCACTTGGCCACTCTTTCAGCTGCTTGATAACCTCAAATTGACTCTGAAAGTGTCTCCAAGGAATTTCATGATATAGCTCACACTCTTTGTTTGAAACGTTCCTCCCCTTGCAGATGATGCCACCAGTCTGATAAATCATGAAACAGCCCTCCTGCTGCTCAAGTCTCTCTTCACTGCAGTTTTCTCATGAATCCAAGTCCGTGTCTGGCATTTCCCACAGGGTACTGCGCTATCCGCAGCAATTAAAATGTATGAATGTAAGGGTGATACTGAGGAACTCCTTGGGCAGAATGTCTCTTGTCTTTCAGAATGTTTTCAAAATCTGTCCCAGTTGTTAGAAAAAAATGAAGCTATATGGTTAGGAAAACTGTTTGAAAAGATGCAATGTTTGACTTCTTTCCTCGGATCCAGAAGGTGCTACGCGTTCCTTTGATAACAGGCAACATGCTTTGTAGTTCTAGATAAGGTATCCATTAGCTCTACATTGTGTCCCCACTTTTCTTGCCCTTGTTCCTGAGAAAATTGGACAAGTGCCTGAGAAAAAATTCTATTGTGAGGAGAGTTATTATGAAAACTTACTCTGCTATTTTTCACTGACCTCCAAAATGAACTCCCTAATTAAGTGCAAATGGGAAACTGACTTGGAGCAGGTTGTCTCTAATCTTGGACAAGGCAGACACAGTAAAGTTTATGAACTTGATAGACTGAACCTGCCAAAAGTAGATTTTGCTTTTCTTCCATTTACTGCACTTAGAATATCTATAACATGTTGCTGAAAATTATGAAAAAGGGGATTCCTTAGACATCTGTTTGCACTGAAAGTAAAAAAAAAAAAGGGAAAAGCAGATGATATTCCAGATTTTCAGATGATAAACATTTGTGCAGATTAATGTTTTATGGAGTAGCTTTTATTTCTTCTTAAAGAATCTTTTCTTCTTAGTGAGCTGCAACATAATTGTAATAAATATCACTCACATTAAAATAAAATATTTTCCTACATACTGTGGAGCTTATTTCTACTGAACTTACATATAGAGAAAGTGTGTTAACAAAGAAGAAAAGAAATAAAATTATTTTGGTATACTGCAATATGTAAATTTCAGGTTTGGCTTGAGGTAAATGTAGGTCTTACAAGGAAGTTATAGGAAAATAGGAGTGCATTCCAAATAAGTGTCTATATGCATGCAGATAGAGCTACCAGAGATTTGCCACTTCAAAAATTATGGACAAAAATTTATGGCACTGTCTGACATGGACATGCCAGGCCAAGAGGGAAGTGATGGAAGAGTAAAGCATCCTCCATATAGGTTCATTCCTTCTTTGTGGTCTGAACAATGACAGTCCAGCATCAGAGAACCACTTGAAGCACAAGGTTGCAAGCTGGTCCTGAGAATACCCTAAGAGGTGAGGTAGCTCTAAGGGGTGCCACGCTTCCATGAGGTCCCCCCTGTACCCGTGGCAGGCACCACTGCAGGCCAGATGCTGGAGCTCTTTGACTTTGCCTTTCATGAGTGACTAGCAAAGTACCATCAGGCTTCTTTGTAGTGAAAATTAAAGGCCTTTTTCCTCTTTTGAGTCTGCAAGCAGAGACAAGCTAGAAAGGAGAGTTACAAATGCATGAGAAAAGTGATGCTTCTCTTATTCCAACAGATTGTTGTGGTAAATGACTGATTTACACCCATGCAAATGGCATGAAAAAGATCTGCAGTATTGTAAGATGAAGAAATAGATCAAGAAATGTCAAGTGACATGAGAAAGGTCATTAGAGCAGATTATGGGTCTAGAATTTGCTCACGCTTCGGCACTGCACTACATATAAACATTTGTTGCATCTTTCTTTGTGTTAGGAAGCATCCAAATATTTATGTGTATTGTATGTGTCACATCTAAGGACCATGAAGTGATTTCAAAGTGTTCTTGAGTACAAGCTGAGTAAGACTTCTTCTCTAACACAGATTGACTACCTGCCAGATGGCAAAAAAAAACCTCTTCAATTTTTAGCACTGTCTCTTGCAAAATGTTGAATGGCCTCAGTTCTCTTGATGCCTAGAATCTTGTACCACATGGCCCTATGGTAATGTGATACACATAGACAAAATGGTACCACATAAGCATACAGATGGTACTTTCACTGAAAGCCAACAGTGGATGCACACGTGCAGGCATGAGAAGTCGTTGTAGAAGCTGCATGTAAAAACCACAGCTAAAGTTCACTGTGTGACAAAACTGCTCCTTAAAACTACTTTCAATAATAAATGTCATCGTTTAGTCTGGCAAATCAAAGTGTGATGACATGGAAGTTTGTCTGTGCTATTCAAAGCCCTCACGCTGCCAAGCATCTTAAATTTAATCTAATTTGTTTTACCTGTACTTATTAGGACCTAACTCTGATTTACATCGCTAAAATCTTTCTTATAACCTTGGTATTTACCCAGTAAGTCTGTTTTGGTTTGATTTGTCTTGACTTTGTCTTGATTTTGGCTCTATTGTGATCTTTCCCTCTGGATTTAATATAAAGAGTTTCCTGATATTTATGAAACAAACACCTGCTGAAGTCCCTTGGGTAATTTGAGTCCATGAAGAACAATAAAAAGGCTTACCTTGAATATGAGACTTGGTAAACTTATTTCTTGTAATAGGAGAGCATCATGATTCCAATTTCGGGTTTTTCCCTAGAGTAAGCCCAAAATGTCAGGTGTCATTTGTCAGAGGTCCCTGTGACAGGCTCTCCTTTGACTTTTTCACCTCATAAACATGTCACTTCAGGTCCACGCTCTTTTGGAGAAATTTTCCACCAACTTTGAAGAAATGAAACTATCCTTGAATTATTTAAAGACAGAGCTGCGCTTCCATTTGTGCTTTTGCTGACGAGAAGATATATTAATTAAAAAAATCTAGTCCCATTTTGGGCTCAGATCATCATGTTCCATCTTTGTTTTGTCCTGAAGAAGATGACAGCATGGTCAAGTATTGCCATGTGTGTGAGGAAGTTCAGTTGGAGTTTGTCTCTGGGCTTTCACGGCTGCAAAGGCTTTGGAGAAACAGTAAGCACTGGAATAGAAGAGATTGGAAATCGATTTCAGGGTCTGTTACAGATTTCCTGTGTCACTCTATAGGCAATATTTTAGGTTCAGGTTTTCAAAAGTTATCGATCCAACGTTTGGTAAATTGATTCTGGAAGAGGATTGGTTATTATGACATCCAACTGCTAATGTTGCACATCCTTAGTTCATGGCTCTTACAGAATTCTGCAGCATGCCCTGTAAATACTGACTTTGAATACCAAATCAATATGTTTTAAATCTTTTCTTTTTTATAAATAATCTTTCTTTCATGTGGTAGCAAAAATAAATGATGCATTCTTCAGAGCAGGAGAGGGATTACTGAACAACTTCCAAATATGAATTGCTGGAGAGTGCAGAATTCTTCAATTTAGAAGAGGCGGCTGATACAAGAAACACAAAGAATTTTAAAAACTAATAGAAGGAATAAAGAATGCTGCTTCCCTGCATTTCTTTAATACTTAAAAAGGACCTATGGATCATGTTCTCACAATTAGATTGACTACTGGGCTAAATGAACTTCTGCTTGAATCCTGCTGGACAATTCCCACAGCAGACACAGAAATGTGATGTGTGATGCAGGTCAAATTGAGGTTCTGCAAATGTGTTCTCAGTCATTATTCATCTTAAGGGAGTGAAATGCACTCTTAAAGATTTGTAAAGTGCTCGAGATTCTCTTCTACAGGGTGTGAAAAATCATAAGTGTGTGTGAGTGCATGTGTGTCTGCACATGCTTCCTTGAGAGGACTTTAATTTATGGACAGAGACTTTTGCACACAAATAAACACAACCATACACAGTTTCATGGCCACTTGAATTAACCCATCTGGCCAGACTTCAGTGTCCTGGACGGGATTCATGCAGATAAGGAAAGAGGAAAATAGAAGTACTAGTAAAGCAAACTGGGAGCTACAAGTGAACTCAGGGAAGCTAAGGGTGTCTGGACCTATTCTACAGGAAATGTATTTCAAGTATTAGATTTTGTCCCTGTGTTTGCCTAGCACAACTTTGCACTGAGCTTCAGCCACTGCAGTATCTATGGGTTCTGTATCATTTAACGTGGAAGTTTGTACACTCTATTAAAGTATCCCCCTGGGCACCTGATTTCTATTTTCTTTGCCTTGTTTTCAGTACTATCACCACAGCAGCATTTACGCTCAAGATTACGTGTCATGTTTTGTTACAGCTTGATTTTGTCATGTTTCTGTCATACCTTTTCATTGGCTTCAAATTCAGTGATGATGTTCTATGTAAAACCAAAGGGATGAGTTATAAAATTAGGTCATTCCAATGTGAGTAAATATATGATAGAGGATATTAATTTAACAAGTAGGAATGTAAAGTTCTTTTAAATATCGTTAGCAGTGGAGTTTAGCCCCATGATTAAAGAGCACTTGACAAAGCTATTTCTATGATTAAAACAAGCTCTTAGCAAACGAGGAAATATTTCACCAGAGTTTATTTATCATCATATTCAGTCTGATCAAGTTTAGTAAAGAAGATAAATACAGTCTAATTGTTCAAATATTAACCAGCTGGTACACAGGCAGCATTTTCATTGCTGCTTAAATAACAAAATTGTAACTCAGAGAGTAGCTCACAGAAACAGTGTCACTGAAGGCAGCTTACTAACTCATTGCCAAGGAAATTCACCCTAACCCCTAAGAGTTTTCAGTGCCTACGCTGTCCTTAGCTAGCTGTAGAAAAGGATCAAAAGGAAGATATGTGCCTAGAAATCAGAAACAGACTTAAAACTCCTCAAGGAAACTGCTGCTGAAGATCAGACCTGCCAACAGACATTTGCAGATCTGAAACCTGTCTCACACTATTATGAACCTGAAGTTCTTCTTTTATATGAAATAAATGCATAGATTCAAGCAATACAGAGTTGAAAAACGAAGCTTGTATCTCACTCAGAAACTTCAATAATTTCTTCTTTGCCCTTCCACTTCCCTTTCCCCTAGATTTGACGTAGTCTGTGCTTCCTGAGCACAGTGAAATTCAACTTTGCTGATTATGACTTCAGTGCTGCAGACTTCAGCCCACTCATTTGGGCTCCTGCTAACTTCAGTGGCATGGTATCAGGGCTCCAGCAATGTCTTCTGAAAAGCCATTTTTGATATATGCTGATCTGTTAACCTTTTCTTTCTACTCCTAACAGCTATTATAGTAAGAAAAGTTAAGAATAAGTACAATATTTTTATGGAAACAAGGTTTATTCGGTTTCAGTTGTTGGTACATAAAAACTTGGGAGTGTGTAAGTGTGGCCAACTTGATTTCCAAGTACACAAACCATCTGTCAAGATATAAGCACACTTTATGAGGAAGCTGGCTCAGTTCTCGGCCTGTGCCTGACTAGTCTGAAGGGCTTTTCTCTAGCCCAGATCAAGATCTGCAATCATTTATAGAGCTGTTCAGGAAATTGGATTTCTTTTCCTCTGAAAAAAAATACAGGCTTCTTTATTTCAACCAAATAATTCACAATCAAAGAACAGAAAATGTAGCCTATGAAAATGTGCTGTTCCAATTACTAAAAACAAAACAAAAACCTCCGAAAACCCCTAACACATTTCACTTACTAGTGACTTCAAGTACTGTTCCTAAGACTGAGTTTGGTTTAAAGTCCCTTTTTACTGAAAATATTCAATTTTTTAATGAGCCAGTACTTGGACCTTCTGGTGTTGAAGGCAAAAGGAGATCTGGCACAGGATCAGCCCAGTAATGATCAAAATGAGGACTTCCCCTGATGATCTCTTCTGTAGGAATTCTCTATACAAAAGTTACAGAAGAGAACTGAAACAGAACACAATGGAGAAAACATCCAGAAAACGCTGAATTAGAGGCAGCAGATTTTCTCAGCATAGGCATCTGTACACTAACAGTGATCCAGCTTAAACCAAACTTGCAAGAAGATCCCTCTCCTCCTACATACTTTGTTTTGGCTTTGAACGACGCAGACAAATGTGCAATGCCTCCTCCTTTCCACAGCACCCAGGACAAACAGTTCTGACCTTCCCCAAAATTTTGATGCATCAGTACTGACCCGTTTCTCTGAAACCACTAATCCTTCACTACTTCTATGAAATAGAATATTAAAAGAGATTTCCTTCTGAGCCCAGTAAAGAGCTTGAAATTCTTCCAACTCTGCTAGCCTGCTAATCCTTAAATTATACATGATTTTTATATCTGGTCTAAGTGTGTGTCTCTGCTTTTAGTCACTGACAGACATGCCTTACTTTTGATCACTGCTACCCTGGAATTTCTTCAGCTGTACGGTGAAGGGTAAGTTACCTGTCTAGGGTCATCATATGACCACTATTTAAGAAAAACAAAAAAAGAAGACTCAGATTTTTTAAGTGAGTGCTTAGGAACAGTTCTCCAGGTTAAGATGTGCAAAAAGACTTTCCAAAGATTTAGACCTTTGAGTCTTTTAGAAGATACCAGCTCTGGAGCTTTATTCAGGCTCAAACATAGTGCCTGGATTTTGCAAGTTAATGATCTGCCTGTGTCTTGCAGGGCCAATATTGGGAGCCAGCAGGCATTCAGTCCGTTGGAAAGTTGAGTCAGTTATCTAAATCCAGCCTGAACGAATCCAATCTTAACCAGAAGTTTGCACCATTTGTCAGCACACATCTCTTCCTTCTCCCTTTAGGGGTTTCCAGATTGTATGTATCGCATTTCATTAGGGAGTCCTCTAATTTTTTGAGTGGCCTTATACTTTTTCTTTTTGGTTCACTGTTTTTGCTTTTGGCCAGCTCTGTCAAGAGATTTCATAAGGTAATTTCATTAAACTTAAGGAAGTTACCACACCGACAGTTTGCAGTGTGTTGTGAAAGGTGTAGTGACTTGGAAAGTCTGACTCGTTGTCAAAATGAAATGTGCTAGTGTTGTGTGTAAAAACCCACTGGCCCCTCAGGGAAAACAATGAAAATATTCAGCAAAGACACAAGTCTGCCTTTGTATTGTGTGTTTTCTGTTTCTCCTCTTCTATCTTTTTGCCATGGAGGCCCCCTGATAGAATATTAAGGCTTTAGCTTTTTATTTCCTTGGTAAAGCAGGACACAGACCTTCCTGCAATAGCAAAGTATCCAAACATAACTGCTAAAGGCTGTGAAACCTCTCTCGTTTGCAAGGAATCTGAGATGTCTAAAGGAATTGTGTCGCACGGAAGCTTTCTTCACAGGATCAAGATGCCTGACACTAGGGCTGTAATTGCTCCTAGCAGTTCCCAGGATATCTGGAACTAAAGAACTTAGGTTCTACAGCAAGTTCCCCAAGAGCTTAGGTCTATGAAAATGAAAATGTTGACTATCATTGTACCTGTTTTAAGAAGTTTCTTACATCTGATTCTTAGTTTAACCTATTGCTTATATTGCACCCTACATCTCCTAAGCATGAGGAATGAAAATCACCTTTCATAAGCCAGTGAAACTGCCATGGAGGAGAAGCAATCCAATCATCTTGCTTACCCTATGCCCATCACCACCATTTGTGAAACAAGGGTAGCTCCTTGTGCTGTGTTTGCCCTTCCATGCTACCGATGCCACAACGAAAGCCATTTTTCCATTAGGGGCGGCCTTTTCCCGTGGGCGACTCCTTGAATCCAAACAATGCACACAGTCTATGTAAGATTGTACTCCAACTGAGTGTGCCTGAAAGGTATAAACAACACCAAGCTCCAAGAGCTCCCAAAGGAAGTCGTTACTCCCTCTTCCAGTTATATGGTATGAGATCCATGATGTTGATCTTCGTGTTAAGTGCTGTAGGATGAATCATACATTGCTCTTCGGAGAAACATGCTCCACCTTTACTCGTGGACAATCCAGACCACACCAAAACTAATGATGAAGCATTCATTTTTAACAAAATGATTTTTCTCCATTTTCTTTCTATCTAAATGTATGAGGTGCATTGGAATGTCATACTGCACTTTGGGGGGGAAAAACCTTCCCCACTGCAATAGCTGTTCAAGTTGGACCCTGATGGACAGGGGTTTGCACACTTGGCTTTCTTTCTGAAAAACTGCCATTCTTTTCCTTGATTCATATAAAGCAATATCTTTTCTATTTATGTCCAGTCTCATGGCAGTTCTCTGGAGCTGGGGGTGATGCTGATGGATGAAATATTGGTCCTTACATTTTAGCTCACGTATGCCTCCAATCTACCATTAAACAAGCAGTCCATGCTGACTCTTGAAAGAAAATTAACAGTTAAAAAATTCAAGACAACTTCAAGACTGTGTCTGGCAACACTTTCACTGCTATGCTGTAAACAGACAAACAGCGGCACAAAATCTTCAGTGATAAGGTAGTGTATTTTATGAAGAAGGAAGCATGAATTACACAAATATGACAGTGGACCTTTAAAAGGCAGTATTGTGAAAGCCCTTTGCTGTATTCAAACACTTTCTCCTTTGAATTTTTCCTCATCTTTTCAATTTGTACTTATCGTTCTAATCAAATAGAAAGAAACTGTACTCACAAAGTTGCATCAGATGAAGTTAAAATACGATGTCAAAGCCAAATAAGCCTGTTAGAAGCCAGTTTGTCCTTTTTTATTAAGAGGTCGACTATCCTCTATTGATAAAGCTGTATCCACCTGGGAGCAGACTGCAGTTTTCTGTCTAAACCTAGACTCAGGTTCTGCAGGTGCAAGAGACCCCCAGCCCAATGGTGTTATATCAGGTCTTGCAGTCCCCCCAAGGCACCGAGGGATCTGGCAGCCCCAGGGGGATGATAGAGCTCTCTGTCGGTTGCTGCTAATCCACTAGAGGCCCTTGTGACACAGATTAAATGGTGCCTGGCACACTCATCCTCTTCATTCTGCTCAAAAGGATGACTTAAAGGCTTTTATTTAGTAGATATTCAAAGGGTGGTACAGTGGAAAAGTGATTCCCGTGGAAGTTGTGAAATTTCCCATGTATTATGAAGGACATTCTGTTAGGCAGAAGCATTGATTTGCTCATGTAGTTTGTGTTTCAGCAATTCAGAGTACAGTTTATTGTGGCATTTTGAACAGGATGTTCAGTGCTGTGCAATTACTTGAAATCTAGAAAGACATCCTAGCAATTTTTTTCCTATTTACAGTATTTTAGAAAAGCAGTTACCTAAGCATTTTTGAAGAAACATTGTGATGGCAGTTAGAAACTAATTAGTTTGCACTCTCTCTATTACTCATCCACGAAAATGGGAGCAGAATAGTGTGATTTTTTTAAAAGAGAAATATGTTACCACTGGGGTGGATGGTGAGATACTAGAAAACCTAAATTTGCTAGCGATGCAAAGAGAACCCCAGCAACTGGGAGAAAAGGAATCAAATTAGGGCAGTTACAATTGTCAGGAGATTAACACAATAGTGAGAAAAAGAAAAAAAACAAATGTACCAAAGGTGCAAGGCTTCTGGCCACACAAAACTGTACCCCTAAAGGTAGCCAACGAATCATCTCTAGTAACTGCCATCAGAAGAAAGGCCTTAGGCATTTTAGTTGCCATTTCTTCCTTAGGCTATCTGAAGATACAATGATGAATTTCATAAAATTCTGTAAGTCAACCAAGTATAAAAAGAGGTAATTTCCACTGAAGAGAAAACCCACCAAATTGGCTAATCAGTATCAGTGAGATAATTATTCATCTCTTTTTTGTTATGTACTATACACTACACAACATACTAACAGAAGTTAATATATATATTTATATAAATATCTTGTTTGAGAAATCAGTACAGAAACATTTATAACTGCATTAAAAAAGGTTTAGAAGGTTTGAGATGTTGCAGTGTTGTTGTTGCTAATAGGTTGTTTCTTGTGGTAGCAATGTCATAATCTTTCTTGTTTGGGGATTTAGGGAGCAATAAACCTGATGAGTCTTTCTCTGATCTTCCTGAGACTGGCAAAAATTAGGGACAACTCCACTGGGGTCAACAGGCTTGTCAATCACATAAATTGCTGTATGTGGGAGCAAGATCAAGCTCCCAGCCTCAGGGGTAACCTGAACATTGCTTCTCTTACCTGAAGCACCTGGAAACACATTCATGTGTTGAAAATACTTCCATGGAAAACAGGATAACTTCTTACACGTCTGAAGGGACCGAACCCACCTGTTTTTAAGGCTGTGCAATGGCTACTCATTGCGTGAGGGTGTTGGGGAACTTGGTCAGAGAGTGGCTGTCATCATTAAGTCTAAAATTAAGGAAAGCAGGGAACACTGATTTATTACCCAAGAAGCAGGTCTCTTATTTATGAAATGGAAAGTTTGCACACAAGTGTTTTCAGACAAGAATATTTCGAAGAATAGGTGAGAGGCACAGAGTGAAAAAAGGAATACTTGCTAGATAGGCAGGATTTTTAAATAGAAAAACATGGGTTTGATTAATAAAGCATTGAACCTGCACTATAGGCCCTGTGTTTTTAAAGATTTAGAAAGCTAATATAACATGTATCCAGTCACATAATCCTGTGTTCAAAAAACGTGAAATAATAATAACAATGTAACCTCATCCTCTGTATTTCCTCATTTCCTTAGGGCCACAGTTTCAAAAGGTCTTAAAAAACATAGCAACAATACACTCCAACACTTCCCTCTGGTTGTGGGAAAGCGCTGTGCCCTCCAAGCCTAGGTAAGTGTTGAAGTGTTCAGTACCTCCAATTTTTTCCTCTATGACCAGTTAGAGGAATGGGTCACATGTGGGTGTGATAGGGGTCAGGTATTTATTTCAGTTTTTGGGCCTGGCCCAGCAAGTATTTAAAATTAGGCTTGGGACTTGCTGTCTGAATAAGTTTCATGGGGTTTTGCTGAAATATTGTGGTACTTAGCTCTGCTACCAATAAGATTTTGCGGAAACGATCTCCCTCTGCAAACCTGGATACTAATCTGCATATACAAGACAGTGCATTTCCTTTTAGACTAATAGCATCCCCCCAAGTTGGTCTTTCAAGTGACCTATGAGACTCTCAAGCTGTGATGACACCACCCTGCCTTCCCTAGGCAGATTCTTCTACCTACACAGCCATTTTGGACTCTTTCTTGGATTATGCACGACCTCGGGGATCTATCAGTATGGAGTCTACTGGAAGATGGATGGCTCGAAGAAAAGTGAGGGAAGAGTCAGACTTGGTTGGAAATGTTTATCAGCCTCTCTTGGGAAAGCTAGAAAAAGCCTGAATGACTGACAGGAACAAAAGAAGGCATGAGCAGGCCTCTAAGGCAAACTGACTAAATTTGAAGAGTCCTGTGCACCTCGAAGAAAACACTCTCTATTAATAGGGATCATGAGCACCTGTAATTGTGCTAAATATTTCGTTCAAGATTCTTGGGTAAATTTATAGCTATTTACTTTTTCCTGTGAATAAGCAAACCGAGACATTAGGAAGCATTTGGCAGCTGATCTGTGCAGATAACAGCTGCAGATCTGGTTCTATAATCTAGCAATCCTCATCACTAGGTAACTGCTTCACAGTGCAACCTGAGGAGAGAAAAAGAAAAGAAAAGAAAAAAAGAAATCTCATTCTTTAAGTAATATAAACTGAACCATTGTTGGCTGGTGGTTGGTTTGGGGGTTTTGAATTTATTTTAAAGTATTTGCATCTGTTTTTCTCTTGTCCTTGAGCCTTCTAGGACAAACTGAATTTTGCTCCAGTGCTACCATTCCCCGAGTAGCTTCTGGAAACTAATTTTGTTAGATCCATTCTTTGATTTTAAAATAAGGGGATGCAAAATTCCTTCAAACTGTTGTTTCATCAACTAATTTTGCACAGGTAAACTCTCTGAGGGATCTGGCTTTGTTTATGATTTTGTGATAAATCTTCAAAATACTACTATCAAAATAACTTCTTTCCAGCGAGGACAAAGCCACACCATCACCACAACATTCTGGTGACTTCAGCAGCACATGTTATGGCAGAAATACTTCAGTCTTGAGAGTAGCCACTTCCCTATTTTTTTTAATTGTCTGTTTGTGCCAAGAATATTTGCCTTTCTTCTTCTTCTTCTTCTTCTTCTTCTTCTTCTTCTTCTTCTTCTTCTTCTTCTTCTTCTTCTTCTACACACATGAAACGGAGTTCTGCATTACAATGTGCTTCAGATCTGCGTTTTCCTGTGCCTGGAAAAGATAACTTCCCAGCCCATGCTGTAGCACTGGAGAGTAAATCTTTTTGTATGCATCATGCTTCAGCCATAACTGGAATGTTCGCAGCTTTGTGCAGTTTCTCAGAATGACTCAAAGAGTGGAAGCAAATAAAAAACCACAGAGATATTTGTATCTTAAATGTGCTTCAAGTAACTGCATTATTACCACAGCACCTTCTAGGCTTCCCGTTTTTGCAGATTGCACATTGTCACCACTTCCTAAATAGCTGTATTTATTTATTGAAACTCAGGGGGTTTATTTAACAACTCATGTAAAAAACACTTCTCCTTATCCAAGTAATTTAGGCCAACATCTCCAAATTCTTGTACCTATAAAAACCCAGCTCAATCCTTATTTAGACATACAAGAAAGTATTTTCATTTTCAAGGGAGCCAGCTGAAGCATTTGTGAAAACTGTACTTCTAATTCCTTTGGTTGCCTGGCTTTGAAATTAGGCCCAGCTCTCCAGTGCAGTTAAAACATCGGTGATATGAGAGTCTTGAGCTATGCCAGGGGCTGCAACAGAACCCTCATATAATTTTAAGTTAAGCATAAGCTTGAGTGAAGTGCTGAATTTGAGGTTTCATTGCCTATGACTGATACACGTGGAATTGAGGTGACATTGCTAGGAATTAAAATTATGTAGTCATGTCTCACTGGAGGGGGAATTCAGGGTATAATTCCCATTGACCTCTTCCAGGATCCCAGCACTTAGATTTGGAAATGTTAAAACGAACATCATTGTGTGCTCAGTCATGTAACCCCACAGCCAGGGAAGAGAAATCGTTTGGGAGAATCTAGGAGCTGGCTGGAACCTTTCTATGAGATATACCAGAAATCTCTTCCCTTACAAAAGGAGAATGTGTCAAAAATACATTTTGTCAGTGACAGATCACACACTTGCTCCCATAATCTTGAATGCAAGTTGGAAACTGTAAGGCAGATGCAGTGTGGGCTGGGTCCAGTGGAGCCGTGGCAGCAGCTGCAAGTCTACCTTGAGTGTCTGACAGCTGCGATCTCAAAGAACCACAGCACTCCTGGTATGAGCAGCGAACAGCAGTCAGTTGGGAAAGTGGCAGATTTTAGATTTTAGATTTTGATTTTACAGGTTTAAGCCACTGCCAAGTCTCTAGTGTCAGCCAAAACCACAGAGTTTCAAAATGTGCCTTAACGGCAAACCGAAAAAATCAATAAGCCTTCCTCATTTTCCTGGAGCATGACAGAAAGCCCACTTAGCCAATAGCTGTCTTTCTGACAGTTGCAGTGGGCATTGTATAAAATCATGATGGACAAAAATAAACAGAGGGAATATGAGGAATCTACTCATACTCCTTTGTGATAGGAGCTCCTCTGTGAAGAAAACAAATGGGTTTCACACCATGTAAACAGATAAAGCACTACAGTTTTGTACATCAGACATCAATAGCAATGCATTTTAACAACTTACCTGCATAAGTTCATTTCTGCATAGCAGACCAAGTATGGAAATGCTGAATTGAAAAGCTTCGTTGATTTACAAGTGGGAACAACAGTAGATAAAATTATAGTAAATTAGGAGAGATTGGATTAATAGATGGTCAAGGTCCTAATAACAAAACTCCGTTCAATTAAACATTTGCAGATTGAAAGGAAATGATGAGAGCAAATTATTTACCACAGCTATCTATAATTGTGGTTTATAATGAAAATAGGAGGCCACATTTGATCTCTAAATGAGTGCAGCTGCATGGATCTGACTTGTAATTTACAAATAATTTATCTGAAGCTAAATGACAATGTGTAAAACTATTCATTTTTTGCATAGGTTAATGTTAATTATATATACACCTTCTTGCACTTTTCACACATATAACGATGGAAGTTTTGCAGACAAAACCAAAAATACAGTCTCTTGAGTCCAACTGTTTCTACCACTGTGTTACTGAAATTTCTACTCATCATCTCATGACAATAGTTTCAAGGGATTTATGAAAAAGTAGCAAAGAATACACTTTCCCGTAATTTACTATTTCCTGTAATTCATCATACCATTTTTTCCCCAAATTGCTTTGACTTTTTTTCAGGAGTATCATATATCACAGTCCTACTGCTAGTGACCCTTTTTCAACTGATACTCTCCTGCCTTTGTGAATTGCTTATTAAATGCCATTTAATTGCAAAGACAACTATAAAACTAAAAGGCAAAGTAAGAGACAACTTGATGGTGTAGGACACTTGCCTAGAAGGCTAAATTGGCAGAGATTTGTTTACTTTACTTAAAAAACATTTATTTACTTCAAAATTTAAAATAATGCTTATGTGTAAAGTGAAATTGTATAGTCTGGGCTGCACAGAAAGTCAGACTAGATGATCTATTGATCCGTTCCAGTTTTAGGATACTTGAATCTACATAAAATCTATTGAAAACACTGGCAAATGCTCACTAAAGCAACATAATGGGAAGCATTAGTTACACATAAATAAATAAAAAACCACCACAATATTTTGAGGACAGGAATTATTGTAGGGGACCAACAGTGCAGTGTGCAGTATTCTGATGGGTGGGAAACTAGTTTTGCAGAAATTACAGCCCTTATCTGGCTTTACAGCTCTTGACAAGTGTATTTACAAATCATTTTAGAGTCATGCCACACCAAGTCTTCCTTTTGCCCATGTTAAATTGTGGAAAATAAAATCAACAGCTGGAGGAGCAGTACAAATCTTCCTCAGAATCACACCTTGCCACCAGTACTTATGAAGAACAGATGTATTAGAAACAAAACTAGGTAAGGTATTGACTGAAGATGCTGTTTTGGGGTACTAGCACTCCCTTTCTAAGGAAGGGAGATTTTCCCCTTTTATTGTCAAGCTTTTCCTTTTACATGTTGTCTTAAAAGCTCAGAGAAAGTAGACACATTGACCATCACTTTGGATTTGATGAGAATCATGAAATAGGCATCCAGAGCAAGCCATTGCATTTCAAGTGTTGCTCAAGTCCTTTTTCTGTATTTAAAGAGGTAACTGATTTTTCTCCATGTTTCATGTCTTCAGGTGCCCAGGTTTCTCTTGTTTGAAATTTGCTCTTCTCCAGGATTATGTGACCAATGTACAGTGAACAATTTCTCTTCTCCTTTTTGTTTAGTTTGTGAAATTAATCTTGCATGAAGGGAGATCACAGTTACCTCACAATTATTTTCCCTTTTGTTGTTTTGTGTGTCTGAATTGACTGAGAAGGTCCAAAATATATCCTTTAGTGCTGAGCTGTGATCACCCATGGAAGTCACATACAGGAAGTGAGGAGTTGATCCTGCAAGGCAAAGATAGTGCGAGTTGAGGGCAAGTTGGAGATTTTTTTTCACAGAGTGACTAGTTATATGCCATTAATCTGTATCTTCACTCCATGACCTAAACCTGCTGATGTACACAGCCTCTAATGCATCTCAGAAGACCAGCAATACCTACCTTACACATCTGATACTATATTTATTTCCAACATATGTTAAAAATAGTCTTTTAAAAAATTAACCTGTGTTTCTGTAATTGTCTTTATCACTTTGTTACTTCACCTCTTTGTTAGTATTAATCATCAATAACTTCTGTTGGGTGACTGAATTTCAAAAGGGCTCATTTCACACACATCCTGGAATCTCTTTTCTAGGATTATCCCCCTTGTGCCAAGATGCCCACACCTGTTCCTCTTGCTTTTAAGTTTTCCTATCTGTAAAGGAGGCTTACCCACCTCTTGATGCAATAGGCTGTGTTTGCAGCACATCTTTGAATCCAAGTATCTCCATTCTATGTCCAGCCAAACCCCTGTATGAGTCTCTAGCACTGATGAGTTCCTGGGAACCATATTTTGCTCTCAGAGAGCATTTCATACCTGGGGAGCCAGATCTGACTCATTGCACTGGGAGACAGTCTATTGTCTGCATCCCTAAATGGCCTGTGAAAGCCTTGAAGAGGCATCTTGCTAAGTTGTAAAGGGCAACTGATATTTTGTCAGTATGTGAGAGGTTTGATATAAAAATACCAGACTTATATGCTTTTTCCATGTCCTTGAGACTTCAAGGGGTAAATGTATTCATTTCCTTTCATTTTGCATCCGATTGCTTTTAGGATCAAATCTTTCCAACGCTGATACCTATGGCAAAACTCCCTCTGACATCCATGAGACAGGGATTTGGCCTGTAGGAATTAGCATCTGGGGAGGAGGCATTGAAATAAATGGTGATTGTCAAAACACATTGGAATTTAGAGCACATTTGTTGCAAAGATAGAAGCTCACTGGGGTATCTGATTGTCAGAGTCAATTTTATTTTCCTCACTGCACATATGCACATATTTGAACCTTGTCACGCTGCAAAGGGAAATACTTCATTAGAATTCACTGGGGTTTATTCACAGTTGTTTGTACACGAGGTCAATAAAGATTGTTTTTGTTTAATAAATTAAATAATGGAATGGCCTGTTCTACCAGGAAATCGAAAGAAGTGCATTTATCCCTAGTAAAGATGAAATTCTGCTTTATAGGGTGCAGAAAGCTTGCAATGTATATTATTTTTCAAATAGTTGAAAGATTTATAGTGGCAAGTGGATTCTTTTTCAGTCTCGTGATCATATTGTCTGCAACAAAGCAAATGTTACAAATGAAAACAAGAGTAAACCAAGAGCATTTCCATGTTCTGTATTTTCAATTATGATTTTAGCAGAAATTAATCACTTGTCTTTTTTTTTTCATTTGGAAACGGTTTTACTTCCCTTTTCCCCACCGGACATATAATTTTGATTTATAAACACAGCAATCTGGAGCAAAGGGAAGTTTTAAGCACAGTACACACTCATACCGAGGCCAAGTTTTATTTTGCTTATTTTTTTTTTACATTTTCAGATCAATTTTAGTTTTCTACTTTAGAGATTAAAAACATGGTTGCAGAAGACATGTTTTGCCTATTTCAAATTCACACAGACCTAAAGTTTCATGCTGCACCCAAGGCCTCATTCTATAAACACAGTGAAGAGTTCTTCCAGTTAAAATGTGCTTTTAACTGGGATAAACCTGTCTCCCAATGTTAAAACTTATAAATCTTCTCCATGGTGCTATTTACAATCCAGCTACTGCATGCTTACTTTATTGACTATGAATGAATAAATCAGTTTTCCACATCACCCCATTCTCTTTGCTGATGTTTTGATTTGGTGTCTATCCAAAAGTCTCTGATCATAGACACATGATTATAAAACCATCTCTCGCACTGAAAACTATTTGAGAAACAAGCAATGGAATTAACTTCTTTTAGATATTGTTTTACACTGCACATTTGAACTTGGGGATATACATTTTTCACAGGGTTCAGTTCTGCTGGGCAGAACACTCAGATAAGACTGCAGAAGCCAAGAAATTAAATGGGGGTGGGGTGCAGGGTGTCATTCACTACTTGATGTGAGTTTCCACAACACAGAATAGATGTCTTTAGCTAAAGTGGGCTCTTTGAGTGGGTGCAGGTGTCTCTATCCTTTAAAGATTTTTAAATCCTTTAAAATAGTTTCATAGGTTTGTTTTGATAAAACTGGGATTTTTTTGTATTGCGCCACTCAAGTGGAATTTTTCAAAACTACAAGAGGGAAAAGAATGGGCCATCAAAGCCTTATGCTATTTTTTTTCCCATTCCCTAAGTACCTAGGAAATCCAGAAGAGCGTTTTCATTCATGACTTACGCTTGAATTTTGAAAACACCCTGTAAAAGATTGTGGGAGATCCCTAGAACTACTGGGAAATGTTTTATAGACTGGCATCAGACACTGGCTTGGGTCTCAGCAATAACATCTGTCATTCTTTTCTCCCCATTACTTTAGGGAGAAGAAAGATTGACATGAGCATTTCTAAATGGGGAGCTACTTTGTGTCCTGGGTGGAATGCAAAGTAAGAGGGAAGCTGCATAGTGCAGGTAGAATCTAGTGATGGGAATAACACGAGGATGAGGCTTGCAAGGTGTGATCTCACAGCAAAAGAGCCCCTGAGAGCCGAACTAGGTGGAATTCAAACTCCATTTGAAGCCTTTCCTCAATTTCAAAGCCAAAATCCAAATCTTATTCCACATCTCATGCACAGGTGAAAGGCCACTGAAACGCAGCACTTGACAATTCCCCTTGTACAACATAGCTTTTAAATTGAGTCTTTTATAAGCACATTGTAATCAGAAGAGGACAAAAGTCCTTTTTTAATTGTAGAGAACAGTAGATAGCTGAAGAGAATGTGGGATACGCAGAGACTAGCAAATGAGCTGTCTTGGAAGATCTTGTTTTCATTACTCTTGATCTTGTAAAGATTTATGGTATCAGTATTGCCTATTCCAAACAAAATGTCTTTTTGTTTATACTTAGCTAAGGCCTGTGCACCTAAAAAGGTTGCATTACATTTCCTGAAGCCAAATTCCTGTATTTTATTACCTGGGATAGAGAAGTACCATGCTTTACCCACTTTATTCTTCAGATGATCCTCAGTCTTATTACAAGGGAATCAGGTTTTGTCATGCACTGCCTGATGTGCCTGGCTTAATTATATTAAGTCCTTCATAACTTGGAAGAGAAATCAGTTTCTGCATCAGTCTCAGAAAGTCCAGGTAACCTTTCAGTGCATGTGGCTTGTTCAAATCTCAGTGGTAGCAGTTCAGGTGTCAAGGAATTAGACTGAATTCACCATTTAATATAAAAGAAAGAGCCATTTAAAGGTAACAAGATTGACTCAAGACAGAGTCACCGGTGATTTCATGCTGTTTGTCATTTTCCTTCTTTTCATTTACTGGAATAAAACATGGAAGACACATTCTTTTGCAATACTGTGCAGATCAGCCCCACAGTGGCACCTTCGTTAAGGGTTATATCTTCCTTCTGTGGTTTGACTGCTACACATCTAACTCTGACCCTTTTCCTGAATTGCCTCAGTTAGTAGCACAGTTGCACTACAGTGTTGCTGTGTAATTTGGTGGTGGTTTAGTCAAAAGAGAAGTGAGGACAATTTCACTCACTTAAGCTCCCAGTTGTCCTCTTTATCTCTCCACTGGCCTTACAGAAGAGTAACAAGACACTTAGAGAATCTGGGCCTCTGCCTTCTTTTCCTGTAACAGCCATCAACAAACTGCACCAAGGCACAAATAATACAGCTAAGAAAAGCTAAAAACCGAGCCTGAGATAGTCCAGCAACTGTCCATTCTAGAGAAAATGAGAAGACTCAAATTTTGAGGCAGATTATCTCTCTGGGACTATTTCAGACGGGAAAAAGTACTCTGGAACAAGAGAACAGAACATTAAGATCTCAAAAGCAGTAACAGACAAGACATTGGCTTAAACAGCTCCTAAAAATAAAGAATTAGACTTTGCCCTGGGAAACACTGACACCAGCATGTGACCTATCACAGAGACAGAGAGAGATACAGTGAAAAAAAATAGTGGGGATACAAAAAGAATGATCATATCACAAGTAAAACAACAGTTAAAAGGAAAGCTGAAGACAAATGGTAAGAGAGCAAGAACAACAGATGTTTTCCCTTAAGGTCATAAATGAAAACAGAAATTCTGATGCACAGGAGCTTTTCCAGAGAAATACATCTATATCAGAGCACTAGTGAAACAAGAACAGAGCTCAAAGAATAAAAGCAAAATAGTCTCCTTTTTGCAAAGTGAATTAGTACAAATACCCAGCCAGCTGATTCAAGGGCAACAATCACATCTCTTCCCACCAAGACATGCTGTCTTTTGGTGATGCCTTCACAACTCACTACTCAATAGCAAGGTAACTAGGACAAGGTTTGGTCTGAAGTGATTGTTGTGCCATGCTGTGCTCAGCAATGGGAAGCAGAGGAAGGGGAAGGACAGCAGCACTGTCTGAGGCACAGACCAGGGGCAGTGCAAGGGGCAAGCTGTTGAGTCCCCTCACCAGTACATTGCCAGAGCTCATGAAACCAGAACTATCCTGGCTGAGTTCAACCAGCATCACATTATACCTAACTAGTGAGTAAGTAAACGAGGCTAGAGAGATCCCAGAAGGGTTTAGGGGCTCTGGCTCACAGGAGGGTGGTGTAGTGGGACTCAGGAAGGGCCTGATCTAGGATCACTGATGGTGGGGAGAAGTCCCATGGGAGACACGGAGTTTCATGTGCTGAAACTGTCCCTTAGACATCTGTAACCGACTATTATGAAGGAGCTCAAGAAATCTTTGCATCTGTCTTCACAATGTCTGTTTCTGTATCCCTGTTACGCAGTTTTCTTGAGCATGTTGTGATGCTCACAACATGTTGTGTCATGGTTTACGTGCAGTTAGGTTGATGCACCAACAGATCAGAAATGACTAAAATTTGAGATCCTTGCAATTATCTTTTTCATTGTGAAGTTTCTTGTCAAGTGCAACATAATTTCCCCTTAAGGAGGCAATGCTTTTTAGACAAGGAGGACCAAATATCCTCCTCTCCAAAAGCAGCCGCTGTTACCTTTCTAATCAATTAGATAAAAGCTAAGGCATTATCCCACCCTCCCACTACTGCCAGACCAGGCCAGCTCTTTCCTTCACTATCTCCACCTGCCCACAACAACTGCCATCCCATGCTCTCCAAGGAACATGGTCTGCTGGGGTACTGCAGATTTTGGGCTGTAAGGTGCCTCTTGGAAGTCATAACAAGCAGTATGTGAAGTGCCAGGGCAAAGACTGCACTTAAGCAAACACTGATACGTTATCCTATCCTAACAGGTGAGCACACCACTGGCAGCTGTGGGGTGGGCACATTCACAACCCTGACTGTCCACGTGGATCTCTGCTCTTTGTTTTTCTCTAGAACATCCGCATTTGATTTCAGCTCCCTTTCAAGACTGACATTATCAGTATGAAATATTCACAGGGCTATTGGGTCTCCGCAAGAGGGAATGGCTGGGATCTGAGTTCATGTCTAATCCAAACACCTCCCCAGATTTAGCTCTGCCTATCAGGAAAGATATTTTAGCACTGGGGAAGATAGGGTTTGGAGCCTGCATTCAGCACACAAACAACCCACCTTTGAATGGACCTTCCAGATGAGCTTTTCTGTCACTGAGAAAGTTCATGGAGGTGTTAAGTACAAAAGCATTCCTGAACCAATACCGGAAAAAAAAGTCCCACTTTTGCCAGGAAATAAATCGTTTTCTGTGTATTTTTGAAAATGTTATTTGCATAAATAGCCAGGAAACAAGGAAAACGGGGGAAAAAATGTGCTACTGTGATTTTCACAGTTCCAGTAAACATAGTTCATAAGCAGAAGAGCTCTGGAAACCATCTGGCTGTGCAGTGTGTAGTGCATGCTTTGCTGGGCTATAGACATATCTGTTGAGTACAGGAGGATAACAGAGAGTTATGCTACAGAGTCTGACTGACTGTCAATGGAAATGAGGGTGTGTGCATGTGTGTGCATGCGTGTGCAAGCGTGTGCATGTGTGTTTGTGTGTGTTTGGATTGTTGAAAGAGACAGTGGGGAAAATTCTAATGGAGCTAAGGGACTTAGAAGCCTGTGCCCCATTTTCTAAGTGACTCCTTGTTGGGGATTCAACACATCATGGCAACACCATAAGAAGGTGCCACTCCTCAGTCAAAGCTCTATAATTAACTTGAGCTGAGAGCTCATCCTGCTCATGTGGTGTAACTCTAACATCAGGATGGCCCCATCACAGTCGCAACACACAGACATTAAGCACAGACAGCTTGTCGAGGGGTTGTAGATTGTTATGCTGCCATTACTCAGCTGTGTTTGCCAGAACATTGCATCCTACTGTGATTCTACGTGCATTTTTTAATAGGACTTCTAAAATATTTAGTTACCTTAAATGCTTGCTGCCTATTTGGGAGAAAAAAAAGAAGGAAAAAAAGGACGATGCAAAAGTTGAATGCTCACAGTTTAAATGAACCAGAGTGTTGACCATGAGCAGATTCATGAAAAAAAATATAGCACTATTATTGTGGATTTCCAATTGCAGATCCAAGAATAAAACTGATACAATATCTAATCAAAGAGGAAGTAAATGACTGGAAAAGAAATAATACTAGTCATCATTGTTTTATGAACAATCGTTCTCCTTGGACAGATTTGATTGCATCCTCTGGTGAGATGATAAATTTGCTTGATAAAAGTGACTGCATAAATGTAACAGACGTTTTAAGGCTTTTCACTACTACTACATGAAATCCAGACTTTCAAAAATCACACTATTTAATACATCATGGGAGGTACTGAATGGTATAATGAGCCAGGTAAGCATCAGGTCCCAAAAAGCAGTCATCACCATAAGGGCCTGGAGAGGGAGGCTGGGTGCTCTAAACTTGTCTTTTGATTAGTCAGGAGAAATGACTGACTGCAGAAGTCTTTGTGTTTCAGGAAAAAGAACTGGACAGATACATATACAGCCTATTAAATGTCTGCAAACAATACCACTCACCCAGCCCCACACTCATCAGCCCACCATGCCCATTAAACTCTATTTTGTATAGTATGTTGGGGAGGAGTTGGAGAGATACTTGGATTCAGTTTCTCAGATTAAAAAAAGGAAAAGACCTGCTAGTTTGAGGATTAAACATTAAAGAATACAAATAGGTTTGGGTTTGACTCCTAGAGCTGTTCTTGCTTAAATCTGAACTTCCTGAATTAAAATGCCAATGACATTTGAAAACCATTCTGCAAAAATACGTCTCCCTAGCCATTATAATACCATTTTACTGGGACTCCTTACTTTTCCTGCAGTATTTCACAGCAAGCAGACTTCTTAGTTTAATATACTTCTTTCATAAAACAGCTTGAAGATCATCTCTGTTTAACAGTTTTACATAACCTGTGAATCATGAGCTCCTTTCATTATTTTTATTGTTAACTACAATGCAAACAAAAGGAAAAGTTTTCTGGGGGGAGAAGAGTAAGAGGCTCCTTGTGTTTTTATTTTGCAAAAGGTCTCTCTTGTAGGGGGAGGTAGATCACTTCACCATTGTGAAAACTGGTGAGAATATGAGCATAATCTAAGTGAAAGAGGGCTGAGCATTTCCCCCAGACATAGAGAAGCAAACAAAAGACAACAATCTCAAAAATAAAAACAATTTATTTCTTTTTATGAAGATACTTTTATTCATCATTTCTGCAGCAGAAATACTGGCTTTGTAATCTATTATTTTAGTGTAATACAGATGAAATTTAATTTATTAGCTAATATACCTCTGATGTTATGCATTTCACTGCATCCAGATGCTGTCATTTTAACCTAAACCCAGGAAACCTGTGGAAAGAAGGTGAAATAATTACAGATAATTGAAAAACTACCTGTATAAAAATCTTTCTCTGTAGCTTATATTTTAGATGTCTTATACATTGTATATAAATGTTTAGGGAGAGGACAAAAACAGTCCTGGTCGTTAGGAAATGCAGCACAGTTTGTTCAAACCCAGTGAACAGGGAGATTTTACTTGGAGCATGAAAGGTCAGTGTCTGGCTGATTGGGCAGATATGGAGGAACGGTCCAAGGTGCTACTGGGGTGGCTCTTCACTTGATTGATAAAAGGGAGTTTAGCAACAGGGTAATTTTTAAATTCAGTTTTGCATTCCTTAGGAGGAGGGAGTGCACTGAAATGAATACTGCTGTTACAAATCCAAAAGCATCAGTTTCCCATAAGCTTCTGAATGGCTTACTGCTGTTCATCACAACCTCACAGTCCCTTCCACTGAGCATTAAACTGATTAAAACCCTCTCCTCCTCTGGCCTGCTTTACAACACAGATAGTCTCAGGTGCTGTGCTTGAACCCTGTCAGACCAGAAGCTGATCAAACCCCCTGGATTCAGCAGTGTAACTTCTCATGCTCATCAATGCCCATGGTACAGCCATGGCACCCTTGCACTAGCTAGCATTCAATATCAGAGACTGATCTTCCTCTGTGTAACTGCTGCTGGAGATTTAAATTGTTTCTGCTTTCCCTCTCACATCCCTATGAACTAACCACACACTCTTGCTACTGCTGTTCTGTAAGTGCCTTGAAAAGAAAACAGAATTAAAAAAGAAAAAAAAAGGATCAGAAATCCCCTAACTAATTTTAACAGCTAGAGAACCAGCAAGCAGAAGTGTGTGTGCTGTAGAACCGAAACAGGTGTGGTTTGAGTGTTTTCCACATTTGGTCTTGGCAAAAATATGAACAGAGTGTATTAATTCCTCTACACTGATAATTAGAGTTTGGAATCCATTATCTGATATAAAAATTCTTGGCAGAAATCCTCACGTGCTCAAATGGACACGAAAACCCAATAATGATGTTTTCCTTTCTTTTTTTCATTTATTAGGAACGCTTTCTAAATGCACCAATTTGTGTGTGAATTTTACTGAAGGATTTTTTTTTTTATTTAGCGTGCTTTAAATCTGAAAACACCCCTGCTCCTCTCTTAAACTGGATTCTTAATCTTGAGCTGGATTCCATGGGTCCATCTCAAACAAATATCCCAGTGGTAAGTTTGCATCTCTATGTGTCTGTCTGCCTCTGTGCTTGTGTACTTGCCCATAACACGTACAACACAACCAGATTTAGAGCACTTCCACTGTAAGAATAACCTGTTGTCATCAGCATCTCTCCTCAAATGTAAGAAGCCATATATAAACCACCTTCCTGAGTCAGAAGTGACTGATAAGTCTTGGTAGGTAAACAAGGCAACATGATGTCACATTGCCTGGCTGCATAGTGGGGACTTTTTCTCTGTCATCTTTTCTGAAACTCTATAGTGCTGAGCAGTGTGTACAGCAGAGACATTGGTGCTCCAGACTTTGGGAGGAAGTACAGCTGGCAAGGCACTTGGCAACACAAGGTTTAAGAAACAGATAAAATAAATGAAGGGCTTGTTTGGCATTGTAAGTTGCCCATTCTGCCTTTCTCTTATTCTCCACTCCCTCTACTCTGTGCAAGCCTTCCATAGTCACCTTCAGCCTGGAGAGACACAAAATCTCTGTCAAGAAAATTAAAGCTACCCTGTGTGTGCATTACCTATGCTGCCTGAGGATCCTATAGATGTTATGCTGTATAGTGTGCTGATGGTATCCCTCAAGTTTCTGCTCCATGGTGTACACAAGTTGCTCCTTTTCTCAGGTTCCTCTAAAGATCCTCTCAACATCCATTGTTTTCACAATGCAGAGAGTAATAAAGGATTGATAATGCTCACAAGCACGCCTGTAGCAGTGCATTATAATTGAAATAGTCACTGGAAAACATGTAGTCACCTCTCAGAGCAGGGATTACACTGACCATATGTCCCAGCCCTTTGGCCCTTAGATCAGCCTAACTCTTGAACTCCCTAAAGTCTGCTGTTACAACAAACCTTAGCATCTTTGTTGAGGTTGTTCTTGAGGTCTTTAGGATGCATAGGTTTGTGTCTTATCCAGGGGTGCTTAGTTAGAGGTTCCCTGAGCCTGTATAGGTGCTTTACATACCCGCCAGATAATTGGCTATGAGAGCAGGGCACTTGTTTTGACTGTGTTTTAGAAGAAGAAAAGATGGTCCATCTATTTTGCGGAAGACAAAGTTTGCTGCTGGCTTTTAGACACTGACTTCTGAATGGGCAGACAGCCTGTGTCATGCCAAGTGAGAGGTCAAGGTTTCTCCTATATGTTCTGTGATCTGTGTGTGGCCTTTCACCAAAGCTGGGGCTTCAGGGCTCACAGAAACCAGCCAAAGCAACAGGATGTTCAGAGATTTACAGATATTCAAGAAACATGGTTCTTCAGACCCGAAGAATGTTTCAGTGGTTTCTTCTTGTTACATATTTCTGTAAGAAGAAATAGCACAACAGCAGCAAATTATCTTTGGGGTTTGGGTTTTAGGGCTGGGGATTTTTTTTCCCCCATTTCACAAGTTATTCTTCGGTAAAAAGGACCTTATAGTTTAAATGGTCAAACTAATGTTTATACTCCATATGAAGCTTATCCCATACTGAAGTCATTTGAGACATGGATTTTGTACTCCAATACATGTCATGACTCTAAGTGCTCTATAAACACGACATTTCCATCTTGTCTGAGATTAAATCACTCAGCTCTTTTCTGGAACTCCTGAAATCCTCACATTGCAGCTCTCATTTTCAGCACTATCATTCATTGTTACCTATATTTGAGAGTTAGACTCTTCCTTTTAGATCTTCAACATATTAACATCTTCTGTATAGTTTTGTTGATGTAATGCTCTTTTTACCTTCAGATTTGCGTTTATTTCAGTGTACTTGCTTTGGTTACATTTTCTAGTGGCAGTATTCTCCTCACTGGCTGAATTCACCTCTGTCTACTCAACAATGCCCAGCAATCATTTTTATCCAAACTTGGCCTCTTGGTAGTTCCATAGGAAAAGTCAATGACAAACAAGGGGAATTCTCAATGAACAGATAAACCATGTTTATTTCTACATATACAGGCTTCATTAGTTTTTTCATTTGTTGGCCAAATAGGATAAAATGGAAAGCCCATCCTCCATAGATGCCCAAAGGACATGGGTTTATTCAAAGACAGTGCTCAGGAAGGGTGGGGTAATGCCAAAGGCCCAACGTAATGCTTTACAGCTATGAAATACCAGCAGGTTTTGCCAGCTGTAGCAGGACTCCACTGTGTAGGTGCCAAGCCGCAGGGCCACACACACACAGGCTCCTTGGCTCAGCACCCCCACAGCCAGTGTTTTTTTGAAAAAAAAAAAGTGAAAAAACCCACTGAACAAGGCTCTCAGAACTTAACCAAAAAACATGAACATAATCTATATTTTTTTATTACAAAAACTCTGGTTGGGAGCAGAGATGCTGTAGAAAAGCTGGAGAAAAGGGGAAATATTCGTAGTGTTAAAAGTAAGCTAGAGTTCATGGCATTTGACCACAATAGTTTTCTTGGCTGCTATGGTTCTATGACTGATTTAAGAGGGTTTAAGGTTAATAAACCATAGTTGCGTGTTATTATCTGTGCAGATCTTGCACTCTCACTAGCAATGTCATTTATGCATAGATTTATGATGATCACTATAGTATTAAAGAGATTATCTGTTTTTTAGGAACATTTTCTGGTGGAGGAAAGAGAGGAGGAGAGAGAGACTTGATTTTCAAATTTGTAGGGCTGCTACATCCAGGCCGTAAAAGGCATTGGTCCATAACATGCTCAAAACCCAGAATGCACAAAAAACCCCACAAAACTCCTCCTCACCTAACCAGCATGGTCATAAAAAATATATTTAAATGTATCAAAAAGCATTGCTGGTCTCATCATGATTGACTAATGGGTCAGTCACAGAAAATGCAGGGAGGTAGAAGAAGAAATAATAAAATCAAAATGCAATCCCTTGACAAAAGGAGTAGCCTTTGCTTTTAATGGATTACACAAATTTATTATTTATTTAAAGAGAAAAAATATGGGGATGAGGTTTTTCTGAGACTTCAAGACTTTAAAACCATACTATAAAATATGAAGGATATTAGTTTGTCGTAAAAAGCTTAACACGTGATAATATAAGTGACAGCAAAATGATCTACAACAATGTTAAACCACAGAATATTTATAATTGTTAAAACCTCACATCCAAAATATTCTAAAGAAGGTTTCCTGCTTTCTCTTAGGTCAGGAAAAAAAAAAAAGTAAGAAAAAAAGCCTATAGTCCATTTCACAGTCTCTCATGCTTTCTGAGCTGAACTCTGCATACAAATCTATAATTGTAAGACACCCTCATCTACCAGTTAATCAAAGCCCTGGAAATTCAAGGAAACCTGTGTTTATGGAAATCTGGCATTTCTGTAAAGTTTTGAATGAGAGCTAAATAGAGCAGTTCATCTCATTGAAACTAATGGCTTCTGCCAAGTGGTTTTGCAGCGCTGGGTCTTCTGGCACAGTCAGCATTTAGGAATTCATTTATGAGCTGGGTTAGCTGGAGACTCTGGAATTCAAATTTATGTCTAAGACTTAGTGGTTTATTCCTGATAGGTCTCTGTAAAGGAATTGTAATCAATTTGCCAAACTCAGACTTTGTAATATGCAGAATAGAAAGCTAGCCTTTTTTTTCATGATTTAGGGCTTGAGATTTTTTTTTTCCTTTCCCCAGTGGACAACTCCAAACTGTACACATGTACATTGTGTAACTGAAGGGGGCTTTTTAATCACTCATTCATACTTGCTTTTGAAAAAGCTTTATCCTTGTGCTCTTAACTTCCTACGGGCCTGATCCTGCTGCCACTGAAAGTGCTCACATTTTCCTTTTGGGGAACAGAACCTTACTTCAGATGAAGTCACAGTTGCACATAAAAAGCAGAAAAAAGTGTGACTTGTCACACAAGTTGAATTTATTTCAATCAGTATTTGCATGAACACTTAGTCAGGGTCTATTAAGTACTTGTTTGATTTGCTTAAAAAATATGTGTCTCCAGGAGCTGGCCAGCATATTTGAATATTGGGGTTTTTTTTCTGAGTCATAAAAACCTAGACATTTTTAGCAAGCAATGAACAAGTATTGCTCTACCCTTTCAATGCAACTATAAATTTGCTCCTTTTTCCCCTTTTAGAACTCCTTTGAAGAACTCATTGAATAAATTAACAACTTGGAAAGCTGCCTGCCGTTTTTGTTGGCTTTGGGTTTCAGGGAGTTGCTTGGTAAACAAAAGTCAATGGATTCAAACAGTAACAAAGTAATTTAAATGATTAATCAAGTGTTAAAACTAGCTTAACCTCTCCTGTTTTACAAACTCTACATCACCCTCACTAAACTAATAGAGGAATAAGACACCCATCTGGAAATCTCATCTGAAATATTAGATTGAGAATCAAAAATTCAGCCAAGCAGTGTGGTTTGTAGGGATATCCTGGCGGATAATAAATTGCATTAATCTTACTTAAATTTTCCATCTAAATCATGTCTTGAGACCATACTGCACTGAAGGGAATGTGCCTAGTTTTGAATGCATTGTGCTACTGAAAAGGTTATTAAAAGGGGAAAAAAAAACAGATAATGACTTTTTTTGTTTTTCTTCTGACTATTTTTTCCTATATTGAGGAACCTATGTTAAATAGTCTGGCACCTAATGAAGAAAGTCTGCTCTCTCCTGCCAGTGCTTAGGTTTTCTAACAGAAGATAAGAGACTCACATACTCAGAACACTTTAGGCAATTTTTTTTCTGGCCAGAAATTACATGTGTGGACAAAAATAACCCCAGAGTTTTCCCAGCATCATCAGAGCTAAGTATTTTCCTTGTCTTGCTCATTCAGAAGAATTTCACTTTTCCAGCTACAGAGTATGAAACAGCATCGGAAAAACTCCCCTGGGTTTTTCATCAACTTGCAAATTTGAAAGAAGTCCAGAGGTTATAAAGTTCTGCCCATCTTTTCTGCTTTTGTCCATCATGCACCACAACATTGCCATTTTCTAAGTCTTAAATTAAATAGAAGATTTTACAATGAAAGGAAGAATTGCTTAAAAATGCAACCCCTTGGAACTGGGAGTGGTGCTGTCAGCCGCGCCAGTGGATGGGAATTGGAGCTCGGCAGGCAGAAGCATTGCTCCATTTGGAGAGTTTATCATGAAAGGTGATGGAAGAGACCACACCAATGTCCTGAGTGTGCACGGACACATCCCTGGATTGGGGCTGCAATGGGTAGGAGTAGCCCTGGGGCTCTTGTTCAACTCAAAGGAGTGGCAAGGGGTGATGCCAGAGTGGCAGCAAGGACACCAAGCCAGCTGGTGTCCAAGAAAGCTGCTTCCACTAGGCTTTGATGTTTTGCCTGAGGTCCTTGTTCAGCTGAAGGATGAGTAAGTACAAATTGAGGAGGAAACTGCTGCCAGTTGGCACCCAAAAAGCCATAGATGTGTCGTCTATGCTGGATACAGTCGTGTATCTATCTGGGGAGACAGGAAGGGAAAGAGAGATGACACAAGCAATAAGTTCACAGAAATCAGCAGGTTGGGGCCTGATGTGGTGGTTGAAAGAGGCGGCGGTGTGGCTGTTGCCAGAGCTGTCCACAGAAAGGTGTGATCATCACAAAACACATCAGCAACCACAACGTTCAGGACCAAAGGAAGGATTGGTTCCAAAGAGCGTTGCACAATATTTGCAATGTCATTCTGATGAACAATTTTGTTCTCTTCCTATGAAAATTTGGTCTTCGAAGCCTTGAAAAGTTTTCATCAGCTTCTGTCAGCATTTTATCCCCAATCCCAAGTCTTAGAGTGCTGTGGGAACAGGCATGCACCAGGCTGGTCTGAAAAGAGAGAGGGAAATGGTCCATCTGATGCCTCAGGACTCACTTGGCTGCATGTCCGACATGCATGGTCAAACAGGGGCTGCGAGGATGGAAACATGTTTCAGCTCTCCCTCCTCATGCCCGTGCCCAGGTCCTCCCAGCTGCAATCCTGCAGCCCTGGGCTGACCAGCTGTGTGAGACAGGGCAGGGTCAGTTCCTCCTGAAAACATGACTCCTGCAGTGTGTCCCATGATGGCACATGCAAAAAATTCACAGATGCTGTCGACACTGCAAACACTGCAGTCACCACTACAAAGGACATGCTGACCCTTTGAGGCCCCACAAGAAGGACTGTCCCAAAATATCTTTTGCACTCTTTCTGCAGCATCAAAAGCATTCAGATCTAGTTTCCGTGCAAATTGGTTATGCACAACTAGGAAAATACAGAATGAGCAAATTCTTCTTGGGAAACAAATTCCCATTAAAATCAATGAGGCAAGCTTCCCACTTGTTTCTCTGGTATTTTGTTATATATTAAATAGCCTTATGAAAAGAAAATATTTCAGTTGTATTTAGAAGCATCGACACTTTAATATGTTGCTGCTAAATCACAAATCAAGCACAAAAAATTAGTTACGTGAGCTCCAAGTTTGTACATTTCCTTACACAGTTGTTGCAATCGTTTCTAAACTGACTTTTTAAACACTGGTAAATCAAAATTAAAGTTAGGCTTCAGAGGTAGCAAGCACTTCCAAGATACCTGAAGAGTCTTAATTCTTCCCTGGATTCCAGACACACAGAAAGGCGAAAAGAGAGGGCAATTTAAAGACCAATGAGGCTTTTAAAAATCAATTCATTCTCATTTAAGGTCATAAACTCTGAAATAGCAGTCTGACTTGATTTCAGGAGAGGATTAATGTTGCCTGGGTTTTGCCCTTCTTTTTTCTCTTAATGCATTTGTATTTGTTGCGAGTGCTGCCTTAACTGTGGTTTATAATGCCTAAGTTAGGGTAATTATATGACCATGTTAGGCTTTTTATCCTCTGAAGATGGATGGATGTTCTCAGTCTTGGCTTTATTTGGATATAAGGATTTGGTTTTCTTCCTGTCTCGGAAGGTATCATAGATATATATTCGAAAGGCTGGAGCAGTTCTGAACTTCTCCAGAAATTAAAAAAAATCCAGTTCAGAATTAGAATTTATCCTTTTACAAATAACACTATGAGTGGAATCCCATAGCCAAGCCTCCTCCAAGCTTTCATCCTGTGTTTGGCATTATCTTTTCTTTGACAGGGCTAGGAAGAGCAGTAGGAATGCTTCCCACGCCCGAATCTCCTGCGCATGGAGTTTAGTGGTGTGGTACAGACGTGCAGGCAAAATCATTGCCCAGTGCCGGGGAGTTCCTCATCCTTTCCTGCCAGCAATTTTGCGAATGACACTCCCAGCCCCTTCCCCTGGGAGTGCTGTGTGGACTGGGCTGCATACTGGGAGCTCAACTCCCACTGCACAGGGCTGCTCTCTCATCTAGTGGCATGGATAACAAAGCTCCCATTGATCTCCAGGCCACAGGATTAGCTTCGTGCAAGCCTAGATTGCTCATATGTTTTTAATGCCAAGAGCAATTTGTTTGCTTTGTTGACAGTGTGGTTGCAAAACCATGTTGTTTGAGATAGATTGAACTTCTTTCATCTGGACAATGGCAGCAACAACAACAACAAAGCAAAATAATGCTTTTGAAAATAATGAAAAAATATAGTAACTTTTTTTTTTATAAAAGAAAGTAATTACATCCAGGCATCCAGGCTGACCACAAATGCCAAGTTTGTGCTTGATGCAGGTTTAACTGGTTGAAATTTTATTTCTAAATAAACAGGGTTTAAAATGGAAATTCTGACAAAGCTTTGACTATATTGCTATTACTATCACGTTAAATCATCGTTATTGTGGTGTCAGTGCATAGCTACAATTGCTTGTGGAATGATGATCAAAGCCAAAAAACTCAGCTTCTCACATAAACTTCAGAGTATTCAGCTAAAAGAGAATTACACCCAACCAACTTTTATTGTGAAGTCATACTGGATTTGTTATAATAAACAGGTTATTAAATGTAGCTTCCCTCCTAAATCATTTACATGCTGTACAGCTATTCAAGGACCTCTGGGTTATTTTCAGTACTGGCACCGTATCTAGGCTGTTCATAAGAATAGTGATAGTTGGTGCAGTGATTTTAAAGGCTGTTGTCTACACTGACCTTTATTTCTTGTTTTGCCGAAATTCTTTATTGGAATCTTTCAATGGGGATTTTTGAGGGTGTCAGTTGTGGCAAAAAGGCTTCAGTACAGGTTGCTAGATTCAGTTTGGATTATTTATTTGGATGTTAGCACATTTGGAAACCGTGGAACTAATTTGGTGAAAGTGTGATTATACTAATAAAACTGCACCATGCAGAGTTGGACACTCCTACCTGAATTTTATTTTTTCTTTATCACATAGACTCACAGATATTTAACAATAAAATTAAGTTCACGCTCTTCTTATGTACGGTCACTTCATAGCACCTATCACAAATATTTATGATAGCATCCTCCAGCTCCTGTACACAGCACTCATGCAAGCAGCAGGCAGGAATGCCCTCTAGTTTCTACAGAGAGACCATTTAGCTGGTCTTAGGAATTGAGAAGTGCTACACACAAAGGGGAAGTAAAGCAAGGTTTCTGCCCCCAAGGCTCCCAGTGATGCCTGCTGGTGGCTCAGAGCCCCATCACACTGGGCAGGGGAGCTGGGCTCCACATCTGGCACACAAGCCCACCACTCCTTCAGAGACAGTGATGCTGAACCACCTTCAGCACCATCTGCTGGTACCTCTACTGTGAAATAAAGATATTTTTGCACATGCCTGCATGCAAAAAAAAAAAATACATTACATGTCCAAAGATCTGCACAGGCTACAGATTTTAAAACTGTCTGTACATCTAGGCACTTCTTTACCATTCATAGTCAAATCACACTGTCTACTCAGCTCCTTACTGGAACATTTTAAAATCCATCCAAACTAGATGATGCCAACTGGCATGATGGTTCTGCAAAAAGCCAAGAGAGAAGAAACAAACCATCCTTGAAGTAAATGTGTGCTGTAATCCCTCTTGCTGTGAGTGCCTAGCTGTAGTAAGGGTGTGTAAACTAGTGGCCCTGCCTTGCACAGCTGTGAGCTAAGGTGCTTGTTGTGCAAACTCATCAGGTTAAGTAGAATGCTGACAGGGGGCTATTTATGGAGACCTGTGTCTAAGTAATGTGTGTATATACATAGCACAGTATACAGAAAGATACAGACACCACTGTCAGAGTGCAAAATCATCCAGCAGGCGTCTTGCAAAGCCTGTCTTTTTGTGGTGAAGGAACAGCAGTTTGAAAGATACCTGGCAGTAGCTTGAAAGCTTACTTTCTCATCTAATTGCTGTTGAACACAAATGTGGTATCCAGGTGTCACAGCTGGACGGTTTGTCTCACTCTGTGCATTGTTACTTCCTTCCTGAGATATTAACGAAACCATATTGGCCTACTGTGATGACCACTAGGAGGAAATTTTCTTCCCCTTCTCTGCCAGCCAGTTCTTATTTCTTGCCAGTTCTGTATCCCCATATTTACCATGTGACATCCCTCCTCTCACTTAAAATAAATGGTCTGTGGGAGAGTGCAAGAAGGGATCTGATGACTGGCTGCCCCTGCTGTGTACAAATTACAAGCCAAAACAGAGCATGGATGGACAATACAGCTGGATTGTCCTCAACTCTGGAGGCAGATTAACAGTTTTGGAAAAAAGAAGGAAGAAAAGTTGGAGAAACTAAAAGTCCCTCCAGCCCTTCATAATCCAGTACTTCTCGTGTCCCTCACTTGGAAGTCATCACTTGTGGCCGTGCTGTACTGGTCACAACTCTGCAGGCAGTGGCCCCAGGGGCCTCCAAATTCAGTACACCCTCAGCCAGAAGAACCCACGCTGTCGGGAGGCTGAATTTCCAATAGTTCAGTTTCAGCTTATTTTAGTGAAATAATCCAAAAGTTGGGTTTCCCTTTCTGTCTGAAAAAAAATAAGGGCCTGAGTTCTCATTAGCTTGGTGCTATTCATGAGATCTCTGGTTCCTACTGCTTTTGCTGGAGCCCAAATATGAAATGTGAAGAGATGCCAAACTAAATGAAAATGTGGTTTTCTGAGCAACATGGCAATTAGGTCCGAGGACCTACCTTCCTGATGGACAGCTACTGTTTTGCAAAGAAATCATTGCTTGCCCCATAGCAATGACATCCTGAATCAAATTCTTTTTCTCCAAACTTCCCATCTTTTGGTTAATTCAGACTCAGTTTTAATCTCAACTACAATATTATTGGGCAGCACTCAAACTTAGAGTTGAAACACTTCTGAACTCAAAGACAGTCTAAATGCAGATGTGGGTCCAACTTTAAAGTTCCAATATGTCTATGCCCCCACCATCAGCATACACTGTAATTAATAACAGCTAGAGGAAGGGTTTTCCACCTGAGGTCTGATGGCACTTTATAAGAGTGGACATATGTTTCTCCTGTTCTGTAGATGAAGAAACTGAGGCACAAGGTGACTTGTTTCAAGTCACTTATCTTGTAGTCCATAGTTCAACAGTCATTTTGGTGGTTTATGCTCAGCCCACATAGGAGTCCTCTGCAGGCATTAAAGCTGCAGCTCTTTATTTGAAGTAGTACTGCAATGACTGCCTGATTTACAGACTCTTCTGCTGATAGGTTCAAAAATTAAATCACTTTTCAGCTGTGGGGGCAGACCTGCCAACCGTAATTAAAAACTTTCCTTTGAAATATGTGTCAGACTTTACACATGGTGAAAAGTGCTTCTCACCATGTGAGCTTTCAGACTGCTGTGCTGAACAACATACATGTGGCTAACCACTTCTCTGTTGGGTCCCAACAGCATCTGTTCCTTTGCCAACATTTTACTGGCATTCCACCGAAATCAGTGTAATGTGCATTTCTGCCAGGTAGGGAAAGAAGTAGTTAAGAGGTTAATAGACTCAATTTGATTTCAAACAGTTATGCAAACCTCAGAGGTGAACCAAACAGACTAGTATCAAATGAGGAAAACAGATAGGCATTGTGATGATTTGAATAATCGCAGGAGAGGTTGTCTCATGCAGATGATGCTCTTCCTACTCTTTCTCCGATACATATGGTGGCTGGAAGGGAGTCGTCAATCACAGCTTGCATGAGGGTCTTAAAACTCCTGATTCAAGGAAGCAAATAAAAGTAACTGTGTCCCTAAGTCATCTAGGCTCTTTTGAAAACCCCAGTGCTCATCTCCCTATTCTGGAAAGAGCTACCTCCAAAATTAAGCTCCCCTCAGGAAAGAATAATACCATGGCTGCCCCTCAGCAGCACGCTCTGACTTCATGGGGACTTTTCTTGCAGCAAGCTCCTCACCCACCTCTTTTCAGGTGAATTAAGCTGTCTGTGGAGAAACATAAAAGATTTTCTTGTGAGGTTTCCAGAGCTCTTTGTCTCCAGCCAAGTCAGAAATACTGCTAGAACAGCCACCTTGTGGCATTGGAGTATCTACACTTTCAGTCCCAGGAGACAACAGGAAGCACAGAGTAAAGCCAGAATTTAAAATAAATACATAAAAGTTAAGCAAATATTTTTGAACCTCTCAGGCAAGTTTGGGTTTTGTTTGATTCAGAGTAATAATAATACTTAACACTTATAGTGTACTTGATAGTTTGAAAGCACTGTACAGACTTTAACTACTTAGGTTTTGGGCAACAGTCTGGATCAACTCTTGCTTGATCTGAATGTCTTCTCCTGTGCCTGGAGAGCATGTTTGAGAAGTCAGAAAGGAGAATTAGGAATACCCTTTGTGTCTTTTGGGTTCTTCTTTGAATTTTTGCCACTAAGCCTATTAGTAAGAAATCATTTCACCTCTTTCTACCTTGGTTTACTCAACACAGATCATGTTCACCAGTGTCACTTGCAGGCCTGTTGTGAGATTTAATTCCAATTATGCATCTAAGGCCCTCTTACATTTACTATGCAGATGCAGGTGTTTCTTATTCTTTCTCACTTGCCTGTAAATTGTGAATGAAATATATACTGGCAGCTAAACAGTTCAAATCATCCACCATTACCTATATTGTTCTAACAGTAATCTCATTCACTGCCCGAGGCATAAGGGTTTTGAAAAGGTTGCAGTAAAATATGTAAATAGATGAACCATAAGCATGAAAAAATTCTCTCGGGTCCTAGTGTATGTCTATTGTGGCTTGAGCTCTCCTTCCAAGCTTTGTTTTTCCAAGAGTCAACTTTAAAGTTCAGCATAACTACTGGACCAGTTCATAATCTAAAGACATATTTACAAGTTCAAACCACTTCAGGAGCTAATTATATTCTGGACATGCTACAATATTTGGATGCCAAAATGTTTGTATTCTTTGAAATGAATGTTTGGTAGCTTTCTCGGGAAGACCTCATTTCACAAACGCCAGTTACAACAAATGAACACATGTTCCTCTTTTTGTTTCCTCTTTTTTTCACTGCATTTGAGAAAAAAAATAGTCATACTGCAATGGAAAACACTTCATTTTCTCATTAAAAAGTATATTTCAGCAGCTTTTTATCACACTGTCCTGCCACCCTCAGCTTTCTGTGAAGCAGGCAATCTTCTGTCTGCTACTGTGAGATGGAGAAGGGACACGAACAACAACAGAAAAGCAAGCAGCGTTTCTCCATTGACTCTAGGGTGCAAGAAGAGGCTCAATTTAAGGGATGCATCAGTCATTAACCAAGGCTTCTTCTCCCTTGGTCAGGTTGTTTATTCCATCATCTTGGCCATTCTCATGAAGCCAGCGAGAGAACAGCCTAAATGGAGATGGATGGGGCTGGTCTCACTGGACCTGGTCCTTTCTAAATGCGCTATATAGCATTAAGTCAGGCACTGCTGCCTTGATTTCCCAGAACCCAGGCAGCTGGGGAGCTTACTGATCTCTGTGGACATGGAGTTTGCTAGATGCTTTGCTGAACATGCTCAGGCCACAGCAGAACCAGCTCGAAGCCTCGTGAGAAGGCAATCGAGGGCCAGAGGAAATTCCTCGCCGAGTTCGGCAGGACAGGACAGCAGCAAAAGTGAGAGCTCTTGGAAGAAACCATACAGCTGGTCATGCTCTCAGGACAGGAGGCTAAAACTCATGGTGAAAAGGATCCCATCTCTGGTACAGGGGAGCGTGTTCGGTCTCTGCTCCAGGTGGAGGCAACAGCTGGTGAAAAGTTAGAAAGCTGCTGGTAGGAGAAAGCTGGAGGCCAAGCTGCTTTGTGTCCCTAGGACCTAGTGCAGTGTTACTTGGCAATAAGAGGCTACAAGCACTGTGCACATATCAGAGCCACGTTTGAGTGCAACAAATTTGCCATATCTAAAATCAAGTTTTTCAAGTTTTCCTTCTCACAACTGATCATTTACCATCCCTATGATTTTTCTTGCTGCTTATTCTGCATAGACGTTGCCACCTCTTTGATCTCTACATAAATACATGCAGCTCTTGAGGACATTGTTTACATAGATTAAAAGGAATCCTAAACCTTACATGTACACACTGATAACCTCAAATCTGATTCGTGATTGAGTACCTGAAAATGGCTTTTACTCTCTGGAATTTTAAGGTTTACAACAACAAGCCAGATGTCTTAAGCCTGAGACATCATGGATTTTTTCCTTTGACTACAGCAAACAATGGCTTCCATGGTAAGGTCAGATCTCCAGCAGCAATGCCTCTGAGTATCAGAATGGCATTCGAGCCTGTGAATTTTACTGTGATACATAGAGCCAGTTTTATCTTCTATGGCCAGGATCAGTATATGCGTCATCCTGACAGTGCAAGTATCTTTAGGGAGGTATTCTGTGTTCTTAAGTACTTCTCTGAAGCAGATAAACCAGACCTTAAAAAATAATGCTGTATGGCACGTGAAGTAACTTGAATGTCCTTAAATTGCTGTAGAGTTTGTATAATTGCTGTAGAATTTGTATAATTTCTGTATATGTTAAAAATCTGATGAACCGTACTGCTCACAACCCTCCCAGGAAAAAGGGCTCATCTTTGCAAAAGAAGGCATGAGAAGTTTTAGCATGAATCTCAAGATTACGAAACCAGAGGACACTGCATGTAGTTCACGTATACATTAAGGTCAGTAACTGTCACAGCTTCTTGAATTCCTCGATCCCTTACTTGCTATAGTTGTATCTTCATAAGCATCATCACTTTAATTATGATTTTTGTATTGTATTTTGAACAGTGTTCTTGCCAGTAGAGCTGCATACTAATATACACTGCAGTAAAAATAGGGAACAGCTTGCATGTCTTCACCAACACTAATACCACAGCCATTCCAACTTACTAGAAAACCTCACAAATATTCATAGGTCCATTAATAATAAACTGAGGTCATTAGAGACTATTTTCCTCATGTATACTGACCACAGGATTTCCCTGAATAAAATCTTGCTTGAACTAAGGTAGATCATTCAGAAAAAAAAACCCACTGCAAGACCAAGTCACAGAGATTTCTCTGTAGTACCTTTACCAGGGCTTGGGCTCTTAGAGCACAACTACCTGGCACTGCAGTGTTGACCCAGAGTTACAGGAGCCTTTGAAGTGCAGGGCATGGAGACTTTTAGGTGAAGAGGGGTCTGTTACCTCATTAATGAGGTTAATCTTGTACTACCACAGCTTTGAACATTGCGCTGCTTAGCTCGGCTCATCTAAGGCAACATCAATTTCTAGCAGCCCGTGGTTATTTTTAAAAAGCCACAAATGCTGTAAGAGGCTTCCTTCTACACATTTATTTCTGGAAGCCTCTGAACAGGTAGAAAAATTGTGGCAATGAAGGCACAGGAAAGATCTTATCTGCTACACAACTCTTTTCAAGAACAAGATGTAAAAATGCACTGATTTAAATGACGCTGAGATCATATATTAATGGGGAATAAGTTCGCTTCAAATTGCACAAAATCCTGAAGCAGACAAGATCATACATACACTGAATAAAGATAGATATTTTATAGCCTGAATCAGCACATGAAGATGCCATACAGTAAGTCACAAGTGCATGGAAATTTACCTCACCAAGAAGAGATACTGTGATAACATTTAAGAGATTTTTTTTTTTCCACCTGGCACTTGACACTTTAGTCCTTTTCAAGTGTCTGACCACCTCCATGTGCTTCAGAAACATCTCTGCCAATTCCAACAAGGCTTGAGAAGATCACAGGAGTTTTCACATACTTGGCTGCCCCAACTTATTAAACAGTCTCCTTATAGGATGTTTTTATTTTTCAGCCTATATCCCAAAAATCTGATGTTCTTGGACAAGGAAAAGTGATTGTGGGTGGGCTCAGGATTTTCTACCCCTGCCGCTTTCTACCTAGTCTAAGCAAATTTCTTTAGACTAGAAACAAGCTTCTCCCAGACTTCCCTGGGAGGTGATTTAACAGTCCTAACTCACACTGAATGGCTTTTAGCCATACATATGGCCAGCCCTTCAGCTGATAAAAATGGATAGAGTGCCAGGGTTTTGCCCCTTAATACTGTGAAGGACCACTCATGTCATCAAAGACTACAAAATCAAGCTATAAATTTTAGAGCTGTAATATACAGATCACCCACTAAACTGTCCAAGTAGGACCTGCAGATCTTTAAAAGCACACTTTTTAGTGAAAATATCTTCATGGATCCAATGCTAACTTTGAAAAAAAGGAATTCTCTCTGTCCCACAGAAACTCACACCTTCCTTGTTTCACCTTATTTTCAACGGAAGCCAAGGCAAAGAGACTGGCTTTATAACACGTGTTGAAGGTCAGAAAAGCCAGAGGCTCATTCCTGGGTAGTGTCTTTCCCTAGAAGATATGTAGGAAATTAGCCCTGCTAATCTTGAAGGCTAGTTTAGAAAGTCAGAGTGGATATGCTTGTGCTGGTGTTCAATATCTGTTCTGAACTAGTCTTCTTCTCCCTATAATATGCACTTAAAGTGAAAAAAGCACTTCCAGAATGTGACTTAAATCTTCCTGAGACAGACAATGAAGATGGCAATATGAACCCTGTCCTCATATAGCCTTTATCTCTCCAGGAAAAGGCTAGCTAAATGTAGGAAAATACTCTGTGGACATTTCTAATGGAGAGGTTGAGAAAAGTGAATCCCACTGTCAGAGTCTTTCCTAAAGATACCCAAGGCATCAGCTTTTAAGCAATGACAACACTGCAAGAGTTCCAAAAATAATTATTTCCTAAACTTCCAAGATGTGGCGAATTCTAGAGCTTTCCCAAATCATGTTTCCTGCTAGTATCTTCAACCCACATTCCTCCTGCTTTCCTAGAATCAACTGTGGTTAAAAGAAAGTGAATCTGAGGACTGATGACTGTTGAATCTCTTCAAGTACAGGCAGTTTAGTAAGTCACAGCTTGGTTTCTAAAGGTTTTTTTAGGAAGCTGTCTGAATTTCTTTACAGCCTACCTTAGTCTTTTGCCTGCTTGGTTCCCATGATTCTATTTAGAAGGCTGAATAGTCTAGACCATGGTCACTTCTAGCTACTGCACACTGTTTCCTCCTAAGAGAAACAAAGTACTGGAGTGAGAGGGGGAAAGAGAGTTAGCTCTGTATGTCTTGCTACTGCTTCACATGTGCACGCCCCAAGGTCTGAATCTTACATCAGTTTCTAATATGAGTCTGAATACCTCAGAAGCAGAAAAGTGCACAGATCAGTGGTTTTGGTTGGTAGCTAAAGAAATACCAGTGATGCTGCTGTATTACCACCTGTCCTGGCCAACAGCATATTATCAATCTTTGTTCACTCCTGATGAATCCTGTCCTGCAACGCTCTAAGTCTGAAGAGCGTATACTCTCTTAGGAGTCATATTTAGATTTATCCTTAGTATTATTATTTACATAAGGTATTATTATTTTTATTACTGTAGAAAACCTCCAAGGCTGGCAAACACTCCTGTGTGATTTGCTCTTATTTTGCAATTGCTAGTCCACCAGTCAGGAGAACTGTTCTTGACCAAGAGAACTTGAACAAATCTGAAGGTGCATATCAGAGAGAAAGTTCTGCCAACTCCTTTTTAACTCCTATATATCGATACTAGTTGATATCCGTGGGTTATATTTATCTAGAGAGCACCTGACTGCCAGCAGAAGAGAGCAGCTCTTCTTTTCAGCATCTATGCTCCTGCAAAGACTAAGGACCTGGTCTCTAACTCTTTCTGTCGTGGAGAATTTGCCCCTTCAATGCGGGTCCAAAGTCCCTCCAACTGAACGCATGCTTCCCAGATGGACCTAATTAAGACTATGTGGTGGTATTGGGGGGTGAATAAATAAAGAACGAGGAAACTTGCTTAGTTGGAGGTCTATGGAAAGAGCTGCATAGGACTGAGAATTGTGAGACCAGTAGAGTGACCAGCTGGTGTCTTCTCACTGAGAGCCACAACGAGAAGAGGGTTTGTGGACTGAGTCCTTCATTTTATGGAGTCAAGCTTGAGGGCCAAAGGCCATGTGGAACTGCAGAAACATATCAAAAAAATAAGTTTAATGGTGTGTCTGGAGAGAAACTACTGTGGGACGTGGCAATTGAGACCTTCCTGCAGGGAAGGACAAAGGAGAGCTGCAGCTAACGGGTTTGCTCATGAGGGCAGATTAAGAGCTGTGGAAATGGCAGAAGAGGCATAATTGGAACATTTGTTTGAGACAGCGCTGGTTTATTTTCAACCATTTGTTTGGCTGATGAATGCTGCTTCTGTTTTGTCTGCTCAGAGAGCCATGTCTTCATAAAGGGCAATAGCATAAGATTCTCAAAGGAGTAAGTAATTAGAAATTCCCTACCTGCTGCAAGGCAGTTGCTCTGACTCTCTCTCCCCAGCTAGGGCATCTGACCATATCGTATTTTTTGGTGCACTCACACCAGTATCCCTCTTTTGACAAGCAGAAATTAAGGACCTACAATTTTGGAAATCGGTGTTGGAAGATATTGGTGAGTCTTCCAGACTCTTCCAGAGATTTAGGTTAACAATAAACAGAACATCACTTGGTATTACTGATGTACCACAAAGCTGAGGAATGGCTGTAGCATCATGATCATAAATTCTATGGACCGGTGACTGGTCTTGGCCATAGATGCAGCACCTGGAAAAATAGGGCCATATTAGGGTTTCTGGGAAATTCTGTCTCACTACTAATGAGCAAGTGACTTCTCCAGTCAAAACGTTGGTTATCATCTCTCAAAGGAGGTCTGCATTTCAGCTCCTGCATACACATTTAGTTCTGAATTACAGACCTGCTGAAATCCACTATGGTAAGTGACATTATGGTTGTGAATCTAGGACTGGGTCTCATACAAAAAGACTTTTGTGCACCAAGATTTTTACATGGTCTTGAAAAAGCCCAAGAGTTGTGTGTTACTGGTGCAAAGTCATAGACATTTCTACTTTATTCAAAAGACAATGACTGATTCATTTCTTTGCATCCAGCCCAGACTGAGAGACACAAAACTGAAGAACTCAGGCTGACCAAAGAGAAAGTGATTTGTGCTCTCATCTCTTCCTTCGAAAGATCACAGTCAATGCAGCAGAGGGAAAGACACAGTGATACTGGCAGCCTGGTAACTGTTCACAAAGAAACCTGAAGACCCTGTAAATAAAAGAGTTCTCCTTGGCTGAGGAATGAGTCTTCCAGAGGATGTTCAGGCAGTTTAGTGGATCTCTGAGCAGAAAGATGCGGTGCACGTAGGGTTTTGTTTGTCTCTAACAGATCAGGGTGTATATTTAGGGTTAAATATTGGCAGGGAAAAAACAAGAGTAAACGCAGAGTCACAAAACAATCGCAACATGTCAGGCAAAACAAACAATAGACCTAGGAGGAAAAGTGTATTGCTTAAATTAAATCATCTTGTTTGCCATTTACCTACAGGCAGTGTGTGAGGCAGCACTGGAGATTGCACAAGTTTCTCTGTGTCAGAGCTTTGATAGCTTGTCCTTCCTGTTCTCTCCCTCTCCCCAGCCACCTTCTCCCTGGTTCTTAGTCCTTTCCAAAGTCTGACTCTAGTCCCTAGGTCCAAGGATAGGATTTTTTTCCTCAGCAAAAACTCCCTTAGATATCTGGGCTGCAACAGCTCCAGGAATGCAGCTATGAGAGAGCAAAACCCCCAAAGAAATATGAGGTTCATTTTTTAACTAAAATTATGATTTATGAGGAACAGCTGAGCAGACTCTGCAAGGTTTCATTTAAATAGATTTGAGGGCCACAATGATTTAGTAGAACTCTATATGCTTACTCTTTTGTGAGACTTACATATCACATATGTAAGTACCAGACTCCTTTTCCTACTGTCTCTATGCTTAGTTTTACACATGATAACTGCGTATTTTCAGCACCTCACATACACTAATGGGTTCTTTTTTGTCAGAAAGCCTCCCAATAATTGAGGGACAGAGAAATGGAATGAACAGATGAAATATGCCCAGGAAAGCTGTAGGCAGACTGGAAACAGTCTGCAGGTTTTTCAAGTCTTAATGCCAGTGCCCCAGTTTCTCCCTTTCCTCTTCATTCTACTGCAGTGGCTGCTCTTCCTCGCTCATACCTTCACAGTACATTTCTATGTTTATGCCACACGTGACAGCTCATCTCCAGGGGTCTACTGGCTGTTTTGCAGGATGGTGAGGAGCAGGTTGAAGACACACCTGAGTCACTGGAAAGCTCAGCAGTCACCCCAGGGTCTGCTGGCCCCTGCCACCAGGATGGCTTTGCCATTACTGCCTTCATTGCAACTTAGACAAAGAACATAGCTCAACTCTAGGCACAGGAACAAGTATTAACACACAGAGAAGTGCTGATGTTCTTCAGAGAAACACATGGAAACACACTCACTTGAAAAGTCATCGGAGAATCAATGAGTCCACTCAAACTTAGCTGAAGGGCTGTCTGCTTAATCTACTGCTCTGCCACGGACAGCCTCACTCAGTGGACCTGCCTCCATTTCAATAATGCAACATGGACCTTTCTCTTATGCCAGGTCTAAGACAGAGAAAACTACTTAAAAATTGAATAATGAACTTAGCCCCTAACTCTGGCTAAACCATGCAGAAAGGGAGTAAATTGGAACCATTTTAATTTCTATGGGTTTTTGTTTGGCCTGCTGCACTAAATGTAAGAGATTTAGGGACATTTTCTCTAAGTTGCCCATTACCATGGTTGAAACAATTAGTCAACTTAAACAAATTTTCCATGGCAAAATAGCTTTGAAATAAGGAAAAGTCCTGTCTTCAGATTTGGAGGTGAGGAAAATAAGGGGTCAATTTGTATATATGTGTTTGACTGCCTAAACATATCGGGGGGATTTTAAAGAACATCAGTAGTTGTCAAATTGGGCCTTGATAGCCCATTAGAAATCAACTGCAACTTGACGTTCCCAAATCTTATTAAAAATCTGACTTAAAGTACCCTTAAACATCCTGTGTGTCACTTCTACACTTGTGGATGCGCAAGGAGGTGAATACTTTTTCCTTATATCTCAATAGAAAGCTCTAAAAACCAGTTGAGTTGTCTACCATACGATTATAAAGAAAATGTCCCTGTAAAGTGCATTTGGCACACTGTTTTCAGTGAATGTAGTAGTAAATATGTGTCTACTTTTGCATTCCTCCTCACTTTCAAATTAATTGTACATTGTTTAGAGTGTTTCACAATGTAGAAGTCCAACAGATATGAGAAAGTCTGACTGCTTTTCTTGTGCTTAATAGATAAATTAACTGCTCTGAGACTAACATGGAAGTTAAGCGTTCAACTTTTTTAGATTTATCTGTGTAATAAATAATTATAAATTATAACACAATATTATACATGTAATCTATTTCTAATCTACCTATCTTCAGATAGCTATTAGTTAATATTTCTTTTTTGCAATTATTCGTCTCTTGGAATGATAATCTGAAGTAAGGTTAATGTCTCAGTGTCACCTATCTTTCAATAGAAAGTAAAGTTCAGCATTATATGGAAGTAGTGTTTATATATATATCTCCTGTAGACTTTTATTGGGCCTTTTACCCTAGACAAGAGGTAGAATAAGATCAGAACCCATTTCTTCCTACTCAACCATCCTTGTTGCTTCTGAAAGAGATAAACAAAACCTCTTCAGAACATTGCTTGTGTTTTATTAGCTTTAAGGTCAGACCATGGAGGTCAGCTCCTTATCCTAAGTACTTCGAATCCAACAGTATTTGGATGTAGAGCTGGTCTCACGTCAAATAAAAAAAACACCTGGAAAAAACATGTTTATGTACTAATCTGTTTGTCACTATGTGCTGATACTTTTGAGCTCAAATCAAAGACTTTGTAGATGTGTAGGCCTTGCTCAGGTCCTAAAGCCTAGAAAAAAATCACAGTGAAAGCCTGCAATATGAAAATGTATGCATTCAGAGGCATAATTGCACTTTGCAGTGAAGAAATCCTGCTTCACACATGGTAAAATAAAAGCTTGAGGAAAATCTTTCTTCTAAGGTGGGTTTTGTATGTGCTTTTGCACGTATATTTATGCAGACTTTTTAGATCCCAAAACTAGAGGCCTTGCTCAGGCCAAAATCCAACTGGTTGTAATTGAAATGTTGCTTTATGCAGCCTGCAAAACTGGTGTGGGAGTGCATGTTCGTGCATCCTCTGTGCATGATAAAGGCCAAGGAAAAGGTTGCCAGGACCTCTCATTTGTGTCTCCCTCTCCAATACAGAGCCAAGAGACAGGTAAAATTCCCGTGATTTCTCAAAGAAGCTCCAGAATTTGACCCACCAGGTATCAAAACAGTTCTGAACAGTGGAGTACAGCTAAATTATTCCAACACCAGGCAAATGAGTTTGCCTAACCTAAGCCGTGACATTTGAATTATTAATGTTCTCTAATAAAGAGGATAAAGTGTCTGTAGAACAGTGTTTCAGAGTTCTGTTAAAGATCATGCCTATCTTCATTTAGAAGATCAGCTTGAGGAGAGACAATGCTGGCATTGTGTTACAGAGATTCAGAACAAGTCTGTCTTGAGTATTTTCCTCTGTTCTTATCTGTAATAATAGAATTTTAAAGAGTCAGAGAGAGAGCAGCAGCACTGGAAAATATCTTTCTCAGAAACTATAGCAGACAGGTCACAACATTTTTAAACAATGATAGTAACATTTATTCTATCAAAGCCATTTTATGTTTTATTTGGAACTCTGGCGCCTATATTTTTTTAAGCTCTCATAACATGACACTAATTACAGACATCAAGATGCTCTATAGAAGATACCAGTCAAAATCCAGATGCTGCTTCTTTTCCTTTCTCTGCACTCCCACCCCAGCCTTTTTGTGTGCATTACATCATTGCATAGTTTATTTTAAAAGTGCCTCAAAAATGCAATGATAGTAATCGTAGACAGCAGAAAATTAATGGTGAGCACCTCTGGTCTGCAAATTCCTTTACAAAGCACTCCTGCTGCTCATAAGAAGACCTTGTTAATAGAGACTTGAAAATTCAGAGGCTTGAAAATACAGTTCAAGTTATGTATTAAAAAAATGTTGAGCTAAAGCAAGTTTTGTTTTAAGACTGTGCATACATGCTTCCTCCCCTCTGTCTCCTCCACCAAATGGAAATGACCACATCAGGTAGAAGAGTTTGTATTGTTCCCTCTGGGAGGCTGGCCTGCTGCTGCAGAACACAGGGCCAGGTGGGAGCACTGCTTGGCTCTGTCTTCCTGGTGAGCACCCAGAGGTACAGGCTTGGAGTGAAACATCCTGGGAGAAACCCACATCTTAGGGGTGTCAGCCAACTCAGAGAAACAGATGATGATGTGCAAGTCACATCCTCTTTCTGTTGGCTGCAAGAAGTCATTGCCATTTCTTCAGGAGTTAGTGTACTCTGTAGTAGTTCAAGCAGTGGTGGCCCTCCATGGAAAGCCCATAGGGAAAATAACAAAGAGCCCTGAAACTTAAGTATCCCATGGCTTTTAGAAACCTTGATCAGCTGCCTGAAGCAGGTGTTAAAATTACCATCCAGCTCTCAAAACTGTGAAGTTTCACTTTGACTTGACCACATGAGCATCTGCAGACTATGCGTGATATTTCAGCCGGATTATCACCATCCAGAAGAGCATCTGAACCGTGACTTGACCCTCTGCACCACAAGGGTCTCCCACAACATATTGCTCTGGGCCTGGCTGGCATCACTAAAATGGCCATCTTCGGTCAGGATAACAAGGGTTCAGCCCTGCTGCCTGTCACAAATCACTTAGCACATCATTGGAGCTTTGTGGTGACACACATGAACAGCTCAGGGCTGAGTGACAGACACCTCCCCCACATTTTCCCACACGCAGACAGCTCACAGGATGAAATCCCAGTCCTGTATAAGGGTGAATCAGAATTTTAGCCAAAATGTTGCAAAAAACACATTTGTCCTGCAGAGTAAGCAAATAAAGTGGCAATGATGCACCAGTAAAGAAAACAAAGATTTTGATGATACTGGCTCCAACTTTTTAGCCTATTAAGATTTCCATTACCCTCGGGCTCATTGTTCAGCAATAAGTAAACACCAATAAATCTGAAATAACAAGTGAAAGACATCACTTAAGGAAAAAAACAATCCTAGAAGTTGTTCTTTCCTTTAGCAGATTAGAAATTGTCAACATAGCAATATCAGGGTGATTATGAAGCTCTGAAATACATCCCATCCTCCAAAAGAAGGGTCCCATGAGCCTGCTGAGATAGAAGACTCGGGTCTTGGGAGGCAGTAGGGAGGGCCCATGATGGAAATCCTGTCACTCATCCTCTTAATGCCCATATCTGAGAGGTTCGTTTCCAGCAGTAATAATAATGAATAAATGAAATAAATGTGGTCATTTTCCTTCTGATCATCAGCAGTGCAATCTGCACACACATTTGTGTCCACATTGTGCTGTTAAGTACTTCTACTCCATTTCATGTGTATGAAAATCATGTCTTTAAGTACTACAAAAATCATTTTCCCAACAGAAGAAAGATTATCTTTTTTACCACTGTCTGTGTTAAAATGTCTTGTGGACCTGTGAGCAGATCCAAATTCTTCTTTTCTCATTAAACCGTGGAAGGTTTATTCTACATTTTCATAAGTAACCATTTTAATGTTTCCATTTTCCTTTCTTAAACAGGAAACCTCTCTACGACTTCTCCACTTTCTCTAAGCTCTTTGTTTATATTCTACTTCCATTACCAGAATTATTCTTACATTTTTCCATACCCTATTCTGAACAAACATTTACACTGACTTTGAATGACTCTTTTTAAATATAAAGGGAAACAACAAAGAAAGAAGGAGCAAGAGTAACATCTCTGTGATGTGGCTGCTACTACCTCCATGCTGATAGCAGCCTTGGAAGGAAACTCTTTGCCAGCCCTGAGCATGCCTGGCCACAGGACCATCCTAAAAATACAGGGATACATCAAAGAGAAAGTAGAGCAATGTGAATCATACAGTCATACCTGCCACGGTTCACAAAAGTAAATTACCTATTCACTCATGAGTTTTTAATCTGGTTAAATAGTGATTAATAAATTTCTACTTAGCTCCTGTCTGCCCATTTGGGATGTGGTGCTTCTTTCGCTTTCTCTTTCAGCCCAACATTGCCTGAAAAGGGAATGATGGCCTTGTGAGAGCAGGTGGGCCAGGAGTATTTTCTTGGTTGTCTGGAAAGAAGCAGTAGGGAAGTGCAGGAAAAGCAAGCACATCTGAATACATCTGATTCCCAGAAAGGTGTCCACAGCTATGGGGACAAGGGGTTAGATTGACTCTCTGGGAGAGTTTGTTGTTAGAAGTCAGTAGCTTGTGGTTACTGTGACTCACATGTACAGTATCAGGAGTTCTTTTCTCATCTTGCCAAGAGGCGTCAGAGCCCAAACCCGGCTGTTCAGCACTGATGAGCCTGTGATTCTTCACTCACAGTGCACATCAACTGCCAGTTGTGCCATTGTAGAAAGGACCTGTCTGTCCAAGCAACTCACAGGAAACTTTTTCCATTCCAGGTGAGGACAAGGAAGACTCTCTTCAAAGACCTTCTCTCTGCAGCATCACTCCATTTGCAGCAGGTAGGAGTTGCATATGGGGAATATATCTTCCAGTCTCCCATCCCCCAGCAGCCTGCCAAAATATATGGAAACCCCAGAAATCAACAGAGAGGAAGAGCTGAAATTTCTCCCTCTCCTCAACTTTCACAGTCTTCCTGCCTTAAAACAAATATCCCACTGTACATTTACTGGGTAACATGTCCTGATGCATTCAGCACAAAATCAGACACCACCTCCCTTTCCTTTCTTCTGCTGCTGGTTTGCTATTTGTCCATAAATATTCTCTTATCATTTTATTAGTTCGCCTATGGATAATCTGTAACAAGAAGGGAAAGTTTCACTTCTGCATATATGTTCTCTAGCTTTTTCCAAATACTTAGTTTGCAAAGTCTGTAGATGTGTTGGGCCTGTTCCACAGATGGTCTTTTAGAAACTTTATTACTATCCACGAAAAACAAGAAAAGAATCTGCTTGGAGGTCCCAAGATGGATTTGCAGGCCTGGGGGTAGAAAAAAAATGAAATGTTTTTATTTGAAATCTGAATATATTCATTCTGTAAATCATTGCCTGACAATAAACCCACATGCTCAGAGTTGCTTTTTACTGTACACATGTTACAGCCTAATTTCCAGAGAGAAGACCTCTGAGTAAAAAAAATCTTGTAACAAACTTTTTTGACATAGTTTATGTTTTCTATGTGCTATTTTCAGTTTTATCCAAAAACATAAACAGTGCTAAAATTGTGACAGTTCTGTATCTTATAGATCTGGTTTTAATTGCATATTGCATCCTTTTGTGTTTGTAAAATATGATTTACAAATATCTAGATATTCATTCTACTGAAGTTGTCTTACAAGGCAGCCTTTTAACTGAACTACTGACATGTAATCCCACTCACACATCATAGTAAAGGAGCAAAACCGTTTTTTGATCCCTGGTTCAGTGTCTCATCTCTTTTATGGAAATGAGGATGAATATTGCACTTATGGCAAGGCATGTCAAGCTCTCTGTGGAATTTATTACGCTCTCCGCACCAAATGTTCTACCAGCAGGTCTGCCTCATGCTTTTCAGAACAAGTATAATTAGAAAAGAATCCAACTAACGCTGGAAAGAATGACTGTCCCGTAACTCATCAGATTATAAAGCTGGAAGCCCTAGAATAAAAAAGAAATGAGTGGAATATTCAGTTGAAGAGAAAAAAAACTCCTTTTCTTTGCTTTCTTGCTGTGAGAACAACTATTTTATAGGTAACATGCAGTTCATTATTTCCTCTTCAAATAGGCAACCACATTCTTGATCACTCCTGGCAGCAGACACAGGAGACTAGCAATGGTCCTGTGAGGCCCACAGCACAACCTTTGGATAGCTGGAGGGGTAGCGGTTGCTTAAGAATGCATCCTCTGGTCCTGAACAGACCGTATTTCTGAGTCCATGGAGAAAGCTCTGCCTTGTGTGTACCCAGTCTGAGCTCCAGTGCAAGAGGTCTTGGCTTGCCTTCTTCAACAATGCCTGCAAATACTGATAGCAAAGAGCATTACTGGTGAATAAGGCTCGATAACTTCAGGAGTCTTTTCCTTTCCCGTGTTCTTACACGGGACAAGATTGCTGAAGTTAATAGAGAGACCTCTGTGACCAACTTGAGCTGTGAGCGAACTCAAATTTGTTCCTGAGTAATGAATACTGGGATTCTTTTTCTTAGCTGATTAACTCTAGAATACGTTCATGATTTCAGCGTTTTGGACTCAATTTTTGCAATACCACGATGTCTCATTTAACCACTCTCCACTTCTAACAGGCTTCCAACAATGAGGATTGCGCTTTTCGCATCTTTCTTTCATCTTCATTGTAATGTCTTTCCCAAGTTTCCAGCTGCATCAAATTCCTTCCTTATTATCAGAAAATCAGAAAATAAGCACTGATCTCTTCTTGTTCCTAAGTCTCCTGAAAACTCGTTCCTCTCTGCAAGTTGGAGGCCAACTCTTTTGATATAAAAAGAAGTGAAGATCTGGCATGGTATCATCTATGAAGAGCCGTCAGACAACTCAGTCTTCATCTTCAAATTGGAAACATCTGCATTAACATGGCTGACATGCGAGGCAAGGCTTAAGATTCATGTAAAAGCTTATTTTAAAGTTTTTCTTGATTAATAATTTTTCTCCCCTTGTAAGCAGAAGTCATGATTGGTGGCTTAGATATTGGATATTCCCGTGGAAGGAAGGGTTACTTTACCTGTATTTTTAAAGGTCGATAAAGGCACTGAGATGTCTTTTTTCATGTTTGCTAAAAATATTCATAATTGTGCTTCGAGCATGTGTATACTTCTGTCTGTCTCATTGGGGCCAGATCTCTGCTTGTTTCATTTTTCTTAACACTATTCACCTCTGCAACTTCACTCCTAGAAGGCAGCACTCATATAATTTTGTCTTCAAGGGGGAGGACTTTCCAAAGTAACATCACTAATGGAAACTGATGAATGTAGGAGACGGAGCTCTGACTTTTTAGTTCATCCTGGTGAGCCGAGACTTCTGTTTATGTGACTGAGAAGTGTCCTGCTTCTTTTACTGGCCAGGAACAGATGTAGGGAAAGCACAGAAGATCTAGGCTGCATATCACAGAGTGATTCATTCCATTTACACTCAGCTAGTTTCTGAGAAGCATTAGTTCCGTATTTCCTGAGATAGAGATTGCACATAGACAATCACTTTGAAGAGTCAATGGTTGGCCTATCCTTAATTAATTTGTCTCATCCCTTACAGAATTCATTAGTATTTTTGGTCTTATGAGGCCCAGCAGCCAGGAATCACATATCTTCCTTCATTATTTTTTTAACTATTGCCTCACACTGACACTGGTACTTGTATGAGTATATTGCAAAAGAAAAATCATTTCTTCATGTTCCTGCCAGTTTCAGCGTTTCACAGAGGTCTGTCAGATTCCAGCTCTGCTGCTCCTTTTCTAAGTTGAAGAGAACAAGATCTTTTAACATCTCCCCTTCTAGAGAAGCCTCCCATCATCTTTATTGCCCTTCTCTCTATGTTTACTAAATTACCTCTTTTATTTATAAGATGCATAAAATTTTGAGTCCTGTATAAGTACTATTGTTCCAATGTTAAAAATAAGAACATACTTCCTCTACTCACTAGGTCTTTCACTCCACTTTTTAGATGATCAGTCTCTTGATGATTTTTGTAATTTTTTTCCTCATTCTCATTTTCCATGGAGATGCTTCCCTTACATTTTCCTTCCCAGTTGTTAAGTGATGGGAGTGGGGGAGATGAATGACACTGTCTGTTCTTCAGGCCTGCAACAGAAACAAGATGCCAAAATATAAACAAAGGTACAATAAAATCAAAGCATAGTATTAAAAGGCTTATCTGACTATGATCATTAAAAATAACTACGTTGTGGGGGTACATATGATGACCCCCTCATTCTTTGCATGGTGAATAGGACCGTTTCTGTACTTAATCAGAACACATTTTAAATCACACTGTATAGTATCCTTTGTGGCAAAATGTAATGGCCAAAGTATATAAAATATGATGAAGTTGAGAAGTTCCAGCTGAACTAACAATATATTCTTCTGGAAGGAGACATTGACTAAATCATGGACAGTTTTTGATACCAAATTAAAGTTCTTATAAGAGCTTTGCCACGTTTCTCTGCGTTCCTCAGTCATAACCTTTTTTAAAAAGTATTTCCAATTGTAAATAGTTCTCTAAACTTCCAAGGCATTAGCAAGTGAATGTGTCTCTTGCATAATGAATGCAAACTAAAGAGTACATTTCTCATCAGGAAGTAATAATTTTATGTAGTTTTTTTGAGTGACAATAGCGATTTCTGTTTTGGGAGCAGCTGTCAACAAATGTGAACGTATATTTCTTCAAAGATTGACAAAGTTAATTCAGAGTCAGACAGAGATTTTCACAACAGAAAGGACGTAGATTTTGATAAAGGAAAAGAAAGACTTTTTCCCCTCAATTTTGTCAAAGGTAAAAATGCAAGATATGAACAGAAGAATTTCTGGCTACAGTGTTGTATATCAAGCACCAATGACTGAAGATAGAAGGTATGGTCTTATAAACCCTTCACAGAGAAGACAAGGCAGCAGAACTAACTTCTGCCTTAGAGTTTGTCATTGAATCATTCAGAACTTAAGCAAATCAATTTGGACAAGATTGCATAAAGTATTAGATCCTTTAATTTGTTTCATTTTTCTTTTTTGCAACATCAGAGATTTTATATTTTAAAATGCAGCTTCCAGAGAGCTTTCTTAAAGCTGTAAATTCTCTGAAAATCTGAAAAGCTCTTTGTAAGACCTTAATCAAGCAAACACCTTTAGCATACATGTAAATAAGTAATTACTTTTTTCCAATGGCTGACTCAAACTTCCCATGCCACAGTTATTCTGCTTCAGGGTCTAGAATAGCCATGGGTTGCCCTCGATGCAGCTTTCCACCTCCCTGTTACCTCCTCATTTTTGTCTTGAACCCTCCCATGCCAAAAATGTCTCATAGCTCTCACCCAACTTGGAAACTTTGGGGTGCCATTTGGGATTTGGTCAGCTCTTGCCTGTGAAAGGCTACTTTCTTTAATGTTAGTGGTAGGATTTTTGTGCTTCCTTTCTCTCAGAAGAGATTGTAATACTGACCAGCTTAGCATCCGACGCAAAGTTCCGTTAGTGTTTGGAAAGATTTTTGAGGTCCAGAGATCAAAAATAGACAACAATGCAAAGGCATATGAGATGGTTACAGCATCAGAATATAATTATTCATCTTGAAATTTAGCTATAAAGAAGCATGATAAGAGAGAGGGTACACATTTACATGAAATCCATCCCCATCCAATTTTTTTAGTTCAGATTATATTAACCTGTTCCTGAGTTCTCCTTCCTCCCATGCAACAGCCTTTCCAGTAAAGACTGTTCTCATTCATTTTCTTATTCTTTGCTTGTTTGTGAAAACTATTTCCTCCTTTGCTCTGAGGGCACCCAGGGAAGAAGCAGTTAAAACTCGATGCAACAATCTAGTTCTCCATTGTATCAGATCAAAACCCATCTCTCATTGAAGAATCAGTTTTGTGGTCTCTAGTCACCATGGAGACTAATTGCTGAAAGCATGACAAAGACTCACACAAGGTTTTAGAAACAGCCATAATTAATCCTGCTTCTCATCACCCCTGGCTTCACCTACTTTGCTGCAGTTTGATTCACAGACAATATTCTGCACAAGTGAACAGCCACCTACCTACTTTCACAATAACTGCACCTCTTTTGTGTCTGAGGAGACATTTCCAAACCCGTTTTGCAATAAAAGCAGAAGCATCAACTTGAAGAAAAAAGCACTCTTCCTATCCAGCTGTAGTCCTGGAAGACTCAGAGCTGATTCTGTCTCTCAGTGTGTCTTTCCTTATGCACAGTTAAAAAAAAAAAATAAACAGAAGACCTAATTAATGGGATTCTAATCCAGATCAAAAGCGAATCACAAACTACAGCTGGTGAAAGTTTTTCTGTTTCACATATAAACATAAATGGAAAATGACGACAGTCTTTCAACATCTTATTTTTGGTATTCTTCCCCGAGCGCTATGGCCGGCTGTGTTGTGTGTGTGCACATTGTGTGTTTTTATACAAATATATGAAACAGTACTTTTCAACAAAATTGTTCTCTTTCTTTGGAAACTGGCTAAGATCATAATGGACAGCTCTTAATATAGCTCAAGAAGAGAAGGTCTCTGATGGCCTCCCAGACAGCTCTGAGATAACTGAAGTTAAAACAAAAGGCTTTATTTATGTCTTGTGGATGAGATCCAGAGTCCAGGCACTTGTTTTGCCTCCCACTTTCCAGCTCTCACAGTTTGAGCCCCTGGCCCACCCCACACTTCAAGCTTGCTCCTGCTGAGAGCAGCTTGTAGTATCCCATCTCTACAATGTCCCCTGAGAGACCTAGTCAGTCCAACCGTGATTTCCAGCCTGTATCTGAGATCAAGGTTCCACCTGTCCATGTAGACAGCCAACAGAGCAAGGATCACAATCTGCCTCCTATATTACCTGCTTTGAGAGACAGTTGGGGGATAATTTCACACTTGCACTTGTATCTTGGCTCCTGTTATATCTCCACCTGTGCTGACTGTAGTAAACCAAGTCCTTTCTAGCCCAGCAAGGGCCCCCTCTCCTCACTCTTCTTGGCATCAGCTGCCATGGTGACATCCTTCAAATCCTTCCTGACTTGCTGCATTTGCTCCCCCCCTCTATTTCTCTCTGGGTAACTGTTAAGGTTCTCCAAAATTGTTGGGTGAGGAGCCATCCTCCTACCACAACCAGCTGGTGCTAGTGCTGCACGGTCTGCAAAGCTCCCTGAACCTCCCCAGGTTGCTGTCAGCCCCTCTGCACCACAACACAGACTCGTTCAAAGCAATCAAAAGAAGGAGGTAGGCACATGTGCCCTGTGTGGCACCTCTGCACACAGCTGTAGGGCCCTGGAGCTCAATTTGGGAGACACCCTGGTGCAAGGCATGAAAAGAGCCTCCTGCCTCAATCACTGACAGGTCCCAGCATGAAAGGAACTCCTGCCTCCCTTTTGGCATGGGAGCCCCACAGCTGCCTCATGGCAGGTCAGGGAACCTGCTGTCCTCTCACAGCACGCAGCTGTGGTGCCCATCACCCACCCTAGTTTCCAGGACAGTGTAGGCAGGTCACCTTCTCCTCAGCCCCAACACCCTCCAGACATCACCTTACGATACGAACGTTGCAAAAGCAAGAGCCAACTTTTTCCACAACAAAATTTAAAAGTATGTAAGATTGACTTAAAAGCTGTGAGACTTATAACTGCAAATAAATTAGGGGTGTTTTCATTTGCTCTCTGGATTTTCAGCATTCCAGGTTGTCTTTCTAAGCTGTCTGTGGAAAGAGCAAGGATTAGAAACCATTTTTTCCCCTGTACAGCTGAGGTTGTCATATAAATGTGGTTCCAGGAGCTGAAACTCTAGGAAAACCATAACAAGCATCCCTAGATTTACATTAAAATTATGAATGTCAGCAACACTCTTCGTATTCGTGAAAAACTTAGCGAGTAATGAATAAAGATGGAGCCAAGACTACAATGAGACCTGAGAAATCCAGGCTTGAATCTTTAATTTGCCAGAGGATTTCTGTATCACCTCAAGGAGGTGGATCCTGCTTAGTTTCACTGAAAACATTAGTCCACTTAGTTTGGCAAAAGTCAGGAAGAGGGTGCTCAGCATCGTGTGGGACAGAGAACCTCAGTGTTTTGGTGCCCTATACGTAAATCTTGGCAGTAGTTACTACTCTGTCCTTCTGCTCTCCAGTGAGCAGGGTGTCCTCTGCAGCAGAGATTTGCTCCGTGAACTTAACGTGTATTCAAAAAACACTTGGTAAGTATTAACTGCAATTAATCCTCTGCATTGATTTCTACACCACCATTATTCTGAAGGGGTAAGGTTTTGGAGCATAGAAAAATTGCATACATTGAAAAAACACCAAATACTGACATTGCTAGATGACTCTGCCACCAGTATATATTTTAGGGACTGTGTGAGGACAGTGTACCTGAAGAATCCCACATGCAGCAAAGCAGCCACTGATACAAAACTGAAAAAAAAACCCCATGATTTGCTAATTTACAACTAATAATTAAAAGAGCCTGTTAAGGAGCCAAGCTTCCCCAGCATGTGTTTAACATTACTTCTGAGAAGGTCATTGCTGGCTTCTCAGGGAAAGCAGTTCCGGAGAGGGTACAGTAAGTGCACGGAGTTTAAATGAGCAGCCCCGGCGCAGACATTTCACAGTCTTCAGGGATGCACAAACAATTCTGCCTCGGCAGTGCAGAAACAATGCCCTGTATTCACAAAGACTACAGGAACTTCAATATTGTGTGGAGGGGAGGTGGGGGTGAGGAAAGTCTTGAAACGCGGATAAATTGGTATTCACCAAGTGCCATTCCTTAATTTACAACAGTCTTTAACTTTGGAGGCAATTGCCAAGGTGCTCATAAAAAGAGAAATGATGAATATTCAGGATGTCTTCTGAATCCATTAGGCAATTGAGGATGAGGTCTCCATATGTATAACTTCGGCTGTTTTCACATGCTGGTAGAGAGAGTGCCAAGATGGCGTCAGGAAGAAAAATGGCTCCTTCAGTTGCCAACAGGGAGAGAGAAAAGGAAAAAAAAATATAGATCAAGTGTATGGAAATGAAAATTTGTTTAAGTACAGTAATTCAATCTAAATGTGCACTGCATGCCATGCGTGAACCTGGCTCTCAGAGCTATCTGGCATGGCCAGGCCTGTGGACAGGTGTGTGCAGGATCACTGTCAAGTTAAAAGCAGCCAACAAATGGTTTTCTTTTTCCACACCCACCCTCCAAGGGTCTCAGAGAGCCTGGCCTCAGGACAAGGAAAGGCTCAGACTAGATCAAGAAGAGGAAAAGCTCAACCTACCAAGGCTCAGAGAAGCAGTAAGTGTCTGGCCCTGAGTGAGGAGTAAGTCAGTGATGGAACAGGCTTTCTCCTTCACCCTCTCCCCCACCTCTATGTTCTTTTTCTTGAGAATGCTTACACCAACATCCTAGATAAGGTAGATGAGGTGCTTACAATCGCAGCCAGTAACTGATGAAGAAAACATGCTGCCCAGCTCTTACATCCCAGAAAATAATGTCTCCTGGATGCTATGAATCATGGAGAATCACAGGCCATTAATCACCAAAGGGTGGAAGAGACGAGTTTAAAGTCATGTGCACCAAACACAGCCATTACCACGGGAATCTCAGACTTGGCATGATTCATTTTGCTTTCTCAGGGAGGAGTCACAAGGGTTAGAAGAATAAATAACGTCACAGCCTACTGAGTTCAGCTGTTAGCAAGGCCAAGTCTCCCATTAAGGAGAGGCAGCTTCGATCACAGAAAATGCATATTGTCACAGCGGGTGCGTGGCTGTGTAACAGTGACTCTCCTCTGGTCCCAGAGTCAGTGTAAGGGTACAATTTTGGGGTTCTCAGTATCTTGTTTTGGTAACGACTCAGGTTCACAGTCTGTTTCTGGAACCACTCTGGGTGCTTGTGTAATGGGGCATCCCAAATGACACTTTCTAGAAGGAAAGGGGCTATTCCCTGCAAGACTGTATTGCCTATGAACAAGGGGCAGATGTTAGTTACTGGCCTTTCCAGCCATTACCATAAAGTGTGGTGGGCACAGTGGAGACGCATGGAGACGTTTCCCTGGGGAATTTTATGAATTTTAGTATTCTTTCTTGCCACACTTTAGGCAAATTAGAAGTCAGCAGAGGATGACCAGATAGTTCATGAGGCTCTGCTACAGATACTAGGTCATCACAGATTCACATACCCAGCTCAGGGAACCTCAACTGTGTGATTTACCTCTCTCCTGCCCCTAAGCATGGGCATGGGGAGGAGGATGTGCTTCACACCTGAAAGATGCACTACCTGCCTATTACGAATGATCAGACTACAGTCATGGCTATTTTAGTGGCTTGCATAACTGTTGGTATTGTTTCTTGGTGTTTCCACATCATTCTCCCATTCACTTTAAATAAAAATTGCCAACACACCTGGAGCAGAACAAGCAGTTGACTTAGTAAAGACAAATACAATTCTTCAGACTTCCTAGTCATGGAGTTTTAATACAGTTAGGTTCAGAATTGAGTTTTCCGTTCTTTGCAATTATTTACAGAAGACTTTATGTTCACACAGCTCCACTTTCTAGCATTCTTCTTTCTTTTCAGAACTGTTTTTTCTGACCAATCACTTATTATTTTGCATATGGAACTGGTCACCACTTCTAATCAGGCTGTTCCTAATCTGTGATGAAATGAGTGAAACACAATACGTGGGAGAGGGTACTTCCATCATTAATCCCCAGCATTTGCGTTCACACACGAGTACCTTGCCCACATGTAAGCATGGCCATTTGCAAGAAGAACAATGAGAACTTGGCAATAGGCTGAGCAACCCTCCATTTGAGTGTTTGCAGGAAGCTGTCAAAAAAGAGGAGAGTGGAAGAAACATGCTGAGTCCAGAACGTTCCATAGAATTGTTGCATGGACATGATCCACAATCGTCTTTCCTCTCTGTGCGCTCAGCTGCAACCATCAGGAGCACACAGGGGCATGAGCAACATGAGCACGTGCTTTTCCCATTGCACCCAAGGTTAATATGAATAATGTTCCACACTCTGTTATTGTGGAAATACCAGCTATCATCCTGCAAAAGCAAGCCAAAGAATTATAGCTACACACTAATAAGACAGGACCAAACAAAGCATCTCAAAGATGGCAGAACACCACCACTGCAGTGAGTAACGGGATGAAATAGCTCCAAATTAACTTCCCCCAATCTACTGTCAGCAATCAATCCCGTACGCAGCACGCTGAGGAGTTCAGCAACGCAGCACGTTCTGGGCTCACAGCAGCAAAGGCTGCGCTGAGGCGTATACTTCAGGCAGTGAGCTGCAGTCTGTCAGTGGTGTGATTAGCCATGGTCTGAGAAGGTAGCCAGCAGAGTCTGCATTGCAGACCACAACTAAGAGTCTCTTTCACAGTTCATTGCATTGCAATGAAAATTAATTTTCCTTCATCATTTTATTCTTGTGGAAAAAAAAAGTAGAAATAAAAAAAAGGAGAGACTTAATAGAAGGGAAAACCCATTGGGCATTTAATGAAGGAGCTCTCTGACAGAGCCTCTAAAGATGGAAGTCTCGTCTGTCATCTCAGCTCCTAAGTGATACTAGTGGTGGGACTCTTGGAAAAATTAGTACAAATTGCATTGCAGAAAGGACTGCTGCAAAAATGTTTCTGCGTAGTATTATAGTTGTGATGAAGACCAGTGGGCTTGAAGTCTTCAGTCCCTGAACTTCAACAGGTGGAATCCCCACTAACCACTGTCCAGCTTCCAGATCTTGTATTTACAATATTGTGTGCAGGTACTTGTGCCACCAAAAAATCATGGCAGCTTTTCCAGAACTGTCTATATCCAGAATGATTTGGTACATATTATGATGACTTTCCCAGGCCTTTCTTCTCGAGGCAAAAGGAAAAGCACCAGTTAGAAACAGAACCTCTGTATACTTTTCCCTTGCTATGAATACGAGGTTTGTGTGTTTTCTTCTTTTTTCCATCAAGAAAAGTACCATTTCTTATGAGTTACTTTTTATTGCAGATGTTGGATGTTGCCAGTTAGGACCAGACTATTATCCTATTGCCTATGTACTCTTTAGCATCTATTGTCACAGTTCAGGACATTTCCAGCTCCAGTTCTATGAATTCATTTGTCGTGGTTACCTACAATCAAATGCAATGAAAAGGCTGAGATCACTTACAGATTATCAATGCTGATGCTAGTGTCCATAGTTTTTATTGCTCTAACATGGAAGATTCAGGTGTGGATATTTGTAGGAAGGTGAGTGCAGCAGTCCAAGATGAGCAGAATGAGAGGACCAAAGTTCTCTGCATTTCTAATCAACACTAACTGGAGCAATGGAGATTTTCCACATAGTCAAAGTGCTTCAGCACTGATCACTTCTCAGGAAAAGTTAGTGGTTTATGCCTCGTGATCCTCCACGCCCATTCCCCTTTCCATACCTTGGTTGTTTTTACTCTTAAGTAGAAAAACATTATAGAGTCAACTTCAGAGAATCATCCGAGCAGCTTTGCATGGATGAAGGGATGAAAGTGACACTGCTGGGGCTTCAATCTCTCGATTTAAGGTGTTCAGTTTAGAACAAGGTATGCTTATTAAATGACAAAAAGTCATCTATTCAAATGCAACAAGCTCAAGCTTTTTCTTTCTTCTAACAGTAGAACTTCATTCACTTCAATGGAATTGCATTTGGTTTACACAGGTGTGAGAGGTAAATCAAGTAGCATATAGAAATGTTTTCTTTTGAAATATTTTTGGAGAAGAGGGGTAAAAGACCTGCATTTAGACCAATGCAAACATTTTCATGGAAATTTTCATTAGGGTTAAAATTTTCTGGACAAAAACTGGAAATTATTTTTTTCCGCCTATAAAATAGTTTGATTTTCAGAAATCCCACAATCATGTTAAAGGAAACCTAAATATTTTCACAAAAACTTTAATTGTATTTATAAAGCTTTGAGTTCCCATTTTTTATCAAAAACTGTAGTCATTTGTCAAAATAGCTTAGAAATGCTAACTTCCTTTTTTCAAAATTTCCCATATTGGCTTTTTTTAAACAACTTTAGAGGAGTATGAATATGAAACCAATAAAAAACTGTCACAACTGAGCCTAACAATCTAATTGTGGAGGTTAACTTATATAAAACCTGGCATGAACATGAGTTGTTTAATCTAGAGTTTTAAGATGTTTCTGCTGACATGCTTCACAGAGAGGCAACTGAAGGGCAAGGTTTTCCTGAATTTAGATTTTAAAAAATTGACATAAAATAAAAAGGAAATAAAAGGAGAATGGAGGTAGATGGAGTGAAAACAAAAAGGAAGTTCAAGAAATAGCCATCTCTGTGCAGTCTGAGCGCCCTCAAGATAGTGATGTCGTTCGTATGACATACTCAAGAACCTTCTATTCCATGGGTTCCAAAAGTGGGATACGTAGCCTGATGTGGGATGAGATCATAGCAAGTGAGCCACAGCCAAGCCATAGCCACACGTGCAATCGTAAAATTCTCTGGTTTGCAGCTGAAAGTTTGATATTCGGGTACGTGGCTGCCCATAAGAAATTCCCAGGAATCCAGCGCTCACTTTGTCCAAAACAATTGGAAACTTGATGTAGCTGCTGTGTATATCTAGGCACTACAACAGAGATCCTCTGGAACTGAGTAAACTGGGCAATAGTTAAGGCTATGTCTCTTTCTCATTTTTCACTTCAACAAATAATCCGAACAGATGCCTCCATTTAAGCAGTGATTCAACACAGCAAAGTGCTGAAGCTTCATTCACCTAATGGTAATGCCATTGCTTTTATAACACAGGGGAATAAAGAGTGAAACTTAGAAAATAAAGAATAAATCTCTGAAGGGAGGCCTGAAGGTGTGGTTTTCAAAATCACTTCTTCCAAATGTAAGAGAGTTGTGACCCTTCTATTCATGAGTCATTTCTCTAGAAAAATCAGAAGAATTAATCATGATAAAACAAGAAAGCATAGTTGCACAAAGACAACAGAGGGCCTGATCTGAAGAGGGGTCAACCCTGCAAGATTTTAAGAGTATGGTTCATGAAAAAAGACAAGAAGAGGAAGAGGACATCTGTACCTAAGTCCCAACCTAAGAGCAAGCGGCTCCACTATAATCCTACTTGTACTTGGTATTGCCACCCAGCATTGGCCACGATATGCAGGCACACTGCCAGCTATCAGCAAATAATGCTGGATGACTGTGGTGGGGTCCAATGACACACCAGACTTCCTGGACATATCTGGAAGGAAAGCGAGGTGACCGAATTTGTTGCACAACCTCTTCCCCTGTTCATGCCAGGTTGGGGGTAACTAGAATTTAAGTGATCTCACAAGCTCCAGGCTAGGCGAATGTGAGAGGAACAGGAATGGGTAGAAACCATTTGGACAAGAGTTAAAAATAAACTGGACAGAGTGCATTTGCTGTGTTGGATACCCAACAAATAATTTTTAATAATGTTAAGATTTATAACATGCTATAATATGCCTGAAAATTCATCCCAAGAGGCAAGCTACGACTACTTCACTTGCATTAGATTGACCATAGCAAAACGCACTGAAATCATCATTTATGTTTAAAAAAAAAAAAAGAAAAGAAGGTATGGAGAAGAAACTGAAAAGAGAAGAGAGGAAATGATAGTCATCTGTCCCCGAAGAACGAAAATCCAGAAGCTGCGTTCTTTCAGGGAAAAGAACCAGGAAGGAAGTTTTCAGCAAAATAAAGACAGCAAAGGGGAGGTCAGGCTTCCCCCTGAGCAAAAGAGGGAGAATTTCTTTCATGGAGTTGCTTTCTGAGTCTAACAGGAAGAGACTTAAGAGGTTACATCTGCTAGGGTTCCCCAAGAGATCACTGAGAGCTGACTTGACTGCCCCTCAGCCATCTACACAAGAAGACGTGTTTCCCCTATCAGACAAAAGTATAACATGGTCTAGTGACTACAAGACGAAACCAGCAGAATTAAGGCATACCAATTAGAACAAGGAGTGCTTTCAGTTACCTCCCTAGATGTACAGCAGATTCTCCCATTATGTGAGGCCTCTGAATCAAGGCAATGTATTTTGAAAGATATGTTTTAACTTAATCTAAGGGTATAAATTTTAATGCAGCCTTTGTTAAATTAAAGCTCCTGGCCTTTATTTGACAGGAATAAAAAATAGATAACCATAATATAATAGTTTCTTCTGTCTTAAAATCTTTGAAATTGCAGAGGAGCAAAGCTTGTGTTGCAAAAGTTGTTAGAATGATTCTTCTTTCACAAGATTTTACAGCATTTTATGAAACATTAATAACCCCAAATAACTGCTTTCAAATCATATACCTGGGTGAAAGTCCAAGACTCCCGAAGAAATGCCTGCTCTTGTGAACTATTGATGTAATTCAGGGGCACTCAGTTTGCAGGATCACGAAGCCTTTCTAACATAACAACCAGGAAGAGATATCAAATTGTTCTGTTTTATTCTAGTCTCCTGAAATAAGCAGGAAAGAAAGAGAAATTCAAGAAATGTAACAGAAATAACTGGGAACAAGGGGAAACAGAATTTAAAATTGAGCCTTTTTAGTAGAAAGAAGACAGGGCTAAGAGTAGATTCATAATCCAAGAACTGAAAGTCTTGCAACATACAGGAGACACAAGAATTTCAAAACTAATCAAGGAAAATGTACTTTCACTGCAAAGTCCACCATCAGACCTTGTCTCTGTGGCCAGAAGATCCTCAGAGTTCATTGGAACTATAAGCTAATCTTTGTTTCCCTCCAAATCCCATCTGTGTGAACTCTCCAGTTGGTATATACATAACCTGATCGTGCAAATCTATAAACCTATGACAACAGCTGGTGGAACAAGGTGTGCATATTCAATGGGGTTTTGCCCTCCTTTGTCCCCAAGTCCTGTGGCTCTGCTTGCCTTGGTCTCCTTTCTACAGGCCAAACTAGGTTCATGTTACAAAAATATTTCAGTGATCCACTCACAAATCTTTCGATTCAAAAAAATATATGTAATTTTTGCTTTAGATCATATCATCTACTTAGTGTAACACAAACTTCAGACTGATCACTACCTCAGTCATTCCACAGGGACAAGGACCAGATGCAGAGGACTCTTCCTTCAAAGTCAGATGCCATCATCTTAACAGAAACAAATTGCTAATCTGAACATCCCTTCCCAGAGGGCTATGGGAATTCTGAAACAAGCTTCAAACAACAAACCAAGAGCCCCTGAAGTACATCCAAAAATCTTTCAAAACTAAAGAATATATGATTGGATCAGTGTGCAAAAGCAGTTCTAACCTTGCAGGCAACACCTAGAACTTCCTATGTTTCTGGGCATAAACGATCCACTGACAGAAGCGCACTGGCAACAATACTCCTATGTAATGACTTTTCCACAGTTACCCGACATGATTCTCTTTGCACCTTTTTCTTAGATCCTCTGGTTTTGGCTGTGGTCAGTAACAGGACACCAACAATCAGGTGGTCTGATTTTCACATTCATCGCTTCCATTTTCCCTCTTCTCTGGTTTTAGGTTTGGAGGGAGACTGTGGCCTTCCTCCTGGGTGTTTTGAAACGGCCTGCAGGGTGCAGATGCTGCTGCATATGTTATCATCATTTTTGCAATTAAAGTCATCATTCTGCACTCAGATGGCAAGCAAGAAAATGACCTAACAGCCAAGATAGCTGGAAGAATACCTAATAGATTATAGATTATACAGTGTCAGAGACAAAAGCAGTACCCATCAGAAGTAAGATTTTAACACCTTTAAAGTGTGATAAATTATAAGAAAAACAATAGAAAATGTAGGATAAACTGTGGGCTCATTGTACTTCAAGCTCTCTACGATGTGAGGACCAAAGCAGAAGGGGAGAGAGGATGGATAGTGGGTTTTATTGCTTGGCTGCATTGTCAGAATTGGGTTGGTTTAAAATATTTATGACATGAGAGAAAGAAAATCTGTGAATTACTCAGAATTTAATGTATGTGTTCTTAATGTGCTTCACATTTTTTTTTGGATGGGGACAGCCAAGTGGGGAATTGAGGATAACTTGTTTACTGCCAAACAGCTCTCCATAGTACCTAGTTTTGTTATGTATTAAAAATAGCATCTGGGGCCAAGAATGCCGAGGCTGGAATTAAAGATCAGAATACACAATAACTTTAAGTAATGGCAGAGAGATTTAAATAACACACATCAGCAGAAAAGAATGGGGAAACCTACAGTACACTGACTTCATTGATACCCCATTTATCAGCAATTACTGACTCCATTAAAGGCAGAGTTTACAGCAGACAGAGAAACAGAGCCTAAAATATGTCCCAACAGATGGACGGAGAGTGTCAGTGATGCCGTATTTCAAAGGCATCTGCAACTTTGTTATCATTGTACATGGAGTCAGAAAGACAGTGAAAAACACTGGAGTAAGGGCCAGCAAATGATTTACTTGACCCTGCATTGGCAGAACTGACAGCAAAAACCTCATTAATTCCTCAGGTCATTCTGGAAGACATTAATTTGGTTTGGACTCGGGACGAGGGGAGATTTTCCAGACATACACCAGGAATTATGAAATCTCTATAGCCAGAGGAAAGTATGTCCAAATCACTTTCCACATAAATCAAGCTGACTTTCTGAAGAAGGATAATATGCCTAATCAGGGGAGTTATGGAACTTCTTGTACTTATTAGACAGAAAATAAAATAGTATTTTATTTGATAATCAGCTTGGGGAAGATTTTTTTTCTGTCTTTCTTTTATTGCTGACTTCCTGTGACAGAGATGACTTGGAAAAAAATGTGACACGTGGATAGTAACGACTTCTGTGATACTATTTTGTCGTTCGTGTGGATATGCACGTAAAAAAATATATATATAAGGTTGATGTATGTTTATAATTTTAGTCAGCCCACTGTATTTACATGTCTTTGGCCTTTTAACTCTGTGCTGCAGGATGCCAAGTACCATCAGCTTCCCTCTCTGATCCTGTTTAACTCTTACTTCTCCTCAGCCAAAAGCATTAGGATAAAGAGGAGTAGAGCAGAGCTTCTCCTGGGGAGGCAGCCTTCAGGACATGCTTCTGCTCCTGCACGGTCCCTCATCCAGCCCAGCTCTCACCAGCATTGATGGTGAGATCCTCGTCTCAGCAAGAAGGTCCAACCTGTAGGACTCAGAGTAGAAATGCAGCTTGGGGTGAGCAGGAGCCCCCCTGAGTAGGGGAACTGCAAACGACAGGCTGAGGTCCCAGCTATGGTCTTCTCCAGCCTGGTCCTAAATCTCTGAAGCAAATAAACAGACCCTAAACAGAACAGCACCAGCTGGGTGTCCCTGGCTTGGTGGTGGGGAGCTCCAGACACAGCTGGCATGAGCAGGAGCCTACCCTCCTGCCTGGCTGGCCTCCACTGGTTTGACTCCGATAGCAGCTGAGAAAGTCCCCAAAGCCCCTGGAAATAGGCGAGAGCTGCAAGAAGTCATCCCACCAAGCCCCCCGCAACACATGCTTTCCAGTGCTTATACGTAAGCCTTTACTGCACAGGGTATCTTCCTCCATGAAAGATGCATTCATTATGTTCAGAGAAGGGTTATCTCTCCCTGGAAAGAAAATGCATTAGTACTTTTTACTCATTCAACACTGGACACTCCCTATCAACAACAGCCTGCCGAAAGGGGAGAAAGAGGTGAATTAATCACTGGAAGAGACAATTTAAAGGAGTTTGGCTCTAAAATGGAGTTCATTAGGAGGCCATCCTGTATTTGGGACTTACAGGCTGCAACTTCCCCACCTCTGTTGTCCTAGCCAACAATAAGGAACACTAATTGCATTGACACTGCATCGTGGGATGGCCACCTACTCTCTTGTAACTCCTTCCGTAGACCAGTTGCACAGAAAGTTATTTCACCCATTGCAAGTGCAAGTTCTCTTTCAAGATGCTTAGCTCCTCATCTCCTTGGTTTGAGAGCGACCTGTATTAAGTGGTCTGCAGTTTTTACTCTGGAGTTAAGGTTGTAATAATAACCATGTTTCTGGGCTCTAAGACGCTTCATAGAGAGAGATCCAAGGCACTTTACAAGTGTGTATTATATAGACTGTGCAGAACCAAGTGAACCTTTACTGGGAATACAACATAAAGCACTTTTCCCCATCCTTCCTCCAGGATACAACAGTATCCATGTTCCCTGCTTTATCTGGTTTGGCTTGTTAAAAAATATATTACGCTGACCAATATTTTTTCTGGATTTCAGATTTCTCTAATTATTTGTTTCATGTTATTGTTATGCAAAACTTCTCTATACAAAATGCTATTGAAAACATTGACACTGCAGGGAATTGTCTCTAGGAAAAAAGAAGAGATAAAACAAGGACTGAAATAGGCAAGTTACTCAAGTTTGTGCAGTGTTGCACGTCTGGACTTATTTTGATCAAGTAAGAACAAGCCAATTTTTTCTGAGGCTAAATTACAGTTCAGTTCTTCATCTGGAGGTTAGCTGGTGACTTTAGCTTTACATAGCAAGCTAGAATCCAATACAAAATAAATATTTCATTTGGGAAGCCTTTACTGCCCACCAACTGCAAAAGTACCACAGGAGGCAACTTATCTGAGGGGAACTATTTGCTCTCCCTTCACCTATGTGCTTCTATCGGAGAGGGTCATGTGCTTGCTATTACGAGGGCAAGAGAAAGGCATTGTCAGCTCAACCTGAAGGTTCAGGAGTGCATAACCTTGAGAAGGAAGACAAACAACTAGGAAATCTTTTGTTATGAGCAAGATAAATGATGAGAACACTTTGCAGCACTCACTATTCCTTTATTACATTGATTCTATCCATTTAAAAATGTGAATAAAAATAATCTGGGGATTTATTTTCATGTCTGCTCAGATAATCTCTCTAACAATGTAAAGGAAATGAAAATAAAAATGAATTATCTGTAAGACCAGCTTACATGGCTAGAGCGGTAGAAACTAGCCAGCATAAATGAAAATGAGACAACAGGAAGGATTCTTCTTAATGGAGATAATTCTCTGCCTGAATCCAGCAGAATACGTATTTTTAAAGAAAATTACCATGTTGCAAATAACATCTGAGGACGTTCAAATATTAGTAGATGCATTTTCTACTCCTTGCATTCTCTGTGGTGTCTTTTTTTCTTATTCTCTTTTTCATCCCTCTTCTTCTCTTTCGTCCCTTTTCCCTTCCTTTCCTCAGTTCTGCCAGCATGAAGATTGAACAAGAGATAAACTACTTTCAGTTTGGTTTCCAGTCAATTCCTGCTGAATTTTACTTTCAGATTCTCATGCTTCACACAATGCTAGAAAATCTAAGTTGAAAATATGGTAATAACATGTTTGCTTGTTGGTTTTATTTTTGTATATTTCCCTGGGTATTTGTAACAAATCATAAAAATGTTTTCTACTGGTCTTAAATATTGTAAAAGCTTATTTAATTTAATCAAAACTTAAATATCAAGCCAAATTTCATTGCACAATGTGTTCCTTTAATGGAAAGAACTAATGAAAAACACACTACGCCAAACTCATTCTGTTTTCTTCACCAGGGAGATATTTTCTTCTTTATTACTAAGGATCATTTGTTTTGCTTCATTTTGCTGGGAACAGTCTGCAAATTTGTATAATCAGACCATGTTCTGGACATATTTTTCATGGTTATGCTGAAACAGTTTTGTCCTCATTTCTACCCCTGGATTGGCTCTTCTTTTGAAATATGAATCTTGGCTGGGTGACTCACTGGGACACTAACTTTATCTTCATCTGTTTTACAGTAATTGGACTGGAGCAATTTTTGTAGTTGCATCTGAGATTGTTTCCTGCTTTGAACTCAACACTCATACTGTCATGTGTTAATTTTAGTGATTACACAAGCTAGACCCTAGCCAATGTAGTTATTGTAGTCAAATATATGGCTCTGACCCAAGTCACTCTTACTTTATCTTCAGCAGAGTAAACTGCCACTACACACTGTGAATGGACTAAAATCAATTAAAAATATTCACCACAATAACTTGCCAGCAGAAGAATGTGTAGTAATGCTTCTTTTGCTGCTCAGTTGGGCATTTTATACAGCTACGTTCTGCTTAGGAAAACTTGAAAGTCTCCTATCTTGGTTATAAAAGGACATTTATTCTGTAAGGAAGGGGAAAAAAATGTTGTTCAATGTTTTAGCTTTCATTCAGGTAAAATCCCAGTTCAGAAAGGGCGTAGAAGTATGTGCTGGAAATGAAGTGTGTGCTCAAGTCCCATTGAAGCCAGGTAGATTGTAAGCATATGCTGAAATGCTTATTTAAATTGGGTCCTTAATTATTATGTGCTATAAGATTGAACTGCATTTCATGTTATTTTCATACACCTATATTTATATACGTGTGGGTGGGTGTACAAGGATATATGTAAGCTGTTCACTAAAGAAAAAAAATAATACCCCATATCCTTCCTCCTAAAGTGACAGATTATTTGACGTTTTTGACAAGCAAGATTTTAATGTTTGGATGAAATGGCAATTTTTCAATGAAACAAAAAAGAATCAGAACTTGGTTTTGCTAGTCTTTCTTCTATTGCACTTCAGGTATGTTTTATGTGCACACATAGCTGCAGGGACCCCAGCCCACCCTTGCAGATCATTGCAGAGTGATCAAAAATATTTCGTTCAAGCAGAGTGCATCTCTTCTTGCATCTGGGGTTTTATACTTACACGAATCATCTATCATTTTAATGTATATCTGTTCTCTAATTCTGTCAATTATTTCTGTCATTTACATATATTAAGTCTGAAGTCATGTGTGCCTACTGTTAACCTAACTGCTGATTTTCTCTGTGATAAATCTCTGCCCCATCAGTTTACTGAGGGAATAGCTTCACAGAGCTTCATCTGATATCGTTGGCTTGTGTCCTACTAGGACAAGCTGGTGTTTCTGATACTGTGCAAATGCAGGAAGCTAATAAAATGTGAGGGTGTGGGTGGTGGGGGTTAATAAAGACCTTAAATACACAGGTTGAAAAATGTTTTATAGACCGTCAAGTGTAAGCTAAGGAGAAAATGAAGGCTTTGAGGAGGGATTTGATTTAGAGGGGAAAGATGTTTGGCTTCAAGCAGAGAGAAGGAGCAGGCACAACTGAAACAGCATGGACTATCCCAAGGAAGGGCTGGGAGGAGAGCAGCCCACTGCAAGGAAATGAGAGAAGGTGAAGCAGAGTCCTGAGGGGGTTTACAAGGCAGGAAAGTGGTTTTGAATTGAATTCAGCAATGGATAAGAAGGGGACAGGGGACAGGTGGTGACAGACCTGCCAGCAAGGAGATGAGGCCAGGCCAAGAAAACTTGGGCTTGTTATGAGCGTACATTCGAAGATTGTCACACACAGCTGGGTATCATGCAACTCCAGGGGAAATTAGTCCACTGCATCACATCCAGAGGCAAAGTAGAGCAGGGAAAGAGGGGTAAGAGAGGAATCAGGCTTTTGCACAGGTAGCCCTTGTGTTGGGGTGACCCAGGACATGGTCGAAGACTTGCTGAAGGAAAGCAACCAAGGACATACGTAGAGAGAGGATGACTCAGTTCTCCTGGTGCACTTAGCTGCCATCTTCTTGCAGACTGAAGAACTCTGCTGCCCTCCAGATTGTGCTTTGAAGGTCTGCCACACCCATCCTGTGGGCAGATGGAGACGACAGCAGTGGCAGAATTTTTATGTCCTGAAGTAGAGAGGACATAAATGCCCAGAGGGTAGAAAGGAAGGATATGTAGGGATATGCTGCATACCATCAACTAGAAATAAGAAACAAGGCAGAAAGGAGATTTTTTCTGCTTTTCTAAAGACAGACATGAAGCAAAGACTAGGATGTCTGAGGCTCCTGGGTTCTGCAATTACCCTCAGATACTCTGATCTGATCTGATCTGCTGGTCGTTGTTCTGCAACTACCAGCTGAATCCTTGGTTAACTTTGTCCTGATTCAGCATTAGCAGCTGCTGCCAACTCCCATAAATGTATCTCCCATATGAGACAGCAATCAAAGACCAACTTCAGCCTTATTACCCAATAAACAAAAAAATATGTGTTGTCATAAGGTTTTATCACAGCTGAGCTCAACCAGGATGCTCAGCAAAAGCCCTCAAGCCAGTCAGTGCAACGCTGTCTCTCTTGCATGCAGAAGGCAATGGCTGCAGGAATGTTTTATGTTTCTCTTCCATCCCTGAAGTTTCCTATTGTTTAGAAACCTCCTGCATACAAAGCAGATGAATTATTGATATGCCAGCCTTGGGAAGGAAAAGCAAGGCAAGATTAGAAAAAGGGAAGAGACCTTTGTCTGGGGTAAACCGTAAAAAAAAGCAGTACATTCAGTTCCCAAGGAGCCGTACATAATAAAGAGAAATCAGACACCATGGTCTGTGTGGTTTATAAACTACTAATCATGAGTGATTCAGCACATACCTCTGGCTTCATTGTGTTCACAACTGTGGGCAGCATGCAGGGAGTTGCCCTCCAGCAGCAGCCAGCGCCAGGAGGCATGCATCACCACCCCTAAACACCACCCAATGTACAGCCCTGCAGTCAGACTGATGTTGAGGACCTGGGTGAACGTGGATTGTGTGGTGGTCTGTGAGCTCAGATGGCAGTGCAGCCCCAGGCCAAGGCACCATGGGCATGTTTGGAGGCAGGCAATGTGGAGGCAAGGGCACAAACACACAAGATTTCTCTGCTGATCCCCATCCTATGCCTGCAGAGATCTCGGTAGAGTTGCTGTGAGTGCCATACACAAAGCACCTGTATCCACCAGTGGGACTGAGACCAGTCGACTTGTGGTGGCATGCCAGCCCCTCAGAGACTGCTCACCCACCCAAGGTCCTCGTTTCCAGTGGCAGCAAGAAAGACAGGTCCCATGTGTCAAGCTCATGACAAAAGCAGCCATCCATCCCTTCAGGAAAAAATAACAATCTGATACAGAGTCTGGAAAAGGATGTTTTCAGTTCAAAGTACCCTCCAGCAGGTGTATCCCTCAAGGGTGATATCACTGAGCCCTTACCAGGGGCTCTGGGGTTAGGGTACAAGAGGTGAGGAATTAATCTGCCTTGCTAACACCTTGTCCAGCAATGACTCTCATTTACAGTTCACAGTATCACAGTATCACAGTATCACAAGGTTGGAAAGGACCTCTGAGATCATCAAGTCCAACCTATAACCCAACACTAACACCAACCATCATCTAAACCATGGCACTCAGTGCCACATCCAATCTCCCTTTAAACACCTCCAGGGTCGGCGACTCCACCCCCTCCCTGGGCAGTGCATTCCAATGGCCAATCACCCTTTCAGTGAAGAACTTCTTCCTCACATCAAGCCTAAACTTTCCCTGACGAAGCTTGAGTCCATGCCCTCTAGTTCTGTCACTGGTCACCTGAGAGAAGAGACCAACCCCTGCCCGACTACAACCTCCTTTTAGGTAGTTGTAGAGAGCAATGAGGTCTCCCCTGAGCCTCCTCTTCTTCAGACTAAACAGCCCCAACTCCCTCAGTCGCTCCTCGTAGGGCTTGTGCTCCAGCCCCTTCACCATCTTCGTTGCCCTCCTCTGGACACATTCCAGTATCCTGACATCTTTCCCAAACTGGGGGGCCCAGAACTGTACACAATATTCCAGATGAGGTCTGACCAGTGCCATGTACAGGGGGACAATAACTTCTCTGGTCCTGCTCACCACACTATTCCTGATGCAGGCCAGAATGCCATTGGCCTTCTTGGCCACCTGGGCACACTGCTGGCTCATGTTGAGCTTCCTGTCAACCAGCACTCCCAGGTCCCTTTCTGCCTCACTACTCTCCAGCCACTCTGTCCCCAGTCTGTAGCTCTGCATGGGATTGTTGTTATTAGCTCCATCAGCTGGGACAGAGCACTTCTGCCTGATGAACATGTGAGGCATTACACCACTGGTATCTCCCTACTTCTCTGAAGATTCTGTCCATGGCTCACCACTGCCCACTTCCCCCTCAGCTGTACACGCTGAAGGCAGGCAGGAAAGTTGCAACAACACTTGCTCACTCTTCCATGTAATTTTGTCCACACCATTCTTAGAAAGCAGCGTCATGCTCTAAAACTTTGCAGCATATAAAGACATAACCACAGCATTCGTGACTTACCACCACCACACCTTCAAAATCCCAGAGCATCCACAGGGACAGCAGCCAAAGCATAGGAAGCATAAAGGGGACCCACTGTGGTTGTTGAGCTACGAAGGAGTTATTCCCCTCTGCCTTGGTCCTGGAAGGACAAAACAAAAATTAGTCAGACTGAGATATCTGTGGCTGATTGTTATAGCTGAAAGGTGCCATTTGCCTGGAGACAGAAGGAAAGAACCAATCTTTGAGCTCACTGCTAAAATCAAACAACAAGAGAGAAGTACGAGGGAAGGACTGCTTGAAGTGGGCCTGAAATATGTGGTTGGTTGGGTTGGGGTTTTCTTTGCAAAATTGAAATGTTTGAGGAAAATGTTTGAGTTGAAGGCTGTATTTTGGTCCGTTCATGAACTTTTAATGTCTTTCTCAAGCAGCTTCAATAGAACTGAAGCAAATCTGAAACAAACATTGGGTTTGAATACTGCTAGAGAAAAGCTGTCTTTAAGATGTCAACATTAAATATTTCAATATTTTCAAATTTGTTTTAACTACAACAATTCATGTCCCTTTACAGCTATTTTGTATTTACCCTAAATACATGTTCACCAGTGGAAAATAAATGTGCCTGAAAATTGTTACCCTGCATTATTTACCAGTACAAATTTTCACATGAAAAAATTTTACCAAAACCAAATGTTGTCCAGTAAATAATTTCTTTGACTGAATACCACTTATAAGAACGGACAAGAGTCAGAAAGTACCATGACATCCGTATTTTCAACAGTTGGCAAAAGTGAAAGGAAACATCCTATAACAGGATAAGAAGAGTTTTAGATTTGCATTGGCCTCCAAGTCTACAAGTAAGATAACAAGGCCCTTTGACAACATAAATCCAGTGTAGTCAGCACAGCCAGATTACAAAATAACAGTTGTCAGTCAAGAGGTTTTCACTTTTTTGTCTGAATTTTCCACTAACTATTTATTTCCTTTCTCAGCTAAAATTAAGGAGGAGCAACAAGGATACTGAATTTTGTTACCTTCTAAGTGTTTAACTTAGCAACTCTAAGAACTATCTTTGAGTGTATATATTTGTTTGTGTAAAGCAAGTACCTGCACACATTGTTAAAGCGTCTTTAATCAAAGGGTTTCACATTTGCTGTTTTTTCCATAGCACTGATGCCCCTTGGCACTGTGAGTTGGTTCATGGTACCACCTTTTTTGCCCCACTTACAGTGTATCTCCTCCTGGAGGAAGCAGCCAGAAATGCAGGCAGCCAGCCCAAACACCTAACCTCCCTCCAGCAACTTCAACTGCAAAACCTCAAGGAGCTTGACCACACGGACGAGTGTCCACAACCCTGGCACAAACAGATCGGGATACAGTGGGACTGACAAGAGCAGCTTCTCTGCTGTTCACCCTGAGGTCTGGCATGACCATTGCCTCCCTGGCCCGAGGGGTTGACCTTCTGCATCCCCTGCCATCAGCTGGGGCTGCTCCTGGCCTCCCAGTGAGGCCTCCCACCAAGCAAGGAGTGGTGGTGGTGGGTGCTTGCCTGCAACCCCAAGAAGGATGAGCTGGGACCAGCCACTCCTGCTGATTAAGATAAATGCGTCTGTGCAGATCAGCAGATTATCTGGGATGTCCATCATTTACCACTCAATTAGCTGTAAGAAGCTCTGGATGAGCCTGCATGGAGGAGTTATGCTGCTTAATTTGTTGGGGCATTCAGGCTTGAATACCACAGAGGAGGCAGCAGAAGCACGGCAGAGCATACCTAGCAAATCCACAGAGATAGCAGCTGTTAATTAACTCCCTGTGTTTATTTGGAAAAGAAGCCATACAGAGGAAGGATTTTAGCCCCTGTCATCCTGCCTCAGGCTCACAAAGTGACTTTTCCATCACGTTTCTAGAACAAATCCCTTAATTTTTGCCTTTCCACTGAAATCGTGAGCCTCAACTTCTTGGCACATGGTTGGTCCTTGACTCATTTCTCCTCTCTGAGGTTGTCATACATTTAGCAGAGGTTTCCACCCTAACCTTGCAGCACAGCAGCCCAGAGTGCACAGCAGCCCAGAGATACTTTCTGAAGTAGTTCTTGACAGCAGCAGTAAAACACAAATGATCTCAAACTTGCCTAGACCAGACCAGCATGCTACGGGGCTATGTCAAAAATTAGACCCCAGAGAACTTCCAGCACACACATGCATAGGAGAGAGCAAATAGATCCAACTACATCTGGCATGTGGACAGCACAGGCAAATTTATCTTTTGCATTTTGTAATGAGAAGGTGATGGGCCAGATCTCCAAAGGCATTTAGGTGCTTCGACATTTAACCTCCCACTGAAACCAGTGGGAGGCCCACGGGGAAATTAGGTGTCTAATTATGCTTGGAAGTCTGGCCCTAGAGCTCTGTTTTCCTGCTTTGTTTATTTCTGTGTCATTTATTGCTGCCCATGAAGGCAGCAGACACCATCCTCTCTGTCCCTCAGCCATCTACATAGCATGAGTTAATGCTGTGAAACCCTGATTGCAGTATCCCAACCCACCAAAGCTGCTTGTGCATGGCCATGTTTGCTTCCGGTACACAGAGCCCCTTGGAACTGTGTGGACATGGGAGGGAAGAACAGGTACAACAGGACAAAAGACAACATCCCAGGAAAGGGTTAAGCTTTGCTCCAGTAGAAAATGTTTGGCCTCAGCATGAGCTACACCCGTGTCAGAAGCTGCAAACGCCAGAGAAGTTTGAGACATGCCCTGGTCACATCCTTTCATTGCAAGGCATCTCTAACAATGTTGATTGCAGAGGCTGTGCAGTAACAACTGTGCATGACTGGGACAGACACTCCAGAATGTGCACGTTCTAGAGAGAACCAGAAGGTGGAAAGTCTCTTCAAGCAACTGGAAAAGGCATACGGACATGAGGAGATGCCAGAAGGCTGCTTCTACCCCAGTTTTATTTCACTGAAGAATCACATGAATATATCTAAAGTCTTTTTACTACCCCAGAAATCATGACACATGTACCAAGGAAAGCACAAATATAGGAGAAGGACCTGGGGGTGTTGGTTGACAACCGGCTGAATATGACCAGCAGTGTGCCCAGGTGGCCAAGAGGTCCAATGGCATCTTGGCCTGCATCAAGGCCAGCAGGACCGAGGAAGTGATTGTGCCCCTGTACTCAGCACTGGTGAGGCCACACCTCGAGTACTGTGTTCAGTTCTGGGCCCCTCACTACAAGAAGGACATTGAGGTGTTGGAGCGCGTCCAGAGAAGGGCGACAAGGCTGGTGAAGGGGCTGGCGAATAAATCCTACAAGGAGCGGCTGAGGGAATTGGGGTTGTTTAGTTTGGAGAAGAGGAGGCTGAGGGGAGACCTCATCACTGTCTACAGCTGCCTGAAAGGAGGCTGTGACAGAGCGAGTGTTGATCTCTTCTCACAAGTGACAGGTGATAGGACAAGAGGAAATGGCCATAAGTTGTGCCAGGGGAGGTTCAGACTGGATATTGGGAAGAATTTATTTACTGAAAGGGTGTTCAGGCACTGGAACAGCTGCCCAGGGAGGGGGTTGAGAGGCCATCCCTGGAGGTGTTTAAAAAACGGGTAGATGAGTTTTTGAGGGACATGGTTTAGCGGATGATGGGTGCGGTTGGACTCAATGCTCTCAAAGGTCTTTTCCAGCCAGAAGATTCTATGATTCTATGATCTCCTCTGCCTCTTCAATGCCACTGTTCTTTCTGAGTTACAACGTCTATAACGTAAGCACTCCTCATTGCTTGTTAATCTGGCTGGTGATCTGGTGGCATCTTGACTTGTACAAATACATTGCCACCACTCTATCTGTACAGCCATAGTGCAGTCCTCTTGTGCCTCTACCACCTGGCCTGGCCTTGGTGGGTGCTCTACCTCCCAGATTGAGAACGGCTGGTACAGAAGGAGAGGGGTTGTGCCATCGGTGGATAATGATCACTCTTCCAGTCTCTTAGTTACAGAGCCCCAAACAGTCAGAAAAGGGCTGCCCTCTTGAAGAAGTGTAGATAAGTCCCCCTGCACTATGCAGGAATTGGCCTCAAATTGTTGTTAAGTTCTTCATGACTACCTTGAAATGAGCAAAGTCTGGCAGCATGCTTTGACTGTGTTCCCTGTGTGGTGTGTGGGCACTTGTGATTTCAGAGAGTGTTAGACTAATGGACAGGCTTAGCTGTAAAAAAGATCTAAGTATTTCCTATGGCAGAGTTTGTAGCTGAGGCCCTTTTCTGATCACGTCATCAGTCCATACAGTTGGATGCATTCCTGCATCCAGCATTGGCCAAGAAGTGTTCATTTATTGTATTGTCTACCAAAAAAATAAAAAACGAGAGGAAAAAAAAGGACCATTAGAGAATAAATTCACTCCTTGTGAAACAGAGGTCAGTAGAGTTACACCAGGGAGGAATTTGGATGAAGATACCTGGACTTTGATACTACATTTTAAATAGTAAAAATATTTTCAGTGCACAGGGAACTGTAAGAGGTTTATAAATGCAAAAGAGAAGAAAAAAAAAAGGTGCTGCTCCCCCGCAGCCTCCTAAAAATAGCAAATTACACACCTAATAAATGTATCAGCAGCCCATGAAATTGACAGCCTGAAATTGAAGAACAGACCCGTTTTGTTTGGAGAAATAGTCTTTAAGAGTGTGGAGGTGAATTAGAAAAATAGCAACTGACATTAAGAGTGCAAGATTAATTCGACCAGGCTTTAATTGAGGCAGCCTGAGTGAGCCAGAAAAAGAGAAAAACGGAGAGGGAGAGGATCCCAGTTCTGTCTGGCTCCACAGAAACTCCACCTACCATGTCCTTTCAGTTGGAGCTCAAGTTTCAGCATTACATCATCCCAGAAACGTCCCTTTGGCTGATAATTCCTTGGGAGCCGGGCACTGATGCTGCGCCCGGGGTTATGGATGTGGCTGCCGGGTGTAAATTCACCCTTTTGCATTCATTGGTGATGGGACAGGTCAAGGGCTGCCCTTGGACAGCCTTCAAACCACCCTGTGTCTTCTGAGGCTGGGGACAACTGGGGCCACTGGCTTTTGGGGCAATGTCCCCGTTGTCCCATCCTTGTGCCCAGAGGGGCCACTTCGGAGACACCCCAGCTGCAGCTTTTTATAATGGCTGGAGGAGCTGGGACTGGCTGGAACTGGCAGAGCAGGGCAGGGGGGGAATGTTATTTCTATTTCAGAACAGATACACATACTTGACAAACTCTGAAATCCCAAGGCCTGTAAAAGCATTAAGCAGGCCATCCTGAGTGTGAGCCGTGCTCAGGTTTCCTGGCTTAAACAAGAAAGTCGTCCTCATAAGCAAGGAATAAGCTCTTGCTCAGGCCATATTTCAAAAGCCTTGCTACTACTGAGTAAATAAATGTGTGTAGCAGATACAATAAACATTTTCTTCTGTTCTGAAATCAGATCTGCAGATCCCAAATCCCTCTGTGCTGTGCAGACTGTAATTACAGGATATGTTAAATTTTCTTTATAGCCAGCTCTGATGGTTGTTAAGTGACCGCACCGCCCAGTACAGCACCCCTCTCTGGTCTGCTACCATTCGTAATGAAAACCAGATGTTTGTTTAAAGTTAATAATCAATACAGCACTCATCCCAAGTCAAGTAGGGCTAAACATTTGCTTAGAGAAGACATGTCAGAGCTGCGATAAGCAGGGGCTTGGTGCAGCACGCTGCTTTGGACCCCACTGGGGCATGAGATAAACCATTCGAATTCCAGAGAGCGAATGGTGAGGCTGGAGAGTTGATCTGAGCCTCTACGAGTAACCAAAGCAACTAAAACCTATGCAACCCCAGCCTCATCCAGAGCAATCCAGATCCCTGATGGTGCATCAGCCCTGCTCCCAGTCTGTTGCGTGCTGCTGGCGAGGCCAGAGCCCCTGCGGTGCAGCCTCTCGCTCACAAGCATATCTGAATTGGTTAAGGATATGTGCAATGGTAGAGCATTACATGGATGAAAGTCTCAGTGCTGGTAGGTAGTGAGCCTTTCCAAATCACTCTAAAGGCAGCGGGAGGTGACAGAGAAGAGGGCACCCAGCATCTCACCACAGCTGATTGAGGTTATGGCTGAAGTTTTCAGATCTCATGCCAGGTTAGACAGTAAATTGAATAATTTACTGCTGGGTTGGGCAGTGAGATGGGTGATCTGGTAGGGAAAAACTTTCATGTGGTCCACACGCTTTCTCACAGCTTACAATATTCAAGCCCTCATATCAGTGAATGGATGTTGAAGAATTGGGAATGCTGGTGGGAACTCCAAACGGGGGTAACTCCAGCTAGTCTGCTCTGCCTGGATCTTTCCTACCTGAGTCAGAGTTGTCCCTGTCCAAACATTATTTGAAAATTAACACTGAGAGAGTGATTTTCTGTTGCTCAAATACTGATGATTGTTTGCAAACAGCTGGCTTGCTGGATCCTCTAAGTTTCTTATGCTGTAGGTATAAATGTTTCAAAGCAGACCTAGGGTTTTTTTTGCTGTTTGCTGTTAAGTTAACCTCTTGTCAAATGGCCTCCATCACCCATTCAAGAGATGAAACACTGCAGTGTGATTCAGCTGACCAGCCTCCACCCTTGTCTTGCCTATCTCCACTTCCAACCATTGCTCAGAGAGGCCAGACCCCATCATATAGCTTAGCTGCAGCATCCACTACACTTCAGTTCTGTATGGCAATCCCATGATGAATAAGAAGTGAACTTTAGAGAATCCTAAGGCCCAGCATTTTGCCTAACAGTGAAAAGAAAGAATTTTCTTGATTTACTGTGTTCCTTTCTGACACTGTTTAGTAGAAGAAATCAAATGTTTGCCTATAGCCTAAACAGTGACAGAAGTCACTGCTCAAATATTCTGGTGTAAAAGAGACTGAAGTTTTCAATTCTAGGCTTTCCCAAGGAAAACTGAATAGAAAAATGACAAGAAGAAATGGTGAGAAAATATATATGACTCACAGAATCATAGACATTTTGGTTAGAAGGGACCTCTAGAGGTCATCTACTCTGACTTCCAATTTGAAGAAAGACTACCACCAACAGTTTTTCACTGAGGTTGTATTTCAGGGTATGATCTGTATGCTTGTTCCATACTTTTTTTTTTTATTCTCTCCAATTTTTGTTTGCAGCAGACTTTTAGAAACTTTTTACTTTAGTTACATGTGATATCTAACCCCTTAACTCATCTTAACTCACAAGATTAGGTCGAGCAGCTTCCATGAAAATATTTGTGTAAAGTGGGTAATCTCTGAAGTCTTTCTTTTATACCCTAATAAAAGGCATTTCTCTCTTAAGCAAACATCTACTGAACTGAGGTGCCATCCCCACTGTCTCTGGCAACACAGTCTTGCAGCATGTGACCTGAAATCCTAGGAAGGACAGAGGGATTATGATTCATAAGGTGCAGGGTGACCTACAGCAGCTTCAGATTTTGTTTTGCAAGTGCAGAAAGGGGGACACGGGGAATCAGAAACACTCACATGCCAGTTCTACTTCTGTGCTGTGCTGAGTTGTTAACTTCCCTTCTTCTTCAGCACAGAAATCCTCAAGTTAAAGTACTCATTTAGAGTTACCCAGAAAAGCTGAAGATAGCTTTGGATCCTGTTGAAAGCCTCTGTTTTGTAACAAGCCAGAACCAACCCTTTTGGCTTAAAAGAAAACACTCTCCATTCCACTTAAAACAGGTTCAGTAAATGATCTGTGACCAAAAACAAAACCAAGTACTAAAAGCCGGATAAAACTGCTTATCTCACCTCCAAATTAAATGAATCTGACTTGCACACCACACACACCAAAGCATTCCTGGAGCTCCACAGCTCATGAACATATCAAAAAACACATTTATTAAAAAACAGTCCATTTGAAATCATACTAAGAGCGAGTTTTTCTGAAGAGAATAATCTGCATTCCCAGGCCATACCACAACTATGGAACTACAGCATTGCCCTAGTACACTGTATAGTCTCTCCTTCCCCTATATGGCCAGATTCTGGCATGGAAAATCCTCAAAGCATAGCTCTGGGTAGTGCTACAAGGAAAGCAACAGCCCCAGAAGTGGTGGCCATGGATCTGTGTCCTCAGTGATTCTCTGCATGGCAGAAACCCACCCTCCAGCAAGCTCCTGGCTTCTGTGTTGGTTTTGGGGTCCCTCGGTAGAGCCATAGGGCTCTACCACATAGGACAGGGCCGGGAATGCCCTCCCTCTCCTTGGCTTTTCCCGTTTGCCGAGTTAGGTGGCCCAGCTGCTGTGCGGCCCCAGCTTTCTCCACATGTTGTCTGCAGATGCCTAAAAATGGGGCTTTGCAATGCCTAATTCCCAAGCCTTTCCTCAAGCAGCCAAGTCAGCCACACCGTGACGCTTTCAAAATAGCAGTCTGGTGTCAGCCTTTGCATCGAAAAAAATCACATTTCCCCAGGGATGAAAACCCTCCAGTTTGGGTATTCCTGGGATGAGCATAGTGTTCCATTTGCTTTTAGGAAAAGAAATGGGATTATGCTGGGCATCGGTGTGACTGGATCCATCAGCGTGTTCTCATCTAAAAATCTTCTTTCCCTGGAAGAGATATTGCATTTTTTTTCTTTATTTTTATTTTTTTCTTTATTTTTATTTTTTCTTCTCCCTGGCTTCGTAAGTAATCTTGTTCGTCACTCTCTGCTGTCTTGGCACTTCCAAGTAAAATCTGACACTGAGGAATAGATACTCTTTTTCTTTTAATAATAAATGGAAATACATCTTTGTGCAGCCTTCCACTCCACACAGGCGACACTTTCAAAATGCTCTGAACTTTTTTTGGAAGCAGCAGATGACTACAGCTGGTTAGCACAATTATAGCCGTTGTGTAATGCTTGGATCCTCTGTTGTTTCATTCATTCTATTCATCAAATTCTGCATTATGCTGTGGGGGAAGATCTGCCTCATGGTAAATTTACATTTTTTTCTATGTTGCTGTTATTTTTCACAGTTAAACGGACACTGGCAAGTGACACATCACTTTTTTTAAAAGTTGTTTACCATGTAATTTACAGTATTCTCTTAGAAGCCAGAAGAATGGAAAGCTTGAGCAATTTGGCATTTCCTCACTCTTGTATATTGATTATTGTTTTCACTTTGGGCTGGAGGATGCTCAGACACTTTCTACTTGAAGTGGTTCACAGTGGACTTAAAGAAGGGCTACTGATTTTCACAGCAATCCCAGAGGCAGTTAAGTGTTATCTGCAAACTATCTGCATTTTACAGGCAAGCAGCCCTGTCAGAGGCTGGGCCACAGCTGTGCCTATTTTTGTACAGAATATCCTCTGTCCCAAGCAGGGGATTTGGGGAGGAAAGAAGGGTTTGCCCTAGAAACTCATTTTCCAAAGTACCTTTCTGCCCCAGAGAACAAGCAAGCCCTCCTCAACCTGCCAGTGCACGCAGCCACTGCTGCGCTCCGCAGGGGAACAGCCAGGCTGTTCCCATATGTCCCCATGGGATGTCCTAGTCCCACCAAGAGTGTGGTGACCAAAAAATGGTACAGAGTTGACCTTCTTCCTTTACTTTATCCATTATGATAGCAGGCCAAGGCGCTGAATATAAATTCTTCCATGCATCCTTTTCTTGTAGTACATAGTATCACTCACAGTACATTATCATGGGATCACAAGATTAAAATGATCACTGATGCTGATACAAATTTTTGTAAAACCACCACTGTATTTGAGCTTTCTTATTTTTTTTTTAAGGCTGAAAACCAAATTGTATCCACTTTTCAAAAATAAAACTTTTTTTGCCGTTCTCAAGTTAGACGTTTTAGGGAACTTTTGGAGAAAACTGACTTTCTGCATCTCAAGGTTTTCACCTGGAAAGTGAAGGAATGTATGAAAAATAGTACATTTCCAAAAAGATTTTGATACTTTTATAACAAAAAAGAAGGAAAAAGAAAAATAATGAGATGGCATTGGAGGACAAAAAAGGGAAGGAACATAGTTTACTGATGTTGTTCCTTATTTTTCTTCCTCTTTCCTCTTCCTATATTAAAAATAAACAAATGAACCAAAAATGAGACAGAAAAGTTTGAGTTTGTACCTCCCCCCTGTGCAATTTTCTTTTATCATTCCTTATCTTTTCTTCCTTGCCATTGTTGAAGCTGTAAGATTGTATACTTAAAATTCATTTTGGTAATTAAGTTACTAAGAACAGCAGAATTTCATTAGGCTGGAACAGAAAGTGGTTTCGATGAGCACCAGCATTTTCACACATCCTGGGTGTGGGTAGAAGCAAGGAGTCTCCCAACATCAGCCCTTGAGAAGTGGGGGACTGATGAACCCTCCAGACAGATGAGCCTTGTTGTGCCACATGAAGCAGCCACCCTGCATGATGACAAGTAGTCGCCAGCAGCATTCCTGGGTTCCACTGTAATAAAGATTATTTATGCACCGTGACTGCTAAGTGCTACTAAACACAAAAACAAATGACACTGTAGCCTCAGACCACTAAATTTGTCTCTCTGCTGCACATATCCTTTGCTTTCCCTTTGGCTGCCTTTTTGCTAGCTGTAAATTGCATAATTCATTCTCTCGGCTGTTTTATAGTTTTGTGGTGAAATTCAGATTTATCATCATTAAATATCGTTATCGCTGTTTACAAAATGACGCAAACTGTCTGTAATGTGTCTCAACGCTGACATCTAACCTCAGGAGAAGATGGGACTCTCCAGACCAACCCAGATCCAGCCTCCAAGCCAAGTAATTGGGATGAAATAGGAGAAAACTATTGTAATCCTGGAAGCTGGGAGGGAGTCATTACATGTTTAATTCTGCTTCTAAAAGGCAAAGGTGCAATGCATGGTTTGTCAAGAAACAGGCCATTTATGGCTTTTAATACTCTCAGTTAGCAAGAATTATTTCTTTTCCTTGAAACACAAAGAAACTGAAGATACTTTGGAAGATGGGATTTGTCCAACAGGGTGACAAAAGATCCATTTTTCCTCTGTTTTCTGTCCTTTTCTCAGCCTCCAGTAGGATTTAAAACTAGGAAGCTTTCCATTTTGCATCTTTATTTCATGGCCTGATCTCTGGAGATCTGCTTTCTGTGCTCTAGGACTTGTCATCTTCCCAATTCAAGACCCAAGAAAGCCACCGGTGGGCCCATGGGTTGGTAACCCCCAAAACAAGAGACAGGAATGCCCTGCTGTGATGAGACACTGGCTTTGTTTGTAGACTGGGAGACACATACACTGCTTTCCTCCAAATGCACTCCATGCCTTGCTGGACCAGAATGATCTGCAAGATGTTTCAGTTAGCACTACTTAAGTCATGTCAAGGATTAGCAGGTCTCAAGGAAAGCCCCAAAGCACTGGGCCGTCAGTCTCTCAGGGCTTTCTCTGCTTTTGCTGGTTCATAATAATGTCATCATGGAAGATTAAGACGCTGCAGCTTGGCGAAGAAGAGTGATAGTGCAATAAATCCCTCTGTTAGGGCATTTCCTCTGGTTGGTTTGGTACGCAGCCATTTCAGGCTGCTCTGAAATTAATTTCAACATTCTTGTAGGCATTTATCTCCCCAAAGTGAGATTTCCTGAGAATCATCAGGAAAGAATGAGGGCAGAAATACAGCTAAACCCCAGCGCTTAAGACCTGAGCCTTCTCTCATTAATGCTCTTGGTGTAAATCAGGAGGAATTCCACTTTCATCAAGGGAATTAAGCCAGTGATTTACTGTCAGTGAGAGAAGACTCAGGTGTGAGTCCTTTTAGTTGGGCTTCCTTCGTTCATTTTTACAAAAGGAAAACCCTATCCTGCTCAGCTTTTGGATATCAGAGATTCCAAGGCAGATAGATGGGAAAACAAGCACAATTACTTGCATACTTAGACTTTGCCATGTATATAAAAGATTCAGAATCAAGGCTTAGTCACTTCAGAGGGAAATTACAGTCACAGTCATAGGCAGATAGTAACTCAAAAATACTTGGAAATCACACATTCTTTGATGCAATTAACGGTAAAATGAACCTCCTTTCTATTCAGGGAAGTTATTTTTTTCTTTCTTTCAAACAAGTAAAATTCAGTCCTGAAGCCTAACACATCTAAAAAAATACCATGGTTTGCTGGATCTATTAAGTTATAAGAGATGGGGACTGAAGATGGGGGAGGAAATAGTGCAGGACAACAGATACAGAACAAAATGCCATCATGGAGAAAGCCATCTCACACTGACTACAAGCAGCTGGGTGTCTGGATGCTCTGTAAAATTTTATTGTGAAATGCACAGATGATGAGCACAGCTGCAAAACATCAGGAGTGTTTATCACGATCTCCCAGAGCGTTCTGGGTGTGTTCCCCTTTGACACTATTTATGTAGGCTTAACCTAAGCTGATTTCAATGGAGGCATCAAAATTGTTTCAAGGTGCATCCTATTATAAGCAGGATAAGATTGTGGCTTAAGGTTTCTCTCCCCTGTTTTATGTGGTGTTTATCAGCATGTAAAGGACAACTGAATGAAGAAGTAGCTGATAGCATCTAACTGGTTTCTGTTGCTGAAGCAAATAAAAGACATTTTTGGCACCCACACAAGTATTAAAAAGGGGATCAAGCAGAATTTTGGGATGGAGTTCAGGCTGAAAAATCTGTCATCCATCCTTCTGTGCCTAAAAATAACAACAAGGAACTTCAAGGAAAGTCTTGAAGTCTTCCTAGAGTTACTTATTTTACCTGAATTAGGGTTCCTCCTGGTAACGTGCTGGTGTGATATGTGAACTGCTTAGCCAAGAATCAGTTTCCCTGTGCAGTGTGCTTCACCTGCTTGTAGTCCCAAAGGTTTATATATGACCACCTGCATCCCAAAACATATGATCATGCTTTAATTCAGTCAGATTGTTCACAAGTATGAATGTTATCATGACTGTGGCACAATCCTATGATGCTGTAGATAAATAAACAATGTAAGAGCCTGTTCCTTATTTCCTCAGCTACCTTGGTGTAAAAAGAAATAAAAATACGATTTTTTTTTTAAAAAAAAAGGGTTTCTGGGTGTTTTGTACTTCCTGATTTGGCAGGGAGTGAAAGCATTGAAATACTCCTAGGGAAGCTGGTTTTGTAAGTTCCGGCTGGTGATGAGGGGAGAGAAGGGGAGCAAGAATATTGGGCAAGAATAGATACTACCTGCCTGCAAAGAGGTTTTGCATGAAGAATTCAAGAAGAAACTTAGAAAATTTTGTCATTATTAAATGACAAGACTCAACTATTCAAAAGCTAATAAACTTTGTTATAATTAAGCTACATTTCTGAGGGGGAAAATAAAAAGAGCAATTAAACTATTATTTCAATCCTAATGACAACCTCCCCTTTCACACACTAAGACCTTGTGACAGATATACTTAGTCTTCATTAAACATTTTCAAACAGTTCATTGCAAACAGCACCTGATAGAACTGTGAAATCCTTGCAGCATTGTCACAGCTGTAGTGTCAGATTTTAAAAGTAGTGGTGAGAGACACTTTTTGTAATCACTAACCCTGGTCTCAAAGCTTTTCAGATTGAGCTGTTTACATTGTACTTAAGTGAATTTTTTTTCTCCCCTCTGAGATTCACAAATTGCTTAACAAAAGCCATGATGTCTATTTTTTCACATCAGGAGCTGAAATGCAGATATGGAAAAATTTACTAAAACAGTTCGTTACAGAGCTGGGACAAGAAATCCTTTCTTCTAAATAACAATCTCCTACCTAATCTGCAGAGCTGATGGCTTCCTGGACTTAAAAAATTGGAGCTTCTTCCCCATTCTGTCAGGATTGCAAGAGAAGGAATTTTGATTCTTCTCATCCTGAAAAATGGCTCCATCTGAAGGAAAAAGTCATATTCCTTGCAAAACATCTCAGTCCAGCTCACTTCCACTGCTGCTTCCCTTTGCAAGGCAGCTGTTGGAGCCAGGCTATGCACAAAGTCCATTGGTGGTACAAGCTGCAGGTCAGATCTTCGCATCTCTGTGCTGATTGCAGTGGTACCGCTGATCTCAAAGCAATAAAAAGTTAAAGGCAGTCCCTGGTTTTGTTTCAAAATCTCTCGTTAAAGTCATAAAAGTTTGACTGCAAAGGGCGTATTTCTGTTCCATCATAATTAATATTTAATATTTCTGTGTTTGCAAAGTTATTTTTACAAAGCCAGACATTGGCTGGGCCCCAGCACCTCTTATCACAAATCAAATTTTGCATTTATTTGCAATTCTGTCATTGGAAAGGAGGAGGTTTTATTAATAGTAGTACTAATGTTCATATCTGGAATTCACTTCTGAGTTGAGAAACTCCTGTGCCAGCATTCAGCCAGGAGTGAACTTTACGATCGTGTTATCAACTCTGAAAACAGGAGATTAAGCAACAGCCACTGAAGTGGTAACAGATTGTTAACTCTATCTGAATCAGTTGCCCACTCCTCTGTATTGCTTGCCTGCAATATTAATCTCTCATATTTGAAAGCTTTCCCAATGAAAGAGAACCACCACATAGTGTTATTTGTAAAACAGCTCTGTCCTGAAACACGATAGTGCATGAACTCAACCTGATAATTTATGAACTCACAGCTAAGCAAGAAACAGGTCCCCCATAGCCCAGGGAAAATGTACTGTAGCATGCTAAATCTCTTTTTTAAATGTAAAATCATATTGCCGTGCAAGTCTGTGGCTTTCTTAAATATGGTTGTGCTCAGAGAAATGACTATAAAAATGACACACTTTTGCTCAATGGATCTGCTGTCTTCTGCAGGAAATTTAAGTCAGATATGTTTCATTTACTGACAAAAATAATACGTTGTTTTTGTATTTTCTACTCTGCTAGCAGCGTAGAAACTACACAGCCCTGGGAAAAGTAGCCAGCTCTCTTCTGGTTCACGCACCATCAACGGTACTGGTAATTACTTTTAACCACTGAGTTTTGATTGCCTGTGTGAAGAGATTAAGTTGACTTTCATATCCGGGGCTGTATCTACTGAGCTACTGGACAGAAAAACTGGACCACTTTTTCTGCTGATACACAGCTCCCTTGACTGCAGCTGGGAATCTTCTCAGGGAGCTCTGCTTAACGGCGACCACGCCACGCAGCATGCAGACTTGGGCCTGGCACACGTCGCTGCGCAGAAGGGTGAATTATGCCCCAAGACAGGCAATGCAGCTGCCCTGCTCCTGCCCTCCAGCTGGGTGAGAAAATGCCACGCTTGGAAGCTCAGGTACATGACAGGGTACATGCTTTGGGCTCACTCCAGGTGTGAAATAAAATACATGCCCGTGAACCACTGGCACAGATGGCTAATAGATCATCTAAGTGGCAAATGCTAAGGTAAAAGAGTCCCTGCCCAACAGGACAGCACAAAACGATGATTAGTCTCATTTATACGAGCTGTGCAACAATACAGGCATGTAATTGGTACTGAGTGTGGCTGGATAACCCCTTGAGCCATGCCATCTCTCCTGCTGGCACAGTCTTGCCATCATCTCCCCAGCCATGAGCACTCTCCCACATCTGCCGTGCATTCGGCTATTTTTAGAAGGATTTAGCTGACAGGTGGGCGGCACTGTCAGTGCGTTTCATCTGGTCCTGGGTCATTTTGTTTACAATGCCAAAGCAATTCAAAATTACGTTACCCCTTCAAACAGTTTCCAGATTACATGATCTTCTAGCTGCAAATGAAAGCCACACTGTCATCTAACAATCCAGCTGTTTGTTTGTGGCACTGGAAGTAAGCACGCTGAAAGCAGACAAGGAAGTTTTCAAGTCAGCCTGCTGTTCGCTGTGAGAGATGATGAAGCTGTAACTGCCTCGCATTTTCCAGCAAAACCAGAGCAGGAAGCTCCCATCCTGATGGCTTGAGTTTCAGAAAGGGCAGTTCTGCATGAAAGAAATCACATTTGTCACAAGAAAATATACTCTACGCGCAGTACTCTGCACAGAGAACGTGGCCTGGTGACTCTGCAAAGCTGACCATCAGTGTCCCTTCCATAAGGCCAAGGAATTATATCAATGTTTTCCAAACCCCTTTGCCAACAGTAAGAGTTTTTTCTGTGTAAGTTGTATGTATGTCCATGTGGATCCACTCCCATGGGCTGTGATCAATTACTAAATTAAGATCCTCTTCCAAATGTTCGATCTGTAATTGAATTTTCCCTTTCTGGTGATTTCATGCAGTGTTTGACATTAAAAACAGCTGCCTAAGGTAGCTAACTCCTCTTGTACCCTATATTTCATTATGACAAATGGGATGTATTTCCATCACTTATCAAAAGAAAAACACTGAAGCCAAGCAAGTGATAGCTTATTTATTGTCAGCCAGGGGATGGATGGGCTTAAGTGCCTCCCTTAATAGGGATGATTCCTTCACAAAGACTGTACTCACAGACTGAACTGTCCATCTTCAGTTTTTGTCCATCAGTCCACCAAGTTTTGTTGATAGTGGTCACTTGCAAAATTAGTTTGTTCTGGCTGATCCAAATTTATCAGTAAAATAACTTTTTTTTCCTCACTTGTCAGCTCTTGTTAGGGTGATTTTCTTCTCTTGATCTGAAAGCACTGAGCGTGACTGTGTGGTCCTTCCTCCTTCTCAGTGCACGACATTTCCACGACCAGCCGCAGCATTACAGACTCATACTACAGTATTTTGGCCAAACCAAAGAGAGAGACTTTCCTTATAAAGGGTTTCCCCAACACTTACTGTAATAATTAGCAGGCATGCAGTCCTTGCCTGCCAGGGGAGTATGAATTAGAGGCACTGCCACCATTGCCCTGATAAGCCCCGACCTGGAGGTGTTTGTACTTCTCAGTCACCTTTATTTGTTTAAGAGGCCAGACAAGGCAAAGACTTGTGATGCCTTGTTTATTCTGTGGCTTTCACTGGAGCTTATTAAACTCATCATTACTTCATATAAGCTCGAGATAGGCATTTTTTTTTGCTGGCAAGTGTTGACAGTAAGTAACAGACACTCTGCCACAAGGTAACATGTTTATATACTGGTGCGAATGCCTGACGGATTTTATCCCTGTAAAACTATCACAGATAAAGAAGCTACTATCAGATAAGTGACTATAATAAATGGCCACAATTAGTGCTCTGCTGATGAGACTACTCGGTGGTCTCTCTGCTCTGTTTTGGACAAACCCCAGCCTCATCTTGCTTAGTATAAATGGAGACAAAGACCATTTAAAATTACATCAACCTCTCCTGATTTCTGGGGGCGTTTTTCCAAAATACCACTGTTAACTGAATTGAAATCTCCCTGTATTTATCTTCAGAGCATATACAAATGGGAAAATTAAACCAGGCATAAAGATGTCCAGTTCCATACACACTCATCCACACACCATGGCTATTTGCAGGTTTCCCTCATTTTTAAGACCGTAGCTTTAACTGTGGATTTTGGTCCCAGCCAGCATTAACACTCACCAGCCTTTCCTTTCAATGCAGTTGGAAACAACAGAGCCAAGGACCTGGGGAGATGCTGGTATGAAGCTGCCTACACCATACTGGAGATGCGTGCACCCTGCTGCCTGTCACACCGAGCAGGGAGTGAGGGGTGCCTGGGACCCAGTGCTCCTACCCCCCAACAGCACGTGTTCCCAAGGCCTGGATGGAGCTGTGCATCCCTCCATGTTCTGACTGCTCCCAGGAGCCCTCTAAACCATCACGAGCACTGCAACTGAGGCAGTGTCACCGTGATGGAAACCTGGGTTTGGCAAAATTGCTGGTGGATGCTGCTACTCGCAGACCAGCACCCCTTAGGACAGCTACTGTCTGCTTTCTGCCTTGCCCCAAACCTTGATAGCAGTCCAGAGGGCCTGACACATCTTCAGGTGTCTGCTTATATTCTGTATATATTTATACTCATATAACATTTAGTGTCACTATGAAGACAATGGATTGACTCCCATGGAAAGGCTTGTCTCCAGATGAAATCCTTTCCTTTGAACAATCAAAGCTCTCCCAAAACATGCAGTCATCATATACAAGGTACCACCGCTATCTCCCATCTTTTCTGTCAAGACAATTGGAGAACTACAATAACAGAGGCGGCGCCAACCCCAGGGCTGAACAGTGCTGAGCCCCACCACAGTGGAGTTCCATGTCCTCGTGGTACCCCACCAGTAAAAATAATCACTTCCAACTCATGTTTAAGGGTTGCATGAGGGACTGTTGTATCAGCTGCTGTCTAATACCATTTCTTTTCATTAGCAGCTTTTGGTTGCAAAGTAAACTCCTGTTGCTCCGTGAAATGATCTTACAGTCACTGTTTTAAAGGATCTCTGTTGACATCCAGCAAGATCTCATTACAGGCAGGATTCATAAGTGAGTTTATAATTTAAACACTTTTGCTTAAAATGTCTTTAAAAGATATTTATGGGCTTGCACAGTCTCGTCATTTATAGAATGGCATGTATTTATAATGGATTGTTTTTAAAAATCCATGTACAAGTGCATATGTATGTACATACTCAAATAAATACGTATATGAGTATACATATGAATGTTTTGAAAGAGATTTCTGCTATAATTTTACTGTCAAAATAATAATAATAATAGAAAAGCTCAAAAGGATCAGTTGTAAAGTACATGTTGTAATCTTCTTGGGTTATTATTCATCTATAAGTACACATTTTGGTTATATTTTGTCAAAATGGCACCATCCAGCATGGCTGAAGATGTCTCCTGATCTATCTTCTACATCCTCCTGAAATGTATTTCAGAACCGGCTAATGGGAAAAGTTCTTGTGTAAAAGCATGCTCCTACCAGGGTTTATATTTCTACTTAATATAAGATTTCCTAATAATACTTTTAGGGGAAATTTTGTTGAATGGAAGAAGAACTCCCACATATACTTTCCACCCCTGGAATTAGGTGCTTGTGCACGGCGGGATTTATGGTGGTTCTTTGTATTCTCATTGACAGAATATCTCATAAACTCAGAAAAGTGACGCACGCATCAGTGTGTTTATCTTTCCACAAGTTTAAAGCTGATTTATTTGACCTTTGAAAAATAGGATAATACTTCCTGTAGAAAACACTATGGAGTCCAGATTAAAGGAAGACTGTCAAGTAGTTCAAACCCTAAATCTGAGTTGCCTTTAACTGTTACAATTTGAGGACAGTGTTCACTTAATTCAGCTGAAAGCCAGGGTATGACGTCTGCCCATCTATGCTATTTATACATACGTGTTCATGTAGACCTGTGCATGTATTCAGCCCTGGAGATTCCCAGTGGAAGAGCAACTCTGATGAGATAACGCATTGTGATAAGCTACACCAGTACAAACACTGCTTTAAGACCCTGCAAAAAATCCATGTGGGGCTTTGTACCAGAAATGCAATGATAACTATTTCAGTGTAATCACATCATAAATTTCCTTAGAGAAAGCAGGGTCTTAGAGCAGAGAATGTAATTTCCCCCAAGTAATTTCTCCACATAAGTCACTATTTGTTGTTTTGTGTTTGTGAATGGGTCTTGTACATGAGGCGGAAATGTCTCTATTAGCTATTTACAACAATTTACATATTTCCTTAAGTGCCCCTTGACCTGCAGAGCATTTGGAAGTCGTTGCATTGTGCAAGTGTGTTGAGTACAAGTCATGTTGATGGCAGCTGTACCAAGCCCATTGCACCGCTTCTGGTCAGGGAAGGATACAACTAGCCAGTGCAGTACAAAGCACAGATATACAAATGCCAGGAATTTCCAAGTAACCAAGTTAAAATCAGTGTTTTTAGTGTCCACCACAAGTATGCACAAATTCAGAAAGCAGACAAATGGGAAGTATCAATAAGAAAAATCAATTAATTTGTCCTCAGATTAGCCTGGAGGTAGACTGCATGCCAAAAGATATGGAAAGTTAGTTGACCCATTCATTTCATGGTATCAATTTCAGCTGTGACAAATGAGCAACAGATACTTATGTGAAATCCTAAATCCATTAATCTGTGGCATCAAATCTCATTCAATGTACACACTGGTATTACCAGTCTTCAGATACTTTGAATAGGTCATTTCAAGCAACAAGATCATTTCAATTGAAGTGTACATTTAAAGACTAAAGACTTGGATTCGTAAGTGCGTGACACACTGAGGGCAGGGAATCAGGGTTCCCTGGTGAGCAAAGGCACAAGTACCAAACCATGCTAAATGAACACTTCATGCAAAATATCTTGAGGCATTCTTGGCTGGTGTGTGCCTATGTGGAGCACTGTCAAGGTTATGAGTTCACAGCAGTAGTTTCACATGAATATGGGTCATGCCATGTCCACCCGTTTCCATGGAGAAAGAAGATGACTTCTGTGGTGAGAGGAAAACCTCACTCTCAGATGAGATCAAAGCAGAAACCAAGGTTTACCTGGCCTTCTTATGCCTTGCAATATCTTTCTCAGTCACAAAAAGGAAATGGTTCGACTTAATAGTGGAAGTGCCTCCCATCCTCTACTCATTATTGCTACTGGCATTATTAGTCCCCATAGTTTCATAGGAGTTACCAAGTACACAAATCCCCTCCAAAACATCTGAAACTACTGGAAAACTAGATATTTGTATGGAATCAAGTAAGACAGACACACAAGACATCAAGGGGTACTGGAGGGAATCGCTTTTCCAATAATAAAATGAAAAGCTTTCTTTTTCACATCTTCTGTCCCTATTCTGGTCAACCTACTTTTTTGGTCCGGTATATAAGTATTTCTGAGTCAGCTTTGTGCAAAGACTTGTTTTAGCAAATCAAACAGCTATTAAATACAGCTCCAGAAATTAAAAAATAACTATTGCATTCCTCATAAATACCTCCTCAAATAACAGTTCAGGAAAACATTATTCACATTAATGGAGAACGACTGTAATGGAGCAAGAAGCAACTTGGAAGAGGGAGCAGCAAAAACGGGAATACATGGTTCAAGTTACCCCTCGTATTTTCTTAGGAAGAAAAACTATCTTTACATAAGTAACTCACACACTTCCAGCCAGGTCCACATAGTTTTACACCAGACTTGGTTCAACTTCTTCTCTTTATAAGAAAAAAAAACCCTAGGAAAAAGTGTGTTTGGCAAAGCTGCAAGACACATAGAGAACTATATTAATGCTGGTGGCTGGATTAATTTGTTCTTTGGGGGGCTGAGAAAGGGTCCCTATGCTCAGATCTATTTCCTAGAGTTTATTGGTCTTCACTGCAACCTATTCAAGATTGCAGCCTGGTTTGAACCCTGGGTTAATTCACAATAGATGAAAAAATGCAATTATATATATCATTGCATGAATACAATAGCGGCACTGTTTAATAGTTTGCCATATTTTCAGACTTTGAAAAATGTTGGCCAGAGACGTGAAAGAGGGGAGTCCTTTTCATGCATAAGCTAGGTGAAGTGCCCGTTTCTCAGGACTAGCCTGTGTTAATCTGCTCTGTTGGCTTTGATTCTCGTCCTGGTTTTATATCAGGTTTTAAGTCAGTCCAAACAGATTGCAGATGTGCCTGTATTTAAACAACAAAATATGTGTCTGTGATATTTGTTTGCACACCAGATGCTTCTCACTTTAAAAACAAAAAAGGCCTGGCTTTCCTGGTCTGGTCGTTGGTTACTTGTTTCTTCGTTTTCCTCTTTTTGTCAACATGTTCACGTTGCTAAAACTCATCCTGTTACACCCAATTGTGCCTGGTGTTCATCTCCACTGCAGTACCATCTGCAATAATAAACAATAGACCATAGAATCACAGAATAACCTGAGTTGGAAGGGTCCCACAAGGATCATTGAACTCTTGTGTCTGCATAGGATAACCCCAAAATTTACACCGTGTGTATAAGGGCATTGTCCAAATGCTTCTTGAATGTTGTTAGGCTTGGTACCATGACTACTTCCCTGGGGAGCCTGTTCCAGGGCTCCACCACCCTCTGAGTGAGGAATCTTTTCCTAATATCCAACCTAATCCTCCCCTGGCACATCTTCCTGCCATTCCCTTGGGTCCTATCATTGGTCACCAGACAGAAGAGCTCAGCACCTACTCCTCTTCGTTACCTTGTGAGGAAACTGTGGACTGCTAAGATCCCCCCTCAGTCTCCTCTTCTTCAGGTTGAACAGACCAAGTGACTGCAGCTGCTCCTCATATGACTTCCTTGTTAGACCCTTCACCAGCTTTGTGGCCTCCTCTGGACACTCTCCATAGCTTGATATCCTTTTTATACTGCAGTGCCCAAAACTGCACCAAATTCCTGATCAATGGCTGTAATGCATCCCCAGGAGTATTCTCTAGTAAGGAAAAAAAAAAGAGAGAGAAGAAAAAGATGAGTGGGATGAGCCTGCCTCCAGCTTCAGGCAATCCCTCAGTCTCATTTTCTTTGACAATCACAGTAGGTTGTTGCATCGCCTGCACTTTCATTTTCTGACAGGGAGAGTGAAGGAGTTTCAAGAATCCTCTGGGTAGTGATCCTGCAACGTGGCAAGTAACACAGGCTTTTCCGGTTCTCGTGGGAAGTATCTGTTCTCTTTATTTCTGCAACACTGAAACTAAGCTGTGAGCATTAGGTATAGAGAAAAGTGTCCTGTAGACATTCACCCCAGGGAAGATCCATGTATTCAATGACATTTGCTTTCTACAGATTTTTCTCCATGCACCTCACCAGCCTCAGTGAAGGTTCTGCTTTGCTGACAATAACATGAAAGGGAAAATTTTCATTAGTATGCCTGTGAATGGACATTCTAAGTAAAATTCACACCATAACTTTCACACCCAAAAATTTTCTCAGAGCTTTCTTAAGAGGACTGAAACCCCCACCTGGGAGTCATATCTACAAGAAAGACTGCTGGAGGCTCCTGGAAGTGAGTGTGAAAGCAGGGCTAGTGTATGTAATCCCTCGTGTTCCCCTGCCTCTACCCACCCATGAAACTTCCACACCTGATGTATTCATGTACTTGGTGACCCTGCGTGTATTTATGACATGAAGTAGTTCTTCCCCCTTGAGTTTTATTATCTTCTAGCATCCAGCACACCCTTGGAAAGGCATTGTCCAGCTCATTTTCCTCATTCATTGGCCTTGATCTTAGCTCCTGTATTCTTCATTTGATGGCCCCTTGGTTGTGCACAGGATTATGTGTCTCTGTGAGTCTTTCTGCATTTCTGTATGAAGGTAGGAACACTAAAGTATAGTTTAAGTTAGGCTCAGATGGTCTTCAGGCCTTCTAAGAAGTAGCAATGACAGAGGGAGCAGCAGCTGTTCCACGTGAGACAAGTGAGCACCTGCACGTATGTCATACGTTGCGTGCTTGCCCACAAGCAATGACCTCAGCAGCCAGCTGAAGGATCACTTTTAAATAAGACAGTTGCAGATGTTCAGCCCCATACACAGATATCCTGCAAGCAGAAAAAGGGAACTCTAATCTCCCAAAGTATTGTGTTGTGTGTAGTTCTGTAAGCAGGTCCATTAGCAACGAACATATTGAAGGAAGTAATTTTTGTGGTAAATTTATTGACAGAGCTGGAAAATCCCTTTGTGTCACTTCTCTCACCCTCGTTTTGCTTTGTTCCACATACACACAGTATTACCTCTGCTAATTTTGGCTCTCCAGGGTTAGGCAAGCTCCATAAGAATTGCAATGACAATCCTAAAACAGGGTACAGGAGCTGGCAATCGTAAAGATTCCAGATCAGATGCTTTAATAGATTTACTTTAAAAAAAATAGAGAGAGAGACAAGCATTCTGAGGAGGAAAAGTGTGAAAAAATATTCAATAGATGGCTGGAGGGGTTCACTTGTGAGAGATCAAGAGTTCATATCAGTGAAGCTCAACACTTTCTGAGATCTTAAAAGATTTTATTGCCCCAGAAACAAAAGAGTGGGAATTCTGCTCAATTTGAAAGGAAGCATTTAAAAGCCGATGCTGTTTAACACCCATTTGTGACTTGATCAGCATGAAAGTCACCTACTAATATGTGGCTATATTCCCTTAAAGCAGGGGTGTCAAACTCACGGCTCCTGCAGCGTAATACGCGTCACACACGGCAAACATGACCGGCACTGGCAGGAGCGCAGAGGCAAGGAGCTCAGAGTTGCCACAGGGTAGAAACAAGGTGTCAGGCTGCCTAAAACAAAGTGGAGAGCCAGATTCGGCCCGTGGGGCATGAGTTTGACTTAGAGTCATTTGTAGTAAATGCAGATCTGAATACAAAGAAGTGATTGGGGCATTCTGCATCTTAAGTGCCCTGGCACATAGCTGGGATCGTGCACTACAGAGGGATTTTTTTGCCATACAGAAAAACCGACGAAACACAACGCAGGAGAGTTATGACTGAGGTGGAATGTTACTGAGCATTAACGATATAGGAGTAGACTTGAACAAGATAGGTAGAAAACCACTTTACAAAATCAGAAAGATTGATTTGGGATAGGAGCATTTTGCACAATAATTGCCAGGGGCCTCTGCTAAACATCCTGAAACTGGACAGCCAAACTTGAACTGTAGCTTTAGTGGATAAAGCTGGTGACAACGAGTTTTGTAACAGGATTCAGAGCAATTTGGGGGTTTGAGCACTTTGATAAAAAGCATAAGAGAGCCAAACATAAAATTACTATTATTATTGCTAAAAACAATATTGCAACACCAACATTGTTATGAATGAATCAGTAGACTGCAAACATCCTTCAGTGTAGGCACAGGCAAAATAATATGATGGGTAGCAAGAAGTGAAGCTAATGATTGTATGCTAAATGAAACAGTCATTCAGCTTGCTGATCAGGAAAAAAACATTTGGGAGTCATTGTGGAAAAAACATGGAAATGATTAGCCTTGTTCTGAAGAGTAGCAGAGGTAAAAGCAAAAGAAGTCATGTGGTCCCTGCACCATGTTCTAGTTGGGTGCCTTGTTTCTGAGTTCTTCTTGGTTTTATTGCTGTGGCTATGTTCACCTTGACCACTGAAAATGTGGGTTCCATTAATCTAGGTCAGGCATCCACATACTCAAAAAGAGAGTTCCCAAAGAAGCCAGCAGGACTAGGGGGGTTCTTGTCACAGCCTGGCACCTCCAGGCTCCCTCTCCCTACAGCGTGAAACCGTGGCCTCCAGCTCCACACCACCCCAGCCAAAACGCCTGAGTGTGTGCAAGCTCAGTGTCAGCAGGACCTGACCTTCTTTCCCCCAGGAGACACACAGACCTGCTTTGCTGGGAGGGAGTGGTTAATTTCTAAGCTGGATCTGTCAAGAGGGGTGGGTGAAGCTCCTCTATGAGAGCATTCTCAAGGGAAAGAAGAGCACAAGGTTGAGGCCAGAAACCAAAGGAGCGATGGGGAGGGAATCCAAAACCTGACTTTAACTATGTGACTGGAATTAACTACAGAGTGTTCAAAGGGTACAAACCAGGGTTTCATTTATTACAGTGCAACATAACTGCCCTGGTCCTAGCTGCCCACAGCTTCCCTTGCTTCAACAATATTTCCTAACAAGCCTTTCTGGCTGTCTAGGCTAGACTCAAACACAGAGGAGGATGGCTTTTGTTTGCTTTTCTCCTGATCCTTATGTTTTTTCAAGTGGGCTCTACTACTAAAGTGTAAGAGTGTTTTGCTTCTTTAAAACAGAAAGGTCTGAGTCCAGTCATCCTTTAGGGACTTCCTTGTAGCCAGTTAGCCCACAAAAATAAGCAAACTGAAGAAAGGAGTCAGAACCTAAGCCCTTTATGGGAGATTGATTGTAAAGCTGGTGGCAACATGACAAGCTGATTTGTGGTGGCTCCTCATAGCTTGTTTGAACTGTAAACCTCAGTCACATTTATTTATTGTATCAATGCAGATTTGTCACCACCAGCCTCAACATAAAGGCTGGTGTCTTGTGCTTTGACCAAGGAATGCTTAGCCAGGCACAGGGAGAGCACAGGTATGTGTTTGTGCATACACACATGTGAGACACTACATGCATTCACTCTCAAACCCCCCAGCAAACCTCTCCTTTGCCTCAGTCTGTGCTGGATTAGGAGCTCAGCTCTCTATCATGTTTGGTGATGCCACGGCTTTCCATGACAGCACCACCTAAAGGCTCTATGGCTCCTTCACAGGGACCTAGACTCCATTGCAAGGCTTAATTCATTTCACTATCATCTGTTCCAGTGATAGCTGGAGCAGCTGTTTCTTCTTCCTCCATGGCATTGCCAGAAAGCCTGAGGGGCCCACCAACTAATCTCCATACTTGGATCTAGGTCTGTATCTGCATTATATTTTCTTGAAACAGTAGTCGTGTAGCAGGTCCCTCTACCTTCTATACAAATGTGATTTAACGTCTTCCTCAGGAGCAGTGAGCTCATCTGCTATAACATGAAATTGTGAGAAGGATTGGCTCCTCTCTTATTAAATGTAATCACTTTAGGCTAGTTGATATATCCTGTATACAGTTTATGGTGTAGAGTTTTATAGCATATTACCCCACCTCCATATAAGTCTAAACTGGTCATAAAACGTAATCACTTACTGAAAAAATATATTAACACTGCTGAAACTAGGACACAAAGTGATTTTCATAGCAACGGATAAATAAAAACCTTGGCAGAAGTCCTATTCTTCTGAAGAGAAAAATGCAGATAAAAGGGAAAGTGTCATACCCTCCCTCTGTCTCTTTCTCATCTTTTATTCTTTGCCTTCAAAGTATCCCACCAGTTGTAAGCAGAACCAAGATATTAATAGCGCCAAATGGGCTGCAAACTTCTCCCTTAGACCAAAGACACTTGCTGTTAGTGAGGACCCAAGGATGCATGGGAAAAACATCCCATGACTCCAGTAGCAGTCTTGGAAATGGTTTTTGCCATTTTTCTTAGAGACATCAGCCCATGAAAAAAATTAATGACATTGTGAAGTAAGACCATGCTGTACCTACCAAAAACGTATTCTCTCCAAGTACCAGTAAACAGCACTGAGGCAGATTCTGATGTTCAGTAAAGATTGTCTAGACACAAAATCAGATCAGGTTAAAAAGACTACTGTATTTCTACTCTCTTCTGTTTATATGGCTCATATCAACACAGTATTTTAGTATCTGATGTCTGTTCATGTATTTAACAGTTGTTAAACAGCTGTGCAAAGCACTGTCTGGATATTTTTATTTTAGTTTAAAACTTAGTCAAAATACAGTTATATGTATAGTATGATTTAAGAGCACTCTAAATGGCCCAGAGTTAAACTGAAAGAAGTACATGTCCAAACGTTTTAGTAAGGTTTAGTTTTATTAGTTTAAAATCACACCTTTAGTTTAAAACATGTCCACATCCTAAATTCAGTCTTCACTGATATTTGAGTAGCTGTTTTTCCCACTGCCCCTGATGATAGGAGATAAGTTCAGAGTTTCAGGAGAGGGTGCCTGTCGTGGAAGAAGGCATGAATATGAGGTCTTTCTTGAATCCATCACGAGTGTCCAACCCTTGCATTAACCCTTGCATGTGGGACAGTGGGGATGGCAGCTCAGGTAGGAGCTATGCAGCGAGGGAGCTGCTGGCAATGTGGCAAATGTGCATCGTGCTTCTCCAGCAGCAGTAGTACATCTCCTCCTACCTCCCATCACAGCTATACATAGGACGGCTTCCAACTGGTGGCAAACAGGTCTGGGAAATGCTCTGAGTGGAAAAAAAAATAGTTTGGAGATAGGAATGAGTAGTCCTGGAGAAGGGGGAGACAACAGAACTGTGGGGTGCTTGAACATCACAGTCTCTGCAATTGAAACCATCACTCCATGGGTAAAGGTGGCCCTGAGAAAGGAACTTTCCAGCTTCCTATGATAGAATTAAGAATAGCACTATTTGCCTAATAAAAATGATTTTTATGTTTTCCTCCAGCAGTCATACATATGCAGATATAATGAATGTGGTATTTTATTTTGATAAAGAAAGAATATTCCTTCTTCTATTGGTTTCCACGTCTGTTCTTATTTGGCATTTTGTTAGTTATTTGGATTGTTGGGATTTTTTAAACTAAGGGGGACTAAATAAAAAAGCCACTGGTTTATTTTCAGTGTCAACTTGTAACAGAAAGCTCAGTGTGATGTAGATAATCAGAGAGCAGGAGCAGTGAGACAGCTCTGGCTGAGAGATAAGGAGAGGAAATTTCCGCCTGATAACACTGCAGTAAATTGTTTCTTAATATTTATTGCACTCTGTTGCTCAAGGGCCTTAGAGACTCTCAGAGAGAGAGCATAACATCAGCAATAGTGAGGTTTTGTGGCTGGTGGGTAATGAGAGGATTGTTATTGCATACTTCAGTGAGCAACCAAATGTTAATGAGACCCAACACTGGGTAAACTCCTTCCAAGGAAGAACAGAGCATCTTGGGCTTCTTACAGTTGGTTAACATATCAATAAATAAGCATCAGCTCTTAGCCAAAGAGATCTAAAGGGTTTTGAAAGGCAAAAAGCAGAAGCTGAGGGCTTCTAATGCAAATCTACAATGCTGGTAGTCATGAGGTGAGCTACCTTGCTGGTCTGTACTCAGATTCAAAGCTACCCTGAGCTCCTACAGAGCCAGAATCCCCTCTGACATTGTGTCTGTATGAGACATTCCACAGCAAGGCGTGCTTTTCTCTTTCATGCACCATTCCTCCCACGGCTCTGGATCTCTATGCCTGTGCCCACGGAAAACACAGGGCAAACAGCTAAAGACCTTCCTCCAAACATGGGACACAAAGTTTTTGCTGGTCTATCCACCCCCTTATCTGGCATAGTCAGCAGCTAAACCAGTCAGCCACTGTCAGGAGGAATAAGTAAACTGCAGGAAGAAACACTGAGTATGGACTCAGCAGAGAAGAGGGGAAGCAGAAGAGTAAAGGGTATATTTGCAAGTCTGAAGAAAACCCAGACTACTAGTGCTCTTGGTCTCACTCTCTTCTGTTGCCTGCTCAGACTTTCTTCTACATACCAACCCTTAAGTACTTAAAGTGCATTGCAACAGCAGGAGGAGCAATGGCTTCCAACAAGTGACCATGAAGAAGGCAACGTCCCCCATGGACACTTGAGCAGTTCCGCATCTCACACCTCACAAGCCAACAGTGTGGTCAAGGCAATGACCTCTACCTCCCAACTTCCACACTGCCTCCTAACCTCAGATCTCCAACTCTAGCTGGTGGCTAGAGTGAAAAATGAAGAGTCATAGGCTCCTAGCAAAGCAGATCTGAAGGGCTTTCAATTGCAAAAGGTAAAGCCCAACACTAATTATGCAGACCCACCTTGCTGATAGCCATGAGGCCCTCCCTTCATCTGAATAATGCGTCCTACATGGAGGCCTTCACGGTAAGACAGGTTTATAAACACTTGCAGGATAATTTCCAGCAAGGCTACAGTAGAAGCAAATTTGCCAGAGCTGGAAAAATGAATCTGTCATCGCAAGATCAGCATATGTAAGTAGAAGTGTTTGAGTTTAGCTTATGGAATTGTTTACCTTGGCCTCAACTCTATCACTTTTAATGGATATTTTGTATTTCAGAGGCATAGAAGTGAAGGAGTGTGTTCTTCCATCAAGATTTCAACAACCCTTGGCACTGGAAATAACTCAGACAGCCCATCTTTCCATTTTTTGCTGTGAACATGTGAAAAACAGCATGATCTCTACTGTTTCAACGGGTGGCTTTTAACTGTAATATGCTCCATGTGCTGAGCAAGTCTTTGTTGTGGTCTTGCAGTAGGGCACCTCCACAGACTAAGATCAGCCCTCGTAGATTAACATTGACAGTGCAATCCAAAAGCCAAAGTTTTGAAAAAAATGATACCATGCAAATGGATCCACACTGGAAACAAAAAATAAATGTAGCAGCTGAAAACTGGATTTATTTCACATGCCTGAGTGAGAACAAATTGAATCTGTCAGTCAGTAAAGGAGAGTTACAAGGAATTGTCTCTCAGGAACACTGCACACCACCATGGGCTGGGAGTGTTTTATTTCAGTAGAGCAGGGGATACCTATACATTTTCATGTCGTGTTCCAAGGTAGTAAGATAAAATTAAATCAATTGTAAGATTTGTAATAAAAAATACGTATGTATCACTTCATCATCACTACCTCGCCGAGCTAACACGGTTTTGTCAAGGATCACGTGGATTAGGACATTACCTCAGATGAACCTTCTCTAATATGCTTTTACATGTTTCAGATCAATCCCATATTTCAAGGGAAAAATAGATCTGAAAGAGGAATAAAAATTGTTCGCAGAAATACTTGTTTACTGAAGGTTCTTCCTGCCTTTTAGCAAGGATGTTTTGGAGATTAACTATCTGTCAGAAGTAGCCTCCAGTTCACAACTGGCACCTCTGGGCACCAAACCACTATGAGCGAGTTCTTGCACACAACTGATTAGTACCAAGGCAAGAGCTTTCACTGCATTAGAGACAGGCTTAGGAGAGCTAAAGCTAAAAACAATTCACTATTCCAGTGCAACAGCAGATTAAATAATTGCTTAAGAAAATTTGTGCAAGATCCTCTATTGGTATCACAAGGAATATTTTTAGGAAACTGCTTAAAAAAAGAAAAATACAATTATGGATGAAAAAGGCCCACTTCGAATTTGTTTCCTACAGGGAGAAGCCTAGACTTTCATTTGAGTCATTTTTTTTTATTGCTATTCCACAGTAACCTTTTTAAACAATAACAGTCAAGGAATCTTACCTGCTGTGCTTGTGTAAATTGCCTTTAAAATGCTTTATCATGCCAAAAAAAAAAGGTCAAAAAAATGATTAAACAAACACAAAATCTATTTTCCCTCAGCAGGCTCAGTGTTATTGCTTTTCCTTTTTGTCCCATTTCTTCATCGGCGTCATTCATGGTTATACAGGTAGTAGAACTGGCAAATAGTCTGAAATAGTTAAGCCAAAGTAAGCCTTGCTTTTGGTGCATTAGCCCAGTAAGACTTAGGCCCACCATTGAAACATCCCCAGCAGAAAATCCCTAACTTCAGTTACCATCTTTAACAGGATTGACCTTGATTTGGGTTTTCATCACTGCAAGGTTCCGGGGTTGTTAACTTCAGTAAGTCTCGTCATACAAAACACCACACAAAAGCACAGATCTATAAGGAGGATTTGCCTCAGCCTTTACAAAAAGTGAAGGATGGAAGAAAAGAGTGTTCTGCATTTCCTAGGACAGCTCTTGATGTGCCAAGTTTTAACTACGGGAATGTTGTGAGATTGCACTGCTGCCCAGGCCAATTCCCACTCCATCATGTCATGTTGTAACCCATCACCAGTCTAAGACTAAGATGTCAGACTAGGATAGTCCTACAGGAAGGGCCTGAGTCTGAAGCAGTCCATGGCGCACTTACTGAAGGAGAGACAGACAGGGCTCAACACTTCACCAGCACGTTTGCTCCTGGCACAGGGATCAACCAGCTCACACTCATCCCACCATTTATGGGGATGGATGATCACCATGCTGGGCTCCTATCCAGTTCCTGTTTTGGACAGGTTCCTCCAACCTTCTTCTGCATCAACATCAGACAGGAAGAACCCTAAAAGAGCACCCTGCAAATTTGAATGGAAAGAGGGAAGGAGAAAGCCTGATTACCTTCAAGGAAAATGGTCCATTGATGTCAATTCCCAACCTCCCAGCAGCAATCGGATGATCTCTGTGGTTCAATGTGACACCAAATGGAGTGAGCTGCATTTAGTGAGTCACTAAATGGTGTTCCATGGCCTAGCAGTGCTACCAGTGGGTGGGTGGGCTGGAGAGGTTCTTCCTTCTAGTGGCAGGTCTGTGGGCCAGGTCTGGGACTCATCCATGGAAGCTCCAGTGACACAGACCAGCTTAGGAGCTAATGCATTTCACAAACACACTAAATAAACAAGTGGACCAGAGATTGGTAACCACTGCTGCTGTAGGAAAATTATGCAATGAAAAAGTCACCAGCCCTGCTTTTCTTTATCCATTCCTCTCATTCCTCAGATTGAATTTCTTTCCATGCCATATTTTCCCACCCCTCAGTCATCCCCCCCAAATGCCTGTTTCCTTCAGACCTGCAATACCAGCCACCAGCAAGGAAGAAAAAAATTATAAAAGGCAACACACCGCTCATTATTCCATATTTTTTCTTGATGTATTTAGAAAGGTCCCGAATGCAAGGAGAAATTAAATCAACCAGTAGGAAGAAGGATGCAAAGTGAAATTCAAGATGCTGGAAATCTGCTTTTCTCCAGAGGTCCTACTCTTCTCTCCGTCCGGAAGACAGGAAAGAGCAGACTGTTCATGACAGAGGAGAAAAAAACTTTTGGGAGTCTTTAGGGGGAAAAACTTTTGGGAGTCTTTAGGGGGAACTCAATCAAAGAAATTATTTTCCCACAGACCAGTGCTGAGCAAACCTTAATGGCTTTTTCCTGATTGAAGAATAAATCAGCTATTAATTTATGACTTGAAGTGCATATAATAACCTTCCAAATGTTGTCCGGTTCTGTGAGTAGCAATGCAATAGTAGCAAAAGTAGGGTCCTTTCTGTTTGAGTTTGATTCTCACCAGCTAATTCAGCTAATGGACTAAATATTCCTCACAAAGATTCACTGGCTATGGCTTTAAAAAAAAGAATTGCTTAATTTAAAAAAAAAAAGGTGGGCCATATGTTTCCAGCATAATATTGTATGTGTGTGCATGGAGATTCATACGTATTAGAGATAAAGTTAAGTGTAAGAACATGGCAGGCTGGAAAGGAGGGTGTTTGCATGGGGAAGCCAAGGGCCCATGTGCAGGTTATTAGTGGGGGGGTAGATGGGAACTCTGTACTCTGCGAGCAGTGGCGGCAGAGGGGCTGCTGGGGAGGGTTAGCACACACCATCGCTGCCGCGACATCCCATTCACTGAGCCTCTGTGGAATTGATAAATTACTCTGGATGGCTTTATTTATTTAAATGGAAGCCAACATTTTAACAGCAATAAAAGGCAGGCTAAATAATTCTCTGCTCTGGCTATCTAGGTGAGTATGATCTCTGAAATATATGGGCTGCATTTAAGAAACTGAACCCTGCTGCACCTTCATTTGTATATACACACAGTTTGGGCAGCCAGTATAAATTGTAAAATAAGATGACAATATTAGCATCTTCCCTTGGCTTCCCCTCATCGAAAGAAAACCGCAGGGGGAACACTATTCAAGCATTTCCTTTATGCTCATAAGTTAGTCAAGAAACATCAGGGAATAAGACAGTTTTATAGCTTTCCAGTAAAATGCGATACAACTCACAGACACTGAGTGATTTTACAGTTCTTTTTCCAAGAAGGAAAGAAAAAAAAAACCAAAACAACACTTTCTCCTTGCTCTTAAGGCTGACGATGAGGTTGCAGGAGAAAATAATTTGTTTGTGACTTCCGAGCCACCTACGAACAGAAATAACAACAGTAATGAAGCCATGGAACGTCTTGAACAATTTATGAGGGGATTGTGCTCAAAATAATAAGTACCGTTACAACAACAACAAAAAAGCGACCACTGATGTTTCAAAGTTAGGGTACGATCCTGCCGCCGGTGGGTTTGTTTTGGTTTTGGCATCCCCTTCCCCTATCCTATGTGTTAGTACGTGCTATGGCCGAAATAAACCGTTTTCTCCCGAAGGACTCCGCCGTGCCCCCTCCCCCCCCCCCCCTCCCCTCCCGGAGAGACTGAAGTCCCCCAGTCGCGCTTCGGGACGGTCCCTGCCCTACCCCGGGATAGAGCCCGGCTTCTCGGTGCCGGGCACCCACTCCACCCCCAAAATCATCCTTCTTCCAGGCAGAAACTTTAATGCCCCTTACGCCTCTTAGGTTACAAAGAAAAAAAAAAAAAGGACCGAATAAAAAATATTCAAATAAATCCTTCTTTCTCCTCACACCTTCGCCGTCCCAGACCTGTGAAAACGGGGGAAGAGAAGGAAAGGGGAGCCACCTCCCAGAAATAACCGCTTCAAACCGCGGGTGGACTCCCCCAGATCCTCCCCTCCAGGTACGCCCGGTTGATAACGTCCCCTCCAAAAGCTTGCGTGCAGTGACTTTCCGCCCTTCTGCTCGATATCCCTTTCGCTGCTCCCCAGCGCTCCCTGTTTTTTAGGTTTGGGAGCGATTTCTTCACCAATGCCTTTAACAAGGGAGGAGAGGGATCAAGGAGCCCGAAGGGTCACTGGGTACCCCGCAGCTTTGCAGCCTGGTGGCAACTCCGAGCCCGGCAACTCCTGATGCATTTTAGCTTTTGCTCTGCTTTTCACCCGCTCCCACTTTTATAGCTTAAACAAATTCACAGTTTAAACAGAGTGAAACATCGGTATTGCGGTTCTTAAATTTTTTTTAAAGGCCGGTCAGGTGTTTCCAGCATATTATATGTGTATGCATAGAGATCCACATTTATTAGAGATAAAGTTAAGTGTAAAAAAAAAAACGGCTATTCGCAGGGATCCTCATAAAAGCCCTTTATTTAGTTTCGAGCATTTTCTTGTAATCAATAAAAGTTATCCGTTATCTCCCGGCGCATTTAGCGGGGAAGTTTATTGCCTGCCGGGCGGATTAAGGGCGAGACAGGAGTGCACCATACAAGGAAGGGACTCTTGAGTCTCTAGGTCCGAGCCTCGGATTCATAAAATATAACCATCCATTACACTGCCGATATCTGGAGCCAGCAAACATACACAGACTATAAATTGTGGCTGGCGGGGTGCGGGCCGGGCGCGGGCGCGGGGGCTCCTCCCGCCCGCATTCCTCCCGCGCCGGGGGGGTCCCCGGCCCATCCATCACCGCCGTTATGACTCCGCGATGCAGCAAATGGGTTGTGTAAAGAGGCAACGTTTGACAAGGTGGCATGGTTATCCTGTCCAAATGATGCATAATATTAGTATTAGGGCTTAGATCATCGCATGCTTTTAAAATCATCACCGCTTACTAGAGAGGGGGGAGAGTCCTGGGGGCTGCAGGGGGGCAAAAGTTTCCATGTAGATAATGATTATAAATGGTGGGATTTATGGGGAGGGGTGCGCGCACAAATAAACACGTCTACTGTAGCCAGAGAGAGGGGCCCTATCCGCACGGTGCCGTGGAGACACCCCCTCCCAGGACGGCACCCCGCAGCCCCGAGATGACCATCAGGACCGTACCCTTCCCATTCTCCCCGGATCCCTCCAGAGGGACTTGTTTGAGGAGAAACTCTCCGCTCTTCACTCGCGACTGCTGCCTGGCCACTGCTGCAGTCACAGACACCAGTGGGTGAGGGCGGGAAGGGGCTCGCCGGGGCTGGACAAGGGGCCACTCGGCCCATCAGCATCTGCCCTTGGAAATACAGTGCAGTGAAGCCAATTGTACCAGGATGTTTTCGGGGAAACAAGCCGGCATCTCATCCTCCTCCTTCCCGCTTTCCGGGGCTGGGGTCAGGCTGGAGGCTTGGGGAACCTAGCGGAGTTTGCAGGGTCTGTCCCCGTCCCGCACGAGTCAGTGCCCTCCGTAAGCCGGATTTAAACCGGGCAGGGCCAGGGGAGCTGCCCCGCCTGCAGGCAGCCCGCACTCGGAAGGGTTAAAGGATAGAGTGCCCGAGCCAAGGGAAAGAGAGGGAGAAAAGGAGAAATGGAGAGCCTCGGCTTCAGATCTCCCCTCCTGCCTTCCCGATAAACCGTGCCGCCCGGGGCACGGCGTAGCACCCGCTCCCTGCGAGACTGCGGCGTTTTTTCTAGGGCAAACGGCTTTGGGCTGCCGCTGGAGCCAGCAAACGGAAAAGGAGTGGGGAAAAAGTGCCTCTTAATCTGTCATTTGCTCTGCCATCTTGCCCAGGGCCGGTGCCGGGGCAGGGTCAGCAGAGTCCTGTAACAACGGTGCCGTGAGGAGGATAAAATCCCCACTCTGCGTGATTTATCAGCCGTCTCTGACCCCTGAATAGTCGGCCTGTGACACATGGACCGAGAAATGGGGCTAGCGTGATTTGTGGACTATATCTATCCCCACTGCCTCGGCCCCGACCCCTCTTTTCGTCTGCTGGGCGCAGGAAACCCTCCAGGCAGTCCATCCCTTCCAGTATCTCCATCCTTTCCATGCCTCTCAACTCCTCCATCAATCCCATCCCCAGCCCCTCCATTCCTCTCAACCCCTCCATCACTCCTATCCCCGCAGGCAGGCGTCCGGGATAGCCCCTCCGGGCCTGGCCAGGCGGATAGGGGTGGTACCGGGCAGCCTCTTCTTTCGGCCACCGAGGGAAGGCACTGGCCGTCTCGGCGGGGGCTAGAGGAACAGGCGATGGCAATGCAGGCCAGGAGAGACAGCCTGGGACCAGGCACAGCTGGAAGGGTGTGATGACTAGAACCCTTTGATTTGGGGTTTGCCTGGAGAGCGGTGGTGGAGGAGGGTGGCCTGGGTTTTTTAAGGCAAGCAGAAATTTGATTATAACGTACGGCAGAGGTCTGTGATTTGCGGCAAGCGGATTTCATTAACTACGGCCGTTTGAGTCCCGGAAAACCTGGTCAGGCCGGCGGGGCCGGGGATGAAGCTGACTGGGGACTGTCCCTGCGGTTCCCTCGCCTCCTCTCCCTTCGCCGGACCTTGCGACGGGATCGGCCTGGCGGAAAGGCTGCTGGGGGCGACAGCTTTCCCCGCTGCCCCGGCGGGCAGGGGCTGCCTCGGCCCCTAAGCGTGCTTTCTGCAGAGGGGTGCGGGTGGCACAGGGCGTCTTTCGCCCCACCTCCCTCGTGTCACCTGCTGCCATCGCCACCAGGGCGACAGGAGCGTGGGGTGTCTCCCCCCACCTCGAGGTTTGCCTGGGGTTTCCGTTTCTGATGATGACAACGACCGTAAGTACGGTAGAGTTGGTGGAGGCAGCAGAGCAATGCGCGCGAGGTACCCCTTCGTAGGCTGCCGGCTGCCCGCCGGCGCAGAAGTGGTATCGGGTCTAATTGCAGTCAACGAATGTCACCGGCAGGAGGAAAAACAAGCGCTGCCTCCAAAGATCCCAGAGCAGAATTTGGCAAGGCTCCTAAACACACCAATTAGCAAAGGCTAAACCCATTAATGAAGTGGCGGCTCTCTGGTTTCAGCCAGGTGGTGCAGATCAGAGCGCCAGTATCTGCAGCATAGCTCAGCTTCCCTCCAGCCAGGACCTCACAGCAAACCTCCACATCAATAATACGCTTAATGGATCTCATTAGGGCTGGGACCGAGAGTCTCGGCCTGGGAGCAGCGGATGGAAGGGGAGCAGGGGGACAGCGCCCCCCCGCGAAGGGGTTCCCTTTCCCCGCGGGGCGACGCCCGGGCGGGGCCACCCCTCCTCCCGCAGGTTCGTGGCACTAACCACTACCTGCCTGGGCTCATGGATTTGCGCACTATTACACATACCCTCACGCGTGTCTGCCGGCATCAAAGCATCTTCAGTACCCGAGCATCCTCGGCTGTGTGGTTTGGGCAGGTCCCAGACCGGTGGCAGCCTCTTCCGAGCCGGGGGAGAGGAAGGGGAGGGAAGGGGATTCTGAAAAGCTGCTTTTAGAAGAAAAACATCCAAACCTCACCTCTGTAAAAGGGGGCAAGTGAGAAGGAAATATTTCCGCTTCAGCTACGGGAAACCATAGAAAAGAGGAGAAAGAGGAAAGCTGGGGTAGGATAAGCTCGGTCAAGGTGAGCTAGAATATTTAGCTAATGGAGGTGAACTATGAAAGGAGACTTCACATTTCTCCCCGAGGAATCTCTCCAGGTCCGCAGCCGAGAATACACACAGCAAACGTTGTGCTTGAATTATAGCTGAGGGTTCGCTTTATTTGAATTCACTGGTGTTTATTTAAGAAAGTGAATAAAGGTTTTGTGTAAACAGCCATTATTTCTGATGAGCGCTCAACAGCAATAAGAAGGGGGTGGGGGTTTTTTTAGTTGAGATTGTGGCAAAAGTTGACATTTCGGAGATTGCAGTTTGTCTTGCCGACGCCAGGCAGTCCCGAGGCATGAACTGCAGAGAAAGCTGTGTGTGCCTGTGAGTGTGAAACGGCGATGCCGAGCGAACTGCGGTCTGAAAACAATTATTTTTTAAGACATCAGCTTAAGCCCTACATTAAAATAAAATAAAAATATTTTCCTAAGAAGCGAGGCGCTCTCACTCAGCTAACGAGGGAGGAGAACTCAGGTTTCGCTGCCGCCGGCCCCGCGCCCGTGAGGCTCTGCCGGGGGGGGCAGCGCCGACCCCAGTAGGGTCGCCATGGGACACCCCCGCGTCGGGCGGGGCGGCGACAGAGCCCAACGCGAGCTTCTTGCCCGGCCTTTTTTGCACCTTAAATCGCTTACTTAAAATATTGAGTCTGTTTTGTTTATTATTGTTATTGTTATTTATTTTAATATGGCTGTTCTTTCTGAGGTTGACTCGAGTCTCGTTGGAGGTGAGAGGGTTTTGGTAAGAAATTAGGAGAGAAGAAAAGAATCTCGTTGGACTTCTTAATGCAGCGCCCGGGGAAGCTGGACGTTATTAATAAGCTGCTCCTCGGAAAGGAGCTCGGGAGGAGATGGCTCTGACCGGCTCGGCTATGCATCTCTGCGCGTGCGGATGCTCGCAGACGTGGCTGAGATATCGGAGAGGCACAGAGAGAACTCCCGCTTCATTATTAATCCGATTTCCCACACGTGGCGCGCAGGGAGGAGGCAAGAAATCTCTGCTCTCCGTGAGGCTGCGTGTATCGCCCGTTTATTGAGTCTCCCGTACAACTTCTCATCTGAAATAAGCCCGAAAAAATTCTGACCGGCATCCGGGAGGCGAAAGCGGAGTAATGTGTGCCAGAGAGCCTGGCCTGACCGGGGCAGCTCCGGGGAAGACCCTCCCGGCCCCTACAAGGGGACCCCGGCCCCACCGGGCAGGGTAAGCGGCGCCAACATAGCCTCGTTTGGGCGGGTGGGAGCAGCCCAAAGGGTTTGGGATCTTTCAGGTCTGAAAAGAGTTACAACAGATTTAAGCAGCGGCTTGGGTGTGGGTAAAGAGTTGCGACCCCTAGTTTATAGACCGTCGAGGAACGGGATCGGCGGGGGAATCCTGGGCTCAGGCAGAAATAACCAGCATCAAAAGCCTTTCTTGTTATCAGGTGATAACAAAGAAAAAAAAGGGGCATTCCCAGGCTTTGGACCTGTTCTTCGGGATGGTTGCATTGCGCTACAGTCAGGACGATTTCGCCGACAAACAGCGATCGAGCTGCCTAAAGTCGTGACACTGTCCAACTGGTTTTGCAGAAATTTAGGAGTAATTGCAGCCTCGCAGGACCGGGCAAACTCCCTTCCCAGCCGAGATGGGCATAAAACCCTCCATCCCCTCATCTTTCTCCAAACTGGTTTTCGTGGGTTTGCTCTACCTGCCCGAGAACGTGCACTACGGGAGGAATGAAGGGAAACATTTTTTTTCTCTCTATCGCTGAGGAAGAGGAAAAAAAATACTCTCCAGGCTCTGCTGCTTAGCCAGAGCAGCAGCCCGAGGTGCGTAGGCAAAATCAGGTGCAGAGCGAAAGAATTTTACACCAGGTCTTTCATCTGGATCTGAGCATCTTTCTCCTTAGCCTGAGTACCAACGGTGTTGTATTTTTTTCCCTTTTGTCGCATTGTCTGGCAAAGGTGTCATAAAGGGGCTGCCCTTCCTCTCTCCCTGAGCCGGGGTCTAGGGTGGAGGGTTGTCCCATTATTTGAGGGAGTCGGAGGGGTGCCTGCCCCTGCACAGCCAGCCCAGCACTTGGAGTAGGCGCGGAGTCATCTAACCCAAGGGAAGAGAAACTCTTTCCTGACACTGTTTTGTTCTCGTCGGAGAAGAACCACATCAAATCTCACTCTCCCGTACTGGTTAGTCTTGCGGGGGGGGGGAGAGGCAAACAAATTCCTGCGCGTCCATGAGCCTCACCGAGGTGCTTTATCGCAGGAGAAACAGCCGTGTTTCGCTGGACATCTGTCTGGTGGCTTCCCTTGCTCTTAGAAGTTAACACACACACCCCGCAGCAGACGTTTTCTGGGTCTGGAATAGAACTGCAAGGCCCGCTCCATTTCCCGGAAAGCCGAGATAACCCCCCGTTTGCTCCTTCGCGGTGTATTAAAGGCAAACTCACTTACAAGCGCCTTCTGGATCTGTACCCCCACGTCCCTGCCCCTGCAGGACTCAGACGAGACCCGGGCACGCTGCACTGCGCTAGTACTGCGCGCAACCAGGGACGCAGCAGAGCTTTGCGCACCTCTCCTGGAAATCTTCCTGCCCATTGTAACTCCAGGGGAGCCTCCACCCGCTCTGTTACACCTTATTTACCACTTCACTGGGCCCCTCTAGGCCCAGAAAGCAGGCCTGTCGGCTTTGCCTCTTGCCCCAGCTCCTTTTCCCCTAGGGCTTGTGTTGGGGAATGTTGTTGGCCTTTTCCTCTTCTCCCTCAGGTGTTTGCTCCTGCCAAAGTCCCTCCACTAGCAGGGGTCGCCCCGAGTAGCGTGTCCTTCCCGGCAAACCTCTCGGAATTTCTCCCTGAGCCCTCAGGGCAGCAGCAGGCGAGGGATTTTTTTTTTGGTCCTTTACTTTATTTCTCCATCTCCTCTTTTTTTTCCTTACGGCGTCCCAGTCCCGGCGCCCACCGGCCCAGCACGGGGGACAGCCTCGCTCTGCCCGCCACCGCCTTAACCTCCCTGGGCAGCATCAGGCCTCTCCCAGCCCCAGGAGGGTTTGAAAAATGAATTGCTCCCATTAGGGTCTCGTGTTAGGAAAGCAAGCGTCCCAGCGGGCCAGGAGAGAGGCTCCGCGCCGCTGCGACTTCCGTGTTCATCGCTGCCGCTTAGGAGGGGGAAGCGGTCCTCCGCCCTCCCGCGTGTCCCAGGAGGAGCGGAGCACCGAGCTCCGCCGCGCTTTGCACTGCTCCAAGGAGCAAAGCCCTTTCCATTTCTCCCGTGGGAGCCTTGACAGAGCAGCCCAGGGACCTTCGAGCGTTCCCCCCCTAAGGCGGCACCGGGCCTCGCAGCATCCTCCGAGAGAGAGTGAGAGACGCCCCAGAGCAGCTCCCACCGTCCTGCGGTCGGGCTCCGCACCGTGCCTGCATGACGTCACGGCGTGCCCCCCCCCGGCCGCATTAGCCGCGCTGTGACGTCACGGAGAAGTACACGGCGAATCGGAACTGCACCAAAGCAAAACAAACACACTTCCCCCTCCCCCCCGCCACACACCCCAAAACCGCCCCGCCGGCTCTCGGGAGCGCCCCTGAGAGTCGAGGGGAGGTCAGGCAGCCTGGTCCAGCCTTGAGTCACAAAACCGAAAGCCACGTCATAAGATACGTTTACATACACAGGCGGATCTGCAAACGTAACGGGCAACTTTCTCATCGAGGGTCACAATTTTCCGTGATCAAAATCGGGTCTTTTTCATCGCCTCCATGAGAAAAAAGAAGGGGAAAAGAAAAAAAAAAAAAAAAAAAAGGCTGCCCCGGGAGGCTTTCAGGGTGAAGAGAGACCTTTGAGTGGGCCGAGGGAAGCTGGGGGCAACCTCTCCAGACCTCTCCCCCGGTGAACAGACTGATGTGGTTACAAACCATAGCAAACATTTTATTTACAGGATATATATATATATTTATATATTTTGTCAGTGCAGTATTTCTTGGCCGGATTATTCGAAGCAACACGTTGCAACCGATGAGGACGGTGGGCAAAATACTTCACATTGTAAATTGTTGGGAGTGGGAAAGGAGGGGGATTTCAGAGCACATTCTAGGAGTCCTTGGCTCGGATTTTCCTGGAGAGGACAAGGGGCGGGAGATGAAGAATAAAATAGTTGTTTAAAAAAAAAAAAACACCGGAGAATTCCCGCTTTCCTGCGGGCAGCATGGAGAGAGAGGAGGCCGCCTCTCGAACAGCCGTCCCGGGGCTCTTCGGCCCCTCACCCCGTGCCGCGCTCCCAGGGAGGATAGATGGATGGATGGATGGATGGATGGATGGATGGATGGATGGATGGATGGAGATAAATAAGCGCGCCGGTCCCGGGCGCGGGGGCCGCCGGACCGCCCCGTCTATAGGTCGCTCCGCGGCTCGGGGCTGGTGGGCGGCGGTGGGGAGGGGAGGCCTGTGCTTCCAGAGGACTCGGCGAGCCCGGGGACGGGCAGGCTGCGATCGGCGCCCTCAGTCCGTTCCGTGTCGCTGGGGGCCATGTCGAGGGAGTCGGCGTCGCTGCTGTCGCTGTCGCCCTCGGAGCGGCTGGGGCTGCACTCGGGCTCGGCGGCGACGGGCGGCGCGCCGGCTCGCTGGGCTGCAGGCTCCGGCTCTGGTTCCGGTGGCAGCTCCTTGTCCTTCTGGGCCTGAGCTTCTTTGGAATGCCGCCACTTCATCCGCCGGTTCTGGAACCACACCTTCACCTGCGGCCGCGCCGCGCTCAGACGGGTAGCACCGACCCCCCCCCCCCCCAAAAACCCGGTCCCACCGCCTTCCACCGGAGAGGAAAGGAAGTACCGTCCTCACCCCATTCTGCCCACACCCTGACGCTTAAAAGTGGCTTCATTTTTTTTTCTTCTCTTTCTAGTTCGCGTGTTTAAATACAAAAGTCTTCCCTGTCTGCCCCCCCCCCCCCGTGTGTGTTTTTTTTTTCTCTCTCTCCATGTTCTTCTTCCAGGAAACCAAATGTTGCTCAAGAAACCGCAGCGTTATACAATTCTGTGCGCTGCGGCCCCCTCAATAGTGGAATCATTACAGAGTGGCGTTTAATGATTCCGTTTTGAAGAAGAGTTCTCACTTCCCCAAAACTGAGGATTTCACAACGCAAGGAGAGATTTGGGGGGGGGGGGGGAAGGAAGAAGAATAGAAAAAACCTGGGGATACACACACATTAAAAATAGCGTGTTAGCTCCTACTTCCTTTGACCTAAACTGCCTCCTACAGCGAGCTGCGCTTAATAAAGCCCACGCCGGTGATCTGCCCCGCGGCCCCGCTTGGTTTGCTCCACGATGGCTAAAACAGAGGCGAAAGCTCCGCGCCTGCCCGAGGAACCTGCACGCAGGAGATGCTCGGGCCGACGTCCCGCTCCTCGCCAAAAATTAAGGAAGGGAAAACGCTTTACAACCACCTCCCCCTCCTCCAGTATCCCTCTAAACACGAAGTAAGGTTTGAAATAAAATCGAAGCCGTTCTTACTTGAGCATCTGTCAGCCCCAGCATCGCCGCCAATTGTTTTCTGTCCGGTTTGGTGACATATTTCTGGATTTCGAACCGTTTTTCTAAACCTTTCCTCTGCAGGTTGGAAAAAACAGCCCTGGACCAGGAGCGTTTCCTCTTGTACGTCTGGGGCAGCGTGTCCTTGGTTAAAACTGCGTATGGACCTGGCGGGAGGGGTGGGAGAGAGAGAGAAAAACAGAGGGAGAGAGAGATGGAATTATTAATATCGATGGCTGAAAGGGAGCCTTGAATCGATCAAAATAACATCTGGGCTCTGGTGTATGGGGAAGGCCTGGGCCAGAGTGGCTCTGACTGCCGTCTGGGTACATGTCCTGTCAGCGTGTGCTTCCTTGGCCGAGGATGGGGCGGTTTGGAAACTACATTTGTTCCTCTCCCCCCTCCCTGCCCCTTCTCTCTCGACTCAGGTATTATTTTTTAAGTAGATAGAATGGTCCTCTGAATCAGACCCTAGCCGGCTCTTCCTTCCCCCCACGCAGCTCTGCTTTTGCCCAAAATCTGAACTTCACAGCTCGGCTTTCGCCCAAAATCTGAGCTTCGTTAGAAAACACGCGCCCTGGCCTTTCAAAAGCTCCCGGCGAGTCCCTCCGGGAGGAAAGTGGGGGCTGCTCCGGGACAGAGAGCCCTGCGCCACAGGAGGGTCGACGAGGGGTGAGATGTACCTGGAAAAGTGTCTTGAAACTGGTGCTGAACTGAGCTCCTTGGGTTTGTGTTTAAGGGACCCAGAATAGCAGAGGCCTCGTTAATGGGGTCTAGAGAAGCGAAGAACTGCCCGGCGGACGGCTGCAAGTTGGGGAGATGAACCCCAGTTTGGCGGCTGGTTGTTAATAAGGAGGTCAGATCTGCGAGCACAGGAACAAGGAGAGCTCTGTTACACCGCGGACACCCCGGCACACTCCGGGCGATGGCGACGGGGGAGAGGGTCCCCGACCCGAGAGGCTCGGCGGGGGCGGGGGGGGTGACCCCGGGCAGCCACCTCCTCGCCTCGGGGCTCTACTGAGGAGAAGTGGCCGTGCCCAGGAATCAAATACCCTCCGGTGTATTGACTCCCTTGGTCAGGATATTTACAAGCCGCGAGGGCAGCTGGACTGCAACGAAAGCCTTTAAAACTGGCTGTGCCCTCCGAGGTAAACCTCCCTGAGCCCGCGTTTGGAAAGCGGAGTCCGTCCCAGTCGCTATTTTGACACTATCGCTATTTTTCCCAGTGGTGCAGGCCTTGTATTCGGGGCTGCTGCCGGGGGTGGGGAGGTGGAGAGGGGCTGTTTTAAAGAGCGCTATTAGAAACCTGCATTTATTACGCTTTTTAAAACGTAATTCTTTTCTCGGCTAGATCTAAAAGATCTCAAATCGCGGCATATAACAAGAAAACCAAAAAGCACCGAGCGCGGTAGTGTGGCAAGATGAGAAGCGGATTTCTCTACCTCGCAGCGTGTTGCCTTCCTTGACTTTGGGGTCAAACTCCGCCGATAAAATGCGGTCGATGCCGAATTTCAGGTCCTTGCTGGCAGGCGCCGGCGCAGAGCCGGGAGTGTGGCCGCCCGGCAGCCGGGCGGGGGCCGGGGCGCCCCCTCCTCCGCAGCCGCCCGCAGCCGCCGCCGCGGGCGCCCGGTGCTGCGGGGGGCGATGGTGGTGGGTGTGGTAGGCGGTGGCGAGCGGCGAGAGGCGAGGCGGGAAGGCGGCGGAGGGGGCTTCGGGGGCCACGACGGGCGTGGGCCGAAGCGGCGAGGCGGCGGCGTGAAAGGGAGCGCCATGGTGCACGGCTGCCAGCGCCGCCGGCATCCCGGTGCCGGGAGCCGCGGGCAGGCTGTCGGCGGGTCCTGCCGCTGCCTCGCCGCCGGCGTGGAGGATGTCGGCGATGCAGAAGGACGGCTTCTTGGCCGCCGCGGCGTCCAGCGGGAAACAGGCGCCAGCTGCCGGCGCTGATGCCGAGCAATACGCCGCTGACCACAAGCTAAAGTTAGAGGCGTAGAAAGGAGCCAGCCCGGCCGTGTACATCCTGCTCGGGGACGGGATTTTTGCTTTGCAGCTCAGCTCCCCGGTGTGCGCCGCGGAGCCGCCCGCTGCCCCGGGTGCATGGGGAGGGATAGGCAAGAGGCGGCTGGTGGAGCGCTTGCCGGAGGGACAAGAGGAAAAATGAACCACCAAAAAAAAAAAACCTGGAAAAAACAAGAGAGAGAAACAAAAAGGCAAAAAAAAAAGAAAAAAAAAAAGAAAAAGGAAAAAGTTCCCCGAACGCACAGCGAGATGGAGAGAGCGAGTGGGCGAGGAGCGGAGCGACACAAACAAAACAAACCCAAACCAAACCTCCCTTTCCTCGCAATGAGGAAAAAAAAAAATCCACCCCTCCCCAAAACTTTCTCTGGCAGCGACACTCCCGGCTCCAGAGCAACCCTCTCTCCCTCCTCACGCCCAATCCGCGCTCCGCGGGGCCGAGCAGCACCTCCCGCCGGACACGCCCACTCAGGGCCGGGTCGCGGATGTGCGCACTTGCGCGCTGGGGAAGCGGTGGCCCGTACCCGCCAGCCTGTCCTGCCCAGATTGTCCCACAAGGTACCCACCTCCCACATCCTTAAATCGCTCCCTCGACTTTAAACACCACCACTACCTCCCCCCCACCCCCAAAAGAGTGCAAAGGCACTGTGCTTGCAGCCGCGATTTCCAAATGTTTGAAAGAAATGGGCAGGAAAATCCTTCACGATCGGAGGCAGGTCTGTCCTCTTGGAAATGATTTCCAAGGAAATGTATTTCCTTCCCGGATAAATGGGCCTGGGAGAGTCTGGAAGAAAACGAGTCTATGCTCATGCATGCAACATAGGGATTTATGTTTGCTCTGAGCTATTCTGGGCCCAGGACGCTTTGGGTCCTGCATTAGCAGCGACTAATTAATCATATATTTTCGACAATGATATTTAATATCTTTTTACCGTGTTCTCTAGCCAGGTGACGACATCCACTTCCACACCGATTTCACCTTAAAGATTAGTTAGTAATCTTGCAAATATTTGACAACAGAAATACTCTTTCTTTTCTTTTAGAATAAAATCACAAGCTATCATTCGCTGCTATAGTGTAATGACCAATTTACCAAAGCGTCTTTTGCGTTTTTATTCTCCCCTTTAACATCCGCATTTGCCCTGACCTGCCTCTGAAAAAAAACCCCCATTTATTTGGTTTTAGTTTTCATAGACGAGAACCAGTCACTGCCGTTTTGAGCAGCTCCCGGGTTGGACGCTCGTAGCTTTGCTTTGATTTTGTTTCAAAATACATATATATATTTCAAATATCTTCCCGAATTCCGAACGTTTTCAGGGAACCGCCAGAGAGGCAAATTATTTTTGTTTCTCTAGGTATGAAGGCGTAGCTTCTGTATGAATATTGAAACCACCTGAGAGAGAAAGTGAATGCGTTCTTTAGGCAGAACCCTGCGCACGGGCATAGGTGAGGCTGGTTCACCAGGAAAAGCCAGGCAATGCTTTGCTTTGGTTTTTATTAACGAGACGAAGCCGAAAAATAAGAGACAGGGCTGGCTTGCCAAGATGTATCCAAAAACCGAAGGCGACGAAAGAAAGGGATGATTAGTTTTGGACTTATCCTGCTTCGACAGCGGAAAGCGTCTTTTCCTCGCGTCTTGCCCCGTTCCTTTATCCACATCCCACCCCACCCTTACCACGAAGATGATCCGAACTCCAGGCTTTTGCTTGCAAATCGGATCAAACGACTCCGCTTTCTCTTGCGTTTCCACCACCTGGCAGAGCCGAGGGCAATGAAAACGAAGAGAATGGCAACGAAGCCCACTCTGCCCTCTGCATCCCGCTGCATCCCACTGCATCCCGCTTCATCCCGCTGCATCTCACTGCATCCCGCTACCTAAAGTTACTACTGTCATTGCCGGTGACACCTATATCGCTGTTGTACCACCCCGGGGCTGCTCGCCAGATAGCTGGGGGAAAAAAACTAACCCTTTTTTGAAGCTTATTTCAAAGCTCCACTCGCCTTATTTCAAAGCGCTCGTTCGCCGGACCCCGCGCAGCCCCGGGAGCGGCCAGTGCCCCTCTACCAGTATCCGGGAGCCTATCATCCCGCAGGGACGAAAACAACCCGAAAGGAAGCCCTGACCGCATCTCACTGAAGCACTTGACCCCCGGGCTGGGCCAGGTGCCTTTCCACTGCCCGCCCTCCGCAGCCGGTTCGGCAGCGCTGCGCCCATGCGCATCCTCCGCGGGCAAAGCGAGGAGCACCTGCCTCCCTGTCCCCAGGCCGCTCCCTCCTCTGGGGAACAGGGCTGTCCCCTCTCCCCAAAGGCCTGCGCAGGCCTCCCCGCCCGCGCATCTCCTCCTCGGGAGGAGCGGGGCTGCGCGGTCGCTCTGGCCGGGGGGGGGTGAGGTGCCGCGCCTCCCTCCTCGCGCAAGGACGGAGAAGGCTGCAGGAAACCCGGGGCTCGCAGCAGTTCAGGTCATCTCCTGTTTTTTGAGAGGTTCCAACTCGCACTAAATGAGCGGATGTGCCTGCGAGATTTGTCCCAAAATAGAAGCGGCTTTAGTATTTTAGGATACAGCAGAAATCCTTATTTCTTCCGGAGAAAAACTTCATAATGAGCGCGAGCACTTCCCTTTTCAATATTTGTGCAACTTTATCTCGACCAGCAAGTTGCTTTGGTGACGCAAATCCGTTCTTGTGTATTGCAACTACAAAAATAAATGCAAGGAAATCAATTCCCTTCTAGCAATGAAAACATAAATATACAGCTGCGACTTTCCCCTTTAATCTTGCTTTCCGAGGGACTCGAGAAGGAGACGAATGAACTGTGCAGGCAGAAGCGATGTGCTGTGGGTTTTTTTGTTTAGTTTGGGGTTTTTTTTTGTTTTGTTTTGTGTTTTTTTAGGACTGAAGTCTCGAAGGACTTTGTCTTTTTTTTTCTTTTTTCTTTTTTCTTTTTTCTTTTTTCTTTTTTCTTTTTCCTTTTTTCTTTTTTCTTTTTTTCTTTTTTCTTTTTTCTTTTTTCTTTTTTCTTTTTTCTTTTTTCTTTTTCTTTTTTCATTTTTCTTTTTTTTTTCTTTTTTCTTTTTTCTTTTTTCTTTTTTCTTTTTTCTGTTTTCTTTTTTCTTTTTTCTTTTTTCTTTTTTCTTTTTTCTTTTTTCTTTTTTCTTTTTTCTTTTTTTCTTTTTTCTTTTTTCTTTTTTCTTTTTTCTTTTTTTTTCTTTTTTCTTTTTTCTTTTTTCTTTCTTCTTTCTTCTTTCTTCTTTTTTCTTTTTTCTTTTTTATTTTTTCTTTTTTCTTTTTTCTTTCTTCTTTTTTCTTTTTTCTTTTTGCTTTTCCTTTTTTCTTTTTTCCCTTTCTTTTTTCTTTTTTTTCTCTTCCTTTTTCTTTTTTTTTTTCTTTTTTTTTTGGTTCTCAAAATTCACGTGCTCCTTTCTTGTAGGGGCCCGGGAGTAGGGCAGTTTGGAGGGGAGAGCCACGTCTCACGGGTACCTTGCGTAGGACTCGACAAAGGTGGTGGGGAAAAACAAAAATTCCTGTTCTTAGGAGGGGAAAGCCTAGGCGCTGCAGCGCCTCGTACCCCCTCCTGGGCACCGGGCCGGGAGCATCCCGGAAAGGGTCCAGTCCTGCCTGCCTGCACCTCATGGGGGGCACGGAGCGTTCTTTCTGCTGTCCCTGCCCCTTCGAGCTCCTCGTCTCCAAGTCAAGCTGCGGGCGGCAGGTCGAGCCCACGGACACTGTTGGAATGTTCGCAGCCAGACCCCTCAGCCGCACAGGGACCCCGCTGGGATGCTCGTAGCCAGAGTCCCTGTTCATCCGACTCCGCCGGGCGCCTGCCCCGTTGGCTTTTAGACTTATATACTTATATTTTAGCCTTATATACGATGTATCGTTCAGTTTGTACCCATAGTGTATATAGAGACACAGATATGTAATATTTATAAATATAGAAAAATAAACATCCTACTCCTTCTCCAGGGTTACTGTTAAAACCAACTTTTTAAAACTCGTTGCAAAGCCTGCAGGGAGGTGGGTTCCTCGGGTAAGGTTACCAGGGTCGCCGCCAGTCCTCCTCCCCCTTACCTTCCACCTCTCCCCCCCCCCTCCCCCGCCCCCGCCTCCCTGCCCTGGGTCTTGCCGTGGCCCCACAGCCCGTTCTCTGTCGCCACCTGCCGAGTCGGGGACCCCCGCGCAAGGCACCCACGGGACGGGACTCTCCTCTCCAAACTGTCACATTCCAGGGGCCCTGCCGGCAGGAAGCAAGTGAATTTTGGGAGCCAAGAGCAAAAAACTAATATTGCATTTCCCCAAAGTTAAAGACATTGCTCCTGCAGGGGGTTTGCACGAGATAACCTATAAAAGTCCCTTCCAACCCAAATCATTCTATGATTCTATGTTTTGATAGTTCCATGTGATTCAAGGCTTGCGGCTACAGGGCAGACAGGATTGTTTTGCAGCTTGCCGGGGGGTTTCTGCTGGCTGTTGCCAGTGCTGACCCAGAACTGCCCCAGGAAGCTGAGAGTGCCACAGTGGGACCACCAAACTGCCCCTGGGATCCACACCTGGAGGCAGGCCACAGGCCTGAGCCACAAGGCTGGCTGGACTTCTGTCATTTGATCAATAGTTTGTTATCTGAAATGCTCAAAAGAAGCACAGGCACTGCACGCAGGAATTACCCAGAAACTCAAGTGCATTAACTGACTAAGGTGGTCAACTCCTTGGCATTTCCTTTCTATTGTTTCATGCGTTATGTAGTTCAATACCTGTGTCAGTAAGTAATGACTATGTTATGTCATTTGCTCAGCATTGAAAACAGGCAAGATGTGGGTTTCCGTGTCATAGGACAGGATTTAAAGTCTCCTGTGGGTGCATTTGCACTTGTGTTTGAGTTCAGGTTACAGAATCACAGACTCGTTTAAGTTAGAAAAGGCTTCTAAAGTCATTGAGTCCAACTGTTAACCCGACACCATCAACTCCACCACTAAAACCATGTCCCTAAGTGCCGCATCCATATGGCCTTTAAATCCCTTCAGGGATGGTAAATCCACCAGTTCCTTGGACAGCCTGTTCAAGTGCTTGACAACCCTTTATGTGAAGAAATTTTTCCTAATATCCAATCTAAATTTCCCTGGCCCAAGACAGAGTGCTTTTGGAAGAAATCACCTGATCCTGATCACTTGCAGCTTTGCATCACGGAGTGGTCTCAGTGTGCACAAGCAGGAATCCTTGGTGTGGATTGAATTCACAGAGCATGCTAAAATTGCTCCAAAGCAAAATCCCTCTGAAATGCCTATATTATAGGTGTTGGAAAACACCATGGGGTTTGCTGAATGCGCAGTCCTGAGACTTATCCATACACTACAGCAGAGCCCCACTACATAGGTCTATGTGTTAGGGTCAAAACCTGAGGTTCCCATCTCCAAGGACAACACACCAGAAACTAAGATGAAGACTTGTTCTCACAGTTGCACATTTGCACTCTCTCTCTATCTTTCTTTCAACCACTGGCCTGATGAAATACATTAAATAATATGAAGCTGACAGATTTCAAGGGGAGAGAATTTTTTGTATTCTTCCAGATGCTGTGTAGTCCCTCAGGTTCTGTCAGAGAGGGGACCTGAAAACACTGAATCACTCCCGAGTGCCTGGCTTAGAGATGTGGTATATGAGGTGGAGAAACTGCGTATATCTACAGCCATGTTCACAGAGAAACAGCTGAAATTTTCCTTTCCTTTCCTTTCCTTTCCTTTCCTTTCCTTTCCTTTCCTTTCCTTTCCTTTCCTTTCCTTTCCTTTCCTTTCCTTTCCTTTCCTTTCCTTTCCTTTCCTTTCCTTTCCTTTCCTTTCCTTTCCTTTCCTTTCCTTTCCTTTCCTTTCCTTTCCTTTCCTTTCCTTTCCTTTCCTTTCCTTTCCTTTCCTTCCCTTCCCTTCCCTTCCCTTCCCTTCCCTTCCCTTCCCTTCCCTTCCCTTCCCTTCCCTTCCCTTCCCTTCCCTTCCCTTCCCTTCCCTTCCCTTCCCTTCCCTTCCCTTCCCTTCCCTTCCCTTCCCTTCCCTTCCCTTCCCTTCCCTTCCCTTCCCTTCCCTCAGATACATACGCCTTAAAGAAGGGTCAGTGTAATAAGCAGCAGATGGAAAGCAGCACCTTTCTGCAGCCCCCAGAAAGGAAGCTGCATTCTAAGGAATACTGGGGTCAGGATGGTCCTAGCCTTGGGGTTCCCTACAGGTTACAGCAGGCAGATCCTGCTCACTGTGCTGGTTTTCCTGGAGCCCATTTTAAAGCATCTGATGCTGCGCAGGGAGCTGAGCACTGTGAGCCAGCAATGCCATAACTGTATAAGCTGCTCAAAGTTGAAGTGCCAATCTACCACACACACTCCATCCCTGCCTGCTGTTCCCATCCCTGCATATGTCAAACCGTAGAAAACCAACTCTGCCAGTAAAAAAAGTGTGGTTTTTTTTGCTGTCAGAGTTCACCAAACTAACTTCTTTATCAGGTGGTCAAGTGGGATGAGGGAGCTGGAGGAAACACACATTTAGGGAGGGGAGATGCCAAGACTGCTGGCAACCCTTTTGTAGCCTTAACATCTCGCGAGGTCACCCAGTAATTTAAGTACTGCCTCTTGGAGCTGCTTTCTGCAATCCAAAATGTGTCCTTCTCACATGGAAAGACCCTGAGTTTGCTTTCATTTCCATAATTTTCACTGATTTCATAGGTCACTCCACATTTACACTGTTGTCAGACTGTAATGTACTTGCAGAGGGAGTCATCACAGGTTAGTTGCAGTTTTCCAGGCCACACCAACAAAGAGGTCTGCAGAGACCTGGTCTGCAATTAACCCCCTGGTAGCTGATTAAAAGTGATGTGTCGTGCAGAAATGCTGGCCTCCTGCTGTAATGTGCAACTGCCAATGAGAGAAGCATTTGCATGCACACGCTGGATTTAGTTTGCACAGTATGTAGCAACTGAAAACAATCATTGTTGCATAAAACAAAGGTGAATCAATTGTCAGTGCAGAAGGATCATGCACACGTATTTCCTAAATCTAACAGGAGATATATACATCCATTTTCAACACAGACACAAAGGGGCAGCTCCTTAACTGAGGCAAACTGCTGCTGTTGAGGACAGGCTCAGGATATCTTAATTCAAATTACCTGTGTAGGTGCAAGTACAGATGGAAACTGAACGGGGAAATTTTTTATTCCCACAGAGGGTGACCACCCCTCTGATTTTGTCAGAGCAACCCTATCTACTTCCATAAACCCAAGCTGATGTTTTAGGCCCACTGCCTCTCCGGCAGCAGTACACTAAAGGCATTGAGCAGAAAGGCCCTTCAATACCAAAGAAGGAAATACTAATAACTGCCTAATAAAAGTTTTAGTAAGAAACAGTTTCCTCCTTCTTGCCAACAGTGGTCAAAAATGTGGGGAAGCTGGAAATAAAGCTATCAGAATGCAGTCACATAAAAGGTAAAATCAACCCCTGAAAGAAGTCAAGTTTCCAAAAGAAAATTATTCTGTAAAATTCATCTGGATATGAGAACAGTTATTGTTTTTCTTCCAACCCTCCTTTCATGTTCTAAGTGGACTTAAACTCAGTAGGTACACATCAGTTCAGCTTTAAAACTAGCTCTTTCCTTGCTATAAGCATATATAAAATCCCAGCAGAATAATGCTATTAAGGCCCTTAAAAAAAATCCTATTTTAACTTTTTTCTGCCCAAGGGAGATGCTTTCTGCTGGATGCCAAATGGAAGTGCCATCCAGGAAGTTTTATGGTCCCATAAACAGGCATGCCAGATTATATAGCATGTACATAGCACCCTCCAGACCTGCTTCCCTCATTGGAAACAAATCTGCCCTAAATAAAGTCCAGCCATCACTTCTCAACTCCACAGGCAGTTCATAGCTTCTGCGTCCCAGGTCCCCTCCCTGTGAAACACGCAGGAGAGTGGGAAGATGCTCTTCGAACTGAGCAGCATGGAGCAAGATATCCCCTTCCCAGCTGCAGGTCTGGGATGCTGCCTACAGCAATAGCCAGTCCTCTGTGCCTTCAGCAAATGGAAACAAAAACAGGAGAGGCACAGTGAGTGAAGGAACACAACACACAGGGAAAGTCATTTCCTACTGATACCTCTAACACATCATTTTGTATCTTAATGTCTGGGATCTGGTTACTCTTATCTTAGCCAAAAGCCTGCAGTGGTCATAAAATGCATTTTACTTTTATTTCTTCTAGAAATATTTATCATGATATTTTGATTATCTGTCCCACAGCAGTGAATTCCAAAGTTTCGTTATCTCCTGTGCCCATGTTCACGGTCTTTATTTTTTTTCCTTCTAATTTCTCAGTGAGCTCCTTGTGGCATCCATTCATCCCATAATCATGAAACAGAGAGAAAGAAAAGGCAAGGCTGACCTGTTATTCCTTTTATTTGTCACAGTGTCTAACCCAAAAGTTTAGCCTTGCCCTCCTGGACATACAAACTCTTTTCCAAGCCAAGACATTCTATTTTTCCCAGCTAAGCAATTTTTCATTTTAAGGCCACACTGAACAGTAATATGAACCTCAACACGTTGCAAGTCTCAGCCTAACTTTGCAATGAATAAAGACATCGGAGCCAGCCTCATTACTGCGGTTCGTCCCAAACACTAACGGAGCAGCACCCTCTAGTGTAAGCTGACAATAAAACCCTCAATAACAATAACTCTCCTGGGAAAAAATCAGTCTTGGTGCATCGCCACTGGAACCGCTGGGAATGAGCTCAGCCACAAGGCTTTTCCCTTCTGCGGTACGAAGAATTTCCCAGATTTCTTCTCCGGGATGCTCACGGATGCTTTGGGCAGCTGTCAGGTGCAGGATACTCCCCAGGTCATTACCAGATGCAGGTGGCAGCTTCACTCTCAGGTAGGCAACATGGGCTTTCCATCCATCATGCCACGCTGCTTTCATTTCTATGGGATGCTGCTGCACAGGAAAGTCTGAAGTCAAGAAATATTCCTTGCCAGGAGTCTGCCCCATGTCTCGGGTCTTTTGAGACCTGTGAGAACGATCCTACCTGGTTTGAAAGAACTAGGGGCAAAAGGGAGGGTGAAAAAGGAGTCAGCTGACACAGGGAGGGGGTTGAGCCTGGGTGGGGCTGTGGGAAGCAGAGCTGGATGTGGAGGGGAATTTCACATGGAGAAAGATGCTGGTTTCCAGGAAAGTTGGGGACTAACCAGGTGTGAAAGCTGGGGCTGAGGGCAATGCGGTTTTGTATTACAACTGGTGTGTTTTTCTCTTGTTACTAGCAATTTCCACAGGTTTAATCAGTTTTATTTTTGTTAGGAGGAAGGAGAACAAGAAAAAACAACAGAATTTTGGCAGACCTTGAGCAGGAGGTGACCTGCGGGGTGCGTAAGAGGGAGTGGGGTCATTCCTGGCTGCCATTCACCACAATGCAGAGGCAAGTCAACGATATCGTGTACCGTGCAAAATCTCATCACCCGAGTGCACACCTAGGGAATTATGAAAACACAAAGCTCCCATCTCACGCTCTAAAAACAACAGCAAATAATGGCTACTCGAGATTTCATAAAAATAAATAAAAAAACATACCTGCTTAACCAGAAATGGAAATTTTTGTGTGTTTCAAGGCTAGACTTTCCTTTCATTAAGAACTAGAAGGGAGCTGCAGCACTTAAGCTGGAGAAGGAGAACGAAATCCTCACCTCAGAACAAGGTGATGCTGAGGTTTGGGAGCCAGTGTGTGCCCACACAAACATGGGTGCACGTGTTCGTCTGGATGCGTGTGGCTCCTTACAGGAAAAACGCAAAAGCAAGGCTCCTGGGGAAAGCAGGTGAGGCACCAGAGCTATGCAATGGTTTCACCTGCCTCTAATGCTCATGCTGTTTAATGTAACAACAGGCAGATTTTGAGTCCAACTGTGGCTTCAGCATTAAAGGGAAATATTGGACTGATGTGTTTTCTCAAGACCTGATAAATAATGGCTGGGACTGTGATTTGTTTTCCTGGAGTGCTATTTTTATGTTGATGACAAGAAGTTCCAGGATGAGGCTGGATCATGTGGGTAAGGGGGTAGAGGTTGCCCAAAGCCACTGTGCAAATTTGAGGCTGTGCTGGGAAGGAAGCAGGGACAGGTGGAGGGAGGCTGGAATCGTTCCCTCACCCAGCCTGGGCGGCAGTGCTTTGCCCCCAGGCTACAGTGTTGTTCCAGTTTTCTGGAGCAGCCCTTCATCCTCATCCTCATTCTCTGCCATCTGTGGGGCCTCTACACTGCAGCTGGATATGATCCTGCTAGGATGGGAAGGGGATATCTTATGACAGCCATGAAAACCTGTTGTGTTGGAGAGATGGAACAGCTCTTTGCCTTCTCTGTCTCCACACTGTATTTTACTATTCTCTTCAAACAAAGCAAACATCATAATTTCCCGTTAGGTGTTCCTGGTGCAAGAATATTTCATTGAAAAATAGTTCTTTAATGCTAATGGGAATTATACTCCTAGTGTGATTTATATTAATAAGGCATGTGCAGTTCCTTAGTACACTCAGACCCAGATGGGAAATGGGCTTTTTTTTTTTTTGTCGTTCCACACAACATCTGATGAAGTGCTCCAAGCATACAATTTAACAAGCTATTCTCCTCTGGCCTTACAGATGAAAAATAGTCCGTTGTGTCAACTCCTCAGATGCCTATTTTTACACCTTCTGTTTGTTCTTAGTTTGACGTTGTTAATCACGGTCCCACCAAAGCCCCATTGTTCAGCTCTTCAAGAAGAATGTTGTTATATTGACTGTTTGTGCGTCAGCCCAGCTCTCTCTGGAGCTGCACTTGGATGAAATTAGATAATTTCCATTAGGAGAACAGGCATTATTAGTCCCCAATGCCAAATTGAAAATAGAGCCAAGATTACTATTTCTGGCCGTGTTCACCTCAGGAAGGAACCTTCTCAGCTTTAATGGGATTTTGCTATTGTTGGTTGCCTTCTGTTTGACACGGGGCCAGCAGGGTTGAAAATTGTTTAGAAAGCTGCATGAAATATAATAGAGCCCAAGCCATTTGCTGCAGCACATTCCAGTGTGATGTTTATTTTGGAAAAAAAAAAAAAAAGGAAAAAATTATTGTCCTTGGCAGAAAAAAAAATCCCACTAACTTGACTTTCAGAACATATGCTTCTTGTTGCTGTTGTGCTTTCAAAACTTGCAGCCAGGAGTGGAGCGTTACTTACAGAAGTGATGAATCTAATAATATTTGTAATGATATACAGAACTTGCAGAAGCAGATTACAGGCACAGGTGATGACTTTATGACAGGAAAACAAAGTGATGGATAATACCAGGTCAGGATCAAACAAAAAAGCCAAGACTCATGTTTGTCATCTTCGTGTTCTGCAGCTCAGCTTTCCCATCTGTAAAATGGGGTCAAGAACACATCTCTAACACTCAAAGAAATCAGGAGGACACATGCTCCCCAGAATTTGCCTTTGTGGGTGCTGAGCATCTTCTTAGTCAGGCTCAGCACCTCCATGGACCCAGGAACACAGCCCTGGCCGTCCCACTGCCCGCCTTGCCCTGGCAGTAGCCAGACTGTTGCTGTTATCATTTCGAGGGCAGCTCTGCTTTCTCCCCTTCATCGTGCTTCTTACTGTGACCTCACCTGAATAACTTGCCTGCATCTTGGGGCACTAATCCTTGACAGCCAGCATGAGAGTGGAGGTGGTGCATTGAACTCAGCCCTGAATTCCCCATGGGTCTCTTGCTGCTCCATATAGTACTGTTTTGTTCTCTGAATGCCATCTTAAAATAATTATTAATGAAAACAGAGTTGACTTTGGAGCGAAAGTTTCCGGTGCCTTGGCATTTCCAACGTGTAAGCTATCTAAGGGTATTGAAATGCAGGACATTTTTTGGATGAGCTCAGAGTTCAAAACCACATTTTCCCTCCAGGCTCCTTCAGAGCCAGACGCACCTTTGCTGCACTCTACCTCTTGTCTATTCAAGCCCATAAGAAGCTGAGGAAATAGAAGAAAGTTACCCATCTTCAGAAACCTAAATAGAGCAAGAAATCTTCAAAGCCTTTAGATGAGGATCCACACAACAATGCTGGCATTATCCCTGGGCAATAAACCAGAGGGCTCCTTTGTTCATATTAGCCTAGTGTTTGCTTCTATTTTAACCAACAAACTTTGATTGATTGCATAGCCTTGGCTCAAAACCATCCACCAAATAACTGAAAATACAATTAGGCTAAAAGAAAAAAATAACACTGCAGACGTCAGCCGACACAATTCCTCAAGACAACACTGCCACCCACCTGCACGGAGATTCTCCAGCTCAACAAGAGCAAAGCAGTGATCACCCCCAGCAAAACCCAAACTTGAGCCCCTGCATAGATCCAGAGCATTGGCCACCTCCAGTGCCTGCCCCAGTGGAGACTCTCATGGAGCCAAGCTGGGAGGTTCAGTTCAAATTCATCAGGTCCTGAGTGAGGACCATCCCTTACCACGTTTGCTTGGATCAGTTATCTTGTGGCACTGGCAATTTTGGGAGAGGTCAGGTCTGAAGCTGACTTTGGGCTGTCCCTGCAGAGCATCCTTTGGCACCGGAGAGGCTTTGGGCAGGCTGTGAGAGATGATGGTGCCCCTTCACCATGAGATTTGGCACCTGGGCTCCCTGGGGAGGTTTTCTCAGTCTCTTTCTCTCCCCACTGCCCCGAGCTGCAGGAATGCACTCTGCCACCATGCAGGTCACCCACTGGTTTCACAGCACAGTGGTAAACAAACTGGTCCCAGTGTGATCTGTTGTGGAAAGTCTCTTCTGGAATCTTGCAGAGGCACGTGTGCGTCCCGATATACCATCCTAATTGCCACTCCTAGCAGCCACAGGCAGTGGAGTCCTTGGTATATAGCAGGGTGTGGTTTATGGGTCCCAGATGGAAGTATCCAGATCATGCTCATGTCCCTGTTTTCACCGCTCTATAAGCTTTGGGGTTGACTAAATGAGTAAAACATTCAGAAATTGTAGATTAGACAGAACATAGTCTGTGTTTACAAGGCTAGGGAAGCCCATCTGCACCCTGGGTATCTCTTTGCATAGAGCATTTGTCTTCTTACTGACCTTTTTATTTTTTTCCTCTTCACGCTGTGATATGTTCATTGTCTCCTGCTAAGGAAAGTTTGATAAGGATCTTGCTGAGAGCAGCTTTTAGGAAAACCCATTGCTCCACAAAGGAACCAACCATTGTAGAACAAGCACTTCAAAGTTATGGCAGTATCTTGTTTTTTTGTACCAAGTAAATAAACAAATGAAGATGAACAATGTGTTTCCATTTAGGAGGGAGTGTGGGAAAATCCAGGTCTCATCAGACTGGGAAGCAGAGTGGTATATGCTGACTAAGAGAGTGGAAATAGTGCAAGCTGTCAACTGAAGGAATTCAGGGTTGAATAATCACGTTGAGCAGTCAACGTCAGATGGGAACTATGGCCCCAAACCTGTCCATTTGAACTCATCAGGATTCACATGAGAAAACACCCATAGGCCCCACACCTCACTTGTGGTTTCAGAGGGAGAACAGGGCTGGACTATCCCTGCTGCCCAGCAAGCATGAACAGGCACCCGCACAGACACGCATGGTAGAGCTACGTTTTCAGCATGGGAGGTCATGCCGGTGGTATGCCTCGCCTTATGTTGCAGCTGAATCTAGTGTTGACACTTGCAAAACCCCTCTCCTTGGCATCAGACACCTCTGTGTGGGAGCTCACTGCCTTGATGTTCAACCAAATTGTCCCCTTGGCACTTCTGTTTGTATTTGGGGGTAAGGTCCTGTATTATGGAGAGACTCAGTTCGCTACCTTTGCCTTCACTAAGGCACTTTCCATTCTTTAACTGGCATCATCCAGCATGTGCTGAGGCTCAGTTGGATGCTTCGGGTCTAAGAAAATTGCAGGTTGTTGTCCAGCATGACCCATTGTCAAGATGGCATGACTGATGACGGGGGAAAGTTTAGGCTTGATGTGAGGAAGAAGTTCTTCACTGAAAGGGTGATTGGCCATTGGAATGCGCTGCCCAGGGAGGTGGTGGAGTCGCCGACCCTGGAGGTGTTTAAGGGGAGATTGGATGTGGCACTGAGTGCCATGGTTTAGATGATGGTTGTTGTTAGTGTTGGGTTATAGGTTGGACTTGATGATCTCAGAGGTCCTTTCCAACCTTGTGATACTGTGATACTGTGATACTGTGACATTAATCCTTGACTGTTCCCTCTTCTCACATTTGCACCCCAAGGTGCGGGTAGTTCAGCTGCAGGCGATTGGGACCTGGGCTGTCACCCCATCTTGTGCTTCCAGCACCCCAAGTTCAGCCCAGCCATCAGGGATGATCTCTGTGTCTTTCAGTGTTTTCTTTTCTGGATAATTACTCTTTTTTATTTCCTTAGCTGTTGAGGAAAGAAGAAAAGAACAGGAGAGATTCCATCCTTTGGTGCTGTGGGACTTGGTGCTGTTTTAATAATAATAACAACAAAATACTGAAAAGGAAAAGACATAGCAGCATGTCAGCATGTTTTTAAGGTTGGTGGGAAAAAAAAGACCTTCTAGTCCCAGTGGTATCAGCGAGGAAAATGTCCATTGGATTCTAGTTCATTAAAAAAATATCTGAGTCATGCAGAAAGTGCTCGGCTTGGGTAACGTGTGGTTACTGGAGCGCTCGGCGAGGGGGAAGGGAAGCAAGCTCCCAGCCCAGAGCCCCATCACAGTCTTATGAAAATTAACAGGCCTGTGAAGATAGGTTCTCTAAGGAGGATGGTGCTGCTTGCCCAGGGGAAGAGGGAAGAAGAGAGGGAGGAGAGGGAGGCATGTTCCGTTTCTCTCTCAATCCAAAAAGTTGCTAAATTCAGCCTCTCATTTGCCAAAGAGAAGAACTTGAAATCACACTCCACCTGGCAAGATAATTTTTCCTCTTGTCATCAAAGGCTGGGAAACGGGTGTCTGCTCTGTAGGAATTTTCCTAAATAGGTGATGACAATTACACCTTTATTCCTTTTTCCACTATTTTATGGAGATGTGAGTCCTCCAATCTGTACCCACAGGCAAGCCCGCTTTCCATAGGTGGGATCAGGCAGAGACACTGCCTACCTTTGAGAAGAGGATGCTAAGTACACAAGCATTTACATATACTTACACATGTATGGGCACAGGACAACACTGCACTGGAGAGCCCAGAGCACTGCATGGACATTTTGTTTGGAGGATGCAGCTGGGATGATGAAAGGGGAGAGAAGGAGTCAGGAATGTCACTCTTTTTCAGAAAGAACCGTCTCTAATGGCAAGGAAAGACACAGAGAAACAGAGCAGGGGAGAAGGGCTCTGTCTGCATTGCTGGTGTGATGGGATTACTGTAAATCCCTACTGTGCACTGCATGTTGCTCTTTTGCCATGACTCTCCCATTTCTGGCTGGAACAACAGTAATAGCAGTAACAATCTATCCTCTTGGAGAAGCTCCAGAGAAGCCACCCATCACCTCGCTCCAGAGAACCAGGAAATCTGAAGTGGAGAGAAAAGCAGCTCTCACCAGCCAGGCTCCCTGCCCTCAGTCTGGGGCAGCTTGCTGGATCCTTCCAGCCTTCCTGGAACTTGGTTGGGTAGTTTTGAGGCTCAACCTTAATGTTGCTTTTGGTTTGATGATTAAATCAAAGTCCAGATTCCCCTGAAGTCATGTGATTTAGGAGCGCATTCTTCAGCTTCAGGCTTACTGCTGGTGTTTCAGTCCAACCCCAGCTACAAGTGAGCAGGAATTTCTCTTGCTTCTTCACCAAAGAAGTCTAATTTTTCAGAAAAGCTGGAAAGTGTCCACATTAAACGCTGTCAAAAGAGAAACCTTTCATTTTTATCAACAACTCACTAGGACAGGCATTTTCTCAACAGCCCTATGGACAGGATATATGAGTGAGAAAGCTACAGCATTTAATCACAGTCCCTCAGCCAGGCCAGGTAGAAGGAAGACGTTTTTTCCTGTGGCTTAGAAGCCTCCTTTCCAAAAGAAAGTGGTGATAGTGCTGGTAGAGAGACAAGTCTAGCTAGAGACAATGCAACACGATCCACCAGTAAAGGACTGGGTCATCATACTTTTTGAAATATCAGGCCCTTACGGTGTGACAAAATGAACAACTCAAAAAGGAACCAGACAGAATCACAGTCCCTTTAAAAATAAATGAATGGCTGAGCTGTTACTTGTCACCCACACACAGGCCTAGGAAGGAGTGCCCTAAGGTCCAGCTCTACATCCTCCAAAATGAATACGACTAGAATTTCACTTTGGACCCATCTCATCAAATACACTGCAAATCCCTTTGCAATGAGAAGTGCTTCATAATCCTTCTATTCATGTCTGACCCTCCAAACTTAAACACACATTTGAAAAACAAATGAGGCATGGGTGATGTGCAGGAACAGCTTGCTGCTTCTCCTTTTTTTTTAAAAAAAAAAGAAAAAAGATCTATAAAACAGCCTTAAAGAGATCCCTTCAAACAAGTTCTGTTAATTTATTTTTCTTGGAAACTTCCAGTCTCCTTAACTCCTCTTAGACACATAAGAGGTGAATGATTAAGTTGAAACTATTATCTTTACAAAGAACATCTCTGCTGGCCACTGGCCCGGTGGAGAGGAAAAGTGAAATGAAATAAACATGCTGGAGCTATTGTGTCTCCAACCGGTCCCTGTGGCGAGGTGCTGGGAAGCTTGGCAAAGTTGAAAGGAGGTCCCTGGGTGGGGACTGTTAATGAGGCAGGGTACATTTTGGAAGAACATTTTTCTGGCCAGAAATAAGAGTGTATGAATAACTTAACGTGAGACAAAATCAGCCCTCATATAAACAGGTGCCACTCAGAGCTGGTAGCCACTCCTGCCAGCTGCCACCCTCTTTATGCTCCAGACAAGCCACCCACCTCCTGTCCTCTGGTGCTCCTCCAGAATATGAAAGCAAACCCTTTGGCAGCAAAAGGCATGAAATAAATTAAGTTTCAGAGTGCCCTACTCTGTAAGGGCATAATGTCTACTACTGTTTCAAACATCTCTGTGCTGCCAAGGTAGTCAGGGGCTGTGGACAAGGAGAGTGACACCATGGTGCCAGGCACTGGGCAGTAGCAGGGCAGGCAGTAGGCATGCTGTCTCCCCAGGATACAAGCCCCATGTGAGATACATAGCCACGATTCCTGGCTTTGCTGACAGTTGATGGTGTGACAGAGCCAGCTGGTAATAGCCAGTATGTTCATTTTCCAGCTGACACACAAGCCTCAGGCAGATGTTGCCAGGTGAGTACGGGAAGAATGAAAATCTTGTGCATAAAGAGATGAGCATCCTCAGGGTCCCCTTCCCGGTGCACCAAGAGTTGTGGTTACTGATATCTGAGCCTCTGAAGCTGGCAGTAACTCGAGGACAGCACCAAGGCGTTGGCACCAAGGAAGATCAGGGACAGCTCCAGCTGTTGCTGCAGAAAGACACAAGCTCTGGGGCTGCAGATATCTGGGGGGACTGTTCACAGCTCCAGGGTGACCCATTGACACCAGACCGCTCACGGTCTGTACCAAGGGGCCAGTGGTTGGCCAGACTGCTGACCTCAACCTGGGCACAGAGGGAGATCAAATATGACAACTCACAAGGTTTATCCTTACAAAACACTCGGGCAAGTGAGCATCTAGAAAGGTTACAAGCACTTGGTCTGATACAACTGCATCTGATTCAGCAGAAATTACATAACTTACTGAAAATGAGGTAATTTAAAAGGCCTAAATAGCTTAATCCAGCTTTATTTCCAGACTTGAGACTATGGAATTAACTTGTCTTTAAGAGAAAAATACTTACTATTCATTACTCAAAAGGAATTAGAAGCAACACACCAATATCTTGCTCAGGACAGAGACATCCATAAGTCAGCAGATAGAGTGGTGGGATTCACACAGGCAGTTATGCAAGATGCACATATTGAAGAAACTCCAAAAAATGGATCTGACTTGCTAATTTCATTTGAAAAAATGACTTGTAAGGTATTGAAAATTGCTTCTGGACTCTAGGAAAAGCTTGAAATGATCACCATAGGCCTATGTGCCTCACATGCCAGATGACTGTTGCTTTGGAATCACCCTGTTTGATTGCTTAAAAAGGAAAATAAAAAGGCCAGAAGTAACATTTACGTCACAAGTCACATCTGCTCCTGTAATTACTTTCCTGTTGGCTGTTTTCAGCAGAGAAGGAAACCCAACTGAACTGGTATCCAACAATGGATTACAGTTCACCTCCCTGAAATCTCCAGTTTTTCCGAAGGGAGAAAATAACGTGGCACACAGCTGATCCTCAGCGTGTTGCCACAAGGACAACAGAAAAATCAAATGCTTGGCTTTCAGAGGGTGTTTACAAATCACTCTCCAGGAAATGAAAGCTTAGAAAAATCTCCCCTGTGAACTTCCTACATAGCCCCACACTGCACAACAATGCCAAAGTCACCTGCCAGGCTGAGCTGCTGCAGGAGAGGAAAATTCATACAAACCTAACAGTGCTGGGTCATTGAGGCTTAATCTTCAAGCCACACGTAATCAAAAGACAAATCAAAAGTCCAGCAGCAGCAGCAGCAATAGCACATGTGCAGAACAATAGCAAGGCAGCCAGGACAAGCTGTTTAAGTGTGGGTCACTTAGAAAAGAGCAGAAAACCTGGCAGATAACAGAAAAAGAGAATAAAAATCTGGTGTCATGTAAATCGTTTCCAAAGAAAACAGGCAGCATGCATAAATTATCTGCTAGATGAGAAAGAGTGGATTTTCTTCTTCTGCAAGAGTAAAAACGGGGGATGATGCAAACATCCTTTGTACTGTGTGCCTTAGTTTGGATCGGCTAATAGATAACTTCCTTTGCTTTCTCCAATGAAGAAGGAACACAGGAGGCAGCATCTCCACCAGAGCCAGGATTTTCTTTGTTTGGATTTGAGAACATGATAGGTAAACCCTGGAGCATTTCAGCATTTCACTGCTAAGGCACAGAAAATTCTTATTCCATTACTGCTGCTGTGTATCCTGGCAGTGGTGTCATCTTTGTATCCTGGATGCCCTCCTGGTGCTGCAGCAGCATGTTTGGACACCACGAGCTCTGTGGAGATGTCCTGAGCATGGCTGAGCTCACCCTGGGCTGGCTCAGCCCCTTGCCTTGCTGCTGCCATGGCAGTGATGTACTCCCACACGCACAGAAAAGGGTTTTCTTTCCCTGCACAGCGAGCACTATGCAAGTTTTACATTTTTAATGTTCTTGACAGTATTTTGTCTCGATGGCAGCGGGCATCCACAGCCCTTGCTGGCTCAGCCTGCCAGGAGGAAGCTTTGGCTGCATCCTCATTGTCAGCTGTTGGGAGAGAACAGCAGTGACTTTCCCAAGCAGATGGAAAAATGATCTGCCAGGAGCAGTGGATCCAGACGTGCAGTGTGACTGCTGGCACCAGGTCTGTGGGGACCGATTTCTGTGCTATGCCTGTCAAACCCAGAGCACCAGTTCCATTTCACTCATTGTCATTTTCTTCCTTTTCTTAAAGTGAATCTAAAAATTATTTCCAAACTATTGTTTTAACAGACATACAATAAATCAGATTTCATAAGCAGAGAATGTTGCTGCTCCCCAAGCCAAACACATTCCCATATTTCCTGGCCAAGGATGGCAACCATCAGGATGAGCATTACGGTTTAGCTTTGCCTGAGCCTGAAGTCAGTGGCCAGCGAGAGGGTCTCCATCTGGAGCTATTTTACAGCACTAGAATGGTGCTCCTCCAGCAGCAGCCACTGCCTGCTAATATAAAAATAGTTGGGGAAAAAAAAGCAATACATTTTATTAGGTTGGTAGGAGAGGAAAAAAAAAAGCAGCTCTATTTGAGACTTCCATTAACTTTTATGAAGAAACTTATTTTTATAACACTGAAGCAGAGGAATAAAACATAAGTTTCTTGACACTTGCAATTACAAATTCTCATGAGAGGCAAGTCTGGAGTGCCTGTGGCCAAGCCCTGCTCACCTTGTTCACATGAAGAGCACCTCTGAAAGCCAGAGCCTGGCTGCAAGAGGAAGGCTGGCCCTGTGACTGACACTCAGGGAACCCGTGCTCATATTTTTGTGCTGCCACAGGTTCTCTGTGCAACCCACTCCACATCACTGCTTTGTCCCAGGGATGTTCAGACCCATTGCTGGAGCCCCATCAAATGCTGAAGTAACCTGTCCCACTTCAGAACCTAGCCTGCAATGATCAGAGGTTGTCTTCTACCTGAAAGCTTAGTATTTCTACCAATTAATATAATGTGCCCTCTCTACTTTGGTAAGTCTTAGCTTTCACACTGTGCATCCAAACGTCAGCTCTTTTAAAAACCTGACTCATTGCTAGCCTTTGCTATCTAATGCATTAGGAATCTCCTCAGCCTGAGCACACCTTGTATAAAACTACTTTCTCTGATCTGTTTTGAACTTCCCACCTTCTACTTTCATTTAATGTTTCTTTGTTCCAGTGCTATATGACACGGTCCCATCAGTCTATTTTCTCTAGACTACTCATTGTTTTCCTTCCCCTCTCAAAACCTAAAACAACGTTACAGGAGGGAAAAAGAAAAAAAAAGGCAAGCAAAATAAAAGCTCCCCAGGAAACTGTTCCAATAAAAAAATATATACTTTATGGTGTGGCCTTGCTGTTCTCAATAGCTGTTGCAAACAAAAGTGGCGCAGTGTTGAGCTGTCAGGACTGAGGTACCAGCCATGAGATGCACATGCGTGGTCCAGGCAGCCCAGATACACTGGTACAAGGAGGGCAGGCACCAGGGAGCACAGAGACAGAGGCATTGGCTGAGGCTGCACCCAGCACAGCCAGAACAAGAGACAGGAATTTGTTTGGAATTGAAGCTGCAGTAGGCACACCCTGAGGCATTTCAGCATTGCAACTCCCACCTGGCTGCTCTTGCCGAGACACAAAGGTTCCTCCACTGCCCAAGCACATCCAGATGCTGTAGAGCCATGTTCTCACCAACCCAATAGGAAACACGACAAAAATATCACTCTGATTGAGTAAAAGCCCCTCAGCTGGGAGCACTTTCCTAATGAGATTTCCAACACCAGCCAGGAAGCAGCCAGGCAGGCAGCATGTTTTCAAGGTTGCTGCAGCAGGCAGCTCCCATCCTGTGCAACTCTGGGAATGTGTCTTACGCTGCAGCCACTGCAAGACATAAAGCAGAAGAGCCCTCAGACCCCTCCCCAGATGCAGCTCCATCCCACATAATTTACGTTTTCAGCTGCATTTTTAAAGCATGGCTCATTTCTTTGTTGATACACTGCCCAGTGACCAAACAGCTCCTACTGGGAAAGTCTAGGGAGCCCAGAGAAGCTAGATGAGATGGGCCAGCACACAAAGGAGCACGGGGACCAGACTGGATATCACTACCAGCAAAGCAACCCTACTGGTCCTTGCTGGGCGTTTACAGTCCAAGGAGACAGATGAACAGTACTAGTTTCAGCAGCAGGCAATGGTCTCTGGTCACCCAGCCCACCACCTTGTGGCCAAATACATGGCCACGAGATACTAAAACACCTGAAGTAACAGCTACACCTTTTGGCAGTAAGCCAAGGGATAGCATGGACATTTTTTTTAAAAATAGCCATGAGATAAAGAGAGCACATGACAAACACACTGATATGTCCAACTCAGACATAAAACAGCACACTGATGTATACTAGGATCACCACATTCTTCCTCACCACAATAGGCTGGTCACCTTTTCCTCTTCTGCCTTTCGTGGAGCAATAAAATCCAAATTCTGCAATGCAGCTTCAGCAGCCATTTCACAAGTGATCACTCCCAGCAATTCAAGCAGCTGCATCATTCCATCATCCAGAGGCTCAAACACCTGAGAGAGAAGAAGACCTTGTACCACTGTGTGTGGTTCTTTGGGGTATACTGTTCCTCTGTATTCCCTGAGGAACAGCCCAAGACTTTGCAGTGCTGGTGTTGACCTTGGACCACCAACCATCACCAGATCTTGGCACTGAGTCTGAGGTCATGGACTATCAAGGCAATGCATTAATCGCAGTCCTTCTTGCTTCACCCGGCAGGCCTGCTGCAGAGGGAGGGAGGCTGGGACACAGAAGCAGCAGCTCCCTGCCCACCCCTGGCCAGAGCAGAAAGAGCAGGGCTCACTCAGAAACTTCAGCTCACCCTTTCCTCCCTGGAATAAGAGGGTCCTGCTTTGGCCTCTCATCTAGGCTGATAACATTTGCATTTTCCACAGGTCCTGAGCAGGTTCGAAGCTCAGAGCAGAGCATGAAGTAAGCAAGCACGGTGCAACCAGCCTGTTTAGCTATTTGTAAATGATGAGAGGAACTCTATCAGGATATTGTCCCCTAAAGTGGAGACAAAGCTCACTTTGTTGGAATGGCAGGCACGTGTCTTTACTGGGGAAACAGGATCTGCCTCCTCTCTCTGCTTCCAGCAACCGAGGTCCCAAAAGGCAGGATGTGCCGTGCCTAACAGCACACCATCTTCTCGGTGCAGAGCACTGCGGACAGTCCCGTCCCCTCCCCCGCCCAGGGCAGCGAGGAAAGCGACTCAAGGCAGCTCCATTTTAAACCCGGGAACATCCAAGTTTAAGGGAGGACAATTTTGCAAGTGGTTGTTGCACGTCTCTGCAGTTCCTGCTCCCGGTGCAAAGCAGAAGCTACACGTGCCATCAGTAATTTGTCCAGCTGCAGAGGAATACCAGACTCCAGGCACAATGAATCGGTCCTCTCTGCCTCTTCGATTAAGTGAAGGCGCACGCGGGGATGGGGGGTACTGTCCCCCGCTCCCGGGGGGTAGAAGGCAGCGCGCTCAGCACCATCTGCTGTATCCGAGTGCCCTCTACCCGGCGGCGTGGGATGTACAGCACGGCTCGCTGAGCAGCCTGGCCCCATCCCACCCCTCGCAAAACGATGCGATCGGTCGTAACAACTAAGAAGAAACGCATCCAGCCGTTGGGACATACCCTCTTTAGTTTCTCAAGACTCATGCCACGATGCCCCAAGTAAGGAAAATGTGCCATTGCAAATGTTTATAACATCTGATTTAATGTTCCGCAGCTTCTCCCAGCCATAAACCAGAACAAATACTCCCAAGATTTATTACATCCTTCCCTCCGGGGCCTTAAGCAATTGTACTTGATTAATTCAGCAGTTAAACAGCACCAGGCAGACGCATGATAATTTTGCATCCAGGATTCCTAAGATGTATACAATTTTCCAAAAGGATCTAGGTCTAAAACCAAATAGACGAGTCTCTAAATAAGCTCTTATCCATTTACAAGGGATAACAACATGCACTGGATGTTTTCTCCTTGCAGATAGATGCTAAGCTAATTTTTTTCTTGCTCCATGACATTAAGAATTCCTCATCACATTTGTAGCAGTGAATACCTGTTCCTCAGCTTACATTCTAGATAGGAAAAGTGTTATCAAACGCCTTATCGCAGTATTGTTTTAAGTGATAGACACATTTCTTCAGTACCATTGTAAATAGGAGGAAGACCTTCTGATGCATTTCTTCTGTAAGGGCCTCTGATGAGCTTCAGAGTCTCCTCCAAGCAGACTGAAGAAACTTCCCTCTGCCCCAACACCACACACAAATACCCACATTTGCCTCAATTCTGCTTCCTTGCAAATCTATGAAAGAGTTCTGAAAGTTCATTATTTTCTTTCTCAGCATGTATTACTTACACCAAAGACTCTGCCAGCAAAGTCTCCATTGTGCTGGTAGCACACTGATGTCAGAGATAGGTACAGTGACAGGCAGTCCCCTTCTGGAAAGGCACTGGTAAAACAGAGGCCAGAAGTTTCTTACACATTTCCTCAGGACCTCTTGACAGAAACTCTTCTAACGCTAGCTGGAAAACACAAAGGGGTGCCTGAAGAAAGCAGGTAGCTTTCCTGTTTCACAGCTTCTTCCAGGGTTTTGTTCAGCCCCAAGACACCTGTGTGCTCAAGGAAGGGTATAAACTGAGGAAGAAAGCAAACCTGCCTTTTGCATATAGTTAATAGAAGCAGAACCAGAAAGGAGCACTTGTGGACAGCGTATCAGCTTTGAAGTGGTACAGGCATTGAAAACAGCAAGCCTACTTTATATGATCGTTGCAGTGAGCAGGGGGTACAGAATAGGGTCTACTTCAGTTAATTATAATGCATAGAATTTATTGCAAATTAAACTGTTTACTGTACAAGGCAAGTTTACAAGTACTCTCACGTTCACAAGGTTTTTTACTGTTGATTTTTCAAGTATTTAAAAACCATCACAACAATATTAATTGAATGCTCCCCATGCCCTTCCATATCCTCAAAGACATTTACTCATCTTCAAGTAATTGAGAAAAACCACCTAGATTGTTTGCATCTGATGGGTCATTACTGCCCTACAATACCCACTGGAAAATGCATGTTAACAGCGGTTTGACAGTAATGTATTTGAAGCTCCATAAAAAGTCGTGGAGTGTATAGACTAGTGCTTCAATTCATTTGAAATATGGCCCAGCATTTGTCTTGGCTGCATTAACGAGGTCTGTTTTACCAATACATTTGTATTTATGATGACTAAAGGCAGATTATAGTTGTTAAAATTTGTCCTCCTGACACGAAAACACTACTTTGTCATTAATACATTTTGTAGTATAAACTATGATGTCAGGTCAATGTAAAGGGTAAAAACTTTCCTAAAGTATGCACACATCATTTTTTTTAAAGCTATTGAGCCTAATGGAATAACAAAGGTCATAATAACAAACCATTACAGCTTTGGTCTTGGCAACCATGTCCACAGAAGAATCCTCCAAGAAACCATCATCATTTCTCTAATGTTATGGCATTAGGACGACAGGAATGGTTCACAAATGAGTCATGTGAGCCCAGAAATGCAGTAGCTATGTGAAAGCTGAGCAATCAATTATTCATTTGTTTACCAAGAGCTTTCTCAGCTGACATTAACCAGAACTTCTTAAAAAGAAGAACTTTACAGCTGTCCTTGGCTGTCCCATGAGGCTGTGCTCAGAGGTTGTAAAGATTGCTTAATTTCTCTGTAAGTAATCTGGTATTTTTATTGAAATAAACAACACCACATAGACTAATTAAATGGGTTCAACCTGAGACTCAGTGGGTGTAAAAATATCAAAGACCCAGGGCTGGGGTGATGATGAGATGGGAGAACAGGGCAGGGAAAATGATGTTCAAGCAAGTGAAATCTTGCTCTTGCTCAAAATGCAGCACACAAAATCCCACGTAAGCTTTCCTGAACATGACATATTGAGGATACATATAAACATTTTGGTTGCATTAATACACATAATTAATCTGCTCTAACTGATTAAATTACATTTTTCTCATTTTGTTGCGATTATTTACCCTATAGTCTAACAAGGGTGTTACACTGAAATCTTTTTAAACCACAAATAAATAAGATTTAAAGAGGTTTAAATATCACACCTTCAGCTCTCTCTAATATATGTTCTTTTTGCCTTTTTGGGTTCTAAAGACCCATCCAAACCAGGGAAAACTGCCATAAAAAAGGAGCCGAGAAAATCTGGATATAAACACAGTGCAATCAAGTGTAAAGCAAGCACATAAAAGGAGCTGATTTTTGTTTTAAACAGTTTCCTCTACATACTAAAGCTAGAGAGGAACACTAAAGCTTAGGATAAATGCAGAGAGCATAAAAATGTGTATACATGGGACTCCACCAAATTACATTTGAATTCCATTAATATTTCTAGATGAAATAAAACTGAGAAAAAGCTTAAACCATAAAATCCTTCATGCTGATACTTACATTGTGTTCACATTGTGTTAGATTCCCAAGATGACATCTGTGATACCAAAAAAATGATTATGGAGTTAGAGATTTTGTTTTTTCAAAATTGCTAGCAAGTCAAAACCCCTACCTTAATCTTTTGATATTTACCCTGACCAATCACCCTCAGTTTAATTTTGTTTTCTTTTTCAGACTGAACACAAATACTGAATGCATACTTTAGGAAGCATTTCATGCTTTACCTTGACCTGCATCTACTTCTAGAAATAAGGGCAGTGAAAGCTACCTTGTTGTAGTGGCATAGCTTAAAGTGGACTCAATGATCTTAAAGGCCTTTTCCAACCTAAATGATTTCTTATTTTCTAAAAATCCCGTTACGTTTCTAGCATTTATAGTAAGAATTCAGATTCTGGCAAGATGAGAGTCCAGTGGGATTTGGGATTTGAGAGGTGGTGTGGCACTGCTGTGAAATTCATCCATTGAAAAAAGCAGATTCTCACTTCTCATATGCTCTTTTAGCATTTTTGAAGAGGCTTTTACCTACCCATCCTACGCATTTCTTGAATACACTGTCCCTCCTCCATAGTTTATAAAAACAACCCAATAAAACCAGCAAACCCCAGCACTTACTTGGAGAACAGCTGGGATTCCTAGCTAGGGAAAGGCTTGGAGGGAACCCAAGAGTCGATTTTACTTCTTGTCCTGATTACGCCTAATAGTTTATTACTAAGATAGTTTATTACTAAGCACAGCTCCATCTTCCTACTTTATGAGGAAAGCAAGTGTCAATCCACTCATGTCAGAGATAAAATACAGGAGGCTCAAAAAGGCTGCAAAGGGTCACTTTCGGCAGAGCTAGGAATAGAATCCCTGTCTAAACAAAAGTCTCATCCATTTCACTCCAGTAAATGATTTTTCCAGTCCTGTGAGTTGTAGGCTGCCTATAGGTAAAATCCCACCCATCCACTTTCACCAACAGAAGAGGTAACCATTAAAAAACCAAAAAGCAAATGAGAGTATCAAATATTCTGCATTAGCCACTGAAAAGTAGAAATTCAGGAGAGCAGAGAAATCCTGATTCCCATCATGCAGCTACAGCTAGAAAATCGATGAACAAAATGTGCATCACCACCCTTCCAATACACTTTTCTCCTTTACTTCTCAAGATACTTAACCGTGTAACACAAAAGTCTGTGTAGAAAGAGTCTAGTCAATGTTGCTTTTGCTAGACATACCTCTAAAATCACTCACCTCTTCTTTCAAGTGTGTGATTGTCAACTTCTTGTGATTTTTGGTTTTGGTTTATTTTTTGTGGCTGCACACATAAGTTTAGGGATGGGGGTGTACAAAACACATAGATCGTAAAGACCAGGAGTAGATCCAAATGAAAAGCCATCACATAAAGTCATGTATATCTAGACTTTTTAAAAAGAAATCTGCCTTAAACACACTTTCTAGCATTTCAGTTGATTTGAGCTTGTATACATGAAAAGTACAGTAAATATACACACTTATTGGAAACACAGTTTATTTGTACAAGGTCTGAGCCGCTTATTCAGATCAAAGAATGGAGCCGTCATGAGAAAAAATTGAGAGCTATCATTCCCAAGATGTTGAACTTTCCCAAGATCACATATCCTTGAAAGAGTCTCCACCTTTTGAATATCTGAGTCACAGTCCCATCTGCAATAGATAATATACCACTTTACGCACTTAGCTGGAAAATTGATTCCATCTATGAATTCAGTTTCAATGGTAAATATGACTGGACAATATGATTTTCTAATATAATTCTAATAATTTAATGGAAACCAATAATGCTACACTAATGTAGCTACACTCACATGAAGGTAAAATTGCTGCCTTCACTTTCTTTTCCTAAAAGGCCTGACTGGAAGTAATGTAAATTAAATCATCTTTTGATTTATTTTACCTTCCTGCACCCACTTTCATCCCAGATGATTAAACCTCTCTGGTCTCTGACCTCTCTCTCTTCCAGGAGCACAGTTCAAGAAAGGGCTGACTACACATGGCACATCAGTGGCACAGCGGTAGACAATTGCTGCCCCAACATAGTCTCAATTTCTGGAAACCAGCACCGACACCCACATCTGCTACCACGCTGCATGCTGGTTCCTGACCTTGGGAAATCCTAAGTATATGGCCTAAGCATGAAACCTCATTTTGAATTTCTTTCTCAGAACAGTTTACAGCCCCTTTTTTTGATAAAAGCTGATCCTGAAGCAGAATCACTGGATTTCAAATGCTGCCATAGCACTTCTTGTTTAAATATCCTGTTGCTAAATCACTTTGCCTTTTACCTCCTTCCTCCTGCACATGGATGCACTCATAGAGCCAGGTATATTGTTTTAGGGTCCTACAAACAGGCAGCGAAGGGCAGGCTGCAGGAGGGTACAACAGCAAGTTCCAGCTCACCAGGCTCTGTCTGAGGACCTGCTCACCACTTCTAAGAGGGCAGCAGAGCCCAGCACTCTGACACTTCTTTCCATCACCAGAGTACCTGCCCCTTTAGGAAAAGTGGACAGAAACAAGGTCTTGTTGAAGTCAACAGAAGCCTGAACCAGAATTATCCATTGCCAGCCACAGTAACTCCTGGGTGTTATCCAGAAAGAGAGAAAAGGCGAGGAACAATCATATGAGCACTGGTGAGCGAAGACAAAGTAAAACCACAAGGACAAATTAGCATAGGGACAACAGACAAGTGGTGAGGAAAGCAAATGAATAAATACTACTGCAATCCAGATAGCGATGCTCATGATGAAATGACTTGCCACAGCCATTTTACATAATTCCTTCAGCTTAATCATATTTTTTTTCGGGATATTGTCCAAATTGTAATGGCATGGAAAAGAAGAGAAAGCCATCCCATCCCTCTCATCTAACCTAACTGTGTTATAATTACAGTGGTCTGCTAGAAAAAGTACAGTAAACCAGAACTGCCTTCCATGTCATCTTCCTCTGATTCATTACTCTGCTGATCGGATAAAACATATTGTCTAAAATATACTCCATTCCAGGATTGTTGTTCTACTAGAAGGAGTAAGCTCATGCTGTAAAGAAGGTTTGATATCAATATATCACCCACTGACATGACAGAAAAGAATAAATCAAGTTTGGAAAGTCATAAGATCTATATAAGGATATTATTTTTCCAGAGGTCTATGCGATGCAAAACTCAAATCAGAAGGGAATATGGTAGTTCTTTCAGAAACAAGGATTCAGAAAAAGTGTTGTTGGACAGCTGAAAGAGAAAGTGTGCTCCTTTCCTCAGTTTATAAGTGAGAGCCTGGATTCCTCCCACCCAACTCTAGGTACCGGATTATCTTTGCTTTCTTTGTAGTCAGGAAAAAGACAGGGGCATATCTTGATGGTGGTGTGACCCCAGTAACTCCAGACTCCTCTGCTGGACCCTGCAGCTAGGTGGGAAGTTTTCAGGAAGGCATCTCCACACTGAAATGCGTTCTCCAAGCAGATGGTATTTTAAGAAAGACCCTCACAGGAAGTGAAACAAGTTTAAGATGATTCAGAGAGGGATCATTTACGTTGTGCCTCAGGTACCCGTAAAAGTTACACTCACCATGAGAAAGGCAGAAACGCTGTTTCCAAAGCAGTTTTGATTTGGCACTTTTCTTGCCCCATCAACAAAAGAGGGCAAAATACATTGCAGTATAATGTGTTTGCTGTGCTTGTTTGTGGATATGCAAAGCTCTGCTTTCTCTCCCAGCTCATTAGAAACCCCTCACTTGAACCAAAAGAGCTGGGTGCTTTCTGGATTTGCAAGGAGCAGAGAAGTGTATTTGGGAAAATTTGTAAGGCTACAGGTTGCCTAGTAAGGGTGGCCTCTTTCACCAGTTTTATTATACATTTTTCCTAGGGTTCAATGAGAGAATTGAAATGCTGTAAAATAAGGAAAGCATATACAATTTTAAACTGTTAAAGACCTGATCCTGTTTGTGTTGGAAACAATGGCAAAACTTCCACTGATACATATGGTAGGCAATTCCACAGTAAACCAATCAGTGGTGTGCTTGTGGACACACCACAAACAGCACATGGGAGAAGGAAATCTCTCCCAAGATCCTAGTCAAGAGTTGCACTTCCAGGAATACCAAAGCACTTGAATGGTAAAGAGAGCAGAGCAAGCTCCCTGAAACCTTCAGCCAGCGGTTACCTGAGCTCCAGTAATAGCAACAGAGCCTTGACAGGTGGGTGACAGCTGTGCAGCAGCAAGTCTAAAAATATAACTTTAAAGTCTATTTATATTTTATTTATACTAGTGATTTTAGATCTTAACTTTTTATTTATTTAAAAAGAAAGAGCAGTGTCAAACAGCTGACTATAACAGTAAAATACAGCTTTATTTCTTGAACATCTGGAAAAGGATAGGAATAGAAGAACTGTTTGCTGACAACTGTAGAGCTAGCACAGATTTAGGACCTAGTGTTGCCAAATGCAAAGCCTCTCCAGGCAAAAAAAGTGAAGGGTCCTCAGCTGGATCTGCCCTCCAAGATGCAAAAAAGGATATCGGTCTCTAAAATTAATTATTCCCTTTCCCAGAAACCTAGACTTTGTTATATTTATGGGAGCTTAAATTTCATGCACAGGCCTAAGACAGGTTAGAGAGCTCATGTGTAATTTTTTTTTCTGAGAGAAGTTTATGAATTTTGTAAGATGGTCAAAAATGGGCAGAGTTCAGTTTATTACACTGAAGTCCCTTACAGACACAGTTCTCATTTATCCACCCAGACATCTTAGTGAGCAGGTACACAGCAGCAGACCTCACTGGGATTTCTTTGACTTCAGCTGGAAGAGGTCTTGCAGCAGAAGTGGTACATTTTCTGTGCTGCATTTTTGTATATAAATAACATGGTAACTAAACCAGTGATGCTCCTTTGTGAAAAGTTTACCAGTATAAACAGGTCATAGAAAAAAAAAAAGAGCTCTGAAGAAGCACAAACCCCTGCAGTATTGCTCAACCAAAACATCTTGAAGTAAAGAGAAATGGGAAGATCATCTGTAGCATGCTGAGATCTCAAGTCAAATCCTACTCACTGTATAGTTCTTCAGTTTCAGGTCTCACTCTTGGAGATGATGGATGCATGGCTTCTTAGGGCTTACAAACCCTTAACTTTAACAGTTCAAACAAGATTATTAAGGCTCTGTATATTCTAATGATGAGCTACTGAAATGTGGAACATGTCAGGAAACGCAAGAACACAAATGATTCACTCTAAAAGTGATTTCCAGTGGACACTGAGGGTGAAAATGTCCCACATTGTGCTGTGAATTTTCACAAGTATAAATGAAAACTAAAGTGAAACCACACAGGTTTGTGTGCTGTCTGGATAAACGAGGCTAATTTAGCTTCTCTTTGTGTCCATATATTACATATGTTCTAGATTTGGTTTTGTTTTGTTTATTTTATTTTTCCAGAAGGCACAAGGAGAGTTCAATAACAATCATCTAAATTATTTTTAGTCTGTCTGTTCTTTGTATAGATTTTTCTATCCTAAATTAATTAATCTGGCATAGGCAGGAATTAGCATTTGTTTTTAATGACTTAAAATACCACATCTATAATGTAAGTGGTTGAACCCATAGGCTACAGAGTCTTAAACACCATTCCAAGCCCTATCAGCTGTGCTATACCAATGCATTCATTTTTCCTTCATCTCCCAAAGACCACTTCTGTATGGGAGAGCACATCAACAAAGGCTAGCATGTTTTTATAAGCAGGGAAAAGGAAGGTCTTAACAGGTTTATGCTGCCAGCACCCTTGGGAGAGGACATCACTACAGTAGCTGCTGCACTAGAACACACAGAAAGAATTTACCAACTAAAGTAGCAGTGTAAAAATTGCAACACTCGATCGATGGGCTGAGCTCAATAGCATGAAGTTTAACAAGGCCAAGTTCCAGGTCATGCACTTCAGTCACAACAACCCTACACAACATTAGAGACTTGGGGAAGAGTGGCTGGAAAGCTGCGTGGCGCAAAAGGACCTGGGGGTTTTGATTGCCAGCAGTGTGCCCAGGTGGACAAGAAGGCCAACAGCATCCTGGCTTGTATCAGAAATCGTGGGGCCAGCAGAAGTAGGGAAGAGATTGTGCCCCTGTACTCGGCACTGTTGAGGCTGCACCTCGAATCCTGTGTTTGGTTTTGGGCCCCTCACTAAAAGAAGGACATTGAAGTGTTGGAGTGTGTCCAGAGAAAGCAGTGAAACTGGTGAAGGGTCTGGAGAACAAGTCTTATGAGGAGCAGCTGAAGGAACTGGAGTTGTTTAGTCTGGAGAAGAGGAGGCTGAGGCGAGACCTTATTGGTCTGTACAACTACCTGAAAGGAGGCTGTGGTGAGGCGAGCGTTGGTCTCTTCTCCCAAGTGACAGGTGATAAGATGAGAGTAAATGTCCTCAAGTTGTGTCAGGGGAGGATTAGACTAGATATTAGGAAAAAATTGGAAATGGTGGAGTCACCATCCCTGAAGGTGTTCAAAACCCATGTAGATGTGGCTCTTCCTGACATGGTTTAGAAGGCGTGGGGGTGTTGGGCTGATGGTTGGACGTGGTGACCTCAGGGGCCTTTTTCCAACCTTAATACTTCTCTGAAACCAGAATAATGGGGCTGGAAAGGACTGTGATAACTCATCCTATTTAATTCCTGTCCCAAGGTATCATCATGTATGTTATTTCTGAGCAGCTTGCCCAATGTGCCCTTAAAGATCTCCAATAGCAAAGCCTCTCCTGATTCCAGTCCATCCCAGCTTCTCCCCATCTTGCCACTCAGTAACATTTTCCTAACTTCTAACCTGGACAAGTTCTGCTGCTCAGCCACCCACAAACTGAGGGCTGCCATACGTTAAGTGTCTGCTTAAATCTTATCTGTTTACTGCTTGAGTTGCAGTAAAGTGATGAAGATAGGAATGGCTTCTCTGCGAGGCATCCTGTTCCAGCCAGCAGCATTATGTCCTGGATGAGGCTTTTGCCCTCCTTCTCTAAGGAACAAAAGACAGTTCCATCTCCATTGCAGGGATGCTGAAGGTTAGTCCTGGCTACCTACGATGATGACAAAACACTGTCATCACCAGCCTTCGCTTCAGAAAAAGAGACAACTGCAACCCTTACCTCAAGGGAAGAGGAGCTAAAGGTGTCTCTACCCTACAAAGCCAAGCACGTCAAAAAATATCCCCTGATGCACCAACCCAAACTCCTTACAGCACAGCTGAGCACCAATCAGAGATAGCCTTCAGCAGGCTGAGGTGTTAGGTGTTATCACCATTCTGGGGGCAACCTAGCAAAGCCCTGTGTGCCAGCCTTCACCCACTTGCTGCCTTGGAGTACCACCATGGGGCTTCCAGACCCAGGTTACGTGCATCCTGCCTTCTGGCATGCGGAGGCTCTTGGAAGCTTCAGGCTCATTGTGCATGCCCTGCACGGCACATGCAGGCTCCTGCCTGTCTCTCAGAAATGCCTGGCAGCCCTCCAGGTGCCTCTGCTTTCTGGTTGTGCAATGCTGGCAGGAGCCCCACTGTCATTATCAGATCATTTCCCCTCTCATGTTTCATTCTGCTCCTCTCTGAGAAGGAGAGGATGATTATCCTTTCTTTGGGGGTATATAAGAAGCCTAAAGCCTGCCAGGTGCTGAATTAACATGCCTGAGGTGCCACAAGCCCTGAACTTTTGGCCAAAAGGAAGGTATATGAGGAGGAAAACCGTTTTCAAGTACCTGCGTTCTTGAAAACAGGAGCCCTCGCTACACCCCTCGCCAGTACTGCAGACCCCAGGAAGGCTGTTATCACAGCACTTAAACTTGGGGTGCACTGAGCAGTCATTCAATGTGTTAACCTCCACAGACATCTTCTTGGTTATTTCAAACATTCACGTGTCATTTCAGAAATCACAGGTTATTACAGATAAATCTTGCCCTGACTTTATAAAGCACCCCCTTACATTTGTTTAATGAAGCATCGTTTCTGCAATGTCACTTGTACCTGCCTTGAAAGGTGCTTCCAGAGATCTCCTTCCTAGGTGATTGTTTTCCCACCCATTAAGTGCCTGTTGCACAATTTGTCAGGGCATCTTGAAGCAGAGAAGCAGCTTGCAAGATTTCACCTGATGTAGTTATTCCTTCTCAGAGACTGATAGCATGCACAGCATTCTGAAGAAGCTGATTCATGTGCTTATGGTCACTTTTTGTGTTCCCACCTGGCTTGGGCTTGTCCTACACCATTGATGGAAGGCTCCCTAAAGCCCAGACTGCTATTCAGCCACGCTGGGACTGGTTCCATTCACCGATGCAACCAAAAGAAAAATAACCATGCACAAAACTTCACTTGGGACAGGTTTGAAAAGAGAATTTCCGTCAGTTATTTACTTCTTGGCACTGTTGATTGTCGAGACTTTAATTTCAATACGAGGTGAAGGTTCAAAGCAGAGAATCAGAACTCCTGACACCAATGGGATTAGACATAAAGACATTCACTCTAACCCAATAACAGCCTGTATCCAAACAGACTTTGCATCTTTCTTTCTCAGTAGATCATCTTCAAGAAATAGATATCTATGGAAAAGCCAGGTTTACATTAATCAAAAGGTTCTGTAACAGTATAGGCACAATCAACAAGCAGACCACACTGGAAAACCCTGCGTGTCCCAGCACAGTGTACCTAACAGGTCACTGGGGAAAGACAGTGAAAGATTTACTGAAGCTGCAAAACCAAGATATGCACAATCATTCTCCAGAGAAGGACAGAGGACAGTCTTCAGCAGAGAGCACCTCTCAGTCACAGCGAAAGCTAAAGCAGAATACACACTGCAGCTGGGTGCATGCCACCATGCACTGGTGGTTGGTGTTTCCAGGATGAGGCTGCATTTATGACTATGCAGTCATCTCTGTAGGAATCTGCCAGGCACACTGGAGAGAAACATGGAACCCTGGGAGCAATAGCGATGGTCCTTGTACTCAACTAAACTTGCCCTTATCCAGCAGAAACACATTATCCCCTTGTGCCTTTGCAAACAGAAATCCCAAACAACTCACTATTCCGATGAACTATGATAGTAGTTCTTCTCCGTTTCTCTTCTCTGATCTTACTACACACTAAGCTGAGCAGAGAGTCCCAGTGCCATCCAGTTGTCCACTTCCCATCTGGCTGCACTACACCCCAAAAAGCAATGCGAGCAACTGGACTAAGAGTCACTGTAGTTCTAGGAAAGATGTTCAACCTGGAGAACAGGTGACTGGCTACTCAAATATACTGAGGGATAGGCCTTTGACACTGTCCCCCACAGTAGACTCCTAGGGAAGATGGCAGCCCGTGGCTTAGATGGGAGCACTCTCTGCTGGGTTAGGAATTGGCTGGATGGCCGAGCCCAGAGAGTGGGGGGGAATTGTGTCTCATCCAGTTGGCGGCCGGTCACCAGTGGTGTCCCCCAGGGATCGGTGTTGGGTCCGGTCCTGTTTAATATCTTTATTGATGATCTGGATGAGGGAATTGAGTCCATCATCAGCAAGTTTGCAGATGATACCAAGCTGGGAGGAAGGGTTGATCTGTTAGAGGGTAGGATGGCCCTACAGAGGGACCTGGACAGATTGGAGAGATGGACTGATTCTAATGGGATGATGTTTAATAAGTCCAAATGTCGGGTACTTCATTTTGGACACAACAATCCCATGCAGAGCTACAGACTGGGGACAGAGTGGCTGGAGAGTAGTCAGGCAGAAAAGGACCTGGGAGTGCTGGTTGACAGGAAGCTCAACATGAGCCAGCAGTGTGCCCAGGTGGCCAAGAAGGCCAATGGCATTCTGGCCTGCATCAGGAATAGTGTAGTCAGCAGAACCAGAGAAGTTATTGTCCCCCTGTACTCGGCACTGGTCAGGCCTCATCTGGAATATTGTGTACAGTTCTGGGCCCCCCAGTTTGGGAAAGACGTCAGGATACTGGAATGTGTTCAGAGGAGGGCAACGAAGATGGTGAAGGGGCTGGAGCACAAGCCCTATGAGGAGCGACTGAGGGAGTTGGGGCTGTTTAGTCTGAAGAAGAGGAGGCTCAGGGGAGACCTCATTGCTCTCTACAGCTACCTAAAAGGAGGTTGTAGTCGGGCAGGGGTTGGTCTCTTCTCTCAGGTGACCAGTGACAGAACTAGAGGGCATGGACTCAAGCTTCGTCAGGGAAAGTTTAGGCTTGATGTGAGGAAGAAGTTCTTCACTGAAAGGGTGATTGGCCATTGGAATGCGCTGCCCAGGGAGGGGGTGGAGTCGCCGACCCTGGAGGTGTTTAAGGGGAGATTGGATGTGGCACTGAGTGCCATGGTTTAGATGATGGTTGGTGTTGGTGTTGGTGTTAGTGTTGGGTTATAGGTTGGACTTGATGATCTCAGAGGTCCTTTCCAACCTTGTGATACTGTGATACTGTGATAGGGAGGGACTTAGCCTGGGCATTTAAACTTCCTTTAAGGTTTCTTACACCAGGTCATTTTCCAGTCACTAAAGATGGAGAAAGGAAGGAGAAAGAAAATTAAGCTAAGAAAAACAAAAGCAGAGGAAAAAGAGACAAATTTTAAAGGTTCAAAAGCTAACTATCACAACCTCACCCAGGGCTGGGCCAGGAGCGTTTCAGTCCAATAGATGCATGAAAAGTGATGTCAAAAAATCCCTGCATAGATCTATAATAGGTTGTGGTGAGCACGACACAAGAATAGCAAGCCAGGGAACCTTCACATTTTGCAGGAATGAATGGCGCTTCCATTGCCTTACACAAGTTAAATATGTAATTCAAAAGGATTTTCTCATGGGAAAAAGTAAGCAATCGGGAATGGAAATAAAATGGTCAGAGTTGATTATCTTGCCAACTTGAGATGCCTTCAAACATTTGTTTGTGGCCTGACAAAACAAAATATGAGTACAAATGCAAACCATGCCATTTTGAAACATAAGTTGATTTCTTACACAGTCAAGGATAAATATGCATAAGTACATGCACATATATACGTACACACACTCCATTACAAACAGCTGACTACAGTACAGGTTTAAGAGCGAAGGAAATGCAATGTCCATATTGAACCACTGCTTAATGAACATGAGAAAGGACAGGAATAATTGAAATGATTTTTCAAAAATGCATTTGTATTGTGTGATTGTTGTGGAGAATGTCAGGACTTTGTAATTTTGGGGAGAATGTGCACATTGTACATTGACACTACACCAACTAACTCTAACAAAACCCAAAATCATTATCAGAAGTCTATTATAAATACTGCATGATCAAATGCATCTTCTTTTTAATGAACAAGCATAGTATAAATGTGGTTTTATTCACTCACCTGTGGGCACGCTTTCCCATCTTTTAAATTTACATACCTTGATGACTTCAAATCCAGCTGCAAATCCACTTTGACAGCTCCATCTAGATGAATAGATTAAATACAGTTACCTCTCCTATTTTAATTCATGGAGGATATATTAAATAGCGTCTGTGAAAGGCCCCTTCAGAGCAGTCATGCCAGATACACATACTTTATCCAAACCTACTCCATTTAAAAAGGGCAAAGAGTCCCAGGGGGACCTGGGAGGGCAGAAACTATATTTAAAGCTATTAGTTAGACTCACAGATAGTCTATTTTCTTCAAATATAGTTGGCATCAAATGTATTTATGTACATAGAAAGTTCAGTGGGGTAGGAACAGCTATTTTGGGGTCGCAGAAAGGTCAGATGAATGCAAGATTTGGTGTTCCAGGGCTCTTGTAAGGATGCTAAACTTGACAGGGCTTGTTAGGAAAAGGCATTTTTAGTAAAAGATGCTGGCAGATGTCTCCATAATGGTTAAATATATTAAGTAAAAGACTCCAGTTGTTGATCAGCAATATGGCTTTTGTAGTACTTGGAACTGAGGTGTTGGGATTCTTTTTCATAACAAAAAGAACCCAAACAAAACCCAGGAGTTTTTTTGGTTTAAGATTTAGTTTTGGTTGGGACAGTTTTTTGTTTGTTTGTTCTGTTTTGGTTTGGGTTTTAAGTTAAATTAAACCATATTTTAGCATACCTGTGCAAATAAAAAGTGCTGTTTTTTTCTAGCCCTCTTGAAAAGCAAATGCTAAAAAAGTTTTAATGCCAATTAGGTAGTCAAACTAAGTAACTAAGGCTCTGTATGGAAATGAGATGCCATGGGAAAAGGGATGTATCAGGCTGTCCCTTTTTAGTTCGGAGTATAGTTGAAGTTCAGCCTCCTGCTTCTCCAGAGGCAACCTGCCATACTCAAAGCACCCACAGGAACCCAGCGAGTGCTGCTGAGTTCCTGCAGGTCTCCAAAGAAACCCCAGCCGTGCCCTGCCTGGCATGCACCCTGTCAGCAGCTCTCATGGGTTTTGGGGCTTAGGAGCTCTTAGTCAGGGTCACAGGCACCGAGGCTCTGGAGTATTTCCAGCAGCAGAGATGCAAGCAGGCTTTGGAAGCAGTGCTTCAGATGCCTCTGACCTCTCGGGGTGCAGGAGCTAACCTCTGCTGCTCTCCATGCAAAGAGAATATTTAGTCATGCTGTCCATGTTTGCAGTTTCTCTACAGTTGGCAAGTGCAAGACAATAAGTAGGGTAAAAAGCACACCAATCTTTTTATTTACTCCAGCAGCTTTCCCTTGTCTGCTGCACTGCCTGCCTTCCCTCCAGTCCAGCTGCATGCTCGGATGAAAGAAATCAGATGGACTTCATTCTTGTTTGCAATCTTAAAATAAGTACATGTGCTGTTTACCTCTTTATGGATGTACAACACTGACTCCAGCACTGCCGCCACTGCTTCCAAAGATAGGCTCCACAAGACCAAGCTGAGTCTAGGAAAGAAACTGAGCCAGGTTCTCAGCGGTACCTTGGAAGCCCTAGCAAGCTGCTCAAGTAATATCTGCTGTCAGCATCCTCCAAGAGGCTGATAAGTCATAGTAGCTTCCTGGAGCACAGCTGCTCCCAGAACAGGTCTTCCTAGAGCCAACACTGCCACCCTACTTAGCAGACTGAGTCCTGCTACGAGGAAGATCCCAGCTGACAGCTGATGTAGGTGTATCAGTCACACAACATGGTATAGTTTGCCCATTCACAGACAGGAAGTGAGGCTCAGCATAGAGCTTCTGCTTCATCAGACACAGTGCCCTAGAGCCTTGACTTTTTTCAGTTGGTTGTTGCAGGATTCAAGTTACGTGCCCTTGTATTTCAAGAAAACTCAGCCTATGACCACTTCTAGTGCTGAGCAGATACTTCTCACAGAAGTCTGAACGGATCGGGTGTTTTTCCAAATTTTTTACAACCAAATTTAGATTGATGGATCTATTTGAGTCCCTGGTGCTCTTCTGGGATTAATCACGTAGCAACCCTCACACTCCCAATCAGGAAGTTTGTGACTTAAATTTCTGAACACATGAAAATAAGCTGTAGGAGAGTTAGTTCTGCTAAAGGCCATACAGTCTGGGAGGCAGTAAACCTTTATATAATCACAGAATCATTTAGGTTGGAGAAGACCCTTAAGGTGGTTGAGTTTGATCGTTACCCTAACACTGCCAAAACTAACAGTAAACTGTATCCTTAAGCACCAAGTCTTAATACTTCCAGGAATGGTGACTCAACCACCCTAAGCAGCCTGTTCCAATGCTTGATAACCCTTTGGCGAAAAAATTTTTCCTAATATCCAGTCTAAACCTTCCCTGGTGCAACTGAAGGCCATTTCCTCTCATCTTATTGCTCGTTACTTGGGAAAAGAGACTGACACACACCTCACTACAACTTCCTTTTGGACAGTTTTAGGCCTCTTAAACAGAAATAAAAGAATAAATGGGAGCTGAGGGAAATGAAAATTTATGTCATACCTCTTGAGCAAATCAGAAAGATGCTGATGTACTACTGTACTTTACATCAACACAAAGAATGGAGTTAATATTGATCATTAAACCACATAACTGTAAACACAGTGGAAGATTTCTATTTTGAGGACCTCAGTCTTTACCTTTGAAAGGACACTCTTAGTACTCTTGATCTCCCCCACGATCTTCTTGTAGTTCAACTATCACTATGGTTTTTGATCTTTTATTAAAAATCTAAAGTTCTTCAAGGATAACAGGAGGTACCCTGGAGCTCACAGTATGTGGAGACAGATGAAGCATGTATTCTGTGGGTTTGAATTTAGTCTGTTGCTTATTTTTTTACTACAGCTAGAGAAGACTACACTATGTGACCCAGTTGGTTTCTTTCAGTCCTACACTTCTGTGAGTGAAATCTTGATAAAACGGAATTAAGAGATTTAGCCATCACCTTCTACTTATGCCAAAGTGATATAGGTAGGTCTGTCAAAAATAACTGTCCACATAATCATGCCTGCTATGATTGAAAAATCATCATGCTTCATAATCTTTGGAAGATAAACCTTGATTAACAGTGAATGCAGCTGGGTTTTTTGAGTTCAACAGTAACAAGGCAATGAGGGGTAGCACATCAATGAAGCATCATAATTGTTTCAGTGTGCTTATTATCTTAAAGAAAGTGACAACAGTCAGCTGGCAAACAAGCAATGATAAGGTGTCAGAGCAATTTTTTTGCACCAGAGGAGACACAATTCTCTCTGCAATCCTGAAGGAAAGAAAGATTTCAGTCAGCTAGGCACCTAGGGCATAATTGCCCAAGAGCAAAGAGGAGATGCTTTAGCCTTACACGGGTCAAAAAAATCAAAGAGGTTCCCACCCAAACTCTTTACAACATTCTTACATCCTTCTCTGTGTCTATGGTCTTCACAGGTAGAAGATTGTCTGTATCTGCTATTTAGCTCAGGCTACAATTACTTCTGTTTTGAATTCCTGAAGCTAACATCATGTGCTGTTTCCCGTCGGGTCATGTGACGTCACTAAGGCAAGGCTACAAGTGGCTGTGACGAATATTGGATGTTGACGCTACACCAGAACTGAGGTTTATTCTCTATCCATCTGCACAGAAACACCTTGAGAACATGCAACCACTCAGCTCCCTGGCTTTATTCATAGCCCCATATCACAGAATCATAGAATCTTCCGATTGGAAAAGACCTTTGAGATCATCGAGTCCAACCACACCCATCATCCGCCAAACCATGTCCCTCAAAAAATCATCTGTCCTTTTTTTAAACACCTCCAGGGATGGTGATTCAACCACCTCCCTGGGCAGCCTGTTCCAATGTGTGATCACCCTTTTGGTAAAGAAATTCTTCCTAATATCCAGTCTGAAGCTCCAGCTCACACCCTCTATGCACCTAAGCTTTGCTCACCTCCTTTCCCCTTCCAACCATTCCTGCTCCCTAGTCTGCCTGACGAAGGGAACTGCCGCTTGCCATGCTGACACCATCCTTCTCTTTGCTTTAGACAGCATCTCCCCTGCTCTCTTCACGGCTTCATGCCAGCCTCAGCTGTGGCACACGATACCCTCCTTCACAAGTTCAGTCCAAGTTTCATTGCTAGAGTTGACTGCCCACATCCTGGTTATAACAATCCCAAACACACATTTTCCAGCTGAGGAGCCAAGAGGTATCAACCCCTGCTTCACCAGCACTGACCGCTACCATATGCTCCCACGCAACGCTATGCAGTAACACAGCAGCACCCAGCACTCCCCTCTCCACTGGAGGCATCTTCTTCATACACTGCCCACAAAACAGCCTGGCTAGCAGGGAAGCATGGCACTGTTTCAACATAGCTGAAAAGGAGCATCAATAAATAAAAGTGAAGGAAATTAGAAGTAGGCAAACCCCCTTGTCCCACACCAGGAAAGTGAAGACTCTGCTACCAGAATACAAATAATGTCATGTTGAGTAAGCAGATTTATTACAGATGAGGTCAGATGTCTGAAACTCTTACTGACTTCACCAATTTCTCCAGGTAAAATGCAAAAATAATTACTAGTAACAGTGACATTCTAAGAAGAGACTGTTAACATCAACACAAAGGCTATGCAGAATATGTAAAAATAGGAACATTTATGAGGTATGAATGCTGTCTCTCTTCCAGCTGAAGAAAAGATGATACACGTGGTTTTGATGCCTGCATCACTTTTTAAGAACCTTCTGTCCAAAAGGAACGAAGACTTTGCAGGTGTAGTTCATAGCCCTGCAGCAGCCCAGCATAGGGCATCTCTTACCGATCTCAAATGAGAATAAGGTAATTTAAGGTGCTAGAATAGATCAGAAATAAACACACTGTGGGATCCTTTTTTGAAACCTTTGCCATTTGCAGTGACAAGGGTCAGAAACTTCTTTTCTTCTCACAGAGAGGTAGAGCCATGACTTTGGAAGGCTTTTTTTTGGGGGGGGGGGGGGGGGGGAGAGGCAGAATTGGCTGAAGACATATCCACCTCTAATCTTAAGAAAGCAGGAAATTCCTGCCTGCAATAACTGCTCTTCTCTCACACAGTCTCCTGCAAGAACTATGTTGGTGCAGTAAGTGCTATAAAACACATTTTGGCTTTATGTGTAGAAACCTGAAATGGAAAACATGACCTTGTGTTGACTTCTGTGTACTGAACTTTGTGGAAAAAAAGGAGATAGCCTGTAAACATCTCTTCTATCTTGTAGGTCATAATGGTTGTAAAACTGAGTCTGAGAATGATTTATATCCGATGGTTCTGCTCTATTACACATATGGCTTCCTCTGGTTAACTCGCACGTTTTCCTGAACTTAGAGGTAAGATTAAAAAAAGTAACCATCGCTGTTAATTACACATGGGGTCCTGGAAACAGAAGCAGAAGTTAAATGCCAAAACAGAAAACAAAAAATAAAGATTCACAAATTTTACAGCTTACAAGAGTTTGGATTCATTAAGATTTTATTCTTTTGTTTTCTTCCTCTAGAATTAAAAAAAACAATTAACATTTTTAAGTACACAATTTAAAAAATAGTGGTTTATGATTGACATGTTCTCAGTCAATTTCCTAAACAGCTTCAGCAAAAGCAAATACAACTCCTACAGTTACAGAAGTTCAACACTTATATGAAGATATTCATACTGTGATGTTCATAAGTTATGCTCTTCACTTCCTGGAATGGCTCTCTTTCATCACGTAATTGTACTCAGTGCTGTACTCAGACGCATCCCTGTTTTAAGATTCTAGGCAAATTCTTCAAAGGGGCTTTTACAGGGATCTAAGAGGGTTTTAGATTAATGGCATTTTCTTAATAAGAACACAGATGCAATTTCTCATTGGAAAGACAGCCCCATTTCCAAATTAGCTCAATCGACGGCAGCCTAAGGAAAGGCAACATGATGTACACCATACAATTCGCGTTACGTAAATTCTAATGTGATGCTAAAACAACAGTAAAGAAAAATATATTTGGCTAGAGGCAAAAGTTCAGCTCTTTCCTTCTGTTTCTTTGACTTAATGAAGAGACACATACTCAACTAATTGCTTAATAATACCATTTAGAATTCCACACGGTTTCAGCTTCTAAAATTAAGGATCTTCAGCATATGCTTTTTAAAAGTGAACCTCAGGATTATTTTCCTTCTCAAGAGATGCTTTTTCTCTCACTTCCTCCCACTAATCAGGCATAACAATACACAAACATGCAACATGCAGTCCAAACTGGGCACCTAAGGAGAACTCTGCTAACAAAACGATATTCAGAACAACTCTGAGTTCAAACATAATAGAAAATTACCTTTCCCACACACCTGCTCCAGGCTTGCCTGAATTTGCTTTTGAATTTGCTCAAAGGCATGAAAGCTCTTCGTTTTACAGGTCTGAGTTGCAAACATGCAGCAAAACTTTGGTTTCACATTCACCACAGAGAACAAATAATCCAAACACCAAATTGGGTCAAAATCGTCCTTCTTCACACTTCGACTCCTCTTTTTGGCTAGTCGAACACTATTTCTAGATCTAGTAATCCATAACAAAGCAGTAGGCAGACAAGCATTTGAAAGATGGCTGGCTTTTGCCTTGGAGTCCACTTTTTTTTAAATAATCATATAACATTTAAAGAAAAGATACTACTGCCATAATTCAAATAGTTTCCTCCTCTGTTTTATGCAGCATAAAACACATCAGAACACATAATTATCAGCTTTCTACAAATGGCTGACATTTTACTTAGAATAGGGGCAAGGATGGGAGTCAACCAGAGACCTCAACGTATGAGGATGTTACCATGCTCAGACTAAAACTGAAGCTTCCCAAACATCTGCTTAGCAGCCTAACTTTCTCTAACAAGAGATTCATTGAGTCAGAGAGGAACCACACATGAACACAGAGCCCTACAACATTTGCCTGGACATCAGCTTGAACAGGGCAGGCTCAGAATCAGATCACTCGCAAGAGCTTTTCTTCCCCTCCAATGTGCATTAAAACTCTGATGAAGGGAATGCCTAATTCTTTTAGTCAATATAGTAGCAAATGCTTCACTCCAAATGCATCACTCCTCTACAGCCTTGGCATTAGCATTATGCTTCACAGGACAAAAAAATTGATGGTTCAAACTCTATCGAGCAGAGGTCGATAAACGAAACAAACCCAGACTTACACATCATTATCCAGTGTTCCCATCTCTAGACTAGTGCAGCACTTAGTCAGCTCACAATCCTTCTCTTTCTGATTGTGTTCCAATCTCAAAAGACAGTAGCAATCTTCAGAAAATGACAGCAGGATAAGAAACATTGCAAAAAAAGTATCTCCAGACATAGACAAGGTAAGATAATTAGGACCAAGGAAGAATGGAATCTAAGACAGAACCTTGGCATCTGCACTCCATATTCAATTGTAAAGGCAGTTCTGTGACCGATATATTTACATTATGATTGGCATAACTGGTTTTGTGGTTCTTTATAGGCACTGAATGTAACTAAAACAAGATGCAAAGCCTTTGTATGTGATTTTAGAGTCCAATAGCAAGCTTGAAATAAAATTTTAGGAGGTGTGATACTCACAGTAGTGCTATGAAGTCTGTCTTGTGTTAGACTTTCTTCTGTCATACCCTCCATAAAATCTAAAGAAGCAGTTGCTACAGCCACGCAAGTAGATGACACAATCTGAAATGGAAACGACTGGTACTTCATAGCCTCAAAGATTCCCCCTGCACCTTACAAAGGAACATACCACAAAAAAAACTGCAAGGAATAAGAAAAAGTTATGCTAGTGACCGTGTTCATTGGAAAACAATTTGCATATCAAAGTTAAAAGGCATCTGCCGATCTAAGTTGCTCTCATTACTCAACCATCTTGTACACAGGGTCTCCAACTTGAATTGTTCCTGTTTTGTCAACAGCAAAATATCTCCCAAAGAGAGGGCTGGATTTGTATAGGTGTCGCTCAGATGGATCGCATAAGCGGTAACTGCAAAGAGAGAGCACTTCTTTAGAATCAGTGGCAGTAAATCCTAAACATCAAAATATCAGTGATGAGAGAAAGGAGAAATGAATCATGATGCCCTGTTTCGGTCATCACACTAGACAGAAAACTATATAAACATTAAGAGAAACAAGTAGTTCAAATGGAGAAAAAAGTCTGCTTGTATTCACATCCATGTACAATACATATACAAGAGTTTATAAAAAGAAATGCCAAAGCTGCAAAGTTAGACCTTTAAATACTTTAAATACCTGTTATCCCAGGCATTCATCCTAGCAGAGATGAAAGAATCAAGGAATGTAAAGTTTGCAAGAAAGAGAGAACTTCTTGAATTTTCTTACCATATAGAATTGCAGAAAGCAGGATGGAAGCCAATATACACAGATCCTTACACTGTATTATGTCCCACACATACTTCAGACCACTTTTAAAAGACTAGTCTAACATTTGTTGGGATCCAGCCTAAATCCACTCCCATAGCCTAAGAAGCAACAGTATTTTTATAACCTTTTCAATGTTTCCAGGGGCTCTTTCCTGTCCAGGACCCCAGTGTCTGGATCAACAGTTGTTAAAATACACCTGTAATGACAGACAGCACCAAGTCAATAATAGCTTCTTATCATGAATTTCTATACTTGTATATAAAATAAGTCTCAAATGTTTACCTGGCACAACATACTGTCCCTTTCAACTCCACATCACCAATAAGAACTTCCTCCCAGGCGTCCTGAGGGAAGGTAAATATTATACATATATTAGACATAGCCACATGCAACCATTTCTCCAGGAGTGGTACAGTCATTACTAGAAGCAGCAGTACCATTCCAGATGATCACCTCTACTTGCACCTTCAAAACACGTACAGTTGTATTCTTGTACTATATTAATGGTCACACCTCTTTTGATGCAGATATGGTCAGAGATGCAGTGACAAGACTGCAGTATTGCAAGGGTCAGATTTACTCTTGTGCCAAAGGCTATAAAACATCACACTGTCAATTTACAAATTGTTCATTTTTATCATTAATTGACTGATTAACGCATGTGTAGCTTTCCCTACTTAAAGATGAGCTTTCAGTGGCAGCCTGTCATCTAAACATGCTCATTTTAGTCTTTGCTAAGCTAACTAAGTATTCACAGATCTGTCTTTTCCTTCTATGTTTCACATACACTGATGTGACCAGAAGCTATATCTCTCTGGAATCCAGATGTAAACATCACAGAATAGCAGTTTTCCTCATCGTTGAAGTCATCATTACACAGAGAAACTGAGTTACAAAAAAACATACACAAGCCTTCAAAAAGACATTTAAGACAATTATTTTACCTCCTCAAAAGCACTGGTATCTGTCACAAAAATATTTGGCCTGAAGTTCTGTATCTTAACTTTCTTCTCCATCCTGGTATTTAGATCTTCCAGTGAAGCTTCTGAGATGATCAAGACTGGGCAACAGTCAGGATAGGCAACCTACATGAACAAACAAACCAATCCTAAGGCTGCTGTATGAGTACAGGAGCAACAGCAGTTACTGGCTGGCAAAAGGACTTATACAATTCAAAGTAAACCAAACTATCACAACTTCTTACCAAATAACATCCCAAAGGTTATTTTAGGTGTTACAGACAGAACTGCTGTAAAACACACTATATGGTAAGTTATGAAAGGTACTCAAGACATTTATGATCTGCTGAACTTCTCATTAATGACCTATAACCAGGTAACTGGATTTTCTATATAATTCATCTATCTCATCACAACAGCAGAGGGAGTTTCCATAGAGAACAGCAATACTAAATTGCAGCGGTCCTCAGTTTGCTCATCATCAGTTTGCTTGGTAGTGGGAGGACTGCCATTCTGAACAAGGCCAATGAACAGTACTAAAAGAAAATTCCTATATATGGTAATTCCACAGGAAAAAAAATGAGAAATTTTGGCAAGAATTTTAGTGTATAGCTCTCCTCCTGTCTTTCTCTTCTATTATTCTCCCCTCCTGCCCACACGTGCCTTTATAACCACAAGATAAGCATTGATATAACTACACAAATAATTCTGCCTTCTTTGCATGCTAGGATTCCTGAATGGAATCCCTTTTAATCTGACATCCCTTTTGCTGAAATCATTAGACTTCTGTATCGGTCTCAGTGTCTTTACATAATAAAAGCATAAGTATGAGAGTCCACAATCAAATATAGCTGCTTCTCTTTGTGTAACAACAAGGAAAATACCAATGTCCTACAGACAATTGCATCGCATCAGTAAAGCAAAGTACTCAGAATCTCCATTTAATTAAAAAGCTTACAGTCATCAGGTACAGCTCAAACCACCTTTATATGAGGACAAAAAGAAGGGCATCAGTGGCTCCGGTGACGTGAGGAAATACAAGCAAAGCATCTCTTTTCCCTGCCTGCATTAACTTTCGTTAATATCACATCTTCAAGACTCTTCCCACAAAAAGAGAGAGATGAAACATCGTTGGACGGAAATTCCTTGGCCCAGGACTATATATAGCCCAGGGCTGAGCATCTTCTCTTCAAACAAACTGTTAGGTAACACAACTCACATCAGTACACTTCTAAGACCTAACAATAGATAGTGAATGGACATTCTATGCAACACAGATTACACCTTCAAAATATCTTTAAAAACCTAACTTTCTTCTATTCACTGAGGCGCAAAAGGAATGCTATTAAGTTCTGCAGCATAACACTTCCCCTTCAAATGTCAGCATCAAACTCTTGAGCTGTGATTGGTTGATATCTTAGAAAAGATTTAAAGTAAAATTTAAGCAAGTCATCCCATCATAGAAAAGGAGAATGTTCCTGTGGTTTAAGTACTTGACTATACTGGTTCCAGCTGGGAAAGGGTTAATTTTCCTCTTTTAGCAGGGAAAGAGTTACTTTTCACAAGAAGCTGAAAAGGAACACAACTGGGGCAGGTGGCCAAACTGGCCAATAAGATATTCCATGCCATTAATGTCATGTCTATTGCAGCTCAGAGCAGGCTTTGGTCCATCTGAGACCACGATACAGGAGCATGTGCCAGCATCATTTTCCCTCTGGGCAGCGAGTGGTTTATTACTCTTTTCCTGTAGTCTTTTACAGTTATTATTGTTGTTGTACTTTCCCTTTGCTACCCAGTTTATCGTTTGTTTTTTTTTACCCCTGATTCTCCCTCATGACACAATCCAGGAAGGGAGAGGGAAGAGTGGGCAGTTTTGTCGTTCTCTATTGCTTGGCTGGGCTCTGTGTGGTTCTTTGTGGCAGGCTGCCAGGTTAAACCACAACAATGACTACACGCCTTGTAAAACTGTGCTCATCACCAGTAACAGAATAGGCAGGTTTGGGTAAGTGGGTAAGAAATAGTTAAAAGTACTTCTCAGGAAAACAATATTCATTTACCTCATCTGTTGTTCGGAAAACATTCATGATGTCCTTTGACTTCCTTGGCACCATGGAAGGCTCAAAGTGCACCAGTCGATATGGCTCTGAATTCAGGAAAGTGGTGATCCACTGAGCCACTTCATCTCCACAATCCCTGCCCTGGATATCCAGCCCAAACACCCTGAAGAATCACAAGACACAGCAAGTTAGCTGGAAAGCCAAAGGCTCAGGGATGCTTATTATTCAAAGACAAACTTGTTTTAGAAGTAGTATTAAGATACAGTAAAAAAAAGCCGTGATTTTAATGAGGTGGAAGTCGGTTTCTGAATTTGGCACAAGGATCATTCCCAGTGCACAATCTCCTTGTGGTCACCTTGGTTTGAAAGCTAAGTAACATGGACACAGCTGGAAAATACCACTTGGTGAAAGAATTGAGCCATGAACCAGACTTTAGCTGCCCAGAACTAAGTGTCATATTAATGACCAGTACAAAACCTACCTGTTTAAAATACTTTCTATCAAAAAAAGAGTCTACTCTTGCATTTGCGTGGAACTGCAACACCAAAAGATTTCTACCCAGAAATCAACTGAAAGGTAATCAATTTCAGGAAATGGACAGCAGTTTGAAAGGACAGAATCATAGAACAGAATCATAGACTCATTTAGGTGGTAAGGACCTTTAAGAGCATCGAGTCCAAATGTTAACCTAACACTATCAAGAGCATCACTAAACCACATCACTGAACATCACACTTACACAACTTTTAAATACCTCCAGGGAGGGTGACTCCACCAGTTCCTTGGGCAGCCTGTTCCAATAATTGACAACCATTTTGGTGAAGAAACTTTTCCTAATATCCAATCTAATCCTCCCCTGACACAACTTGAGGACATTTACTCTCGTCCTATCACTTGTTACTTGAGAAAAGATACCAACATCCACCTCACCACAGCCTCCTTTCAGGCAGTTTTACAGAGCCATGAGGTCTGTCCTCAGCCTACTGTTCTCCAGACTGAACAACTTCAGCTCCCTCAGCCGCTCTGCAGAAGACTTGTTCTCCAGACCCTATACCATTACAAATGTAATTAATTATAAATGTCATTGATTGTCAAGGAAGCTTTCCTTCAGAAGATAGTGCCGTAAAAATTCAGCCAGAGCTGAGTGAGACTCTTAAGCTCAAACTTAAGAGACTGAGCTACTCTATATGCTAAGAGAGGTTAAAGATTTATAGTGGAAGCAAAGTCCGCGGGGCATAAAAAGCTACTGCCAGCAGAATACAAACAAGTTTACACAAGGAACACTCTCCCAGCAAGAAAAAGTAAACCTCTAATGAACTTCCCAATAAACTTCAACACGAGTCATGAATAGTTTTACTACTCTCTTCAAAGTAGTGATTTTGACCAAATGCACTGCACTTTCTTCAACCTCTGTAATCATACATTGCACAGCTTAAAGGACAGAGATGCCCACACACCTAGCCCGAGCCCAGCTCCTAGAAGTCCTCCTTTACCTATCTGGTGAAGAGATGAATCATTAAGATGCTGTCAGGAACATTCCTGCTTTATTTGCTGGGACCCCTGTAACAGCTCTGTGGCACGGGCTGGGATTAAATGCCGTTGCCCCAGACAGCATTCAGGTGTCTTTTACTTCCCTCCATTCTCAGTGCCTGCATGCCTTCTGGCTGACTTGACAACACAGATGAGGGTCTTACAGCTTCCAACACTATTGTCTTCCACTCATAAAGTGGTTTTATCCTGAGCACTCAGTGGTACAGGGATCTATGCAATTTAAGTATTGCAACACATACTGGCAAAGGGTAAAATGAAGAACATAAGGCTTCTTAACGGGGCTACAGAAACCCTCTTATATTTGCACAAATAGAAACTGTGCCTACACAATGGCTTCAGTTCTACATTTGACTCCTCCAAACACAAGATTTCTAATTATCTATGTAAAATTTGTAACCAGACTCACCAGTTTTAAAGATTAGCATCTGCACAGCCTTTTGCAGCCAGACACATTATTGTATTGCCTTAGCTCCAAACTTCCAGGCATAAGCCAGGACCAATCTGAAGGCATGTATGCTCAGTGGTGGAATAATACAAGTCTGTGCAGAGAGCCTTGGCAGCAGAGCGTACCGTGCAGTAAAACAGCTACTCCCACTCACAAGCTGGAAGGGAAGAATCTAGAACCAAAAGCCAAATCTTCATTTGCCTGAATAGAGGAGTATTCCCAAACCTTATTCTTACAAATGGCTGAATGGATCAGAAAGAATTAGCCTTGAGATCACAAATGGCAAATTGTTTAAGCATAGCAGAGACATACTAAACCTCAGGATTCCTCCTGAAAACTACCAGGCAATGTTTAACTACGGGTATTGCTAATTTTACATCCTATGACATCATATATAATGCCAGACGATCTGGTAATTTTTTAAGTCCATTTACATGCACCTAACTTTTGCTTATTTGCATTCCCAAACTTTGGCAATTTTAAAGCCAGAGTGTACAGTAGTATAAGGCAAAGAAAGTGCAAAAAAAAAAAAAGAGAGAAACAAATCCTGGAGATCTAAAATTGGAAAATTCAAGACAATCTTCCATTACCAGAATGCATTTAGCCTATTGAAATGTTTTTCTAACAGTACAACAGATTTTAGAAAAATAACATCTTGAAAACTGTGTCTTTGTAGTGTTTGTGTCATTGACTAACACATACACATAATAGGACAGTCTTTTAAAAATCTATTTCTCCACGAGAAATGCTATCATTTGTAACAACTTGCACCTGCCTTGCTATGCTGATCAAGGGTTTCCACAGCAACAGATTTATGTTAAAAGCTAGCAAATACAGTTCCTTTCTGGTACCCTTCTAGTTTTAATTATAGCAGCTGGTATGTTAAACTCCTCTGTTATTCAAAGGAAAAACACTTATGAGTATCTTTGAGGGGTTAGCACCATTTCCAGTCACTAAAAGATTTCTGCTTCCCCTTTGCAGTTTTCCAGCATAAATTTCAATACATGGATAAAATAACTAGGAATGCATTCATCTGACATAGCTCCAGGCACACAGCTAAATGACTCGATTTGTAACCCATTTACCTTTGAGACAGCACTCACAGGGTATGACTTGCTCTCAAGAATGCCCGTCTTTCCTCAGTGACCACAAAGCGAGCCTCAGGCAAGCAAGTCACTAAATGCCTACAAACAGGGGAGAGGGAATCTAAACTCATACATCTCACCAATCCCAAATGGCCAGTGTGTATCCAAAAATGCTGATGCATATACTAGAGGTGACTAAGAAATACCAATATGCGTGTCTCTGAAATGCAATTTCAATTCAAATGCTCAACCCAGCAAAAATTGAAACACTAGCTGTAAACAGAAATGAGCAAACACAGCCGTCTATGAAGGCTGAAGATCACAATTCATCTGGCAAATGCATAATGTATGGTATTTGAATAGTGTGTCATCTCTTCCTGACATTTATTTTCACCAGTGTTTAGCAGTTCAAAACTTGACTCTTCATTAGAACAATCAATTCTGGCCTCCTCTATGGAATTTCACACTCCAGTTTTGGCATAAGAAAATGTAAACCCCTGTGGAGTCTTGAAAAGCAAAGCATATAAGTGAAACACAGTATTTAGAGAGAAGGGAGGGGTAAACACCTTTCCTCAGTACCTGCAGTTCCGCACAGGGTTCTTCCTGGGCAGTTTTACTGGCACGCACACCTTCTTCATGTCTGGGGCCTCCAAGGTCAAGTGACCATTTTCAGAGCCGACAGAAACAAGGACCAGCCGTGGCTCCTGGCGAGCTGTAACCATGTGCCCATCTTCCTTGATCACCAGCCAAAACCTGTAGTGTGGTGGGAAAAGAAAGGCAATGAACAGCACTCAAGATGGGAAGCCAGGTGTGACAGGCTCCCACAGCGTGTGGGCACGGCTACACTGGCAGCTTGGGTGCCTATCACCAGGAAAACAGCCAAGTCCTGACCCCAGCCATATCTGTCCTGCAGCTCCCAATCCCCAGCCCCATCGCCAAACCTGTCCCGCAGCTCCCTAACCTCATTCCTTACTTGTCCCACAGCTCCCCTAGCCCCGTTGCCGCACCTGTCCCGCAGCTCCCGGCTAACCAGCCCCATCGCCATTCCTGTCATGCAGCTCCCCAGCATCCCCCAGCTCCCACTCCCCAGTCCCATTGCTGTACTGATACAAGTAGTTACTATTACAAAAAGAGCAATATTTTAATTTAAGTTAAAGTTTCATCGAAGTAACTGTATTTTTTGAAAGTTACACACACACTGCCCCTCTGATAGCATGTTTTCTTAACAGCATGGGTTTTTTTAAACAGTGTTTTGTTTTCCCAGACACTGTTTAGAAAGAAATGATAACGTCGTGTTGAGTATGATCTCTGCGGAGCAGATATGTCTCCTATAACCGCCTCTCTATAACCACCGCCTTTCCCTATCTAAACTGCAAGGTCAGACTGAGCTGGCTCCAAAGCTCCGATCAGAAGAGATTTGGCTGTTGTGAAGTTCATTAAAAAAAATAAATTAGTCCTTGGAAAGTAATAGAACATGCATGAGATTTCTGGGAAACACATACATATCCATGTAAGTGGGATATACACTGTGTCCCCAGCTCGTCTCGTCACGCCTGGTTGATGGAAATCATTCGCTCATGCGCCCAGTGCTGAGATAAAGGATAAGCTTTCTAAACCTCCAAGACGGGCCTCGCAGAGTTTATTTGCCGGCGGTTTCGGTATCGGTACCTGTCCCGCAGCTCCCCGCTCTGCAGTCCCATGGGCGTCACCCGCGCCCGCCGCACAGCCATGCCCCGGCAGGATTTCACGGGGTACACGAAGAGGCTGAGCACGGTCCCGACGCGCTGCAGGCGGCGGCGGCGGCGGCGGCGCCCCGCGCCCCCCCAGCGCCAGACCCCGAGCAGGGCGCCCAGCGCCAGCAGCGCCGCCGCGCCCCCCCACAGCCAGCCAGGCCGCGCCGCGCGCAGCCACGCGCCCAGCGTCCCGCGCGCCGCCATCATGGCGACTGCGCCCCGGGGACAGCGGCCGAGGCGCTAGGGGGGCCGCGGCGGTGGGCGGGCCGCGGGCGGGCGGCCGCCTCCTCTGGGGCCTGTCGGGCCTCGATCGGCTGTCCCCGGCGCTGCTGCTGGGCGGGGGTCTGAGAGGTTTGGTGGGAGAAAGAGTGCGGTAACAGCGTGGGAAATAGAATCACAGAATGGGTTGGGTTGGGTTGGGAGGGACCTTAAAGCCCATCCGGTCCCAAACCCCCTGCCATGGGCAGGGACACCTCTCACCAGACCAGGCCCCTCAAGGCCCCATCCAACCTGGCCTTGAACGCTTCGAGGGAGGGGGCAGCCACAGCTTCCCTGGACAACCTGTGCCAGTGCCTCACCACCCTCATCGTGAATTTCTTCCTAATGTCTAATCTAAATCTTGTCCCCCTTCCAGTTTAAAGCCATTCCCTCTCGTCCTATCAGTACTTGCTCTTGTAAAAGGTCCCTCCCCAGCTCTCTCGTAGCCCCTTCAGGTACTGGAAGGCAGCTATAATGTCTCCCCAGAGCCTTCTCTTGTCCAGGCTGGACAGCCCCAACTCTCTCAGACCATCCTCGTAGCAAATGATCATCTTTGTAGCCCTCCTCTGGACCATTTCCAACAGTTCCATATCCTTCTACATTGAGGATTCCAGAATGGGACACAAAACTCCAGGTGGGGTCTCACAAGAGCAGAGTAGAGGGGGAGAACCAATCACACGTGACGAGACACGAGCTGTAGAGAGAATGTATTTCCCATTTACACGCATATGTATAAATTTTCCCAGAAATCTTATGCATATTCTGTTACTTTCCAATGACTAATTTTAGTGTTATTATGAACTTCACAACAACCCAGTCTCTGCTAACTGGAGCTTTGAGCCAGCTCTGTCTGACTTTGCATTTTAGATAGGGAAAGACTGCAAACAGAGGTGATTATAGAAGAAAACACATCTGTTCAGTACTTAACACAAAATGTTAGCATTTCTCAAAGAACAGCATCTGCAAAAACTCTTTGAAAAAAATGCTGTTAAAAACATGCTATCAGAGGGACATTCTAACTTTCAAAAAAATACAGTTACTTAGATGAAACTTCACTCTACTTTAGGTTAAATCATAATATTCCACCTTTTAGAATAGTAACTACTTCTTTTTATCACTGTCAGTGTCCAGCCTGACAAAACACAGGCAGCATATGTGCTTCTTTTAATATCTGGGCTTTTATTAAAATAGTGTTGCAAAGAAAGTATGAACTGTGCATGAGTACGTGAAATGCAGCCATTTGGTTTGACTTGGAGAAGGAGGGGGAAATGGTTGGCTTGAGGTAAAGAGCCGGCAGGGGCGCGGGGGGATGACAAATGACAGCGTGTGAGGACACGTGGGAGGACATGGAGTTCTGCCGAGTGCCACAAATGTCCTCCTCCATGCACCAGTACAGCCCTCCCCTCCTGCTACCGCTTGTAACCCTAAAGGCTGGTCTGAAATGGGGCAGAACTGGTGCACTTGAGATGGGACCCATGCAGGGAAGACTCAAGGCAGAGTCAATCTCTTCATGCATGGGCTTTGTCCTTGCTCTGTTGCTTCTGGCAGCATGCCTGAATCCACTATGTGCAGTCCCATTGCACCCACAGTGACACACCCCATCCTCCATACCCCTAGGACCCCCCCAGTTATGCCAGGTAAGTCATAGGGGCAAACTTCTTGGTCTTCTTTGTCTGGTTTGACCAGACCTCTACCACCACCTTCGAATTGTTGATCCACTGAGTCAAAAATAATTCCTTGTGATGACTTTTATGAAACTGCCACAGACATGAGCGGAGAGGCAGCCCTGCTGAGCAGACTGAGAGCCCTTCGACACTCTTTGATAACTGCTCATCTTCTCATTTAACATGGAGTCAATATTCTGCACTGGTGCAGCCCCACCTCTAATACGGTGTGCAGTTTGGGGCACTACAGTAAAAAAAGACATCAAACTACTGGAGAGTGTGCAGAGTGAAGGATTTAGAGGGGAAGTCGTATGAGGAACAGCTGAAGTGTCTTGGTCTGTTCAGTCTGGAGAAGAGGAGACTGAGAGGGGATCTCATAGCTGTTTGTTGCCTTCTCACAGGGCAGGTGCTGATCTATTCTCTCTTGCCACCTATGATAAGACTAGAGGTAGTGGCAGGAAGATGTGCCAGGAGAGGTTTAGACCGGATATTAGGAAAAGGTTCTTAACCCAGTGGGTGGTGGAGCACTGGAACAGGCTCCCCAGGGAAGTAGTCATGGCACTGAGTCTGCCAGCATTCAAGAAGCATTTGGACAATGCCCTCAGTCACATGGTGTGAATATTGCCAGTGTCCTATGTAGAGATAAGAGCTGGGCTCAATGATCCTTTTGGGTCCCTTCCAACTCGGGTAATTATATGATTCTATGATTTTGTAATTTAATTGAATTCACACAGAGATCTTTTATCTGTAACTGTGCCCACAGGAGCAAAAAAATGCTGTAAGGGGAACCAGGCATCTAATGTATTAGCAAATGTTCAACAAAACAAGACTGTAATTAGTGAGCACTGTCTGATAAGCAATGTTTACGAGCATGAATCAAAACAAATTAACGTTAAGTATTAAAAGGAAATAAATACAAACTGTTTTTAGAATCTAACAATAAAATCAGTGCATCTAATGCAATAAATAAAAAAATAATATGGAGGCTGGCCACAAGTTTTTTAAAAAGCATGGGCATTCCTGATGGTGCTTGTTTTCACAAGCTTAAGGCAAAAATAGGTAACTATCTGCCATGATTTCTCAAGCACTGGTAGTAATCTCTGCTCTGTAAATCACAAAATGCAGAAGGCTTTTGCCTTCTGAAATTCAATCTATAAGGCATCAAAATGATAGGGTTTGGAATAAGAGGAAAAAGAGCTTGGGTGATGTATTGCTTTCTCCTTCTTCTGTATTTCAGAGAAAATACATCTGAAGTGTTTATATACTTTACCAGCATGAGAATTCAGAGATGTATAGTTCTACTTAGCATGAGGGTGTTGTGAATAGCTATAGCTCCTCTCCAGTTACACATGGGCAGCACAATGGTGTGCAAAACCAGATTCATTCAGTTTGAAGCCTTGTTAACTAAATTCAGAAATATCTCACCTTTACTAACAATTGCATATTAATTCTGAGAAAAAAAATTATTTCTAAATCCAAGAAGGACCTTGAACTTTTATTCCTTAAATCTACCAGCCTGAAGCCTAAGGAGATTTTCTTCAGACCAGCCCTGATAAACATATGTTACGTTCAGCCCTGACTCGCCTTGGAGACTATAGCATGAAGGAGCTTAAAGAGGAATAACAGAAGGTGGCAGCATCTGCATAATCTCTCCTGCTGTGATACAAGGAACATTAAATTAGAAATAGCTGTAGAGAGCACGATTGTGGCTTAATGCTTCAGGTCTAAGACCGCAGCCTTTGAGAAAAGCCCTTTTCACTCATACACCAGGCACCTCTTAAAAAGCCTCCAGTAAGTAGCTTGACATGCAGGTTTGTTTAATCCTCCATCCCAGGCACACCTGTGCTTACCTAGCAGCCACCAACTCCTTCTGCTGTACAGCAATGTGAATAAAGTCATTCATACAAAGTGTAGCTACTGCTTTTATTACAATACAAACACAGATTCTTGTGCAACAGAACTGTATTTACCATAGCCAGAGTGGGCACAGTAAACCTGCACTTGACAGGAAGTGACTGTGTTTTCAATTGCTCATAACTTCATCAGACTTCAGAACAGTTGTGCTGAAATTTTCCACACCAGGTCCATGCCTCAGGCTGAGTTTGTGTAAAATGTGTCTGATTAGATAGAAGATTTGCAATGTCAATCCCATGGCACACTGGGGTAATGGACATGGGCAATGCTGGCATATCTTGAAAAGCATGGTGTCAGCTCAGAAGCACCCACAGGACAAATTATTAGGTGGAACAGATTTTATGGAAAAAGTAATGACATATGTGTCTTCAGATCCAGTGGGCAAATGGAGATGATTGTTCTAGAGACAAATTTAAACTCTCTCTTATAATGACGGCTCAATCAGAAGTCTAAGAAAGGTGAATGATGAGGAAAGACTTACAGAACTTTTTTTGTTTCCTCTAAAGTGATTGGGCATCTTATAGGTCTTCAGTTATGTGCACAGTGCTTTAGTTGGAAAGACATAAGGTACTGCACCGAGGGGGTGATTTGGATGGACATTACAAAAAAGTCCTGGTTCCTAAGACACTGGTCAAAATCAGGTGGCGGGGTGTTAGGATGGAGTTAAACATAGGCTGGACTTGTCTTAGTGAAGGAATAGGATTAAATGCCCACACCAGGGATATGCCAGTTATTTTTCCAGAGACTCTCTGATAATTCAGCAAAGGCAAGGATTAGGAGATGGCATGGCTGAGTATGCAGTCATCCTGTGCTGATTTCAAGAAGATATCATAAAAATTATATTACACCCACACAGACATATGAATTATATCCTTCTTCCAAACTTAGAACAAACAATAAATTCAAAAAATTCCTTCATAGAGAGGAGGGGAAGATAAAAGCATTGCTGTTTCCTCTTACAGTCTTCAAGGAAACCGGAGTTCAGTGAGTCATGCACTAGAAATGAGCTCAATGAAATTCATGTAGGGAAAAATCTAAAGCAAATAATTGGTGATGATAGAATTAAAAATAGAGCCATTAATGATAGATGCCTTTTAATGGAGCCAGAGCAATGAGAGATGAGATAAAGTGATTTTTAATTTTTTTTATTTTTGTGAGGCTTTTCTTACACAGAGAGTTATAAATACATAAAAATGAGGCAGGCTGATTGGCTATTTTGCTCGTTGTCCATATAGGAAGATGAATTTTCCTCCAGTCAAACTTCAGTGTCCCTAAATCCACCTGGACAATACAGAAGTGGTTATTCCACCCAGTATTATCTGGGTAAGTGTTCAGCCCAGTATTAACTATTGCAGGCTAGTTCTCCTCATTTTTCATAAATGCGATTCTCCAAGTGAATATAATATCGGTCAGGCAGCTTTAGGAATTTGAACAGCCAGAATAGAGCTGCATGTCATCTGGCAAAACAGGTAAGGACCAAAGGAGAGGCTTTGATGGGGAGCAGTCCATTTAATCTGCAACACAAGGACTAACACACTTCTGCAGTTATGGTTTAGCAGCCGTCATGGGGGAGGGTGGGATTCACCAAGCACAGGGAAGTCCCCACCTTAACGCAGGCACAGCTGAAAAAACAATCTGATGCCAGGAAAGGAAGGAGTAAGGATTGTTTTACTCCCAGCAGAAATAGGGGAATACACAAAACATCAAGAGGCAAGTACAGATGGTGTACCAGGTTCAAGGGAAGTCCTGGGGGAGGTCATTCCAGCCTGCCATCCTCCCTTCACCCTGTGTCTGACATTACATGTCCTGTCTTAAGCAGCTGTAGAATCATAGAATCATACGGTTGGAAGAGACCTCTGAGATCATCGAGTCCAACTGTGCCTGTCTCCCTGCTAAACCATATCCCTAAGAAACTTATCTACCCATCTTTTAAACACCTCCAGGGATGGAGACTCCACCACCTCCCAAAAAATTTTTGGCAGTGTGAGAAACCATGATCTCTCCAGCAGAGGGTGAGATTCAGAAGCAAGAAGTGGCTGTGGCTCATGGACTTTCCTTCGGGGAAGCATCCTTAATGAATGTTTTTCAGGCACAGCAAGAACCTCAGGGCAATTTGCAGGTGTAGAAGGAAAAAAAATAACCAACCTGCGAACAATGTTCCTATGGTTTTATGTTTGAAACACTTGCAAACAGAAGGCTCAGGATTCAACTAGGTAGAAAACACGGTTCTGTGGAGACACACATTACACTGCTGGGACCCAGCATCCTGAAGATGGGTCTGGACAAACCAAGAGGCCAGCCTAGGGGAGGGCAGGAAATCTCTGCAGGAGGCAGCGAGGCTGGTAAACGAGGCAGGCTAACGAGGCTGGAAGGCTGATATTTTCCCAGGAGATGGCACTAAAGGACAACGGCCTTTCAGCCGTTACTGTAAAATGCAGCGGAAACTGCTGTGGGCCAAACTGTTCTCGGGCAGCTTGCACTGCCATCTTTGCAAGTTACTCCTTGTTATCAGAAGCAAAGCTTTACTGTCTGTACTTTTAGCAAGGGTGAGGATATCCATCTTTGACACCTCTACACAATATTCTGCTTGCCATGACAAGGTCCCACTGAGAGAGTCACCGAGGCCAGAAGGATCCCAGGAGGTCTCTCCTTCAGCCTCCTGCTCAGAGCAGGATCAACACTGAATTCAGACTGGGGCACTTGTACAGTCATGCCTTGAAAACCTTGAAAACAGATTCTCCCCAGCCTCCTAAGGCAAACTCTTCTCATGCTTAATTATCTTAATAGAGTTTTTTCTACCTTGCATATGTTTGGAAGTCCACAGTTTCAATTTATGACCATTGCCCCTTGCTGTCTGGCTGTGGGCCTCAGTAAAGAGCCTGACTCCATCTTATTGGCAAACCCTTCTTAGATATTGATAACGTGCTCTAAGGTCCCTCCAAAGCCTTCCCTTCTCCAGCTAAACAAGCCCAGAGCTCCAAGTCTTTGCTTTGAAGGTGACACAGAGTTCAGGAAGAAGCTCAGGTTAGACTTCACCATGAAACAGGCCTAATAATGATTTTTTACAAGGAGAAGGAAGAGATTAATTTTCTTCCTTTACTTGCTAAAATGGGACTCAGGATACAGCAGCCTGACAAAAAAACCTGCCCCCTTGCCAGTCTTACAAACAGGCAGTGAACAGCAAGATTGTTCATCCCTGAAGTGAACACTGGCCCGGGACTGGCAAAGCCCTGGAAGTGCCGAATGTCGCGGTGAAGTACTGCTCTCATCAGTTACAGCACTTGAAAACCAAACTGTGCAAGAGTGTTTCCTTGCTTCTAATGTTGCAGGACAAAAGACAATAGCTGAGAGTCCTTTGCCATTTCCTCAGAGCCTACAGTAAACCAGAGGAGTAATTAAATGTTCTGGGAAAAAAACAGCAGAAATAAGCTTTGTTCTGCTCCTTGACTCATTGAGCAGGCATTAAGATAGCCAGGAATTTAATTTGAAAGTGACTTACCAGACTGTCAGGTGAGTGGAGTCCATTCCTGAGAGGAGCTTGGAGGACTTGGCTGCTTCTCACCACTCTTGCATATATTCAGTTTATTTATCCTGCTGTTCATTATAAAACATGGTGAAAGGCAGGTAGAAATCTAAAAGAAACCAGATAGCACGGTAGAACACCACCGAAAATAAAAACCTGTGAGGTGAAGCAATGGGTAGGGATGCCAAGCAAGTGCCTGAAGGGAGGAAAGCATTTTGTCCAGCAGTAATATCCATAGCACCCCTCCTTTGTCTGTGAGAAGGTCAAATGTCTGTTCTGATCCTCAGAGGAACCAGGAGATAAGTTGCAGACAAGCCCATTTTAATAAAAGCCTGCCTGCACCCATGGGCTGAAAGCTCTCCCTGCTGGGGTGGCTCCTCCAAGGCCAGCCTCACCAAGAGCACTTAAATCCCGTGGGAGTTAATACTGGACTGCCCTCCTGGCTTGGCATGCTGTCAGGATCAGGACTGTCCTGGAGAGCCCCTCCTCACCATCTTGCTCTCCTCCGAGTCACTTGCAGACTTCTAGCACAGAGGCTCTCCTTCAAGTAGAAGTTGCCATTTCTTGTCAGCTGAGCAAGGCAACCTTCCACCCAGCGCTGAGTGAGTTGGAGAATATTTCCTTTTATCTCTCATGCCACTGAGAGAAAAAGGAGCTGGGGATGTTGTTCGACAGCTGAACAAGAGCCAGCAGTGTGCCCAAGTGGACAAGAAGGCCAATGGAATCCTGGCTTGTATCAGAAATGGTGTTGCCAGCAGGAGTAAGGAGGTGGTTGTCCCCCTGTACTCCGCACCGCTGATGCTGCACCTTGAATCCTGTGTTCAGTTTTGGGCCCCTCACCACAAGAAGGACATTGAGCTGCTGGAGCCTGTCCAGAGAAGGGCAACAAAGGTAGTGAAGGGTCTGGAACACAAGTCTTATGAGAAGAGTCTGTTTAGTCTGAAGTAAAGGAGGCTGAGGAGAGACCTTATCGCTCTCTACAACTGCCTGAATGAGGCTGTGATGAGGCAGGTGTTGGTCTCTTAGAACCATAGAATGGTTTGAGTCTGAAGAAACTCATCTAGTTAGAACCCTCCTGCCGTTCTCCCAAGTGACAATTGATAGGACAAGAGGAAATGGCCTCAAGTTACATCAGGGGAGGTTCAGACTGGATATTAGGAGAAATTTCTTTGCTGAAAGAGTGGTGAAACACTGGAGCAAGCTGCCTGGGAAGTGGTTGCGTCGCCATCCCTGGACATGTTCAAAATAGTGTAGATATGGCACTTTTGTGTCATGGTTTAGTAGGTATGGTGCTGTTGGGCTGACGGTTGGACTTGATCTTAGAGGTCTTTTCCAATCTTAATGATTCTATGAACACAGAACATTTAGCAGCAGTGCTGCAGGTTTTGCCCTATCCCACCTGTTTGCATAGTAGACCTGGCAGAGCAGGGATGCTGCCATGACCGACAGGAACAGCAGCCCTCTGCCACCTACCCCTCTGAAGATGAACCTCACCCTCCCAGATTCAGATTTGCTAGATGTTGCTGTGTCAGAATAGAGCACCAAACCTTCAGGCCAAACCTTTGACCTCACAAATTCAGTCCACCAGCTGAGGAGTGCGTTACTGCTCACGGAGTACTGATAAGCAGCACTAATTGGTAGCCTCAGCAAGAACCATCAGTTCGTTTTGAGGAAGGAAAATAAACTGGCATGAATCACCAGCTGTTTTGTAGCAACAGAATAGGCTACTTGCTAACTTTTTCTTTCTCTTTCCTCTTTCTTTTTTATCTATTTTAGAAACACTGTTCAGGAGAAGCTGACTTGCCAACAAGCATCAAGCTTTTCTTTTATCAGGCTCACACGGAAACACCATTTACATATCATTCTGGTTCCGTGTGGATGGCCACCAGGCTGTTCCCTTTAAGTTACACCAGACAAGCAGAGACCATAGGTCAGCAGGCAAAAGTCAGTAGTACCTGTTGTGCTGAGCAGTTCATGAGATAAAGTTCATGTTTACCTTTGTGGCAAATCCTTGCACTGAACAGGTTGGACCCAGGGTGTTGCAATAAGGGAGCAACCTTTCTATTCATGGACAAACAGAGGCACACTCATTTCACAAAGAATTGCTTCAGCCATTTAAAAAAAAAAAAAGCTCTAATGATTCACACTGTAAAAGCACTGTAAAACAGGATAGTGTAACAAAATTTGAAGTTAATCCCAAAACATGCAGGCTGCTGTGCCATGTGAGTGTTAGGACAGCCCTGTTCTCACTGCAGAAGACAGAGCTGTTACCAGTACCCTCTGGTATGCTGGTGGGGCGGAACGGAGGGACAGAATTTCCCCACAGGAAAGCTCAAGGAAGCTCAAGAGCATGAAATCAGTGAGCAAAATCCCCTTTCTAGCTATTTCTACCCCAACTCATGCAGCCTTAGAACCTGCCTTTCCTGAGCATTTCCATGCAGTCTAGGCTACAACCATATCCTTCTAGGAGAGTGCTGAGGCCACGGGCAGCAGAACATGGGGAAGTAGACATTGCAGCTTCCCTCGCTGCTTGTGCCACACTGAGAAATGCCTCCTTTGTGCCCTTACTTATGGGTATAGGTAAATACAAGACATGGATCACAGTACTTTTATTTACAGTTCAATTAGAAAAGAACATTAAAAGCAAACCCCACCTCTGTTTTATTTACTCTATTTAAAAGAAATACAGTCTGGTTTGCTAAAACATGCAAACCCCTTCATTCAAAAGAAGGCAAAGAAAGCAAATGAACAGCATTTTTTTTCCACAGTGTAAGTCAACGCCTCGATTACAAAATTACTATCAAAACTAGAAAGATCTATAATACAGAGAAAGTGCTAGCAAGGGAAATCCTTTACTGCTACCACAAAAGACTGACAGAAAAAAACAAACAAACCAAAAACCTACAGCATTTTGAAGGCATATAACCCCCCTTGTTCCTGCATCATCAATACAAATTTTATATCACTGGAAGTGTGACATGGAAGCTGCACCATCCACACCACTGAGCTGAGCCATCTGATGTTGACATGCTCTAGCTACAGTTTTCACATACAGAAAAGAAGATAGAGCTGGCAGGTTATTTGGCCCCATGTTTACACAAAATGGTTGTACATTATTATACAAAACACTATATGGGTTTTTTTTTCAGATGCAGCTGGTAACCCATTTTCTTTTCTGGTGAAGACCACGTAACTGCTGTTCTTACAGCCCTAGCTTCCAGAGTCAGGTATATTAGATGTAAACTCCATTCTCAGTAAGAAAACTATAAACAAGTTTCACAGCAGCAGAGGAAAAGTTTAAAATATTAATCACAGTGAACCTTCAATGCCCGGCGTAAAATCAGAAGATAAACAACACCTCATCCTCTTCCTGGATTTTTACATCAGCCTTAAAATTTAAAGGCTCATTATTTCCAGTGTTTGAAATGAATAACCGTGAGGCAGCAAAGCTCACCATGTTTCAGGCCATAGTCCATTTATATGCAAGTGTATTTGTAAGTATACTCATAATCTTAACCCTCTCAGGGAGAAAAAAAGGACATCAGAAAACCAAAGATTACCTTATCCTGATCCCTCATTACCTGTTTCCTCCACTGCTTTGACAACTCCTCTCAGTAGCCAGACTCAGATCTCCACCTCCCCAGCTGCTCCCCTCATCCTCTGCTTCCCTTCCTTTCTTTCTCTCTCATCTACTTGCTTTTCCATCCGTCCTTGGCTCCGTTCCACACACAGCCCAAAGCTTCAGAGGAACACCTTATGTCTGAGAGCAAACTTCAGCTCAATTAGTTGAAGATTATTTCCTCATCCTTACATTTCTTTGACTCAATCTGATTTTATAAAGCGCTGGAAGTTTTTGCAGAGAAGAGAACTCCGTCCAGGGGAAGGGGATGGCCGAGGGGGTTGTCCAAGATGTTTCTCAGATTTAATCCTGAACAGCAATGGCCCGGCATCCTTCCCAGTGGGGCACGTGGAGCTGCACTAGCGGACAAAGGACGCCACCTGAGCTGCCACTCCAAAGGGAGCAGAGTAGGCCACTGCTAACCCTTGCAGGCCGACCACCAAGTAGCGGCATCCCTTCCGCAGAGCTTTGCCAACGTTCTGTGGAGAGAGAGAGACAAGAGAAGGGAATAAAAATAGGAGAGGTGATAGAAAATACCTTCACATAAAATTGTTCTGACAACCCAGAAAATTAATTTCTCCCACCACTAATGAGGGCTTAAGCATGGAACAATCCTTTACTATCTATTTTTATACAAAAATATACACCCACAGAGTATAGTTAGCCGAACGGATGCGGCTTCCACAGGAAGCCAGGCTTTTATTTGGGCTTCTATTCAAGAACAAAATTAGTCTAAATTCACACCTAGTTTGTAGAGGTATGTGTTTCACTCACATACATGTTCTAAGTATGGTAGTAACTCCAAAAAGTACATAAGCAAAAATGGTGCTGAACAAGAAGGCAGTAAATCACTGAATCATTTAAACTAAAACCCTTAATCTAATTTCAATTTCACTCTTGATAGTTTTTGCTCATATAGCTGGTCATGAATCAAGAATTAATAGAATGGGGTCAGGTTGGGTGCAATATCAGCATTAACTGTTAGTAATAGTTTATGGTTGTGTGGGACTAGATCAAAATCATCTCTTGTAATATGGAAAACACTGAAACGGAAGATTTATTTTTAAATATAATGGAATTGGTAAAACCCAGTCAATATCTATTACATTCCTAGGATTTCTAGAAGTTGATTATGACTGTAATGGCACATAAAACCCTTTGGCTATGATGATGCCATTGCATAGCTGAATTTTGCTATATTTTCTTCTGTGGAAACTTACTTGAAGGGAGCTGGAATGGCAAATTAAAAAGGTAGCTCAAACCCAGGAGCAGAGCCTGGAGACAGAGAAGGAAATGCAGGGCCTTCCCTTCCCACATCTGCTCCCATCCTACTGTGTCACACTGGCGGTTTCTTTCCTACCTAACCGATGCTTTCACAAGTTGGTCCTTACTGCTAAAGCTAAACTGCAAACCTTCCATGGGGGGATGTTCTCTAACCAATACAAAAGGGAATACACAGTGTCTCAGAACTGGCCTGTGCTCTAAATACTTTGATAAGCACTGATATACCACCAGCACATAACAGCAATTCCACTGACAGCAAAATTATGGACTATTGTGATGACATACCTGTGCTTACAAAACTGCTTTGAATAAATCAAGCCTACAGACTTCAGGCCTCACACTGACATCTGTAAACACAGAATCATGGAATGGTTTGGGTTGGAAGGGACCTTTACAGGTCATGCAGTCCAATCCCTGTGCAGTGAGCAGGGACATCTTCAACTAGATCAGGTTTTTCAGAGCCCCATCCAACCTGACTTTGAAGGTTTCCATGGGTGGGGCACCTACCACATCTCTGGGCAACCTGTTCCAGGGTTTTCACCAATCTCAGCGTAAAAGATTTCTTCCTAATATCTAGTCCAAATCTACTTTCTTTTATTTTAAAACCACTACTCTTTGTCTTATTGCTGCAGGCCCTGCTAAAAAAAGGTTTTCCCTATCTTTCTTATAAGCCCCCTTAAAGTATTGAAAGGCTGCAATAAGGTCTCCTCGGAGTGTTCTCTTCTCCAAGATGAACAGAGCAAGAGAATCCAAGGCTCCAGGCACCAGACAGCTTTTTGCCTGCTAACACACACCCTATTTTTTGCTACAAATACACAAGACATACCCAAGCTGTATTTAAGTGACATGAACAACAGAAAAATAACTGAATTCTTCCAAATAGCACTTCCATAATTGAAGGCACCACCCGCCCTCCAGGGGAGGGAGGGAAATCAACCACCCGACTGCAGGGCTTGTGGCTTTCCGCACAGGAAAGCAAAACAATGATTTTGATCCAAAATAGCAGTTACACAATGAGGACTGGGTTGCATTTTTTTCTTTAACTCATACCACTGCTTTTCAGGGGACAACTCAAAAGCAAACCGAAAAACAAGTGGGCTTCAGGGATGTTCTTTCAGTCTGTTAAGTAGAAAAAAAGAAGAGGGCCGTTTCAGTGGAAGTTAACTGGAAGCTTTAAGGAACGGTGTCAAACTTTGACTCCACAAATGGTGTCAAAACCCTGATGCGGATGGAAATGCAGAACAAAGAAAGACAAAATACTCCTCACATGGATCAGCTTAGTGTCATTTTCACTCAGAAACTCACATTTACTACTCTCTGATCCAGGCGTGGGATGATGTTATTAGCGATACCAAAACTGCTGGCAAATAAACTCTCAAAGACTCATTTTCGAGTTTTAGAAAGCAGCATCATTTATTTCAGTGCTGGGCACTTGAAGGAATGATTTCCATCAATCACACATGACAAGATAAGAGCTGGGGACAGAATGTATTTCCCACTTACATGCATATGTATAAATTTTCCCAGAAATCTTAGGCTTATTCTATTACTTTCCAAGGACTCATTTTAATTTTATTACAAACTTCACAACAGCCCAGTCTCTTCTAACTGGAGCTTTGGAGCCAGTTCTCTGTCTGAATTTGCATTTTAGATAGGGAAAGGCTGCAAACAGGTGATCGTAGAAGGACACACATTTGTTCAGCACGGATCATACTTAACACAAGCTGCTACCATTTGCCTTTGAACAGTGTCTGCCAAAAAGCATTATTTGAAAAAAACTAGCTATCAAGAAAATGTGCTGTCAGAGGGACATTCTGTTTAACTTGCCAAAACCACAGTTACTTAGATGAAACTTCAGCATAAATAATAGTCCACTTTTTGTAATAGTAACTGCTTCTTGTATCAGCAGAAAAGTAGAATGGTTCGGGTTGGAAGGGACCTTAAAAATTACAGTTCCAACCCCGCTGCTATGGGCAAGGATACTTCTCGCTAGGTCAGGTTGCTCATGTCGTGCCTTCCCCCACAAGGCAGCTCCTTTTGGGCCCCTCACTATAAGAAGGACATTGAGGTGCTGGAGCGCGTCCAGAGAAGGGCAACGAAGCTGGTGGAGGGTCCGGAGAACGAGTCTTACGAGGAGTGGCTGAGGGAACTGGGGCTGTTTAGCGTGCAGAAGAGGAGGCTGAAGGGAAGACCTTATCACTGTCTACAACTGCCTGAAAGGAGGTTATAGCACGGGGGGGGGGGGAGGGTTGGTCTCTTCTCCCAGGTGACGGAGTGATGGGACAAGAGGAAATAGCATCGAGCTGCACCAGAAGAGGTTCAGATGAGAAAAAATGTCTTCACTGAAAGGGTGGTCAGGCACTGGCACAGCTGCCCAGGGAGGTGGTTAAGTCACCATCCCTAGAGGGATTCAAAAGACGGGGTCATTCTGGGACATGGTTTAGTAGTGGGGAGGTGCGGTTGGACTCGACGATCTCAAGGGTCTTTTCCAAGCAAGTGGTTCTATGATTCCCTGATTCCTCCTCGGCCAGAGCAGGAGCCAGCCCACACCTCGGAGCTCGGCACTGGCGCCCGCAGCGCCTGAAGGACCGGGGGGACCACAGAGAGCCCCCTCGACACAGCCCGCGCCGCGATTCCCGCCCCGGCACCGCCGCCCCTCACCTTGCCGTACTTCTTGAGCCGCTTCGCGTGGAGCCGCTTCCCGGCGGCGGGCGGCGGGCGCAGCGGCTCGTAGGGCTCGGGCAGGAGGGCGAAGCGCACCCTCCTGCCGCCAGCGCCCTCCTCCTCCTCCTCCTCCTCCCGCGCCGCCGCCCGCGGGGCGCCCGCCCTCACCCCGGCCGCCTCCGCCTCCTCCTCCTCGCCGGGCAGGATGGACACCCGGTCGTCGTTGTCTCGGTCCCCGCGGCGGGAGTACCAGCCCTTCGCCCTAGCTCCCAGCCGCGCTCCCACCGTCATGTTCCCACCAGCCCGTCTGCGAACCCCGCCGGGCGCTGCCCCCCAACCCCACCGCCCGCCCCGCAGGTGTGGCCGGAGCCGCTGCGCCCTCCCCGGGGCGGGACAAGGCGGGGAGCGGCGCCCCAGCCCCTGCGGCCGCCGGACGGGTTCTGCTGGGGGCTGCGGCTCTGCTGAGGAAAAACGTGTCTCTCCTGGCCAGGGGAGCGGGGAGCTGCTGGGGGAAGCGGGGATAGCCCCTCGTCAGCGCAAAGCAGGGCAAGCCTCCAGCTATCCCGCACAAAGGGGAGAGCACCGAGACCTCCGTTTAAAGGCAAAGGTTTTGCCCGGCTGCAGGAGGAGGCTGACACAGCCGCCTGCCTTCGCAGCTACTTGGGCTACTGTTCAACAGCAGCACTTCCCAAGCAGCGTTCGTGGAGCTGCGGTAGGTCGCGAAAAGTAAAGTTGTAAGGGAAGAATTAATACAAATTATTAAACCGGTTGATATTTATCAACATTTGATACATATAAGCAGATGCAAACAAGGGGATAGACTAATCCTTTACTGTGGATTTTCCTTACTGAGGAACAAAGCATTGAGACTGTGTCTCCCCAAGCTGCACCAACACTCAATGAGCAAATCCTGCAACGAGTGCAGTTCTTTGCCCCAGGGACATTTTTTCACCATTGTCACAGCTCCAGCCAGAACGCTGTAAAATGGAGAGCTCGGCCAGTCCTTTGAGCGGTGAAAGGTGGGAGCCAAGTCTCAGATCTGTTGCTACTGGAAAAGTGCCCCGTGTCTTTCCCTGTCACCACTCCGAGCATTGTCAGGTTTTTATTTCTATCTCCAGAAGGTTGAAGTAGAGACTTACACCCGGGACAGGATTTCATGCTTCAAGTACCACTTCCATATGCAAAACAGAGGACATGTGACCCTTGGAGCTGCTTCTTTCCCCTTGCCTACCCACAGGGCCCATTTCTGGGACACCCAGTTCTCTTCTACCGCCTGGAGCCGGGTGCTGAACTTAGCTACATCCTAGAAGGGTAGGTGTGTCCTAAACACTGCGGGGACAGTGAAAAAAAGTAGCACCATAGATGCCCCCTTAAGTACCCGTTTTAACTGTTTTCACATGGCAGAGAGCCTGAAACTGCAAGGTAAAGAAGTTAAATTTTGCCTGCACTGATACATTGCTGTAGCTTTTACCGTGCTACTTCTTTAGGTGGTTTGAAGGACAAAGTATCAGTGATCTGTGAGCAGATGCTGTGTGGGATCTTTAGTCTTGTTAACCTCAAGCCGCCTTGAAAAATTTTAAAAGAAATAAAAATGCATCAAATATTTTTCTGGGGTTTTGAAAAGTGTTTGTGCGTGGGTTTTCTATTTGTAGATCCATTTCTGAATGCATACTTTGCCCCTAAAAAAGAAGTGCAAGGATAGTGACAGATGCTCTCTCTCCTCAGGAGGGACAGGCCTCCCCCACTTCTTCCTTACGAGTTTGTTTCATATCAAAACCCAAACTGTACACCCCCCAATTTACTGTCTCCGTTTGCATGGCCGCAGGGGAACCACAAACTGGTCTAAGAGGCCCAAGGTACTTCTTAGGTGTATGACACTGGGCATCAAGGCTTACGTTCATGGAATTTTGGCTTCATGATACCTAAATGGCATTGATGACACTACTTGGTTCTCAAGTATTATCTTTCATCCCCAGAAGCAGGAGTGAATGTTTATAGATCTTTCATTTACCTACATGTATTTTAATGGTTTAAATTGGACTGTGTGAAAAGGGATTGACTTAGTTTGGAAGTGTCTGTATAACTTAAAGAGAAAAGAAACAAAAACTCCAACAAAAGAGCAGCAATCTAACTGCGTCCCCTCCCCAGGGCCCCTAAAAATGCTGCTAAGAAATTACAATTGAATCTATAATTCCTCTGAAGATCTGACACATCCCTATCCCTTCCTGGAGCTGCAGAAGATGATGTGGCATTTAACTGCCTTTTCGGTATCTCAAGTTAAAGCTATGCTGATAAAACGCCACACTGATCCCCTCCCCTGTGGAAGTCCAACTGCATTTTGGATCCAAGCGTTCTTAACTTACTTTTACCCAAGGAGTAACCTTACATGTGACAGCTACAAGGCAGCCATTGAGGGACCCAAAAGATAGGCATTGAGGATTCTGTATGCAGCACCTCACTGATTTCCATACCAAGTACGCTCTGCTTGCCCATTAAAGCAGCAGTGCTGAAAAAGTTTCTTTCTCAGAGCTTCCCCTCTTATTCCTGCCAGGAACATATCTGGAAAGCCAAATGAGGCATCTGGGCGCAGCTATGCCTTTCACACTCAGATTGTGCCCTCGCTGAAGCACATGCTGTATTTGCTAGGGAGAGCATAAGGTGATTTACTGCTCCTCCTCTTCCAACAAGGCAAAAGGAGGAAGGAGGTGAGCAAGGTTTGGGTATTGGGGCAATTTGACACTGATGGCAGCCACTGGAAATAATACTATTTGCAAGCAGTCCAGATACAGAAACATTAAATGGGCACTCGGGGAGAGTTTCACGGAGAGTTGAACTAAAATTTGTAACCTCTGTCCTCTTGAAATGCTGCCTATGTTTTGTGGAAGATGAACAGATCTCAGGTTACACGAAGCGCTGAACACCAGTGACAATCTAGGGCAAAGTTAGCCGAGTGAAAACGTGGCCTGGAAAGCAGGAAGCGAGCTTAAGGATTTAATCTACCATCTCACAGCATGACCTATATTTTTTCCACTAAACCTTCCAAAAAGGCAAAGGGTTTTGTTTCATGACTCAGTTCATACACGAGCTTGGATTAACATCAGGGTTACATTCCAGTGGTGCATTTTCAAGGACAACTGAACCATTTATCAACAATTATGGGTAAATTGAGGGGACACACAAACCCCTCTTGAGGCTGATTTTTGGTGTATTTCTGGAAAAGCTCCTGGACATCCATTTCCAAGAAGTACTAAAGCTGTCTGGAGAGTGCAGGACCACAGAACTAGTGATGCTAAGCCTGAGTTCACACAATGCAGATGATGGTATCTGTACACATTTAGACTGTTCTCGTATCTGCAGTGATTACTGCGCTTTTATAAAGGGCAAACAACAAGTATTTTAGTATGAGAACTGTTCAAGTAAGTTTTAATAGAGTGCACCAGTGAATCAAGATGACTTGCATCAGATTTTGTTTCAATGAACATCAGATAAAAAAAAAAGGGGCTACAGTTCTTTCTTTCCAAACACCACCCTTTTTCTAAGGCAACAATACACGTCCATTTCCGAACATAACTGTTACAAAGGAAAGCTACATCACAGTACAGTATGTAAAGTCCATCTCAGTCAAGAAACCATTAGAGAATGGCACATTTACTACACTTACAGCCTTCTAACTTAGGGTTACAGAGTTTACCACAGCTTTTTTTTAATTTTTATTTTTTAAAGTGACAATTTCTTAATGAACTTTCTAGTTTTCACAAGAGTGTGCAGATGGGGCCCATATGTTGATATTACAGTAATTACAACATTAAATAACATTGCACAACCAACCTCTATGGTTAATTCAGTACAAAATAACAAGTATTAAAATGTACCAGTACTAGTGGTTTTACATAGTTTATAATCATTAATTATGAAGGAAAAAAATGTGGGGTTTTTTTTCTTCTTTTCTTCTCCGTAGGCAAGTGCCTAATTACAAAGCTGCACATTACAGGCATAATGATGTGGAATAAATACAAGAAATCTGGTAAAATATTAAACACAAACAGGTTACATGGGAACAAACTGTACAACCACAAAAGCATAAATCAACATTTTATCATTATAAACAAGGTATGTTTAGCTGTAAAATATTATGTGGAATTGCATGTACTCTTCGGGGGCACATGTTCCAAAAGCCAAGCTAATTCCTGAGGTGGTATTATTAATTTATACCATTGGTCAACATGTCATGTTATCTTGTGCTATTAAACAGTCCCAATATTAATATATTCCCATAAAATGGAATTTATACTATTCTGAAGGCAGCAAACAAGTGATATTTTATACCATGATATTCAAATTAAATAATTACGATTCTCCATTTTGGTGCTACATTTGTTAATGGGCCATGGGAGTAAGCGCTGTAATTTGCGGACAGAACATCACTCACGCCCGGCTTCTGTTCCCCCACAGCTCTGAGCTGGCCCAAGGCAGAACAAAGTTTTTAAACTGTAAGTCCCAACACTGTAAACATGTTTGTATTTTTCTCTTTCAACTAAACACTGTCCAATAACAAGGATAAGAGCCAAAGATAAGCAGGAACAGTCTCGTGTAGAACAAAAGCTGATTACTCACCGACTTTTGGTTCAGATCATGAATAATCTTTAAATAATTAAAAATGGTCATGCTACAGTTGTGAAAACTATTTTTGTGCATTTGACTCAGGACACAAGTTTTTTAAAAAACGCATGACAGATGTAAGACTTATAAAAACCACCAAAAATGTAAATGATAGGGAAGAACTTTTCCAACTGAAAGCATCAAACATACATTTCTGTGCAGAAATCTAGACAACTATACAAGATCTGAATTTAAGCAGTCATCTTTTTATTATACAACTCTATGAACATAAAATGAACAGAATGCTCTATATACTTACCTGTACATGTGAACATAACTTCTTTAGCTACAGTTATTTAATATAGGTCATACTGGATTTAACTTTACAATTCTGAATAACTATGTATAACCTTATTGCAATAAGGGCATTTTCTACATGGGGAGTTTCACAGGCCAATCACATTAGGCGTAACCAGTACATTCAAAGTGTAGATCATGTATGAATCTTCCCTGATCCCAAAAGATTTAGGTTCTCTTTACAGCTTAAGCTCGTTTGCTATCTTGGATGCAATGTTCTTAAATGCAATAGAAGTCCCAGATATTCTCTTGAAACGAACTCCATTGAGTGACAATCGTGGCAGTTTGCAGACTTCCATCTCCCACTGCACAAGGCTATCTTGTCGTGCATCGCCGTGAACACAGAAGAGCAAAAACCTCTCTTTCTGTTCGTAATCACAGTTATTCGCGTCTAACACTTTCCGAATCTCTCTCATCATATCATTTGGGTCCATAGAACTAGTAGTCTTCATACTCCATGTGAACCGCAAGGAGCGGGGCTTTGAATCTTTGCTATCCTCTTTCTCTCTGTCTTTTGGCTCCCCAGAAGCACTCCTGGAAGAATTGACATACAGGACAGTCAAAATTAAAAGCAGTATAGCCAAGAGAGAGAAGAGAATTATTCCAGAACAGGGGTTTCTAAACTGTGACTGACATACCACTAGTCACGCACAAATTAGTTCCAAGAGTTAGATGGATACTGTTGGAATAGTTGTGCACCATCTCCTATACTCATGTGTGCTTTGGCACAGCACTGGGAGGTGCTGCCAGCACTGGTGCAGCTCCCAGTGGTGGCACACAAGCAAAGCAAGTTTGGAAACCCCTGCTCTAAAACGTTCTGATGACATGTGCAATGGTAACTGCAGCAGACACACGTTACTCCATACTGCTCCAAAGAAAGTGGAATCTATGTAAAAGCATGACTGAAGTTCTGCTGAGTTCATGATCTGGAGCATGCCACACACACCAACAAAACTGAAGTTGAGGGACACAATCCCGAAGCATAAATCATACTGTAAAAGCAGCAGAGGAAGAAACCCCACCCTGCAGTTTACAAGTCTTCAGTTACTTCCCTCCCCTCTTTTCTGCCTTTCCCCCTTTCACATCTATTATATATTTTTGACCTCTCTCTGTAAAAAAACTTCTAACAATGTGCTTTATTTTCTACGATGAAGCAGGATTTTGTGCTGTAATTTGTAAACAGCTTGTTTGTCAAGCAGGTCAGTATACAGCCAGCAGCTTTTTCTCAGAAAAGTGACAGGTAGACACAAAGTATTTTAATTGAACAAAATTTCAAGGGAAGTAATTTCCAATGAATGTCCTTATTTTGATGCTTCCTTTCCAAATAGTTTATTTATTCCATTGTAGAAAGCATTTCGAGAAACAGCACTAATTATTTGCAAGTAATTCTACAGTCAACTATTTCTATTCTTGTCCCAAATACTTAAGATGCTTGAAAACTCCCCATCCGTAACTGGGGAAAGGCGCTGTTCTCATTTTGATAGTCTGTAAAATGTTACTATGCAGAGAGGAGTCAAAACAAGCCATTTTAATTTAACTTTCAGTGTGATCCCCAGAGAACCACATTGATATTGAGGGATAGAGCGTGGCAGGAATAAGATCTCAAATGACTTTTAGCCCCAAACAGACACTGTAGGATGACAATAAGTAGAGGAAGCTAGAGAATGAAAGCAAGAACTGAAAGCAACTTCACACGTCATTTCAATTAACATTTGATTAATATCTTTTCCCTTTCCATGTCAAGAATTCAACAGGTAATAGACTTTGAATTGACAAGGGTTAACGTAGATAAAATGCATTGTGTATTATACAATGTATCCTGTTCAGAATGTGCTTTTTTTTAAATAAACACTTTGTTTTGAAAACTAAGTCAATACTCTCTGTAACTGACCAGTTTAGAATGCAAACTACAATGCCTGTTCATTAGAGAGCATAAAAATAAAAAGTTATGCACTGTGCTAAGCACACCAAAAATGCAGAAACAAATGCTGAAACATGGCAAAAGAGCAGATATACTGGAAAATGAGCACATGAAGGAATGCTTTATTACTAATGAAGCATCTATAGATTTCTGTACAGCCGCTGCCATACAAATTCAATATTTAGCAGTCACCACCTTTTTGTCTGAATGTCACATTTCTCAGTGACATTCATTTCTCAGGGACAACTACAAGGTGTTTACTTCTGGTAAACAGCAGGTTTAGTAATGAACACTAACTGTAGTAAAAATTTAATATAAACAGATATACACAAAGTATTCTACATTTTCCACTGAAACCAAAAGTAAATACCATTTACATACTTATAGCCAAATATGATTTTAAGTGCCTAAATGATTGGTTAACTCCTGCAGAAGGATTTTTTATTCAAAGGAATATGCTTAAATAAGGTTTAATATTAAATACTTCGCAAGAAAGCAAAAGTGAGGGATACAGGACCTCACCAAAACCCCCTCCCCCCAAATAAAACACATCTCTGAAATGCAGGTTATTTAAGCACTATTCTATTTTACATCCTGATTGAAAACCTTTAAGAAACCACTTAAACTTTGATGCGTAAAGACCTAGGAGCGAAGTATTAATAGTGGCTCCTCACCTTGAGGTGTCAGTTCTGCCACTGGCTTCGCCTTCACTTGGATCCCTCAAAACAAAGTTAAGGTTGAGATTCAATGATAAAGGTGAAAAATAAAAGTTAAGAACCTACATCTAGAACAGCGTTACGTTAAATAGCTACTGAACAAAAAAAAGGTAAATCAGTATAATAATGTCAAACCTAATACTGTTTAATAGTATTTTTTTCACAGCTGTAATTTTACTTTCCCTTTATGATACCTTAACTTAATTCAGCTCTGACAGTTTTTTAATGCTTTTTTTTTTTTAAAACTGATGGCAAAATTAACACATTGTTCTCAACCTACTGCAGAGAGAGCAATGACCTCGTGTAATTCCAGCAAGCACAGAGGAGCAGTTGATCAAAGTGGTCCATGGGGGCTCCACTCTGCACCCTTCTGGGCCAGGCTTTTAGATCAGTCCCGAAAGCACTTAGGCACATGCCCATGCTTAAGCACACTCAAATAGTTAAAGTTAAGATGTGCCTAAGAGTTTGCGAGACCAAGTGTTTGCAGCCCAGTTCAGAAAGGTTATTTCAACATCTGCTGAACTTCAAGCAAATCACCTGTTACATTAACATCGATAAGATTACTGGTGAGCTTAAGGTTTAACATTTCTATTTTATCTTACTGAATTAGAGCTGTACTTTACCAAAGAATTGTTTTGTATTATGCCTTTTTAGTCTAAAGCAACTTGAAGAATATCCATAGGTTGTATAAACCACCTAGGTATGTTCCTAGTGCTGCTGTACAAACATTTTTGCACCCAATTTCAAATTAGCTAATTAATGTAATACCTTCAAACACAAATACTTTAGTAACTAACATCAGAGAGGTATCATTCGACACAAATCACTGATACAAAATACTTCAATATCCGATTTATTAAGCATTCTCATTATGCATATTTTAAATACTTACCAGAAAAGGCATTTACCTTTGCCAAAATATAAAGTCAAAGTCTTTCATGACACTTTCTAATAGAAGTATACTTTAAAGCATTATTTCCAGAAGTTAAAAGGCATGCAATTATGTGAGTCAATTAAAAAACAGCAAAAACTACCCCGGACCTCCATCCATGTAACCCCAGCCATTAGAAGTCTCAAACAGCCCAAAGTAAAAAAACAAAACAAAACAAAACAAAAACCCCACAATGAAACATCACAACCTCCCCCACACCAGCAACAAACAAACAAAAAACTTCACTACAAGGTCTTTGCTACAGCAAAATATATTTTTTAGCACCTAGAAATAAGGAAACTGTATGAGTGTTCTGTAGTAAGGATGATTTTTAGACCACATCAATTTAAAATATGTTAATTCTAAATACATAGTTCACAATATTATTTTAATATTGTAGTTTAACATAATGAAAATATTTTTTTATTTGACTCTTCAAAAAATTCAAGATATTGTTCCTTGCAAATAACAATGAGCTACAATGCAAAAAGCCACCCTGTGCTCTTGAAACTTGTTAGTTACTTAAGAGAAAATAACCTTTCTCTTAAGGCACTCAGAAAGCTACCACAGTTGACTAACTGCTGTAACTTTTTTCTTTTTAAAAACAGACAACAGACTCTCCCCCAGCTACGAAAGCACTGGAGAAAACACCAATGCAGGATAATAGTCCTGTATCTTCAGGTTTCTGAAAAAAAGAAAATCATTCACATACAATTTTTTTTTTTACACCATTACAGTAGGTATTACTTAGGTACACACTGACGCTCACTGAGTTAATTCAATTTTAGGAAGAACATCACTGAATTTCCAGCTTTCTCTCCTATTTTCCCTCGTAATATCACCTTACACTATTCATGATATTCAATTACAAACTTTCAACTACTAGCTTAACTTAGCTTTGTGTTTATACTTTTTTGTTTTTACACACAAATGACAGAATTCAGTACATGACTGCATGATTCTGCAAAGAAAACAGAGGCTTCCAAGATATAATTCTGTTATAAAACTGACAATAATGCAGTATGGACACATCCATATGTAGGCTTAAGAACTATAGGTAAATTGCTGTTAGAAAGAGGCAAATTGAAAAATTAAACCCATTTTGGGAAAGCTATCGTGACCGCAAAGTCAACAGTCACTTGACATTGAACAGTATACTTAGGAAAAATACAGAAATGCTCTCTTTCTCAGCATCTCTCCTCACAGTATGTGTCAGCATCACCACAGGAATGAATGCAGGTCCAGGATATGGGGGTTTCTTTTTTCAGAATCCTGAACTTCCATTTGAAAAAAAGTGATGATATCATGAGAGGCCGCATGAAACATTAGTATTTCTGGACATCCAGACTACGTCCCACTTCTAAGCTTCTCACATGTTCACAGATTTTAGAATTCCCTGAAATAATTTTTTAATACCTATTCCCTCTAAACACAGCAATAAAATTGTAAATATAGCCCTTGCAACAAACTGCACCCAGTTAAAGTAAAATATTTTTAATATTAAATAATGACTCATTTTTAGGTCATCGCTTTCAGTATTTCAGTCCATTTGATTTTAACTTCATTGTAGTATCTTTGTGTTTTAGGTGTAAAGCATGAACAAAGAAACCTTTTGAGTAGCATTCTCTTGCTCCTTTATGGTACGGAAGCAGAATAGCTGGTCAAACATAACGGTTATAATATACACAGAGAAGTAAAACGAGGCGGGTTCTGGAAGAAACACACAAAACAAGCAGCATCCTAACTAAATTTACATTTACTTCAGACTTAAACGGGAAATTCTCAATGACTTTGCAATTATGGCCCTAGTTATAGGCTGGGCTTTTTCTTTTTTTTCTCTTAAAAATCGAGGTACTAACCTGCGAACAAACTTGGAAGTTATCTTGCTTATTATACCAGTTGAGGTCCCTCTTCTAGCATGTGCAAAAGCACCGGTTTCATGTGATGGTGAGGCGGGCGGTCCATTGTAAGTGGCATTACGCCGCTCCCTTAGCTGCTCACCATGGAAAGTGCTTCGACTTGAACTCCCCCGAGGAAAGCGGGTTCGGTCTGGAGTGGTAGTGCTAATACTATGAGCAGACGGGGAAGCAGCAGGCACTCTTTGAGTTGCACTGCTGGGAAAACAGAAGCATAAATAAAGAGAAAGACTATGCTACAAAACCTCCTACATGCCAACCATTTCTCACAGATAGGAAAAAACCCCTGCTCCTGATTAATTTTTTAAAAACCTGAAACTGCTATTGATTTGCTTTTATGATTCACGCTTAGAAAAAAATCAAGAGATATCCTCATTGTAAAATCAAATTATCTCAAGTTTTAAGAGCAGTTTAAAAAGTATACATAGATAATAGGACAAAGTAAAAAGGTAGAAAACTCTGTAGCAATTTCTGAAAGTCCCAGCCCTTTTCCAGAAAAATCTGCTTATCAAAACCTTTAACACACAAGCACTCCAAAAACTTAACATATATTTCTTCAGAAGTAATCATCTGGCACAAATAATTGTACAAAGCTATTTGGGCAGTCAATAGTAAGAGCAATCGTACTATCATGTTTTAGACATAAATGAGCCCAGCAATCTACAAACCCAAGAGTTTAACATTTCAGTATTTCACTTGAATTTACAGTGGCCTGTGCCATATGGCCCTGTCTAATTAATTCAGTTAAATTCTTAACTAAAGTTTTCCAGAAGCCCCCCAGGGGCAGGCAGTCAAGGAACTTGAACTGTATGCAAACATGTGATGAACAAAGTCAGGCTTAAATCATCTGTAACACCCTCACGATTTCAGTAAGTTACTGTTTTGAAACAGAATGCAATATGACATTTTTAATAATTACAAACATATCAAAGGATATTATGAACTGAATGACAACATTTTTGAAGTGCACAGCATTAAGGAAATAACCACAAATTTATTACCTTGGTCTGTAACCTTCGGTGCCATCTTTGATGGTTGGCAGTGTAACTTTTATAGGATGCCCAGAGGCAGACATAGACTTTTGATGCCGAGGCCGCGTTGATACAGCAGAAGCTACTGTAGAGCTTGCAGAAGATGTGCTACTCGCAGACATTTCTGTTAGGCTTTACCACAGCAGGATAGGCAGACAAACGAAGAAGGAAAAGAAAGCTTAGTGTAAAACCCCACACCAAACAGGAAAAATAAGAACTAATTTTTTCTTTTAGAACATAGTAAGTGCCATTTAAATAATCAGAAGACAGAGTAACCAAGTTGCCTTAGTCAGCTAAGGGAAAGCATGCAGAATTCTGAGAAAATTATGTTAATCTATAAATCAAACGATCATATATGAAAACTTACACACATATTATTCAAAGTAATGAAGCCTACAGAGAGTACGTGGAAATAGTGAAAAGAAAAGTAAATGAAAAAGCCCGCAAAAGACTCAGCTAGATTGGTTAAACTGACTCGCCTTTTGTGAAGTGAATACCTTATTTTCATTTAAAACTCAAACACCTAAAACTTGAAGCATCTGGAAGTGCTGTCATATTATCACTTGGAAGGGATTGTGTTTTTAAAGGACTAAGTTGTACTTCTCCTCTAGGCTATCGTGGCCAGCACTAGATTGAGCCAACCCTTTCAAAACAGTTCTTTCTAGCAGTACTTTTATTTCTGCTTCAGTTAAGTGGCTAGGAAGAGATGAAAGTAGGAACAAAATCATTGTGTTATTAATTTTTAAAACAAAAGTCAAATGACTTAAGCTAAATTACAGCTTTACCTCTACAAGCATAAAAAAAATGCACTACCCCTCTATTAAAAACAACAGTCCCAAAGCTAAATAATATCAGTAGCAGAGAGGCAGATTTCAGACGAATAATCTGAAGACAAAAGATGTTCAGCTACACCAAATCCAAATTCAACCGCAACACAATGTATTGTAGGAAAGGCACATGTATTAACTGGAAAGAAAATTATTTTCCTTCATTTTTTCAGAATATGCTCAAAGACCTGAGCATATTCACTGCACTCAAAGAAATCAGGATTGTGAATCATGGGTCTTTTCAATAGTACAGAAAAAAATCCAGATATAAGCTGTAAAATGAAAAACTTTGAAATAAAATCCCTTTGTACTGTAGTGGTTTAGGTATTGGATCTATTGGAGCAAAAACTTTATTAATCATTGCAAAATCAGAAAAATTTTAGTATAAATTTTAAATCTAAATCTAAAAAAAGTATGTTATCTTTTTTCTTTTTAAAAAAGGACTGGTACAAACTTGTTCAAATATTTTAAACTATACACAAAAATGGGGAAGACTTCTGAAAACACTAATAATGTGAAATTAAATATTCAAAATTAGTTTTCTGCTTTTTAATGTACCTCTTTACAGTACATTAAATGGCTGTACTTTACATGTTCCATAGCTCATCATTTTACTGCAGATCAACAGCCCTATACCTCTCCTATTTCCAAAATTAAATGCAAATTAAAAAACTCGACACTAAGACAAAAAAGCCCAAAACAAAACTAGTTTACTAGATCATGTTATTTCATGCTAGAGATTTTTTTGTTAATTTTACCTTAAGTGTTTTATTCAAATAGCTTTAAAAAAATCGGTAAGAATAACATAACCATGCTCACAAATATATCGGTGTTGGAAGATAACCCTTGGTAACAAATGTGATCCCATAAGCACAGGCCAAGGCAGATTTACACATTTAGTTATAAATTTAATCACAAACATAGAAACTGCAGGGGAAGATGAGATGAAAACATACACTCATACTTCATGTATTTCAGAACATGCTTCACAACAGTATTGATTAATTGCATCACCTCCTTCTTCAACGCCTCCGTTCTTGTACCCATATTAATAAACAAGAAAAGCTGAAGAATACCTGTTGTCCTTCCCATTCTGTATTGCAGAATAGCGATCTGAAGAACGTTCACAAACGTAAGTGTTCCTTCTTGTCATTCCACTACCAGAAAACACATTATTCTAGAAGAAAAGTAAGACTAAAATCAAATTATTCTACTTAATTCTACTGTATATTATGCTGTACAAAAGCGTAAGCATTGGAAGCAAATCAAAACAGTTTCAGCCATTTATGTATAGTCTAATGTGTTCCAATATAGAAGATTAATCTGTTGACACAAATTATTTACATCACCTACTTTTTTCCAATAGTTCATTCACCATCTCATTACTGTACCATTGAGAGTACACTAAAAGAAAATGAAGAAATTTAATTTTGCTGACACTTGCTTTACTAAGTATTATTATCCAATTCCCATGCACTGTGTTACTGAATTATTAGTCTCTGGGATCAAAGGAACAAACGGGAAAACCAGAGAACACATCTCTCTGGTTGACTGAAAGACTTCCTTGTGTAGATCAAGTTGCTGACTAGAGCTCCAGCCTTTTAGTTTGATGCTCCCTGCCAAAAGAGTTAAAGAGAAAAATAAAAATGTCTATCTGAGTCAGTCAACCTAGAAATTATGCTGTAAATAACATGGCAAACAGGTCTTGTAGCAACAAATACTGATGGGATTTTCTTTGTTACTTATTTCAGTCTGCACATGCTTCCTAAAATATCTACAAATATTCTCCTCTTCCCCCTGCCATGCACAGATTAACTGCTGAAGACTTACTTTCAGTACGTGACATACTGTATTAAAACCCGAGAATTTTAAGAATTGAATTTGGGGTGGGAGAGGTCTGTAAAGTGCTAACATTGCATACTGATGCATGCTGGCAAATAATTTCAAGTATACTAAAATTGGGTGCCGTAGGACATGAACTCTGCAAAATTTACTGTGTGTTTAGGTCTCCCTCATGTGCAACTTTTTGGCATTAGTATCACTCTGGAGAGATTACTGCATAAACTGTTTCACAGCCAATTCATAAGGAAAATTAACAACTGCAGTTAATTGTTTTTGAAATGAAACTCTAAGTTAGACCAATCAGACTGAAGGTGATAAATGTTTTTAAGAAATCCTGTGCTCCCTAACAACGCATCACCTTGAAGGTTACATAGAAGTATTTTGAAATTACCCTCATTAAGTTAGCTTTGTTCATATTAAAAGTTCGAGTTTTAAAAAAACAAATTCACTTTTTCTATGCAAGCTGCTCAATCTTAACTACTGCTGCAATATCAGACAAGATTATTCCTTAATTGTGCCCATCACAAAGGCTTCTAAAGTCCCCAAATAGTAACAGAGCTAAAAATGTACAAATACTGAAGTCGCCATTAGTAAATACATCAATTTCTCATTCCTCATAGCAGAAGATACTCCCTTTAATTAGTTCTCATAAAAGCAGAGAAATGCTTTTGACGTATCAGCCTGTACCATACATGACTAATCAGCTTTGGGGCAATATAGTTTTGGGAAAGTTCAGATACAAAATCTAATCTTAGGAGATTCAAAGCTCCTGCATGCAATCCACATAGCCTTAATTTCAAAGACCCTTTTTTGTGTGTGGAAGAAACTATACAAAATTTGAAGAAAGTGTTTAAAGCATCTGTGGATGTCTTGCAGGCACAGCCTCCAGAACAATAAAAGTTAAATGAACGTCAGCATTTATTTTGTTTCAAGAGAATTCTAGCCAAAACGCATATCATTTTCTCAGAATACCCAAGGTGAGAGCACATAGAATCCCAAAGGACAATTAGAATTTTTGCTGCCTGTGTACTGTACTAAAAAATGGACAGAATTTGTGTTTAATATAGCAGATCTCTTAAACAGCAAAAAGTGTAATCTTAAATTATGATTCATGTGTATTTCTTTTCTCCCCACATGAACTCTTGCTCCCGAGCAGCTGTTTAACCATGACGTAATTTTTCTTCATTATGTATCCTAAACAGTGATAATATTGCAAATGAAGTTTCACAAGACAAAGAAGATGCTTTTCCATTAGGAGAGACACATTCTTCTCTTTGGAACAAATACATCTGAGACAGTAATATGACACTGCTTTACAAAACTACAACTGATATCATGACTGAAGAGATTGCAGATAAATCAGTTCTTAAAAGAAGAACAAGATTGTAACTCGCAACAACAGCCACACACACCAGGGAACAAGTGGATTGTTCCCCCTCACTACACCCTATTTCTGAAGTCTAAAGTGAAGTGCTTTCAGAAAGCTAACCAGACAAGTTTACAGAGAAAGAGTTCATGAGGCATATTGCATACGATTATTCAGAAGAAATCTCCAATTCAGGAAGTTCTTTGACTTGTAGTTAGAAAACCAGAAAAAGAACACTCCCTATTGACTCTGTTCTTATGCTGTTGCCCTAAATATCCACTATTTGTATCTTGACAGATCCTCAGTTTGCCCAAGTGCAGACATTCACACATTTACTGTTACATTAGTGACAGACAAAGTAAAGTTGGGGGGATGGGAAACATTTATTTCAAAAAACATCCACCGCAACCTATTTCTGTCTGCCAGTGTTACCAGAAATTGACTTATCCAGTAACCATTATCCCTATAGTAACCTTATGCTGCAGATTTGGTTTAAAATGGGAAAAGAAATATAACAAGCCAAAAGTGCATGCACTCACACTAGGAACTGTAGTTGATTTCTTTCTTTCTGGACCCACAAGTGGACTTGCAGACATCTCTCCTTTGGACCCCACCGTAGTGTTGCTAAGTTTGCGTGAGACATCCTTGTCCCAGTCTTCTTTCTGTTCACTTTCCACACTATTTGCTTGGGCCCTTTTTGTGTACGACACAGCAGGAGGAATTGAGGGACCAACTGCCAAATAAAAACAGTATTAATAAATATCTAAAAATAATCACTGTGTTTTTTTCTTGGTCAAAACAGTCTAAATATAACTCCACGAGTCCCAAATAAGCACTCAAAGAACTGACTGAAACTCAGCACACATACCAACCTATTAAGTTGAGCTTTGACAGCCTACACTCTTTTTACCCAATCTCTGATCGTTACTATTTTGCAGTTCACAATTAGTTCCAATTTCACATTCAATAGAAGTGCATTTTAATTCTCATTTTGGACCCATGCGATTCGTGCAATATTATGAAAAAAAATTAGAGGATATTTCTCAATATTTTTTTTTGTACTCTTTGGTACATATCTTTTCCTCTAAACACTATGAAAGATGCTTTTCTTCTGAAAACCCTAGAGCTACTTTGTTTAAAATCACATTTATACGTGGAAAAATTACAAGTCTTTCCCCCCTCATCATTCTTTAAAATGTCTTGGGTAAATCATCCCATCAGAATCCTACATTCTTGCCATTACTTCCTAAACAGAAAACATCCTCAACCTCTTATTTAATGAGTCAACCAAGTAACAAGTCCAAAAAATTAAAACCGTAAATCACATTGACCCAAATTTACCATAGAAGCATTCATACAAATAAAAGCATCACAGCAGAGCACGATGAGATACACAACAAATGCACAGAGTGGTGGACCTGCCAGGTTCACAAAACACTGCACATTCAGACTTAAATTGTGTATGTTACTTTACTTGTTGGAATGTCATCCCCACCATGATCACTGAAACGTCGCTGTTTCTGATTAGTTGATATACTCCGCTGGACCTTCAGGTGAGCGGGAGACTGCACAGAACTGTTATTGAGGTCGCTGCTAGGACGAGACCTTTGACTCAAATTGCTGCTGGACAAGGAGTCACCTCCTTCAAACTGTAAAAAATGTTTTTCAAAGCATAAAAAAGGTCAGTATTGCCGGTGCTTCTATGGTATAGTGAGTGAAGAGTTCTAAACAAAGCCATTTGTAAAAAAATTTAGAAATTTATCCAGTTTAATTTTCTTCAAGATAACTTTTATCACTTCATCTGTGTTAAGTGTGCTTTAAAATTACAAAGCTGAAGCTAAAAAGTTAATAAATGCTCAAAATAAAATTAGACTAATCTCAACTGTAACAAACTGTGTTATTTTAAAACCTAAGCTAAAAAATGGCTCCCCCTGCTTTTCTTAAAAAAAAAAGCTTACAGAATTTATAGCTTCAGAACAATTTCAAAATGCACTGAATGAAGTCAGAAGGGGTAAAAAAGCAAGTACTCCAGATTCAAGGATTCTTTATGGCCTTCAACACGTCTTTATAAGGTATGCAACTTAATTGCTGGTTTGTCAATATCTAATAAGCGTTAAGTTGTAAGCAAGAGCAGTGGAAAAGACAAATATCCTCTTCCAAGCAGTTCGAGTCAAAGTAATTTCAGACAGATTTCCTCTATTCTCTGCCATCATGAGGAAATTCTGATTCAGAGATGCCGTAGGAAAGTGCACTCAAGGATGCATGTTTCAGATCTACACTATCTTAGAAATGAAGGAAGACCAATGAAGCAGCAGGAAAAGAAATTCCTCTGAAGAGAAAGCCTTGGTTGGTCTTGACCTGTTTTCTTGGAAAATCACAGAGGTCCCAAACGATCTACAGATCCTTCTAGTTCCAAACCAGTCAAAAGATTTTCTACTGCAAATTTATTTATGACTATAATGCAATTACTTATTAAATAATAAAATAGACTATAATATAGTATACAAATAAGAAAGGACGAGTACATTTCTGATAAACAAACATTAATTAGAAGAATAATTGCTCTAGTCAGATTAACTATTTCAGATTTCAACTGTAAACACACATGACAGAAAGAAGACTAAGCATTTAAGTCACGCCACTTCAGATTAACAGCTACCTTTTAAAAAAAATAATTCAACATATTTACAAGCAAATGTGAAGATGCTATCTATTTCTTCACGTGGGGACTAACAAGACATCCAAGAAGATAAGATGTGAAAGGGGAAGGATAGTATTTTTTTAAAGGATGTTATAATATAATTCACAAAAACACAGCCAAAATACTCAACCCAACAAGATATAAAGACCAAAATAGAAGATATAAATTAATTAGCACTTACTTCAGGTGGTTTTCTACCTAGAAGCAGGTAAGTAGCCATAACTTCATCATACTTCTGGTTTACTAGAGATTCATGGATTTCTTCTCTTGAAAAGCCCATTGTGACCATAATGTCTGAAAGTAAGATATATTAGCAGAATAAATGCTTGAGTTTACTGACATTTTAAGAACAATGAAAACAGAAACACCCGTTATAATTTAAGATTTAACTAGGATTTAACTCAACTACTATCTTTGTTATGCAAAATCAAAAAGGCTACAATTTCACTCTTTCATTGTTATTATCTTCTTGAAAACTCTCAACTACTTTATTCACAGAATCACAGAATGGTAGGGATTGGAAGGACCTTTGGAGGTCATCTAGTCCAACCCCCCTGCTAAATCAAGTTCATCTTCAGCAGATGAACAACAGGTCTTCAATATAGTTCAACATTAAATGTTACTCAAACAAATAAAACCCTGGCAAACAGGAACTACGAAAGGCTACAAGGCCAATGCATTTCCTTTCTCTCACCATGGCAGATAAAAAATCCTTGCCCTCATAGCAAAATCTGCTTCTTTCTGCCTGTTGAATTCTGTAGCCTTATTTGACTTCTGCTGTGCTGGTAGATTCATGTCAGCTCGGCGAAGTCACAAAAGTCATTAGAGGGCATTGCAATGAAATTTCTCATTTAAATAAAAAGAAAACAATCTTATTATACAAGTCAAATTTATCTCAAATTTGATAAAGTTTTAGTTTGAATTACAAGATAAAATTGCCTAGGTGTATCAGGTGCAACATCCTTCTAAAAATCTTACCTATTCTCTTGGTGTCATTAAAATCTGGTTCAGGCTCAGTATATGGCTTTAGTTCTTCTTCTTCATGGCCAACATTCATCCACCGATCCTTCATAATTTGCTAAGAAAAGAGCTTTAGGTCAATATGACATTTACCATACTCTATTAAATCTGTGCTAGCTGACTAGGGAAAGACAACTCAAACTTCATAATAATCTGAATGCTGCTCTTTCCTTCTCACCTCTTCCCTTCACATTTTACTGTTTCTTATTTTATCTTTCACATCCTTTTGTTTCCATTGATTTATTTCCCCCCTACTATTTACCCTTTAAATACAACACTCCCCCTAAAATACTTGAAAAACTACTGAGAGAAAAAACCTGCACTTCCAACACAAAAATCTTTCATTTTGTACCCATCACTTCCACTGTCTGTTCATCTCATCTTGCTGAATGCCTGATGCTCACACCCTAATGTTGGTTAGGATCCCTAGATACCAACTAGATATCTAGATCCTACAATACCAATTCTATCATAAAAATAACTCATGCAACTAATACAGGAAGTGTTCAGAAATCAAGGAATATTTCAGGACTGTGCTAATGTTTTCTACAGTCATTCATTTCAATGCCAACTGGTCATTTTTTCCTATGTATCTTCTCACTGTGCTTGACCTAAATATGTTCACAGTTTGGCTGGAGGGAGAAATGCCTCTTAACTCTCCCTATGCCACACAGATACTTACTTTGTAAATGTCTCCTGCATTCTTTGGAAAATTTTTTTCTGCTGTGGCCTGGATCTTTTTTATGCTTGCAAGATTGATCAGTTGGAATCTCTAACCACCACAATTTCTCCTTAAGGTCATATTTATCTTTAAAACAGCTAAAAACATTTTCCCTCCTACAACAGGCATGCATGCTTCTTTAGGGACAGATGCTAATATTGCTCATTAGATTGACAGGAGAGAGAAACAAGTGCCAGCAAGTCAAGTTTCCCACAGGCTCCAAATATGCCTTGCAAACACCAAATGAAGTTATCTCTCACAAAGAGCAAAAGACTCAATTTTCCACTGATATAACCAAATTATTTGGATGCAGTGCTTCTGCCAAATTACAGACCCAAATAGTGGCATCCTTACAAGAACAATACAGAACTTTGTACTTGGGCCCATTAACATTTGGTTCGAAGTTCTGCCACAGAACTTATTTTTTGGCTTCTGAGGAGGATAAGGGGGATGGGATTGTGAACACATATTGCAATCCTGCATTTCTGGCACACAGAGCGCGAGTCTATTTGACAACAGATTTTGGTTATGTTCTTGTAGCAATATGATAGATTTCACAAAGAATTCTATGCAGCACCTGCAATTACATTTTTTAAAGATGCTGTTATTAAAACTAAAGTTTAAGCATGATGAGGTGTTTAGATCACACTGCTCAAATCCTGTCTCCCTTTCTTGACCCATCTTGAATTAGTAGGCAAACCCAACAATTCCCACTTAGCAGTTTTTTATGTTTCTTCAGTAGGTGGATCTATATAGTTCAATGTAATCTGCTCTAGGTTTCCATCTGTTAAACATTTAAACTTCTCCTAGCTTCTGCCTATTAAATACATGATCTTCTAGGCACAGAGTACAACTCTTAAAACAGGCTCTTAAAATCAAGCATTTTGAAGTAAAAAATGACCCAATCAACATTAGATCTGTCAGAACACAACTGGACTTCCAGTCAACTGATTGAAGAGCAGCAGCCTTGGTCAGGGTATTTAAAGATCAACTCAAACCGAATATCAACCAACTAGATATAATAGTACTCATGAGGTTTCCTTCTATTTTAAGGAAAACTATCTAATAAAAATTTGGCCTGGCTCAAGATCTGTCAGTCTCAAAATTACTTGCTTTACTTTTCTTTGTTAGCATAAATCTGCTCTGTGGGAATTTCATATAGTGTTGCTTTGCAAAGAATTGAAGACTGGAAGGGAAGGAAGAATTTGTTGAACTCCTGGTAGTTAAGAGATCCACATATTTTCTGACAATGCATTTTCCCTGAATCTTCCCATGAAGATTCTGTTTTACAACATTCTTCTGCTTCTAAAATGTTTTCTCTCTGCTGCAACCATGAAAAAGCCTAGACAAACAGTGTGAATAAAAATTTGTCTATTCCTTAACAGAAGAAAACTTCCAGGCCTAACCACATGGTGTTGATCCTGTGTCAGTCTCAGCTTTGATGCTCATGTCACTGACAAACACTCTATTGGGTGACCTGGGAAATTCATGCATGGAAATTGAGTGAGTGTATGGCTGGGACTGAGCAAATATCAACAAGATAAAGCACAAGGAAAACTCTTCACCACCTAAGATGGCACCGTCTTTCTACATTTAGAAACTTCTAATAAATAAATATACACTTTCATTCTAAATACGTATTTTTAGAAGTGTTCAAACAGAAGAAATAGTAATTCTTTCCAAACAACGTACCATAGCATTCTAATTCAAACGTGATTTCAAGAATGTTCATTTTAAAAAACTTTGCCAAGTCTCCTCTCCAAAGGCCTGGTATCATCAGCATTTTGGTACTGGTTCAAGACCCCCTGTCGCACACAATATTTACTTGCTCTTTTCCATACAATCTGACAACTACGCCATTCTACCACTCTCCAGGGACAGGAAAGAATTTTAGAAGAAATAGACAAGACTACAATATTTAGAATGAAAGAGAAATTGAATCTGAAGAAAAACTGCGGCAAATCAGAGGAAAGTTCAGTAAAAAGAGAATCTATTTTCCTAAAACGTAAACACAACACAGGAAAAAGCAATCTTTATCTTCAAATGACTATGCTCTCATCACTCTGTCCTCTAGACAGTGGTAAAGACAATTAATGAATATCAGTAGAGTAGAAGCCACCATTCACTATTCTCTTCAGCACAAACTTTATTCAAGTTAAAATTACTTATAACAAGTCACAAACCAGCATCAGTTTGAAATAAGTTGCATGCAGCCAGAGTTCACTAAATGTGTGTTTCCTTGCACAGGTAGCATCCAGGCCAGGAAGCGTAAATCATGCCACTACAAATAAAAAGCTGCTTAAATGGGATTTATTCCCTAGAACACCATCCACTGCTGCACAAGTATGCACAGAAAGATGAAACAAAGGTCACTGGCGATTAACTCATGCAAATACTATTTTAAAATCATTATATTTATCTTCTGCTCTACTTTCATCTCTATGGTAAGTAGATGTTATTTTAAAAAGTCTCTTTGTTAAAGAATCCACAAAATGGAACAGAGCAGCATTTATAGTGAACTCTACACAAAATATTTGTTAAATACCTACTCCAGAGTTATCCAGAAAGTACATGTCAATACAAAACACTTCAAGAAAGCAGCACCTTAAAAACACTGAACCGTCTAGAAACACTACAAATTATGCACGGCTATTCTTTATATCCCATAAAGAGAAAACCTAATTTACTAAAAACAAACACCCCCCCACTCAGTAGAAATCCTCAAACCAGATTTCAACTGAGGGACACAGCAGGTATTATTATATGCTTAATTTTCCAGCTATTAAGAAACAAAGCTACCAGAAAGGGGAATAGAAAGCACTAAACAGAAATAACTGGCAATTATTAGCTTATCATTCAGAGTTCTTACTGTTTATCTGCACAATGGCACTAAAACAAACAAAAATCCCACAGTTTTCTATCATAGTTACTCATTGCATCTATTCTTTTACAGAAGTCATGCTGGAAATGGTAATTTAAGTCAAAAATGCCTATGGCAGTGCCTACTGCTGGTTTCGTCTTTCTGAAAAACAAGTAGAAGATATTTACAATCTTGTCCTGCTTTCCATACATTTTGAACTACCTCCATTATCTGACCGAAATAAGCAGGAACAGTTTGCACTTCAAAATGCTGTTACAGGACAGTCTTTAGTCAGCTGCAATTAAGGTTAGATTTTCACTCATTAACACTTCCTATTTTCAAGCTGCACTGTTTCTGGGACGTTTCTTCATTTTTTTAACAAGACTTTTGGGCACTCAAAACAGGAAGAAAGCACCTACTATGAAAAATAAAGAAGCTTTAAGCAGTTACTGTATTTTACTCTTTCTTAATTTGAACTCCCTTTTCTTTTTTTCTCAGGATGGAATAACTTACTTCCAAACTGCCTCGTTTTATTGGATTCAGTACTAGTAGCTTCTTAAGTAGATTTTCACAGTCTGTGGACATATAGAATGGAATGCGGTACTTCCCCCTCAGTACTCGCTCCCTCAGTTCCTGTAAAATAAAGTTTTAAAAGGTGAGCCCAGTTATGAAATAGAACATTTAAAGAGAGCAAAAAGCCAAGCTTTCATACTGTAATCATACCTTTAGATTCTGACCATCAAATGGCAATGATCCGCTTACTAGTGTGTACAAAATCACCCCAAGGCTCCACACATCCACTTCAGGACCATCATATTTCTTTCCTTGGAAAAGTTCAGGAGCAGCATAAGGTGGGCTTCCACAAAATGTGTCCAGTTTATTACCGACTGTAAATTCATTACTAAAACCAAAATCTGCAATTTTAATGTTCATGTCTGCATCAAGTAGAAGGTTTTCTGCCTAAGAAAAAAATAAGAGGTGAATGTAAGTATATAAGTATAGTATATAAGATCAATATAGTACAGAATTTATGAATAAATGCAAAAAAAGTCTTCTAAAATGGTTCACCATCTGTGTCTTTCTTGAAGAAAAAAAGAAACTAATCCCCTTGAATACATCACAAAGGTTGAAAAACGACTATGTTTATGTGAGAACATAACTGTTAAAAGCAGCTAAACATTCTTCAAAGTCAGCTAGTGAATCACGTATGAAGATTCTTTTCTGGAAGAAGTAACTTAGTTTAGCTTTAAATTGAAGAGTCCAGACATCATCTCAGAATAGCAGTTTCAGCTTTTGACAGGTTCATGCCAACTTCTGACGCCAAGAAGCATAAATCTAATCCCAGACATCATTTACCATTTTGGTGGAGTAAATGTTAGAAGGTATTTAAAACTTTAAAGGATCATTTCTGCTTACAAGATGAAACGCTTCAAGCTACATATCATATCTCAGCATTCTGCACCTACATATCACACCTCAGCATTCTGCACCAAAAAAACCCTCCTCCTTTCATTATTAGCATTTGCTTTAGCAATAACACCAAGGTCTTTATACACTTAAGTATTACATCACGTATGAAAAAAATGCATTTATTTTACATCTAAGAGAACTAATGCCTGTGCAGCAATGATCACGTGAATGCAATGCATCACTTACACAGATGCAAATATTCAGGAACTTGGGAGAGTCAGTAAACCACATCTAATACTTACTATCACAAGTAGGTGAGAAGATAATTAGTATTTCTCTAATTTGTTCCTTTTAGATCACTAGAAAAAATACATTGCATTTCTTAAAATGTAAAGATGCTGTGCAAGGAGTGCAGCAGCACTGAGAAATGTTTACTCATCTAACTGGGTCTTGACTCCTCATTGCGTATCAGCAACACAGGAGCAGCACTGGGGAGTGCACAGACCCTTCTACTAACAGACAAGCAATAGCCAGAACAGAGGATTCACTTAATTGCCAAACATCAGTTTTACAGCGAACAGACATCTCTCAGAATTGAGTTCAGCAAATAAAAGAAAAGGTCTTAGCTCAGCATCAGAGAGGCAGCAATCAGTTTGTCAGTTGCTTTCACTAGAAGGGTAAACATGATTTTGTTTGGCTTTGTTTCTTGGTTCTGTTTTATTTTTAATAATTTCATTTGCACTCAGTGAAAAGGAGACAATTAACTACCAGTATATGGAGCCAAAAGCAGTGAAACAGAATTTAGTCTTTATTAGGAATAAAACACAGCCCATTTTTACAAACTAACTATCCTGGAAAAGATTTTATTTTCCCAATTCATTGTCTGTAATCTCAGCTGGTTCCAGCTGATGTGCCTGCAGACAGACTCACAGAGATATTTTCCAGCTTTGACAGCCTTCTACATTACTGCACAAAGACTTCATTTTCCTTGTGGTGAAAACATTACTATGTGTGCAGCTGCTCTGCGATTACAATAGTCCTAGTTCAACAGTACTCTGCTACCCAAGTACCCCATGCTTTTATGTTCCTTACTTCAAACAAAAACACCAAAAGCGCCTTTTTAATGTGCCAAATAGAAAGACGATGCTATTATTGGTTACGTATTCAGAGCAAAAAGTATTAACAGCCACTGAAAAGGTAAGATAAGTTCTGTGCATCACAGGATGAACAAAGTTGGAACTGATTACAGCCCTTTCTATGTAAGCTGTTTATGATGACAGAAAATTAAAAGGAGACAGTTTAAATACCCATTGGTCTTGTACGCCCTCCTCTTCTGCCAGAACAGCCTGAACCAACTTGCACATTTTCTTACACTTCTTCCTAGTTTAGTCTGAAGTAACTTACTTCTGATGGACTGTATCCTTTCTGTCATTAAAGCCAAAAAGTCTTATAAAAAATAGCCAAAGTGGTGCTAGACCTCTGCCTTGTGGTGCTAAAAACGTCAACTGGCCAGTATGCCAATAACACGAAGAAAGTCAATAGAAACAGACGTGAATGCAGATACAGCTCTGAAGTTGCTTCTTCCTTCTTTACAGTTCCATGAGAAGAGTTTTAAGCGAGACAGATGACACATAGCATTTGGAAAGAGGAGACAAAATGAGAACAGTTCCTAAAAGCCATACAGTTTAGCCCTTTTTCTTTTGTGAAATGTATTTTGCATTGGCTAGGCTGACTAAAATGAGTCTAGCGTAACTCCATCGAAGGGAAGATGGAGAGAGAAAAGCAAATAAAGAAATTATTTTGGAGCCTGCCTGCCTGTCTTGCAAATAGGAAGGAGATCAGCAGTAGAGTACTTGTGACAGATGGTAAAAGGGATCTTGTGCGAACACTGCGAAGCAGTTTTGCATAGATCTGTGAGCAATGCAGTGAGCCATACGCACGTTACAGAACTAAGAAATGAATGAGGGGTGGAGGCTGTTCTGGGCACCGAGAGGAAAAGGGAGATGCAGAATGCTAAATAACTGCAGGGGCTAATGCAGTAAGACACAATAACATAGCCAGGCTTAGCAAGCTGGTGCCAGATAAGCACGAGGAGATGGCTGGTTCCCTACACCCAGTCAAGCACAGGGGTGAGACAACTAGGGAAAGTGGCTCATCCAGCCAAGCCAACAGATCCCTAGGTGCAAGCCTTCTGGAAAACTCACCACCACCACCTACATAAAGCTGCAGGGAGCTTGACAAGCATTCACAGGCTCCAAACCTCCACATGAGACTGAGAATTTTTTTTTAAAATCAAGACTTCAACGAGATCCAGCCCTTTCCTTCCTTACATTCTGACTTCAGAGTGCTAGCCAGGCACCTTCAACATACGACAATGGTTCTGGGGCAGGGAGGACTTAACAGAAAAGGATGTATTATCCAGCACCATATGCACATGTAGGAGATAGCAGATTGACAGGTATTAAGAAACAGATTTGAGAGGAAGAGGTTGAGAGCATGCTGTATAAAGATAAAAGATACTGGTGAGAAAACCCATTAGAATTAATTATTCAACCTCAGCTTTTTACAGGTATTTAAATACATTAGTAAAAAAGAATCTATACCAGTGTTTTCCTTGTAAATGCACAAAAACAGAGCAAAAGCACAAGCCAACTTTTAAGCAGGTGAAGATCTTGTGTCCAATTCCCACGATATCTAAACTTGGCACGAAGATGACTTCAGAGTGCATGTTTAGGTTTTATTTGCAATTACTTAACTCTTTACCATGGTCTGGTATGTTTATAGAGATAGATTTCTAGAAAGCATCAAAAAAGAAGTTCAATTAATTTCTGTTTAACTTGGGATTTATTTTTCTGTCCAAATTCAACACTAGAATACAAACCAGAAGTTCAAACAGATTGAAAACCTATCATTTCTTATGAATCACTAAGCAAAAAAGTGTTTTATATACCTTGCAATATATTTTAACTGAAAATATTTTAATTAAGTAGAGCTGAGTGGTGTCATTGAACTTTTGCAGCTTCAGTGTGTAGACATCTGCACGCCAGCAGGTATTACTCATTGGAAAGCATGTCTTTTCCTTAAAGCCAAAACTGGAATGAAAATAACACATGTTCTATTCTTGTCTTTCCCTTGTTCCAACAGGTAAGTTACATTATTTTTGAGCTTCAGAAAACTGAGGTTAAAATACAAGCGATAGTTCCCTTATTCATGTATTTGAGGCAATCAGAGTCAGAGGTAAGGACAACTATATAGAATGAAATTAAATCTATAATTTCAACCAGCAAATGAAAAATAACAGCCTACCTTTAGATCACGATGAACTATGCATTTCTGATGACAGTACTGCACAGCAGACACAATCTGAAATACCAAGATAATCAGTGAAGTAGTTTATTTCAATCTCAGCATAAGGGTTCATATACAGTTCAGTAATTTCAGCTCCTGATATGACTCAGTAGAACATAACTAATTAATAAATAAAATATTAATTTTAGAAAATATTCATGTAATCTCCTCAAGGTAATAGGAGAAAAACATATTTCAAATGCAGATCGTCTAAGAGCAATAGCTATAAAAGGAAATTTTTCTAGCCCTCAACCTAATAGATGGATTTTGTCCCCTGAAATATTTGCAGCATCTCTGCAATTCACCCCAACAGAACAGTTCAACATTTTCTAATCTTTTACACATGTATAACGAACAAAAAGTCTGAAATAGCAAGTTAAAAGCAGTTTCTTTACATATTAATTATACACCTTAATTCTGAAAAAATACCAAATTTCGTTTATTTAGCTAATTAAAGCTTTTCACAAAATGATGACTAAAAAGAGGGTAAGAAAAAGATTAAGATGAGAAAGATTGCAATAAGAATACAAAAACCTGATACAGAATATCCTTCATACAAAAGAGTGTGACATGACACAGCAATACATGTCATCATATCAACATCTCTAGATAGAACAACTGTTAATTTCTAAAATTTTCAGAAAAGGATTAAAACATCAAGTGAGTCACAAGAAAAAATGTGGCTCTTAGAAACATCCACGAAAAAAATGTAAAACCATCTTACTATTTTTAGATAGTATGTAGGAAGCAGATACTTTTCTCTTCAGGCATTTTTTCCACTCCAGTTTTAATAAACATTATCACAACAATGAATTTTTTTTAAGTAAAAGAAGCATGTTCACACTCATGTCTATCTGAAAACACCATAAATAGTAACAAAAGAAAGAGTGAATGTTACTTTCATACCTGCCTGAATTTTGCACGAGCCTCTTTCTCTTTCATTCTTCCATGTGCAACTAGGTAGTCAAACACTTCTCCTGACCATGACAAGGACAAAACGTCAATCCTATTGCCCAGGGTTCATTTTTAACTCTCTTGCACAAACAAATCATGCTTGAAAACAATGCCACCACTACCACCCCCAGCCCCTTGCTTCTTCAAGGGCAAGGAAACAGAAGGAGACAGGAAAAAATCCTTTTCACTGTTTGCACTGGATTTCATTTTTCAGAAATGTTGTAGTTACAAAATATAAAGAACCCTTCATATTATGGCTTCTTCAATTATTAAAATAAATTTACTTAAAAACTTTGACACAAACAAGTTTACTTCAATAATGAAAACATTCATATTGTATGTAAGACACAGGGGGGAACAAGCAACTTATATACTAGATTTGTTTCGCCTATTTCAAGCAGCTTCACTTAAGAGTATCTGTATTACTTCTGTTTTTTCCTTCTTGTTGTTTTTCTAATAAAGCTGCTCAAATGCCTTTCAGATGTCTTTGCACTGTCTGATGAGCAATCTTTCCTACCTGGTTACTAGCCCTATGCTGGATTCCTTCGCACGTTCAAACGTTTCCCACTAAGATACTAAGCAGCATCTCAAGCAGACACCCACCATCCCTGATCCTGCTGGTCCCCTTTCCTGTATTCCTTATTCCCATCCCCCAGATCTGCCTCTCCAAGTGCTTTGGCACACATTTTCAAGATAAAATGAGGTACTAGTGCTTGCCTAAATATAGCAGATAAATACTGAGTCAAGTTTTTGTCAGAATCAGCACCAGGTTATCTCCTGATATTCCAGCACAAACCGCAGAACTGTAACTACCCTTAAGCACAAACCTAACAGATTACTTCACAGAACATGATACAAGCAAGAAATTCTGCCCTGGGAGGTCTGTTAGGACTGCTGTGAAAGCCAGATTGAAATGACGCATTAGCCATAAAACCCTTAAAATGTCTCTAGGCATGCAACCGGCATGGTTTTCCATATTTCAGTTTATCTTTTAAGCAGAATTAGGAATCCACTTACCCCCACTGGCATATTCCATTACCAAATACAATGTCTTTTCAGTTTCAATAACTTCAAATAATTTTACTGCAAGAAAAATGAATGAGAGATTGCAGCAGGGAGCAAAAGCACAACACAAAACATTATACTCACAAAGAGAGTATGATTTATGGCCAGTGATAACATTAAAACATGAAAATTTTATATCCTTTAGGTTAGCACTCTTTTGGTGGGGAAAGAAGTAAAGTTAATTTCTAAATCACAGTTGACAATAAAGCATATTAATTCACAATTTTCTCAGAAATTTATGCACACTGTACAAATGTGTTCATGCTAAAATTAGTGTTTAGTTTGACACAGACATTTTAAAGATCATACAAACCTTTCCTGTTTCACTAGTAAACTGCCTCCAGTTAGAAATCTGACATTCTGACCAACAGAAAATCAAGTGGATACCAGACACATTAAGTCTGAAAGACCTTCCTCAGATTGTAACAATAATGACTCATTTAAAACAAACACACTCCCCCCCCCACCCCCAAGAAAACAAAACCCAGCAGAAGCTAAGAATGCTGGAAAAGCAACAAACAATTCACAGGATGAGAAGGGAGTGCCTAGCATGTAATAACTTGTACACCTTGTCCGTACCTTGCATGCAACAAGCCCTCTGGCCGATTCAGGACCATTAACTGTCTCTGGAACAAGACTGTCCAGCCCTCCTCAGCCAGAAGAATTGTCATCACAAAGTAGGGCCCTGAAGCTGTGGGATAGGTCAAAGAACTAAAGCAGAAAGGGAAAATTACATACTTTTTAATTCTAATTTTCTGGAAATATCAGTCAGCGGCAGACTTTCCTAGATTGAACTAATAAGAGTTTTCCTACTTTTATCTAAGAAACTCATGCTTTTTGGTCTCAATGGTAATTTCAATAGAATAGGGGAACTGGGGCCCTCAATAGACCTGAGTGCTCAGTATCTCCTTTGTTTTAAGGCTTTCCTGGACTGAGCAGTTTATCTCCTCAGAGCACAATTTTTGTTTCAAGCTGAGTCAATAAAGGAGGTGAGACACGAAGCACTTACTGAATGCTCACTGTCCTATTATGTCAATAAAGTTTAATGAAGAAGAGCATAGCAGTAAAGTAGAGAGAGTTAAATGTAAACAGTATAATAAGAAGTTTTTGGAAATGCAGGGCTCCTACCAATATTGGGATGATTCAGTATCTTCATTATTCGTACTTCTCGAAACAACTGTCAAGGAAGCAAGACAATTTTCTTAGACTGTATTCATTAGGAGAAAGTTATGCAAGATATGCAAATCTGGATGGCAAAAAGGAGAAGCAGAAGCCACAGAAAACAGCATTAGCATAAAATATAAATATAGTGCAGTGAACACCAAAAAACATAATCTACATCTTATTCATTACATAAAAATAATGACAACCAACTACATATCAAAAGCAGACTATTTTTTAAGCTTTATACAAACACAGCTAAGTTTTATGGCCCTTTCTGGAGCTTCACACTGACAAAACCCAACAGATTATTTATACAAGTCTTTGTTATCTCTTTGCTCTGATTTCTTTGGTGACTGGCAAGCTCAGCTAACTACCCTGAATGGATACATAACCATGGGTGCAAATACAATATGTAGTACTATAAAGAAGTCAAAACACAGGCGCTAAAATGGAATTACAATAGACATGAGGAATCCTGACATCTCCCAGTCCTGCGGCTCCACAGAGGTGAAGTGGGCAAGTTTCCTTTTATCACAACTATAAAGTTTTACAGTGGGTCATGAACAGTGATGGCCCCTCTCCCCTAGCAAGAACTGAAGGTTTCTGATTGAAAGTCTGTTTTATGATCCTAAGTCACATAATTTAAAAAAAACTGGACTTACAGCCCTAAGTGTATATAAGACAACGGTGGGTTTACCTTTTTCTAAAAAACAGAAACAAGAAGCCTTTACTCTTAAATTTCTAGTATTCATGGGTTTATGGATTAAATAAGAGGTGAAGCAAGACTAACCTAAGGGCTCAAAGGCAATAACGTAAATGAAAGGAATCCAAAATGACTACATACTTCTGCTACTCTGTAACTGAGGCTGTTAAGCTTGCACTGTTTTACTTCAGGTGAACAGCACATCCTCATCGTTGAACCTCTTTACCATGCTGCACACTCTTTAGTGTGCATATTAGCCTATATTAGGCTGAATTCACGGGCTTCAGTGTAATGCTTTGACATTTTGGAAACATCTTGGCACTACAGTCCTCCTTACAGAGAAACTTCTCTCAGCGCAAAAGTGCATTGTCGCTGTTTTGCTTGTCTGATGTCTCAGAGGACATCTCTCCCTCTATTTTCAAAATCAGATTCATTTGTCCAGATGCTACCTTTGTAAAAGAATACAACGATGCAAACCAGTCACCAAACACCTCCTCAAAAGAGCATCACTTTAGCTTCTATTTTATGATGGTGGAGACTGCAAGCTACGAAACATTCAAATTCTTTTACTTAGACAACACTGATTTTTTTTTTACTCCATTTGTGCAACTTAATCACATTTCTAAAATCCTGCATTTATTCTGCAAGTTAAGACCATAGAGCAACATCTCTTCGAAATTTATCTTTTAATCAAGTAATATTATAGCAGATTTATATTTACATTATTTATGTCTCAGTGACATTCTAAGTATTTCAAGCCTTGTAATTGCCTTAAAATTTAAGCCTTATCACTTGCCTTATAATTGCCATTTAAAAAATACCAGAAGGAAGCAAATACTATAAAAGCATTTCTCTGAGAAAACACGAACGATGCCGTTGTGTTCAAAATGTAATATATAGGTAAGTAATTCTATGCACTAGAATTAACGTTGGCAAATATTTTTGTATCCTCATAAAAACAGTTATTCCCATGAAAAAACCACCATAATAGACTGTTCTTTGTGCATTTTTTTGTTTTCCTAAGTATCTGAATTTGTTGCACAAGAAGGTTTCTCAACTGAATCACTACTAATTAGTCAGAAGCTAAGAAGTCTAAATCAATAGATGGTACAGCTTCAGAAGAACTCCTGAGCAGCTATGTGGAAAACTGCAATTCCTGCCAGAAGACTGGAAAGATGTTTCATGACTCAATAGGATTAATGCTGGTATAAAAGTTCCAGCAATGAACGCATGTCTTCATAAGAAGGATTTAAATGCTTGACTTGTATAAAATAATTTCAAATCTACAAGAAAAGATCACTAAGAAACACAATTTTACATGTAACATGAAGCACACAGGAATTGCAAAAAACGGTGTGTATTTTTCTAAACCTCGTGGGAGTATTGAATAGAAGCTTACTAATTGGTTTAAGATTCAAATTGAATTCACAGTGACACGAAATTTTGTTCCACATAGTATGTAATTTTTCTCACCAAAAAGGAAAAAGTCTATTGATAATGGACATAAAAGTCTATTTTCCTCATGACAGACTATTACTGACCTCTAGCCTGATGCAGATACTTTGGTACATGAAAGAACATTTACTTACTCCAGTTCTTAACAGAAGATATCACCAAAATCCAAATATGCGCTTGGTTTTTTTCTATACAAATGGCAATAATTTTTTACATAATTTTGTATTATGTATCTTGTTCAACAAACATTTTTCATAAAATGGAAGCATACGTTCTCATACAAAAGCAGGTACACAGTCAGAGTAGTTACCAAGTTACCAAGCATACCAAGAGGAAGCAGTCACAACCTTTTGGAAGAAAGCAGCTCTTATGGCAAATTCTAAATGAACTCAAAGTCATGAGGTGAATCTGGGTATTTTCTTGCTAGTTGGCATCTCTGAGGTGACAGACTAGTCTGGAGATTTTGACTCAAGTGCATTTTAATGTTGGTTGAAATACATTTGCATGCTCAGAGCAAGAACTGGACAAGCTTGAAGAGTTGGAAGTTAACTTAGGCGACGCTCATCAGACAAACCACACCAAGTGTAAGTTGAATGGAAACTATTTTATTTTACAGACAGTATTTTACAGATAGTGTCGGCCTCCCTACAAATATATGAGAGCAGGTAAACAGAAATCAGCATAGTAAGAATTGAAAGAATAGTTGAAATCTTGGAATCTACCTGCAGCCAGCCCTTGTTCTTGTGGAGGACTTCAACTTACCAGACGTCTGCTAGAAACAGCTAGAAAACATGGCAAAGAGGCAACAGTCTAGGAGGTTCCTGGAATGTGCAGAAGGTAACTTCCTGACAGAGCTGGTAAGCAAGCCTACCAGGGGAGATGCCTTGCTTCACCTCCTGCTGTTTACAAACAAGAAAGGACTGACAGGAGATGTGGTGGTCAGAGGCCATCTTGGGCTTAGCAATCATAAAAGATAAGAGTTCTTGATTTTTGGTGAAGTAAGGAGGGCTGTCTGCAAAACCACTACCACAGACTACCATACGGCAGACTTCGGCTGGTTCAGGACACTGATTGAGAGAGTTACCTGGGAAACAGTCCTGAAGGGCACAGGGGTCCAGAGACGCTGGATGTTCAAGGATGAAGTCTTAGGTGCAGGAGCAGGTTGTCCCCCTGCACCATAAGATGAACCAGCAGGGAAGGCGACTGTCCTGGCTGAACAGCAAGCTTTTGCTGGGACTTAGGAAAAGGGAGAGCTCACCACTCTTGGAAGAAGGGGCAGGCAACTCAAAAATAATACAGGGATCTTGTGAGGTCAGAAAGAATGAGAAAGGCAAAAGAGCAGCTAGAACTCAATCTGGCCACTGTTGTTAAGAGATAACAAAGAATGTTTTTACAAATACATTAACAACAAAAAGAGAGCCAAGGAGAATCACCAGCCTTTACTGAATGCAGGGAAACATTGCCACCAATGATCTGGATGAGGGGATTGAGAGCTCCGTCAGTAGGTTTGCAGATGACACCAGACTGCAAAGGAGTGTTGATCTGCTTTAAGGAAGGAAGGCTCTGTAGAGGAATCTGGACAGGCTGGATCAGTGGGTGGAGGTCAATTATAAGGAGGTTTAACAAGGCCAAGTGCTGGGTCCTGCACTGCAGTCACAACAACCCCATGCAAGTTTAAAGGCTTGGGGAAGAATGGCTGGATAGCTAACTGGAGGAAAAGGACCTGGGGGTGTAGTTCTCAGCCAGTTGAACAGCAGTGTGCCCAGGTGGACAAAATGGACAACAGCATCCTGGTTTGTATCAGAAGTAGGGAAGTGATTGTGCCCCTGTGCTCTGCACCGGTGATGCTGCATCTCGAATCCTGTGTTCAGTTTTGGGGCCCTCACTTACAAGAAGGACATTGAGCTGCTGCAGCATGTGCAAAGAAGGGCACCAAAGCTGGTGAAGGGTCTGGAGAACAAGTCTTATGAGGAGCAGCTGAGGGAACTGGAGTTGTTCAGTCTGGAGAAGAGGAGGCTGAAAGGAGACCTTATCACTGTCTACAACTGCCTAAAAGGAGGTTGTAATGAGGTGGGTGTTGCTCTCTTCTCCCAAGTGACACGTGATGGAATAACCTCAAGTTGCATCAGAGGAGGTTTAGATTAGATATTAAGAAAAAATTTTTTTCCAAGAGTGCCAAAGCACTGAAACAGGTTGCCCAGGGAACTGGAGGAGTCAGCATCCCTGGAGGTGTTCAAAAAACACTTCAGGACATGGTTTAAAAGGTGTGGTAGTGTTGTACTGATAGTTGGATTTGATGATCTTAGAGCTCCTTTCCAACCATAATGATTAAATGATTCTATGGTTATCTTGCAGAGCAACTCTGCCTTCCAGAGAGCACTATTTTGGGATAACATCCCCCTGCTTCCTGTAGAAGTATGCTGGTAGTTAACACTACTTATGCCAGTATCTATGTATTTACAAGCAGAGATATCTTTAAACAATAAGAACTACAGCCCTCAATAACACCTAGGATATCTCTTAATGCAAAGGAAGAGATGCATTAAAGTAACGAGACCATAGTTATTTCCTACAAAGCCAAATTGATTAAATTCATAGAAATTTGGGCAGAACACTGAGATTAGTTCTCCTTTCATGGCAAGGCACAGTGTAGGATTATATAATGTTCTGTTTTACTGACAAAAATAGCACTTTCAGAATTTGTGCCTATCTCTATTTTCTTGAGCAGCAGCGTACTGCTCACTCAGAAGGTTCAAGTGCTCCCCAACTTCTCTCCACCCAGCTCACCACACATCTCTATGATCACTCTTTATTCTCAAAGTCCTATCATTCAAAAAAGCTCTTAAACAAGCATCTACTTGTTGCAAACAGGTTGTAGCCTCAATAGCTTCAGGTATAGAAGACAGCCCACATTATACTCAAATTTGTAGAACTTGTACACACCTATGGAAAAAGCACAAGGCTTGAAAACTCAATTCCTGCTTTTCCAGTTTCATTTTTCAGGGCACAGATTGCAGAAAGCACAAAGATCTTCTGTTAACCATTGCTAAACCTTCTACTTGCTGTCAGGCTGACATCTATCTTTAAGATTTACTATTTTAAATCTCTACAATCAAACTAAAACTCTTCAGTTAACCAAGGTTTTTTCTTGCTTTAAAAGATGTGTTTGAATGCTTCTCTAGTTTCTATATCATCACCAAGAAGGGATGCTGCAAAAACCCCATAGCTTTCAATAGTTAATATATTGAAATTGTTCCAAATCTACTATTTCTTTACTTCTGTTCTGCTTTTAACAGAAAGAACCTGAATTTGAGACTTTAGATATGTTTAAAGAGTAAAAAGATGACCACTGTCCCTTAAAACCAGAAAATCTGACATGCCATTTGCTAATCAAACCAATTAGGATTAAAAGCTCCTTCTGCTCCACTAGCAGTTTGCAGAATCGCAACGGGATGCTATTTCAGAAACATCGCTAGTGAAGCCAGTACAAGAAGACACTTTCAATATAGCAGACAGGCAGAAAATAGAACAGCTATTTTGGTATAAATTCTAGTTATGATGAAATGCAAATACTTAACATTTGGGAGCAAATTACAATCATGACAGTGGAAAAAGCTAAGTCAGCACAATCTGTTACTATCAAGACAGCAGGTTCACAATAAAGCCAGCTTCGTCTTCTAAACAGTTGCTCACTGAGTAAGATGGGAAGCACACACTGAACAAACTGAAAACAAAAGGCAATGACCTTTGCTCAACATTATTGAATGTACTTAAAGAGGTAGAGGTCCCGAAGCAAAAAATACATTATAAATTAAGACTACTACACTGCCTATGCACAAGGATGCAAAATTAAAAATTCACAAGGTCAGCTTACTTTTGTCATCTCTCCCCACTTAAGTTAAAATAACTATGCCTGCAGAGTACCCTGTTCAACAACATTGGAGAGTGGCCAAGTGCAAACTTAACACTTTCTCTGCTTTTATACCCAAGACTAACTGCAGACACAGCTTGTTGACATTTCAGCAACTGAAATATGTGCTCGAATATTTATGTTTACAAAACAACAGTGCATGAGAAACTATGATAGCTCAATACTTTTTACTCAAATCAGGTCAACAGCAAACATTAGACATTAGAAGGAAAACTTCATACTAACAAATTATCACATTTTCCAGTATAAACAGAATAGGTATGGGATAAATATTTCCAGAAATTATTGAGGAAGAATGGGATTGTTGTTAAATCACTACATCTGACTTCAGTCTTCTGATATAAACTGCTTCTAACAGTATCTGAAAACATTTCTCTTATCAACTTCCCACTCAAACCCCAAGTAATAGCAGCAATGTCCTATCATACCAATGTTTTGTGTACTACTTGTGCAAGTGTGACAGCATCTTGAGTAGGCTATAAAAGTTTCATTTATATTTGAAATGATTTTTAACCAATTATTGAATATTTTTGTATGTAATACAACTTACTTATCATTAAAACAATTATCCCAGAATTGTTTCTCGTGCTTAGTTTTCCAGAAATCATTAATGTTTTTTACCCTCTCATTGTTAAACAATAAGGCAAACTCATCTAGCTCTCCAATTGTAAATACCAAGCTAGGTAGGAAACAAGCTATGTGAGCAGCACAGGATTTCCCCAATATGTTCAGTCACATACCGCTTCTGCAGGTCCCTCTTCACTAGCTCAAATATTAGCAAAGAGATTTGCTTAATACAGGATCTAGGACTTAAGGACAGCAAAGCTTTTGCACAGATTCTGCACAGCAGGCTGAATTAAAAAAAAATCCCGAAGAACCCATACTCTAATAAAAATACCAAAGAAGAAAAATTAAAGCAAATAAATCAAAGAATTGAAAGAAATCAAAAGAAATAAGAGTAAAGTTATTTATAACTTCCCATAACCAAGGTTACAGAATAAAACGTAAGAGCGACCAAAGATAAAAGACCAGCAATAAATCCTAGCCTCTTTCTCTCATTCTAGAGCTAAGGACAGCAGCAGTCTAGTACATGTAAACAAAAAGTACCCTGGATTTTTATAATGAGTAATCTCCAGCATGACTACTTTTCAGTGCTTCAGCCAAAACCAAACACATGTATAGTTAAATAGTAAAAAATCCCAAACCAAACAAAAAAACCCCAAAGTTTTGTTAAAACACATCACAATTGTTATGAAGGACTTCTGAATTTCTATCTACAGGGACAAACAAACAAGAACCTTCTGATTATGTCGTCATTTTGTCAATTCCATACACAAAATGTAACTGACAGAATTCTCGAGTTTAACAAATATTTTATTAACATTGAGAGAATATAAAAACAAATGCAGAAGTAAAAAATATTAAAGACAAAAATTGGCACTAAGTCCACAATCACTACACTAAAGAAAAATCCAAGAGAAATAACACTCCTTACATTGCATCTTATTTTAGTATATAGACAAATTACTTCTGTACCTAATTAGATACACATTTTATTGTTAGATGGGGTAAAGCTGGAGGATGAAGGAAGAGCAAAGCAGCCACGTGTAGACAGGAACAGACAGAGTAACTGCCCTTACACAAACTGTGCATGCACATTATAGCAAGGACATTAGGATGCCACTGTCTCCCAAGGTCATACATACACAAGGATGTTTGTTTAGCAAGATAAAGGAACGAAATATTTTTCTCAAGTAAATAAAAGATCACAGTTCAACTGTTTCTAGTGTTTCAGATGTTATGGTATATTCTTACCTTTTGCAGACTAGTAGGATTTAGCTGAGTTTTATCTATTATTTTCACAGCAACCTTGGGAAAAAAAGCAATGATGGATTATTAAATTCAGAAAAATATTGGAACAAAAAACACACCGCATCTCTGCAAGCAAAAGCATAGATGTGCCTATATAACATGGATATGTCTGCTTTTATGTATTTCATCAAGCAAAGCTTCCTCACCTGTTAGGATCTACCAGCAGGAGCTTAGAATTTCACAGCCAGATGGTACACCAAGGAATCAGTTTTATATTTCTCTTAGCATTTGTTATCCTGTTCACTGCAAAACCAGGCCTTCCAAACACAAAACCTATCTATCAATAGATTATAAATATCAATGAAACCTACTTATCAAAAGACTTCTTTCTGGTTTTTGAAATGCCTGAGGCTAAACAGACCCCCTTCCCAGCCCCAAAATACACTTCGATGCACAAACTTTTTGGTATCTTGAACAGGAATTTATACTTTAAAAAAAGGGGTGAGTGCTTAGAGGGAGAAAGCTTTGGCTCCATGGGTAACATTTCCTATATCCTGAAACAGTCTCTTTACATCTTCCTTGATGATGACAAAAACACACTTTCTCTATTCAGAGAGAAAGATAAAAGAGTACCAGAAATACTTACTATAAAGAGAGCCAAAAAGAATATTAAAAAACCCCAAACAGTCAGCTTTTTTTTTTAATCTTTCTTTTTTTGAAAGGCTTACCTCTCTTCCAGTAAGCACATGCCTTGCCAGTTTCACTTTGGCGAAATTTCCTTTTCCTATAGTTTTCAGTAAGCGATAATTTCCAATGTGAGGATGCTCTTCGTTGGTAGATGTAATGGAGTTCCTGCATCGGGGGATGTTTTGTCTGCTACTTGATTTGATAGGCTGGACATGTGTTTCAGTGTATCCATCCACAGAGGTATGCTGGAAGCAGATAAAAGTTAGCAATTTAGCTACTTGGATTTTAGACAGTTGCAGCAGAATCGACCAAAAGCATAAAAAGGTGTAAAGGGGAGTCGCTTATTTGCTTTTACAACATGATTGGTAACTTTGGACGGTAGCCTAAGCAGAACACGCTTTCTTGAGACACACAAATTGAGTCGAAAGAGAAGTCTGCAGAAAGATCTTAACAGCTCCAAAAGTAGAACTAGAGATACCTAGGCAGTAATCAACAAACCATTAGACTTTAATAACCATGCCAAACTACACATTACACCACTACATTGCAAATAAATTCCGCTATTCATAACCAAATTTAGTCTTTTAAAAATATACAGTACAAAAAATATTTGTACTTTGGCATAATTAGAAACAAGGTTTCACTCTTTTTTCTTAGCTTTCTTTACTCAAATAACATAGGAAAAACATTTTTTCAAGTAAGATTTGTTCCCCAAACCCGTTGGCATCTTTTTGTGTTACAGTTCTCATTCAAGTAATGAACAATCTACATATTTAAAAAATAGTGAAATATTCCTATAAAGAAAACTCTATAATATTTCATAAATATATTTTAAATCTAGGAGTCAAGAACTAAAAGGATGTTATTTTTAATGCATGCAAACACATCATCCCACATTAAATGTTAGTCACCAAAATGTGCAGTGCTTCTGTACTCTTTAACTTCCAAGTATAAAAGGGACAAGATACAGATGGGGCTTGGAAACATTCCAAGGAGAAACCAAAATAACAGAAGATGTCAAAGGGGTGTTAAGCATTTCAAATGCTTTCTAACATTAGTGGCAGATGGGTACAAATGTTTAACAGGTAAAATTTAGTCTCTAAACTTTTAAGTTAGAGATTTCAAGGTATGCAAATACCACAGGTAGAAACAGCGTCTTCTCAGATCAGTTTTTAGATTTTGTAAAAAACACTATGCTTACTTCTAGCTCACTCAACTCCTGCGAAGCCTAAAGCACCAACAAAACTCAAGACACCTTAGTATCTTCCCATTATTCACTGCTTCAATTCAAAAGTGGGTGTCTCAACATCCTTGTACAGAGCACCAATCCTGCTTCTTTACAGATCACAAGTTTCTAGGTCTTTTACCTGAAGCTGTAAGCAGAGTCAGAAGGCAGCAGGAGGTTTCACTGTTTCTCCCAATATCCAGCCTAATGTTGGTCTATGCTAATCTCACCTGTCATTCCTTATGCAAGGAATTACTTTCTGACACCAAATGGAATTTAAAGCAGTGCCTCCAAGTTCAGCATGCATTTAATATAGACCGAAGTCAAAACCCTCCTGTTAACACCAGGCTTACAGATAGTCCCACTGAGCCACATGGAGTTATTTTGGGACATAAGCACTAGTGGAATTGGGAAAACTAGCAAACAGCTGCAACACAACCGGAAAAAACAAGGAGTATAAAACAACTAGAATGTTCTTCCCAAATGTAGCACAACTCTGCTTACATCACCTCCAGCATTATTAATTATTCACTACGGCTAGGAGAACGGTCCTAAATATAATTTTCTGTTTGTCTCTTCATTTACCTGAGCCTCTCTGCAAAATACTACTCTACCCTCACTGCTAAACCATTTTCCAAATTACCGCAGAAACAAGCAAGCCAGGTATGTTTAGATTCTGCATATCAGACAAATTTATTCAACTATGAAATAACATGCTAGCAACAGTATTATCCTTTAGAAACACATAAAATATTTTGTGGACTTGGAAAGAAAGAATCAGAAGGACAGCTTCAGGCAAAGAGGCTTTGAAACATTCCTTCAACATCGAACACTAGTCCTACACATGATAAAGTAGAGCCCAAATAAAAGTCCTGTCTAAGAAAACAGCCCAGAAGATCAGTATTTGTATGGTGCTAATAATGACCATGACAGCCATACCTAGAACCCCCTCAAGAGCTCCAAGACTATGCTATACAAGCAAGATTTTAAAAGTCTTTGAGCCTATTTAGGTGCAAAATTAGATCTCCACTACTTGAAATACAATGCCTACCAGAAGCATTAGCAACCCTAATACCAACTGCCAATTTCATACTCTTCATAAGATTAGCCTACTTCCAGCAGATAGTCAAAGGGATCTTTCAGACAAACAGTTCAATAGGTAGGCAAAATGAATGCCATAGACAATGGCATCACAGAATAGACCATTTTTAATGAAGATTTAACAGAGAAAGCAGCTGTTTAATCACAATGACAATATAATGCAGAACCAAATCTAAAGAAAAAAAGTAACAAGGTTTATGGTCATAATGATTCTGGATTTTGGTCTTTTAGTGTTTCTGTGACAGAAAAATTAAGCTTCTCCAGACAGTGTCTTAAATATTGCCTCTTAAACTGATTATCTTCAGAGTCAACTTTCTCCCCAGTCATGCCCAAGGACGACAGAAAACATGCATAAAGAAGGTCAAGTCTCTTAGTTTGTGAGCCACATATATATTCATATACATAATTTCTAAATTTGAACAGCACTCAATGAAATTCAAATTATTCTTTTTAAGTCTTGCAATAGGTCTCTCTTTAGCACATAAACAGCTTGCTATTGCTGCAAAGTACAGCGGAATTTAAACTGGAAACTCATCAGCTTCTAGAAACCAGCATTCAACAAGATTGAAACATAACAAGGTTAAGGTGTTGAAAAATAAAATCAAATTAGGTCAAGTAATGGTATCTCAGAGATTATTTCCAAACAATGCTAACTCTGAATTCCACAGAAGCATGCAATATCCAGACTGTCTAGAAAGACAGGCTACATAGTTGTAAGATCTTTCTGGCCCATTACAATACACTCATTCATTATGCATCAGCTACTATGTGGCTATTTTAAAATGCCATTTCAGAAGAACAATCTCCAAATTCCGAGAAATTTTTCAGGGTGCTGGATACAAGTGAGCTGTAAAAATCACTCTCCTTGAAGTTCACTGCCATATGAAAACAATTCTAGCTAACAAACTGCATTTCTTACAGAGCATTTTTATTAGGGATCACAGAATGGTCAAGATTGGAAGGGACCTCCTGAGATCATCTAGCCCAATGCCCCTGCTAAAGCAGGTTCACCTACAGCAGGTTGCAAAGAAACATAGTCAAGTGGGATTCTGATATTTCTCTAGATAACTTGAGAATATATCTATCTATATATATATACACAATGTAGTGGAAAACACTACTTTACTAGTACAACATAAACACAATTCCCTGTATATTCAGTTTACACCAGTGCTACATAAAAAGTCTAGAAATCAACACAAAATTACATGTTTCTTAAAATAAAAAGTAATTTTACATAAAAAAGATGTAGCAGTAACAAAAGTTTAGAACTAAACCAGATGATCAGAGCAGCCATTTAGGTATTTTGCATATTAGTCAAGTATTAAAAAAATCATACAAAACTAAATCCATCACCTTTTCAGGAATCTCCAACAAGTAATTCTAACACTCAGATTTGGATTGTGACTGAAGAGAGCTCAGCTCACACATTACTCCTGCCTGGATTTGTTTCTGACACAGTCCAAGAGTTATTACAGAAAGTCAATGGCACCGAAATCAAAAGAGTTAACCTGACCCATTGCTTCCACAAGACTCAAAGCTATCATTTTCCTTGTTTACCCAAGACAGCTTTGCAAAAGGAAGATGACCTTATGCCCAGACATATTATCTCTGAGAAAGTAAAGAACAACTAACTCCACCAAGTTAGATACAGAATGCGTGCTGCACTACTTTACTTATTCAGTATCCTTTAGCTGTTTAACTAGCCACTGGAGCATTATTCTCATGGACTGTAATTAAACTTACAGCATCACATATATTAATCACTCTTGCTGCTTATTCTTAAAAAGTCCCCCAAACCATTCCAGCCATAAAACTAGACCTTCTCAGCTAAACAACACTAAAGGCTTCTACAGTCCTTCTGAGTAATGGGTTAACTTTCACACGTTTATCTGCCTGCAAATACACCTCACTTAATTAAACAAACATCTTCACCCTGAATTTTCCCCTTCTTGAATTACTGCAAGGCAAATTCCTTGGTACAGTCAGCCCATGGAAGCAAAGTATGCACACGGTGCTACAAAAAAAGCACATCACCACGCTTTCTCTGTCAATATTATCTCCTTTTGTGAACCTAAATTTCTTGCAGTCAATTTTTATATTCATAACTCCAAACATTTTCAAGCATGTGCTATACACATGAGCATTTGTAACAGGTATCATACTTGCAATTTAATCAAAATAGCTAGCCTAGACAGAAGGAGTCTGCAGAGTTTAGAAGACCATCTTCTAAACAGCTCTGATCTTTAACAGCTTTGATTCCTAATACAAGGGAAAGAAAGAGGAGAAAGATGAGAAGAAATATCTAGGATGTCCAACTGCTTTCATGTTTTAACTGCTTACTGTCCATAATTATTCCTTTAGGACCTCGGAGCTTCTAGCAAACCACATCAAGCAAGTCTTTTCCTTTTCCTGTAGTAACTATCAAACTAAACTAGGAGAGCCCAATTTTTTTAAAGATTTTGGTAAAACTCTACAAAGAAATCAACAGAAATGTTCAAATCAGCTTGCTCTGTGTTCTATGTCAAGAGCTCCCAGAGGTCCAGGTTCACAGGTACGAAGCATAGTGCAACTCCAAATTGCAAAACATGACAGTGTCTAATCCCCATCAGCTACTGCCAGGAGGGGATTCACTCCTCTTTTCCAGGTAAACCTCACATCTGCACAATACCAAAGCCTATTCTCATCACATGTACTTTTCATAACACAAATTACTGAATCAAAACACAATCAACACACAAATAGAGCCTTACCCACTCTAATTTTTCACACCTCAGACACATGAAAAGGTGCTTTGGAGGGCGCAATTAAAAAGACTGAATGTTCGCACACATGATTCTTTTCATAATTCCTTGTCAGCAATTAAATACATACTGCATTGGGAATGCACAACAGAAACTTTGTTATTTAAAAAAAAAGACAAAGCAATAAACCTGCTCCACTGAAAAGGGGTAATAGGCAGGACTGCTCAGAAAAACCCAAACAAAGTGATGGGGAAGAAAAAGTACATACAGATTTTAGATCAGATACAAAGGTACTAAGGCATGGCAGAGACAAGAGAATCAGACAAAATTGCGACATCTGTCTTTAACTTGTACCCATACCCTGAGCCTGCTCAAACAGGCTTTCTAGAAGTGCACAAAAAATAATCAAACACATGCAAGTGCATCTTTCTGTTTATATCAGATTTACATAATAGGTAGGAATTCCAACAAAGAACTTGAAGCTACCAGCAATAAGAAACAATGATTTTTAATAAAGCTGGCCTCAGTCAAGCATATGGAAATATTCCATTAACCAATGCTGTAACTCTGAAAAGCATTTTCTAAACCTTTTTTTTAGAAATCCAAACTATATGCATGGAGTTGAATATATAGTATTAAGTGAGATACTAAACAAAACTTCCCTTTACTCTTTTTTTGTATCTCCTTCCTTTTCTTCCTAATTGTAATATTTTGTATTTAAAAAAAAAACAAACTTCAAAAATAAGAAGTAAAACATTGCTATTGCAAGGTGAAACACAATCCCTACATGTCAGCACCCTATACAGGTTCCTCTCTAAAAGCATACATACATGCTGGTGACAGGCAGACTTACACTGAACGTTGATTAAATCTTATCCTGTGCTTGTTACTATGGTATCTAAGCCCCTTAGAAGTTCTGGGGGTTTTCTTTCAATTTTTTTTTAAGTGTTCAACACAGCTTTGAAACACAAATCAGAAATAGTCTGTCAATTTTGAGACAGAATTGTTTTTCTAATCACAAACTACATGGGATGCAATGTTTACAGCTCCATACTTGAAGAAATTCAGGCACCATAACAAACAGACACTATAATCCACCAGTACAGAGCCACACACAGCTAACACGAGTTTCACAAGTTCATACACAAGGTCTTCAGAATACTTATAATTTTCATACAACGGCACTGACCTGCCATAAACCCTGTCCATGCTAGAGTAAGATTGCTTCCAATCCTTTTTTTTTAATGCAGCAGGAATATCAGATGGAAGGTGGAGTTCATTATTGCACGTAATCACAGATACTTTTTATTTAAAGGATAAAAAAAAATAAATGCACTGATCCTCCCCTAAGAAGTCAGTCAAACCATTTCAGAAAAACAAATACCTTCACAGCATTAAATCAGATCTTGCAACCTGAACGCAGCTAACACACTTCCTCCTCTCCCCAGGCCTGAAGCTCTCAGTCCAGCCAGGCATGCAGGTGCAGAAGAACAGGACCTTCCTGCCTTTGTTCCATTTCACTCAGAACTGGCACAGTTATTTCAACCTGGCACCTTCCTTCCTGGCTCATCCCAAATACACAAACAAGATTTTCCAGGGCTAATTCGGAACAGTCACCTATATCTTCTCCATTAATTACTACGACAAAACCAAACCCTCCTTGTAGCCACAGTGAAAACTGAGACAAGCCAGCTAAAAACTGCTGCAGTAAACTCCAGGTGGAACTAAGGATAGGAAAAAAAAAGTTTTCCCTAAAATCCTCTCACATTTACTCATTTTTATTTGTTATGGTACTAGAAGCTACAGTCAGCCCTACCAAGCAAAAGAATTAAACATTTCCTTTCTTGTCAAAACAAAATGGTTAATGTCCCTCACCCACGAAACCTAACACGAACCCATGTTTTTCAAGACAGGTAAGTACGGGGGGAAAGGAAGGAGAAACGCTATTCCTGCTGCAGCCTTCTGGACATGTTTAAGTGCTGCCTTTTGCACAGACAGTTCTTTCAACATTTCTTGCCAGTCATTGATCTTTCCTCAGGAGGTGATCAGTTTAACCTTGCCAGTCTTTTTTGACTTATTTAATGAGATCTTCAAACCTGCCAGCTCTTAGCTCCCAGTGAGCATTCCTAGTTCACCCTGGACATCCTGCCAGCACCCAGAGACACAGGCAGCTATGGAGCACCACTGCTGAATGCCAAGGCACTCAGCTTGTTCAAAAACACTCAGTAAAACAAAAAGAAAACAAAATGCTAATGTTCATTGTTAATTGAATCAACCAACCAAGAAGAGGAACACACCCAAAACCCAAAACTTCTGGCAAAGAAAACCAGCAGGAGTTTTTATTGCACTTATAAATGATGCAGCCAGGTCATTTTTCAGCCAGCCTCATGAAAGGCAGGTGAAAGAGAGACATGAAACAAAACTTATGGTTCACAACACTGTCAAACACACAGAGCTTCTCAAACATTTGCAGGATACAAGAAGTGGAAAATGCTTCAATATCAAACTTCAAAACTGAGGGGAAAGGGCTGTTTCTACAGTTAAGAGACTACAATCTGGAAACCTGAGGCTTGCATCCAGATGAGAACAGCAGCAAGAGGTAAGGTTTACTCACAAAAAAGCAACCAGATCATAGTGCCAAGTCTCTCAACATTAAAGATCAAACAGTCTTCTGGGAAAGCTGTTTTATTTTTTCTACACACAGAAAGCGCACACACAGCTAACTGGGACCAGGCTCCAAATCCCAACTCATTCTTGCTTTCCCTCAAAGTTTATGAGATGGGGAATTTTTTCCTTGCCCCCTGCATATTTAAAACAACTCTGGAAGAGTCTTCCTGTGACATGATGGTTGCTGAAGCCAATCCAAAACTGCTGACATGCCCGCACTCACAACTGCACTGCCACTGGGGCAGCAGGACTGACAGCCAACACAGGGGGCCAAGCCAGACAAAACCTACCAACTCTTCCGTAAGGGTAACCTTCAGCACCCTTGGGAAACATCCAGTTTCCCAAGCATCAGTGCAGGCTCCAGGAGGAAGGGGAACATCTAGCAGTGGGAAGACAAGACCACATCAGCTCCATCTTAAGTTCACATGGAACCACACTGTCGGGACAGGTACAACACGGAAAAGAAAAATTGATCACACCACTGTTCTTGATAATCCAGAGACAAAGCAACACCAGTAGTGAAACTCTACCTAGGAAATACTTATTCCCCTTCCGCAACGAGGAAAAAAAAAAACCAGGACGACTGGAGGAAAAAAGACTAAACCCCACGAAACCTAACAAAGAATCCAATAAACAAATAAGTAGACTTGCTTTATTGTGTTTATCTGCACTGCGTGTGAGAGACAGAAAAACACACAATGAGAGCTTAAGAGGCTAGTCTTTAGGAGTGACATGGATGGGCATTAACATTTCTGATACCTAAAAGAGAAAATTGTTAGCACTTTACCAAACTGGACAGTATTTCTAAAGTCTTCACATCCCCATTACTGGATTCATCCAATGAAAAATGCATCAAAACAGATCACCAGCTTGAGACTATTTTACCTCAAGATCTTCTTAACTTTCTGAAGCAAAGTCTGCTCCTAAATGTGATGAGATGACCAACTAAAAAACCCAACCTGATAGCAATACATACTAATTGATGGCCACATGTCCTAGAAAAGAAATTGTAGGGCAGTGCAGAACTCTGCAATGTTTTAAGGGTCATGTCAAGCTATGTTCTAAATGAAGTTATCCAATATTCAGAAGGATGTTCCAATATTCTTTTGACATACATCTTTTAGGGATCTTGGAAGTCTAATCTAAATGGTACGGAGACTAATCTTAATGTTTGCCTTTATCCAATACAGTACATATAACACAAATGTATACAAAAGTAGTTAGACAACCAGTTAATTTTGAAAATAAGAAGAGTGAAAAAAATGCTAGATTGGTAGGGCCTATCTCGTGTCCTTCCACAGGACCTGCAATCTTCAGGAGAGGGGCAGGGAATCCTTCCTGACCTGGAAAGCACCTTGATGTCTTCTTGCACTAGAGCACAAAGGATTAGTTTCTTCAGCTTCAAGGTCTGATAACATTTTCTGGTCCATCTCTCTGCAGCAAGGCCTTCTGATGTCATTAATAAGTCTTGCCTCAGAAGACTGAAGTGCAGTCTGCCTACTGGACCCCATCTGCCAAGGATACGCAGTTTTAATATTTAAGCCAGAATATAATCAAACTTGGCATTCTGCAAACATTTTTTCATAAGCACCAATACAAAGCTTGTCTTTGAGGAGTAACGCATTTTGGCACAGGAAAACCAGCCACCTTCCCAAGAGGAGGAAACACCTTAGACAGCGCAGGACACTTCTACCAATAAGCCTGCACTCAAGCAGCATTCAGTTACAACGGTCTTGCTCACTGAGAACAGACTAGCAGAGTCTGATCTGACAGTAGGAGCTGCAGGTAAAGTTACAAGGTCACCACTAAACTTAGTTGGTCTTCTGAAAAGATAAACCATGCTTTACACACAGAGCAAGATTGGGACAATGTATCTAAGCCAGCTGGTATAATGGGACATGGTGAACTCAAAAGAAAAACACCAAAGCAAAATGAAGAGAGTCTTCTGCTGAGTGCTCTCTGCCCTGTTTTTCATGTAAGTGTTAATTAACAGACCAAATAAAATGTCCTCAGTTGAGCTGCAGTAACTATTTACCTTTATGAGGATAATGCTACACCACATTTCAACTTAGCAAATATATTCCCAACCTTGCACAGATTTATGCTTAACTTTAAGATATCCAAACACTACGCCCCTTGGCCAGCTCATAGCTTGTGATCAAAGAATGTGCTCTACAAAGAGCTCAGACCACAACCTCCTCGGAGACCGTTGTTTCTAAACTCATGCACCCACTTGTTTTAACCTTTAGACTTCAATTACTTGTGATCACAACCTACCATGACTTGGTACTTTAAAAATACTTGCAACTAGGAAGCTAAATTGAAAAAACAGCAAACAGCAGCAATAGTCCTTGAAGATTTTGCCAAGTATGTAACATAGTTAGAAAAATGAATGTATTTCTTTACATGCTTTAAACTGGCAGATACAGTAATGCAATAGATAATAATACTGACAATCACACGCATACTGTTGACGTCTGTCTATGTACTGGATACAAACAGAACACAGAAATCGAGTATACAGCCAAGATGTAAAAGCCAAGCACAAGAAAAAGAATGAACATAAATTAAATAGGCCATGATACATAAGTCAGTAAAGAAAGTGAAAGAAAAAGTATCACAGGATACAAAGAAAATATTAAAAACAATAGTAGCTGGATTTACCCAGTCCATTAAAATAAAGAGGTAAGAAAACGTGGAAGAAATAAAGTATATATATATGGAAAAAGCTTAAGAATTCAAGCCAAAGGACCTACAACTGAAGAGCTGAACAAAACCTAATATGTATTCAAAATGAATACAATCATTAAAACAAGCAGCTAATCCAACAGTAAAAAAATAAAGAAAAAAAAGCAAACAAAAAGAAGCATGACTTTCTCTCTTCAGTCCTCGACAATGAGCGGGTGAAGAATCCCAGATCCCCAGCTACAGTCTTCAGGCAGTAACCCAGCCTACAAGCTGTCAGTCCAGCATTTCCAGACTTCTTTATTTAGGTGGTAAGGTACAGCAAATAATCAGTAGCAGCAATGGTGGCCTCTAGCCCACCATTAGTAGTGGCAGCTCTTCGCTCTGTCCTGAGCTGGACATTGAAACAGTTTGGATAACACAAGAGCAACGTGTCTTACAGTCTAGAAAACCCCAGTTGAGGTGGCTTACTCAATTAGACGCTGTCTCATATTAAAACAGGAATAAATTTAATTCAGTCTTAAGGAAGGGAAAGTCAGGAAAGCAGAGAATGACTACTGTATTTCTGCAATCACTGGATAAGCAAGAATAGCTTTCTTAAAATAAAAACTGCATTTAAATGTCTTTTTTACAAGCCTACTTTGCTTTGCACAGGTTAAGGGATTATATTTACCTTAGCCTGTTTATGAATGCTGCTGTAGGCATACTTCTCCTTATTATAATTACCCCTTCCATTGACTAATTCCAGAATCTACGTTAAATTGACCCTCATTGCTCTCACCAATTTTCTCTAGATAAGATATCTCTAGACCATGCAGTAGATGGTGCAATAGCTTCATTGTGAAGTGTTTTCATAAAATTTTCTTTGTTCTTTGCATCTTAGGTCCTTCACTGGAAGAAAGGCCTCTAAAAAGCAGCCAGTTTGGTTCATCTAATATCAAATTAAGAAAAGTAAATTTGAAAAGCTACTATACATAGGTATGCCTGGTAAAGGCTTCTCAAAGACGGCATCATTAATATAATAATTAATTGTTATTCCTTCTGCAGTCTGATCTTAAGGAGAAAATACTATTTGAGTCCTTCACCAAGCAATGACATTTTCAAGAGTTTTTTTTTAAACCGCCAGTAGATAGTTCTTACTGTAGTAATCACAAGGGGGAAGAAAATCTCATTACTGTTTGAAAAAATTACTAAATAAAACCTCAAATGCTTTAAAGAATTCTATTACCTTCAATCAATAATATTATCTGGAATAAAGATATTAGTAAATATATTACACATATAACCCATTTGCGGAAACCGAGCATATCCTCTGTAAGAGCTCAACATAGCATTTAACAGGCTACGGCAATTTCCACAGCAAAAATCAGACTCTTAACACACAAGATTCTCTGAATTTTTGAGCTAGGCCTCTGCTTATTTAAGTAACATCAGAAACACATAATCCTTAGATAGATACTTATATACAAACGAAGCCAAGCATGCACTCTCAAAAGGAATTTCAGATATTTACTGTTTAAGCACAAGTAATTAATTCACACTGTTGCTACAAGCACTGCTGTACGCCCTACACTTCGCTTCCCTAACTTTGCAATTCTCACACGTTAAATTTTTCACGCAACTACTGAGTTTATGAAGAAAATCTCTCTCTACAAAGAACATTTTAAAACTACATGTCCTTTCTAAGTAACCATCATACAGCTTTGGTTACTCTCTGCTGTTATCTGAGAGAAGCAAGCACAATAAGTTTATTACAGGGAAAGAAGGAAATGCAAAGTGAGGAAAACACAGTCTAACAGACAGGTATCTAAAGTCTGAACAATCCTTTTTGTTAATAATTTCAAGAGCAGCCCCCAAACCAGAAGCAACTCTCCCAACCCACTCGCAGCAAAGCATTTCTTCACTCCCTTTAGCTTCACAATTCCTATTACTGTCATACTAAAATGCTCCTTGGGTTTTATACAAAAGTATATTACTTGAACGATAAACAGGAGCTACAACTACGTAGCTTTAGTAAAGCTTTGTACTGCTTTTGCTTACGTCATTAAATGAGCAAAACTGGAAAAGGTCCCAGGAAGAGTGAGAAGCATAAGGAAGTTGGCAACAAGTACACAAGCTCAAGCACAAAAGCACATTAGTAAGCAAAATATGGGGGAAAAGAAGGTGGGAGGACGAGAATGTGATAAGGTAGGAAGTTTCAAGTATTAAGCGGCCAGCAACTTAATGAACGTGATAAATGGAATCTCAGAAGATGGATATTGGTAAGGACAAAGCTCCTGTGATGGCAGGCTACAGACTACCACCAGGGTTAAAATGAAATTGTTCAAATATTTGAAGGACTAAATAAGAAAAACAGTCTATATGATAACCTTTAACATTAAGATTACAAATAAGAGGCCTTTTCCTCTCTGAAAAAGGGGGCTGCTTGGAGAAAAGTAAAAGATGTTTTACTTTAGGGTTTTTTTTCAGTTTTTTTTCTTCCTAAGTGTTGGGTTATGATGGAAAGACAAGAACCAACAGTGGGGAAAGGAGGAAGCCACAAGGAAAGCTTCCAAGAGAGCTGAAAATAGCACTCTATATAGCAGTGACTAAGGCTGTGCCTCCACTTACAAGAAGGTACGTGTTTTACTGCATCATGAGTAAGGCGTGGGTCCTCCTACAGAAGCACAGTGGAGCAGAGACACTACAGGTTTTACCACGAGGTTAGCCTTGGGCAGGAGCCTTTATAGCAAGCCTTGCTAGAGCTTAATCTATCCGGATCTAATCTATTCTCTCCAACCACATCTGTCTAATGAAGGATATATATCACTTCTTTCTAACAACCTTGCCTAATTTTGTCTCTGCTTGAGATTTTAAAAGTTATCATGCACTAGTATTACTTTACAATACAAAAACAATTAGACTTTGTCACCAGTAATATTATCATTATCTCCTCTTGCAAAAGACTGCCATGGGCTATCCAGTAACTCCATATGCTCAGCTAAGCAAACGTTGACAGACTACACAAATGCTTTCATCAGAGGTGAAATAAAGTTCTGTCCTATTATCCACATCACAACTGTGTATGTTTAAAATACAGTTCTGCAACACAACTGGATAAAGCTCCTTACGTCGAATCAATTAGAATATAAGTTCGGATATCACGCCCTGCTCTGATTAACATTTTTCTACTTTTGTGAATTCTACAGGCCACTCGTTTAAATGTGAAACAGAATTATTATTCTACTTACTGCCAACACACCACTAGGGTCACAGTGAACAAGGCAGACACTGATCCAAAGTCATGAACATGTTTCACTGTCTCCTCAGTGTAACTCAACTATGTTTATCAACACTTAGCTGAGAAATCATTAGGCTATGAATATACAAACACATACATCAGTATCATACTTACTGGGCATTCAAAACGACTACAATTTAAAGAATGTTCTACCACTCATTTTTTTTTCCAAGTGCTTCTTTAGATTTGGTATACAGCTTGGATATTAAAACAATGAAACTGGCTAAAGCTTACTGTAATCGAGAGTTCTCTGACACATTGCTAGTCTTTTGAACAATTCAAGTGTGAAGAAAAAACACTTTTTTTTCCAAAACACCTTGTATTATTGTATTACAAAAGTGGGTTTTTACAACATGCCTTACATTTTTTATAAAATGCTGCAAACTTGAAAGAGCTTGCAAACGAAAGGGCCAGGAGTTACTGGTATTGAGCACCTAAATCTTGAACAGCTCACAACAATGCTTTACAGAAGTCATCTTGATCATAAGCCATCATGTTAATGCTAGCCAAACGTCAGCCAGACAAGTGGAGTGACACCCACACCCTACACCTAAGGCATCCCACAAGTAGAGGAATGGCAGGATGAAAGAAGGAAAATTATTTTTCCCTGGATCCATACACAAACGCTCAACAGAACACAAGAACTCGAAAACACACAGACAATGCATTCATTCCAGCAGAAGAGAGCCTGCTTTCCACAATGACTTAAGCAATGTGAAGAGACTGTCAATCAGTTGTCCTGCTAAGATGGAGAATTTTAAAGTAATATGATATTCCATTATAAAGAGATGCACAGAAAACCTATGCTTTTGGCTTTTATGTAAACACATTCCATTGATCAATCATTACAGCCTAATCCGTTGCACTGCTTCATGAGCACTTCTGGTTCATTGCTTTAGAAGTTAACTGTAGCCCAGATGAACTGAACTGTGCAGACACCTTACTATAACTTACTATGCCTTTCAGCATAAAGTGGTGTTTTCTTTGAAAGTATACATAAAGAAATCCCTGACACAATGCTGATCTGAAAAAACAAAACACCTAAAACCTCCAAAGACCCAACCAACTAAACTCTTTCTTCAAACTGCCATCTTGGTTCAAAAGGAAGCAGAATTACAAGTAGAGAGAGTACTTTCAATTCTCCTGCCTTAAACTTTTTTACTATCACAGCTATAGCATGTTCGGTCACTACTTAGAAAAAAATAAGACAAAACAAGAGCAGTCGAACCTGCCTTAAGAACAAGTGCCATCTTATCTTCTTGGAATTTTTAACCTTATATTAGCCAGGATGCTCACCACAACTGTCTATGCTGCATTATCACATATAGCTCTGAAGTCTTAAACAGACCTTGAGATCTCAGCAATGCTTTCATTTTACTATTTTACTTAGTAATTTGCACAAGAACAAAAAGGAGATATTTTCTTTCTTAGATGAAATACAACTGGCCCAGTTTAAAGCTCAGTTTAGTACTGAGCAGAGAGAACACAAAAAAGATGTTAACTTAAAACATGAAAAAACCCAACAATTAAGCAGGCTTGGTAGTTGATGTGGAGAAAGATTGTTATTAAAACTCAGATTCAGTTCTATTATTTTCATTATACTGAATGATGTTACTGTTTCAATGGAACATTCCTGCTTTCATAGTTGTTTTAGGAAATGCTGAACTGTGGACAAAGTTTCTTCTTAATCTACCACTACCTAGAGGAGAATAAACATTTGAGAATGAATATCCAGAAAAAAATGTGAAATCATATTTTTGGGATTCTGAAATTCCAGAAAAATTAAAACCAGAAACAATCTCACAAAAGCATTGCATTTCTAATAACAACAACAACAAAAAATTAATAGATTGACTCAAGACCACAACACAAGTAAGCTAAGTTTGAAACATGTCACTGTCTGTAGCAACTTACAAGTAGTATATTGAAGCTGGAGGACAGCACAGAGTATAGAGACATATCTAAAAAAAAAAGGCTGAAGTACTAAAAAATAATGTTTAAACAGAAGTGATAAAATTCTCTCTGATATCGCAACATTTGAAAAGTTTGCTCCAACTCTCAAGTGGTTAGGAGGCCAACTGGTAAGAATTTTCTCTTAGCGCTTTAGTTGCACCACAGATTTCTAGCTCCACATTAATAGTAAAATCATCCATGCTTTTTAGAGGATAGCTTCTCAATGAATTTGCTCTACTACAGAAGAACTTCAAGTTCTCTCTCAAATATCAGTAAGATAATTAAGGCTAGGTCTATACTAAATTCCGGCAACAAGAAAAAGAACTTTACAAGTGTTAACACAATTCACTGACTAAGAACATAATTTTAAAGAAATCACTGTATCTGCACTTAGAAAAAGTAGTAATTTCATTTTTCTTCTATGTCTAAACTATTGACATCAATTATAAGTGAGCAGAAGCTCCCTCTGCTAAACAGCAATTGTGATGGTATAAACTTAACCACATTTATAAGTAGAAACATTAATTTCCAAAAATAATTGAGTGCCATGAGGAAAAAAAAAATCCTGCCTTTACTGATTATTACAATACATTAAGTGTGGAGTTAAGAGAATTTCAAAAGCTCTATTAATATAAAGAGTAAGTCTGTATGATCAAAAAAATATAATGGTAAAGACCTCACTGTACAAGGGCTCCGTGGAACATAATCTCCTTCCTCTAGTTCAGTGTTTTAACTCCACTGACCATGTAAGTACAGTTTTCAGAATATCAACCATAAACGGTCTAACTTTATGCTTACCTACGAACCTCAAAATAAATGTCACTAGTAGTACAAACTGTATTAACTCTTTCTGAACTTGAACACTATATGCCTACGTGACTATATTTACAATGTCTAGAAAGAATGCTGAAGCCTGAAGCTACCTTTTCACTCATTTGTTCCAAAGTATTTCTCTTTACAGAAGGAAAGTAAAGCTAGACGTCTATATCACCTGTCCCACAACTCTGATTCATAGAAGGTTGACTTCAAAACAGGTAACACTTCATAATAAAACGAACCTTGCTCTTTCCATGCATAATGCTCTAGCTAAACATGTTTTTCCCTACAACATAATAGCTTGCTCAATAGTTGAACCAGAACAACTGAAAAAAAGTCTGCATTGAAAAAATACAAACCTTCAAAATCACATTAGGAGAACACACTCTGTTCTTACAACTCAAACAAACATAGGACCGAATGTCGTATTTACGATCAAGAAAAACAATCTTACAAGGAAAAAAATACAGGCATTCTCCACTTTGCTAAAGCCCGTCTCTCATGGATAACAAAGATATAGCTGTACTCTTGAACCCATAAGGCCTGGAAACTAGGCCATTCTTCTGCTTAAGGCACTGAAAGAAAGAATTCTTGTCAGATACTTTCTCCCACGCCCCCTCTGTCCAAATAAAAAACATGTGTTCTTATTGTGCAAAAGCAACTCCAGAATTTAAAAAATAAAGAGATAAATTTAACATAGTATAAATATTATTCTCCCAACCGGACCACTTAGTTCCATCCTCTTATCTCTTGCCCTGATCAATTTTTTTTCCTCTTTGATATGCAGCTGTCTACTTGCCTCTGCTACCAGAAAGTCATCCTTAACCACACCCACTTCAGCTGGCATCTAAGAGATCACCTTTCCCTTGCTAGCTTGCAGATCAGCGTGCGTGTGTCAAAATCGTAATTATTTGTATGATAATGAAGCAAGTCACATGATCATAGGTCACTATTACCCTTAAAACTCCCTCTGCCACAGTAGCCCTTAGTCATTCTGATACGACACTGGCCAGGTAAGACAAACCACAATTCCCACATTTCTCCTCGTCTCTGACCAGTGTTACCATCCAGCACTCCTGTTCCTTCCAGCAGAATTAACCAACTTTTATGTGTCTCAAAAGTACAAAGCAAAGGAAAATACTACCTTGAAACTTAGCTAGATAGGTGTCACCACAACACAAACAAATAACTACTTCACAAATAATAGTAATAGCTTTAAAAAATTAAGTTACACTTACCACAGGAAAAAAATGTATTCTGATGCCAGACTAAGAGGTCCTTATGTGAGAAAAAAACCCTACAGCACTTTCATTTTTATTAATTGTACTAAAGCAAACAGTACACAGTCAACTGTTGATGTCTGAGTCTTTTCTTACGCAGAGCTCTCCAAAAACATTTAAGAGACTATTCTATTGATGCATTTCTTTCCTTTTGCCTTAATTCCAGGAAACCCATTCCCCAATTTAATGACATGGTACAATATAATATGAAAGGGAAAACAAAAGTATTTCTTTCCTCAATTAATATCAACTCAGTGAAAAGAGCTACTCTAGCTCAAAGCTTTTGAATCCCATCCCTGTCAGCAGAGACGGGAAGCTCATTTCACCCAAACGAACCCCAAATGCAATTGTTTGAATGCACTGAAACATTACCTACCACAGCCTACGTAAAATGTTATCAAGAGGAAGCTGTAAATAGCCACATGTACAAAATCAAAACACAGGAACTTATTATTTCCAATACTACTACTCCTACCTCTCACTTGAAAAAAATAAATCCGGTAACAGGCATGAAAATACTCTTTACTGTACTGCCTCCACCTATTAATTTCCTTGTTTCCCAATAAACTTTTCAATAGGAATAAGTATTTGGCATTCATACTCTATTTTGCTTCCTTAAACTCAGCTTTCATGAAAGACAAGTAACATTTCCAATGAAAAATATTTATGGACAAATGCTAGAAAACAGTACTAGGAGACGTAAAGAAAAGCAAAAAGAAAAAGAAAAAGAAAAAAAAAGTGTGTGAATTCCTATAACAGACCTATCAGTTATACACACACCGCCTGTTTCACAGCCACTGTTTCCCTCCACCTGTTGTTTGTCCTTTGTCAGCAGTCCCTGTACATTTCACTCCAGCTTTCTGATAGGACCTTATCAAGTAATCTGCTGCATGATCTTATCCCTTCTAGACTATTTCTAAAAGGCACAAAGCATTATGGAAATTGGCACATTTTTCACCCATCCCACTAAGAGGTCCCATAATTTCTCAAGGAATGTATACACTTACGATAGGTGCTAAACCCAATTATTGTAATATTTTTCTTGTCAAATGATAGACTACGTGCTTGCATACTTACTGAGAAAAGCATATGTTGAAATTTTATTTATTTCCTATTTTGAAAAGCAGTGAAAGTAGCTGCTAAGAGACAGGGGATGGCAGTGGAGGGTAGTTCCTCATGACTTCATGCAACGACCTCACACCACGTGCAAAGTGCAGCTGGACGCGTTCGTACGCTTGTACTCAGAAACATCAATCATCTCGCTCTGGGATACAGAGCTCCAGTCTGTCCCTTGAGAGTCACACAGTAGAGCAACATTGCATTCTATGAGATGGAAGAAAAGAGCGCTTTCCTGAAGATCACCATCAGCTGCAGAACTTGCAAGAGCTTTGCTAATACACTTACTCGGGAACTGGAAATACGCACTACAAAGATGGGTTTATTTACCAGGCCAAAGTCATTCATACTCTTCACTTTTTTCAACTTCTCTCTTTAGTTGCAACTCCTTACCACCTCAGTTACCCAGAGCTTAGTAGCTAAACTCTTGCATCAAGACCCTGCATCAGCATAAACACTTTCCCAGTCCATTAGTGCTTATTAGCAGGAGGAAGCAAATCAAAAGTAAATTAAGAGTCTCACCTCACCCTGACAGAGCCCATTTCAAATCAATGAATACTGCTGTTTGTAAAGTCAGCAACGGACCACCTTCTCCTCCGTCCTACATTTCTCACTTCAGCAAAAGGGCTTACTTAAAGGAGACCACGAGTCGCACAGATCTCTGCTCCAAAACCCAGCAGATGCCACACTAATGGCAGCACTAGAATTACTTTGTGCAGATTTGGGAACTTACTACTGCACAGCTTTTTGCTGTTTATTTGACTGGAGAATTATATTCATTACTATTGGGTTACAGACATGCCAAGATTTTCAGGAGCAAGTGTGTAATTTCGAGTATTTTGACATACTGTACAAACTTGGGTTTTTTTTTAGATACCCAAATACACTCTCTGAAATAGTAATAATAATAAAATAATCCTTATTTATCTGTAGGTGTCAAAATAGAGCATTCAAAAGTAGCATAATATCTGCTAGATAAACTAACACTGTAATTGAAGTTTTCATGCTATAGAAGTTGATGACATTTTGAGAATATTTCCATTTACCTGTGTAAATACACTTTGCAAATCTTACGTACTATATTGCTAGATATATGCAAAAATATTTCTTATCCCTTCCTGTCATCTATCTCTCATCTACGTCCCTATACACATTTGAAATGCAGACTCATGAGTAACATGTATAAGTCAAACCTGGACTTTGTCATTTAATTTAATTAAATCTAAACTTTCATCCTCATCTCAAGGACTTGCTTTCATTCTGACACTAATACAGCACTCATCAGACCACAAAGAGTAAGGACAGACCAAATGCACCTACTTGCTTTAACTAGTAACCAGGCCAATATTGCTGTTGACTGAACTTCCACTATGAGACTGATACTAAAAGCTCACAGTATTAAGCCACCAAGCTGGGGCTTCTCTTCTTTAACAATATTATCTCATTTCGGTCATCTCTGTCTTCTAAATCCTCTTCGCATATTCATATTTCACATAATTCAGCAACCTATTCAGCAGACGCTGCTTTGCCTTGTGCAGTAACAAACATAATGAGCTCTTACTGTTGGTCAGAACCTCTACAGACTGATGTAATACAAACAAGCACCTTCTCCAACTCATTTCAACCCATCACACCATCTTCCTTTGTTTCTTTCTGATCACTTTCTTTCCAAGTAAAAGGTGTGATTGTACATATTAAATTTTCCGTGACTTCTTTTTCCCTCCTGTGCTTTCTGCCACCTTTTCAAATGTAACTAACAATATTTACCACACATTCCAAACATACTTCTTTCAATACTGGTCCTCTCACTGAAGAGGAAAATTTCATACCTCACATACTACAACCTATTTCAACAATCGCCACCAACGGACAAGACCAGACACATAATCATAGAATGATGTGGGTTGGAAGAGACTTGAAAGATCATCCAGTTCCAAACCCCTGCCATGGGCAGGGACACCTCCCACCACACCAGGCTGCTAAACGCCCCATCCAACATGGCCTTGAACACTTATAGGGAGCGGACATCCACAGCTTCCCTGGGCAATCTGTGCCGGTGCCTCACCACCCTCATCGTGAAGAATTTCTTCTTAATCTCTAATCCAAATCTTCATTCTTCCAATTTAAAGCCATTCCCTCACCTTATCACTACTTGCCCTTGTAAAAGGCCCCTCCCCAGCTTTCCTGTAGGCCCCCTTCAGGTACTGGAAGGCGGCTATAAGGTCTCCCCAGAGCCTTCTCTTCTCCAGGCTCAACGACCTCAACTCTAGTAGCAGGTCCAGGATTTTAAGATTTCTCAGGTACACTGCCTATCGTAACCAAAACCAGTTATTTTCTGCGAGAAGCCCAACATAAGGGAGAACAACGCTGTGCTTTTACTCCATCTGAAGCCCGGGCGGAGCAAGAGGAAGAGCGCAAAGATGTTTAAACAGAGCACAAAGGAAGATACAAACAATCAGCTCGGGAGGTACCAAGGACATGACGACAGCCTCTCCCAGATGCAACACAAAGCAAAACAGAGGAAGGAACACAGCAACAGCAACGCCGGGGACCATCTTCGAGGTGCAAACCAAACAAAGAGCGAGTAAGGGAGAATCCCAGAGGGCGAGACGAGGCCGAGCGCCAGGAGGCTGGAAAGCCGGGTGCCCCGACACAGGCACAGGGGTGCGGGGGACGCGGGAAGGCAGGGCAGAGGCTTCTCCCGTGCGGGGGCCCGAACCCAGCAGCCCGTGTGCGCCCGCAGCCGCCGCCTCCAGCCAAGTACATAAAAGGCCAGCTCGGCCCGGCCCGGCCCCAGCAACGCGCGGAAGGGGCCGCCCGCCCGCCCGCCGACCCAGCGGGAGGCCCACGGCCCGGCCGGGCTGGGGCGACGTGGAGCCCGGGGAGCCGGGCCTGCCCCGCCAGCGTCGCGCGGAGTAGCCCGAGGCGCGGGCGGGCGGAGAGGCCGGCGAGGGGAGGCGGCGGGAGCTGCACCCAGGGAGAGGGGTCAGGGGCCCGACGCCGGGGCAGCGCCCGGCCTGGCCATGGAAAGGGAAGCGCCTGGCGCAGGGAGCTGTACCCGGGGCCTGAGGAAGGGAGCGCCCAGCCCAGGGAGGGGCGGGTAGAACCCGACCTGGCGGGAAGGGGGGGAGCGCTCGGCCCTCGGGCACTCGGCCCGGCGTGGGGACAGCGCCCGGCCGGGCAACGGGGGGTGGGGAGCGCCCGGCGAGGGGAGCTGCAGCCGGGGCTCGGGTAAAGGAGCGCCCAGCCCGGCGAGAAGAGAGGGGCGCCCAGCCCGGGCACCTGAAGCTGCAGTCGGGGCTCGGGGCCAGGCCCGCGGCAGCACTCACGTTCTCGGTGTCCCGCTCGTTGACGGTCGGCAGCGGCGTGCGAGTGGACATCTTGCGGCGCGCTGAGGGCGAGGCCGCCGCGCTCCTCAGGCCGCGCTCGGCGGGACGCGGGCCTCCTGCCCCGCTACGCGCCCCGCGCCATCGCCCCGCCTGCCTCCCTGGGCTCCGCGCAGCTCGGCCGCCTACAGCTCCTCCTCCTCCTCGTCTCTCCTGCGCGCTCAGGTGAGCGACCAGCAGCGCAGGGCGGCGGCGGCCGCAGCCCCTCCTCGCAGCATCCGGCGGCGCCACCAACTCCTCCTCCTTCAGCCGACGCTGCCCCGTCCCTCCCCTCCTCCCGGGCCCCGCCCCCCGGCGGCCTGGCCCGGCCCCGCTGCTTCAGAGGAAGCGTCGCGCGGGGCGAACGGGCGCGGTAAACGCGGGCGTGCGGCGGGCACGCTCAGCTGGCGCCGCGGTCCCTGTCGCTGCGGCACCCGGGTGGTGCCGCGCTGGGCCCAGCTGGGGTGGGGGATGGCTCGGAGGGTGCTGAGTTCGGGGTGAAGTGAGTGCGAGTGCGAGTGTGAGTGTGCTGTCTCGTGAGCCAGTCCCCAAGGATCAGGGCGCAGGCTGCATCCTGCCGGGAGAGGGAGGACTCGGGGAGTTACGGAATCATAGAACCTCTGTGCGCTCCCAGCTGGAAAAGGCCGTTAAAAAACCCCAAACAAACAAACTAAAAAACTATTACCTTAGATCTAAATTATAAGCCCTTCAGGATATCTTATGCATCTATCCAGTATCTACCAGTGCCATGACCAGAGCACGAACAAGTCACAATGAGTTCATTGCATCTCAGGATGGTTTGGGTTGGAAGGGACTTTAAAGTCTACCCATCTCCAGCCCCCCCTGCCGTGGGCAGGGACACCTCCCACCAGACCAGGCTGCTCAGGGCCCCATCCAATCTGGCCTTGAACACCTCCAGGGAGGGGGCATCCACAGCTTCCCTGGGCAGCCTGTGCCACTGTCTCTCCACCCTCATCATGAAGAATTTCTTTCTAATCTAAATTTCCCCCCTTCCAATCTAAAGCCATTCCTCCTTGTCCTATCACTACTTGCCCTCCCCAGCTTTCTTCTATCCCTTCAGGTACTGGAAGGCCACTCCCAGGAACCTTCTCCAGGCTGAACATCCCCAACTCTCTCAGCCTGTCCTCATAGCAGAGGTGCTCCAGCCCTCTGATCATCTTCATAGCCCTCCTCTGAACCTGTTTCAACAGTTCCATACCCTCCTTATGTTGGAGATGCCAGAACTGGACACAATACTCTAGGTGGGGACTCATGTGAGCAGAGTAAAGGAGGAGAATCACCTCCCTTGATCTGCTGGCCATGCTTCTTCGCTGAGTCGGTCCTCTGGGGATCCCTCAGCCCCCTGTGTGAGGGATGCGCCCCATGCAGGTGCTGGGGCCCACTGCAGCTGGTGAGTTGCCACAGGGACTCACCCACTGCCAGGAGTCAGCCTTAGAAACGGCGGTGAGGCAGCCCTGCCCACCTCCCACACGGCTCCAAGTCCACAAGTCACAGACTTTCTGGAGGCTCATAAAACCCTGTGTCAGCGTCTGTGCAAATCAAGCCGTTTATTCGTGTGCCTGAGCCAGCCAGTCTCCTTTTCCCACTTGAAGCTGAAATCGGATCAAGACTCTGTGCAACGCATCTTTCTGCTCATGTCCGACCAGCACAGTCCTCCAACACTTAACCGATGACCTCATGTACTTAAAATTAGAACCATACACACAGTTTTGTCTTTGAGAAGTTACTAGTCTTTACATGACAGCAGCTCTTGCCATAAAATCAGTCAAATCCTTCACCGAATTATAAAAATAATCTGTAAAAATAAAAAATAGCCTTCCCCCTAGAAAGAAAAGGGAAAACAAAGTGCCTGAATTTCCATTGCAATATTTCAACAGATTTTTGTAGCTGGGACTGTAAACATTTTCATAAATGCTGTAATCACACTCCTTGTTCTGAAAGACCTTCCTTATTAAAAATACCTTGGAAGGCACTCGATGGGTTGTATGTCTGTCTCCAGGAAGCTCTTAGGTGCTTGTGAAAGTGTGTGGATTTTTATTTATTACCTATATTTATATAGGTAATACAGGTAATCTATGTAGGTAATATAGGTAATTTATAGGTAATATTGCCTATATTTATAGGTAATATATATGTGTGTGTGTGCCTGCATTCATAGGTAAACACATTCAAATATTTACTTCTAGCTTTGTTTGTTCTGCTGTGATTCATCAGGTGCCCCCAGGTCCTCAGCACTCATCCACTGACAGTGGAGTTTTGCAGACGGTTGGGAAAACAGCTCTTCCTCTGTAGCTGATGCAGGCACAAGCAGAGAATATCCCCATGTTAAATGAGCAGTGTGACTGGACTCGTTTTTTGCAAATTTAGCATCATGTTGCTCTGAGCATGCATGATTTGTCTTTCTGGAATGATAGAGTTTCCCAGCTAGTCCTTAGCCCAGAGCCTCCCAAATCCTTGCAAAGGCCTCTATGAAGTCCTAGCTCTTTCCTCACACAGCTGGCACTAACAAATGTAGGGAAGATTTCTGGATCCTTCATTTTTCTGGGAACAAAATAATCCAAGCTTGGGTTTACTCAGGGTAAACAGCCGTGGTCTAGCCAGCATGCCAAAACAAGTTTGTTGACAAACTGGATATTAACCCGGTTTGGTTGCTTAGCTCATGAAAATGCATCCACTTTTATCCCAAACAAGAGCAAGGCTGTGTCTAGGGCTCTGCATGGGGCCTGACTCTGCAACACTTACTTGGTCAAATCTCCAACTGGTGCAACCCTGTCATGTTATGGATTTGTGTATGTGCTTGTGGTTGGACAAGAAAGGAGCATAAACTCAAATGTCTTCTAAATGTGTTTAATGGCACCACTGACTAAGGGAAAGCTTAGAAAGACTTCCTGCCTTAGAATTTTAATATATTTTGGTTGGTAATTCACAGGACAGTGTTTGTTCATCAGAAATTAAAAGTGTAATAATGTAATAATTCTTGTTATCTGAAGACCTGCTTTGCAATTGTTTTGTCCACGGTTGTTACTGTTATCAGTTTTCATATTAATAAGGTTGCTTATTCATTTAATAGCTGAGTTTAATCGAATTTGGTTATTACTACAGGCCTGTCGTGTCCCCTGAGCAGGAAAATGCAGGGACATCGACTGAGGAGCTGCGTGGAGGAGAAAGTGACCTGTTGTCCCCCGGCTGCTCTCCAAAGAGACAGAACAGAAGAGGCGCAAAGTGGCTGAGAGCAAAAATGGCCTGGAAGAAGGATGCTCCAAACTATCCGAGACCTGCACTAGAATATGCAGAAAATTATTCCTGCTTCAAGCAGTATTAAGTCCTGCTTGGTGCCCAGCATGAGTCACAGAGCACAAGCAGGGCATGAATGGTGGCACCAGCACAACCTTTGCAGCTGCAGAAGGGTGCAAACAGCAAGCAGCAAGGTGAAAACTGTCATTTTGGGAAGGCAGGAGCCAGCAGGAGTGTTTTGCTTGGGATCCATGTTTTGAGGGGTTGGAGGGCCAAGGCTCCTCACATCAGAAGTGAAAAGGATAGACTCGGATCAATAAAAAGGTCTGGGTAGTGGTAGTGATCCTTTATCCTGAGCCCTGAGAAACCTACACCGGCCCCTGCTTGAGCCTGGACAAGTACCCAGTTATTTTGTTCCTGGCTGGTTGTTCAGGCGAAGAGAGAGGATGCAGAGTACAAGAGTTAAGCGCCTATACCATTGTTATTCTGAAATGCGCTCATTCTTTGCATTTTTGCCAGAAATGACATGTTTATTTATGACTAGACAGCTTTGTTTAGTGAGGAAGCTAAGGTGTCAGGCAGTTTTGTAGGCACTTGTCCCTCCCAAGGGGAGCTCCAGCAGTGAGTCAGCTGCAGTTTCCCAGCACACAGGCAGACAGGCATTGCTTTATCCCTGGTACAAGCCAAGCCCATGCGCCTTTCTCCTCTACGAAGCTAGCTGGCTGGTGATTAGGACTCTCTTTTCCTGTGTGTTTGCAGGGATGTGCTGGATGGGAGCAGCACAGTCAGACAAGCAAAGAAACCCCAGTCCCTGCAACCCTGCACGAGGCCAGCATCCTGGCTCCAGCACTCTCTTCAGACCCCCCTTGAATGGTCTGCTGTTGATTTAGTGACTGGCTTGAATTCAGATGGTGGATGTTACACCATCTTAACAGCAACTAAATCCCATCCACAACTGTAGCAGCAATTTCAGGCACTAATTTGAATTTAAACATTTCCCACAATTTTCAAATTTAATTCTTAACAGTGAAAGAGTGAGAGGTTCAGAAATAATGTAGGAACAGGTGATCACCATGATATAAATAAAATAAAGCAAAATCTTCATCTTTGTTGACTTTCATTGCACCAGGACATTTACTATATCATGGAAAATTAAATGAAAGACCTGGAAAATATGTAAGAGTAATGTACCTCCAGCTGCATGTAATGAGACTGCAATAGCCTTAAGGTCTCCTGAGCTAAGGTCTCCAGGGATTATTTACTTTCATGGTGGACACAGAACAAAAGTATACATACTCTGAATATGTAATCTGTAAATTTGTAAATATATTATTATTGATATTCAAGATTCTGATTCTGTTGTAAGAAAGTACAATATTGGTGAAAAGTTAAATAATGTATAATTTATCCAAAATAATTTCATCCTCCAACCAAATGAGCATCTTTCTTTTATTTTAATAGGAACAAATACCTCCTGTGAATATTGTCATCACATGTATGCAAAGAAAGGCTTAGATACATTTAACATGCCAGAATTTGTCTCAAGGTCGGTTGTACTGAAATTCGTCTTTAATAGTAATTAAGTTTGTGTCTTCACATTTTCTGGGTAACTAAAGATTTTCATATTTTCAATGCCATTATGAGGAACTGCCATAAGAACATCCATGTAAGAACTTCATATGAGAACAGTAAATAAAAGCAGCATTTGTCACTGATCAGCCCAGATCGCTGGGAGGAGTGTAATAAAATCATACTACCACATCATAGTTACAGAGCTTTCTTGCATATCCCCAAGGCCTCTAAAATGGTATCAGCAGATCTATTTCACAGAATGAAGACCACCTCTAAAATATGTGGGTTGCCAATGATCTGAAGAAGTTGGTAAGGATATTTGCTCTCTACCTGGGTGTGGTTCCGATGGCCTGAAAAAACAGAGGTTATTATGAATCGGTCCTACATTGCTGAAGATCTCTATACTGGCTCTTAATAATCATTGCTAAAAATAACTAGTTTCAATTGTTTCCTTCAGCTTTGATATCTCATCTTTCTTTTGACGCCCCCAGTCTCTACAGCCGAAGCCAACTTCTTCCCACATCTGAAGAGTTTAAAAAAGGAAACTAGCAAGCTACTCCAGCAATGAGATAGAACCACAATGAAACCTGAGGCAACGGCAACTGCATGAATTTCAGCAGTTTTCATTTACTGCAGTCTTTTTTGACTGTTGTGACTTCCAATAGTGGTTTTAAACTTGCTTTTTAAAAAATCTCATTCTTTTTCTTTCCTTGAGTTTATATTAAGTATATTGGTAGAGGAGGTAAGGCTGTAATAACTTTCATTCATCAGCACTGGCAGTATCTTTTTTTTTTGATATTCAGGTTTTGGAAACATTAACATTCTTAGAAAAGACTATATATCAGAGTGCAATAACAATGGAAACATAGTGTAGCATGTTGGAAACATCTGTAACATAAGGCAATATCTTTATGTCCCTTTTAGCTGAAAATATTTGTTATGAAAGCACGTTAAAGAGTACAATAACTATTTAAAGCAGTTACTTACACGAATCCTATCACAGCTCTATCTATCTGAACGACCACATAAGCCATAACACGCCACTGCATTAGACCTTTGAAGCTGAGAAGCTTCCCTAGCTGTTGCTCAGCTGTAGATCTGAGGAGCAGAGGGACTGAATGGTCTATTCAGGAACCGAGAGGAAGCTAGGGACAAAGGAGACAGCAGACTTTCTGTAAGTAGTCCTTTGGGGCCCTCTGGGTACGGATTTAAAACCAGCTTTAGATAACCTCAGGAGACGGGGCAGGATGGCAGAAAGCCTGCGACAAGATGCCTGGTGATCTGCCATTGATCTTCAGAGAGCCATCAGAGACCAGAAGTGGGGAAAGAGTTGGGAAAGGCAATTAACCTAAGTGGTCACAGATGTTCTTACTCTACATCTGCCCTCTGCAGACTTCAGTGGTGTGGTTTCTGTGGAAATAGAAACTCTGTGCTAAATGGAGCTTCTATCCCTGGCAGGATCTATTTTTTCCAAAGATGTATTCTACAGTAGCGTAAAGAGAGCTTGTTGATGCAGAAAGGTGCAAAGCTATCCTCCAGCAGCATTCCATATTCCAATCCAAACTAGAACGGCTTTTGATCTAGGAATAATTTCAGGTTTTGACGTAAATTAATCCAATAAAGGAATCTATGACAGGAAACTAACTGTTGCAAAGAGCCTACGTAATCCTCAGTGATGTGGCGTCAGTTACAGCAGCCTTTCCTCTCCCTGATTCTAAGGTGCCCAAGAAAAGGGCCATAAATTAAGCTTTTAAGATTATTTCTTGCCTTAAGGTTGAGCTAAACTCCCGACTACAAGACTTAAACATGCATCTGTGTCTGTGTGAGTGACTTTATTTACTTATTATTTAGGACAACTTTTATTTTATTGTTATTTCTTATTTTTATAGTACCTTATTTGGTTAAGATACCTTGTTGAGTGGATTTGGTTTAATTTTTTGCTGAGTCATTCTACCACTTCAGAGGCTTCAAATGGCTTAGGATGTTGGATACTTCCCTTCCCCCACCTCACCTTCCCCTCTCAAAAAAAAAAAAAAGCAGTCTCTCTATTTTGTTTTCTGCTGACTGCACTGAACTGGCAGAATAGCCTTAAAGATAATTGACGAAATGACAGGATAGAATAAAATGTTGGAAGGAAAGATCTGACACAGGCATTCCTGGACTTTTCAACAGTTAAGCCACAATGGCCTGTTCAAATGAGCACATTATTCCCACAAGAGAAAATGAATTTTATCCCTCCCAAAATTTATATGTGGAACAAAATGGCAAACAACCACTTGCTGCTGGAAGTTGTGCTGACTGAAGACTAAGCTGAGTCTGTCCCGCCTTCTCCAAGATTATCAGTAGCAAAGAAAGGCCATCTGGACCTCCTATAACAGCCACTGAGCCTGAGCTGGCAATAACCTTGGCAATAGCTTCAATGATGGATTTTAAAGTACATGGATTTTAGAGGTCTCCTTTAAAGAGTCCTAACAGAGTGTAAAATGATGAGAGTGATAACAGGCAGCAGGGTTCATTTTGAATTGACTAAATGACTGCACAAAAGCAGCACCCCAAAGTCAGGCACAGGGAGAGAAAAGAGGACCCTACTCTGAGTTACCTTATCACCCTTTAGATGTGAAAACTGACCCTGCGGGGCTGTAGTCTGCCACCAGTACCATCATCTTGCAGAAACACATCATCTTGCTTTTCCAGACTGTGAAGGGAGGGTGCCTGGAAACAGACAGGAGAACATGGCAAACAAGAAAAGCAGCGCATTGTCAGATTTTACTTTTTAAGTTAGCCAGAGAAGTAAGAAACAATGTTAACCCGATTTCCAGAATGAGCTAAAAATAAACCAAATAGCTTATTTTTAGATGTACCAAGCTATCCAATAACAACTCGGCTTTATGACATGTAGGAATAGGATCCAGATTCTCATTTTGGTTATATTGCTGGAAGTTTTCCATTGGCTTCAAAGTTAATCAGCAGTTTCACCAAAGTAATTTGATCAGAATTTGGCCGTAGATCTACTGTTCTTTGATGTGATGCATTTACACATAAGTTTTAGTGGGAAAATAATTATTAAAAACTACCTCACAGCCTTTTTGTTTTAAATTATTTTAAATGTTTTAAGAATGAACAGTGCTTTATGTATGCTAAGCATTATTATGCATTATATAAACATAATATCAGACATGCTATTTCATCTTTACCCACAGCATGGTAATGACATGTCTGCAGTGGGATGAAATGTAACACTATATTTATTAAAGGTTATGGATTATGTTTGGATTTTATGTTGTTTCTTGCTGCTTCTAGGTTGCTGTTCATATCTGTCAGGGGTTAACCGTGGCCAGTTGTTCCTATCTGACACCTGGTATACTTCTGCTGCTACAGGAAAAGTTGTTCCCCTCTGTAACTCATCAACTTAGTTTAGAGCTGATGAAAATGCTCTGTGATGACGGCAGCACTTACCAGAGTGGAAGAAAATGCCAGTCTTTTTTCTGGGATAATCTATTCAAAACTCAGCTAAGCAGTGTTTGTGATAGTGATGTAAAATTAATTAAGAACATATAGCTAAAATACTGTAAAGTCCAGCACCTTTTAGGAGCACTAAAAAGCTAAAAAAAATACCTGAGAATAAGTATAGTAAGCTAATTTTTTTTAAGATAGTAGTTCCTTTTTTTTACAGAGATTTGATATGATTGCATTGAAGTATGGGACAGAAGATCTCACTGGAATACCAAAACATTTTCCCATATGGTTTGCAAGTCCGTCTTTGAGAATGCTGTTTATTTCAGTTGCAAAACTGAGATATAGATATCATTTTTTTTCAGGTTAGATTTGTGTCTCAGGCCTAACTTTTGGCACTGCTCCTTTATTGCCAATATTTGCCCTGCAGAAATACATGGAAAATCCACTGGATAGAATCTTAAGGCCATCTGCTCAGTTTTTATTGAGCTCTTACTAGAAACAGAACTTGCAGTAATTCAAATCCTGATGGTTAAAAAGCAGCTGAGCATGCAACCTTCCCTTTGATTTCCATACCAGTTGTTGCTGATTAAGGACTGGATGCAGCTCCCGTGTCAGGACTGCTAACATGAACAAATGGGAGGAAAATCAAGCTCTGCCGAGGATGGACTTCAGGAGCTGGTCCATTCTTCTTTCACACAGATGGGAGTGTCACAGTGCACTTTCCTGTCTAATCAGTCTCAACACAGCGTTGCACAACTCAGCCAGTTTTAAGCTTTTAACCAGGGTGTAGGAGTTCAGAAAAAAAAAACCACCTCCCTTCCCCGAAGAAAAATGTAATTGCAAAGATTTTTTTGATGTAGCGTGTACAGTGAACTTGAATCACTGAAAGTGAACCACAAAGTTGTGTATTTTTTCTTTCCCTAATTTTCACTCCTAGGTAGCTACTAATTTAATTTCCTCCTAGAGACAACGTGCTGGAGACTGGATCTGACTCCCTGTAAGGTTCATGGTGGAACTTCCAAGGCCATAATCCCTAGGTCTGTAAGACATCTCTCTGTTGACTCCGCTGGGGCTCTTCCAGTATATACCAGCAGACAATCGGCTCCGCATCGTCGCTAATGCAGACAGTCCTCTGTGTAACTCATCTTATGGACCAAAGCAAACATTACTGCATAGTAATAATGTCAAAATAGTGCATAGTGATAGGTTCCACTCTCATGGTAATTGTCTTACTAATTACAAGTGCTCCTTATTCTTTATAACACTCATTTGTTTTAACACTCTGAGAAGGATCAGGAGCCTAGCATATTTAAGGCTTCATACAAACAAAAGTCTTGATGTTACAACATGATCTAAAAGCTATGCATATATGCAATTTCAGTGTAAACATCGTGGTCCCTCCTAGCTCTCTAGACTTCTGCTGAAGTCAACATAGACACTTCAAATGTATTTTTCTGTTAATAAGTTCTGAAGATGAATCTTGGTTATTATTATTACCAGTATGCAGCATGTCAAGATGTGGAGGACAAATGGAAGAGCGATCTAAAATATGAAAAGTGCAAAAAATGGGCATAGTAAATAGCAGGGCAAGAATGGAATACCAAGAGACGAAGGCGAGAAAATGCTTGTTCAGTTTAGAGGAGGTGTTCCAACAAAAATTGACTAATAATTAACAATCTCTTACTCACTGTAAAGTCATTTATTGTGATCAGGAATAAGAAAAACATTAATGAATGACTAGAGAAATGTACTGATTGGACCCCTTAATATAGATTCAAAACTGTGCCATCAATGAATATTGGAATTCCTTGACAAGATGGAAAGGGAAATAGTCCTTTCTATACTACTTGTACAGCCTCTTTTACCATGGTACCTGTGCATCTTTCTCATAATAGTCCTCATAATCCATGCTTTAGAGTAGGCCCACAGCAGCAGACATCCCTGGGAGGGGGACAGACTGCCAGGAGTGGCACAGACAGGACAGGTTGTCCTAGCATAATCGCTACCTCCTGCGAGCACTGCTGCTGGTACTATCACCTAGTAGCAGCTCTTCAGGACTTCCCCATTCCTCCACTCCCCATCCCACCTCGCCCTGTCCCATCCCACCCCATCCCACCCCATCCCATCCCATCCTAGCCTAGCCTAGCCTAGCCTAGCCCATCCCATCTCTTCACCTTTGCTTTTGTTTCCCTGCAGCAAGACTACATTATGGTCTCAGCCTTCTTTCCCTCCATTCCAAGCAGCATGGAGAGAAGGTTGAGACTGCTGCTTCTCAGGAGAAAGGTGAGAGCTATTGCTTTTGGAGAGGGAAAGTAAAGTGTTACTCTTCCTATCCCCACCTGCATTTCACTGATCTTACTAGCTCTCCTTCTCCTTTCAGACTTGCTCAGTGCAAACTACAAAATTTACTTTTATGCATCTGTCTCACAGTCCTTGGGAAATATTATGCCCTTCATACTAATGGGAAGTGAAGCATGGAAAGAATAAACGAAGCTATCCAGAAAGTCTACAGTAGAGAGACCCTCCCAAAAATGGATCTTCTTACATGCAGTCTCATACTGTAGATACTGAGATTTTCTTTTTTGTGGAGATGTATTTTGTATGCATTAATCCAGGCTTCTCTTTTCTTTTTCTCATATTTTTTGGTCTTGAGTTCAGTAAGAATGTGTTTTCACTTCCTCTGACAGTGTTGATCAATAGAATTTAACTTGCAAACGTATCTATGTAGCAAGAAATTTTACCAAAATTTGTGCAAATGTTCAGCCAGTTCATAAGCTGCATGATTTGACTATCTGGAAACCTTCCTATGTTTTGGAGAGTCTTGCAGACAGACTGACAAATCACAGTGAACTATAGACAGCCAGTGTTCTAAGCAGTTGTCCTAATGCATGGTTCCTGAGCAAGCCACTGGCTGCAGGATGTTTGTGTTAGTCACTTATCAGGCAGTAATGAGCACTGAAGGCTAGATGTGGTAAATGGATGAATGGGACTGATTCCTCCACCTTGGTATGAGGAATGTATCTCAAGGCTCATGTTTATGGAGCTACAAATTTGTTCTTTTATCTCTTACCAATAATAAGACTAAAGGAATGCAATTTTTTTTGTTAATATTTTGCTTAACGTTAGTCTAGCGAAAGATCAATAGTATTCTATAGCTATCTCATCAGTCTCAAGGGACGTGTCATATACATTAAAGGAGAAAAATCAATAATTAACGTAAAACTCTCCTAATCCTGCAGTCAAATATTAATATCCTTCCCTTACTTCTTACTTTGTCTTTTTTTTGTTTGTTTTTTTTAATTCCTAAGGAACCTGAGGCTGAACATGGTAGAATATTGCCCAGAGATTACAAAAATAATGATACAAGGCCTTCCTGCCTGTGCCATATTTCAAGGATATAAGGGAGCTCAAAAGTTAACTTTGAAGGGAAGTGCCTTCTGATATGTCAGAATCCTGTATAATGCTCTAGTCCAGAGAAATTCAATACCTGGTACCTGCAAAACAAGAAATTTTTGGGACAAAAGGTAATCTCTGGGATAAAGCTACTTCTTTCTAAAAATCTGTAAAAAATAGTAATTGCCATTTCTAAAAATAATTCCATTGATATAATCCTTCAAATAACCTTTTTAAATTATTGTCATAATTAAAAATTGCTAAATATTTCCAAAACTGATTTATGAATCTGTGTGTAAATCCTTGTAGTAAAAGCTCCATTTTCATCTCACAGCAACACATTTAAAATGTGCAATAGTGCCACATGTTCAACGCAATTCCAAATTCCAATTAAAGAGAAAATATCATGGTTAATCATGTAAACAGTTATAAAATTATATATGCACAATTTGTTAGAGGCATAACTTTTTTTCCCAATGTCTGCACACATCTGAAAATGGTACCTATCACTCTGTATTTGTACCTGTATGTATAATAAACTGTACCCCCATAGCTACACTAGATACAAGCACATTCGTGGTTCAGAGACATTCCAGAGGCATTGTCAATTACTAATATTTTTGTCAGTGGGAGGGAACGTGATCTTTCATAACAATGAAGCAATTGTTTATTTTCTCTTTGCCTTTTTGTTTGGGAATTAGATATTTTGGGTTACTTATTACCATGAGATAATTCCTGCCGGTCTGTTGAAGGCACAAGCAAGGCAAAGTGTTTCCTAATTCCCAGAAGGCATGTGTTATCTCACGGTAACACACACACATTTCAGTGAGACATTTCTTCTTTATACAGGTAAATGGACCATACTGTATCCAGGCTACAGCTTTGTGCTTCCATTGAAATCTCACTTGTATTTCTCTGCTTGCAAAATACTTTATCAAGCTGTGTAGTACAGAATAAAAAAAACCTGCGGAATGCTTTTACCACTGCAATTTTAATAAAATGCAGAAAACAACTAAACAGAACCATAAGACTGCTGAAAAGCTAAAGGGCTGAAGTTCAGGTGAAAGTTGCTGCCTTTAGTCTTATATGTATGGGAAAGGATATTGATAATCTCATGCTACTGATGGGCAACAGTGTATGGATAGCTGTCTTAAAACATACTATGATGGAAACATATTGTTGCTGAATGTTTTCATGATGTTGCAGTCAGAGCCTGACTACAACAGGGTTTCCTAATTTCAGTCATCAAATCAGATGAAAAGCCTTCTGCAAGTCTTCTCCTCCCTGGCTGTTTGTATTTCTCAATATTCTCAGGCAGGAATGCACCCAGGATGCATCCCAGCTTTCAGATGGCTCTTTGTACTGTTGGTTCTGCAGTTAGTCACTTAGAAAGATGGACGAGTCTGTGCAGTGGGCAGTCCTCTTGCACTCTGAGACAGCTCTGGCTTATTTTTTCATGCATTGGTTTACTCTGAGGCAGAAATTCTCCATGCTGCTAATGTCTGCTTAAAGGAGATGTAAAATCTCCCTTGTAGGAGATGTAGGAGAAGGAATTAAGTGAAGGCATGTTGGTGACCAGCCCCCAAATCCATTATCAATTTCTGATCACACTGTATTTTTCTCAGCTCTGCATAGTAGGGTCTTACTGCACTACTCTCAGCTCTTCATTTGAGCATGAAGTCCACCGAGATCAATATATAATGAGTGTGGGTGCGAGAGGACATGATGGAATAGAGAGAGGACAGTGAAAACAGCCTACTAATTATTGCAGTTGGGGATTTCCTCCAGAAATTAAAGTCCCTCCAGATCTCCTCTAGAAAGGAATTTACAGACACTGGACACACACACTTTGTGTCAATAATTTATTGCATACCACCAATGAGGCAATACAGCCCTTTCTTTATGTACAGCTAGATATTACACTTGCAAATAGTCACACATATCATATTATAAACGTGATCTTTAAACCCCAAGTTCTTCTGTGTAACTGAATCTTTGGCAAAGGAACCTCTTTATTCTGTTACATGGGGACTTGGGAATGGGAAAATTCTCCACAGGGAACTCCCATAAACCACAAACATCATCATGAACCTTGTTATCATCTAAATATGGTCATAAATCATCTTTGCCTTTTTGTTAGTAACAACCCCTCTGATTAGTTTGGGATATTAACAGGAAAGGTTTTGGCAGTAGCTTTTGGTGCTTCAAATTCTGTCCTTCAAGAAGAAGGGAGAAAAGACATTTGTGTTGGAGGGAACTGGAGAGGCATGCTGACCCCAACACAGTTAGTTGAGGTAGAAAGACCAACATGAAAAACAGATTTTTTGCTTGTGGGTTTGTTTTGTTTCCCTAAGTTGTCTGTGGGACAAGGTCCCCTACGGATGTATTTCTCAAGATGACAGCCTCTGCTTTGCATCTGTTGTGTACAGAGACATGAACAGGGCTCTGAAGTTTGAAACTGAATTTCTAGTCTGTCAGAGTTCAAGAAAGACTTGGGACTTTGGCTTGGTTTCATAGCTAATTACACAGAGTAAAATCCTCCATCTTGAAGTCAATGGCACAAATCTCACTGGTTTCAGTGGGGCAAGAATGTCACTCCTTGCAGTTTAGAAGTCAGCTACAAAAAAACCCCCACACTATGAGTCTGACCATACAGTAATTATACCATTTTTATTCATGCCCATGCTTGTCATGTTTTTAGTTTACTGGATCTGTTTCATTTACTATATAAGTTTCCCTGCCTGCCTATTTCTGCAGTTCTTGTGACCTGTTCAAGGGGTATGATCTTCAAATCCAAGAGACAGAAAGACTCACTAGGAAGTGCATAAATTTGTGATAAAATGCTGACAGCATGCTGGCACTTAAATCCCAATGGAGTCACAAGACAGATTCCATTTTTTTTTAAGTGTCTCTACATCAGTTCTTTTTTAGTGCCTGAGAAGTACTGGACACCATCAAATGAGATGTGCCAAAAGTGTTTGTCAGAACAAATTGGCAGGAATCATCTATGTAGCTATAATCTTTATTTTTTTTTATCAGCATGTTTTCCTCAGATATTCCTGCCCATATATGGTATGAACTTTGCTTTTATTCAGGAATTTCATTTTCAGTTTCTCTTTTTCTTAAGGCAGCCTGTACTAGGACAACATGAAACAATTCTGAAGTGTGATCCAGTCCCTTGCACTCATAGCTGATAAACAGATAGTTCTGTGAGCCTCAAGCTCTGGAGGAATATCATCACAGTTACAGAGTTTTAGTGGTAACTTGGGTAGTTACTCCAAAACATCATATGTTACACGAATATTTTGCACCAACTGAGTAATGTGGAGTGTTCTGCCAAGACTCCTTTGGTGTGCTTTTTCACAGCTGTGATGGTGTCAGCGCAAAGACAATGCTTGCAGTGAGGAGCCTGGCGCTCCCACAGACACTCAGCTGTCCCGAGGCTGGATCTAAGCCAAAAGGCTCCTGAAACATTTTCCATGAGCTACATCCCAATGTGTATTGCCTGTGCATTCATACAATTCCTTCTAGTGGGAGGATGGTCTGCAGGATAACTTCTGGGCTGGCTGATAGTCTGCTCTGGAAGTGCATAAGGCAGAGGTCCCCTCTGTAGAACTAACATTGCATTATTTTCTATGCATTTATAGGTAGATATTGCATTGTGTTATTTTGCAAGGTCAAACTTCATTAAACTATGTGGTGTTTGAATATACCCAAGCCATGCTGGTTCATAGTATCCTCCTTGTTGACTACTCTGTTGATGTAGCTATGACCTTGTCTGACTGGATGGAATGGTGTTCTGGGAAGACAGCCCCTAGTGTGATGATATGTCCCTTTGTTCTCACCCAGTCAATTCTCTGGCAGTACACCATGGGATGGCCACAACGAAGTATAGGGGCTGGGGGCTTGGAAATTAATGTCCCTGCTTCCTGTGTAAGTCTTGGTTATGAAGATACCAAGCATTTATCTGCAACAACTCCTGTCAGTGCAGCGCCACTTTGGGAGCAGTGGTGGATGCTGCAGGGTACGGATGCCCTCCTGGGATCACCAATGAGAGCAACTACTGCACAGGAGAGGTAAAGGCTCCACTCATGCCTGCATTAGCAACAAGTACACATACAGATCTCCTCTCTGGTTGCCCCTCCAGACTGCTAATGTCTGTAGAAAGCCAGTTTTGCAATAGCTAATTAAATGTGGAGGTTGTTGTTGTATGGGCATTTATGATTATGTGAAAATGTTGCTCCTGTACCACTTAAAAAGACATCACAATACATAGGAGGTTTTAGTGGCACTGCATTTCAAACAGTTTAGAATAAGTCCTTATTGACAGACAAATGGACTTTATCAAACACCTTTAGCAGGCGACATATTATTACTTCGATTATTAATAATAACTTAAAAATAAGAAGACCACAAAAAATTAAATAAAAGACCCAAAGTCACAGGTTCCTTCCTTGGAACCCAGATTCCTTTCACACCCTTCATGCAAAGACATCATCAGTGAGAATGGTTTTTACTCAGATTTTAACATACATGGTTCAGGGAACCATATGATTACAGAAAAGCTACCTTGCATTGTGCTTCTCTGCTTTCGAAAACATTACCTGTCGGTTGGACAGGAGAAAACAGTGGTCTAATGCTGAACTACGCTTGCAGACTGCTATGAATACGTTCTTGAATAGTGTAAAAGCTGGAATTTCCTAGCATCATGACTCTGTCGTGCTAACTGCCTGATGGGTTTTGCACATTTGTAAGTGTAACAGGAAAATGCTGAAGAATTGTGGGGAACAGGAGGTCAAAGGATCCTCTGGACACACGCAAGCCAAGTAGGGCGCGTTGGCGAGCTGCCTCACGTGGTCAGGGAAACAGGATCAGGGAGTCATTATGCTCCCATTTAATGACCAGAAAATTGTTGGAGGGAAGGAATGTCGTACAACCAAGAGTGTGTTTGCATTTACTCATACTTGTAGGTAACAGCATTGAAGGATATTATGCTACTTGTAGGTGATACTGTAATGAATTTTTTCAACTGAGTGGCATCAAAATAAGTTTATTTTGTGATAAACTATAACAGAAAATAAATGTAAAAGTAGCACATTGTTTGTTGTTTCACCATGCCCCTGGTGAACTGACCTTTTGGTAATTAGGTGGGTAAGTAGAAAAGCAAGCAGATGGTGTAAGTTAATTGAATACAAATCAGGACCCCCACTGGAAAAGTACTTGAAGTCTGCAAACCACAGACCACAGGTTAAGAATGACCAATGTAGGTAATGCATTTGTTCTCATTCATCTCCTGGGGGGTGGGATTGCACATTGCATGCTGTGGGAGGGTCCTCCAATTACCTCTGAATAGTGTATCTTCTCCAGAGTGCTGTACTAGGGATGCAGTCATTAGTGCTGATCACAAAAGAAGTTAATCCATGACATTCCTCCCCTGCAATGCCTGTATCAGGGCTCTTTCCAGGGCAATGAGCTCCATTTCAGTTCTCCGAGGATTCTCTGGGAAACGTTTTAGGGCCTTCTGTTGATTCAGGTCCAATAGCTGCTGGAACAGAACCCTCTCTCACTCCTTTTTCTTTTTGTAATTCTTTTTGAATTACAAGTTGGCCAATCTGCCCCTGTGCACTACCTACTGCTTTGGGGGAGCCATGACATAAAACCACCTAAAGCAGAGTTTTAAAAAGAAGAGGAAAGGTGGTAAAATTATCCTTTCTTAGTATCAGTTTTCATGCTAAATGAAACAAAACTGCTTCCTTAACGCTACCCCATCTTCAATTTACACTGTAGGGTCCAGATGAGGCAGTAAAGTGTAATTCAAACTGGTTTTGCTTGCTGTAGGTCTTCATGTAGAAGCTCTACATCTAGATGAGATGCTCTGGAATATGGCAAGACAGGGGACAATTAGCTGGGGAGGCTGTCGTGGCTCATGTGAATAGAGGGTTTCAGTCAATAGGTTAGCAATTCCATTGTACTCCTGTTTCTGTTCGTACAGGAGGATACTACAGCCTCAGGAATCAGAAAGAGGCTTACAAGAGTGTTGTGCAAGAGAAAGGACTTTGTCACAATGGTAGACCAGTGGCTTCAGTATTCCTCTCTGTGATGGACTCTTGTGCAATTTTAAGCCCTGCTGGTTTGTGCAGAGTTGGCTGCTCTCATAAATCTCCTGATTGAATCCCAATGCATACACAAGATCAAAGGAGCTTGCAGTGGGTTTTATGCAGTTTGTTTGGCTGTTTTCAGTGCCTGTGCTGCAGCCTTGTGTGCTTTGCAAACAGATAACCACCAGGTAACATCCAGAGCCTCTGCCTGCAATGCTTGCAAAAATGTGGTCCACCTTGTCCTTGGTTAATTTGCCTGGAGCTCTCCAACTTTCCCTTGGTAAAGCAGCCAGTGTGGTGTAATCATTATTCCCTGTTTGTCATGAAAGTGTTCTCTAAAGGTGTCTGCATTCTGGTAGTTCTTCTGAGAGAAACTGTAAAGATCTATACAAGTACCAGTAAAACCTTATCCCTCAGAAAATTACACTACTGTGTTGGTAGTGACTCTTCTTTAAAATATCAAATAGTAGTAAATTCGCACGTAATATTCCAACCTGGGGTCTTTATGGGCTCCAAAACTAGCCCCATGTGAAGTGCTGAACCCAAATCCTCTAGCTCCTAATCTAAATTGGGCCTAGGAAACTTGGCAAGTCCCAGCCCTAACCTTGTCAACACTTACATACCACGGAGATGTGTGGTGTGAGGTGGCGGTGACCATCACCTATACATGCGTCCACGAGCTGTAGAAAAAGTTGGAGGAAGTAGAGGTATGGAGAATTTGGATTCAAGTACAGAAATTCTGCAAGACTTTTTAAGATTTGCTTTCTTTTGCTAAGCACGGTATGATCTTGGAGGTCTCTTCCAACCCAGATAATTCTATGATTCTCATAAACCTTGCATGACAAATCTGATTGCTGCTCTTCTAGTCTTCATTTTACCTCTGAAAATTGATTTCAAACTCCAAGACACCGTGAGACAATTCAACTTTGCACCTTAGCCCCATTGCAGGACTGCAGTCTATCATTTCCTATCACTGCTTGTGACAGTCACTAGCCACACACTGCAATTTTATAGCCTGCACTTCTGTTAAAAGATCAGCTAGTTCTGGTTTCTTCATACTGCGTATTTGTGTGTTTATAGCAACCTACTCCCTGCCTCTCTTTGTGAAAATAGAGGTTCTGTAATCTTCTGTACAGCTATTCACATGCTGACTGGTTTATGGAGATGTAAAGCTATGTGATCAGTGTGTGCATCTTCTAGTTCAATTTGAAAGGTAGAACTTTGTTGTTTTGTTAAAATCACAAACTTCCTGTATACACTACACTTTCCCTTAAAATCACTTCTGCAGCCACTCTGTATAAGTCATAGAGAAATTAGTGTGTGTTGGTAATGAGGTTTCTACCACCATGACAGCCAGCCTTGTCTGCAAATATTACCTGTTTTGCATTCTCAAGCTGGAAGCGGTAGAATACCAGTACATAGGAACACCTAACTTCATTTTAGCATCCATAAAGGGGACTTTTTGATCTCCTCTGCAAAAATAAACTCTGATTATCATTTGATGAAATCATGTGATGAACATACAAAGTTATGAGAACAAAAAATATTGCAGCAGTTATCTTTTGCCAGATGATTAATACAGTGGAAAAGGATTAACTAGGAAGTTCAAAAAATCATCACAGAAATATATACTGTAGAAACATTGGGTTTGAATGTTGTTGATCTTTTCCAACAGCATCTTGTAGATGATTTTAACAGAAGAAATTAAGACAAATACAAGCAGTTACTGCTTGAGGTGACTGACATATCAGTCTCTTAAAAATACCACTGACTGACTTCACATTCCACAGACTCCACATACATCATTTGCTGGGTAGTGTTATGAATCATTTGCCCATCCCAATATTTTGTTTTAATAGCAACTCTACCAGTCATCTGATTTGCCAGACAAGTGAATGATGTCAAATTTCTCCTCTGTGTCTCACTTTGTGCCCCCAAGGCTGAGAAAATGTATTGATTTTAAAATAGGACCTATCGTGCCAGATTTCCTGAGCACTTCAAATGAATGTTCTTGCTCAGTCATGACTAATGCCTTCTTAAATTCTGGCAACATGTTTGTGGCGTGCGTCCTCTCCTTTTGGTTAGATAACAAAGAACCTCCATTCATAAAGAGATCTTTCAAGAAACTTCTTGTAAATCAGTCACTGACAACTACATAGTCAGTCTTCTTGGTCTTGTCAGTTTTTAATTAAAAATGTTACACCAACAAGTGATGACAGACATGGACAGCACAGCCTTCTTCAGAGTGTCCAAATACCCCTGATGGTGAGCACGCAGGAGAGGTTACTGTGCCACTCACAGAATAGCTGCTGAAAATGACCTGCCATGTAGAAATAAAAAGCAAACCTTAAATGACAAATTTTTGGTTTTAGTTCTTTGTGATTTGTGTATACTCAAAACGTGCTTTTTTAACTTTCTGCCCTAATCCAGGCCTGGATGTAGCCCCAGAATAGACTAAGTGGCTGTACTTAGACTTGCATCATTTGATGGCATTGCATCAGCATTCACTCAGTGGTGGCATCTTACAAGGAGTGAAGGAATGATAGCTCTGTGTTTCCATCCATATGTTCTCCTGAAAAGCACTTTACTGTTTGGATTTTAAATTAATGAACGTGCTGGAGGAAGGAAGCCTTAATTATAAGGCTATGCAGCACTGAGCATGTCTTTCCCTTCACATCACCTCCTCCTGGTGATTTTAACTAGTGCTTGAAAAGTACTGACACACATCCTTACAGGATACCAACAGATGTTCATGCAAAACTAGTGAAGACTCAGAATACGACAATCCAGATGAAGTGAGGTAAAAGGAAAGAAAGACAATATCATTTAGAGGTTAAGTCTTCTCAGGCTGTCTTTCAATATTGTAAAGAGGGAGAGAGAAAGGACAACTCAGTTTAAAATTATTTGTTTCCAGGTAGATAACCTGAAAAATAGAGAGAAGAAACCTACTGATTTGGGGCTTGTGAAATCTTCTCTCCCTAGACTTGTAACCCATGTAGTTTTCTGCTTGGTCAGGAAGAAAAGTTCAAGGAAATTAGACCAGATTCAGAAGAAAACTTGAGGCTCATTTGGAGAATTTTTTTTAATCTTTGACCCAAATATGAAAGTTTACATTTTTATCATTCAGTTAGTCAACTCTGGATTACCTAAGATACAGGGACTTACAGAGGATTTGTAGAAGTCTCTTCAAAAGGCATTTTTTCCTATACCATCAAGCAGTTCAGGCTGGCAACCTCAAAATTCCCCACTAGTTTTGTTTTTATTTTATGTGAAGAGGTGCTTCATGCAGCTGAATATGAACACTATTATTATGCTTTCTGTTAATAATTCGATGTCTTAAGAAACACCATTACCTTGTCTAATTTTATCCTTCCATTCTTTGAAGCAATGTCTGAGAGTAAAGTAACTGGAAGAGAACAGAAGAAAATAAAGGTCAGTTTTCTCAGCTTTATTTTACGCCAGCACATTACATAACTTTTACTTTCTCACTTTTTATGGTATTTCACCTGCATTGCCAGTTGGGGCTCAGTTCTACTCATGGATCCAGCAGTATTCACTGCAGCTATGTGGTATTTTATTCTCTGAACTCTGTTTTCATTGCCTTCTGAGTACACAAGGCAAATCACGGCCTTAAAATTGCTAACATACCAAATCAATGCTATATAGTTCAACAACTCCATAATGATCAAGAAAACCCTGCGCTTCTCAGAGACAGGCAAGGCAACCACAAGAACTGTTACAGAAAGAATTCAATAATTACACATCAAGAAATAACATGCTTATTCATAACTTTGTAATTGCAAACAAGTGATATATTTGTAGGAAGAAAACAAATATATTCCCCTCCTCCCAATAAATTATTTCACCCTTCTTTAAATGGTCAGTAACTTCCCAGCCAGAGAAGTACTCATCCACATCTACCATAGACTCATCTCCTGGGGTTTCCATTATTGGTTAAAAAACCACAATGAAACATTTTGGCTTCATGTGTAGTTTCTAGACATTTCTCTTTAAGAGGAAAGAATAGTATAGTGCTTAAGGCATGGGATTTGAACTGAAAATGTACAAAAGCAGCCCCTAGTTAGTCCACACCTCCTTTGGCAGAGAACTGCAGGGCTTGTTTTCAAAACTAACTTCCGATTTTGGTGTGTTTTGTTATGTTTTGCCCGTTTTGGAGGCCTGGGGCTGAAGTCCATGGGAATGTAGCTTTTACCATGTGTAAATCAAGGTAAGATGCTCCAAGAAAAACCAGAAATGGCACAGCCCCAAATTAGAAGCCACAGTTGAAAGTCTCTTTGCGATAGTTCAGAATACCTTATTTAGGTGACTAGGGACTTAACTGACTTCATAAGGAATCTAAGGGTCCTGTGTGCCAAGCCAGAAGCCTAAGTGTCACAGTGTAATCTCCTCTAAAATGGAATACTGTCCAATCGTACAAGGCCACAATGAGGCTGAACCTGTATCAGCATCCGTGTCTTTATGGCATAAGGAATGATGGTGGGTAGACAAGCAAAAGGTTAATATATTTATATTAGGGGTCTGATTCTCATCTTTTTTATACTCATTCAAACCAAGAGCATATCTCCTGAAACTGATGGTTTTGTCCCTGTGGAATTCCTTCAGTGGAAATGAAAACCAGGCTCTGATTGGCAGAGATTCCTCTCCTCAGTTTCAAATGCCAGTACGTAGACAAAAGACATTGACAGCGAGAAAGAGCTTGAGTTTGGTTTAATCCTCTTAATGACTTATTATATGTTCTAGTGAACTTGCTGTCATTTTGGGATATCATCCAGGACTAATAATGATGATGATACTGTCACATGAAGATCAGCTTTTACCTGTACTAGAGCGCAATGCAGCAGCAAGGAAGAGAGAGAAGAGAGAGAAGACAGAAACCCTTCACAGCTTTCTCCCATCCACACTGTGCACAGGCACTCGGGTAAAACTCACTCTGTCTTCTGCAACACGAATCTGCTTTGGATGAGGGTCAAAGAAAGAAAAATGGCATTGCCAGAGGCTGTAACTCTGCCAAATCCCTTCCTGATGTGGGATTTACAAAGGTTATCATGGACTGGGAAATAATTTCAAAGGACTTCTTTATTGGTATGGCCTGAGGTCAGAAGAATAAAGCTTTTACCTTAGGCTATTCAGTCTCTCCCCTCCAGGGGATCCCCAAAGTCTTCTTACGGCACCTAAAAAAATCAACTGCTTCTGGAGATGAAAAGATTAGAGCTGAATTTGCCACTGCCCAAAGCACATTGTGTAACATCGTGGAGGGAAAAGGGCCAACACTGGGGGAAGTATGTGCTCCTATAAAAGCAGCACCAAGAGAGACAAGCCAGGAACTGATTTCCAGAGCCCCATGTGGAACTCCAAGACAAGACTACAGAGATCTATTTTATAAGAACTTAACAGATAAACTGAACAGTTAAAACAGGATTTTTTTTTTAATTCTCTGGAGCCTGAGGTCTGAGGCAAATGCCTCTTCAGCTCTTTCAGAAGCTCCAGCCTTCATTTTTTAAAATGACTTCTTAGCAAATGGTTATTACTCTCTCTAAGTCAGACATCTTTTAAAGCTCAGTCAGGGCAGTTAAATACAGAACTTTCCTCTTCCTAAAATCAAGATTTGAGTGCTTCAGAGTAGGCACAACTGTACTGAGGTGACAAATGCGAAACTCCCAGAGGTATTCAGTGTGACCACCCTCACCAGCAGGACCTCCTCAAAGGGTCTGGCCTTGTCACAGCATTTCTATTCCTTTTCTTTCCCCCTTGTCCCTTGTTTCATTGAATTCTTGAAACTGCTGGAACGCCGTGGCTGGCAGAACTCACTATGTGCCTTTTTTTGTTTTCTAATGGAGATGTTGTAAGCTTGTGTAATCTTTGCATCCTAGGAAGCTTGACATAGTTGTGGTTAGTAAATGAAAGAAGGCTGGAAACTCTCTTTGCTGTCGTTGGTCTATGGCACAGTCACTCTATTTTGATTGTGTTCTACCTTATAGTGTGGCAGAGGTGCTCAGAGACTGACTTCTGGTTTACTGTGGAAAATACTAAAAGGACATTTTTTTCCATATCCTTTATTAATTTTTATGGTCTCTTCTTTCCATGACAATCGCAATTGCCATCACTCTACCTAAAAAAACCCCACACCAACCAGTCAGGAAACAGTGTGAAATCCTGGGAGTGGCCATACGCTGCTGTCAGTTTTAATGCACATCCTTTTCATTACCATTAAAGTCTGGGATCACAAGGAACTGAGCATTACAGACTGAGGGCAGGGTATGAACCTGCATGTGCAATTGCAGGACTCATCCTTCAGTCACTGGAAATACAAAACCCATCCCCAGCCCATTATTCATTCAGACCCCTGCCTTTTGATCAGTTAATTGGGACTTCTACATTTTTTTTACTTTTGCAGGATACCTAAACTCCAAGTCACTTCGATGGAAGCTAAGACCAAGCCTCCCAAGCACTGACCACAAAAGAGAACCCACCCCTGTCTGGGTCTCGTTGCTTGGTTGCCTCGCTGCTCAGAAGTGAGCTTGTTACACAGCCTCAGAGCAGCTCATGTTCTCTTCTTGCATGGTAAGACTGATGCAGAAGAAGGGTTTTGCTGCAGATTCCAGCCTGAGCAGTTCCTTCTTGGAATCACTTCTGAAAATGAATTTACAGCTTCAAGACTACACCTGCACAGGAGATGCCTGTGGCAGTCAGTAGGGAATGTGGCTAATTAAATAGGAACAGATTTTCAAAGATTACTTCATCTGAGAAGCAAAAGCTAATAATTACATGGTACAAGGTGATTACCTGAAACAAGATTATAAAACTGCCAATGTTCTTGTTTATAATATGACTGTGAAGCTTCTCTGTTAAAGTTGGGCTGCAATGCATTACAGTTTATTACTGATAATACAAGAAATAACGCTGCCGGTATTCTGTCAGAATGGTGCTTTCTTTCCAGATAAAATTCCACCTGAAACTGACCTGTCCAAGAAACTCTCACAATTTTCCATGGTTTATCCTCAACTGGGAGAAAGGAAAGCTTAAGGAGGGAGAACTCCAGTTTTGCCTCATATATCAAATATATCCGGGAATTTCAGTAGATGTTGAAGGATTGTTCCCTTCTTTATAGGAGGAACACCCCGGCCCCCATTTATATGAGACAGCAAGGGGCAAATCTGTGATCCAGTGCCTCCTCTTTTGTGTGATGAAAATGTGCTGATGCAATGGCCACAGCTACCCCTGTCTCCTGGATTTTGTTTTAAAAGGAGAGCTCTACCACTGTGTGCACATGGCCAAAAGCTACCAGAGACCTTTTATTCACCAGCAGCCCAGGGTGTGATTGCAGGGTGTGCCTGGTCCATGCACCCAGCCATTAAACAAGCAAATATAGCAGTTAAAAAGTTGTTATTTCATCTGTTGTCGTTGAGTTAACTCCTCTGACTTCTCTGTGGCAGAGTCCCAAGCTCTGTGCAGGCTCCACTCTACTCTCCACCCAGCCCATATGCCTTTTTACTTACATTCATATTTTTTCTACCTTTCTATACTTCTTTTAAAGAAATATGAGCTTTTGCAGAATAAAATAGCAGCTTACAAGAGGTGCCAATATTCTGTACTACGAGTACAGCTCAGTACAGGCGCTGCTTAGATTCAACCACAGTACTCTCTACATTTTACTGATGACCCTCTGCAGAACATTGAACAGCTTGTCTCAAAACCAGCTCTTCCTCCTGGTTTATGGTCTCCCATAACTTCCCTGAAGCCATTTATAATGACCTGTGCAGGTTGGCTTCAAAAATTTGAAAGCATCTTGGCCTACGCCAGCCTAAGTGGCCTTGATGCTGCAGCTCCAGACTCATCTGAAACACCCTTTGAAGTGAAACTTGAAAATGGGGCTCAGCATCACCGGGATTTCAATGCACCACTTAGGTCTTTGGAATTTTCTTAGTTCTTTCCATTTCCATGAGATGGTTCACATCTTGAGAACTAAGTTTGGAAAGGTTTCTATGAATTAGGACTTAAAGTGTTTCCTGAGACAGGAATTGAGACCTACATTTCTACGTGGCCATTAGCATAGCTGTGTAAAATCTTCTACAGCCGGGGATCCCGGAGGCTCTGTACTTATAGGGCTGATCACCCTGTTTCAAGCTAAAAAAACTTCAATAAATAATGGCTCTGTTTCAGTTGCTGTTTGTTTTTAACCATTCATAAAATACCTCAAGCCAATTGGCAGGATTAATAGGTTAACAAGGCTATATTAATTAATATCATAAAATGGCTTTGAAGGAGGGAAGAGCTAATTAACTATGAAGCATTAATACTCAAATCGAGTGAGAACCCAAGGGAAAAAGTCTACAGAGTAATTAAGAGAGAACACATTTTTCTTCCTGCCCTGCCATCTCCCCATTGTCACAGTCACTGATGACTTCAGCTTGGCTTTCTTTTTTTTTGTCTCTGTCAACTTACGCCACGCATAAAAAATACCCAGAGGTAATTTGTATGAGTTTTCTTTCTCAACATTTTTTCTGGTGATACCCTTGATGCAAGCCCTTTCCTTTCCTACTGTGAAATACTCGTGAAGCAGCTTCTTTCATAGACGGGAACAGCTGTGCCGCAGTACCACTTTCCATGCTATACTTTCTCTTCCTACTGTACATCCCACATTTTTCCTGTGAATGTCAGATGACTCACTGATTTATTACAGCCTTTTTTTTTCTTTAATCTAGTTGGCAGTCAATCTGCTTCAAACCACACTGCATTTTATTTCCTTGCCGTTCTCTAGTAACAATCCTCAAGCAACAAAACAAATAAAATGACAAATTACAGACTATTAAAAGAGAAAAGTTAAATATGTGCTTGCTTCTATAAAATTTCAGCTGTCCTCAGAAGGAATTTGAATTCAAAGCTTAGTCTCCCGCTCTTTGTGTTTGGACTTCAACCACCTGTGTAGCAAACATTTGTGAAGGTGCCCCTGAGTGAGGAGCTGGGAAAGGGCACAAGGAGAATTGTCAAAATAAGCATTCCATAAAGTGAAAATAGCTACCTTCTCACTGTAAAAATATCTCCATAAGAGAGTCTGGCCTGAGTTAACAGATGGCATCCAGGAAAAAAATGTTTATAAATGTCTAAATCAGAATTTACCAACATGCAATAGCAGCTTCAGTGAACTAGCCAGCAAAAATGAAAACCTTTGTTCAGATGAAAATGTTTTAACTACATCAATTGAAAGAGTATAACAAACAAACTAATAAAACACTACTGTAATACTGAAGGATTTCCACAACATTTAGCTTAGTGATTGATAAGTATTTTCATGCATCCGTAGCAGTCATTATGCATAATTATTCTCTTTGAGAAAAAAAAAATCATAATAATCAAATTAATTTTTTTAAAAGGCCAGGACTCCAACCTACACTGTCCTTAGGAGTTATTTTGCATCCTTCAACTCTGCTTTATTTGTGGAAAGCAATTAGTACAACCCATACGCCTGAGTCAGGAGGTTCAGGTCTGAGTCCAACATGGAAAATACAGCTGTGTGGAGAGTGCTGCGTCATTAAAGAGCCTGTCCTCCAAAGGAGATGTTAAATCAGGCTCCCTGATCTCTGGATGAATAATCTCATTGTTTTCCTGAGAAAACATCTCACTGAGCAAATGTAGTTGAGTGTTGCCCAGACATGTTTTCTAAGGTGGGAATTGATAATACTTGGATGAGGGTGTGGAATGACCCTTTTGGATGAAGTCTCTCTACATTAATCATTACATGTCTCATACATGAAAAAAAAAGTGTTGATGGAAGGGGTTTAGACATACTTTTGGGTTAGAACAAACCCTGTGTCATATCAGCTCAACTAGCATTAGTTTTCATGTTGGTGGTTGTCTGGTATGATGCAATGGAAAATTGCTAATAGAATTCTGATGTGCTGTCAGCTCCCATCAACTTTATCTGCAGGCAGGAGAGTGTCACAGAAATAGAGCAGCTTCCCAGATCTTGCCACAGACACCTTCCTGGGACAGGAAAAGGGGAAGACTGAGATCACCATTGCGAGAGACGACTTCACACAGAAAGGATTTTGAGGGCTTTGTGTCTTTGTTTTATTTACCTATACTTGAATCTCCTTTGTCACCTTCTAGTAGTTTGTTTAATCCATACAAGCCAAATTCATCTACCAGTTTTGTAGAGACAGGCGATGCACGGTGATCCCTATTGCCGGGCTAACACTTCACGCAGTGAAAGATTCCTGCCCTCTCCTCTGAGAAGCTCAAACACCTTCATTACTTGTCTCACACTAGAAATGATTGAAAACTTGCTATTTCCTCACTCCCAGAGGAATTGCTGAAAGAAAATATATTGGCAGCACACCAAAATTGTAACTGATTACAAATATTCTTGAGAGAGGGATTCGAGCACCACCAATACAACTACAAGAACTTATACTTGAAAACTGCCAGAGCAGATGGAGCAGCACATCTGGGAAGGAAGAGCGAGTCCAAGCTTCTTCAGCTATCACCTGATGGTGTTCCCTGCCTGAAAAACATGCAGGATCCTCCAAGCTATTTCCTCCCCTATCCACTTCCTGCGTTATTCCCCACCGCATCTGACAGGTGACCTGGAATAGGGTTCTCCTGGTATACTATACAGGCTGCAGGCCCTCCTGCCTTCTTTTTCAGAGAATATTGCCTATTCTCTGGGAAAAAAAACCCAACCAAACTACCTCCAGTCTAGCCCCAAGCCTCTCACTTGTTTTTCTTGGGGTTCACTGTTCGTTGCCTGAGGAAAGAGAATTGCAATCTGGCACTTACCACCTACTGTGGCCATAGCTCAACTGGCAGGTTATCCATACCATCCTTAGAATAGAGCTGGAATCAGTTTGGGACTGGTGCCAGCTTTCCTTGGTGGGGTCAGGATGGTAGAAGTAGCCTTGTTTGTTGAAGTAATTGAAGGTGGAGCTGAGAGTCTGCTCCACGGGGCTGAACAAGTGTTCATGCAAGGTAAGGAGTATCCGTGGCTCGCTGAGGTGTTTGTACCTTTGCAATGTAAATCCTTAGGGCAGCAGGCTGAAAAAACAAATCTACCTTTGACAAATCCTTTTGTGATATTTACTTACAAAGTTGCAGTTATCACATACAGTAAATTCATTTACTGTAGTCTTTACAAAGTGGGTAGAAATCCGTTCAAAGCAAACCAAACCAGTGTAACAGCAGAATTCATCTGACCTTTGGTGGTGGTGGAGATGAAATAGAGCCTGTGCTCAGCCACGAGTAGTACAAAAAAACATTGCTTGCTCTTTTTTCATGACCCACCTCCTGAGTTTCCCCAGCTTGTCAGGTTCAGTGCAGTTGCATACTTCACAGCTATGCCTGAAGCACATTTATTTGAACATACAAATCTGGAAGTGTTTATGCAAAAACTTCTTGCAACATACACCCAGTTCTAGGGCTGCTTTTCCATATTCATTACAAAGGAATAAAAACAGGTAGAAAAGCATATGTTGTATGTAATGTTCAATACAGCTTTTAAAATATGGGATTTGAGCCTAAGGAAGCAAGCAACATCTTCTGCTTGCCTTAAATTTTTGCAGGATCTGCATGACCCAAGCTTGAGTGTATGCCCAAAAATTAATGCAGGCTTGTGAGTCAAAGGCTAATATCCCTGACTTACTGGCACAAAGCACCTTTTCCTGCAAACACTCTACACTGCTTCATCATTTGGCTCATTATTTTTAGCAGCTTCCAAGACTCCTATAATATATATCATTACAAACATTTTGAATGTACATTTTCAAGTCCTTAGAACCATGAAGTCAGGCTTGCGTGTCATTCTTTCCATTAGCGATGAGCCTGAGGTGCTGAGTTTATTTCTGAATCCAGATGTGCATTTGGAGCCTGATTTTTCATCTGGACACTCAATCAGATGCATTTCCTGGCCAGACACATATCAGTATCTGTATTTTTTGAGTATTTGGAGAAAAATGTAGTCAGCTTTATGTTACTCCTAGATGACACAATCGGTATTTGTTCTCACGGAGGGGAAAAATAAGGTACAACTGTAGTGAGTGAACACAGAAAGTGGAATCCCCATAATGTTCTGAAAATTTTAGTCTGTAAAGTGTCTATCTGGGTTCAGTATCTTTTCACACTTCCTCATTTTTAGCTTGAGAAAGACAAAGCATTGTCTAGACTGCATCCTTAGAGCAGATTAACTGTTCAGGGGGAAATACACAGCAGGCACAAACACAAAGATTCAGATGGGACCCTTGTTACGTATTTGCATGCTGTGTCCTGCAGGATAAGAATGCACATAACACAGACTTCTATACTGTGATACAGACTCTTATTGGAGTTAGTATTTAGCTGTGTTGAGACTGCCCAGGCTCTGCAGCAAGAGCATGCAGCTGGGGCTTGTCCTTGAATCAAAAGTTGCAGTTCCTGAAAGCAAGAGAATGAATATATGTGGTATTTTCTGTGTATGTTGTATACATGCCAGCTAAGCTCCCTTTGTCCTCAGCTTCAAGATTTATTACTTGCTGTAGCTTGCTAGTTTCAACTGCTATCCAGATCTGTTATATCTGGATAAGAGCTAGCTAGGGACCCAGAATGGGTGCAGGGGTTTTATATACACCACCAGCAGGCAGCACTCCAGGATTCCAGGGAACATGGCAACACACATTTGCAAAATGGGCATAATAATCCATACTTGCTTCCAGTGTAGGAAGCTTAATTAGCAATTTTTAGATTGTCTTGAGATCCTCAGAGGGATGGTGCATATGATAATAGAGTGAGTAATCTGACACAAATGTGTTTTCACACCTACAAATTTATTACCATGTAGATGGACTAGGGCAAATAGAGCAGTGTGTGTCCCAGATGCTGTGGAGACAAATAGCTCTGGAATTGCTCAAAGGCCTCTAGCATTAGAAAGGGATGCACCTACTATGCATAGAGCACATTGATATATCAGTAGCCCAAAACTTCTCAGCCCTATAGACAATGACATCCACAATGACATGCTTTCTGGCAGCACAGAGATACACCTACAGTCCAAAAATCTTTTGGGAACCCTGAGGGATACATTCACAGCCACATCAAACAAGATTTGTGTGTGCAGACTTTCTGGCAACACAGCTGCATCCCCAGAGTGTGGTCTCCTATGAGCAGTGACACACATATCATACCACATCCCTTAAGGCAGAGACATGATACAGAAATACCTCACATTGCAAAGGTAGATGCCTTTGAAAAAGATTTTTTTTTTTAAATACTTGGGATAACAGGGTTCTCTAATTGTTACTTGAGTGCCAACAATGTCAAAAGCTATCTGTGCATGAAGTGAATGCTCAATGTTAATAAAATACATTCAAACTGAATAGCCTGTACATTCTGCTGAGCTGTACAAACCACGAGAGCTCTCTGCTCTCGTGGTTTATGTTTCCACCAAGAACCCATAATAATGAAAGCACTGACCTAGCAATCAGTGTTTTGAGTGTAGGCCCTGTGATTGCTCAGTTGGGTATAGTTTCATTCTCTAGAAGAGATCATGTAATACAATTAATCCAGCTAGTGGTACACGGCATGCTAGGGGATGGCTGCTCCTCCATGTGAACAAAACAGCTGTGGTTTGAGTATTTCCTTATTTCTCAGTACTTGTCTGTCAAAGCTCATTACGTTTTTTGACACAGGGAAGGCAAAAAGTAAAGGAGGATTTATTTAGTATTATACATCAGGTCCAGATTTGTGGTTATTTAGGTTTATAGTTAGAATAAAATACTCCAGGATTTCCTTTAATCTCCACAAGGGGCAAGGTCTGTTTGGAAATGTCAGTGTTTGTGCTGCAGCTGATCTACTGGGGATCACTTAGACCTGGGGCTTTCCTCATGGTGATCCTCTTCATGTTACACTCAGGAACTATTCAAAATGGAGACCAATTTCCAAGTGTTTTGCTGTCTGAAGCTGAGCGATGAGGTGGGAATATAAAGGAGTTTTCTGCTACCTTGTGGCTTCTGCTTTCAGATGGGAGGGCAGCCAGAAGGGCTGGAGGCAAGAGGCTGCCAAATTGCTGGTTGTCGCCTTGCTCTCTCAGTGCCATGTCCTTCAGGGACTCCAGGAATGAACAGAGTAGGACATCTCTGCCACTTTCACACCACCAAAGGAGGAGGAGAGTGGAGCAGAGAGTAAAAAATTATCAGAAGTAATTATTAATGGCTTGCCAAGTAATAAATCAAAAATCACTTAAATTTTGCGTATGATGCAGCAGAAAAATACTTTCATTACCCTGTAGGATGTGACTACACAAGGGCTTTGGAGAAATCCCCATTAGGATTTGGAGCTCTGATTTGGATCCAGTAGACATAACTCACCTAGAGTGATTCTGCCTTCTCTCTAGCTCATTGCTATAGCCCAGTGGTCGACCAGATGCATTGCACGTGTTAGTGAGAAGACTGCCTGGAGTATGCCCGAGGTGTGAGACCGGGCATAAGGGTTGGCATGCTCATTCACCTTCTTCTGTGAAATGAAAGGTAGGAAAAAGGTCCCATCCATAGGCAATGGGGAGCCATAATGGCAGAAGGATTGCCTCACACAGCCTCCAATTTTGGAGACTGAGAACTGTGAAAACCTGTGTGGTTGTCAGTGAAGGGTGTTGCTTCCCTCAAGAGCCTGCATAGGCATTTATGGATTGAACCAGGAGATAAGGCTCTTCTAAGTATATTTGACAGGTCTGGAAAATGAGACAGCACAGCTGCTTCCAGCACTGTAGCTTTGATGAGAAGTTCTACAGGAAGATTAAAATGGAGGTGGATGAAAGGAGACTGCTAAGTATAGTGATGCACTTACACCCCGACACCTTCTCTGGACCTTTACCGAGCTCCCTGTTGGCTGCACGGTGGTTTTGTGGGGGCACTGACAGTGTTGGTTGTGTGCTAGTGAAGCTGATAAACTGCACTGGTCTGCTGCATGGTAAAAAAGAAAATGCAGTCCATATCTTTATGGAAGTCTTATAAAATAAGTTGCCAGAACAGCTTGTATTTAATGACAGTGAGAAGCAAAATGTATAATAATAATAAAAATAAAAAAGTAGGGCTTAAGTCTGATATCTTGAACAGGAAATTGAAAATCATATATTTCCAGTTTGTTGGGCTATGCCTAAGCACAGTATGTCTTGCTGGGCTACATCAGTCTCCATTTCTACTTCAAAGTTTGCTTTGATCTTTCTTTATTTACATTAGCCTTTGCAACAGTATTCTCAAGAGTTTTCAATGACTGCTCCAAGTCATGTGTTGCACTGTGCTAAGCCAAGTTTTAAGTCACTATTGGGATGGTGCACATTATGTGGAATAATGATAATGCTCCCAGTAGTACAAAGTATTACCCTCATTACTTTAACGCACACGTCAGAATTTATGCAGCCTCAATGGTGGTTCCAGGCAATTAGTGAGAGTTTCTAAGCCAAATACCCCAAAGTTCTGCAGAAGTTGCCTTATAGACCCAGACCTTATATCAATCTGCTTTTTCATAGTGTGCTCCCTCAGAATGGTACACAATGGTATGTAACACACAAACTCAGAGACTGCTTTGCCCAAGGGAGGTACATAAACAATTGCACCACGACAGCCAGCCAAGTAAGGATGGAGCTTGACGCCAAGTACGGTGACAGAAAGTGACTCTATCTTCCACCTGTATGTGTTAGGGAAGCAGAAAACACACAGGGAGGGTGCCTGCTTTGCTTAGGTATAAGCAACCTCCGTGCTTGAGGGCAATAGAAAATCAAGCCTTAAATACAGAGCCTTTTCTGCATCTCTTGCCCCTCCCCTCCCTGATGCCATGATCCAAGGCAGGCAGAACGGTGGCTAGGCTGGACGTTCCAATGGAGATTATAATTCAACATGACTTCTCCAAGTTTCTAAACATCTCAAGGACAAGGCAGGAAGTTTCAAGTGTAAGCTCTTCTCAGTGTAAGCTCTTCATTGTTTTCTTACTTATAGCCAAGTCATTTTAGGAAGCATCATAATAACCTTGCAATGAGTGTCATGATAAATCAGGTAGCATTTTGCAATGCAAAATCTAGACTTTTTTCCCTCCCATTGACTTTGGCTATGTAGTTGAAAGGGTGATGTAATGGAGAGACTAGTGAGATGATCAAAGCACTAGGCAATGAGTTTCATTTTCATTAAGGCCTTCTTAGACTCCTGCAGAGCAAGGGAATCCTAAACCAAGCAGATACTCTGGCAGTGACAGACATTGTGAGAGGGCTATGAATGACTCTGAATGCAGATTTTATTTTGTAATTTACACTTGTTAGGAGGCTACAATAGCAATATCACTCACATAGGGTGTAGGGTATGAATATTCCACCACATTATCCAGAAACTAGATGCTCAGTATAGAAGATATTATGTAAACACTGAGCTTCTTGTTGCCATGAAGAATCTGTTGCAATCCAAGTGATGTTCCAGACTTGAATGTTCTTAGGAAAATACAGACTTCTGTAGATTAAAAATTATAATTTTATATAACTATAGTAATCTACCACATATATATTATCATTTAGAATAACAATAGGAAACCAGATAACAGGTTCTGCCAGCCACACTGAAGGGTAAAGGGGAGAAATGCCCTGCAACACATGCATAGAAGAATGCCTAGGAAAATACACTATTTTCCATAACACCATTTTAAGAACACTCGTATTCTTACCAGCATCTGTAGTTGCAATAAGTTTAATTGATACTGCATTTACATAACAGATTTTTTTAAAGTACTAAATAAATACAGAGAAGCTACGGCAAAATATTTGGATGGTTTTATTTAAAACCAGACATGAAATACTACTTTGTGAGCTGCTGATTTTTAAGTTGATTGTGTTGTTTAAAATGGAGTGCTAAATGCTAGAGTGGTTTTCATTTGATATAACATATCGTGTGCAAATTGTGAAATTTGGAAATCCAGGAATTTAGCTGTGATATTGGATCCAGTTAATCTTTCTGTAATTCTCTTGAACATACCGTGTCCTAATTTCTCTGTCTTTCAATTTGAAAAGTAATCTAGCCTTACCTTAATAAAACACTGTAAGATCACCGCATGCAATTTCATTCATAAATGCAAACCATCATAATTTTACACATAGAAAATATTACCAAAATTTTCAATGAACACTAACAAGTGGGTTTTAGCCTTTCCTCTTTAACAACATCGCTAACATAGACCTGGGAGTGATGCTGACTATAAACAAAATTCACATCCTTTCTGCTTTCATTGTATTCCTTAGTGGATGGCCAGCAGTGTGAGGAAAAGACTATTACAGTGAAGAGGTGTAAAACTGAAGTAGGATAACAGCTAACAAATATATTCCAAACTGGAGATAAAAAAAGGAGCTGGACATATTACACTTGTTGCCACTGAAGCCACTCATCTCTGTCAGTAAAGAAAATAAATCAGTGCAGAGATGCTGCTGATGCTGTCTCTGCTGCAGAAGAGTGTTTGCTGTGTTCTTCTCAGTTGACTGGTTATAAAATCAGCAGACCAGCTGGAAAAGGAGACTTACTTGGAGGTACTGCCTGTGGGAAAGGAGATCGTGCATGTGGAGCACAGAGGCACAACAAATTAAAGATAGGTTCATAGACTCATAGAATGGTTTGAAGTGAAAGGGACCTTAAAGATCATCCAGTTCCAACCCCCCCGGCCATGGGCAGGGACACCTTCCACTAGCTCAAGTTCTTCAAAGCTTCATTCAACTGGGCCTTGAACACCTCCAGGGATGGGGCATCCATGACTTCTCTAAATGTTCTCCTCCAGCTCACATGGGAACATAACAAGCTTCCAGACTTCAGGACATTCAGATTCCAGATTTGGATGCTTTGCATTATAAAATACAGGGCGTTTTCTTCAGGATCCAAATCCAGACTCCATCAAGTTCATAAAAACATGAATCAAATGCTTTTTATTCTTAAAGGAGACTAATCTGCATTGGCTATAAATCTTTCTAGGTCCATTGATCTCACTGAGAATCTGACCTAAAATTTTTAATGCTTTCTCTATGTTCTTCCTAAACATTTCTTTGGGAAAAGTTAACAGCATCATCCATCACAGACTGGTAATGTCAGAAATGGTTCATTAAACCTCACAATACCAAAAATTTCATTTAAGAGAGATATAAATGGAAAAAAATTAATGAACAGATCTTTCTGTTCAAGAATGCATTATAACCTATAACAGGCAGGTAATCTCTTTTCCAAGATGTGCATTAATCTGGAGGGCTTTTCCATAGTAGGATCAAGACTTTCCTGACCTGCCATGAAATGATCTTGTGATGCACGATGGTAAACCAACACCAATGAGGTTTTAAGAACAGTATAAAACAGAAAATGTATTATCCAGTGTGGGAGAAACGCCAGCCCGTTTGGGTATCCCCATGCAGCGAGCCAGAACAGATCCAGAACAAACTTCAGCTGGGGAGAGTTTTAGTCAGAGAACACACACAGCTAACAAGTCTTAAGCAACAAACTGAAAAGTTTCAAGGACCTGTTTCAATGAAATGTCCAGCACCATCTTGTGGCATTACCATTAATTCAACCAGTTAGGCTTTCTGTTGTGGAAACTACAACTCTTGTGTCCTTCCTCCCCTGAAGAAAGCTGACCAGAGATTTCTCATTATAGAGCAAAAGTATGGCTACAAATCTGCTGACAAAAAAAAAAAGTGCCTAAGACTAGTGGCATTGCTAAAGATGAGATGTGCTCCTGAAGTTCACATGGGAACACGAACATTTCCACACTTGCCATTGTTACTCAAAAAGTTCTTAGAAGCTAAAATTAAGGAGTGTTTATAAAAATGCTGTTAGGCAGGAAGTAGATGAGGTTACATCACATATTGCCAAAGCACAAGGGGGCAAAAGGCGAGAATGCCTATACTCAGCGTGGAATTTTGCAGCACCTGTGTTGCAGGCTTCCTCACAAGGCTGTGATGAGGGTCCTGTCTTCCTATCCTTGAGGCTGGGAATCCATCACTTCTTTAGAAATAGGCTGGGGAATAATTCTCCTGATGGCCTGGCCAGCATTCCTTTCTCCAAAAGATGGGATCGACTTTGTGCCAGCTAGCACTGGAATAGAGCTGCTGCCACATTTGCTTACATAGCTGATGCATTACCAGTATTTAAGTCACTGTTTGTAGAGTGCTGTGCAAGATGTTCTGCATAAATGTGTATATAAAACCACATCATGCTCTCAGCTAAGTTTATAAAATACTCCCTTACAGCTTCACAGATTCAGCCCAGAATTAAACTGGGCCAAAGAATGGAAAGAGTAATTTATGGAAAAGTTTTTAATAGTCTGGACTAAAGTTTCTTTGTCTTACTTTGTTCAAACGACAAAACCACACAGCTGAATTGCCTTGTTTTCCCTACATCTGTGTGTGAATTAAATTCCACTGTGCTTTGTTCACAGATGTGAAGATTTTATCCAGTTCAGAGGAAACTCTGGACGCTCACCCTATCATTGCTTGAAAGCTGAACTTTCCCTGTCTCTTCTATCACACTGCCTCTCAGCCTGGACTTTAAGAGGTTGTATTTAAGAATAGGATTTTAGTTCACTTAGTCTTTGGCCTCTACTGAGAGAGATAAAACATTCCTACTTTACACAGCACCTGGCAAGAGGGTTGTTTGTTTATTTTTAATGTGGCTTGTTGCAGTAGAAGTTGTATTATCCTCACCAGATTCATTTCAGAGGTTATTGGATTCTTTGGTGTCCACCCACAGGTAATGTAAACTGGCTCCATGGACATACTGTCTCCTGAGGATCTGGCCACATTTCTTCATAGTGCTCATAGCTGTGCTGCATGTGCTGCTAGTGCATAATGCACGTGTGTATAAGTATGCATGTATTTTTAAAAGCCTTCCTTTTAAATTCAGAAGCTCATCCAAACCACTTTTATGAGAACTCAAGTGGCAAAAAATAAAAAAATAAAACAACATGCTTCAATTCTGTAATTATTAGTTAATCTGAAAGTCATGATCATGCCCTGAATTACAATGATGGAGATGATGTCCTTACTATAACAAATACCTGCTCACAGCAACCTCTGACAGCAGGGAGTGTCCTTGTAGCTGTTTGTAGCCTTGCAGACAGTTGCTGTACTCTTTGGTTCGTCCTTCTCCAGAAATCAGGAAGGGGATTTCAAAGGGAATTGAAATGGGGCCTTGTTAGGAAAAAAGATTTTACTGTGAGGCTGTTGAGGCAGTTGCACAGGTTGCCCAGAGAAGCTGTTGACGTCCCATCCCTGGAAGCGCTCAAGGCCAGGTTGGACGGGGCCTTGAGCAGCCTGACCTGGTGGAAGGTGTCCCTGCCCATGGCAGGGGGGTTGGAACTGGATGATCTCTAAGGTCCCTTCCAACCCAAACCATTCTATAGTCAGCACTTCAGAGAATATCTGTCTCCTCTCTGAAACTGCTTTTGGAGCCATGGAGGATGCTGTACCAGAGTCTGGAGACGTAAATCAGGGAACCTGCTTAAGAACTCATCGCAACTTGTTCATGCTCTGGTCATGGCACTGGTAGATACTGGATGTATGCATTAAAAAATCCCTGAAGAGATGAGAATTTAGACCTAGGGTAGCGTTTGGTTTTGTAATGGCCCTTTCAAGCTGGGAGCGAACACAGGTTGTCGAGGTGCACCTCAGCAGTGTTGGCACCTGCAGTCTGCTGCAACTACTCCTTTAAAAATATATTTGGGGATAAAACCAATTGTTAACCAAAGGCAAATGTACACAGGTATGTTTTGAATAAAACCAAGTGAAAAGATATTGAATTCTAGATGTGCTTGATATTTAGCTTAGCTATCATTTTACTTCCTATTTATGTGAGACAAGGCTGTACTTTGTTGTAAAACTTCAATCCGCAGCTACTGTAACTCCTTTGTGTTTCACAAATCAGGCAAAACAAAACTGTGAAATAAGACACATACAGACACATGATTTATAGTCAGTGGCCACTTCAAGACATTTTAAGTCACAGAGCAAGTGGATAAGATTACCAGAAACCTGGAATATAGTTGGGAATATATATTAACCAGGTGGATCCTGGGAAGAATTCCACGTGCTTTTATAAAAAAAATGCTTTACAAGCAGATTTTTGATCTCTAGCTGAAGGGATTACAGAATAGATAGTAGATTTGTTCTTCTAACTGCCTCTTATTAAACCGATGGTAATATGTCAAACCTGATGCACATCAATACATTGACTTAATGTGTAACTTGTTGGGTGGATTGTTTAGTTTTGGTTTTTGTCAAACGGCATTTCAATCTGTCAGGAATAAAGCAACATGAACTACAACAATAGAGTACCTTGATGTACATGAAAAAATAAGGAAGAATTAGCAAAATTCAGCATAGACAAAATGATCTGTCTGGGGCTAGGAGAACAGACTGTGGCCTTACTAAGTTATACAGGATAACTAAATCAATTCATATTTAGAAAAAAATACAAAAAATATGAATTAATATATAATAATGACAGATATACTAAATGAAGATAAATAACTGTTTTATTTGCAAAAATGTTACAAAAAGATACACCATTCAGTAGTCAATCATTGAAAGAAATGTCTTTGAATGCTTTGAATGTGTTTTTAAAGAGAAGCTTTCTCTCACCGTTGCCTGTATGGTAACTTGACAAATGAAGACTGATAGTTTTTAATGCAGGATTTGTAGGAATTTTCCATATTAAGCGTTATTCAGCAATTATGTTCACCTTTTTAAAATAAAATAAAATCACAGCATTGGCTTTGAAAACAAATTTCTGTAACACAACTTTTAATCTGTTATCCACCCAAGCCCACGATTGTGTGCGAAGCGAAGTGGGTGTTTTGTTTCAGGCTAGAGAAACACCTTTTCTGCAGGGCAGTGATGTCTCTCAGCTCTTCTTGCGAGCAACACTTGTCCCAGGAGACTTTGGAAAGAGTGAATTATGTATAATTTGTCATGGAACGGGCCACTGGTCTGCCTCCAGTTGCCCCTTTGCACAGAGCTGGAGACGTGGTTCCCAGCTGAAGCACAGGCACCAACCTAATGAGGAGCTGCTCGTGGGGACAGAGGGCTGCAGGGCACTGGGTGATGCACACCAAGGCTGCAGGGCTCATCCTCACTTGACTCCCACTCCAAGCCTTCCCTCAGCCTGGAGCAGGAGTCAGTGCAGAGCTGCTGGTGCAGGCAGAAATCTGCCATCTGCCCAGGATGCACGAAGGCTCAGAGAACTTAATGAGCCAAGGATCTTCAGAGGTTTTGAGGCAGTCAGTGCTGTAGCACCCTGAGGTCAGGGGCTGTCATGCTGCTTATGCTGCCAGGAGTCCTCTCCTGCTCACAGAAGGCTATGGAGAATTCCCTCACTGGTGATCACCCAGCAGATCAGGGGTGTGGAAATTGGAAGAAAAGTATTTTAAAACAGACTTTTTTCCAGATCTCTCAGCCACGCTGATGCTGCAGATTGCTGGCAGATCTGCCCCATCCCTCAGAGGGAAAAACCTGCAGAAGTGTGGGAATGCCACACACCACAGTTCCTTATGTTGAAAATTATTTAAGGCACAGAGGGCAGTGACAGAATAATGTCTTTGTTGTGCTGCCAGTGCTCATACTGATGCTATGCTCACTCAGTGGATTAAAGAGGAGTTTGGATTCAATCGTAGCAGTTAATGCTTTAAATATCACAAGAATCAAACATATCCATTTTCTCTTAATGTTAGTTATAAGGTTATGTGGCCTTGCTCCTTGACAAATTATACATAATTCCCACTTTTCAGAGTATCCTGGGACAAATGTTGCTCCCAGGAAGAGCTGAGAGACATCACTGCCCTGCAAAAATGGTGCATGATTAGCCTGAGAGAAAACATCCCCTTCTCTCAGAACACGATTGTGGGTGTGGGCAAATACAAACCCACTGTCTTTCTCTCAGTATGACCACCTACCTTGGGGCAAGATGTGTCATAGTTTCTTGATAAAATATAGTGGAATTTTAGTGTTAATGTAGATATTTTTATGCAGTACCTTGCTGTTGTTTCTTGTAGGAGTTTTTGATGGTGGAGTGTTTTTGTGGGAGTTTGCATGCAGGAATCCGTTGATGGTGGAGTATTACTGTAGAAGAACTAATGGAACTATTTTCAGGTGAAATGTTGGAGAGGAAAATGGTGATTTAACGTGAATTTATGGAACAAGGACTCTTGTAAGAAACTGGTATGTGTGGCATAGAGGGCAGAGTTGAGGTTGCCTGTGCAGTAGAATGGGGCTAGAGTGGAGATCTAGTGCATGTGTTTTTCCAAAAGTGAAGAGATTTGAGACAGAGCTGGCTAATTCAGCCCCTTCTGCCTCAGCTGAGGAAGGCCATGTGGAGCTGAAATGTTTCCCCAGCAACTTAGTATGCTACTCTAAGTCTGGACTTCCAGAAATCTGAAAGAAAGCATCAGGTTTGTGGAAAAATCTGTTTCTAAGCTAGAACATTTATTATTAAACAGGTGATGAACTTCCCTCTGCACAGAGTAGATTTGGGTAGAATTGGCACTGTTTAACTTTATTTCAAACAAGAATTTCAAAATACAGTGTAATTTATTTCAAGAGAGGCCACTGTAAATTATCAAATAAGTTCACTTCTTATAGTGCTATTATAATATAAAGTTAGTTCAGAAGGACTCTGGACTTAAAGAAGAGGAAAGGCAACAAAACTGTCAGCTTTGTAGTGAAAATGAAATAAAACCTGCCTTTCATGATGTAGGAGAGTATTATATTGTAATGTCTTGCCTGCTAATTTACTTTGTGCAATAGAGAAAAAGAAAATCTCACCCAAACAAAAAAGAAATAAAAAAAGGCAGATGGATTTTGGTACAAAACCTAAATTACACCCACCTGAGAGAAAGGTGGGGGCTTGAAACTGGGAGCAGAGAATGTTAAAGCCAAGAAGGCTGTCAGCTGTGGAAGAGGTGGGCAGTGCTTTTGGGAGTAATGGGTATGTGGTTTTGGTTAATAAAAGAGACACGATCAAGGCTTGCCTCCTATTTAAGAGAGGAAGGCAGTGCAGGTGCAAAGGTGCTAAGTAGGAAGGAGGATAAGGGTTTGATTCTCTTTGGGAGAGGTGAGGCTTGTGTTTCAAAACAAGTGCACGTGGACTGAAAATTAATTTTTTGAATAATGCTGAGCCAGCTGCCCAGGCTCCCCAGCCCAGGGACCTCATCTAGAGCCAGGACAGTGTGAAAGAGTTGGTGTCACTGTGCTGGAGAGCCTGCATCATGGTAAGAAATGTATCTATAGACTTTTTATTTTTTTAAAGTCAAGTCATCCTACTGTATTTGGGAGTTGTTTGAGCAGGGATTTTCTTCTGTGTAGCAGAAAGACAAACAGTAAACCCTACCCCCAGAGCCAATGGAGTTGCACAGTTGTATTCCAGCTTTCCTTGTGGCTCAAGTGCCTGTTGGCAATAGGATGGCTGTTAAAAGGCACGAGAGGCATTGGGAGCTCTAGCAAATGGACAGGTTTGCAGTCCTATCTTTGCAGACAGCTGGGATACTGGCTACATGAGTGTGCAAACAACATGCAGGCTATTGCTACACTGTTTAGATGAATCAAAAAGTCCAAATCATAAGACCAGTGCAGTTCAGAAGTCAGAAATACTGAACCCCAAATGAAGACATTGAACTCAGTTGGAGTATGAGTGCAGGTTTACTTCCCTGCTTGGCCAGGGTGTAGCTGGTTTCCCTGAGTTAACTTATTTCCTCTGGGTTTCTTTTTTCCCCTCTTGTTCAGCAGGTGCTTGCCAGTACCATCAAATACACTGTAGGAGTTGGGGATGGGAAGGGAATAGCTCCTGTCTCCCTGGGAAGGGGAATACATGCAGTTGTGTGATCTTATTACACCTGTCTTGAATCTTTTAATCTTCTCCACTAGAAAATAAAAGCCCAGGCTGCCACCTGTAAAGATGGTAAGTAAAATTGTCCTTGATTTCTGGAGGATTATGAAGTAATACCTGGAAGAGCCTTGTACAGAGGTGAAAGGGCATTGCTGGCTCTGTTCCTTTTCTAATTTCAGATGAAAACTGTTTTTCAGCCTTCCTTTGCAGAAGTTCAGCCTGTGCTCCCTGGGTTGAGGGAATGTGCTTCATCTACTCATTTATGCTTGTATGCTGTAAGCTTTTATTCTGCTGGTGGTCTGCCAAACTCAGCACCTCTCATTTTAATCTGATATAACGACTTAACATTTAAGTTCTATTCTTTCCATCTGCAGAAATGCAGCCATAGAAAGCCCTCTGTGACAGACCAGTGTTAACAATAAAGGGCAAACAGGTTCATTCCCTTAGCTGTGAAATGTGTTCAACTAGGACAAAGCAGTTAAAAAATGAAACAGTAAAGTTTTAGACTACAACTAATTATTTCCAGCTACAGCCTGGTTGTAGGGTGACTCTGCAGGAAGTTAATTAGTGGGTATTTCAGCTGTCTGCTCAAATTATATTTCTACATTCAGCTAGGTCAGAGTTTCCAATTAATAATAATAATATATTCTAAAAGTCATAATAGACTGCTCTTTTATCCTCACTGTAGCCATTTTCCAGAAATTGAGCAGATTTTGTACCTAGAATTGTAGGTGGAGATCTCAGAAGAGAGCAACCTTGCCCTCAGGTTAGGACCCTCCTCCTGCTTCTGAACCACTGTGCTCCCGCACAGCCCAAGAGCAACTGGATGTTCCAGACTTTCTTTCTCTGATGCACAGTCAATCCAAACCAACTCCTTGCAGAAAGATTTGCCAGAGAAAGAATCCTCTCTGCATCTGCTGCAGCCCCAAAAAGCTTACAGTAGCTGGCATATGGCAACTTATTCTACATGCAGAAAGAGGTCCCCCAGAGAAAGCTCCTGGATCCATCACAAGGTAATGGATGCTTCTTTCTTTTTTCTTTATTTAATATTATTTTTCTTTATTTAATGTTTTCGTTCTGTTCATATAATTTTGGAAATGATTACCCTATGTTGTTTCCTTAAGGTCCATAGCATTCCATAAATGCCCACTGGCACCTGCACGTGTCTCTGAAGTTTTCTGCTGTGATGTCCACTGGCTAAAAAGCTTTAAAGATGTTGCAATCTACCGGTATTCAGATTTAAGGCTTTTCTCTATTTATGCAGGAGGTAAGTACCAGCAGTGATATTCACATCTGCATGCAGCTGTATGCACTATAAAAATCCAAGGCTATTTGTATCCAGATTTCAGGTTGAAGCTTTTATTTGAGAATGCATCATTGTTAACTACCCGCCTGCAGGCTGGTCTCAGTGAAGCAGACGGTGAATCATTCCTGGACAGCTTCAGACTCTACACTGAGAAACTGGTACAAAGAACCCTTTTCTTTTCTAGAGCCACCCTGCTCTTTTCCTTTTTTTTAAACCAAAAGTTAGTACATTGACAATTTCTCCTGTGCTTTCAGCTGAAACAAATTACTCCTGCTACTAATAGCTGTTTCCACAGTCATGAACTAATTTCTGTAATAAAACTGAAGAAGTGCATTAGCAAAGAAGAGGACTTGAAAAATACGAGAATGAGAGAAAGGAATGAGTTGTTTAATTACCACAGGTCAGGCTTAAGAGAAAGTAAGATAGATAATGAAGTAATGAATAATTCCTTTAACCAGTTAGAATGAAAGTGGTACAGGAGCCTGGATCTTCTGGATGTTGACATATTTAATTATAAAATGTTCTGTTGAAATAGGTTGTTCTTACTAACCATCTAGAGAAATTAATGTCAGAAAGGGAAGGAAGGCAACACTAGATCATATTTTGCTGAGCCTGAGCTCAGATCATTCATTCAACAAGAAGAGCAGACAATTGTCACTTGACTGGCTGATACACACCGTGTGTCACCTTAACCATTAAAAAACTTCTCACAGCCTGTTCTGTTTGCAGCCCCTGATTCCTTTTGGCAGTCCCTTGGCAATCCCAATGCAACTGCAGCTCCAGACTTTCACTCAACCAAAACCTGAATCCTAACCCTAAAAATAACCATAATCTGAGGATTATCCTTCAACATCGGCAACCAGCCATTACTCACAAAAATGTTCTGATGACCCAGGTCACTCCACAGCCCACACTTCCCTCTGGGTGCCCCCTTCTAGCCCCACTGCATCTGCAGCTCTCCAGGCTCTCTCTTTCTCTCAATCCCAAACCTAACTTTTATTTAGGCTGAGCCTGTTAAAAAGGGCTCCAGTTATTGTCCAGATGAAAAATTTCTCACAGCACGGTTCTCTCTGCAGCCTTCATTTTTCATTGCTGAATCAATAAATCCGTTGTGACATGGATTTATTTACTTATTCATTTACATATTGGAGGTGCAAGTGATCATCACACATGCAAACCTCTGAATTTTTCATTTTCTTTACTTATAAGGTAACATCTATACTCAGTATCTTTGATTAGACTGATATATTCGGTAGAATTTCCAGTAACTGTAGAAGGTCTCTTTTTTTTGTGCAGTACATAATTTGTGTATATCCTTCTGAATAATTCTTCCAAAGGAACAGTAGTCCCTGAAGTGCAAAATCACTGGTTCGTAGAAGAAACAAGAGCTATATTCAAAACAGACTCACCAAGAAAGAGAAGAAAGAAGAAATTACTTCTGAACATGCACATCTCTATCTAAGATTTAATTTTTACTTCTAGGCAGAGTTTGCATCCCAAGTTTGCACAAACAAAACAACCTCAAACCTTATGAAGTGAGATTCTGAACTAAATATGGAATAATGCAGACATTTGTTTCCTTATCTTAGTTCTTTTATACTGTCTTGGATGTGTAAATCAGCAGAAACGCTGTCCTCAATAGCTTCTGGTGAGTGACTCAATAGGAAGAACCAGCAGGATACAGCAAGATGGCCTGAGGATTGGGACTGCATGGACAGGAGCTACAAGGGCTACATGCTAGAATACAAAATCCTTCCAGTTATGCTTACGTAGCTGGGAGGTCCTGTGAGACTACAGACAGTAATCACAGTAATCCGGCTGAAGGACAGGCTGAATGTTCCAAACCAGAGAATTGTATGTGACAATTTTGTACACAGAATAAGCAAATTTGTATTTCCCAGCATTTCTGTCAAGTGTTGCTGTTACAGGCTTAGAGATAACAGCTGACTCTCATCAGAGCTCTGACACTGATGCATTAAACACACAAGTTCTTATGCTCAAAGCAGCTTCTTTCTATTCCTATCGCCTGTTCGTACTACCCTCCTCTTGCTTTTCCTGCTGTCTCCTGTGTCTGCCTTTTTGGGACCCACTGCATACTAAAATAGTTCAGTTCTTTGTTTATCTATTTTGCTTAACAAAATTCAGGCATGTATTTTCAAAGGATTTCCATCTGCTTTCTCCAAATTAAAAAGTAGCTTACTATCAGCTCCTTGTTGAATTTTCTTTCTTTGCAACATTAACGATAAAATGTAGTCTCACAGTATTCTTCTCCTATAGCTTCTTCATTAATGAGATGCCCCATATCCCACAGAAGATATTCATTTATTTATTTAAATAAATACAGCAATGAGTAACGGGTGGTAAGTAAAGCGCTTCCAATGGAAAATGTTCTTCTCTAGCTGAAATAAAACTTTCTGAAGAAACTGCACTGAAGCAAATGATTTTATTTCAGCAGTAAAACCAATAAGACTTAGAAGCTTTAGAGTTTAGACATTTTAATGTTACCTAAACTTATAAATTTCTGTGTTGCTAAAAGGGCTTTTATTTTCACTGTCTGGAAGAAAAAAATGGTTGAATTTTTTAAAAGAGCAAATTACAGTTTGACTTTTCTGCTATTTTATGCTGAGTGTTTACCACTAGGAAGATATTATGCAATAACAAATCCCTGAATTTTTAATACAACTCAGAGTTATTAAAACTCTAACTGTAAGCTGTTTAGTGGTACTTTCTAGAACATAAGAAGCCAGAAAGGAATAAAAAAATGTTTTTAGATGCATTTTTTGGCCATGTTATTAATAACAACTTCCATTTTGCGAGACAACATTGCCATCAAAGCACTGCTGTGGCCAGAGGAGAATCCACTGGAGCTATGACTTCCCCCACCAGCTTTGTGAAGCTGCTTCCAAAGTGGTTCAGGTACTCCATTGTTTTAATACAGGCTTGATCCTGCTTCTTTTCAATTTGGTGAGAATTTCTGACGTTTATTTAAATGGAATTGGGGTCAGTCCTGGGTAAACAAGGTAGAGTGGCATCCTTTTTTAATGGAAGGCATAACTTGAGGACTTCATAAGCCAAGTACCAGGCACCAGAAATGCCAGAATTAAGGCTGTTTGCACACTTCAGTTCTTCTACTTGACATGCATGAATTGCAATACTGCCTCTATAATGATATTCTGCTTTCTGTGGGAGATATTTGTTCTCTCAGAGACACAGGACACACAGAGAATATGGCAGGAACATGGAATCGTAGCATGGTTTGGGTGGGATGGGACCTTAAAGCCCACCCAGTTCCAACCCCTGTGCCATGGGCAGGGACACCTCCCACCAGACCAGGCTGCTCAAGGTCCCATCCAATCTGGCCTTGAATACTTCCAGGGAGGAGGCATCCACAGCTTCCCTGGGAAACATGTCTGGGATGAGTTGGTTTCTGTAGGATCCCTCTTACCTCACACGTGAGAGTTGGTTGGCAGAGGAGGAGTCACGAGATATGGGAAGAACTGTGATTGCAGGTCTTATCTGCGACCTTAATTGTGGCATTTCCAGATATCTGGTGTTTGATTACTTATGTAAAGTAATACAAAACCAGCTTAATCCTGATGTTGTTGCATGCACAATTTTTGAAAGAAAGCTGAGCTTTCACACATTTAACTCAATGACATACATGTGGAATGACAACAGTGATTCCTGGGTTCATTTATTAGATTTCTTGAGCTGTTGAGTACAAGTAGTCAGTAAAGTAATAAGCTGTTACCTTTTTTGGATGCCTCCTTTATAGGGAGATCCTATACTTTGCCAGGATGAAAATACCTTGAAGGCTCAGGTCTGAACTTTTTACTGTTTAAACTAAAATTCCAGAGGAGCCAATTAAATGCTTTTTTTAGAGTAGTATTTATAGGTATCAGAGGTAGTCATACAACTTCCTTTGAAAAGCAGCATAGTTAAATGGACAAAAATTAAATTAAATATTTATTCCCTGTACTCAGGAATTGAATCTGCAGACTTAGCTCAGCTGCCAGAGGATGGTCTCCTAGGTTAGGGTATGCAGGTTTGCTTAACACTTTAGCTAATTGTTAAATTGCCAGCATTGAAAGAACTGAAACTTAAAAAAAAATCCAGACTCCTAGGCCAGTTTTTTGTTTGTTTGCTTGCTTTTGTTTGTTCTTACATGCAGATGTGTGATGAGAGCTAAAGGAGGAGAAAGACATGCAGGTATCCTGAGAAAGAGAGTAAAAGCATGGTATTGATGAAATATCTACAACCTTAAAAAGCAGATAATCAACAGGTTTAAGTGGTTGTATCAGAATTTTGTAATAGAATTTGGTATGTTTATAAAAATTTAAAAAGCTCTAGAGTGCAGCACTACAGTTTTCTAAAACGCCACTCCCAAATGTTAGAAAGATCAGGTGAGTCAAAGAAATGCTTGGTAAGAATATATTTAGCATTAGCAGAATGACAGATTTCAGATTAATCCTGAAGGTGGTTGTATAACTGTTTAAATTCTCAAGAAAGCCTGAGACAGGAAAGACAAAGCAGGGAAGATATTAACCTGAAGAATTAAAACTTAGAAAAGCCACAGCTGACTAGACCTGGAGGCTGAAATGAGGGCTGGGCAACAATTCTCTGCCATTGAGATGCCACAAACCCTGGCAGAATTAGGTCACAGTGTCTGGAGACTTTATTTAGGATATCTACTGCCCTCTAACAGCAATACATAGGAATCACATATTGTTTCTTATTATAATAGAAAACCAGAAAGCATAGGACTAGATCCTGCTCTGAGTTGCACACACTCCTGTCTTCTGTAAATTCAGAAGCCTGTGCTGCTTCTGTTTTGCTATAGTTTTAGAAGACAAGTCCCATGCTGCTTTTGCCTATCAGCCATCCCTCCTTTGATTTTCATGAACCATCAGAAATGTAAAGGGATTATCAGTACATGCATAGTTTGGAGTCTTCCCTCCAACACCATCACCCTCCAAAACCAAACCAAAAAAAGCCCTTTTGAAAAATAAAAGGTCTTTTGGTTTGTTTTGTTGGGTTTTTTTAAATTCCCTCCCTCAGTTGCTCTGCCTCCTGCACACGTGTAAAGTCTGATTGCTACTGAGTGAATCACAGCTGTAGATGCATTTACCTGAAAATTCCTCCCAAACTAAATTTCAAAGGCATGTTATCTCCTTGAACCTGTGAAAATAATGTAAGACTCAAAAGTCTTACCTGGACACATACATTAACAGTAAAGACAACACAAATGATACGTGAAATTAATTACACCAGAAATCAGATGTCCACACTACAAAATGCAGGATATCTTCTCCCTAGAACTGCATGGCTGATGTATAAGAATAATATTTCTGAGATGAGATTGTGATGAGGTGGCTGTATTAGCAACTCAGTCCCTTCCACTTCATGAATGGAATACTCTGATAGACTCTTGACAGCATAACAGACGCATAAAAATGCAGGAAATAATATTTTCTTCCTGAAACCTGTATAAGTTGCATGAAAAAAAGGGTTGGCATTTTGTTTTATGATTTGAAATTAGTGCAATAGGCATATCCAGACAAGACCATCTTCAAATGTTTAAAATGCCAATTTAGAAAGCTATTTATGTAAGTGCTGTAATCACACTCTCTCTGCATGGTAAACACACTGTTCTGCGCATACAGTTTGAAAGAATGAAGAGAAACTCTTCCCCTGTCAACCTATTTCTTTTGAGAATTTTTTTTTCATGCTGTGTAGGTCTTCAAAGCTGAAGGAGAGGTCTAGTTAAAATAATGAAGTTGAATAAGACTGTCATCCAGTATTTCAGTTCCAGTTTTAGAAACTAAGCAGCTAATGCTAATGGGATTAACTGTTAGCCCACTGACACATGCAATGCTTGTGACACTGGCCAATCTGAGGAGTCCATGGCACTCTGAAGTTAAATAAATTACATAGAGCTTAAAGCTAGCAGCTGTTCTGTCTCCCTTATCTATTTAGACATTGTTTATTACTCTCAGGAGGCAAAAATCATGCAATTTTCATACTTATAGCTGAGACCTGGACTGCTAACCGTGTCATCCAGCTCAGCAATACATAGTTTCTTGCTTTGTGCATGCAGTACATCATCTCAGAAGCATTTATGGATTTTCTTATTCCCTATGTCTTCTAACAACAAGAGACTGACTTTGGTCTCTCTGTTTCTTGGGAGTTACATACAGAAATGAGAAAGATTAGTAAAATCCTGCTGAATTGAATGGATGGCAATGGGTCATATCTTAACAGACATTACTTCTCCATAATTACATAAACAGATTGGTTATCTACTGATGCTATTAATTGGGTATTTTCAAGACCAATTACTATTCGCTTAGTATTTGAAGAAACATGATCACAGATCTTTAAGTACACCCTGAAAATGTGCATTCTGATTCTGATTTTGATGTGATTCATTACCTTGGTTAGGTGGGAAGATGACAGAGAAAGCACTTCAACAGAAATGTTATGCCTGCAGCCTTAGTCCAATTTGCCAGTCCAACCACATACACAGTGATTAAAATAAAAGTAGAGCCCATCCCATATCTGCTCTGGTCATGAATAACCACTGCCATGGACTAAAGATAAAGAGAACTAGCAAGACTTTTTCCTTTCTAAAATATCTGTGAGAGTCTTTTCGAGTGCTCACTGTAGACTTAAAACCTTCTGTGCATGTGGTTACATGAATAATTCTTAGGAAGAACAATTATTCTGAGGATTGATACAAAGAAATTCTGTTATTTATTTCCTGCTGACGGAGTGATTCTTCCATTGCATCTAGAGATCAGTGCAGAAACATGAAAGAGAGGTTACAGACAACATTGTGTATCTGTGTGCATCTTCAAGATATAGTTCACTTAGTTTAGTTTACTTATCTCCTCTCTTTCATGCTTCTGAACATGTAAAATAATAAAATGTATGTGCTAAGGGAAGAGTGGTAGTGTGCAGGCTCCAGTTTTGCAGAAACTTTTCAGATACTGCTGCTATCCTGATCTCAGCTGGAAAGGGCTGCATTGGCTTACAAACACACATTTTGTGGTTCTCAAAAAAATCACCAAACAGCACTGCTGAGACTCAGTGCTGAGCTTCTGTTCTTAAACTGTGGATGAAAACCAAATGCAATGTAGTGCCTGGCTGTAAAGCTTACTCTGGCAGAGATGAGGTTGAAATTTTTCTCTATAGTAAAAAATGTCTAATGACTGACCATGTATATTGATTTCAGAAAAATCTAAAAATACACTATATAGATGGACTTGTTCAGAATCTGCTTTTTGCTCAGTCTCACCCTGCTTACATCTATGGAGAGAGGAATCTGCAATCCCCCGTATTTTCATTTACTGGTCAGTTAATGTCATCATCTAAGCTACTACAGAAAATAACTAGATTTAGTTCTTACAGATCTTTAACTAGAATCACCTTTTAAGCTGATGGTTGATAAGACAGGGAATCCCATTTTTATCAAGACCATAGAAAGCTGCCTCAAGTGTGACAGAAGAAGAATTATTTGCACGCAGAGACTTAGCATAATTTCTTATTACTGTCACTGCCCTTCAGGAAGGATGAAAGTGGATGCAAAGAAATGGAGCGTCCTGCCTAAGCTTTCATAAATCAATTGCTAGAAACAAAATGTGCTCTGATGCTCAAAAGCCTTATCTGGACACATATATTAACAGTAAAGACAAGACAAATGGTATGTGAAATTAGTGACAACAGAAACACAAATAGACATGCAGATACCAATGCCCCACTCTTGGAGTATCTCAGCATTCCTAGAAAATTACCTAGGAATGCCTTCTCCTGCCCTAAGGAATTTCTCTGGAGAAATACGTGACAATAAGCTAAAATACCCAAACAAGACTGAAAGAATCCACTACTTGTAAGAAGAGATGTTCTCTGGCTTCTGGGAATTATGATGATACCTAGAGCCAGTAGGATAGAGATGAAAGTAGCTTGATCTATGGTATAACAAAAGCCTCTGCTGACCCACATCAAGGTGTCTTGCACACCCAACTCCTGCCCCACCACTGTGGTTTGACAGCTCCAATCCACCTTCTGCTTGCACTTCAGTGAAGATTTTATTACAAGCATTTATTACATACATATTACAGGCAGTGATTAGCACTCCAGCCAGCTGTTACGTTAGGTGGTGTTTGTGTTATGTTATTCATAAATATTTTAGACAAACCCAGTACTGTGTACTTCTGGGAAGCATTTCCTCAGCTTCTTATGAATACCTGGACAGAGACTGATGACCTTTTCTCTTCTGGTGATCATTACAGACAAGTGGTCTAGGATACCAGGATTTTTTTGTTAATTAACCACGCTTTATTATTCAGTATATTTTACTTCCCTTTTTAAGAAGAAACAAAAGAGGGAAAAATCCAATTAAAACTGAACAAAAATCCTATGTAAATTAAGTAGCCAGTCACAGATCAGAAACACATTGAAGGGCACTTTGAGAATAGGCTGTAGACTGAAAATTACTGATCTGAACAATTCTGCAAGTACTTGGAAATCAATCCCAGTTCAATGCAGAGTTCACTGGATAAAATATTTGCAGTAAAAGCTTTGACTACTAGAAGGTATCCAGTAAGATCTACCACGCAGTTTAAATTTCTCAGTCCTTCAGCCAGGTTTCTCAGCCCTATATCCCCCAGATGGCAGTCTGTACTCATCCTCTGAGATGGGAAATTTGCTTGCTGACATGCAGGCTTTCTTTTCCTCTCTATATTAATATCTCTCCCCGATATTTCTCTCAGATCTGTGACATCAAAGTCTCACTGTAATGAATAAAGACATTGAAAAGATGAACTTCAAATACAGAAAATGAGTATTTTTTTCCTTGATTGATGGCATGTTGGCAAAGTAGGAATATGTCAGCTGCATTCTTAACGACACTGAGAGTCTTCTAACTTTTAAGCACCTCTCTAGAGTGTTCTAGCTTATGTATTGAAACCCCAGATACACAACATTCTACTGAGACAACTAATTATTTACAAAAATGTACTTCAGAGATATGAATTACAAAAGAAAACCATCTTATTGGACTCTCTTACTGAATAAGCCTATGAGGTTTAACTAACTTGCCTCATGTAAAACTCAAAGTAATATCTGAAAGTTGTCTGAAGATATACTTGTGAACTAAAATCTCTTAAAATCTATTACTGGCATTTAAGAGCAGTAAAGAAATGTAATAAATGATTAATTGATACCCACTACAAGCAAAGATGCATTGCTGAAAAGAAACCAGCATATTTGTTTCTCCCTCTTTTTGCTTTCAACTTCTGAACACCAGACAACTGTTTTAAGCTTGTTGAGATTCATGCACCAGTTCATTGTAACAAAAGAAATCTTGGGCTATAAATTTTCCAGCCTAAATATTCAACAGTTGAATATTCATTCTCATTGATTTGTCAGGACTAGACCAAAAATTCAGTGGGGTATACATATGCTCTATGGCTGGCAGGCAGGGTCGTGTGCGGGGGGTAGGGGTGAAACGGAGAAACCAGTTGTAGGACATTGGTTTTTTAGCAATGTTCTTCAATATTTCCATATTTTTTCCTAAGATTATTTCAGCCTGCATCCTGGTCTCAGCTGGGGTAGAGTTAATTTTCTTCCTAGTAGCTGTTATAGCGCTATGCTTTGGATTTAGTACGCTAATAATGTTGATAACACACTAATGTTTTAAGTCATTGCTAAGTAGTGTTAATATTGAGTCAAGGACTTTTCAGCTTCTCAAGTTCTGCCAGTGAGAAGGTGCACAAGAAGCTGGGAGGGAGCACAGCCAGGACAGCTAACCCAAGCTGCCCAAAGGGCTACTCCATACCATAAAACATCGTATTTGGTACATAAACTGAGGAGTTGGCTGCTGCTCAGGGATTGCTTTTTGGGGATGGGTGGTAAGCAATCGTATTGTGCATCAGTTGCCTTGTATATTCTATTATTATCATCATCATCATGTCTCCCTTTTGCTGCCCTATTAAATGGTCTTTACCTTAACCCATGAGTTTTACTGATTTTTTTCTTTCTCCTCCCCTTCCCACCGCAGCAGTAGGAAGGAAGATGAGCGAATGGCTTCATGGTGCTTATTTGCTGTCTGGAGTTAAACTCTGACCTTGGGAAATTGCTTGCTGAAATATTCATGAAAAGTGAACATACATGGCAATAAGTACTATTGCCATTAATTAATGGCAAAACATGAATATCCTCAGAAAAACTTGCATATTTGTTGCTTGACCTTTATTTCTCTAGAAGAATAACATAAGATATCTAGCCCAATAGCTGATGTGCTTTTCCATGGAATGCTATGACCTGGATTCTGAGGTTGGGGAACTCGGGCCATACAAAAGAATGAAATTTGGTTTGGTCAGCACAGAATGTCCCTATTGGAAGAAAAAAATCTGTAAGGGCCACGTATGAATGCAGTAGTGACACTTGTCGGGGTACAAAAACAATGCAGCAAGTCCTGAGTCACTGCGCAGTCACTCAAGGCCACGGCACGCTTCATTTCATGCATGCCACGGTGTCAACAGACAGAAAACTAACTACTTAATTCTCTCACTTTTCTTTCCTGATTCTTTATTTCCTATAAGAATTGGCTTTGAGGCTGTATTGAAACCAGAACCAGCAAGACAGGGAGATGGAGAGTTCTGCAGCAGTACCTTTTACACGTGTTTATATAATGATATTGCCCTGAAGCCTCGTAGACTTGGGGGCTTTGCTGTGCTAGGTGATGTACAACTATAGAGACAGCACTTGCCCTGATGAACACCTAATTTGCTATTTATTTCTTGCACATGGGCCATACACATCATTCCCTCTTTGCTTCCAAAACTCTCTTTTCTGCTCGGACACATTTTGTTCCCTACTGCAAATCACAACTGCCTCTTTTTTTTTTTGCCTGCCTGCTCTTCAACTGTATCTTGTCTTTATCAAAACTAATTTAGTTAATTCTCCCTTTAAAGCCAGGCCATCGTGCCTGGTCCATAGTTGCTTAGCAACAGCTACCCTCCACATGCAGAGATAACAGGCAGGCAGGGATGCCAGTCAGAGTCTGGCCCGGGAAGGTGAGAAAAAAAAGAGGAAGACAGATTGTCTCCCTCTAGGCTTTGATGCTGCACATCATACTGCTGCATGCTGACAGATAACCTTGGAGGGGCAGAGTTTGCTTTCATTTCCAGAACTGTTTTTTCAAATAAAAAATACCGTTGCAGTGCACACAACAAAGTATGTTTTGGATGCATATACACAGATTTAAAATATTCTACTATTAAGCAGTAGGCACAGATTACAACTGATCAAATCCCAACACTTACAACTTCACAAAAGCCCAAAGCGTACCAAGGAGAAATGTGGGTAGGTTTATCATACAGAAATTAGAGGACTAAGCACTGCAATCTCCAACTGGGAAGGATGGATGTGTAGGATTTATGCTACAGATCCCTTCTGTCCCAAGACTGCCTTCCAAAAACACAAAGGAAACTGTGAGAAGAAAACTTTGGGGGTTTTCACCATCCTTTACAGGTCTTGGTATGTGGGAATATATCTTAGCTCTGTTAAAACAGCGTTTGAACCACATCTTTAGGTGAAAATCGAGAAATACTGAGCAGGCAGCACTAATCACAAACATTTAATGATGAAAAAAGATTCAGATTATCTTAAAAATCTTATTTCAAAAATAAAAATCTGACATATGAATTTAGGATTCAGATACCTAGCATTTGGCTGAAAATATTGTTCTCTCTACAGAGAGATTTGTGAATTAAATCTCAAGAGCAGTCAAGTTGAGACACCAGTCTTAATGACTTTCACACTACCACAATTTGCAAAGGAAGAATTTGGAGCAAGGCACAGCCAGAATTTTGTTAAACATTATAGGCTATTGTATATAAATTTTGGCTGGAGCTGCCTGCCTAAGTATGTAGAGAAGTTGCTTAAATCCCAACTTAACTCAGAATGATCAGAAGAAACATGCTGTCCAGCCCTCCCTATCCTATCCTGCCCTTGCTATGAGACAGAACATCTAACCTAGGGACAAAATGGAAATAATTTCTGTGCGGCACACAGGTCGAGGGAGGTGATTCTGCCCCTCTCATGAGAACTCACCTGGAGTTCTGCATTCAGTTCTGGAGTCCCCAGCATAGGAAGGACATGGATCTGTTAGAGCAAGTCCAGAGGAGGCCACAAAGATGATCAGATACAAAAGCCGAGAGAGTCGGGTTTGTTTAGCCTAGAGGAGAGAAGGCTCTGAGAAGGCTCTGGAGACACCTTACTTCAGTTTTCCAGCACTTAAAGGGGGCCCACAGGAAAGCTTGAGAGGGGCTCCTTATCAGGGAGTGCAGGGATAGGGTGAGGGGTAATGATTTTAAGCTGAAAGAGGGGAAGTTTAAATTAGGTATTCAGAAGGAATTTTTAATTGTGAGGGCAATGAAGCACTGGCACAGGTTGCCCAGAGAAGTTGTGGATGCTCCATCCCTTGAGGTGTTCAAGGCCAGGCTGGATGAGGCTTTAAGCAATCTGATCCAGTGGGAGGTGTCCCTGCCCATGGCAGGGCGGTTGGAACTGCATGATCTTTAAGGTCCCTTCCAACCCAAATCATTCTACGATTCTTTGAACATCACACATTATGAAGAAAGCAAAGTTTTGCTCACAGTGCTCCATAGATCTCTGGACTGAACCTTAGCAAATCACTTAGTATTTCATTATCCTCATTTCCTCAAGTGAAAATCCCTCGTATCCATAATTACGCATTTTTGTAAGTTGCATTAAGGTCTCCAAATGACAGGATATACATAAATACAAAGCACTGTTTTTACTGTAAACATATTGTTAATTTTGGATGTTAAGCATTAATCTGAATGTCTTCAGAACTTTAGTTAGTATCTATAACAGAGCTTTTAAAAGTGTTTTTTTAAAATTGCTTCCCATATAATTATATGGAATATTTAAAAAATGCTGACTATTGAAGAACGCGTAACGAAGCACAAAAGGTAATTCGGTAGCCAAAGTGATAACAGGGGTTCATCACAGCTCAAGACAATGCTGTCTTGAAATATTAATTCATTTGCTGAATTATTCATTGCCTTATTTGATGTATTAATTAACATCCTGGCAGTTGTGTAACTTGACTTCTTTGTGTACAGCAAACCAGGCAAGATACAACAGTGCCTTACTCTGTTCATTAATCTCTACTTAGGGAAGTTTTCATAACGTGATGAAAGCATCACTAAAGAATGACAAACCAGGTTGTTAATTTCTTGCATGGCCTTCATTAATTCACTTGACATTACAAGTGACTTTGCATGTTACACATCTAAAACATCATTAAATACTTTTCCCCACAGTCTTTACATGTTAAATTTAGAGCATCTTCAAAGTCATTAGCCACTCCTCCATACTAGTTCCTTTCAGCCTTTCTGCCACTGTGACCTTATTTTCAAAGAACCTCCTTCCTGTTGGCACATAGTTTTCTGACTGTTCAGAAAAACAGGGTTCAACAGCTCTGTACTGGATAGGCACAGGATTATTCGCCTGCTTAAATTCAAGTCTAACCTGTACATTGCTTGAGCAGATTTTAAATGCAAAATATCCCTACTGTTGCTAAGTGCAAAACTGTTATACTGCAACAAAATAGAACAGCTGAAGACATTAAAAACTTGTCAGGATAAGGAAAGCCAGTTGCTTTGAATATCTGATGAGATTTTTCTAGAGTTTATAGCCTATTACAATCTGTGCCTTTGGGACAGTCCAAATGGATTCCCATTTGGAATTAAAACTTCTCTTCACAGAAATGTGTTCAGTCTTAGAACGTGTTTGAAGATCATCCATACAAACTAGACCACAAACCAAACTTTCAGAATGACTTGCTCAGTCATTTCAGCTTTTAACTACTGAAGACACACGTGCATTGTTATCTACCAAATAAAATACATCTATGTGAAAACCAGCAATAGGATTTTATACTAAAAAAAAAAAGAGCTGGTAAAGTAGGATCCATTAAAAAAAAGGCCTGTGGACAGGTCAATTTCTATTTCTTTGGGACACAGAAAACATCCCCTGTTGTTCTTCTCACACATGCTTTTTTTCTCGTTGCTCTACGGGGAGGTTTTTGAGACTAAGGATCAGCTGTCAACACCCTGCCAATGTCACTCCACAGCAAACCTCACTCATCATAATGACTGCTGCTACAAAGATGTCAATATCCAGAGAAGGAAAGGAAATTGGTTGACATTAAAGCCCAACAAAAGCTTGCTATTTGCAATTGCAATTAGGGCTGAAAGAAACCCTGTCCTCACTGCCCGCTGAAAGTGTTCCCTAATTCATCAAAGTACCATAGGCATTTAGGGCCGTGTTGGTTCATCATTAGGCCGGGATGATGAAATCGCACCAGTATCTCAGAGCACATTCCTTTAGATCCAAGCCAGCTGGAAAACTGTCTTGGTCTTCCCTGCCAAGTATGCAGGCATTGTCATCAACGCAACTCCCACACGCCAATTACTGCCACTGACTGCGTAATGAGTTGGCCCTGAAAATCAAACCCAGGCCTTGGCGACCATTCTTCTGATACTGATGCTGGCAAATAAACTAAGACTCATGTTGGAATTTTACAAAGCACACATCCTTTATTCAGAGCTGGATGCACGAGGGAATGATTTCCATCAATCACACGTAATGGGGCAAGAGCTGGGGACAGAATATATATCCCACTTACATGCATAGGTATAAATTTTCCCAGAAATATTATGCATATTCTATTACTTTTCAAGGACTAATTTTAATGTTATTATGAACTTCACAACAGCCAAATCTTTTGCTAATAGGAGCTTTTGGAGTCAGCTCTGTGTCTGACCTTGCATTTTAGATAGGGAAATACTGCAAACAGGGGTGATTATAGACGACACATCTGTTCCGCACAGATCATACTTAACCCAAGACGTTATCATTTTCCTTTGAGCAGTGTCTGGAAAAATGCTGTTTGAAAAAAAAGAACAAACAAACCATGCTATAAGAAAACATGCTATCAGAGGGACATTCTGTCTAACATTCAAAAAATACATTTACTTAGATGAAACTTCACTCAAGTTAGTCAGAAAACGAATTCTACAGAAAATTGATTCTAATTTAGCTTAAATCAAAATATTCCACTCTTTGCAATAGTAATTCCTTCTAGTATCCCTTCCTCCTGGGCAGGCCGGCCGCTCACAGCCCCTCTCCGGTGCTGGTGCCCGTGTGGGGAGCGGAGCAGTCCCGAGGGCCGCAGCCACACGGCAACTGACACCGCAGCCGCGCTGCTCTGGGACAGGGCTCTCCCAGCGCCCACATCCAGCTGCAGCCTCAACGGTCACGGAAAACACAGGCGCGCAAGTCGCGATTCCCCTCAGGCATCACCGATCCCGCCTCCTCAGAAGAGCTCCCGCCGCCAGCAGCGCTTCGCGGCCGCGAGCAGCCACGTCGCTGCCCGGGGGAGGAGGAATCATACAATCGCTCGGTTAGAAAAGACCTTCGAGATCATCGAGTCCAACCGCACCTGCCCAATACTAAACCACACCCCTGAGCATCTTAGCTACCCGCCTTCTGAATCCCTCCAGGGATGGTGACTCAAACACCTCCCTGGGCAGCTGTGCCAGTGCCTGACAGCCCTTTTCGGTGAAGAAATTTTTCCTGTCTAATCTGAATCTCCCCTGGCGCAACTTACGGCCATTTCCTCTCCTCCTGTCACTTGCCAGAAGACACCAACACCCACCTCACTACAACCTCCTTTCAGGCATTGGTAGACAGTGATAAGGTCTCCCCTCAGCCTCCTTTTCTCTAGGCTACACAGAAGACTTGTTCTCCAGCCCCTCCACCAGCTTTGTTGCTGTTATATAGCACAGGCATTCTAATCATAGAATCATAGAATCGCCTGGTTGGAAAAGACCTTTGAGATCATCGAGTCCAACCATACCTGTTCACCACTAAACCACATCCCTGAGCACTTCGGTCCCTCCACCAGCTTCGTTGCCCTTCTCTGGACACGCTTCAGCACCTCAATTTCCTTCTTATAGTGAGGGGCCCAAAACTGAGAAAGAAAGAGGATAAAAAGGATGAAAAGGGGGAGGGGAAGAACGAGAGGGAGGAGAGTGAAAAGAGGGAGGAGAGTGAAAAGAGGGAGGAGAGTGAAAAGAGGGAGGAGAGTGAAAAGAGGGAGGAGAGTGAAAAGAGGGAGGAGAGTGAAAAGAGGGAGGAGAGTGAAAAGAGGGAGGAGAGTGAAAAGAGGGAGGAGAGTGAAAAGAGGGAGGAGAGTGAAAAGAGGGAGGAGAGTGAAAAGAGGGAGGAGAGTGAAAAGAGGGAGGAGAAGGAGGGGGGGTAGAAACGCGATGGAGACCCAGCTGCGACCCAGCTCCGCCCCTGCCCGAAGCGGCCAGAGCCCTCAGACACCTCTCAGATCGCTCCGCCCGCAAAGATGCCAAGGGTCCCCTAATAGCGCACGGAGTCACATGACACCGCCCGCGACACGTGCATGTGTGTGGGTGTCACATCTCCCGCCGCGCATGCGCTGTGGCCGGCGCCGCGCGACGCCCTCCGCGAGTCAAGTGGGCGGGCGCTTCCGGGTTGTGCGGCGACACCGCCACCATGTCCTGCACCCTGGTTCCCTTCGGCCACTTCCAGGACCTGGAGGCGGCCGCGGAATTCCTGTGTCCGCACCGCCGTCGGGGCAACGCCGCGGCCGGAAAGGACAACGGTGAGTGCGCCCCGCGCTGTGTTGGAGCCGGGGGCTTATCCCAGCCTGGCTGTTCGATTCCCGGCGACCCCCTCGGGGTTCCGTGCGGGGCAGCCTCGGCGTCCCGCGGATACCCGTCTGTCGGGCCTGCACCCTTGCCCGGTGGTAAGAGCGGGGGTGCCGGCTGCGTTTCGGCTCGCTAATCCGCGCTCTCCCCTCCCGGCCGGGCTCGCTGTTCCCTTCCCGGCAGTCCCCATCCTCTCCCGGGTGTGCCCGGGCCGGGCTGGGCGTGGCCGAGTGCTCGGCGTCGTTGCGGTGGTAAAGGGCTGTCGAGGCTGAGTGTCCGGCCATAGGTGCCACGCCTTCACCGACAAGGTATGGTTGTTCTGCTGTCCGGAATCTTCAGCTGATCTTGTTCCTTATAGTGTGCGGGTGAAGCTGTTTGGCCGCAAACCCTGTGTGCCACAGGCTTCGAGGTGAAAGTTTCTCGCTGAGAGAGTGCGGTTGTCTCAGGGTGTCCTCGTAAAGTTAAACAAATGTGCCTGCACGGTTGTCTAATAACACAAAACACATTTAAAGGATATTAACGATTTAGTTTAGCAGCTTAAATTAAAAGCCAATAAATCTTACATCAGCAATAGTCTGAAGCTGTGGGTTGCATTTCTGCTGTGTGAGGAAATGCACAGCGAAAGCTGAGCTGTCTGGCACAGATTACCTCAAGAGAGAAGAAGGACCAACAGATTCATGCCCAGGATAGACAGTAGAGGGGAATGAAACACTGGCCTATATGCTGTTAGTGCCATACAGTGTTAACTGCATTTGGCTGATGGTTTGGCTTTTGGCAACAGCACAGAAGGAAAATGAAAGGGTTAGTGAGAATGATTATAAAGTTCTCTGAACTGCAAGCAGAACTATGAGAGAGAGCAGCACGGTGCTACTTTAGGATAGTTTGTGTTAGAATGGGCTTTTAAAGTTCATCAGTCCACCCCCCTGCTACTAGATCAAGTTCCTCAAAGATTCAGCCAACATGACCTCGAACACTTGCAATGGTGAGACATCCATAACTTCTCTGGGAAGCTTGTTCCAGTGTCTCAACACCTTCATCATTGTAAGAGTTGGTCCAAAGAATAGTATTTGTCTCAACAATCATAAAAAATTTCTTCCTTACATCTTCCTTCCTCTTTCTTTTTAAAACCACTGGTCATTCTGTCACTGCAGATTCTGGGAAAAAGATGACGTGACAATTGTGGAAAAGGTTTTTAAATTACACTATGTGTTCAGCTAGTTAATTTTACCACTAAAACTTCTGCATGCATATTGTTGTATTATTGGTTTGTTTTTGTGTTCGAGATTGATTTTAATTTACTTTATTGTTGAAATACACTTGAAAGAAATGATTCTGGAAGAATTTTATCCAACCAGTTTTCATTATCCAAAACTTGATAGAAAGTCATAGTGTGCTGCACTTCTGTTTCTTGTTTGGCTCCAGTAATGCTCTGAAGAACACTTACAGATTCCATATGTCTTTTCTTTTGGTGTCATCCGTACCTAAGGGAGGGATTCTGGAACTACTAGGGTTCTGTTAGTACCTCTTGAATGCTGAAGGTAAAATCAAAAGATTGTAATGTGTTTGTGTTTTTAAAAGTATGTGCTTAAAGAATTGAAAATATTTCTCTCATATTTGTTGGTGATGTGAGAGGAATTTGTGTAAAATTAGTTCTGGATACTATTGTTGGATTGGATTCATCAAATGGCAGCTGTAAAGAGAGAAAATATTTAGCATGTTGTAAAACCACAAACACGATAGACGTAAAGATGATACATAATTCTAAAGCATGCTGTTCTTCCATTTTAATGAGTTGCTGTGTTCTGGACTTTTTATATTTGCTCATTCAGTCTTCAAGGCAAAGTGTCAGAATCAAGTATTTTTTTGAAATATTGCTCATTTAAACTTTTTGAAATATTTTGGATTTGTGCCTGATACCATAGCTGCTTTCAGGATTCAAGATCAATCAGCATGAATTTGGGCAAGTAAGAGTTTCCAAAGAGACTTCTCCATAAGATTATAATCTAGTCATTTTGAAGCAAAAATCCTTAGTGCACTCCTCTTTGACACTGCTACAAATTGCAAAGGTATTTTAGGTTAGAAATAAGTAAATTATGGATGTATCCTAAGTTAGAAAAAAAGGATTTGGCTGCCAAGAGCAGGAAGTTGTCTTCCTCTTACACTTGCTTCTCTGTTATCTGTTTTGCTGCTACTTTGTGGCCTGGCTTAAATAGTTAATCTGCACATTGCATTTTATTGCACAGAGAGCCAAGACAAGTATTGTTAACTAAGCAAGATATGAAGAAATGTGGGGTTTTTTTTTAATCAAGGAAAGTGTTGGTAAAAACTGTTCAATTGACAGAAAGTACTGTTTTAAAACAGTAATTTATTGAAATTGTACATTTAAAAACTTGAATCTTAATCTACTTTTATATTTTTACTCTTTAGAGGAAAAAACCCTCATGAGTTTTTTTATTGATAAGTTCAACAACGATGTTATATTCATTTGCTTTCAAATACAGCCTTTGAGTTAAGCTTAATTTTTATGTAATTGCTTATGTGTGAATGCACATGTCAAAGTTATAAGTATTTTTTATTTTAAACTGGAGAACCAGCAGCTTTTGTTTACTATTTTTTGTGTGTTTCTTAAAAAATTACACTGCTTTGGTAAGGAAACTTTCACTAGTATTTAAACTTTATAGGTAAATTTAAAATGTTAGCTACCTCAGGAAAATAAATGTTCATACTTAATATTTTTATTAAACAAAGAGTACTTCAAGGCACAAATTGATTATTTTTTTTTTAGTCATAACTTAATGTTTTAGATGCTTAAAAGAATTTTTGAAAGTTGCTGTCAGATTTTGAAAAACAAATGTTTTTGAAAAGGTACTTCCAGGATCTTCCGTGTGTGGGTTTTGATGAGGTGCTGTATGTCTTATCTTTTTTGGTTTCCTAGTTATAGAAGAGAATATAGTTTTAGTCAGAATTTTTTTTCTGCTGTTTTAGCTTTCATCATTTTATGATTCTTACCAAAGTGTTTTCTGTGTCTGTTGGTCTCACTACTGTCTAGGGTGCTTAATTTAAAAGCATTTTTGTAGGTACATTTTAAACTAAAAGAATTTGCTTACTTCTGAAAATGCAAGCAGTATACATTTCCAAATTGCTTCGTGATACTGTGACTTTTATTAAAAGTTAGTGCCTTTAGTATGAATGAAAAAGCCATAACTTCTCATGTAGTTGTATTTGACATAGTGACATAATTTAATATAAGTTTATCTAGGTTGTCAATTAAAAATTTAATTTGAAAAGACTTACCGAAGTGCTACATGTATGAAACATATAGATGTAGGTAACTGACTTAAAAAAAAATCTGCATTTTTAGTCTAGAGTAACTTTATTTTTTTTCCTTCCTTTGTACAGTTAAACATTTAAACACATTTAACATTAGAAAAAGATGGTGACAAATATCCTGTCAGCTACAACTTCACTTCTCTTTCTGTAGCCAAACAGTTTGTCTAGTTTGTGCAAAGGATATACTGTCTGATAAGCTGAGGAAGTTAAAGAAAAAAGGTGTCCTCCTCCTCTGAACCTCATGTAAAGTCAGTTCTGCAGGTGCCTGTTTCCTCCAGGTCAGGGAACACTGGAAAGAAGGGTTCATGTCATTCTGCTTGCTCGTGTTATGCAATCATATGTTAAAATTACTAATAATGCAATGCTGAACTTAAGAAATGTTCTTAGACTACTTGAGGTGACCGTTAATCTGTTGTGAAACAAAATGTAGCTGCTTTTTATTGTAAATATTAGAATAAAAGGCATCAAGATACATCTTGCCACATGTGCCTTAGATAAAAACAGTATCATGGAGTAAGCTGGTTAGGGATGTTTCATATGGATGTTCCCATAGGGTTTGAATGCTTTTTTGTACTTTAATGAACAAGAGTAATAAGGCGTGGGAATTTAAGATTCTTAGGAAAAGTTAAGCTAATAATGAGGCACAAACCTTTTTCAGAACATGAAGTGAATTATATTTAAGTGGGTCTGAAAACTGCTGTTTCAAATGCGCAAATACTGGAAATAGAAAGTATTTGCATTACATTTAATTTGGCAACTTGCTGTGTTGAGGAGGTTTTGGGATGTACGTTGGCTGGTCAGAAAACAGCTGTAACAGTTAACTCTGTACAGCTGTCATGCATACTTGTGAAAAAAAACCATCTTATTTGCAAAATGTGATACAGCTTTTTAACTGAAAAGAGCAGAAAATTAATCAATAGAGGTACCCCAAATTTTCTGTGATCTTTGTAATTTGATGAATTCTATTACCATTTATTTTAAGTGATGTATGCGTCTGTTCTTCCAGTAGACTCTGAGCTTGAACTGTGTATTTTAAAACATGTGATTGGCTTCTTGACAACAATTCAGTGACATAGTCAGGTAGGGCTAGTTTAGCTGCTAGCTAAAATAAATGAAAAAAGATATCTGTACTTCACTGGTGTGCAGATATTTTTATTTCATTAATGTGTTTATTTCCCATTACCTAAATGAAATTAATAAGGAAAAAGAAACCCAAACTTGTCCGTGGGAGTTTCCAAGCGATGAAACCTGCATCTGTGATAGCGAGCTGGTCATTTCAGAGCAGTCCATGACGCATCACATGGTTTTGAGATGATGCTGCTTATTCATGGGAGAGGGGAAGAAACAAAATCAACCCTCCGGTCTGGAGGCTTGCTCAGAGCTGTTAGGTGTCACTTTGCTGCTTCTTTTTACTGTAGGGGTAATGGCTTAAGCCTGACAGAGAAACACCTCTCCAAAATCCAGTCCTGTTACATTGACAGCATCCTGAAAAGCCCTTTTCAGCCTTGTTCCTCTAAACATCATCTTTGGATTGTGCTTGCACACTTTGCTTTATCTGCATCAACTGATTTAATGCAGAAAAACAGAAAGCCAGACTTTTTATTTCAGATTTACAAACAAGATTACAAAGAAAAAAAATTACAAAATCAAATTCTAGACATTGCATTTATCAGTAGAGTTGTTCTTAACTGTTTCTGTATCCCTCTTACTGAATCTGGTATATTCCGGTTGAAGAGTCTTCTGACAAGCTCTTTTGTATTACCTCTTTAATCAAACCCTCCTTCCCCAGATTGCGTTACAGAAATATAAGATTCCTTTCTTTGCATGCATTCAAATCAAAATAATGAATTCACTTACTACTTCCCATCACCAAGCAGGTGTTCAACCGTCTCCAGAAAAGCAGGGCTCCATCACACATAATGGTCACTTGGGAAAACAAGCGTAACTCTGGATGTCACCCCTCCCCCTCCTTCTCTACCCCAGGTTTTATTACTGGGCAGGACATTGTAAGGTATGGGGTAGCCCTTTGGTCAGCTGGGGTCAGCTGTTCCAGCTGTGTCCTCCATCCAGCTTCTTACACACCCCCATTATTAAATTATGGCAAATAATCTAAAACCTGTTGAAGGCAGATTATTGGCTTGTACAGGAGTTGATATTTTGCTTATCTATTAAAAAATAATCTGTGAACATAAACTTGCTTGTTTTAAAGCTGTATATCAATGTAGAGAGGGGTAGTTTGGCATTTGGGATTTGGTTTTGAACACGTGCTCTCCCACTTGGGCAAACATAGACTCTTCTGGGCAAGCCCATGCCAAGCATGTCCTCTGGTAACCTGTTGGATAGAGCTGGAACTTACAGGTGAGGGCAGGAGGGAAAGGTTTCTGCTCCTGCCCTGAATCATCACTGCTCTGGAAGGGACAGCATTGGCAGATTTCTGCATTCAGAGGAATGTTCTGCAATTTGGGGAGAAAGTCTTAGAGTGAGTAAAAACATCTTTCATATTGAATTTGATCTGTTAAAAGCCAGTTAGACCTCATTGGTATAGATCTGTTGCTAAGGATTCTCTGTTCTCTACTTTTGCCTTTTAAACAAAACATGATTATCAGTAGAAATTATTATTTTGGATATTATGTTTATGGTATATATGTTTGAAATTAATTCTCTTACACATTAACACCAGCACTGCAAATATCCTGCATTTAAAGCAGCTCTGGATTTTCAGATGTGCTGATGATGGAGTTTTAATGCTATGTGCTTCGAAGTAAAGAATGGAGTTTTCTTGTAGACCAAGTAGTTTTTGGTTTGATGATGTCTGCAGTGAAGTGAAGTCTGGCATATTGTTGCTGATGTATTAAAATAGGGAGAAGCGTTTATCAGACATCTACTGCTAGTCAGAGATGGTGATGAAAAGAAATGTAGATTTGCACAGGAAAGTTTGATTTTTTTTTTAATTTTTTTTTTTTCCCCAACAGTGGACTGGAAAAATTAACATTTTGCAAGTCAAGAACTGTTTGGGATTTGTTTAGGCCTTCGTTACTAGATTATGTGTTTCATTTCACCGTTGCTAGTTCTGATCTGTAGTGCTACTAAAGGAAAACGAGGTGTTTCTTCAGAATATTCATGGTGAACAGAACTTGGATCCTATGTCAATTCTCACTTGACCAACCTTATCAGGTACTGGTGCGTGGGAAAGTCTCTGCAAACTGACAGCTTCCGTGGGATATTTTGTGAGTCATTGGCATGGGTGAATAACACTGTGTTTTGAGTTATAGCATGACAAGTGTACCCCTCCGTTGCTTCTCTGTCCATTTTTTCAGAGATTAGTTGTCTGTTGCTTAATACCTTGCTTCACAAGCCATTGCATAGTGAATTTTATTTTTATTTTATTTTTTTAAAAAAGAATTAACATATGGAAGAAAGAAAAGAGTGCATGCAACTGCTTGTGGAATAGAACACATATGATAGCGCGTGCAAGGGCAGTCTGTACAATGCGGAGGATGGATATGGAGGAGCAAGCTGTAAATCCTTGTAAGCTGGAGCAGATGCTGGCCATGCTGACCAGGTTATAGTTTTGAAAGATCTCTGCAGCCTCATCAGTGGGGTGGTAGCTTATCATTGCCTGATTTTTCCATCCTTTTTTGATTGACCTAGCTTCATCTGAGAAAGATGACAACCATGAAAATGTAGCTGTTTGCAAAGAGGCATCAAGAATCCTCACGGTTAGAGTTTTATGTTGGGTGTTCAGTCTCAGAACTGAAGTGACTAAAGTTTCTTGGAAAGGTTGGTCTGCACTGTGCTATAGGGAAGGCATTGACCCTGACTGCGTTGCTGGGGTATGGATATGTTTCACTGTGGACTGCAGCACACTGATAGATTTCTTTCCTCCATGAATTTTATAGGAAGGAGATTGTGTTCCCTTTTGAGAGAATAAAATGCGAACGGAAGCATAATTATGTTAACTTCAGTGTTTAGTTTAAGAAAGCTAGTTACTATTTCAAAAACTTGAAAGAAATCCCTGGAAGAGTCTTGGTCTTATTGCGTTACTGCTTCAGATTTCATATGTGTGCTTCTAGATGGAAGTCAGTGCTTGGCTTTTCTACTGAACTATGGTGATGCTTATTGACTTATTGAGGGTCCCAGCGATGGTCTTTGAAAATTGTACATCTATTACTAAATGCCTGGGTATAATGACCCTTTTAAATTCACATCAAATTCTGTATATTTAGATGAAAAAGTTTCAGAGGACTCAACTCTCTAACTCTTACAAGACAACTGAGAAATAGGCCTGTCTCTATGAATCTCTGTTTTCTTAGGTGTTTGATGTATTTTGTAAAATTCTGGTTTCTCTGAGGTTTCTGAAAAACAAAATTGAAAACGGATCAGTGCTCATTATAATATTTTCTTCTGTTGTCTTGCAAAGACCTGAATAGCCATGGTCCTTGTGCTCATTTTCCCCTCAGAGGCCACAGCTTCAGCTTTTACTTTGACTACTTTGAGAGTTGTGGTTGTAGGATGTACATTGTTCTGATTCAAGATGTTCTGTTGTCACAGATGAATTTCCACGTACGGTCCTTCCCTGTTAAAATTAACTCATGTTGCTACTGGGTGAGCCTGCAATTGAGTTAAACCAAACCAAAATCCACCATTATGGAAAGGAAGATATTTTTACCTATGTATAGAAATACTGTTTCTCATAAAATTGTGCATATGTGGTTCTTGTGGTGTGTAACAGGTTTTCTTGTGCTAGTTAGCAAAACATCTGGGGGGTGTATACATATAGTCCTGAAGGATTGCAGACATCCCACTGTCCACTTACTTTGCCTCTGTAGGTACCTACTATGTGCAAAATGAGGCTTTTGTTGTCTTAATAATTAGATAAATCGAGCTGAAGCTTAACTTTTGCAGTGGGGTCTTAGCTCTCTGTGCCTGCTGGAGAAAGTTTTGTCAAGTGGACACATAGAGTTTCCCTTCTTTATGCTCTCACTCTTTGCTTCTGCTTCCTGTATAAAACTAGAAATATGTCTTGGCTCTCTTGAAATGGCTGTGGAGAAAGCGAGAAAAGACAAATTAGACTGAATAAGTTGTTCCAGTGATGTGCAGAGAGGCCCTGATGAAGGATCAATGAAGTGTGGTACCAGCTGTTGTAAGATGTTACTTGCCCTAAGTTCTAGATGCAGTCTGTCAGGACTAATTTGACATGGGTGTGGTTATACCTATTTCCAGTTTTACCTAGGTAACATCTACTGTTATTACTTTGCCATAGTGTGAAAGTAAATACAAATAAGACACCCATTTCTACCACTTCATGATTCTTTCTGTAGAACTTTTTGATTGTGTTTTTCCTTGCCTGTGCTGTATTCATGAGGCAAATCTTTTCCTGTCTTAAAGCAGGGAAATCAACAACCTGGGAAGATGGTGGCTGGGGAGCCTGGGATGAAGCGGAGTTACCAGAACCTGTAAGTTTTTATGTATATTTGAGTTTTCATTGCTAACTTGCCTATTCTAAAATACTTTTGCACTTGTTTCTGTCTTATTTTTTTCTCATGTAAAGCTATCACCTGGGCAAGAAAGCTCTTGACTAATGTTTTAAATGTGACTGCTTGTTTGTCCCTTACTTCTGTAATTGTTCCTAAACGCATCTTGGATGTTACCTATTGTGGTATTTACTCATATTATTGTATTCTGTAGGTGTTTTCTCCCTAGAGTATATACATAGACTACTGTACTGCTGCAGCTGGGGACATCTTTCTGTCCTATAGTTAGCCAGAGACAGTAGTGCATGTCACTGGATTTATAATAATCTACCAAATCAAAACCGACCTAAATCGTGAACAACTGACACAAGCATCTTTCTAATGATCCCATAGTACTCCTTTTATGTTGTGATGTGCAGATGGTGTTACAAGAGAGATAAATTACATAGGTAAGATAGGGCAGCACAGTTGATTTTTAAAGGGGAAAAAGTGTCCCTCTGCCCAACTAGTTCAATGGAGAATAATGTGACTAGTCTTTAATTTTGGTAAGGCTGAGACTTCCAGCTTCCTTGCATAAAATGTTAGGGAAGCTATCTGTGTAGAAATCCTCTGCACCAGAATGAATCATCTGAACAGAATTGCTGCATTAATTCCTTTTTAGAGAGAGCTAAGCAGGTAGACTGAGAAATCCAGACCTCACCTTGCTAACAAACGCCCAAGGAGTTAGGCAGTACCCTTGTAACTACTTAATTCAGCAGGGAAACAGATTTTTTTAGCTGAGGTGAGAAAAAGCTTGAAATGAGCATGGTGTCTCCCAGGGATGAATCACTGATGCTGATTGCAGGGAATGGCAAGAGTATTAAATGGGATGGATATTAAGCTACCCTATAATTGCCATGAAATGAGTGTGTTTCCCAGGCTGCATCTTTGTTACATGCTGTTATGTTCATAAAGTCTTTAATGAGGAGAATAAATGCTTTGTTTTCTACTTACATTATAATCTGACAGAACCAGCAGGTTCTAAAAAAATTTTCATATTTTTCACCTTATCTTTAAAATGTCAAATTCTTCTGCCAGGTAGTTCACACCCTTCTTGCTAAATACCTTCTCGTCTGCTTACATGTTTTCCTCCAAAGTTGCTAGTAGTCCCAGGTCAGAAAAATGTGTCATCCACAGCAAACAGGTTGTTCTGTGTAGGAGCATATAAATACGTGAATCTGTATGTCTGAACACACACCAAAATAAGTACATCAGCACAGAGTTGGGAAACAATATAACAATTCCTTTGTTAAAACTTTTAACTGTTGGTTTATTTGCATTATTGTTGGTTTAAAGGGCATCTTTTCTTGAAATTCTGAAGTCACAAGGATCTGTTTCGCAGAACAGAGGAACTTTTTGCAGACATTGAAAATTTTTTAAAAAAGGAAACATTTTTTTTTTCTGTAAGGTTTTTTTAATGGAACTGATTAGGTATTTTGTAGGGAAGATGATGTCAATCTTGTCTTAAAAATGCTGATTTTAATCATACTTTCAGTTTTTAAAGTAGTTTCTTTTGACAAGTTCAACACTTTTTCTGTGTTAACCCTTAGCGGATTTTTGTAAGCAATATAAGATGGCCATATTTTATGACTTTAGGTTTCAAGTTCTTTGTTTATGCATACAGCTAGTTTTATTTATTTGAATCCTCTGAGATATAAATCCTTTTAATCTATAAACAAGCCTTTCATTTCTGTTTCTTTTTCCTCAGTTTGAAAATCATAGAGCTTGGATAAACTGTTCATTTTGAGTAGGCATTATAGTGAGAATAGCTAAAGATAATCTTTCCAGTCTCTAATTAATAACAAAATTTTAAATCTCATTCTTCTAGTGTCTCTTTGGTGAAAGGGAAAGATTTTGAGGAGTAGAGTTAGTGATGAGTATTTCTTTGTTTGCTGTTTTGTGAACATACAGAATTAATGCAAGATTGATGTACTTCTGGCTTTTCATGCAAGTTAGAGCTCTAGTGACTTGATAAGTAGCAGTCCATTCAAATTTGTTGTCATGAATCTTGCAGGTTCTGCAATGTTTAAAAAATGTTGCATGTGTTGACTAAAGCTTTACCTGTAGGAAGAAGAGGAATCTGTTTCCAAGAACCAGAGAAATTACTGGCTTCAGGACTGTGTATTATCCTTGTCACCAACAAATGACCTGATGGTGATAGCTAATGAACAGAAAGCAGTCTTTTTAGTGCGTAAGTATTTGTTCTACTAAGTATATATTCTGGTACACTAAACAGTATTCAGAACAAGATTTGTTTCCCTCTGCCCCCATCTGCTTTCCCCCCAAGTCATACTGTCAAGAATTCTGGAAAGTTTTATAGTAGACATCATGCATTTCCTAAGTACTTCTTGGCAAGTGAGTTGTTTTGGTTTTACTGCTCAGCTATATTTTGATCTGAGAAAACTATTTTGTCTTTTATAATTAATATATACTATAACTAACCAGTTCGTTGAGATGCTTGTAGACATTGATGTTAATTGTGCTCTACAAGAAAACCAGAACATTTGTATTAATTTTAGCCATTAAGAAATATTTGAAAAAAAAGCTAACTGAGGCAGTGTCACTTGGAAGAAGGAGGGTTGAGATGGATTATTTTCAAGATTTTCGTCTTTGACAGAAAATTCTTCTCCATCTTGAAAAATTAATTACTTCATATTTTACTCTAAAGTAGAGCTCTTAGTACTTTTAAAGGTACCCTTAGTAGTAATAGATGAGCACTGATCAGCCAGCTGCTTTTTACACATCTGCTGTTGCCTGAAGCGCTGGTGCTATTAAACAGCTGTAGTTGGTGGCATGTAAGCATTATGAAGGGAAACATCCTGATAAGGGGTTTATTATACCATTTTCAAACAAAAACAAGCTGTTGAAGCAAACAAGTGCATGATTAGGCAGATTGCATTGAGTTGTCAAGTTGCATTTGTCATTCCCTGTGAAGTTGTGTGTTCTGAAACCAGTGTAGATTAGTTGCTAATTTTTCACTGAAGAGAAAAAGATAATAGTACTCCTCAGAAAGTTCTTGGATCAAAAATAAAGAGGTAATCTGGCTGATCTGCTCGGGAACTGCTTCTGCTGAACTGCACAGTGGCAACTGTACCACATAGTAGCAGAAGAAATTTCCCTGTGTCTTAGGTTCTAGGTGTCAGACAAATGGCACGCAATGCTAACTTCTTTTAGTTGTCCATTGGCACCTGGGAGGTGATTCAACAATCAAATAAGAGCTGTAATAGCACCCTGTGAATAACAAAGTAATGTTTTCTAACCACGATTATGATGCGATGATTAAATTTTATCGGATTTAATGTAGGATTCCCGTGTCCTTCTTGGCAGTTAAAATGAAAAATTTCTATTTGTTTAAGCTCGTCCTTAGTAATCTTCCCACAAGAAGTTCGTCCTTGCTTAGTACTTTTCTCCTAAGGATCCTTGTTTCATGAACTGTATCTTTTAAAGTTGGGTGATGTCAGTATTACTATGTATATCTTTTAAAAAAAAGACTTTTTTTCAGAATTGGAGTAGTGTTGTTCCATGTACATTTCTAAGAAATCATGAGAATTCTTTTGAAAAGTCACTAAAAACGTTGTGTTATTTCCATGGTGTTCAAGGTTTGTAATTGATGCTTAATCTGAATATATTGTACAAAATAGAAAGATTAGGAATAGAACTACATTTGTAGTGTACATCACAGTTTTATAGATGGTGTCTTTATTCTTAATGGCAGCTAAATGGAAGCACAGTGACAAGGGAAAGGAGGAAATGCAATATGCCGTTGGCTGGAGTGGCTCTCTGAATGTTGAAGACGGGTAGGTGTTGAAATGCAGCAGTGATTTAATGTCTTCTTCATATTTAATAGTTAGTAGCATATGCTTTTTACTTATACTCATATTTTTTTTGCTTTCATCCAAGTGCATTCATGGTCTTATGCATTTGATGTTGAAAACAGAGATGGAGTAACCTTGGTTATCAGAAACATTGTCTGCAAAAGTCGTTCTTCCTGTAAAGTATGGTATCTCAGGACAACTTCATACAAATTAACAGAGGTACTCTCTGTGCAAATCAACGTATATGCGTGTAGTTTAGACATTTTAGGAGTTCTGGGTTATCGTGCTTTTTTGTAAGTTCCTGGTCTAGAAGGGAAAAAATAAGCACCCTTTTTGTAAAATCTGCCTTTTTAGTAGAGATGAATTTTTGTTGGAGGATGCTGCAGCTGGAAATGTATGAAGTCGTTCTAGAAGTACTTCCTTTCATTTTGCAAACCTGAAGCAAATAAAAAGTTGTCTCGCTGATCGAGAAGTGGTTTTGGTCTCTTAAGTCATTTAGGGACTTGGAAAATTTGCTTTGGTCATACATTTGATATTTATACAATATTTCTGCTTATCTGTCTTCAAATAACCAGACAGACACTTTCTTGAATCTCCCATATGGAAGAGGATTTTGCATTTTGTTATTGAGTTTGCAGCGTTGAGTCGCTGTCTGCCGTGGAACATGCTCCCCATTGACTTCAACCTTCTGTTAAGCTGCAGGAGGTGTTGACTCTCTACATTCTGTAAAAATCGTAATCCTTTTTTATAAAACTGCTGCCACACATTTGAACTGGTTTATGTGCATATTTTTAAGGTTTTTTTTTTAACCCCAGTACTGCTGAAATTGCCCTGCCATGTTTATTAAAAAAAAAAGAGGAACAATTATGTCTGGGGGTTTGTTTCTTAGTACTGTAACAGTACTAAGAACTATGGAACAGCTTTCTTCAGATAGATATGGTTATATTCACTACATCTTGATCTAAGGTTTGTGAATGTTTACTGTAGGTGAAGGTTCTGTTTCTGTGGAAGTGTAAACACAACAATTACTGTGAGATTGTTAAAAGGCTTGACTTCCCCTGTCCCAACGTTGCCTTCAGCTGATAATGTTTTGTGGTGTCTAGGCTTTGCTTTTAGAAGATGAGATTTTACTGAGTTATTTAACATTGCTTTGAAGTTGTAGTTGGATTGCAATTCGTGTCAAACTTGCATTTGGAAAGGTTTTTTCTCTAATTGTCTAGCTTGATTATTTAATCACTCCTTGGGGAATGGAGGTGTCCTGAAATGCAAATGATCAACAGTACTGCAGACATTTACACTTTAAGTGCTGTTTGGGATGTCATCTTGAATTTATAAGCTTTTTCATAAAACCTTTGTACTGCTTCTGTTTCCCCAGACAGTGTGAAACTTTCTGTAATGGTAACAGTTGATTTGAGATATTGAGGCCTGCTCATCTGCTTGCCTTTGCATGCATTGCCTGCCATGCATTGAGCATGCTCAATTATTGCATTAACTGGAAAGACCGTGTTAGTCCTTCAAATGCTCTCAAATTATAAAGCAGAGAAACACAATGGATATTATCTACCTAATTGCATAATGTATTAAAAATTATTTTGATAAGTATGGTTCAGCTATTTTTTAAAAAGTAGTTGTTCTTGGTATTATGGATTAGAAAAAATATTTACCTTTAGTTAAATGAGATTTAACTTCAATCTTTACTGAATAGTACTGGCAAAATAATGAGTCTCTGAATGATGAAAGACAATATTCGTGAGGTGTAATAAATACCCATGCAGTCTATTTGGGCACTCTTGAACTTGAAAATGAAAACACCTTCAAAATGAAAGGGTTTTTTCACTTGTTAGTATGAATTTGATAGCTTGCTGCATTAATATAGTCTTAAAATATTAAAAATAACTTGACAAGATCTCGTGTAGAGCAAAATTTCACAGGTGGAGGAAAAATATACTTAATAGTTTTATCTTTCTGTTTCTAGTGAATGCGTGAGTAGTGTATTGTGTATCCCATTGGCAAGTCAGAAGAGGTAAGGACTGATATTCTTATATATGTGCACCATCGGTTTCCTTGTGTTTTACAGCTATATGTTAGCAGCTTAAAGCAGGATTTGTTTTTAACTTCTGGTATATCTTTGTGAAACAGGAGTTCCACAGGCCGTCCTGACTGGACCTGCATTGTCGTTGGCTTCACCTCTGGTTATGTTCGTTTTTACACTGAGGTATGTTTCTTGGCATGACAGACCCACACACAAGCTATTGCAATAACAGCTATTTCTATAAAACTTTTTCTGCAGATAGTGCTTCTTGCCTTCTCTAAGGAAAGGGACAGAAATGTTCAAGCTAATTATTCTTTCTTTTCTAGAGTGGAGTGCTGCTTCTTGCACAACTTTTAAATGAAGATCCTGTCCTACAACTTAAGTGCAGAACCTATGAAATTCCCAGGCATCCTGGTGTCACAGAACAGGTTTTGTCAGATTATTTCAAAAGCGAAGTGGCAGTGTTATGGGGTATGGAAGGGAGTCTTCTCTGTGAATCCTCTATGTCCTTTGTGATGGGTGGACAATTCATTAGAACAAGAGACGCTGGATTTCTTGTTCTAGAAGTATTCATGCCTGTATAGTTCGAGGATTCAGAATTTCTTTTAATTTTTTTTGAGTGTTTAGCGTGTTCTGTTTTTCTCTATGATAACCTTGTAAAAAAAGGCTTCATTCGTTACCTGTTTATTCATTTATGTGCACAAAATATGATAATTAAATGAGAAAATGCAAGGTGCCAAGGGCTGTATATACTCATTCGTAAGAACTCAGTTATTTCACAGAGAAGATAGCTGAAAATTGGAACAATCTTTATAGGAGGTAGTGTTAGGAAACTGCATCTCATTATGAATATTTCCTGCGGAGAAGACTGTTGTAGAGCTCAAGCTATCTGGTAGCCAGCTTTCTTTGCTCTTGGCTGAGTTGGCATGCATTATGCAGAAAACTAATGAAGTTACAGAAATTTCCAAGTTTGCTTTATACAAATGTTCATGTGATGAAGCATGACATTTTGAGATGAGTTTGAAAAACTGAAGCCTTAAGGAATTTGAGTCTTGAATTTATATCGCTAAATTAGCATTTGTGTGCATGAGTTGTAATTCAGGCGCCAATTCAGTTTCAGAATTTGGCTCATAGAACTTTGATGCTTGCATTCTAGAGAAACCTATTTTTTCTATGGCCTTCACAAGCTGCTCTGACTTTTGGGTTTTCTCCCTAAGCCATGAAATATATTAAGCGAACATAAAAATCATTGAAATAAAATGAAAATATAAAATTATGTGCCTAAATAACTTACATATTGGACAGTTTAATACTGAATTTCTGTAATTTTGCCTTAATCTGTTGCCTGTGGCTTGTTAGGTATTAACTCTTTGGATGTAATCTTCATCTTCGTGTAGTTAATAGTATGAAAAGAAGCTGCTACAATAGTAACAGTGGTGGGGTTTTTTCTCTTCCTTCTCTCATTTTCTTCCATAGAATGAAGAGCTAAGTATCTTGTACCCAGCAGCAATTGTGACAATTGATGGTTTCAGCCTCTTTCAGTCCCTTCGTGCATGTCGCAATCAGGTAGCAAGAGGTATGTTTAAAAGGAAATTTTTATTTCTGACTCTGTTAGTAGTACCTTACAGTACAAATTTTCTAATATTTCTGAACTATTGAATCAAGGTGGAATTTAGGTCTTCGTTGCTTGTCTGTCAGTATATAGGCATCTCCTCCATACCAGGAGATTTCTTCCTCTACAGAAAAATGTTCTCGGAGCATGAGGTGTCTGAGTAGCATTGACTGTCGTGTGTCACGGTGAGAATGTCCTGTGTGCTGGATTTGGCTGCGATAGACTTTTTCTTCATAGTGGCTGGCATGGCCCTGTGTTTTGGGTTTGTGATGAAAACAGTATTGGTAATACACTGATGTTTCAGTTATTGCTGAAGAGTGCTTGTGCGTGATCAAGGTTTTTTGTGTTTCTCATTCTGTCCTGCCACTGAGCAGGCTGGGTTCACCAGAAATTGGGAGGGGACAGGGTTGGTTTGATTGTGTAGCCTGTGATCTGTTCCTTTACTATAGTGCCTGTTCGTACTCTAATTTATAAACAGGGTCAGTTTCCTTGGGTGAGCAGAGAACTGCTTAACAATACTGTGTAGTAGATTCTACAAGCATGGTGCTGTTACAAGATAAAATGTTAAATAGGTGCTGTTGCTGAACTGTTCTTCTGAATTGCCTAATGGCCATTCTCATGAAATTTCAGATTTGTCAGATTCTTGTTTCCTCTGCAGCAAGCCATGTCAGCAGACAATCATGAGGCTGAGTGTGGGTGGGAAGAGCAGTGGATCTGCCAGCTTGACAGCATTAGGAACTGTTGGGACCCTTAAACTAAGGCTTGAATCTTACTGAGTGATAAAGAACTGAGAAATGCTACAGTGATGAGGCAGGGCTTCTCTGATTCATATGGAGATGGCCTATAGGAATGGATTCCTCACTTTTACTTCCAGTTCACGGTGAAGTGTTGTGAAATTAAGCTAAGTGATAGTTAATTCAAAATAAGAAGTAGACGTGTTTATGTAGTGTCAGGTAAAATTGTAAGTTTCTTTGCCTGAGGTTGATGTGGTTGGTAAAGGGTTGCTTGGGCTCAGAAGGAAACTGACAAATTAATGGAGAAGAAAGATGTGGTGGTTACTGAATGCTTAGAGCTTCTCTCTTGCTGAGAAGATCTCTTCAGAAGCTGGTTTAGAGGGAGCATCAGGTATGTGTCCTTGTTCTAATATTCTTTCTGAGGCATCTACGGGAGGTTCAGACTTAGTATTAGGAAGAATTTCTTTACCGAAAGGGTGGTCAGGCATGGAACAGGCTGCCCGGGGAGGTGGTTGAGTCACCATCCCTGGAGGTATTTAAAACAAGGATAGATGAGTTTTTTAAGGGACATGGTTTAACGGGTGATGGGTGCAGTTGGACTCGATCTCAGAGGTCTTTTCCAACCGGAGGATTCTATGATCTGGTTTTAGCTGTGCTCAGATCCTGATCTGCCATGCAAAATGGTTCCTTGAGTCTTTCTGATAATGTCTGTTCTTATCCTCTTAATGGAAAGCTAGCATTTCTATGGAATATAAGAGAAGGCAAAACTCTTGTGAATTTTAATGTTAGAAACTGATGTTCTGTGAATAGCCACCTACTTTTACAACCAGAACATGCTCTACTTCTGTGAGAGATCATCATTCGCTGAGAAGCACTTACAGCTAGTTGTAATATCTGCAGCCAGAGTGCTAGATCTTCTTTCATTCCTGATCATTTGTTAGTTGTAATAGGTGTGTTGGAGAGTTTCAATCATTGCTTTAGTTTCACCACTCTTCTTACCTCACATGATTACGTATCTAGTGAATGTGCTGACTTTCCAAGTACTTTGGCAGTGGATTTTCCACTTAAACATGCCCAGACTACAGAAATAAATTGTAGTAGTATTTAAAATTGTACAGAATATTAAATTGTTAATGAATACTAAAACAAAGCTCTCTCAACTACAGAATATAGTTGTGATGGAATATTATGTGCAATTTTATTCAGTTAATTTAAAAAATTGTTTTAACTTCATTTAGGTAAGTATTTCAAAAGGCAGTTTCAGCTCAGCAGGTGTTTAAATGTATTTTAATTTAAAACTAGGTTATTTGTGGCTTCAGTTTGCATCATTTTCCCCTTTCTTTGTGTTATTCCTTTGTCTTTGACTCAGTAGGATTTTTTTTGTTTTATCTTTTGTCAGCTGCAGCATCTGGCAATGAGAATGTTCAGCCTCCACCATTAGCTTATAAGAAATGGGGGTTGCAAGATGTGGATACAATTGTTGACCATGCTAGTATTGGTAAGCACTTCTGTTTAATTTCAAATATTTGGCTTAAATGAAACTGAATGTTTTCATGCTGTGGGTGAGAGCACTTAGTGGTATTAGTTGCATAGAAATAAATAGTGGCAGAAAGCTGTTGTAGTGAACGATCTTATTAACCATCATCAAAAATACATTTTACTCTCTTCTAGTCTGATTGAACCTCCTCTCTCCACTTGAGGGGAGAAAAGATGTTACAGCTGTAGCTGTCTTGTCCTCTCTTGTTTGGTAACAAACAGCCAAGAGAGACTTAGATCAGTTGCAGTTACTCCCGTTTCTGCCAGGTTACAGAACTGTCTGGCACATGGGTTAAGACTGGTATGGGTCTTTCCTGAGTCTAGCACATAAAAAGCCTAAAATTTGAGATTGCTTCTTTCCAGAAAAACAAAGTGAATTCTAGGCTCTCAAAGAATTTTACTCCTTAGGAACTTGCAGAAGCCCAGGTTCTTGTCAGGCAGGCAGATCTGAGAGACTGTAAGCTTCATTTCTCTTCCACCCTTTCTATAAAAGCAGGTAAGGGATCAGAAGGGGGCTAACAAGGCAGGTAGAGTGAATTTGGTAGATGTATTTTTGCTGCTGATTTTTTTTCCTAAACAAACCAACTATACTTTGTAATTAACCTAATTACGTCAGGTTTTCTGCTGTGTTCTTTGGAATTTCTGTGGTTAAAGCTGCTCCTTCTCCCTTCCCCCTGGATGCTGTCTGGTCAGTCCAGAGTGCAGGAATGTATTTAGGCTTCTAGAGCAATTATATGCCTTTATTCTGAAAGTGTAAGACATTGACTTTTATGTTTTTGTTAGGCATCATGACATTGTCTCCTTTTGATCAAATGAAGACTGCTTCCACTATAGGTGGATATAATGCAACTATAAAAAACAACCCTCCTGCTATGTCTCAATATGTTACTGTTGGATCCAATCCTTTCACTGGTTTCTTTTTTGCCCTGGAGGTAAGTACTACAAAGCTGACTTGCTGAAACTTTGAAAAATTAATCCTTTTCTTTTCTATATGGATATTTCTGAAGTATTCTTATGTTCAATGTATGCTGATGTTTCTACTTCTTCGTCTTCTGAATTTGGAATGGTTTGCTGTGGATGTGATTGCAATATTTCCCACAGGTTCCTGCTAATGAGAAATTTTTCTATCTTAAAATGAATGTGGTAGTCAAGTAATTTGAATTGTTTTTTAGATGTTAATTTATTGCCAGTTAACTAACCTGAAGTTTTTTGAAAAATGATGTTGAGATTGCATAAACACGCATCTTCTGGGTTTTTGGCCTTTGATCACGTGCACACATGGCCTGAATATACTCTGGGGATTTCGTGTAGTGGAACTACAACTTGTAGAAGAAAACTGCAGCTTGTGCTTAAGGGTACCTGTAGCACACTTACATCATCTTCTGTTCTGTTGGAGGAGAAGGGTGGCAATGTAGCTGTGTGTCTTGTACATTCAGACCCTGTGTGTGTGCTGTTCCTATCAGGATCCAAAGTTGACTGAAAATGCTAGAATCTGAGTTTTGATTTTATACTTACTTTTCCAATATGGTTATGAAAAAACTGCTTATGTTATTTGCAAGGATGCCAAAGCCATACATCAAGTTAACTCTCCGTGATAAATCATACACAGGGTTTTTTTAACTTCTGTTGCAGACAAACATACTGAACTACCAGTGACTTGCAGGAGGATTTTGAAATGGTAAAGAGATGTCAGAATGGCTTTTCTGGGGGCAGTGAATTAAAATTTTGCAGAGTCTTAAAGCTATGCTTTCTGAGCTGAAAGTCCATAGGAGGCCTGAAAAACTATTCTGCAGTTAAGTTCAGTGTAAGAACTATTTCTTGGCTTTCTAAACACTTTTTTCCTTCATTTCAGGGTGGCTCACAGCTAACTATTTCTTGACTTGCTAAACACTTCATTCCTTTCTTTCAGGGTAGCTCACAGCCACTGTTGTCTCATGTTGCCTTAGCAGTTGCAAGTAAACTGACTTCAGCATTATTTAATGCTGCCAGGTAATAAAATAAAAAAATGACATTAAATTATTTCTGTTGTAGTAGCTGCACAATAGTCAGAGGGGTTTTAGGACCATTTGTGTGATTATTGTAATGGATTTTTCTATTGCAAGTGGCTGGCTTGGTTGGAAGAGTAAACATGAGGAAGAACCTGCCCAAAAACAGAAACCAAAAGTTGAACCTGCAACCCCGTTGGCAGTGAGGTAAGTTTTACATACTGTCTCAGTTGCTTTAGATATCTTGGTTTTTTAATTATTTGAATTATTTTGAAAAGTGCATAATTGGTCTGAATGCTTATTTTCCTTGACTTGAAGCAGAAATGATGTTTGCAAGTCATTGGTTTTTAGCTTTGTTTCATTTCAGTTTATCATTCTGGACAAATAATTACTCATCTCTTTTACTTCCAGTGTGTGGGTTCATTGTTACTGTAAAAGAACAGTGTGCACAGTTTAATGAAAGTATAAGTACACAAATAAAAGTCCTGAGGTTTATCACTGAAGTGCTTCAAAGAAGCCGCGTGAGGTGCTTGCTGCTTATGATAGTTTAAAGCTTCTAACAAAAATTAGGAGGTGGCCTGTTTCTCTGTTGATTGAGGAGATAGCAGAATGGGAACAACAGATTGTAGCCTGATGTTGTCAAGAAAGCTGAAAGAAGACTAAATTAATTCCTTAATGTTTTTCCTGATTTTTCTTTTTAAAGTATTCTCAAGGCTATTAGGCACTAAGAGAGGGCTTCTAAAGTAATCCACTGCTCCAGGATCCTTGCATGACCATGCATGACAAGGCAATTGCTTACTCTAGTTTCTGAACTTTGGTTTCCACTAGGACTCTGACAGATCTACGAGATCTCCCAGTACACAGAACAAGAACTCTTTGCAATTTGCTCTTAATTTTACCCATACCTTTATGTTACTTCAAAAAAAAAGAAACTTTAGTCTGTATAAGATACTGTTTTTACTGTTTGTCAAGAAAAAGTTATTTAGTGTTTTTACTTGATTGCCTTTTTTTTTAGGTTTGGACTTCCAGATTCGCGTCGCCATGGTGAAAGAATATGTCTATCTCCATGTAACACTTTGGCAGCAGTAACAGATGATTTTGGAAGAGTTATTTTAATAGATGTTACAAGGGGACTTGCAGTTCGCATGTGGAAAGGTATGATAGCATATAGCAAATAATATTCTTCAAAACACTGTGGGGTTTTATATTCAGATGTAGAATTCCCAGTGTTTTTCCATGATTAAAACTTAAAATCGTAGAATCATAGAGTGTCCTGAGTTAGAAGGGACCCACAAAGATCGAGTCCAGTTCCTATCCCTGAATAGAACAACCCCAAAATTCACACCATGTGTCTGAGGGTGTTGTCCAAATGCTTCTTACATTTTGCCAGGCTTGGTGCTGTAACTGGGTGAAGAACCTTTTCCTAATGTCCAACCTAAACTTCTGCTGGTACTTCTTCCTGCCTTTCCATTCCAATGCCTTTAGTATGCTCTGTTATTACAAACCAAAGATACATGTAATATAATATCCGTAAGGGTTTTGTTGTACCAGTCCCTGAAGTACTGATATGCCTATAGTCTTTCCTTAAGTCTTTTTTGGTGTTGTTTTGAAACATGAGATATCTGGACACTTACTATGAATCTTTCTTCTCTGAGAAGCTGTTGCGTTGGTGTGATGTGCAGAGTACAGACTTCGTTTCTTTGTGGCTTCTCCCAGAAGAACTTGCTCCTCCCGAAAGCATTGCAAGAGGCTGCCTTTGGCTCTGAGGTGTCCTCTGGTGGACCGTGCTCTAATTTGATGCACCACAGTTCTTGACAGACATCTGGCTACTGGCCAGAGTTGTGCAGTCTGAAACAAAGTTCGACAGCCTGCTGCTGGAGTAATACTTAAATGGATGGTGATGTGTACTAATCGTGTATTACTCGTGCACTAATGAACTTCTGTGTTCTCTTACAAAGGATACCGTGACGCAGAAGTTGGTTGGATACAGACTGTAGAGGACCTTCATGAGAGGGAAACTGAGAAGATGGACTTTTCTCCTTATGGAAATGCGCAAGGTCCAAGCAGAGTGGCTCAGTTCCTTGTGATCTACGCTCCAAGGAGAGGCATTCTGGAAGTGTGGAGCACACAGCAAGGGCCTCGAGTTGGCGCCTTCAACGTGGGAAAATACTGTAGGTAAGAAGCAGTTAGCAGGTAGGCATGTTGGCTGTGCTGCTGCAATGAAGTGATATGTGGATTATGCCAATGGTGAAAGTGCAAAGTGCTGGCAGGCGCTTTTTGCATTGCCCACAGTGTTTTTACTGAGTACAGCTTGTTGTTTTATAGAAGGGGGTTTTGTCGTGTTTCATCGCTCTGCAGTGTTTCCTGATACAAGTGGTTAGCAGTTGTTTAACCTTAAGTTTAAAAAATTGTTCTTTTTATTCAGTATGTAGAAAGGGAAGGTTGTGAACTTTGTTCTTCAATGCAAAGGCTGGGTTTTTTTGTTGGTTTCAGGTTGTTGTATCCTGGTTATAAAATAATGGGTTTAAACAATGTGACCAGTCAGGGATGGCAGCCCCAGACTTACCAGATATGCCTTGTTGATCCAGTCTCTGGAAGTGTGAAAACTGTCCATGTACCTTTCCACTTAGCACTGAGGTAAGAACTTTCTGTGCTCTGTACAACCAAAGTAATTTCTTCATTGATTTTGGAAACAATGTTTTATTTAGAGAGAGAGCAATTCTGGTGTTCCTTCTCAGGCTGAATAGTACTCTGGTAATAATCTCATTGGTGTGTATGCATTAACTTGATTTTTAGTAATGTGATATTACCTTAAAGTAGCAAAAATAATTATATATCTTTTTTTCTGAATCATTCACTTTAGTTCTCTTCACTCTTACGCTTAAAATTATTTCCCTTCAGTGACAAAAAGAGTGAGCGAGCAAAGGATATGCATCTAGTGAAGAAGTTGAATGCTTTACTCAAAGCTAAAACCTCAGATCCAGGTAGGTTCTCTTGTATCATTTCTTAAGATAGTGTGTTATCATTATGGTTCTTGTATTACCTGTCCTGTAAGTGTGCAAACGTGGATATGATTGCGATGCATTCTGAAAGCTGCATGTGCTATGAATTTTTATCTTTAAGTAGCTTGTATTTTTTTATGAGAAAAATCTTATTTTTACAAGGTTCAAGAGTGAGCCTTGTCTGCCTTGTAAATCTTGACTAAACTCTACCTTGAGTGCTTGCATAAAACATAGTCTGTTTGCAATCCGTTATGCTATGTAATGTAGTTCAGCATTTGACTCCAGATATCCTTCTTCCTGTAAGTAATGTATATTTCTTAAAAAAGACAGATTTGGATTAAGAGATGCCACGGAGCTGCTATTTTGTTAAGCTTTCCCCAAGCTTATTGTGGCAACTTTTGTAATAATGTCTTCATTTCTATAGCTTGAACCCATGTGCATATTGACTGTGGTGCGGGTTGACTTGCTTTTCAGAGAGCATTTGAGAAATTAAAGTAATTATTGTCATTGTTTGCAGATTTGATTGAAGCTGAAGCAAAGGAATTAATACTTGATATCAAATACCCTGCTACAAAGAAACAGGTGAATATTTAAAGTCAGTATTCTTTAATATTAGAAAAAAAAGTTATGTTATCAGATTAGAGGACTAAATCTTTTTAAATCTTTCAAAATACATGATTTTTTTCTAGAGTCACTTGAAGCAAATTGTTGAGCTATTTAGCTTTTTTTTTATGATATATTGCCTGGAATTAATTTTTGACTTCTGTATTCCCCAAGGCATCATCCATGATTAATTTGAATTAATAGAGTGCAGAACTTTCTGTAGGATCAGATTATTCCACAAGTGTATGTGGAAAACAAGATACAGATGAAAAGTTGTTGTCACAGTTGTGCTATTACTGTCTTACCTTATATGTTTCTACAGTAAAATTAAGTAAATGTTTAATTCTGTTGAACGTCTGCTTAACAGGCTCTGGAAAGTATATTGACAAGTGAACGTGTGCCTCTTTCATCACTCACAAACATCACTCAGACATTAATGGATAATTTAAAAAAACAGGGTAGGTGGATATTTATTTTGCAAATATGGAGAGGTATTTGCACTTTGTAGTGCTGTAAGAATATTGTAGAACTGCCTTGTTTCACAGGGAGACTAGTCTTGGTCTGCTTAGTTTTGTTGCTAGATATGGTACTTAGATCTGTGAATTTTAATGTCCTAGAAGCACAAAATCCTGATCACTGAGGATGTGAGCTCTGACCAGATGCTTAGCATCTTCTCTGGGTAAACTTCAATGAAGTTATTTCAGGTGTTTTGCTAGAGATTTCAGAGTCAATGTCAGGAAATGTCATTACTCATTCAAAATCTTGTTACTGAAAGTCTGTGAGGTTTTCTTTGAAATGGTCACTTGAATCTTCCTGAATTGAGACTTTGTGCTTGAGGTGACCTCACTTTGGAGACTTGGCTGGGCAATGAGGAAAAGGGTGGAGAAGCAGTTGCTGCTTTCTTTGCATATGTTGGACTTCTCAGCAGTAGAAGTCAGTGCTTCTTTGTTGTTGTTGTTGTTGTTATAAGAGGATTAATTTCAGCTTGTTAGAAGATGAGGCTTTAGCAACAGGAGTCAAGAAATTCTTACAGCTATTGTGTGGAAGCCCTGAATAAACCATTTGTCAGTTAGAAAGGCTGTGTCTGTTGTCCTGCCTTAGTGAGAATTTGTCAATGCATTTCCATAGTTTAAAGCCTTGAGAGGAAGTCTTTCTTTAACTTGTATCAGTGGGGCTTCTTTTACCATTTACTTGAAGTAAATAGAGGAGATTGAGAGGTTCACGCATGCAGTTCTCTACGTAATTTTGGTCTTGCATTCTAAATCTCTAGCATTATTTTCTACTAAAAAATGAAGATAAAAAGAAAAATTGAAACATGCCCTTTTACACTGATGAGAGACTGACAGAACTGTGTACTTACTGAGGCCTGTTTGAGTTTGTATTTTTCATCATTAATCTCTTATTGTCACACATAACATTACTTCCTCACAGTCACAATAAATAACAAACTTGACTGATGTTCCAGTAGTCGTAGTGGCATATCATTCCACTTTGCTTAGTAGATAAAAGATAAAGTAGATGGTGGGCTTTGTGAATACTGTGATTGTGAAGCAAAGGTCAAGTGACTGTGTGGCAAGCTCTGTGCATTTCTCTTTTGTAGGATTTTTAATAGCAATGTGTCAAAAGTGTTTAAGGGTTCAGCAGGAGAAAATTGTGTTTAGAAGGTGTTTCAGATGAAGATGGCATTTTCAGAGAAAACATTTGTGTAGAAGGATTCTTTTAGGATCTCTGTAAAATGCTTTATTTTAAAGCAAATAAGTTGGAATAGAGGTTTTCTCAGCATTGTTGGTTTCCTGTGTTCCGATTGCTTTAATTATTACTGAAATTTGAATGTCAGTAGATATATGAAATTTCTGAGACTGATTGTAGAAATACAGAAGGCAGTGTCTTGCAGAGATGAAATTGAATTCATATTAGTAGATACCGAGCTTTCTTCTGACACAAGGAATATGCGTAAAATATTGGCAGAATTAAAAGAAGAATATAGTTTGGTGTTATTGATAAAAGAAAATATGTTTGAAGCTTATCGTGTTTCAATTTTTGGCAATCTCCTGTTTTGCCTTGAACCAGGAAACAAAAATAAATTTGTCTTTGTTCAGTTCCACAATGTCATCCTCCTTCAGTTTAAAAATGAACCTGATATCTTTCTCTAGTACTTCTTGTAAAAGTAATTCATGTTTTATACCGCTGTGAATTAAACGTAATCATTGGAAGCAGCAGTGCATCAAAAATTTACACTGAGAAACAGAAGTCCTCAAGTTCTAATAAAGGGGGAGTTTAGCATAACTGTGCAATATGATTCGCTATTCCAGGCTATTTATTCAAGTTGAAATGCGCTTTTCTTTCTCATCAGAGCTTGAGTGTGTGGATGAAGGGCTACTGCAGTTCTGCACAAACAAGTTAAAGCTGTTACATCTTTATGATCTAGTCAGCAAACTAAATACCCAAAGCATACAGAAGGACACCCCACCTTCAGATAATGTGAGTAGACTCAAAATTCAGTTGTCTTATAGAATCGATTGATGATTTATAAAAGCCATATGGAGTAGTGTTCTATAAGCTTGTTTGTGTGATGAATGGTTATATTATACTATGGGCAGGATCTAAATTTGGGAAATGTATCTGTTGAAGCCCTTAAAAGAATCTAGACAAGGTCTTCATTTGGCCTATATGAATAACTGGTTTTGAGATTATTTGCTTTGACCCTTTTAAAAAGACATTTTTTAATGTTCAAAGTGAAATATTTTGACTCTTCTAGAAGAGTTTCATTTTAGTTTTTACCATGTTAGTAAAAATAACTCTTTGCATTAGTCTTGTGATGTGGATTTTTGGGGCTTTTGCTTTTAGGACTTGGCTAAACTGCTTCGAATGAAAGAAGAGGATTTTCATAGGCTCCAGACATTATTGAAAAACTATAAGAAAGAAAATGCCCAAACTACTGCTCAGTCTGCTGATGAGAAGGATGACGTATTGTCAGTGAAAATGTTCTTAGAATATTTGGAATGTGAAAAGGATGTTATTAATGTGAAAAACATGGAAGATGGAGAATATGTGGCTCTAGGTAAGAGCTATTAAACTATTTGTCAAATTACTTAAAGACTGATTATAATCTAAGAAGGTATAAATAGTTTAGCCTTAATCTGGGGGCCTTAAGAAGCTGACTTGCCTTGTGACACATTAGTTCCAGGCTATTACGTTTAGCCATAGGACAAGTCTTTCTACCTAGATGCATTAATAAAAGTTAACAACATCTGTGGGTATAATTGCCTTAAAGCCATGTTATCACTATTCATTCACTTAATTAATGACCCTAAGTTGGACAGTGGTAACGAGGTACTTGACAGAGCAGCTGTATCCTGATGTTTCTTTTGTGGTCACAGCACCTCAGGAGTTCAGTTAATGACTTAAGCCTCAGTGATGGGGGAGCTGACCAGAGGCAGCACAGGGCCATCAGGTGAGGGAGTAGGGGCCCCTCATTTGTGGAGCTGAGGAGATTTTGGACAATGTTGATCTGAAATATTATGGATAGGGGAGAATGTTTGGGGGTGTCTGTTGGGATGTGGGATGAGGTATTGTCTGTAGTCTGCTTTAGTTCACAAATTTGTCTGAGCTGTCCTTGGAGAGGGTACAGTTTCCCTCTTGGGGAATAACTAGTTGAAGCAGCTAGAGTTAAATCCGTCTCAAAGGCACTGTTTTTCTAGATGATTTCTTTTCTGGGGAGATTTTGGTGCAAACACAGAATTCTGTACACAGCTGTTGTATACTGTTCACGTAGTAGCCTCCTGCTTATTTTGGTTTAATCATCAGACTCCGAGAGAAATTGAAATTGAAACATTAGGCAGAAGAGCTTGGCTTTCATCTGTACGAAGATCTAAGGCTTTTTCTAAGTAATCTTAGAATTTGCATTTTCTTTACCATAACACTATTCTTCATTTTAAGAACTGGAGTAGAATTATTATTCTCCCCACACCTTTGGACAGGGAACACCCATAACTTATTAGGGTGTTCAGTTGCAAGCAAATATAATTGAAACATGAATGTCATGCTGAGCAGTGTAGGTGGTTTCTTTTAGATCTTGTTTTTCCAATTTGCCTCTGACTCAAAAGAACATTCACAGTGTTTTAGTGCTGGGTAAGGTATGAATTATGTAATTGTTTGGTTTTCTTAATTGTTTGAAGTAGCACTAACTTGCTATAGAAGATACAACTTGCTGCCATACAGCTATGGGTTATTCCATGGATAAACTCATCTGACACTTCAAGTCATTCTTTGAATTGAACAAACTGTGTAATCCAAGGAGTACAATAACCTTGGCTTTGTTATAAATCCGTTTTCCATATGACTCCTGTAGTGGCAGGAACATTTAATGTTCTTTGTAATGCACCTTCTTCTCCACTAAAGGTGGACCATCATGGTATCCTGGATGTAACTTAGTCCTTTGTATTGCACTCAGTGGGACCAGTATAAGTGTAGTGGGAGGGACAGTTGCTTTAGATGCCATTCATAATGTCAACTGATTTTTGCTTCAGGCAGCTTTTTCTTCTGGAAGTGTTTGTGTGGGGAGAGTTCCACAGAGGAGATGTGTCATGCGTTGGAGTCAGCAGGGTTTAGCCCTCAAATCTTGTTGGTAAGATATTTATCACATACTTTAAAACTTTGATGTAGTATTCTGAAAACAAAACATTGAAAGAGAAAATTCTGAATGTTGACCTTTGGATTAATGCTGTATTCAAGCTGTGTTCAAATACTCCCATATTCAGTTGCTTTGGTGCTCATGTTTATGTTTTCCACTTAAGAGACATCAGAGGAAAACAAAAAAAGAAGAAAATATTCTAGTAGAAAATATGGGTATTCTAGTGGAAATGTCTAGAGTATGCATTAAGGACTACTAGAAGACGCTGAATATTTCTTCTACAAAGAAGCAAAAATTGAGAGTAGTTAATTGCAGGTACTGATATGTTTGTTACAATTCCTTTTTGCAAGCAAGGAAGTTTAAAGAGAATTAGAATTAAAGTTTTCAGAATCACTAGTAGTGTTATTTCAGTCTTTTGCTGCTTTTCTTCTATCCACTACATAACTGTTAAGGTTTTCAGCTGTAATATGAATAATGAATAATATTTACTAAGTTGAGATTGCTAACATATTGATATTAGCTGCCTGTGCCTTAGAAAATGATATTCTAAGGTATCTTTCTAAATGAAAGGTACAAATAAAAGGTACAAATCGTATTGCTTCATTTCCAAGTATGTCACAGGGTGCCTTATGCATATATTTTTAACTTTCTGTTAAAAATAAAGGTTCATGGATATAACATTTCTGTTCCATGAGACAAAATTTATTTGAGAAAGTGTTTGCATTAGGTATATTGCAATATTAAGAGTTTTATTCTATTGTTTTAATTCCATGTTCTCTTTTTTTTACAGGCACTCCTTCTCAATTTATGGCTTTCTAAGGAAAAAGATATTCTAGACAAACCAGATTCTGTCAGTTGCCTTCACACTATGCTGTCACTTCTGAGCAAAATGAAAGGTGAAATGTGCATTTGGAACACTTAAACAGAACTGATACGAATTATTATTAGAAAATTGCTACTCTTACTAGCCTATGTTATCACTTAGGGTGCCCTCCTCCCTCATACGAATTACATAACAGGACTAAATGCTGCATGTTGATGAACTAACTAAAAATACAATCGAAATCTGAAGAATGCCACAGTTAAAGACCTTCTTATGCCCTGCAGGTTCACTATCCACAGAGTTGCCACAACTCTGGTTTGGCACCAGAGGATGGCTGTCCAGCTCCCCTTCCTCTCTTTCTTGGGTGTATAGTCTTGCCCCTCTCCCTTGTGCTGACTGTCTCTCAGAAGTCCGTCGAGTTGCTTTAACTCATTGAGACACTTGTTCTAGGAGCATTTGTGTGTTGAACAGCTCTGTAACTTGAGGGATACTCATAAAGTCGACTTGCCATTATTGGGCTAAGTTGTGTAATGAATAAATAGTAATTCTCCTACCTCACACAGAGCTGCTGTGGATATGTCTGTGCCAGGTTCCTGTAATGTCTCGTTTGCCACAGGGCACCATTAGCAGCTTGAAACTACAAGCATGAATATGTTACTGCTGCTCTCTGAAGTGCATATTCATGTGTGGCATCTTGAAATCACAAAATAAGCTGTCTGCATTGTGAAGTGCCATTTCATAATATTCCTTAGATGTAGTAAGTGTGCAGCAGGTTTTACTACCTAGTGATTTAAATCTGTTGCCTGTTTCTTACAAATAAAGCTTTGAGTAATTCATGTTCGCTCTCTATTTTAGATTTGAGTTATAATCCAGAAACTCTGTTCTACATAACTAGAAAAAGACATTTTCTCTTAATATAAGCTGTGTTAATAAGTGCTGTTTCCAAGGCTGGTTGCTGCTTTTACTGGTTTTAATGCCCAACAACCCAAGTTGTGTTCCCTACTCTCTGTTTCTCTGCAGTTGCTATAGATGAGTCTTGGGACACTCAGTCCGTTTCCCCCTGGTGGCAGCAAATGCGTACAGCTTGCATTCAGTCTGAAAATAATGCAGCTGCCTTGTTATCTGCTCATGTTGGACATTCAGTAACTGCACAGATAATTGATAGTGTGACAGAGAAAAAGGTAAGTCATCTTGGACCTCCCCCTTCTATTTTATTTACTGTATCAGTCACATGCAAATTGCTGTCTTGGTAATGGAATAACAGCCTCAGCATTCATAGTCGTTCTGTAACATGGGCACAAGCCTGCTGTCCTGCAAACCTGAAAATTTGTATTTAAATTTGAAGAACATTATACTGCAGTGAATGAATGATAGCTCAGAATTGTTAGTAAACGTATTTAAATATGTGATGGGAATTGAACAATGAGTTTTCCTCCAGATAGCAAATGATGTTGACAAACTTAAAGCCTACGCAGTTTCCACATGTATTTGAGAAGTCATCTGAGCTTTGGGTGGTAAAACCTATTTTAATGTAGTTATGGAAAGGTTGAGGGGTTTTTTGTTTGTTTGTTTTAATTTTTTTTTAAATATACCTGTGAATTTTCTTAGCACTTATGTTACTTTGAATTCTTGAGGTGGTGTTTGGTTTTCTTGGCAGTAGCTATCTTTTCACAAAGTTGCGGTTAAGACTGAAACTGCACACAGCCTTACAATTCAAGATGGCAGCAGTCACATGTTTGTTTTGCTAATTGTCTTCACTTAAACCACATTGAATCTGTTATGTTCAGTTTTGTAAACAGACTGCCTTATAATTTATAACTAGATTACCAGGAGGTGTTTTAGTATTGAACATTTATCTTTGCTATTGCCTTTCTGTATATTAAAATTGTTAGTGTCACCCAAATAGGAATGCTGGTATGTTGCAGTGTGTTCTGCTTTACCCATATCCTCTCTCCTCTATCAACTTTTCTTCTGATCTGTTTTTACAACAATAAAGCAACAGCTGTGTTTCCCACAGAACTTCCCTAAAGCCATGTATCTTTTCCACCTTTTTTTTCCCCCACCATCCTTTGACTTAAAGCCTAGAAGTGTTAATGGCCAGGCTTCTGAGAACTCTGGAGTTTGCTGTCTTGGTGCACAAAGCTAAAAATCAGATCTGCACCCTACTGAAAGATTCTTGGGCTTCCCTGGCAGAGGGTTTTCTGATAAATGTGAGAATTAGCAAAATAATGCACAGAACTGGGGTGTGGTATTAGCCAGCATTTCTGGGTGCATGGTATATATTTTTAATATGATAGGAAGTTGAGATGTAGGTGGGATCGTCTTAGAGGTAGGGAATGTGTATATAGTAGAGCATTTCAAATTAAATCTTTTTGAAGGGATTTTAATCTTTTTTGACTAAATATGAGCCTTTTGGGTCCTTTTATTTCCTCAAGCTTTTATTTAAGAATCTGTGCATCTTGTGAACAGTCTGAGATATTAATTGGTCTTTGCATAGTAGTTAATGTACGTGCTTTGAACAGAATTATTATTTAAAATACAGTAGCTCTTGGTATATAACTTCCATTTTAATACTATGTATTTTTCTAAACAAAACTGTGCAGCTCTAAGTGAACAGACCTAAAACAATTCATATGTTCTGTTAGTTTTCCCAAATAATTGTAGGTTCAGACACGGAATGCTGGGAAGCACTTTCGCTTGATACTGAATATTGGAAACTTTTGCTGAAGCAGTTAGAGGATTGTCTGATACTGCAAACACTACTGTGTAGCAAAATGAGCCAAAGGACAAAAAGAGTTTCATCACTCCAGACTGAGCCTTTGGGCAGGCTTTCTGTAAAGAAATTGCTTGAATCTGGAAAAGGTACATTTTTTTTCACTTGAAAAGATGGTCGATTGCCTTTCTAATAGACTTATGAACTAGCCTTACCTACTTGATATATGCTGCACTGAAAATTGTTCTACTGATTACTTTTCTTAGTTTAAAAATCTATGCAAACCATATAGAATACTACTCTAAAATTGCTAAAGGGTTTTTCTGTAAAGACTGCGTTGTAAACGGCCAATCGGTTGATTATCAAGTTTTCTAATTCATAGACTTATCCTTATATAATTAATTGTAGTAGTTAAAACTCATCTCTCTTCTCTTTTCCTTCAAATCTGAACCACAAATATTCTGGGATGCATTGAGTACCTCATGCACTTTTTTTTCTTTTGATGTCCTAGGAGGTATTGCTGACATTGTAGCAAAGTGGGTTTTTAAGCAAGGCTTCAGTCCTCTTGTACTGAATTTGGCCCAACACAAAATCAATTCAGATAGTACTGAAGAATCTGTGGAAATGCATACTAATATCTTTCTGGAGGAACCAGAAGCAGATGCAGGCTTGGAAACAATCACAGGTAAGAAAATTACACGAGTTTTTGAAATTATGACTGTCTGCAGAGATGTTTTAGTTGCTACTGTTGTGAAGTAGCAGAAATTATGGTGGGAAGAGGTCTGTCTTGTAACTTCTGATTTTGTTTTTCTAGAGCTGTTGCAGCTAGCATATCAGCAATTTCCATGTAGTCTGGAGGTGGATGTACTCCATGCACATTGCTGTTGGGAATATGTAGTGCAGTGGAATAAGGACCCAGAGGTAATAGAATTTCATTTGTGGGGGCAAATGATTAACACCAGCTCAATAGAAGCAGTTTCACAAGTTTGTAATAGTTCCTAAAAGCTTTGAAGCATGCTTGCCACAAGTTTTCTGTGATGACAAAATAGATGACCCTTTCTTCTGTTCTAAATATGCTAAAACAGGTCACAGAATACTAAATTTGTTAGACTAGAATCCATTCCATTTAAAAGAGGAAAGAGAGAGTTCTTGAATATTCCTAGATTCCCTGGCCACTGCTGGGAAATGTCATGGGGAAAAGAAAAAAAATCCTTTTTTCCACTCCTGTCCTATAGCTTCCCTAATAGTGGAAAACTCTGTCTTAAATTCAGATGATATTACAATTGAAATTAGCACTCCATCATAATGAAATTCTCTTCAGCGAGACCTCAACAGGGTGGAGAGAAACCTAAGGAAGTTCAGCAAGGGCAACTGGAGAGTCCTGCACCTAGGGAGGAGTAACCCCATGCACCAGTAGAGGGTTAGGGGATGTTCTGCTGGAAAGTAGCTGTGCAGAAAAGGACTTGGAAGTCCTGATGGGCAAGTAGTAAACTGCGAGCCAGGAATGTGCCCTCATGGCCAAGAAGGCTAATGGTACCCTAGGGTGCATTAAGAACAGTGTGGCAAACTGGTTGAGGGAGCTTATCCTCCCCCTCTGCTCTGGCCTAATGAGGTCACATCTGGAGTACTGTGTCCAGTTCTGGGCTCCTGGTTCAAGAATTGTAAGGAACTACTGGAGAGAGTCCAGTGGAAGACCCCAGAGACGAGGGATGGACTGGAGCATGTCTCTTACGAGAAAAGGTGAAAGACCTGGGTCTGCTTAGCCTGGAGAAGAGAAGACTGAGAAAGGGGACCTTATGAATGCTTATAAATATTGCAAGGGCAGGTGTCAAGAGGCCAGACTCTTCTCAGTGGTGCTCAGTGACAGGACAAGGGGCAGTGAGTACAAACTGGAGCATAGGAAGTTCCACCTGAACATGAGGAAAAACTTCTGTACTATGAGGGTGACAAAGCACTGGAACAGGCTGCTCCAAGAGGCCATGGAGTCTCCTTCCATGGAGATACTCAAACCCTATCTGGACACGTTCCTGTGCAGCCTGCTCTAAGTGAACCCGCTTTAGCAGGAGGGTGGGATAGATGATATCCAGTGGTCCCTTGCAACCCTGACCATTCTATGATTTTGTGAAGTGGAGTAAAAATTAATCTTTTTAGCACAAATGGATTTTGTATTTGCAAAATGACCGTAGTCAGTAGACATACTTTTCAGCAAAGAGTGTGTTGGCAGTATGTATACTAAAACAAAGCCCTGAAAAGAGTGCTGAAATTAAAATTTGTTCTGTGATTACTGAAAGGTACTGTGCAGTATGCTTGTCAGAGAAGACTGCAATATCAAAATAACTTACAAGTTTTATAAGTGTAAAAAATATTAGCTTCGAATTCATATACCCGGGCCCTTTAGGAATCAATAATTTACATCTAAACCAAGTTTTGAATAACGTAATAACTTGTTCTTTTACTTTTTTGTTTCACACAAGGAAGCATATTTTCTCAATAGGTCTATAGATCATCTAAGATGCATCGTTAATGCTCACGTTCAGCATGGTAAGTGTGAAGCTATTAGCAAAAATGATCCTTGTGGAAACTGTGAAACAACAGAATAAATGACTATTGGTTGACTCATGTTAAATGCATGCAGTTTGTAGTAGTGATGGCCACTTTGTTTAAAAAATCAAAACTTTCCCACCCCAAAACTTCCTGTTTCACATTCAGGCTTTTGTTTTTCATGTTGAGAGTGAGATTCCATCAGAACCAGCAAAATAAATTGGTTAGGTAAAGGTAATATGATTAACTAAAAGCACTTTAAAATAAAATTGCTCTGAAACTGTTTTTAATTTGTATTGATATAGTGGTACATGCTTCTTGCAATCAATTACTTTCCATGCTTTGCTTGCATTCCTTGATACTCTGTTTTACTGAATGTGATGACAGTTGTCTTTTTTTGGAGACTGTGTGTGCAAATAAGGTGCACTCTATGCCTAAAGCACTAACCTTAAGACTTCATCTTTAGCACCAAAGTTTCTGTGTACCTACACTGTTGAAGCCAGACTGCATAATATAATAATTTTAATTAATGATTCATTCCATTTCTGACTGTAGTTGATCACCAAGGTAGTCTCTTCCTGAGAAATCCGAGTATAAAGCATTGAGGATAACTGACAAGTTACTCATTGTTTCATTTACCGTCTTTTTTTAAGTTGCTCCTGCATTAAACAAACTTCTGTCCGTGGCTTTCACTCCAGACTTGTGAGATCTCTGTTCTGTTCTTGGAGTTTACAAGTTTGTGTTTGTTCTAGGAATCGCTTTGATGATGTGGAATACATTTATAGTAAAAAGGCTTTCTTCTGCTACCTATTTAATGGACAAGGTGAGTGCAGTAGTGTGACAGTATTTTTGAGGCTGAATTTTTATTATTGACTGAAAAGTGAAGCTAGGTTTTTAAAACTTTTTTTTTTAAAGTAAGTTTGGAATGTCTTTTGATTTAAGCCTCAAAAAACCTCTGCTTATTCGGTTTATCATGTAGCTAACTTTTGGAATTGATGAAGGAATCCATATTTTAAAATATCAGAACTGTGGAGTGATTAATTACGGGCAGGTTTAATAGGTGATCAACGCTGGCTGATGTGCACTGAAGAGTTGGGCACAGTGTTAGCTTGCAACTCTATATGTGTGTGTATCTAAAATTTTAAAGTCAAAAATCAATAAATAACTGAAAGTGGTTGCTCTGTGTCTGTTCCCTTGTAAGTTATTGCCATGAAACTTCCAGGTTTCTGCAAGCAGCAGCTTTTCTGAATGTTGTGGTCCAAATTCTGCACGTATGAGGTCCTGTTGTGCAGAATGTAGAACATTTTGCAGATGGTGTTGAACATTTTTAACTATCACTGTGAGTCAGGTTCTGTTCACCTTGTTTGCTGTGAGTTTTAGCAGTCTCTTGTCCCTGCTAAGCTTCAGTTTTTCATGCTTATAAATATGCAGTGGATCTGTTTACTGGAAGACAATTCTGTTTAGGACTGGAAGAGAACTAAGTGGTAGATCTGTTTAAACTTTTAAGGGGAGTCTGCCTGTTGGTTTGGCAGACGTAGAACAGCAGCTAAGCTTTTTTCAGCAGAAGTCCAAATGCAAGAGAGAAGTGTTGATGAGGGTTTAAACCAAGAAAAGTACCCTCAGAAGTTTGCTGGTTTGTCTTCTTTTTTTCCTTCTCGTTTGCTCCTCTCGTTTTCTGCTTTTGCTTTTTGTTTGTAAGAATTGAAGAATATAATCTTCCACATTCCTCTCAGCAAACAGCCTCAGCTGTAGCAGGTGTTACTTCTGCAAAAACTCTTTTCCAGTTTTTCTGCATGCCTTTATGTAAATCCACCACTATTACTTCTGCCTAGATTAACACTCGCAGGAAAAGAAAGGTTTTTATTAACCAACTGGTTTTGAACACATCTGTTCTCTCGAACAAATAACGTGTCATAACAAGTGTTGCTAACTTTTAATAGTTATTTTTGTATGTTAGAAAGCTGGGAGTTAGTCCTTAGGGTTTGTGTTACAGAAGCAGTAGCACAACTGAAAAATACACTTTCCAAATCCGTTGACACTTCAGCAGTCTCAAATGTGGCAGCTGGAAATTGTCTTGATTTCAGACTTTAAAACAACACGATGAATCACTTGGATTTGAGTTTAAATAAGCCCATAACTGAGGACCCTGGACTATCCCTTCAGCTGTTGTTTAGACTATGATTCTGTGTTGTAATAATTGCTTTTCACTTTTTGTGCTGTGGAAGGGAGAACTTCCATTGCTGGTATGTGCTTCATCACGTGCAGCAACTTGTAGAAATGGGACCTCATAGTAACATTCCTAAACAGGTTATGATTTTGAAGTGTCTCTTCTGAATTCAGATAGACAAAACATGGAAACCATGCAATAACTTTCTTATTAGACATTCTCCATCTCAATGAATGTGCTGGAGCATTCACTCATCCTTTCCTCTTCCCTTCTTCCCTAGTGTTTCTTTCTAATATCACACTGTATTTTAGCTCCAGGTCTCTAGAAATCACTGGGAATTTTTTAGCTGCCTTTGAGATTTGAATGAGGGCCTTGGGGCCCTGTTTCTAATCCCAGACTTAAAGGAAGATTACCTAATTATTAAAATCAATGATGTTCATTTCTGAGTTGTATGATGCGTATCAAATCTTTTGTTGAAAGCAGGCTATGCAATGTGTTGCATTATGTAGATGCAATGAACTATTTTCTCATTTTATAATAGGAAAACAGTAATAAAATAAAATCTGGGGTGACAGGTGAGAATTATTTAACTGTAATGAAATCTCATCTTTTTCAAAAACAGGTTGGAAAAGCTCCAAAGGACAGATTATGCAGAAGGGCAAGTAATACTACTTTTGTCTTAATGGGAAGAAATAAATAGAAATGCCTTAATTTTAATATTAGTTTGTGATTTATTTTTTAAAGTTTCAGAAAAATTAAAAATACAGCCCTAGGGAAAATGTTATGAATTTTAAGAAATATAGATTAATATCTATCTAATAAAGCAAATTAGAATAGTGGTATAACTTTGCATACTATATAAGGTAGATTTGAGCCTATAATATGATAAATTACTATTATTTTTCACGCGTAATTTCATTAGTTATACCTTTTTTGGAAGAAAACTGAAACGCTCAGAAAATGAAATTTACTAGATATGATTACTTGAGGAATTCATTCTTTCGAGATACAGTATTGTAAATGGCTACATTTAACCTGTTTTTTCACTGTTACTTCTGATTTTTTGTACTTAAGTGAATATTTGTTTACTTTTAAATATAGCGGGTTAATAAACTGAACTTAATGTGGTTTATGTCAGCGACTGTCTTCTCAAACAGAGCTACTAAAAGCCTGTTTCAATTCCAGCTGAAACAATTTAAGTCCTACTGTTTGTTAACAGGACGTAGGTATGGGTGACACGGCAATGACAGCTTTTCTTGGCTGCTGTTCAGATCTTCTCCAAACGTTGCTAGAGGTAAATTTTTATTTTTCCCGTAGAAAGCAAGGAACTAATTGAATCAAATTGCATTTGAAAGAATGTGGTTTTACTAATTTCTGTACTGCTCAGTTCAGGCAAATATGCAATTCTTTTTAATCTCAACGCAGAGAACGTGTGATTAAAGCTGTGTCTTTTGCACAGGAGGTGACTTCTTGCGTGTGACTCCTTTTCTGTGCAGGCTGACGTTTGTAGCGACGAAATGCAGGCTCCTGTCTTAGATACTGAAGATGCTTGGGTATCCGTGGAAGGACCAGTATCCATAGTGGAGCTGGCCCTTGAGCAGAAACGCATTCACTACCCACTTGTGGAACACCAGTTTGTGTTGTGCACCATCTTGTACGCCATCATGAGGTTTTCTCTGAAGAGTGTGAAGCCCCTTTCGCTGTTTGATAGCAAGGTATGTCTTTTGGAAGCTTATTTGAATACATCTTAATATTGCTGTCCTTCCTGTTGGTATCTATAACACACACTGACTTTCACTCTTAATAGTTCTATGAAAGACATCTGTTTCACTGTGGTGCACTAATGAAGCTGTCACCCGAATTCAGGCTGACACCCAAACTTGGTCCTTTTTCTTATGAATAAAAGATTTGCGGTGACCTCAGATGCTTGAAAATCAGATCCTTAATAATTAGCTGGCCTGGGAAGTGCTGCATGGTAAGACTGTTGGATGACATGTTCTCCTAGTTGCTTTGAGAAGTGCCAGATGAGAGAAAACATAAATATTCAAGGTCAGAAATGTTAAGTTGGTGTCACTGTTGTATCCATTACTGCCGATGATTATTCCAGAATTTTAAGCATCTCACAGAGAATGAGCAGCTTGTCATTTAATGCATATAAAGCACTTCTTTAAAAAACCCCAAACCACTGCATTTATATGCAGTGTATTTCCAATCACAGCTTGACCCTGATACAAAGCAGTACCACCAACTGAGCTTTCCTCATCCTAACGCTTCACTACGATTCTAAAAAAATTTAACCACAAAGTACTGGTGTAAACTGTCATTTTATTGCTGCTGGGGAGAAAATTATTTAGTCCTTAATACAGTGCAGAAGTTTTCTTCTTAACGATTTACTGGAATTTTCAAAATGCAGAATATTATTCTCCTTTTTGCTATAGTTTCTTGTCTGTGTGCAAGCTCTGATGAAGCAGTTGAGTCTGTTTTTAGCATTTTATCATAGATTCCATTTCTAGGGGTTTTTTTTGCTTATCTGTTAGCAGAAAGCATTGACTTTTTATGATTTAAGAAGACATATTATGTCTGAAGTTAAAAATAAATCCTCCTTTCTTTTACATAGAACTATTATTCTCAGCCATTGCATTTTGTTTTCACTCACTCAAAATTCCAGTTTGTTCTGTGAGCTTTATGAGAGTATTTCTAATAGGTCTTTAGAGAGTCTTGGCTCATAACTAAAAAGTGGTTAAATGGTCTTTGAAACTTTTATTATTTTTTATCTAGACCTACATGTTCATCACTGTCTTTTAGCACCTCCCTGCTCTAGTACGGAGCAGGGCTGCCAGGGATGCTCAGCACAGTGGATTTCACTGCTGGAGCTTTAACTTACAATATTAATTTTCATCACTGAAGAGTAAAAAGATGATGCAGTGCAAATTAAATGTAAAAAAAATAAGTAGACTTCTTAGTATTGGATCAAAAGGGGTTACTTTTGTTCCCCTGTATCTCTGAGGGCTGTCTTTGGTTCTCAATTTTAGGGAAAAAATGCATTTTTCAAAGACCTTACTTCAATTCAGCTGCTGCCTAGTGGGGATATGGATCCAAATGTGATTTCCATACGACAACAAGTAGGTATAAGTTTTGTACTGGAAGTTCTTAAACTTCTAAAATTTCCAATAACACTGAAGTAAATTGAAATTTTTGCTTCCAAGTTCTTGATCAAAGTTGTGAATGCAGCAGTTCAAGCGCTATGTTCATCACAGAAGGCCAAAGAAGTCTCAGAAGAGGAATTGTTTCCTTTTGAAAAGGGGAAGAATTGGCCAACTTTGGCTGCAGACCTGGCTCAGTATCTTCAAATCTCTGAGGATATGGTCAAAAGGCACTATGTCTGTGAACTGTACAGTTACGGGTTGGATCACCTCGGTGAAGAGGTAATAACAGCTTTTCATGATCTTTAAATCAGTACAGCATTGTGTCAGATATTCTGCTAAAATTACTGTTTCGCTTGCTTATGGTGCCTAGAAGGGTTAGGCAAGTATTAGCAGGCTCAGAAATCCCCACGCTGAAAAAGTCAGGGACTGGAAAGATCATTTCAAGACCAATAATTGTCCCCACTTTTCCTTCTTCCCACTGTGTAGAATCAGTGTATAGGAACTAGTGGAAATGTGAGAGGGAGTTACACTGCTCATACAGCCTTTTTATGATACTGTATTTGATAGTTTGAGGGATCTGCTTTTTTTTTTTTGCCTGTAATCTCTCCTTTTAGGAAAAGTTTACCAGTCCTTGGGGAAGAAAATCCTTCCATTTCTAGAGGGAAAGCAAGCCAGAGATTATATGGAATTTAGGAATGTGTTGCTGAACTGTAGAACAGATCTCCTGGTCATGCTAATCACCTGTGAAACACGCAGTAATTATCTGCCTCTTCACTCTTCTGGTGTTTTGAAGTATTTAATAATGTGCTTATTACAGTAATGGGTAACACAAAGTCTCAACTATTTGTCCTTTCAGTCCTGAGAAACTTCTTTTGCTGGAGCTTTTCAAGCCTCCAGAGTAAGTGAGCTGTGTTATGCTCAAATATTTCTAGTTTCTTCTGTATTTTATTTTTAGGCCTTTCTTCAGGTGGCAGACAAAGAAGTGCTTGCGTCGCAGCTGCTGATACTGGCTGGGCAGAGACTGGCCTTTGCTTTGCTGCACGTGCAGACAAAGGAGGGTATGGAACTCCTTGCTAGGCTTCCTCCCACGCTATGTACTTGGCTCAAAGCTATGGTGAGTTAAACTCAATCTAGTGAAACAAGTTGATTTCCAGAAGCTGTTGTTCACCAAGACGGAGATTATTACATCTGAAAGGCCCTTTCTTACTAAAGGAAATAAGAATTCTGTTTTTTCTGGTGTTGTTTTTGTTTTATGAAGGGTAAAGCAGTTTCATGGGTCAAAGCATCAGCTTAATTGAGTTGTAATCATCTGTTTTATACAAGATCAAGAGGGCTTATACGTAGGTGATCATCTGTAAAATTAATGCTGTCTTTATTCTTTTATACAGGACCCCCAGGAACTTCAAAATGTAGATGTGCCAATTGCAACAACAGCTAAACTGGTTAACAAAGTCATAGAGCACCTGCCAGAGAATCATGGGCAGTACAGCCTGGCCTTGAACCTGATGGAGGCTGTCGAAGCCATCTCGTTATGACATCCTCAGTCAGCACAGCTCTGCTACCTGGTGGTATAATGCATCATTTTACACAACGAGGCTGAGCTTTATGGAAACAAACTTTCGTGTGGCTCTTGTTAAACGACAAAAAGAACAATGCTCCGCACCCCAGAATTTCAGAAGGTGATTTTAAATTGGAGTATGTTTTAAATTCTGCACTAGTACAAAGCTGTTTAGTTCCTAGTACACGTATCAGTATCTGAAATGCTTTATTATTTATTTCTGAGTGCTTTTTGCAGTAGTCTAAATTGGAGATTTGACAGCAGTTTTAGTCTATTTACAAAACCACATCTGTTAAATTCTGTGTTTTATGCTGGCAATAACTGCTGCAGTTCCATATATGATTTGTTTTCCAAAACAAGCTTTAGAATTACACTCGAAAAACTTCAAGTTACTGAAGTTACCGTGTGTAGCCAGTCCTGGTTTTTCAGAAACAAGAGCTGGTGTTGGGCTCATGCCTTGTTATAACTGCATTATAGGTGACAATGACTGTAGGAGACATAGGATGCAACGTGCTGGGGCCTTATGCAAAGGGAGAACAGCCCACAGTGGAAACAGCTTGGAAAGGAGGAGCCCGTTCCCCAGGTATAGACATGTATTCACCTTTTAGCCCAAGTTCTAGGGTGCTGGGCTTCAGCTAAAATTGCATTTACATCCCTCTCCTTTATTATTACGCTCTGCTGAGTTTAAGTAGGTCAAGGAATGTCTTACTGTAAGACTGTTCCCCCATCTTATCACTGTAGAAGATGTAGTACACTGTAACTCTCTGCACACACGTTAACTTGTAGTCAAAAACTGCTTAGATAGTTGACCCAATTTTGTTGAAGATCGATGTAGTACTGAGTACTTAGCCTTAAAAAAAACACTTTTATTTACAATACCTACAGGGAATCATATAGTGAGTATCTTCACTATCAGAGTGGTATTAAACATGATTATCTGCATCAGTTAGTACTGTTTACTTTCTACCTAAAGGAAGCCAAGAGAGAAAAAAAATTGGTGTAAACTGTTTTTGTCTTAAGTCAGCTGAAATTACTAGGCTCATCTTGTAACCTCTCCTCTTGCATTGTATGTAAGAAACATTCAGTGTTCTGCCTTGCTGGAGACAGAATTTGGTCTTATTTTTTCTGAAGTATGTGTTGCTGTCATCTAAGGGTTAGAATTCCCCTAGGAAAAAAGAAGTTATGCAGGGGGCATGTTCCTCCTTTACTGGATCAGCATTGCCAGTTCATACTCACTGCGCTTTCATGTAGCTGATGAAGGCTTCTTGATCTTTTGATATCAAATGTTTGACTTCCTACAGTGGTAGGAGATCAGACAGAGTAAAGAATACTAAGAAGTCTAAACTGACTTCCATAACTGAGGTTAAAAAGCAGTAAGGGAAAAATGGAAGAAGGCAGGATTGTACTGGTGACTTTCCCACTTTGCCTGACAGCACTTCAAACTTCTACAGTATGCTAGAGCCTGGTCATCATGGAACCTGATGAAAAAGCAGAAATGGTTCTTGGTCACATTACATTCCTGTATCTTGGTACAGCTGTGTAAAGGATTTTACTGTGAGTATCATGTCAGAGCTGACACACTACACCAATCAAATCTGTAATGTATTGTAAGTAACACTCTGTATATAGTGCTATTGTGTCCAATTTGCTGTGGATTTGTGTAAATTGATTAAATAAAATTTGAGGTTTCACTGTGTCTTTTCCTTGGGTTTAGGGAATGATGGTCACGAGCTTATCTTCTTCTGTTAGGTATTACAAGAGGAGTAGCCACTCCAGTGGAGGGAGGACTGGCTCTCTGGAGTTCCACAGAACTGCCTGCTGCCACTATAAAAATTGAACAATAGCTGTTTCACTTCAGTTGCACTTAGGTGGAAGTGAACTTCAGAGGAACACAGGCTGCTAAACCAAAAAAACCTGTCAGTTATTTTTACCCCCCTTTTTATTAAGCTGAAAAGTGATTACATAATTAGTTGTATGTACAGGAGGTTCCCCCCAAAACACATGCTGGGGCTTAAGCATCTCCAGGCTTTGGTCTGCAGCCCTTCTGCTGCTCATGACTTCGGAGGAAGTGGTGCATAGGCATTTTGTTTTCACGTGCTCCCTTTTCCAGCTAGGACTTTCAGGCACCGTGGGCAGGGAGTGCTTGAGGAATCTGACGTGTATCTCCTGCAGCGAGGGCATCGGGCTTTGGCAACTGGTAGTGCTATAACTTTATATGAAGATTCTTCACGGATATCGCCACCTGTTAAAGGAAGCATTATTACTGAGATCACCTCAGCGTAGAAATACTCCACTCCACAAAGTATCGTGCAGAGAGGATTAGATGCTTAGCACAGCAGCCTGTCTGGAATTTTCTCTTACCTTCCAAGTTAATCAGGAAGGTCCCTTTGATGACGTTTGCATCTGTAGGTGTATCTTTAGGCAGTTCACTCAGCAGAGTTGTCTGGGAAGCCATCATTATTTCATTCAGCTGTGAAACGCTAGAAGTTTCTTCAGCTTGCAGTGCCTAGGGAATATAATTCATTTTCAGATTTGGAACCTGTTTCTAGTTCCTCAGCATCCTCCTCCTAGGAAATGTTAAAGCAAATGTAGATTTACTGTGTCTGTGATTGCAACAGCTGTCACATCCTTGTCATGAAGAGACCACTGTTTGTTTACACATACTGTGTATATCTACGTACAGGTTTAAATCCACCATCAGACCTGAGGGTTACCACTGCAAGCACTCAGCTGCTCCCTTCTTTATAACACATGCCAAGACTTAGATTCCTAATCAGAGTGGATCATTGGATCCAAAAGACAAAGTTACTTCCAGCTGCCCAGAAAGCCCCCAACGCCTTACAGGCTCAAACTGCAGAGTCCAAGGTTCCCTCTGCAGCAATTTTTATGTTACTTTGACACCCACATCAAGAAAGCAGATCACTTTGGCAGAGCACTGCCGGTGGCACTAGAAGAAGTGTTTCCAAGGAGTCCAGAGCCAGAGGCCAGTCACGAGTAGGGTAGCTCAGGGGTCAGCATGGGCTTCAATACTGTTCAATGTGTTGGTTAATACCCTGATTGATGGGGCAGGGTGTACCCTCAGCAAGCTGGTGGATGATACAGTGCTCTGAGGAGCAGCTGATAACACCAGGTGGCTGCACTGTCCTTCAAAGGGACTTAAACAGGATGGAGAAATGGGCCTGCAGTAACCTCAAAAACTTCAGTAAAGGGAAATGTCCAGTCCTGCCCCTGGGGAGGAATAAACCCAGGCACCAGCACACAATGAGGGCCAACTGGCTGGAAAGCAGCTTAGCAGAAAAGGGGTCCTGGTGGACAAGCAGCTGACCATGAGCCAAGCACTGCTCCTTCACAACAGAGATGGCCAGAAGCATCCTGCACTAGGATACTGTGTTAAGAAAAGCACTGCCAGCAGGCTAAAGGAGGTGATCCTCAATATTCAGACCTGTGGAGACAAATCTACAGTCCTGGGTCCAATTCCAAGCTCCCCAGTAAAACAGATGTGAACTTCCAGTGTGAGTTCAGCAAAGCACCAAAAAGACAAGGGACTGGAGCATCTCTTGCACTAAGAGAGGCTGGGAGCTGGGACTGCTCAGCTCAGAGAGGTGAGGGCTCAGGGAGATCTTAACTCATATAAATAACTGATGGGAGGATGTCAAGAAGATGGAGCCAGGTGCTGTCAGTGGTGCCCAGTGACAGCACAAGAGGTGACAGAATTTGCAAGAGGACATTCCAAGCAAGCACAAACCCATTTTGTACTGTGAGGGCAGTCAAACACTGGCACAGGTAACCCAGACAGGTTGTGGAGTCTCCATTCCCCAGTACTCAAAACCCCACTGGACACAGTTGTGGGTAACCTGCTCTAGCTGGCACTGCCTGAGGAAGGAGCTTGGGCCGTACAATCGCCAGCAGTCCAGTCCAGCCTCAACAATTCAGTGATTTTCTGGCAAGTACCAAGCAGAAGAAAGTTTACAGAAATCAGTATTTTTTGTACAGACAACACTATTTGTAGTCACATCTTTTACCTCCATTAATTCAAACAGCAATCCAGGCTCAATTACAATGACTACTTCATATTCCAAAGAATTCTTGCCCGAGATGGACCCAAGGAAAGAGTCTCTCATTGCACATGCACCTTCTATTGCTTCCTCAATTCCAGGCTTCTTCCACGCTGAGCTTGCATTAATCCAGCCAGTACGAAACACACCTTCTGAGTCTTGAAAGCAAAGCAAACAAAAGAATTTTTTATTTAGTGGCTTTCTATTCAAATATTTATTAAATGCATTAAAACCCCCGTATCTTGGTACTTTCATTCCTTTTATCTATGCAATTAAACAGTGCACTAAAACAAGTTAGAAACTTTATGTGCATTACCTTTCTTATAAGGGAGGTGCTGGAAAACCTCCTCTGCCAAGTGAGGAAGAATTGGTGCAAAGGATCGGACCACTATATCTAAAGCCTGTGCTAGCACAGTTTGACAGGAACGACGCTTAGGATCTTTCTCTTGTTCACAATAGAGCCTGCAAGACAGAGGTGAAAGCTGTAAAGTATTCCTATGTTCAGATTTCAGGACTGCCATTGGAAGTACGGACGTCTGACCTAGCTTGCCTTTTTAAGGACACCCACAGTGGTGTTAGGTACAGGCCCATTTTGTCATAGGAAAGGAGATTTTGTGCATGGCATGTTAATCTGCTTCATTTCTATAGAAGAGACTCTTCCTCGGGGAGATGAGCCTGTTAGACGTTTGTTCCAGTTCATCTATAAAGTTCAGCATTAGGGTTTTTTTCTCCCCACTCCCCCTGCATTCTGGAAACTAAAGATCAGAAGAACCCTCTACCTCTTTCCCCTAAGAAACAGCCCTTTCAAAATTTACAAAGGCATCAGTCACATCCTTGGGATTCTTTACGCATTTTTTAGATCAGTAGAAGATATCAGGTCGCCCAGGTAAGCACCAAAAGCCCTTCCACCTGCCTTCGTAAATTCAGATGCACATGCACATAGCAATACAGACTCAAGAATCTCTCTTTAAAACTACATAAAGTTTTACATGTGTACAGTTGATTACCTTTCAAAATGATCCAGTACTGCTAACAGCTGGAATACAGAAGCACACTGATGACAATACTGTGCTGAAAGCTGAGGTTTCACCTATAAGCCTTCGTGCACTAAAGCACGACACATAACCATGAAACGTTCTCCAAGATACCTCTATTCACTAAACATTCACCTGGAATGTTCCACCTCCATCTCAAACTGATTAACTTGGTCTTTCCCTTTTAAAGTCAGCAGTAATGAACTCACCTGTCTTTGATTACGCTGAAATAAAAGTTAGACAAGTTTCTGGAACAGAATGCTTGCAATAATCGAACAACTTTGCTATAATCATATTCTTTGTATGCTTCTGTAACCTGGGAGAGGGAGCAGAGGTAGGTAAGAGCAATGTATCAGTTTCCATCACACGGCATACAGGGCCAAATCCTGATGACCCTGAACTTACAGAAAATGAGAGACACAAAGTCTAGGAGAATCTTTTCTTCAAAAGATTGTTGGAAGGGGGAAGAGATGTTAAATCAGTTAACAATTAGGACAAATAATTTCAATTCAAATTTGAGGGGAAAGGGGACTGGGGACCCCAGGAATTACATCCATACCTTCCCGTTCAGCAGAAAGGTTCTGAGCAACAGCAATGACTAAATTTTGGACTAAAGTGGATTTCTAAAGGAGCTCTAGAAGTTTTGGGGTTTGTTTTTTTATACCTTATTCTAAAGATTTCTACTTTGAGGCCTTGGGCAGGGACAGAGTGGGAAAAAAGCCTTCCTCTCAAAAGCTGAAACTGGCTTCAGGGACTGCACACACATTGCATCAAACGAACTGTTGTGGTCATAATTTGCTTACTTGACACATACTCTTTACTCACTCACACACTCAAAGAATTTTCCCTAGAGGGTATAACCAATGAGAAGTGTTACACATATATTCATCTACATACAATTTACTCCTACCTTGCTGCCATAATCTTGCAATAAATGCAGCATGTATTGATCTACTATATACATATCTGAAGCAGGGATGGAATCGGTTTCTGGATTGAAGTCAGCCATGTTTCCCAGCATGAAACGTAGCGTATTCCGAAGCTAGGAACAGACCAGAAAAATTAAACATTAATAGTCTGCACTTTAGACAAAGCACAAAATGATAATATTCTATAATGAATTAACTAAAGTTGGCTATTTTTCAAAATGACTGAGTAGTTACAAAAGCATCATGAAGAACATTCGCCAAAAAGACCTATAGAGAAGTAAAGACTGGCTATAATCAAAGCATGCTGTAAAACTTACTCTTTTCCTTTAGCTTTACTATTGGATCCATAGATGTAAAAAGCAGTAGTACCTACCTAAATTAGTTTGGAAAAGTTTTCTTTAGTCTAAAGACTGAAAAGCTTTGCAATGAATTCTACTCGGCTAACACAAACCCCAATATAAAGAGAACGTGTCATTAGAACGAAGAGCATTGGCATATTTGGCTCTGACCTTGTTGATATCATCTCTTGCAGCATTAAGCACAACAGGCCCAACCAGCACCTCAGTAAAAACATTCGACTCTGCCACCCACCAGCGGAGAACGTCAGCACCGTATGGAGGATCCTTGGTGTGATCCTAAGTAGAGTGAGAAAGGCACACAATTAAAACTACTCGTGGGTCCAGCAGCATGGTGAGCAGTGCAATTCCACGTTGTCAATGCTGTGAACAGCATTGGCCAGAAGGCCACAGTAATCGGAAGCCTTCATCTTCTTTTAGCAAGATTTACTGTTAAGCCAGGGCTGCAATATCCACTCACAGCAGTCAGTGTACAGGCAATGCTAGAACTCAGCTGAGATAAACTCATCTTAGAGCCTTGAATCCTCTGAACACTTAACATTAAGAGCAGTATTAAGACCTAAAACTGCATGCTTCCTTTTTTTCCTCCCTTCAGACTGTTTTCCACCTTGTTTTCAACTCCAAAACTGGCTTCTCTCCTTTTTTTGAAAGAATAGAGATTATTTTATGTTTTACTGAATTAGATAAGCAAGTCTTTGTAAGGACTGATTCTTTTGTCTAGCAAGTTGCAAAATCTGCTTAGCAGCCTCACACAGAGCAACAGTAGGACTGGGGAGGGAAAAAAATTCATAGCCTCACTCTGTAGTGCAACCTCCCTGACCACTCAATGAAGTGAGTTTCCAGAGTCAATAAACAGCCTAGGCTGAGAAAAGACTGATTGCTGGGGCACAAGTGCTACTCTGACTACTCTACCACTAGGCCTGGCTTGTAGGTTTCAGTAAGTCTGACAGCAAAAGTTAATTATTTTTTTTAATCCCACCCCTCCCCAATCACTCAATTAACAGTGTTCCCAAGTAAAAAAGGAACCACTCTACACCTTCCATATACTGTGTTTTCTTTCAGCACAGAACAAAGGCAGCTGAAGAAAAACAACTCAAGGTTTTTACTCCAGTCAAATGGAATTGCAGTGTAGCCAAAGTCTTTAGAAGAGCCTTACAGAGTTCTGCTACAAGACAGTTGTTTAGAGCAAAACAAGCCACAAGACAGTTCCAAAATCTAGTAGTGCAAAATTGTAACTAACAATACTGAGAAACTCAGGAGTTTGACTTACTTCACCTCCATTGATAACTACATCAGGGTCAACCACGTTGCCAACAGATTTAGACATCTTCTCTCCTTTCTCACCAAGAGTAAATCCATGAACTACCAGAGTCCTGAAGAAAAGATTTCAGCAAAAACAAGATCCCAGTGAAAAGTTCATATTAAGAATAGGTTTCTCATGAGGATTTCCTAAGTCAAAACATACAGAAATCCTCTATTTTGGTAAGCCTGAGTCTTCATCTGTCAAGTTCAACCAACCACGAATACACTGCGCTGCCACCCAAGCAATGCATACAACTTTATCTTCCTCATTCAATTTTGGCATGTAAGCAACAGTTTACAGATATCGTGGCCACAGGTATTTCAGATGAATTAATGACCGAAGTTTTATTTACTCTTTATGTCAACACACTTCCCAAAATTGCACAGCCTCCTTGCAACTAACCCACATTACCCTTCCCTGTGCTTTACTTCTTCCAGGAGACAAACAGTATGTCACAGCTCCAGTATAAGACATGCACACAGTAGTTCTGAATTCCTCACAGCCTAACATTCCATTCCCAAGTCAATGATTTTACAAGATTATCATACTGCACCTCGCAAAATAATCTCTTTGATTATGAAAGTGGGAGAGATGGCAAAAGAATAGATCTGTGTCATATAATAACTCGGAAAGAAAACACCTATTAAAATTGAGCTGGGAAAAAAATTAAATACTAAATCCATTACAACGTAATCCAAGAAGAACTTTATACTGAAAATATAAGAACATAAATCAGATATTTAGTAATGGCTTCATTTCTCTTGTTTATACACTATGTCCACACTATCAACAGCCCAACTTTTAATAAATGAACTAGCAATGTGTTAGCAATCCACACACTTACTTATATGGTGCTTTCTTCCTTGCTGCCACACTGGTTAATAGAGAGGATTGAAACCAACCGCCTAGTTGGTCTTTTCCTTCAAGGTACGTATCTGCTCTTTGCTCTGCACCTTTAAAAACAGAAGATTTTGTTTAAAATATCAGCCTATATCTTCAAACAATCAATGCACTTAAAGGAAAATCTCTCAAAGCGATTAACTTATTCACTGGATTTAAAGAGCAGAATAAGTTTTGCTACTTTTGTATAGGATGTACGGTTACTTGAACACGATGTGATTCATTAGTATCACTTTTTTTTAAATCCAAGAATCACTGAACTCCAGAATTTAACAAATAAGATTGCTTTCCCCCAAGCAAAATAATAAACTATAAAAACAAAAGCTATCACGCTCAGAGCACTTCATAAGAAGTACTTCTAAACAAACTGAACACCTCAAGAAAAGATAACGTACTTTGGAATTAATAAAAACTCATGCTATCACCTGAAAATTCACCAGTTGGGAATTACTGAAGATACAAGTCACAGCCAGGCTAGCTCCTGACTAGCCTATGTAAGGCATCAGGTATTTTCAGAGAAGATCACAAAGCTTTGGCAGTGATCTCAGCTCACTCATTTACATTTCTGGCCACTGGTGTTGGAGAAAGATTAAAAAATTCACTTTAAGGGTTAGGACAACATGGGAAAAAGAAAGCCTGTTGTGGGAGAGAAAGGTCTGGAGGAGCCTGGCTTGTTTAGCTTATCCAGGTGAATGCTGAGTGGAAAAATCATTCCCTGTAAATAATAGAAAATAACATTCCCCATACCAAACCAGGAATGCTAGAGAAGACCTACTGGAGCTAATGAGTATTGCTGGCATCAGACAAAAAATGGGCTACAAGTCACACAGACTAGGTTTTAGCTGACTGCACATTAAAAGGAGGGCAAAACCACAGGTTTCCCACAGGGTTGAAAGAGGACACTAAAGTTTTAATGGCTTTACTGGTGGAATTCAGTCACTGTACAAAGAGGTACAAGGCTTGTTGACTCAAGAAGTCCCTCCTTGTCCTGAAGAACCCCCGACAGGTCACCGGAGTGAGAAGAGAATAACGTGGAGCACAGCAGAATATGCAAGTCAAAGCCTACAGAAGTGCAACGTTATATGCATGTTTGGCAGAAATTTAATTTTTGATTCTAAAAGTCAGTGGTGTCATTTTCCAGACATTCAGATAAAAGTTCCTGTACTCAGGTTTTCGTCTACTAGCTCCTTTTTACCCTCTTCCTAGGACCCCTGAAGACAATGCTTCTTTCTGCTGCTGCCACACTTGATTTATTTGTTTTAGCTTAATGGAAGTTTCGATATTTAGATCCATCCTGCAATAAAAGGAAGTTCAACATTACAAAGGTCAAGGCCACACAGTTCCAGCTAGCACTGGAAAAAAAAGTGTGGGTGGGTTATGGTTTTTAAAACACATTTGTTTATTTCTTCAAGAAAATCTACAAGGAGTTTGAGTTTTAAAATCATTGTAGGTCGGGATCAGCCTTTGTATTAACAGAACACAGGAATACTTGTTGAGAACAAGATGAAAAGAAGGAAGAAAACAACATTGGAAAATCTGCTACACATTTGTTATTCACAACTAGTTTACGAGAAGTGAACTTTTCATGGAAATGCCAGTAGTTACAACTTACAGGAGGGAAGAATTCAAACACACAACCGATTACAAACAGCAGACTGCACTGGCCTTTTCTGACAGGAACTGGCATGGCTGGCAGGCTGGCTAATGTAGCTTATAAATGTAATGGAGGCCTGAACATTTTACTTCTGTAAAATACAAATATGGGTTTTGCATATACAAAGCCTGCAGTAGTTCCACTAATTCAGTTTCACTAAAGTTGTGATGTTTATATATAAATTAATTAGAACAGCGCAGACGTTTCTTGATAAATGGAAGAGTATGTCCACCAACCCAGAAGAGACTTTTCAGTTGTTTGTTTTACACTGAGGTATAGTACACAGATCATTAAAGAGAATTAAAATTTATGATCCTTCTGGTTCGGATTTCAAGATTCCCTATCTTTGCTCTTACAGACTTTGACTTTTAGATTAAACGTATTGTATTTTAATGCCAAGAATGAATCAGCTAAGATAAATTCAAGTCTCTCAGTCAGCACAAAAGTTTAAACGCTTCAACAGGCAAGTTGTAAAACAATCACATTCATTCAGTTAAATATTAGCCAATAAGATAGGGAAAAAAAGTTATGATGCTGAAAACCACCTTCACTGCAATATAAAACTATGGATGTAAAGCTGTGCGACTTTTATCAAAGACATATTGTATCACAATACAGTCCAGTGCGCATTATTATAGGAACTATTTTGAAAAACAATAATCTGAAATTTGTAGTGCAGATGGCACTCTGCCCGTGAGGAAAATGCCAAGACCCACAGTAGAATTTTAAGACAGAAAACAATTCTCTAAAACAGGTACTGCAAAGACAGCTGATAAAATAAGCATCATCAGAAGGCTGAACATAATCTGAAATTCAGGAAAAAAAAAGTGATAGGCTCTGCGGAACTGAGTATTCAAAAATCAGCAAATGCTTTTGAACCAAATTTTGCTTAAACCACACCTTTTTAGGTACTAACACTCTTTTACCTCACCGCAGTAAAAATTAGTTTACTCATGGATAAAACATTTAGACTTAAATTTTAACACTGCATAAAGGAATAGAGAAACAGTTCTTTCAAAAAAATATTTGAGGCATGTGTAGCAAGAAACTGAACTAGATAAACCGTTCTGTGAACACAGCACTGGGCAGAGTGTTAATCAAGCAAATTGTATCCCAAATCCACTTCATAGCAGCAGGGCTTTTCAGAACCCATTGCACTTGTGGGACTGCTCTCAATGGTACAAATGGATTAGTATTTATGTTACGCACATAAATCTACTTATGACTGTACATTTCTGGGTTTGTGACTATGGCAGCTAAATCTTAGCATGCGAATCGCACCTTCCTACCTGCCACAGTGCTGATGTGGAATGAGGATTGGTTAATTTGCCATTTGTCACATTGAGGCTGGAAAAAAGGAAGCCAACTATAATTTAATGAAAAAAAAATAAATTTCATGATGGACATGATGGAAGTCACTTCCATCAGAGCTATGACCTGTCTCTGGCAGGAATCACAGCAGGGCAAGCGTTAGAAATATAACCGTATCCATGCAACCTATGAGCTTGATGTCACCGAGCAACTCCTTTAGCCTGTTTAAAAACCTCATATTGCTGAATACCTCTCTCCTTTTCCTCCTCCCCATCCCCTCCCAACCTGCCATATTTTTTGAAAGCAATCTGTGTGGTCATTAGCTAAAGGGATGAATTTTATAACTGATGCATCTCATTTAATAAGCTTGGACACAACCAATTCCAGCCCAGTGAAAACTCAGGCCACAGTTCCCCACGTTGCAGAGATACTGAAAAGAACAACTTATTTTTGTGAGACTGGAATAGGCAGGGTTTATTCCTGCTGGTTACTAACAAGACAGGTCATTGATTTGTAGTTTTCGATAACTTGAGTTCATGGTAGAGTGAAACAATAACATACATTGGTCTCACAGTTTCAGCCATCTATTATATCCTCTAGTTGCCATGAAATTAATTCATGTGCTGCGAAAGAACCCCTGCTGTGCATAACACCATCATCACCAGGCAAGCAATAACTGCTGTTATCACTGATCTCCTACTACAAAATTAACAGCTAGCACCTGACAGGTAGCACATCAGCTTCCATACGTCTCTGTGCTTTCATGAGCTTAAGCCATGGGAAGTTGTTCTTCCCATTGTGACATTCTCTAGGCAACTTCAGATTTCTCTGTGGATTTAATCCAATTTTCCCCAAGAGTAGTTTGTAAAAGAATCCAAAGAAGCTGAAGTATATTGGGAAATTGACACATAGAATGGTTTGGGATAGAAAGGAACTTAAAGATCATCTAGTTCCAGTGTCCCTCTGGGACACCTCCGACTGGATCAGGTTGCTCAAAGCCTCATTCAACCTAGTCTCGAACACCTCCAGGGATGGGGCATCCATAACTTCTCTGGGCAATATTTCCCAGTGCCTCTCCACCCTTACTGTAAAAAAATTTAAGCTAAATCTCCCCTCTTTCAACTTAAAAGTGTTATGCCCCATTCTGTCTCTACAATCCCTGATAAAGAGCCCTTCCTCATCTTTTCTGTACTGGATATACAAGGCAAAACATTTAATCCAACAACCTCTCTTGCAAAGTGCATTTTTTATACAGGGCACATTAAAATAGTAATTTCGTATGAATCACCGAGACTGTACGTCCACTTCTAGCAGTGGCTGGGAGCCTCATTCACATAAGAAAAATGGTAGTGCAACTTTTGTATCATCTCTGAAGATGAACACTCTGGTCATTAGCTCTTCCCCCAAGCATTGAACCTGCAGGGCCATTCCAGTCTCATCAGACTGCAAAAGGGAGGACACCTTACACACACCAAGTTCCAGCAAGTTCCTCAAATACATGACTAGATAAAGAAGAGGAACTTTTAATGGTTGCATGAAAGAATCAGTCTCTACTGTGAAAGACTTGACATTTTTTAGACATCACAGAATCCATATGGGAGCCTTATACAAATTAGCAACGAATCAAGAATCTGGATTCTGCCTTTCCTTAATATACACTATGGCTTTCCTCTACACATGATTTGAGGCAGTTTTTGCATTCCGAGGTCTCAGGTCCTGAATGAATACAAGAATGTAACTAGGCATAAAGCACCACTACTTCGTTGTGCCTTTCAGAACCAAACCAGAAACATTTTTAGAGTGTGAAGTTTAATATAGGTAAGGTCTTTTAGAAAATGTATGTTTGCTGATGGTACTGTTGCCTGACCATGTTGCTAAGAAATAAAACCTCTGGTACTAACGCGTTTTATAATTCAACAAGATTCTTATCACACAATTGTGTACTGAGGGTTTAAAGTCCAACAGTCTAGATGTATGGGACCAGACTCCTCCTTCAGAAAGGACTCCTGACTTTGGACTATCCTCCAGGCAAACAGCATATAGTTTATATATTTCATATAACTATATATGCTACCTGCTTAGTAGCAACTACTAGCAGTAGGAGCTATAAGTAGCATATAGAAAGTATAAATATTTTAAGTCACAATATACTGGAAAGTAATCAGAAGTGAAAAAGTACACACCCACACTATTAAAATTCCGAAACTTAAGATTCGGCAGCTGATCTCAATTTTGTTCTGCTTCAAACAGCACGCACAAGCACAAACTGGAACTTGTTAACTGAAAATAATGTGAGTTACCAGCTAGCAGTAAAGCACCTTGGCCACTAGTGTCATAAAACCTCTATACTCAAAACAAATATGCTCTGATTAGAAGACACATGGTATGCCACATGGCACAATCGGTCAAAATAGAATATTAGAAAAATCTCAACTTCAACTACGCTGAAAATAAGTTTGCCAACATCAAACCCTTATCTTTACAAGCAAAAGCAGCTTTACAAGAAGTCACAACCAGTCTGCTGCTGGCATAATCTAACTCAGTTTTGCTGATACCAACCCCATCATGCAAAAAACAGTTGTATTTTGTTCTCCCAAGTATTTTAAAAGGAAGATCAACGTATTAACTCTGTACCTTCCAAAACATGAGCCCAGGAAGTTCCACTGTCAAACCAGATGTCCAGGACATCCTGTCCCTTGACATAATCCGAAACATCATGACCACCAGCCTATTGGAAAAACAATCATTCAGTAATGCAAACAGAATACTCCATATCATCAATCCTTTTCACAGAAATACAATTTGGTTTCTAGATTAGGCTTGTACAGGCTCTGCTACTAACTTTGTGAATGAACACAAAATAATTCAGATAATTTTTTACAATAGTTTTCAGGTAATTACCGACAATATCCCCAAACAGAAAAATGGAAAAATTACCAGAAAATCTGAGGTGGCAGAGTAACACTACAGTTTGTGTGCTAGCTTAAGAACACAACTGTTAAAGGAACTAGGAAGAACTAAATAAAAAGTTGAATCTCTTTCAATGAAAAAAACACCTAATACATACTTGGGCTCATAATTTGGTTAATTATGATATTATTTCCCTCCGGAACTAAAATGATGAGGATAGAGATCTCTGTGCTGAATTCATGGCATAGATCTGACTGTGTGTATTTTGCCATAATCAAATCTCAGTTTCTGAATATTCCTTTCACTGGATATCTCCTCATGAATGTACAAGACTAAAAAAGGACCCCAGGAATATATAAAGGTTTTCTATTATATCACTGAACTGTCTCAAGCACATTTTATATTTCAAGTCAAAAAATTACCTTTGCTACAGCCTCTTTCGATAGTAGGTTTTCAATAGGAAGGGTCCACCATGCATCTGTTCCATGCTGCTCCACTATTTTGATGACATCTGTGATAGTTTCACTGGGTTAGAAGAAAAAAAAATGCATTTATGAATTGAAGAGCAATTGTACTTTTTCTACAAGCATCCCAGACTCAAAGTGGTGACATATACTGATAAATAGATCAAGTTGTTTAAACCTGCAATTTTTCAGCTTCTAATCCACACAAGACCACAGAGCTTTCTACCTGTATTAAAAAGATTTCTTACTTTTGTCTTCCAAGATGGGCAGAGTTGTGTAAAATCTGGACATACAGAAACCCATGTGCATGCCAAATAGCTTTTTCTTCAAACACTCAATAACTGGGCACTCAGGAAAGATGCCAGCAGCTTGAAAACTTCTAAAATCCATTTTGCTTGCTATTTCTTCACCTTAAATTTACAGAAAACAAAACAACTATTTCCCTCCAAAATATTTACTCTTTTTGACAAGAGGCTTCTTTTCTCCACTGGATGAAGAGACCTCAAGAACTCATGTGGAAATGGAAGCTCAGGAAAAGGCAGCATTTTGAATAACATTTCTAGTATTAGACTTCTGGCTGTCTGGATTCCCCCTTTTCAACAACGTATTTTTTAAATGGTAAGAAACAAATACATAAATATATTAAACCCAATAACGTGGGAAACGGAAGCTTCTGTACCCAGCAGAGAAGTGATGTGAACAACCATTCAATATACACTCTGAAGGCAATAAATGACTTCGTATGATATAGCACCAGCCAGGACAAAGGTCCTGAAATAAACAGATGCTATGGAAATAAGAAAAATAAAACTACACATTGTTTTTTCTGATGTGAACAGGTAACACAACCACAACGCACACAGTTCTGTGCACTATTTATGACACAATCACTGTCCCCAGTAGGTAAGGCTATGGGGAATTTATTTTTAATACCATTTAATGCCAAGTCTAGACATAAATTAGGATAGCTTAAAAACCAAAATGCACATTTTGTCTTGTTGACTCACAGAGCTCATACCAGAAAGGCGATACTGAAAACGTCTGCTGTATTTAAGGAGTACAGCAGATCATCAGAACCTGTCAACTTCAAATGGAACTGCTGCACTACCCAGGCCACCAGAGATTCTTTAAACCTTAATTTCTTGCATTAAATCAATTAACTAACTTCTTGACACAGTACTAGGAGAGGGGGAAAAGTATAATAATGACCTCGTATAATTATCTTGAAAACACAAAAGGCAGATGATTCAACTTCTTTACTTCTTTTATTTGGATTTCAGCACAGTATTTTTTCTGCACTGCTCGTAAGACGAGCTACATCACTACTACATAGTGGACTCTTACACACAGAGTTTAAGCATGAAAATCCATGATTTCCAGGAAAATGTAAAACAAATTATTACTTAATTACATGAAATAAGCTGCAACAGTAAGACGAAATTGCAATTTTGCTCGATTGTGGGAATAAAACTTAAAATGGCAGATCAACAGTTTTGTGTTCAGGAATCAATCGTAAATTACCAATCAATCAATTTACTTTTCAAAGTCAATTCCTGTAGAATATTCCAGTAGGACTTCTGGACAGAAAACCCACTAACGAGTAACATTTACAATGTGACAGCCAGCTAGCACACCACCACCATTCTTACTCTTTCAGGAAAGAATGGATATCATTCGCCTTCTGGTTTAATGATGATAGGGCACAATTTATGGTTTTGTAATATATCTGCTAGCATTTATCTTGGTAAAACAACATCTAGGAGCTCTGGCTGTGAATGGTATCTTTTCCTTTCAGAAATATTTGCACAGAGGCTTATTTGTCTATACTTCCATTTGTGAAGTCTTACTTCTCCAAGACAAAAGCAAACAACGACTCCAATCCTGGCAGGTAGCTGATAAGTATCCCTTATGCTTTGCCTCTTTCAGACTAAATCTTTAAATTCAAAAAGCTCTCAGGATAAAATTAAACAGGCCAAGGAGTTTATTTGTCTCTGCCCAGACTAAACTATTGCACTGGATCTATCTCTCTCTTGTGGTGACAGTATCTTCCACTGAAGAGGCTGGCTTTACATCCACACCTTCAATGACAACACAGATTGTAGCACCTGGGAACACTTTAGAAAAAGCTATACACAACATTATTTTTCACTCCTCACCAACAGAAGGCTCCATCCTTGATCGTTCTCAAATGCCCTATCAGTGTATTTTTTAAGACAATTACGGGTAATTTCTTGTCCCACCACAATCTCAGCACGTTCCTATTATTGACCAAGCCTTACCTATGGAAGTCACTAGCAGAAGAGAGTAGCTAAATTCAAGAGGATGATTTACCCTAGTAATATCCTAGGGCACGTTGAGTGATTCATGAAAGAAGTAATTCAGTGCTCAGCTAATGGCTCTGGCATCAAATTAGAGCCAGAATATTTTTCTAATCAAGAACCACACCCATAACTAGTATAGGAAAGCTACAAGCACGCCTTATAAAGCAGGTAGAAAATTAAAACAGTAACTAAGCTTGTCTTCCACATAACTTTTCCATATTCCAAGCACACTTCAGTGGCAGGACATATACTCTGATTCAGCCTGATCACAGCAGAAATCTCAGTTTGTCAGATGTTCTAAGGCTTAAGCAAAGGTTATACAACCTGAAGTGCCACCAGTTCTTTGACACTGCAACTGTTAATTACAATGACAACGCTCCTCAATGGAAGAGATAATGATTAAGGTCAGGCCTTTCGCACAAATATTTGGAGAAACTAACAGGGGGATGATGACAACCTGAAACACATGGTTAGTGCAAACTGTATTATCTGTAGTGAGGATGAATTATTCTTCTTTTCCATTGGAGACAGGGAGAGGGACAAGAAGCCTTGCTATCAATCTCCCTTGGGAAACCATCAGAACTACTGCATTCATTTACAGTAAGTAAGGCCCATTCCACACACCAGTAGTCTAGCACTGTAGATACACCATTACTATAAGACCCACCATGGACTAACCTTCTACAAAGTGTACAGCTCTATGCAACACAAAGGCTTAATTTATAAGAGGCAAAATTACTTTAAAGACACATTTTCGTGACACATGAACTAACAGATACTAATGCTACAGATATAAGTTTTCAGACAACTAAAAGAAGGTCAGATTTTATGAATCACAAGAAATAGTCAATGACTGCGAAATTAACTTATTATTGAGAAATATTCTCAAAATACTATCATAGTTTAAAATCAAGGAAAAAAAGCCATTTTAGTAGTGGAAGGTTTTTTCCATTGTATTTTGTTTCCCTGCAGAATATAAGTAAACATTAACACTCAAGTATTTTATAAGAGAAGAAGGTTAAATCCAAAGAATTCCCAGGATACCATTTCACCAAATACTTTTTCCTCCTAAAGTTTGAAAAATCCAAGACAAACAAACCAACCAACCCTACATCCCTATTCCTCTAATCTATTCCCAGGATCCTTATGATTAACTATTACCTGAAAGAGAGAAATTACTATATTTAAGGTATCTGTTTTGTAAGGAGGAAGATTTTTGAAAGTGCTTTTATGTAAAATGCAAGTGAAAACCACCTTTCTCAAATAACTACTCATCACTTTATAATCTGCAGGCTCCAACGTGAGCGTGATAATCCACCGAGTTAGCAATAAACACCATTGTAAAACTTTGCCCTGTATTCATACACTATCTAGAAGAACTTGCATTACGTGTCACTTGCTACGTTTTCACGCTGAAACCCCTACGGCAATTCACGCTACCACGACACCAGCCAATCACTCTGAAGTCTGATATTGATTACGCTGGACACTTATTTAATGTGTTAACAGAAATTAGGCAGCATTAAGATACAGTCAGGAGGAGAAGAATACAGTGCCTGATGTTCTCTCAACCTCTTTTCAAAGAAGACAAGTTTCTTCTTTACATGAACGCTGATACTTCAGTAGTAAGTATGTCTACTACGGTAAGTCGCTATTACTTACAAATCACTGAAATGCCTTAGTATTTTAAAAGACAAATTCGAGCCCAGAGTAGATGTATTTCAAAAACAGATTGGGGTTTTTCTTTTGTCAGAAATTTAAACTATTTGTGAAAGTCAGAGAAGAGAATAAAGTTCTTTAGCATTAGAATAATATTTGTATTATTCTAAATATCTGAACAGAGAATTTGTGAAGTTAAAAGATTATTACATGAGGTAAGATTAAAGAACGTATCTCACATTTATTACTGGAAATACAAAAAAAAAATCTCACTTTACTTTTGGATGTCTTTTTCTCTTCTCTTCCACAAGTTACAGAATTTCCTAGAATCGGAAAGTTTTCTCAAGAAACCTACTAAATTTTGGAAGTTGACAAAATTATAAGCATTTATTTGTGCATGTATTTAAGTCTATTTCTAATGCACTTTTGCAGAAAAATCTCACAGAATCTTACCTCTGTATTCTCATAATTCTTACTGAAAATTGCAATAATCAAAAAATCTTCTATAATTTGTCTCTCTAGAGAGTATTATTTCACACCAATTTTTAAATTCCTGATTACAATATGATGTGCTATAATTTACATAAAGGATCTAATATTTAGTAGCATATTAAATTTGCAAAGATAGACAACAGTGTCATACAATCAAATCTCTTTTAGGGCTATGGAGGGCCACAGCAGCAAACAGGAAGACTCATGGAGATCTTTCATCAAGCTTGTTGCACACAAGTCTAACTCTTGGCTTTCAAGGTAGAAAGACAGGATTGTTAGCATGACTAAAACATTCTGTTACAGCTGAGCTGTTGCATCTTGAAAGTAAAGCTTTCTGCAGACTTTCACATGACAAATTCAGGTGAAACTGTGACTTAGAGAAGGAAGCACAGCAGGTTTGTTTTTAGTTTTGTTTTGTTTTTCAAGTCTTTTTACAGGTGATGCATAAATAGGATCACTCAAGATTGATCACCGGTGCTCTCACATGTAACAGCAACTCCATGTGGACTACACTGACTTCCAGTGGAGATGCTGTTACTTTTGATAGCCACTCAAAAACTCCAGAGAGGCTGCTACTGGAAGCATGTTTATCCAGCATTCAAGACTAGAAAGCAGCTTTTGTTTTGAAATGCTATTTCTGTTGTTTTAATGATATGAACTGTTCACGCAAACCAAATCCGAAATTTCGCAAGTGTTAGAAGTATGTCAGCAACCCACTGTGATATGATTTCAAAATAATATTGTAAATGTAAAAGAATATTTAGGCTTACTTGTTTTTTCAATAAGAACTGGTGTCCAGGAAAATGACCTATGAATTGACAGACTACTTTCTAAATTGGCCTGTCATTTCTATAGGCCAATATTCTGTGCACTTTTCTCACTCAGGTTCCAGAAGGCTGCAAATGACTTGAAATACTTAACATATGGTTTACAATTTTCTTTCAAAGTTTCACCTCTACTGTAAAACATATTAGAAGAGCACTGCTTATAAGGGAATGCCAGAGGCTGTCTGTTAAAAGAAATAAATTGCGTTTTCAAGCATATTGGATATGTCTCTTTCATTCAGCTTTTTCCCCCTCAGATCAGTTCTAATCAAACATGCCGCGCTGTCCCCTTGTTCATTCACCTAAATGTATGACTGCTAGGTCAATACCTACCCAAAAACTCAAGCTGTTAAACTACTGCAGCGTTTATCACACCAAAATGCCCCAATTGCCACTTATTGTACAATTCTGGCAATAATCTCAAACCACTCAAGCATGTCCAGAACACAGATATTTTTTTTTTTAAACACAGGCCACTGGCTTTCAAGGTAATTCTACCACAATCTAAAGGAATCTCCATGCATCCCTGCTTTCAAATGCTTTCTGTACCAGCTGGATTGGCTCCTCCGTGTTCTAAAGGAGCTGTTGCATCATGGTGCCCTCCATGTCTGACTGCCAGCTGTTAAAATTTCTTTCTCATTACACTCTTATTTTGCTGTTAAGCTACATTTTTAACAGTTCTAAGCGTATAAAAGTAACACACTGAAGCCTACTTTGCAGAAAGACTACAATAAGCATTCCTCAGGACCTGTATTTTTTTAATGTAAATATATTAAAAAGTAAGTATATGTTAACAGTTTTTGCAGATAAAATGATTTTACACCCCACAGAGCCTCCATTTCTTTATTTCCTGATGTGCGTCAGCTTTAATCAGATACTATAAACTACTACAGTTACTGTGGTTTTTTCTCACAGTTATTGCCTTCTGTGAGAGAGTCAAAGTACCCATCTCGACACCTACACACCCAGTGACACTAGGTGAAGCTAAGGACTAACTGATTAAAGTCCATTCCCTGCTCTCCACACCCTAAGCCTCACCCACTCCTGTACTTATGTACTCAGTCCAGCGTCTGGAAAACATGCTGGATCCTCTGTAATATATTTATTCCACACCAGAATAAAAAAAAAGTTCTGCAACACTCCTTAAGTTCATCTCCAGCTATGCAATCCTATTATCCATAATGAATTTGCACAAATGATTATAAGGTTAAAGTGTATGAAATGGAGTTTCACTAGCATAACCCAAGACAAAAAACAATCATGGAAATAAACCATGAATGGGGAACTCCACAATACTATTTTTATGAAATCATCTCTTAGAGGACATCCACAATTGAAAACCTCTGTTTCCAAAGGGCTAAAATCAGAAATTTGTTTTTCTTTAACAGACAGAAAATGATATTTGTTTGAGGTTTCTTATTTTAAAGCATACCATTTCCTCAACGCTGCATTGTCTGAAATTTCTGAAATTCAGTGTTTGCAATATGTGGATACTCTTAACCAAAAGATGGGAGAATAAAGCTAGCATCTGAAGCTTTAGACACACCAAATCATACAGGTAAAGGTCACTTGCTTACATTTAAGGCTGGCTCTTCAAAGACAGTCTGTTTATTTTGAAACATGGTGCAGTTATTTATTCTGCAACAGACTCTATTATTCCAGTTCAGATATCTTATTGTCATTTTTGCAATTGCAAAAAGCTATTTTGACAAGATTGTTCAATTTACAGTGCTACAATCAGAGTTGCAATCTATTCTAACTACAACTTGAATTTTAGTCCTTGCTTAAATGTAAAGGCCAGCGATTACTGCCAGCTCATTTAACCTGAAGATGAGGGATGAAAGTAGCAATTACTATCAACAGGACTTTTCAGGTAACTTAGGAATCATAGAATCATCTGGTTGGAAAAGACCTTTGAGATCGAGTCCAACCATACTTGTCCACTACTAAACCATGTCCTTAGGAAGCTCATGTCTTTTAAACACCTCCAGGGATGGTGACCCAACCACCTCCCCGGGCAGCGCCTGTTCCAGTGCCTAACTTAGGTACTTATTACTTACGTATAAGTCATCTTCAGCAATGAGTTTTTGATAGCTTTAATTTATAGCTGAATTAGTTCTGGGTATAAACACTACAAATAAAAGCGTGTATTTTAGGCATAAATAGCTAGAAGTAGTTGTGTAACTGCAGCAGAGCAGACAATACTTGTTCTTTCATTTTTTCAGCATATAAAGCTAGACAATTACCTGTTTAATAAGCATTCTCCTGTGTTCTTCTGATAAAAAACAGGAACTGGAACACCCCAACATCTTTGCCGTGATATACACCAAAACGTCCTTCTGTCTAGCATTTCGAGCATTCTGTTCAGTGCAGACGTAGGAATAACTTTCACTTTTTTCAGCACTTCCTATAAAGTACACAGTGAATTGTTGAACACGCCTCAGCACTCAAACACTGCTTATGCTACCAGTAAAGATAGTACAGGTCTACACTCCCACTCTCAGTACTAAATAACATGTTCTTGAGCAACTGTCTTAATTAATTAACTTCACCAGGTGTTGCTCTTCAGTGACACACTCGGAATGCTGTTTCTGATGCTCCATCAAACACACCCAAAATTAGTTAGAAATGGCACCAGTACCACTATCTTAACAGCCATGTCTTGTGTTGTTGTCTAGTTTGAAATCATATCTTGATTCACTATCTTAACAGCCATGTCTTGTGTTGTTGTCTAGTTTGAAATCATATCTTGATTCACTATCTTAACAGCCATGTCTTGTGTTGTTGTCTAGTTTGAAATCATATCTTGATTCACTATCTTAACAGCCATGTCTTGTGTTGTTGTCTAGTTTGAAATCATATCTTGATTCACTATCTTAACAGCCATGTCTTGTGTTGTTGTCTAGTTTGAAATCATATCTTGATTCACACTGCCTGTATCGGATTGTGGGCTACCACTCACTCCTAACCCCACCAAGAAACATTTACATTTTCCTTTATTCTAGAAAAAGATAAATACGGAATAAACACCTCATGCTCCCACTAGAATGCAATCACTGTTACACAAACACAGCCTAAGATGCTGGTCTGAGTTTTCTGTGTGGATGTACGTGATTTCAAAGAGCACTGCAAAAAATTGTTTGAAAGTTATTTGAATTAGGATTGCAGCAAAATTAACAGGGAAGCAACAAAGATGTCTACATACAAGGCTACCATAACATCAAAGATAACTGTAGTAGTGATAAAACTGTCTCTTCTGATTTAATTCCTTGAAACATTGTATTTTAAAAAATATTTTGGGGAAAACAATTCAGTAGGTCTAAGAAACATACACATCTCCTGTAAATACAATGCACAAATATGTCAGTAAATGTATTTATCTGGATTATATCAATATTGAAAGAAAAACAACAACACTTCTACACATAAGTAACATTTTTCAGTGAGTATTTGTAAACCCGAGAGAAGAACATATTCTGGAGCGAGCTACAGCAAGGCTGTTTTGCTGATTCCAAATGGCATCAGTTATCTTTAAAAGTCCCATAGGAAAGCAAAATTGTATACCTGTGCTGCAGCCTTCACATTTGCTGTGTTGACAAACCACTGTCTGCTGGCACGAATAATGATTGGTTTTTTAGTCCTCCAGTCATATGGGTAACTGTGCACATATTTCTCCTCTTTTAATAAACTCCCAGCTGCCTGAAGCATCTGAATGACTGAGAGAAAAACGAGTTAAGATTAAAATCTAGTTTGAACATACCACTACTTTCAACCTCAATTCATTCCTTCCCATGATCAACGTGTAGTAAGAGTTGCCTGTACCCCATCCATATTCAAAGTGTTCAGTTTATGTGAACTCTCAAAATATACCTGCAGGAACGTAAGTGATAAAGTTACAAACGGCTAAACATCAAATACTTACCAGCTTCATTCCCTTCTTCAAGAACATACTTGTTTTGAAGTTTAGGACCTGCAGCTTCGGTAAAAAATCCACCTTCATCCACAAGGGAATCCTTAAAATAAATATTTTAATTATATCGATAAAATACTATGTGTCAATTAATTACCTTCATGTGTTCTGCTGAGTAACTACTGTTCTGATGGATAGCAAAGTATGTTGTATTTAAGTACACTTCAGATTTAGTGAACCTCAATTTAGTAATCTACCAGGCAAGTGAAATCACAACTGTCTTACATCAGCTCACTGGTTAGTAAGTCCTTCCAATGACTTTCCAAATCAAGCGAAAAACCACACCAACGCTCCAAGAAAATCCCCATCCTCAAAAAACCAACGAGAAATACAAATATAATCAGCTTTTGGAACATCTCAAGTCACTTCTATAAAAATGTAAGAGAAAAAGAATACCCTACACCTTCATTTCTATCAAGCATAAACTCATCATGCATAACTGAACTGTATTTATGCATGTGGTTAAAACAGGCTTTGCTGAAAAAGAACAGTGAGAATGACCTACATAACTGGTCATTTATCAGTCTGCCATACGCAGGTTTAACAGCCAATTCTGAGTACTGAGAGCCAATACCCGAGAACTGTTCTCTCTGTTATCCTTTAAAAAAAAACAAAAAACCCCAAAAAAACCCCAAACCAAACAGAGATAAAAGAAATCTGATTCTATTCTACCACTTCTCTGTAAGCTTTAATTGATAGATGGATGAAAAACTTCATACTTCTATTTTGACATATGCTTTTTAAAGGTTAATCTTGCATTCCTGAAGGCCATTACTGATACTCACACTTACCTGAATGCTTCAAAGTATTTTTAAGTTCTATGCACAAGTTAAAACAGTCACTTCAGTGGCATGTGATCAACCAGTTGCAAGAAATCAAGAGCAATAGCTAAAAAAAAAATACCGTGGGTAGCTGATGGTGGGAAGCTACGCCGTAATCTTCCATACCATGAGCTGGAGCTGTGTGAACTAAGCCTGTTCCTTTTGTCATTGTCACATGATTTGCAGGTAACAGAGGAGAGACTCTGCCAGGAACTGTGGGATGAGCACAACAACCATCTGCCAAATCTACACCTGAGGGGTGAAGAAAAAAAAAAAGAGAGAAACAATTCATGTATTCAGCTTCCTTTATTAGAGAGCAGAAATGGAACAATCAATCAGCAAGTGCATGCATGGGATACTATTCAGATGTAGTAATACTTTATCTTATCTCTGCGTCCCCATTCAAATGCTTTCAAATTCTCTGCACGGTTCATTATGCAGACTTTTTTTAACTTTGAAGAAAAAGCTTTTCTTCTATCTCAGACAATGGTATTCAGTTAGTAGTGACATTCCACATATTCCCATTCCTTGGAGGCCCCCATGTCAGTGTTCTGGAAACAGATCTCAATAATCATTTTGCAAGCTAAAAATTTGGGAATTTTTCCTAGTTTTCCCACTATGTACTAATATTATCATGACCAATTCATTTAAATGCTGTATATTACATAGAAATATAGTATAGCATGAATGAAACTAGCGAGAATTTAAGGTTAAAAAAAACACCAAAGAAACCTTATTAGTAGAGCCTTGCTGAAAGTAAAGAATCACAGAGTTTAAGGAATGTTTCATATGGCAAAATGGCCTTCATTGAATGCTTACTTCGTAGAAGCAACATGTTTAAGAACTGCTGTCAGTTAGGTACATAAATACAGAAATGTAACAAATGTAACTAATTGCTGAATATATGAGAATATAAAAAGAATGGATTCTAACACTAAATTTATTTTCAAGAAGGCCCAACTCTACTGCTGCATGTTATCTACAACTCATGTGGTTCAAGAAGGTTGAACTTCTGAGAACACCTCCAGATAATTCTATTACTACATGAAAACAAGATTATTAAGCAGAGAAACGGGTAAATTTTCCCCCCTGAAAAAGAAGTCATGGAAAGACATCCAAAAAATATGAAAAGAAAAAGACATAGAAACTACCATTCTCACCTCATGTAGATACCATTGTTTCTAGCACTGAATCACTGATAAAGGCAAATGAATAAAGTTCTTAAATGACACATTAAATCCCAATTCATGACATTGAATCAGAAGTATCTCTATTAATAAATATCACTATGCAGTTCATTAGGACGCAAGCTTAACCACTTTAGTTTCTCTGTACATACTGCAGTCACCTACAATACCTCAGGATTTATCATGGTTATGGTAAAGGCTTAAGACACCTCTTAACAATGAAAACTTGTGACATGACAACAACAGCTGACAGAGCTAGCAATTCTGCTACCCTAGGTAATTTCAAGAGTTTTCACAGAATTTAGCCATCAGGCAGTCAAAGTGTACTTTGACTGCAATAGATGAGAAAGAGAAATTGCATTAAGTGTAATTAAGATTTTGACACTAAACAGACTTCCACTTCACGTTTAAGTGTGAATTTAGATTTTAAAGAAATACTGTGAAATCTGTGAATGAGCATTTGAGCTACAATACATCAATACCAAATCTGACAACTGCTATTCCTTACATTATTTTAGTGAAGCATGTTCTCAAAATACAACCACTGTAATACACCAGAACTGAAGCAGTTTTCAGACACCTACAAACAAATTTCTGAGCAACTTAACAATATTACAACCTACCTTTACACGTTGACACAACCTCAAACTGCGTGTCCAAAATAGCAGCTGTAGATTCAACTCTATCTGCAGCTAGAATGAAGTGTTCACCAGTAGCTGCACATTTCACAATGGAGTATCTACAATGCAAATACGTATTTGCGTACTAAATAATTACAAACACTATTAAACTACAAATTGTTTAAATGCTAACATCTCTAAAAAATAGCAAAGAATGTTTTAAGACCAACATGTCCAATCCACTCTTAAATCTCAAAAGAAATTCAAGATAATGTAACATCAGGAAGAAGAAATAACTTTAAAAAATAAAAATGGAAGCAGAAATTAATACATTAAGAGAGATAGGACAAAGCTTACAATTATGCCACTTAAAAAAACCCCACAAAATATTAAATACATTAAATACAAAAATACAAAATAAATTAAATAAAAAACCACATTAAAGGAAATGTAATGGTAGTCCAGAACATTTTAACTTTGCTGATAAATAGTGACAAGGACTGATGCAGATGACTGAAACAAATTAAAGACACATACGCTGAATCTGGCATGTAACACACTGCTTGATTGGCTGGCACAGTCCAAGGTTGTGTGGTCCAGACTAGCACACTAGCAGGAGATGATCCATCTACAGATGTAAATTAGAAGTACTTTACTTACAACTATAACAAAAATAAAAGTTATCAGCCTTAAAATCTATACAGAAGTCATACCTATCACAGAAGTCAGCTTAGGTGGTGACTTTAAGAGGGGAAATTTCATATACACAGAACGACTGACATGCTGCTCATGGTATTCAAGCTCTGCTTCGGCCAAGGCTGTTCTGGGTAGACATCAAACACAAGTTAACACACTTGAACATGAAAAGCTATTGATATCCTTGTTAAAATTTTGAAGACAAAATAGTAAGCCAATTCTTACTTTGCCGAAGGAGACCAGAACACAGGTTTATAGTCCTGATAAATGAAACCCTAAAGAGGAATGGGAGGGAACAAAGAAAGTTTTGAGAATTCAAAGTCATAACAAAACAAGTAACAATTTAATAGAAGTTCAACATACCTTATCATACATTTTGTAGAAGACCCTCAGCTGGTTAGCTTCATACTTTGGATCAAATGTACGGTAGCAGTTGGCCCAATCTGCCATGATACCCCAACGAATGAAGGCAGATTTCTGTTTCTCAATTGCTCTTTCTGCAAATTCTCTAGCTGAAGGGAACAGTTCCATTAGACATGGTTTAGCCCACTAAGATCAATAAAATACCATTTAAAATACACTGTTGGAAGACTTTTAGGAAAGCTTGAGCTGAACATATTGAAACTATCCAATAATTACTGATGTGTATTAAAAAGATTATTATGGCTAAAAAAATAGATTTCAGAGAAGAAACTACATGAAGTGACTGTAAAGAGTAAAAGATCCAGGAATGGCACTTTTTGGCTAATAAGGGTATATAAACCCCAAAGTGAGGGAAGATAAGTATATTTAATTACGAAGATTAAGTTCTCAAAATGGATTCTCAAATAACTGCTGAGGCTGATCCAAACTTTTCAAAGCAACAGGCATCTGAAAACAATTTAGCCCATTTGATTGCCACAGTTTCAACTTAAATCTGTTCAAATTGCTTACAAATAGCTTTACAGCCGAATGTTTATGTATTTCAATACATGTGGTATTTGAAATTATTACTTCAAAACAGTTTCCATATAACGCAAACTAACCCTCTTGGAGAGGATCACTCTGTAGTTTTGCTGCATTGTTCAAAACACATTCAACAAAGACAATCTTCCTTATGACACTGAGCCAAACTGTCCTATGAAGCATGATTTTAACATACATCTTTTTAGCTCCTAATAAAATTCAGTCTTCAAAAAACAAAAGGATGATCATCTGGATGATCATCTGTTAAACACCACTTTCATGACACTATACAGTTAAGCAAAGCACAAATCCAAATCCTCTGCCCCCTCCTGTTTTTTTTTTAAACCTACGGTCAATGCTATGCATGTTCATTACAGCAACAAGTTAAGCCTGTGTTCAATTCCTCCATTTCATAAGATTACTTTGTACTCAATCTGCTTGGCAAATATGTAAAGTCTTAGCTTATAGAAAAACCCACAATACAGAATAAATGCTGCATATAAAGCATAAAATAAAAAATATGAGTAGGAAGTAAAAATACTTAAGCCAATGTTTTCTGTAAAGATATAGCAGTAATTTACCTCTCTGTCGAATTTCCATTGGTGAAAGATTTTCAGCTCCTCTGATTTCTGACAACGCCTTCAACTCAATTGGCAATCCATGACAATCCCATCCCGGCACATAATGTACTTTATAACCTCTCATCATGTGGAAACGATTAGTGATGTCTTTCAAAATCTGAAAAGACATAAGGGTCAGTTATCGCTTTAGCTCTCCCGTGTGTAATAACTACATTATTCATTAAGGTTCTCCTATAAAAAAACCAAACAAATATAAAAGGCTGCATTATAAATTTACATGTAACATCATGCACTTGTGATTTTACTTCCCCATCATTTTGTATTTTGGCAGAATCTCAAAGAAATCTGATCAAAGGAAATCACATTCAGTGTAACTGACAAATACAGTTCATAATCTTGTAAGACTTGAAGCAAACAAATCCTACTTGTCCTAAGTTTTTAAAACACTGAACTGGATCTACAGTGTTGGCCTAGTGCATACTGTTGGTTTTTTTTCCTATAAGTGATCACCTAACAAAATGTGTAATTTTCAGATGTCCAAGCTTTAGCACTAGTACCATAAGCAGCTGTGGGTCACCTGTAGGACTTTCCTGCTTTGTAGCATACGTAACACTATCATTCTCAGGACTGAATCTAAACACATCCAAATATACGTGGAACTATTTCAAAGCTGAAACTTATATTATAAAAGCCATCAATATTTAGCCATTGTAATTCCATTGAGACCACCCAGATAAAGTAAAACAAATGGAAATATTCAAAGAAAAAAAGAATAGCAAGCTACAGCTCAACCATGCATTACAGTAACATCTTTACATACACACATATGGAAATACACACTCACCTATGCGTGTATGTGTGGTAAGTTCAATATACAAATAAACCATGCATTTAATATTGCTTAGGAATAAATTACAGACTAGGCTATCTCTAAAGAAACCTCTCATTTTTACTGAAATGTTTTGTTTCACAAACAAACATTTGGTATGTAGGTACCATATACTGGTATACGGTATTTATGTCACCTTGGCATCATATGTTATCCACATAACCACATCATTTGCTGTTTAGAAGTCCTGTTCACCAAAATACCAAACACTTTAAAGTGTTGTTGATTTAAATGGGAATGGAGAACACACAGGACATTACTGAAAATATTTATCACTTCAAAACAGTAGAGTATAAATGAGTAAATACTTACTTTATTCAACGCATGGCCAACATGAGGGTCTCCATTGGCATAAGGTGGTCCATCATGAAGACAAAATTCCTGCTTTGTTTTCCTTTGCCTTTGCCATGAATACAGGTCCAAAAACCCACATTTCTGTGGAGATAAGAAAACACCTAATCATCACAGGCCTTTGCAGTTCCAAAAAGTCCGGATTATGGCTTCTGGAGTACTGTGTCCAGTTCTGGAATCCCCAATATATGAAGGACATGGAACTGTTGGAACGGGTCCAGAGGTGACCTACAAAGATGATCAGAGGGCTGGAGAACCTCTGCTATGGGGACAGACTGAGAGAACTGGGGTTGTTCTGCCTGAAGAAGAGAAGGCTCTAGGGAGACCTTAAAGCAGTCTTCCAGTATCTGAAGGGAGCCTGCAAGAAAGCTGGGGAGGGACTTTTTACAAAGGCAAGGAACGATAGGATGGGGGGAATGGCTTTAAATTGGAAGGAGGAAGATTAGTTTAGACATCAGGAAAAAATTCTTCATAATGAGGGTGGTGAGGCACTGGCACAGGTTGCCCAGGAAAGGTGTGGATACCCCCTCCCTGGAAGTGTTTAAGGTCAGGTGGGAAGGGGCCTTGAATAGCCCGGTCTGATGGGAGGTTGGAGTTGGATAGGCTTTAAGGTCCCTTCCAACCCAAACCATTCTATGACTATAATAAACACATACATTGGAAACAAATAAGCAAGAAAGCAAAGAACATTACGTTTCCTAATTCTGTAACAGAAGATATGAGTAATTTATCAAGAACTCCGGAACAGGCACAGTACTAACGTTAACATTATTATGTCAGCTCACCGCTGTCAGAGGGGCCGTTACTCGTTCTCCACAGGGAACCCTGACAAACTCCAAAGCGCCCAGACTGCAACTGAACCAGCACCCAAAGACCCGAACCGTTCCCGTTCCTCCCACCCCTAGCCCAGGCCTACGAAAAGCCAGGCTCGGCCTCAGGTAAACCTCCCCCCGCCCGGCGCCGGTACCTGCTGCGTCTCCAACTCAGTCTCGGGCTGCAGCCGCCCCGGCAGCAGAGCGGGGAAGCGGCTGCGCGGCAGCAGCACCGTGTCCCGGTACTGAAGGTCCTGCCGGCTGCTCGCCTCCGAGGCGGCGCCCGCCCGGGCCCGCAACCCGACCCGCGCCCCGACCCGGGCCAGCGGTGGCGCCCGCCAGGCCCAAAACATCCTCACGCGCTGCCCCGCTTCCGCCTGCGCGGGGGGCGGTGACGGCGAGGACGGGGCGCGGCGAGGGACATGCCGCGCAGCAATGCGTTCTCTGCCCCGCTGCGGGGAGGGCGGCGGGGAAATGGGGCAGTGCTTCAGCCCTGCCCGGGGCGGGGAAGAATCGGGGTGTTTCGAGTTCGTTTTCGTAGAATCATAAAATGGTTTGGGTTGGAAGGGACCTTAAAGCCCATCCAGCTCCAGCCCCCCCGCCATGGGCAGGGACACCTCCCACCACACCAGGCTGCTCAAGACCCCATCAACAAACGCTTCCAGGGAGGAGGCATCCACAGTTTCCCAGGACAACGTCTTCCAGTGTCTCACCACCCTCAGCGTGAAGAATTTCTTCCTAATGTCTAATCTAAATCTTCCCCTTTCCAATTTAAAGCCATTCCCCCTCGTCCTGTCACTCGTCGCCCTTGTAAAAGGGCTCTCTCCACTTTTCCTGTAGCCCCTTCAGGCACCGGGAGGCGCTGTGAGGTCTGGCGGAGCCCTTTGCTAAGGCGATAGGCTCCCTGAAGGAGGCGGTGCAGGGGCGGGGCGGTCTTGGCTGCTGCCGCGGAAGCTGCGTGCGGGATCGGGGCTTTGCAGGGTCCATCGGCTGCAGCGGGAGGGGGGGAGAGAGCCTGGCGGCCGCTGCGGACACTGAAGACAGGCGGTGAGTTTGATAATGAAAATGCTGGCAAATAAACTCGTTTTGGAGCTTTAGAAATCGCATCCTTTATCTCAGCGCTCGACGCGTAAGGGAATGATTTCCGTCAATCACGGCTGACGAGAAAAGAGCTGGAGACAGAATGTATTCCCACTTACGCGCAGATGTATAAATTTTCCCAGAAATCTTGTGCGTATTTTATTACTTTCCAAGGACTAATTTTGATGTTATTGTGAACTTCACAACATCCAAATCTGTGCTAACTGGGGCTTTGGAGCCAGCTCTTTCTGACCTTGCATTTGAAATGGGGAAAGGCTGCAATCAGAGATGGGTATAGAAGGAGACACATCTGTTCAGCACAGATCATACTTAAGACTCATTTCTCTCTGAACAGTGTCTAGAAAAACACTGTTTGAAAAGAAGAAAACATGCTGTTAGAGGAGCATTCTGTCTGACTTTCAGAAACCGTGGTTATTTGGATGAAACTTAACTCTAAGTTAGCTTAAACCAAAATATTCCACTTTCGTAATAGCCAAAGGAGTGAAGAGCAGTGCCTGGTAACACTGTCGGGCCAGGACCGCTCTGCCAACAACCTGCCACCATGAACCCCAACTACAACACCATCAGGAACAGGCTTTTCCTTTTTCTTTTTTTAAATACAAACTTAAAAGGCTTCACAGCTCTTCGGTGAAATGTGGCAGCGCAGCCCTCTCCCACTGGAAGTCTGTAAATGATCCACATGGGACCCAGGTATTCCCATCCCCCACATCCCAGCCCGCTGCGGCTGGTTAAACACCATTTCTTGACTGTATGCAAAAATAAAAGTTTATCTTTTGCTAAATGCAAGTCCAAGCTCATTGTAGAGAAACAGGCACTGTAGTTGCTTGGACTTTGCAGAGTTCAGAGGAAGAAGTGGCAGTTCACTTGTCTTCAGAGGTGTACTGTGTGCAGTGACCGTGCTCTTCTCTCATCAGGTGAAATAGTAAGTACGGAAAGTGGGTGTTTGCAGAAGATGCTGAGCTAGCAACATTCGTACTTCTTTTGATAAACTACTCATAGCCATCCTGTAATATTTAAATATGCCAAAGTTATAATGTGTAACAAGAAGTGGGTTTAATTTAGTAGGTATCAAAGCAGGATAATTTGTCAAGTTCAGACCACCCAACAATTTGGTTTCTAGGCTAGGAGAAAGGGTGGATGATCTTTGGAGGACACGCTATGTTTTGAAATTAATATGCAAATTTAATTTGAGGGATAATTGCTGTACGGTCTTTATAAACTGTACAGTTAAGAGCTCAATTTGTTTATCCAAAGCAAGCAAGATATTTTTTAATGTATTGTGGAAGTATTAATTAGACTTGAGATTAGCCTCATTAGTATTATTTAGATGAGATCAGCCTCATCAGAAAGAATGAGGTAGAAATTTATAAACTAGGTGATTTGAGTTTGAAACATTGACAGGTACTTGTGGGCAACTAGCACACACACTTGTCTAACTAACCAAAAGAGTTCAATACACCAGAAAATGTGCCACACAGGACATGCGGCCCTGTAAAAATACAAGGCACTTTTTTGCTATAATAAAACTTTGTACTTCTTTAGATAGTTACTTTATATCAGAGGAGGGTGTGTTGAACCTCCCACTTCAGTTTCTCTTAATAAATCTTGGTTTTCATAAGTGTATTTTAATTTTAAGACTTGCTTAGAAATTTCAGGCAGGTTCCCCACAGAAAGAGAGTAGACTTGTTTGCCTTAAGGATGTCCGAGAAGCATCTTGAGTTAAGCTTTAAGAATGTAAGATACTTTTCTATATTGTTTTCAAAGACTTTTGAAACTTTATGCAAACACATAATAAATCAAGCCTTTAAAACAATTAAGTAAGCTTTAACCTCATTTTACAAAGCAGGAACAAAGGTGCATTAAAGGTCGAATGACGAATGAGAAACTGAGCGGAGTATAAAACCTTAATTATCTTCTTCTTAGCTCAATTCTTTAACCCACATTTCCCATATCATATGCTATGTTTTTAACTATCTTTCTCCCCAAAGCGCTCATATTCAAGATATTTTAAGTATGGAATGAACTACATATTATTTTCCTTCTTGCAAACTTATTTCGTGTGAAGTTGTACCTAAAATAGTGCCTGTTTTCTCATGTGTTAAGGCACTTACTTGCCTTATGACTTTCAGTTCTTTGAGAGCTGCTTTTTGCCACAGGTAGTGTTTCAGAATTTCCTTTGTAACCATTTTTACCAGTCTAAGATAAACCACATGTACACCTTGGGTATGAACCTTGGCTATTTTACGGGACTCCAGAGCACTTCGCTCCCATCCATGAGCAGTAAATATACGCAGTAGCAACTGTGCTTTTTGAATGTACTGGTTCAGCTTCAGAGGTATTCATACAGTGTTTCTACAATGCTGGAAAGGTTCTTAAACCAGTTAAATTTGATACCTTTAACTTTGCTTTTCCTTTTGCTGTAAACTGATCTGAACTTGAAGTCATATCTGTATCATCTACAGTAGCTATCTTTATCACCTCATTATATTATACTTTTGTTCAAGCAAATGAAAGGTGTTGCGTAAGAACCTGTTTCCACTTACACAAGACTTGCTGCAATTGCTGCAAACAGAGATTGTGAGGGAAGCCTGATTTGTATCTTCTGTGGGGTCATTAGTGAGTATTTTTTCTAGCTCTGTGCTCGTCTCTTGAAGTGAGAAATGTACAAGTCTGGTTTTGGTTTCTTTTCAGCACTCAGTATGGCCTCTCCAGCTCTACTCATGCGTGTGGTCGCCTCTGCGTATTCTGTTGCCGAAAAAGCTGCAGCAATTGTTCGAAATGTAATGGCTGCAGGAGATCTGGGGATAGTGGAGAAGGTATTACTTTTGCTTTGTTCCAGTTTAATTTCTCTCATTAATGCTGAGTTAGATACAGGTCTAAGTGGTATTTGTAAGATTAGCAACTGGGGAAGGCAACAGAGTTCTCACCTCCCTGAAACGAGAAATATTAAAGGATTAAAAGAGCACTGGAGACATGTTTTTTGACGAGTATTTCTAAAGAATGTTCAGACACTTAAACAAACCATAATTTTGTCCTGATTCCCCTCACAAAACAGAAGACTTAGACAGCACGTCAGAATTCCTAATAATGTGTCTTTCCCACTCATTTCCTTACTTTATGTTCTACCATCTGTAGTACTGCTTAAACTACTGTGCCCTTGATGAATTCTGGATTGGGATGAATCAGTATTTAGTTTCATAAAACAGAAAAGAACCTTCGATTTTATTGCAAAAAAAATGTGGAGTACTATAATACTAGAATAGGTGGAATTAACTTTTGAATTGACTGCTAGCTTTACAGGTATGTCCCAATATCATGGACTATGTTAAGTATCTATATTATTTTTGATGTTTACATTGAAGTAACTGCGGGTATTTACATTATTATGGTAGTAAACACTTTCATCCAGTTGTGAAGAGAAGCCTGATCCTTTATTGTCAGTTCAGAGAGTAGATGCAAAAAAAGTTTCTTTTTGCCCCATTTGGTCAGTTATATTTACAACTAAGAAAACATTTGCAAGTTTTACTTATTCCCTTTTCTCCTAAGCAGTTAAAACTAGGTGTATGGGGGAAAGAATTAAAACAAAAACCCTGGAGAGTAAGGATCTGTGTTTTCAAAAGTAATTAGATGCATTGCAGAATTCTCAGACACATGTAAGTAGAATATGCTTTCCCACATAACCTGCTTTTAGGTTCTTGGAAAAACTAACACAGCTGCACTACAAGAAAGCCTTAAAATACTTGTATGCAGAGGGACAAAGAAAGAACTGTCTGTACTTTGTTTGATGAACTGATTAATTTTAAATGTATAAACCAGTTTCATTAAGCTTATTTTTTGAGTGTCTATGAAGGTTAATGTAATTTTAACTAAAAGTAAATGCTGGCTTTTATCTCATTCAGTTTCCCTTTAAAATGTGTGTTAATATTATTTCCCACAAAATCAGAAATGCATTGCTCACTCATTTTCTAATATAGTTAAATCAGAAAATGAATGCATTTTTAAGCCTTGTAGATAATTGTAAATACAGCATAACAAAAATGAGAAAAGTAACAGCTGATATTGGTTCTAAATAAGACTGGTTATATATACTTCTAAAATTAATACTAGAAACACACAAAATTAGACTGAAAACAAGGACCAATTGGAGAGATTCCTGTTGGAGGGACTAGTGATCTCAGAATTCCTGTAAGCTTGTTAAAGGTGGCTAGTGAAGAAAGAGGAAAAATACAAGAGAGAGAACCTCGGTTGGTGTCCCTGGAACAGAGGACATTCTTTGCAATAACTTGATATTTCAGAGTCTGAACTCGGTGCTAAATTCAAACAATTTTTTTAGGGGATGAGAGGGAAAGTCCAAAGAAGAGTAACAAGGCTCTTATAACTAGGCAGTTGGATAAGGGACAGACTAGGGTTTGAGCATACAAAAATTAACTCATAACATGATTCTAAAGGGAATATTCCATTCCTATGACTAATTTCTGTAGCTCAATAAAACAATTTTCATGTCACAAAATAAGATATAAGCAGATAAAATAAAATTTTTGTTTGATTCAACTAAAATGCAAACCCTTGGATGAACTGGCTTTTTTAATTCCTGTGCTAACAGAAGTATTTCTTACTGAGATTCTGTCTCTGGACCTAAAGGGCTCCTCCATTTATAGATTCATGAATATTAAAGCAAGAAAGTATTAATAAATTAGCCACTTCCATGATATAGCAGGTTATTAATATTTAAAAAGAAATTATTGTAACACATCTGGCAACATATGTTTGGCTACGCTGCATCTTCTGGGAAGGCTTTCAGTCATTGTTTCATGTTATCTTGAGACAACAAATTCACTCTTTCCTCTCTAGCGTTTTTGCTGGAAAAAAATGTCTGGGTGTTACTGTCCAGTTCAGTTTCAGTAGTTAGCTGCTGGACCTCCTTGGTCTCTCTCTGCTAGACCAAGGAGTGTCACTTGGTTTGGTTTTTTTAACAAGCTAGATCAATTGGACCTTTGAATCACATTTTATTAACACCTTTACTATATTTCTCCTCTTTCCTAATTTGCCAAGTCTCTCCAGTGAACTGTAAAATATTTATTTGTTCCTGTTAACATCTTAGTTTTTGCTTTTCCCTCTTCTTGTATCATATCTGCATTCATACTTGTTTTAATTTATTCTATGTGCTTGCACAAATACCTGTGCAGTACAATTACACCAGTGCATGAGAAAAACCCAGCATGTAAATATGGTTCTAGTATCATACCAGTCTATCTTAGCTCTGGGGTGCACAGGGAAACTCTGCTTCTTTCAGTTTTTAGCTTGCCTCTCTCAAGATCACTTACTAGGTTGATGATTTATCAAATCAGACTTCTTTTTTATTACAAGGTAGATATTCAGAGTGATATATGCACCATTGTACTGTGTTGTTGTTGTTGTTGTTTTGAAATACACATATTCCTATCCATCCTTTCACAGACTGGAGCCAATGACCTGCAGACCAAAGCTGACCGACTGGTACAAATGAGCATTTGTGCTTCCCTAGCACGGAAGTTTCCCAAGGTGACAATCATAGGAGAAGAAGTAAGTACTTAATTTATTTCACAGTAACAATTTCTTGCTGTAACTTGCAGTGGAATTTGCTTTGGCAAGTTTTAGGTAATCATCTGTTTGGGTTTTTGTTTTTTCTTTTTTTAAAATTATTTGCATCTCATTTCATCTTCCCATTGCATCAGCTTTGTCAAGTAGGCTGCAAGCAAATCCACAGTTCTAAGGCAAATCAAGGTGAGTCCAACACCTTTCTTTTCCGTAAATCTGAGAATCCTTTTGTTAGGAACTTCCCTCTGATGAGGTAACTGAGGACTTAATTGAAGATGGTCACTGTGAAGAAATACTGAAGAAGACTTGTCCGGCTCAGTACACAGGAATTAAAGAAGAAGAGGTAATGTGGTAATGCTGTACATATGTATTCAATCTATAGCATATACATATGATTGATTTTAGATAAGAATGTATTAAGAAAAAAGGTTATTTCAGTGTTGTCAATTTTTCTTTTTTTTGTTTGAAAACTTAAATGTAGTCATGAGAATCACACCTCCAGAGCTGGAAGTGCTGTATAACCCTGTGTGCCATAATGGGAAATGGAAATTTGCTTCTTGCAACTTGTGATTCAAATTTATTTGGAAGGAATCTACTTTGGACATAAGAAAGGGATGTCATTTCCATGTTCAGTTTAAGCCTTCATATCTCTATTAAGATACTCGCTGAGAAGTAAAATACTACTATAGGCTTCAGTTGTGTCATAATGTAAAATATTTGAATCTCTTTAGTTTCATACTGCTGTAAGGAAATAAAATTACTGAAGTAAAATATATATTTTGCATGGTAATTTACATTATTTGTATTTGTTAATTTTTCTTATTTTTTCATTTTTAAAGCTTGTCATATGGGTTGATCCCTTAGATGGAACCAAGGAGTACACTGAAGGTTGGCTTCTCTTTCAATTCCTCCTATTTAAAAAAAATGATAGTGATGTAATAAAGCAGCATGTACATATAGATAGTTTTATAGTAGAAGTTGCTACAATATTGTTTCATAAAGCTGATGTTTCTGTACTATTTGAGTTTGATGGAAGTTTTTAACTATATCGTTCAGTTCTAACCAGTATTGAATATTCCTGATGCATTACTGAGTGGCACCATTTCTTATCATTTCAGGTAGCAAAGGGCTGCCTTTGATTGCTGGCAGGTTGTCTTAAGTTTTCAGTCAAACTTATTTTTGCATATACTTTAAACAAGGGCCTAGACATTCCATTCACACAGGAAAATACTCAATTGTATTTACAACCTCCTCTTCAAACAACCCAAATACCACAGCAGTACTTGTGACCCTTTCAAAATAAAACGTCTCCTAAATTATAATTTCTTAATTATGGGAAGAAACTGTTCTCAGCAAAGCCTAATTTGTGTCCATAGAAATAGATCCTAAAATGAAGGGGGAAAAAAAACCCTCCAAAAACAATATCCTGAAATCATTCTAGCCTCCTGCTGCATCTTTTAGTTGATTAATGTAAAAGGCAGATTTTTGTTCCCTTTTCAGGGAAAGAAATGTACAACTGTCAACAAATTGCTAGTTTTGAATACCATTTTCATTATATGTTAATTATAGCATAGTTCTAGTAAGAGAATTATATTTGGGGCTTTCTTTTGCAGACCTCAAGGCTAAATGACTAAAAAAATTATACCAACTGACTTATTACACCTGAAAATCCTGATTAGTGTTTGCATTTTTAAGATCCCACCCTGTATATCATTTTGTGGACTTCTATTGAAGATGTTTATATATATACACACTTTCTCTTTTTCAAGCATAACTACATTCATATTATTTCTGTACAGGTCTCCTTGACCACGTAACGGTTCTCATTGGAATTGCTTATGGAGGCAAAGCAATAGCAGGAGTTATTAACCAGCCATATTACAACTATGAGGTATTAAATACATTGATTTGTTTAAAAGCACTAGGTGATTTCAGACCTCTGAGCCATTTACAGTTAGCACAATTTCTACTGAAAAAGCAGTGTGTAGTGGAATTAATGTTGTAATACAAGGTGGTGTTGTTTTCATTAAGTAATTACCATTTTTGAATGTTGTTTTCCAGGAACTGAAGCTAAACAACCATACTAAACTGCATCCTGAGGCATGTGTGATACACTAATCTAGTGTATGTTACATGCATACCGTACATATTACTACAGTACATATAGAGTACATACTGTAAAATAAGTACAGATTGGTGCTTTTGCAGTCTTTGCTAGAAATTCTTGGTAAATCCATGCAATACGTGCATTTGTGAGGTGTTGTAACTGCCATAAATCTGCAGCCCTAAATAAAGCCCGTGGACCTGTCACTCACAGCTGGGTTAGAGTGAATCAGGCCAGGTTTCAGGTGTAAGTCCAGGATGGCCAACCTACAGGCATCTGCATGTGTTTGGAGATTATTTCAATATTATCTGTGAGAGTGGAAAAAAATCTCAGGATGCAGTCTGATTAATCGAACTTATTGGAATTTAAAGAGAAAGCTCTTGAGCTGATTGTATGTGTTCTATGCAATATCTATGATGAAACATATAAAATGACTATGAAGATATTTTAAGCTACAGATTGTGCCTGAAGTAGAGAGATATGAAAATATTAATTTGACAGTCATTAGAGGCAGGACATAATGCATCACCACAGTGCCACAGATAAGAAAATAGGAAATTATGTCATTGTTTTAGGGGAAAAGAGAGCCAATTTCTCACTCGGGGCTCTAGAACAGTTTTTTTTTAAGTGCCACTGTTTAAATGGATATTCTAGTAGCAATATTATACTCCCTAATAAGCAAAGATTTCTCTAGTTCTGCTCTCCATTTGTACTTTGAATGCTGGTCACGATGATCTGCGTACTGGACCTGTGCACTTTTTTTGTAGGCAGGAGCTGGTGCTGTGTTGGGCAGAACGATATGGGGAGTCCTGGGCATGGGTGCCTTTGGGTTTCAGCTCACAGAAGCACCGGCTGGGAAACACATCATTGTTACCACTCGTTCTCACAGCAGCACCCTGGTAAATGACTGCATCAGTGCCTTGAACCCAGACAGTGTCATCAGAGTTGGAGGGGCAGGAAACAAGGTAGGAAAACTCAAAATCTTTTCTTTCTAGTGGGACAAAGAAACTTTGTTACCTTTGGAAAAAGAAAAAGAATTTTTAAAGAAATCATTTGCATACAGGAGACTCCCTTATTTTTCCCCAGCACAACTTCTCTTACAAGCATTCAGATTTCTATGAGGTAGGGAGTCAGAATTTGGTACAGGTATATTTGTAACAATGGCCGTGCTGGTCATGCCTGAGGTCCATCTTCCCCAGTATTCTGTTTCTAGGGAAGAAAATAAAAAGTCACGAGACCTGAATGACTAAACAGGAATACAATTTAGTCATAAGTATTATATTACATGTTTCCTCCTCTTCACGTTAATACATTCTTTGTTCCAATTAGCAGCTCATAGCAAAGAATAAAAACTGGAGAAGAACACAGTGATACTTCCTTTACAGACATTCTCTGCAACCAGGGAATACTCATTTGCTGCAGTTTCGAAAGCTTAGTTTTGTCATAGTTGTCAAAAAAACACCCTCAAATGTCTTTTCTCCAGCATCTGCAAGGCCCAAAATGGCACCAAGACAACATGGATTTAGTTTCCACTTTATTTTCTTAGTACAGGCACGAGATAGGAATTCTTGTTTCTGAAACTGAAAGCTGTATTTATAACAATCAAAAATAGATCATGCAGAATGGAAATACAGTATAACTTTGTAAATCATAATATACTATCTTGTAATGTTGGAAAGGATATGCCTGGTGCTCCTTTTCTGACCGTAAATACATAGAATAAAATGATCTAATCCCTGTTTTCTGGTGTTATTTTTACCTGTTTCTAAATGCTTTAGATCCTTTGTAATGATTGCCACTCTTTGTTCATAACAGATCATTCAGCTTATAGAAGGCAAGGCATCTGCTTATGTATTTGCTAGTCCTGGATGCAAGAAATGGGATACATGTGCACCTGAAGCTATTCTACATGCTGTGGGGGGTAAGTTAATAGCATTCAAAATTCCAAGATAAGTGAATCTGTATAATTTTGAAGTTATTTATACTTTTGATAGAAAAAAATTTCAAAACGTGTCTCTGAAAAGAACAATGACAGAAGGTATTCATTTTTAAACAGTCACAATTCACTAGGAGCTTTGAGTCCTTTGAAATCAACAGTTACTCCAAAGAGGCAGAAAATTATGCTCTGGAAAGCATGATATGATCTGGTTTGCCCTGGACTAATACAGTCATTAACTGTCAAATGAATAAAAAGAACAAATTCCAAGATTTTGGTTATATTAATTTTAATATTTTCAAAACAAATGACTTTGCTTCTGTTGGCTATGATTTCACAGTAAAATCATGTTGTCCTACTAATGGGATATAGTTGTTTATTATTATTAACGTATTATATTATATGTTGACATTTTATTCTTTAAAACCACAAAAATAAGCCAAATCGTGCAGTTGTTCTTCAGATGTACAAACTCCAAAATCGAGCCATTCATGTAATTCAGTAAAATCAATGGTCTCCAGCCAACATAGGCCACCTTCCTAAGGGGTTAGGGAAGTTATGAAAAGTCTCACTGACTAGAATTTAAATAATATTATTATAATTTTCTGTGCTGTTGATTTGATAGACCTTTGCCACCATAGGCTAAAATTGTGGGGTGTGATTTCCTAATTCATGTCAAAGGATAACAGGCTTCATGTGACATTATTGAACTCCTCTGCAGTCTCTAGTGTTGATAACTGGGCTAACTTTAAACACGTTAGCTCAGGCACAAAAAAGCAACCAATCTAGGGCAGCCTAGTGCTGTATTTAGCCTTGTTAGGTAAGTATCTCATGGTTAAATTAACCTGCATAAAGATCTGTGTTGCTCTTGTTATGTGGTTTCTAGAAACTCATTTAAAACCATCTAGGGGTATTTCTATATTATGTTAATATTTGTTTTATAGACTTACCCTGGCTTTTACTTGAACTGAGGATTTTTCTTTCCTTCTTGTCAATGGCCAATGTATAAACTACTCAAGAAATATACTAATTAATCCATAAGTGAGAGGTGTTGTTTTCCTTTCACTGAAACACAAATACCTTCAGTATTGCTGAAAGAAATAAAATCATTACTTATTTGATTTCAGTAAATAAAAAACTGTTGCACTTAAACTGGTAGCAAAGATATTTCACATCTAATGACAGCCATGTGTACCTCAAAGACTGTCTGCTTTTTAGTTCTATCGTTTATCCCAATAAAATAGATTGTCTCTCTCCAACTGCTGTTTGCTGGAATAACTTTCCCTTGTTTTCCCCAGGCAAGATAACTGATATCCATGGAAATGCATTTCAGTATAACAAGGATGTGAAACACATGAATTCAGCTGGGGTCCTTGCCGCTTTGAGAAATTATGACTATTATGCCAGTCGTATTCCTAACACTGTTAAACAGTCTCTTGTGCCTTAAAGTAGTAAAGCATCTTCACTTGGTCTGGAAGGCTGAGAAAGTGAGCTTGGAGAAAAAGCAAGAAGATAACTGAGCTTGAAATTTTGTTTTGTAAAATCTGAATTGAATTCTTACAATAAGGTGTTCACTAATTTCAAAATTACATATGGAATCTGTAAGTATGTGTTGGACCAGATTGTTTTGTTGTGTTTAGCAGACAACATCAAAACAGTCACATTTCTTCAATAGTTGTTTTCCATGTTCTTTGGGGACTGTTCATTCTTTATGTGATATGACTGTGCTTAATATACTGCTAATCGTAACACTACAGTCCAAAAATCATCTTAATATTGAGGGCACAAAATCATGATAAGTCATTTATCTGATCTTGCTTGATGTTTTTTTGTTGTATGTACTCAACAAGGGTTTGTTGTGTTAAATACAAATGGACTCAGAATTTTCCTGGATGGATTAGCCCATTTATAATAAAGTTGACAGTTTTGATTCTAGAAGTGAATCTTTGAATTTTTTGATCTGCACTCAGTTTTGGAATGGCTGAGATTGCTATATGTGGTGAGTTGGGTTGTCTGAATTTTGCAGGAGCCCAGACACAGCCCAGCTGGACCTCTGACACCTCAAACAGGGGTTTCTGGATCATCAGATCCATTGAGGGTCGGTGAAGCAATAATACAGCAGGGCTCAGGACACCTCAGTGGAGGAGAATCTAAGGAAACTGCAACGGGGGGAGGAGTTCCAAGCATTCCTCTGATGATCTTAAATGCCTCTGTCTATGCCACTTAATCTTGGAGAGCTTTGGGCATCCTAAGTCACTTTATCGTACATGGGGACAACAGAAATGCGGAAACTTGAATTTTTAAATGTCCAAATTCTGAGATAAATGAAGTCCACTGCCTTTCCAACACCCCCGGTAGCTGAAGAACCCAAAAGTTACTTCTTCCTCCCATGGAACATAGGCATGCTAGAGGAGGGGAAAGTGCTGGGGACAAGGTCACCTAAAATGGACTTAAAAATTGGAGAGCTTGTTTTAGTGAGATTTCTCTTAGGTGTGAGGGTTACGAAAGCAAGATTCAACTGTGTAGTCCACTTGAACACAAAAGAGAACAAGTAGATTACAAATGACTAGCTAAAACTGGCAACCTAAGCCAAAATAGATGGAAGTCTCTTCAAGCTGAATTTAGGATTCTAGTGTATCTCGAACCACTGGCGTTCTTCAGTCCCTCATCCTCAAATAAAGAACCTTAGGACCTCCATTTCCCTAACAATGTAACACATACTGAGGCATGCCATGAAGAGATGCCAGTTCCAATGGACAACACATAGCAGTGCTTTTCTTCCTGTTCTTGGTGGGGATAGAAGAGTGGTAAATGTCAGGTTCCTGGGCTTGCAGTGTTGGGAAGAGTGCCTGAACTTGGCTGCTTGCTTACATAAAGACTGAATGCCTGAGCTCTCGCAGCATGATGTTTTTCTTTTTGCCTTAACCTCTGCTGACACTATAAGCAAAGTAGTCTGCAGGTTGATCTGCAACCATTCTCACTTCCTTCCTGCCCACAAGATTAAGTTCTCTGAATAATTACACTCTTGGTCCACTCAAACCATCTTTAAATAGCACTGAACTTCAAGATACAAAGAGCTGTGTTTTCCATACAGAAGAAAATGTCAAAATTCAGTTTTCAACTGTATGTTCAAGTTATTTCTTTCTCCTTTTATCACACAAGGTACTTAACATCTCTGATTTACTTGTAGTCCTTAGATTAGATTCTCTTCTAATCCTTCATTGGCTTAAAGTTGACTGTGCTTCCAGCAAGCAGGAACATCTTGACACCAAAAGATATGAACACAGCAACTCTTGCTAAAGTGTTCTCACTTCTCTCTTTCATGTGCACACATGAAAAAGGATCTAAGGAAGCTTTTTCCTTAGTGAGGTCATCTTATGAAGTCATCTAGAGATAGATTAGCAAGATTAGTACTTAGGTCATTCTATCATCATCAGCGAGTTCATAATGCTATCATGACACTGGATTAAAGCTGCATATATAGGAACAACATGTACTTCTCATCCTTTCATCTATAGCCTACCTTTCTTCTTCCTCAAGTGCATGACTAGTAAGAGCAAGCAAGACAGATTCAGTCTGATTTAATTAGAGCCTTCCTTATATTTTGACCCATTAAAAGTTTAATCGTTCCACATTATTGATTGTGACTGAAGTTTGAACCACATAGCAAATAATCTAAGTTCAGTGTCTTAATTATACATAATCCTCAATTTTATATTGTGCCGAATTTTTGGATATGCATGCTTTAGTATTCATATCAAAATCTGCATGTGAGTTTGCAAAACACACTAAGATAAAATGTAGAACAACTGAGATAACACAAAGCCTGCCTTAATAAGTCTTTCCATGTAATCATTAAAAGACAAAGTCAAGAACAGAACTCACTGTTACTCATCTTCATCTATGTCTCTATATCCTTGTTTTCATCTGAAATTTCCTATATGTGTGAAAATTTTCCTCTACATAAGGTCCCATCTAATTCTGCTGTAATTGATCTTTCTGGTCATTTACAGTTACTTCAATGGGAGAAGTAGACAAGTGGCATGTACCAGCTTCTACCTGGTGTGTAAAGATGCTTATCTGTGCCACCACTTTCCGTGCTTACAGAAACTGTAAAACTGCTAACAGAGGAAAATATGAAGGAAAGTTGAGGTGAAATCCAGCAGGAGGAATCAAGGGTAAGAGCCAGGACAAAAGGTACAGTCATGCTGTGGCTATAGCACTACGTCCACTGCACAAACCAGCACCGGTCCACCAATCAAGCATTTGAGAATTTCTCTGCTAGCACATTAGGTACTGTAGTACCAGCTATAAAATAGACTGGAGAAAAAAAAAGCCTCAGCACCGTGACACTGCATTGTCCTTGTTACAATATGAACTTGAGTGTCTCCTGTGAAAAACTGCTGACACTGTATTTTAGTAATTCATTCCAAGACTGGTTTGACCCACTGCAAAATGTCTGTGAGGAGCTTCACAAGTAGTGTTCTATGAAAACAGATGTGTTAAACCACTGCACTCAAATATGTCAGTATATGCTGCACGGTTTGATTTGTTTGTACCATTACACTTGGAAAAGGGCTTGAAGCTGCCTCCACAGCTGCTGCCAGACACCTGCCTCAGAAGTTTTTACAGGTAGCCCCTTCCAAGCTCTCAGGGAGGCTCTGTGTTGGCCAGAGCAGCCTCGAGAGGAGAAGCACCAGCATCAGACACCACACCTGCTGTGGTGCTCCTGGCCCCGTGGAGGCCAGCGGGATGCGGGGAGGCAGGGCAGCCTCCATAGAACACCCCAACGGCTGGGAGAGCCCTGCACAGGGCCCATAGCCACCTCCCATCCAGCTGCCACCTCCTGTCCAGCTCTGACATCCCCACCTCCTTCTGGAGGGCTGCGGCTGCAAAGCGATGAGGACTATGCCGAGGTGAGTGGGGCAGTTGTCACACCAGAAGGATGCGATGTCATCCAAAGGGACCTGGACAATCTGGAGAAGTGAGCCTGTGTGAACACCATGAGGTTCAACAAGGCCAAGTGCAAGACCCTACACCTGGGTCGGGGCAATCTGCAGTTTCAATACAGGATGGGCGATGACATGACTGAGAGCAGCCCTGAGGAGAAGGACTTGGGGTTGCTGATTGATGAGAAGCTCAACACGAGCCAAAAATGTGCACTTGCAGCCCAGAAGGCCAACCATGTCCTAGGCTGCATTTAAAGAAGCATGGCCAGCAGGTCAAGGGAGGCGATTCTCCCCCTCTACTCTGCTCTCATGAGACCTCACCTGGAGTACTGTGTCCAGTTCTGGAATCCCTAACATAAGAAGGACATGGAACCATTGGAATGGGTCCAGAAGTGACCTACAAAGATGATCAGAGGGCTGGAGAACCCTATGGGGACAGACTGAGAGAACTGGGGTTGTTCAGCCTGGAGAAGAGAAGGCTCTGGGAAGACCTTAAAGCAACCTTCCAGTAGCTGAAGGGAGCCTACAGGAAAGCTGGGGAGGGACTTTTTACAAGGGCAAGGGACATTAGGATGAGGGGGAATGGCTTTAAATTGGAAGGAGGAAGATTTAGATTAGACATCAGGAAGAAATTCTTCGCGATGAAGGTGTTACGAGGCACTGGCACAGGCTGCCCAGGGAAGCTGTGGATGCCCCCTCCCTGGAGGTGTTCAAGGTCAGGTGGGATGGGGCCTTGAGCAGCCTGGTTGGTGAAAGGTGTCCCAGCCCATGGCAGGGAAGGTGCAACTGTTTGGGCTTTAAGGTCCTATCCAACCCAAACCATTCTACGACTCCAAAGCGTGTAACTCCACACACAACCACCCCGCGGCCTCCCGCCCCGCCCCCAGCTCTTCCCGCCGGAAGTGGCGGTAGCGGCTGGGCCGGAGCAGGGGCGGGCCCTGCTGAGGTGGCCCCAGCCGAGTTGGCGCCGCGGCGCGCCCCGCCTCTCCGCTCCTTCTGCTCCCGTGGTGCTGGTGGTGATGGCGGCGCTCAGCCTCACTGTCAGCGCGGGGAACCCCCCGCTCGGTAAGTGCGGCGCGGCCCGCGCTCTCCCTCCCGCCCCCCGCGGGCTCCAGCAGGATCTTCTCCCTCCTCGCCTCCCCTGCGCTCCCCTCCCCTCTCCTCACGGCCCGGCCGGGCGCGTGGCGCGTACCCGCTGTGTTGCATCAGGCGGCTCCGAGCGCCGGCCGTCCCGGCGCGCCTGAGGGCGGGTGAGGCGTGAGGGGGTGGCCCGGCCCCGGCCGCGTTTCCCGCTCCCAGCCGGCACCGGTCCAGGCCGGGCCGTCCTCCCGCTGCGGCCTCGGATCGGGTTCCCGGCGCTGAGGGGACCGGCACCCCGGCAGGGCTGCTCCCCGCGGTATCCCGCTGACCCTGAGGCGGAGCCGAGGAGGCCCCGGACTGCAGGGGTCGGGCAGGACTGTCCCCGCCACCCTCGGGGCGCGGGTCTCCAGCTGGTTGCGTTCCCGCTGTGACGGCGGTGACAGCTGCCGGCGGTGATTTACCTCAAAGTAACTGAGTCATGGATAGAGACCCCTCAAGTGACTTAGGGCGTTGAGGCTAAGTTTTCAAGGCAGACCTAATTCAGGTTGGTTGTTTTAAGATAAGCCTATTTGCTGACCTCTTTCCTTGTCAGTTCTAATAAGCTGGTGCTAAAATTCAGCCGATGGGATTTGGTTTCAAAACTGAGCTCCAAAGTCATGCTTTCTCAGTTGCTTTCCTCCACGGTAAATTACGTTTACAATATATTCTGAACTTGATCTTTATGGAAAGAGCTCTGGCGTCCTTATTTACATGCACTCAGGTCTAATTGTTTGTGCTGTACTGATCACTTTGCCTTCAAAAATGTCAGAACCTCCTTCATTGTGCTTTCTGCCACCTGGAAACAGCCTTTTATGCATAGTCCATCCTATTTCTCTATTTTGTTATAAATATTCAAAAAAACTTTTTCTTATTCTTCATTTTAGTTTATGGTTTCTTTTTCGTGTTGTTATGCCCAAATGCATTTCAGAGTTTACTACAACTTGCATGGCTATTGATTTAAGGTCGATCACCATATAAGTTTTATATAAGATTTCTCCTAATTCCTGTTTATGCTGATTTGCTAGAAAAGATGTGGTGTGATATGATTAACAGGAGTCTTGGGGCTTTGGGGGATTTTTTTTGTTTTGATCGTTGGTGAGTGGTGCTAGAGATTTAATTCAGGACATTGCATAATTATGTCAGAAATATGACATTACAGATGAAACACTTTGGAAAACATTTGTGTCAAGGAAGCAAGCGCACTCATCCGACTTGTTCCTACTTCATACTATTCATCATGGCTGTGCACTGGGAAAAGTGTAGTAGCTTTTAAGGTCCTTAGTATTAATTACATAGCTTGGTGTGCATAATACTTGTAATTTTTAAAGCATTTCCGTGCATGTTATTAAAATGCCTATGTGGCTTGCAAACTTACTGCAATGCAATGTCATCCTGACTTTCACAGATGGGTAATTGAGGGATGAGAAGAACAACCTTGGTTTACTGTTGATAAAAGCTTAATGCCGCAAGTGGGGTTTGCAGCTGAGCAGAGGTGAGGGCTAGGGAATTCCTGGCTCTGGTGCTTTGGATTTAGGGCAGTGTATTAATAGCTTGCAACATCATCTGCTCTGGATAATCTGTATGTTGTCCTAGGGAAGATAAAATGCATGGCACACTATGAAGACAGTGACAGGTCAGATGCCTTTCAAGACCTAGAGTATAGTCCTTTTGCTAGTTTCATTTAATTAATATTTGCCTATGTGAAAGCTTGCTGTCTGTGTAATGTGCTTCTGAGCAAAGCAAAAGAACACAAGCTCCTCTACTTAGCAGGCTGAATCTGGACCAGAGCAGATCCAGAAATCCAGCCAAATTAGCCTGATGATTTGTGCTACTGTGAAGTCCTGTAGAGCATCAAGATCAGATGCAGGTTTGCATCAAGCCATTTTGACTATGGGCAGACCTGTCTTCCAGTTGATGATATGGCCTAGAAACTTCAGTAAGTTTTTATTTCTAGAGGCCATCCTTCACTATCACATCCTTCACTTACTCTGAAAACCGTGTGTAATTTCCCGGTCTTTTACATGGATAGGGTTTCTTGGTTTTGAATGTCTAATCTTTTAATCGACATTAAATCAGGGTAAAAATAATCTCTTCCTTGTCCAGAAAGTACTGGTATATTCAGTAATTGATCTGCTTTGATGCATATACTTGGATGGAGTATGCTACTGTACTGTTAAATAATCAAAAGCAATTTGATTATGTTCTCTGTATATATTAGGGGTCAGTATTAATTTTTACAATAACCTTGGAAAGCCAAATGTATTGCTGTTGACACTTGCTGAGCTCACTGCAGATTACTGTATGCTGAGCATTGTCAATTTGAAACTGTAAGGATTGCCAAGAATAAGAAACCTCTTGCATATGAGATTGAACATTGATTTCTTCACTATGCAATCTTGCTTGAAGGAACCAGTTCAGTCATCTGGTCCTATTCAATAAGAAATATAACTGTTTGATCCTACTATGAGAAATACCTTTCTTGGGAGAAAGTTCAGTATCTTTTTATCTTGCTTTTTAAAGGAGCTCTGCTGACAGTTGAGCATGTGAAGAATGATATTGAAATTTCAGTGGAAGAAGGCAAAGAAACAATCCTCCGTGTGTCTGAGTAAGTGACTTTGTGTCTCTTCTTCTGGCTTTGGGTCAGCAGTTTTAAAAAAAATCACATGGTTGTAGCATTGACGGTAACCTTTTCAGGTATGAGGAAATGAATAATACATTTTTATTCATTACTGCATTACAGATGTTTCTTTCTAGGACAAACATTTACAATGTATTCTAAATTTGATCTTTATGGAAAGAGCCCTGGTATTCTTTTTTACATGCACTTAGGTCTAATCAGTTGTTCTGTTCCGGTCACTTTATTATTTAGATATTGGCCTTTCTGAGGTGTCAGAAGCAAGACCACTTTATATTATGGAAGACTGATATAAAAGATTCCTTGGGCTTGTACATATATGGTGGAATTGATTTTAAAGATTTATAGGGCACTGCTGCGTAGAAATGAAGGCATGATGTTATTTCAGAAAAGTGCTACCCAATGAATTGATCTGCATCCTGTAGAAAGAATCTTAAAAATTTCTGTAGACATCGATTGTCTGAACTTCTACAATTACTCTGCCATTGGAATAAATTTTTTCAAGTTTGGGGCATGAAGGTGGTTTTATGATCTCAGTGGGATCATATGCATATCAGAAATGCAGGACTGATGTTGTTAGTTTGGGGAAGCTGCATCATAATCTTAAGATTCCCCATCAGGTAGGTTACCTCGATATATCAAGAGGAGATATCAAGTTATCTTATGTACCAATTATATATCAGTGGAAATCTCTAATGTCTCCTGTCTAAGAAACATGTTTTGACCCATAAATGTTGCAGTCCTAACTTAAAGTATGTTACTGATAAATTTGGAATTAGTGATTATAACTTTGAATACTGATTGTTTATTTGAAAGAGCAGGGGAAAAAATCTGTTGTTCATGGACTCGCTGACAAACTCACGTTTTGTGAGCTATTTCAGTAGACGATGCTGTTAAAGCCACCAATGCATCATAAATGGATATTTCTGCATGTCTGTAGAATGGTTATAAAAACAACATAGTATTTTTATGTTGTGTTGTGGAGATCCTGACTTGATCCTAATAAATTGACATTGACTGAGCTTTTTCACTGTCATCTGACCTTAGCAAAGGAGCTTGTCACTGTATACATATTTCTGCAAAAAAAAATCAAAGCACAGGATGATTCAGTCTTCAACCATAATGATTGTTTTACTGGTTGCAAATACTGCTCTCCATTCAAAATATTAGATTTGAACTTGGATATGAGTTCTTTCGTTACTTGTAATCCTGATTATACATGGTGTATTCTGCTGTGCACAGTGATGGCATTGAATTTATGATTTTGGATTAAAGCAAGAGAAACACAGTAGGTTGTGTTGGGAATTAATTGGTACAGCATTAATAATTTTCAGTGTGTGTTAAGCACACATGCAGTGAGTAAAATGGATATTTTTTATTTGCATGAGAGAATATTTCCCCTTAAGCAGTCTTAGTCAGATTTCAGTTGTGTTTTCCTCTCTCAGTTTAGGCAGTGTTTGTGCATGTATATCCCAAATGATATGAATGCACACATGCACTCCTGTGACATATGGGGATGACCTTGGAATGATATAAATTTATATAACTTGACTTTGAAATAATATTTTATTTTATTAAATAATTTTATATTACCATGCCTTCTTCCCACTGCATTGCAAAAATACTAGTTTTAGTTGTAATAAAAATTGTCAGAACAGTAAAGTATAAGCTCCTCTTTTGCACTTTGGCTGCACGTGGATAATACCTGGAATCAGGGTTCCATCAGATGGAATTTTTTGTTTGTTAGTGTCCTTTCATCCCTGGCATGGGATTATGTTTAAGAAGTTATTCCAAATCTCAATAATGCATTAATTTTTTCTTGCTTGGTTGTACAACCGTTTTTATAATTGATTCTCTGTTTTAAAATCTGTTAAAAGTCATCTGTAACTTGAGAAGCATTATCTGAACTCGTATCTCAGCTAATGCATTTGGTAAATGGATTTCATGGCATCAGTTCTGCTGAAGCTATCTTTTTTGGCATGACTTGAAATTCACTTGGGGTGTTTCAGACTTTGATTTTTATTTTTTCAGGAAACCATTAGTTCTAATGACTTGACTTGAATAGAAAGAATATTTTATTTGCTTATTTTCTAGGTTGTATTTTGAAATGCAGTTAAAATCTAGTGACAAACTTTTCAGCTAACTATCTGAAACTTAGCTGTCAGCAGAAAAGTTTCTCATGAATTTGGGGTGATTCATTTTATTTTAAAGCCTCAGCTTCAAAACTTCATGTGGTAATAGCTCCTAAACCACTCTGCTAAATGCTTGTGGCTTTATGATGTGTTTTAGTATACCTGCATCTTGTCAGATAACGAACTTCAATACAACTTTTCTGTTTTGTGTTGTGAGCATGTGCATACTCCACAGTAGTATTACTCTTAGGCAGCTATATCTAACCTCCGCGCAAAATCATTGTTATAATTGGAGATTCTCTGTGTTTTGCTTTGTGTTAGGTTTCTTCCTTTCTCTCATCTTGTCTTCTGCTTCTCAAATGTTTGCCCTGGTATTTAATTATGTGGCATTTCATGTCACTTTTGAGAGACACTTAATCTTTGCCTGTAACATTACACTGTCCCTGACTATTCTTCCTTTCTTACCCCCAGAGTTAGCAAGCACTAGCTGCGAAGAGCAGCCTTAATGTTTTGCAACTTTCTCAAAGGAAGGAGGCCAATTAACCCTATGTTTTTTTTCCCCTAAGAAAATAAACGACTTCTTAAGCACTGGTCAGTTTTCATTCAGGGTAGCATTGTCACATTTTTGTGTATTTATTCAGTTTTGCTGGAGTTATCAAGGATATTTGAGTTAGTACAGTCTTGTGAAAGCAATAAATGCACATTCCACAGGCTTTGTGCAGATGCAAATGTATAAGAATTGTTTTGTTTTTCAGTTTGAAAAGGCTTCCTGAAAATCTGGTACAAGTGTGAGATGATAATAGGACATACTTTGTATATGTTAAGTCCTCCGCTGTGGCTTTTGGTTTTAGTTATATTTTATGGATCTTCTGTTTATTGGATCTTAGAAGCTTGAAACGCCAGAAGAAAAAAGCTAGAAATTAACTATGTTCCTTAGGTTTTAGTGTAGTTAAACTAATGAGAATGGCTGATGGATTTGTGCTAAAATGTGATTTATAATAATTGTTACTGTCAAGAGGTCTTCTATGTCTTTTTTCAGAACTCTAATGGATTTTTGCAAGGCTTTTTGAGGGTTATAAAAATTCTTTCTTTTGAGGGCTATAAAAATTCTGGAAGATAGGTTTATCATACCATCATAGAATCATCAGGTTGGGAAAGACCTCTGAGATCATAAGTCCAACCGTACCTGTCCTCTAACAAAACGGTATCCCTGAGAAACTCATCTACCTGTCTTTTAAACACCTACAGGTATGATGACTCAACCGCCTCCCTGGGCAACCATGCCAGTGCCTGACCACCACTGCAGTGAAGAAATTTTTCCTAATGTCTAGTATGATCCTCTCCTGATGCAACTTACAAAGGATGAAATAGGTGTAACAGGAAGTACACAGTGGCAGAACAGAAATGAAACCTTATTAAGACAAATTAAAGTACAGCATTCAGTCCATTAAATTGTGCATAACAGAACATTTACAAGACCTCTTTTTTTTATTGATGTCTATGCTTGTTTAGAAGCAATTGGAGCTCTAATTTTGTAGTCTACACCTATGTGGGACTGTGGAGATGAGTGTTATCTGGAGAATTGATGGTTGTGATGCATTTCTCTTCCAAAGCTCTTCAGTAAATATTATTGAAAGTGTTCACATTTATCTTAGATGAATATGAAGCTAGATTTCTGACTATGCAGCTTTTTATAGTACCGTATGTAAGGTAGAAAAGGGAGATTAAAATAAAAAAAGGAAATATGCTTTCTGGAGACCCTTTTGCTTGCAAATCTGTTGAAAATTTTCGACATCAGAATGGAAAAAACAAATTCAAATTAGTCTTTTTATCTGGAGAAGGTGGAGTAAAAAACAGAAATACAGGCAACCAAGAAGGGAGGATAGTCTCTGTGAAGTGTAGATTGAGTAAAGTGCATAACAAATGAACAGATTGTGTTCCTCTGATGCCAGCCCTTAAAACCACAATGGTGACCTCATGATTCCTCTGTAGATTCTCTAGGGATCGTCTTCAAAGACATCCTTCTTAAATGACAAGAAAAGAAAACAGATGTTCATTTAGTTCCTTATACTCTGAAAAATATATAGCTTGGGTTATACTTACTCGTTCTGTCAGATATGGAGGGAGTGTTTTATTTGTTGAAAGAATAATCAGAGTTTTCTGTTCTTCATTTCTGTTTATCTGAACAGAGTTTTTTCATGTTTAGAAGCTTATTGTTCTATTTGGTGGTAGAGAAGCCAGGATTGATAAATTCTTTTGGTAGGCTTTTTTTATTATTTTGGTGACCTTGTACCAGTTGGTTCACCCAGAAATTATTTTGTTTGCTTTACACATGTTTGAACTATGTGTGTACAATTACAATTCAACTGGAGGTAGTAATTTAATATACCTTTATCTTGCCTCTCTTTTTTAGGCATGTTTCGTTTACTGATGTGAATTCAATAGCTCGTTATCTGGCTAGAGTTGCTGGTTCTGCTGGGTTGTATGGTTCGAATCTTTTAGAACACACTGAGGTGAGAAGGATTCATGCCCCTCTTTTTATTTTTTTCTTTTTTTTTTCCTCTCCTCTCTTTTGGTCTGTGATCAAAGTTTGGTGTTTTTTTTTGGTGTGGTGCTTTTTTGTTGTTTTGGGGGATTTTTGGTTGTTTTTTTTAGGAACTCGTGCTATTGTTCTACATTTTATTGTTAGACTGAGGTTCTGCTGGGATGATGAGGGTTTTGTTTTCTTAAGCTTGCTCCTCCTTATAAGGTAGAGTCATAAATCTAAGCATTGAAAGGGTTGCCTTTTACCACTCCTGCAATAGCAACTCCTAACCTGAGGTTCACTAATATAAGATAATTCAGGTCAGAAAGTGGTATCTCCAATTTTCCCTCATGGCTTTCCATCAGTTGCTACTGTGTAACACTTCAGTGTAACACCAAGGAACACTGTATGACCCTGAAACACTGGATTAGTTTTTGCTATATGGATGAGCAAATCCCTGACCCCAGTTTCGTTCAGTGAAATGTGGTGAGGCACTGATACATAAATGGACTGTTTCCTTGTGCAAAGTGCTGTGTTCCATAATGTTTCCCTAGTGGTGTAATAAGGGTTCCAGATTTTTGTGCCAAAGAGGGAACTTTTTTTGGTCTTTTTGCCTATGCAGATTACAAAAAGTTAGAAGGAACTGTAGATATGATATGAAATGAAAATAAATTCTTCCTGAATCTAGCTCAGAGTAATCATATGCTGAATTTTAAGTTTCTGGCTTAAACTAACCGAAAAATTGAAACTCATTTCCTCTGAAATTTGGGGAGGGACTGAAGGACTTGATTCAGCTCTTTTTTGCAACTACTTGAAGCTAGTAGTAATCACTCTTCAGCCCTTATAACTAATCTCAAGGGAAACTTTGTCTATATATATTGCTTGTAAAGCATTTAAAATGTTGTAGGTTTTCTTTCTGCCTCAAACTCTTGATTTTAACTTAAACCCCAAGACCTCTGCAAGCATTTCTTGGGAATTCGATAAAATACATCTTTTCACTTCTGCGTCTTACAGAAATAAAGCTATACTTTGAGAAGTACAGTCCCAGCTGCATTTGTGGTGCAAATATTTTGGAACATATCTGCAGATGACTGAACTGAATTCTGTGGTCATGTCATTACATCTGTTCCTGCCACGTTGGCTTGAGTATTGGAAGGATTCCTGATGCAGTTTGCAGAACACTTGCACGTGAAGTAGGGACAGAGAACTAGAAAATGTACTTAGCCTTTTACTAGATTGAGGGATGCAATTTGTAGACAGGGCTACATTATTAACCAAGGGCCTGATCTTATTTTTTGTTGTTGTTTAATTACCAAGATATATTTACTTTTATGGGAGAAGACTATTTTGCAGGAAGCGAGGGAAAGGATTTGATTTTTTCAAATCTAAAGGAGATAAAGGAGATGAGGAAGAGAAGATAGAGACTGAGAGGAAGATGTTATACCAGGAATATATATTTTTTTAAACATTCTTTAAGCATATATTAGGATTTATTGTCCAATATATTTAATGCTAATATTCTAGTTAATGTTTCGCTTTCAGCTATTAAATGGATTGTATATTACTTCATTTTTTTGACAAGACTTTTTCTCATTCCTTTAGTAACTTTTGACTGTCTTTTGTCCCTTAAAACTAGATTGACCATTGGCTGGAGTTTAGTGCTACAAAGTTATCTACTGCCAGCCAGTTTATTTCAGCAGTCCAAGAGCTCAATCACTGTCTGTCTCTGAGAACGTACTTGGTCGGAAACTCCCTGAGTCTCGCAGACTTGTGTGTCTGGGCTGTGTTAAAAGGTATGGGTATATGATTTTACTTTTATTGGCTTGCAATCAGTGATTACCAGGAGTCCTCAAATTTCCTTTTTTTGTGGATGCTGGTAGTGACTCTTAGCTGTGTGCCAGACTGTGTGCTATCATACATGCTGCTTTGGCTTGTGCGTCGCTAATAATAGGAATAGTATATCTTAAGGAAGTCTAGAATTTTTCTAAATGGTTGTTATATTTTGACATTTATAGGATGTAATTATAGGTGAGAGGTTTTCTTAACTTCTTTTGTTTTAACAGTAAGAGTGTCTTTTTCTTACCTGTTGTCTGAATATGAAAATTTGCTATAGCTCAAAGTTTTGGATTAAATATTTAAATTATTTTGTAATACAGGTTAAAATTATATACACAGACCTGTCCATGACATTATTTTAATAGAGGAAATGTCTTTCATGTTTATTTTGAATAAAAGAGGTGTTTGTTACCCTCTCCAATACCCTTTGGAGGTTAAAAGAAGGTTTAATAATTTGTTTTTATGGGTTTGGTTTTTATATTCTTAGATGCATGTCTAAAGTTGACAGGTGTCAATTTACCATTCAGTATAACCAAATTCCTTTCGAAAGTAAGGTGCATATTCAAGTAAAAGCTATTGTCTTTTGGTTATTTTTTTCAAAGTTGCTTCTCTTGATAGAAATCTGAAAGGAGTGTACTACTTCTATTTTTTTTTCCTCCTTTCCCTGTTGGAATCCTTCTAGTGAAGCTGTGTTCCTTGAAAATTAGGTGGCCCTTCAATAATGAGGGGTAGTATTGATAGAAGTTTCACTTCTGATTAAGCTTAGAAAATGTCAAGTGTAGACCCACTAGAGGGATAACCTATGTTTCTGTCTTGAAAAAAAAGTTGCTGTTATTTTAAGGTGCATGATACAAACAAAACTGTGTGTTCCCCAGTCCCCTGTGTCCCCCCTACTTTGATGAATCCAAGAAAGAAGGTGGTATGGTTTGGATTTAGAGGGTTTGGTTTTTTAATTTAATTTAATTTACATTAGAATTACATGTGTCCCTATGACTGAATGTCTTTCTTTTCAAAAGAGAGTGTAAGTAGATTCTTTAAAATCATAATCTTTTTTTAGTCTTAAAAATTACTGTTAGTAATTATTCCATTTTTATAATTTAATAGCTTGAAAAATGGTTTGTTTTTGAACAGGTAATAACATATGGCAAGAGCAATTACAGCAAAACAATGCTCCTGTGCATGCAAAGCGATGGTATGGCTTTCTTGAGGTACAGCATACTTTTCAGTCAGTGGGAGCCAAGTGGGCTTCTAATACACCAAAAGTTAAAATGGTAAGATTTGCTCAGATTCTCTGGAGAGAGTAGCTTTGTTTATTTGACTACAGTAATTCTTTTTAAGTTAGAGAATTAAATGTGAAAAGAAGTCAGTTGTATAGTAAGCTAAATTTTTGTAAACTCTTGTTCAAAGATAAAGCTGTCACTTTCGTATTTAGAAAGGCATGAGCGATGTAGTTCATTACTTAAATGAAAGTTTGTAAAAATGCACTGCTCTTTAGATATATTGTTTGCTTTTTCTAAAGAGGATTTTGAGATATTGATAGACCTGCAAAGATTGCAGTCTTTGGTTGATTGAACTCGTTGATTGTGTTAAGACAGAAAAACTTGGCTACTGACTGTTCTTCTATGGAATAAATGAAGCAGTTTGGTGGGACTTCTCAGTCCTAGATCAAATTTGAAGACAGAATAACTTGAAACTCCAAAATTAATCTTGTTATGATGTAATGTGGAAGCTGTGAAGAGATGAATTTGGGGTCTAGTATGGCAGCTTTTTGTCGACTGGTTTGAGAGGAGACCTTGGCACAGAAGCTGTTATCTGGAGTTTTGTATCTGATTATGCAGCTAATGAGATCTGTAATTATGTCTCTGTTGTTTTTTAAGGCAACAGAAAAGAAAGCAGATGTTGGAAAGTTTGTTGAACTTCCTGGTGCAGAGATGGGAAAGGTCATTGTAAGATTTCCTCCTGAAGCAAGTGGGTAAGAAACTTTAATACTTGAAGGTTCTATTTGTGTATTTTTCTTTTAAAAAAAAAAATTCTTTGGTGAAGGTGTTAATCAACTCCTCAGACGAAGCTTTTAAGCCAAAAGAGTATTTAAAGCTTTGTCCACGTCTGCGTTAGAGCTGTACATTTACTTGTCCTCTGTACCTCATTGCAATGTTGCCTGAACTTGGAATAGGGAGGTTAGTTGCCAACAGGTGATATGATACTGCTCAACAGTGGAATGAAGAGAAGCAGAAGGATGGCATTTGTATGGATAATGGAGGCATGTGCACTGACAGGAGCTGTGGTGTGTAAATATGGTCTTTATGAGTTGGGTGAAAGGACTTAATAGTGCTGTTCAAGAAAGCTTAGATTTGAGAAGAGAAAGACGTATGGGATAGCTTCCCTTTGGGAAACTTGACACCAGATGTGTAATGGAGGCCTTTGGCCCAGGGCTCCAGATTCTGTATAGTCCCAAAACACAAACTCCTTAAAGACCGTAGAGTTAAGATGTGATGAGCCAATTTCATAAGAACAATTTTCAGCCAGCTTTTAATTTTGCTTTGTTTCAGAATTGCCTGATGAGCTGTAAAATTTCCATGATAGTGTTTTGTCTTTAAACTGGCTGTACAGCATCATATGACTTAGTTTTTTCTTACTCTGCTAGTCCATTATAAACTATTTCTCACATGAGTTATGTGTTACATGTATGCATATAATAGATATTGTTCTCACATTACTTTAGTAGCTTTTAGTGTTTTAATTCTGGTGTTTTACTTAAAAAAACTGTTCTCTAGGGACACATTTTAAATATTTTTGGAAGCAATTTTTGTTTTGTAATTTGGGTTTTTTATATTTAGAATAAGTTGACAGTATCTTTTTAGCTTATGCTATAAACAGCAACTACGATTTCAGAAAATTCCACTCCTCTGAGTATGGTAGGTTCATGTTACCTGATAGCTGCTACTGAGTGTCTTCAACAGTTGGTTTAAGTTAGTCTGTAAAGCTGGAGGTAATTGCAGTCCTATCTTTATAGCCATAGTGGCACTCTGATTTACAGATGTAGGCATTTTTAACAGTTAACTACTAAATTTATGGTAGAAAAAAACATAATCTGCTTTCATAAATGTGTAGTATTACAGGAAATATCCTGGACTGTTTTTTTTGTTAGACTTGGGTATTGCTTTCCATTTTTCCCTCACAAAAAATATTCTAGTTGAAGTAGTGCTCATGTGTACATTTATTTTTTATTTCACTTTTAGATATCTGCATATTGGTCATGCCAAAGCTGCCCTGCTAAATCAGCACTACCAAGTTAACTTTAAAGGAAGACTTATTATGAGATTTGATGACACAAATCCAGAAAAAGAGAAAGAAGACTTTGAAAAGGTATGATAAAAGAGCAGGGGAATTTATTCACTGTATAGCTAATTCAGAGGTAAATGACATGCAGATCTGCTCTTGCACGGTTTTTTGCACTAGATTTTTACAGTATCAGTATTACGCTGAAGTCTTATGCTCAGAAGGAATTTTTTATTGTTTTTCTCTTTAAAAAACTTCAAGCCCTTTTACTGGTAGCTTATTTCTTTCCTTTCTCCAATGTTTATTTTACAGTATGTAGCTATGCATCTCTTGCAATGCACTGTTGTTTTCATTGTATAAATACTACTTAGTCTGTAACAAGTAATTTGTTGTAGCTTTTCTTGTCCTTCCTCTTTCTTGAAGTTAAGTCTGACCCCATGTAATTATGGGCTGTGAATGAATGGTAAGTGTCTGCCTCTCTTTTCTTTCATGCATGTCGTGTTATTCTTATACCTTTTCCTTCCTGGACAGTGGAGCATTACAAACACCTCATGTGGCATGAAGAGGATAGAGATTTAAGAAAACTAACTTTCCTGGATGTTACAGTATACAATTTCACAATTTGCAGGTTATTCTTGAAGATGTTGCAATGCTGCACATAAAACCAGATCAATTTACATATACCTCAGATCACTTTGAAACAATAATGAAATATGCTGAGAAGCTTATTCAAGAAGGGAAGGCATATGTGGATGATACTCCTGCAGAACAAATGAAAGCAGAACGTGAGCAAAGGATAGAATCTAAACACAGAAATAACTGTAAGATATTTTGAACTTCTGTCTTGCTTTCTTATTTTTTTAATTTGGCATCAAAACTTGATTTTTATTAACAAAGGTGGATGAGATGACTAATTCCATATCTCTAAGATCCTTATAGGAACTTGTAACTTTTTAATGCCTTTTTCTGCAAGGCTGGAATAAGTGCACATTTAGTCATGTGCAGTAAACTTCTGTATGTATGAATTCATCACTATTCATTACCTCTTGAAAAAATTAAAAATATAAAACTTGTGAAAATTAATTGCAGTGTCTAAAGGGCGGTGATTGCTTTTTGTTACTGCAGTAATAAAACATAATTCTGTATCAGTTCTATAGTACCTTGGAAAATTATTTATTTTTATTTTTCTTAGGTGTTAATAAGAATCTACAAATGTGGGAAGAAATGAAAAAGGGAACAGAGTACGGACAGACTTGTTGTTTACGAGCAAAAATAGATATGAGTAGTAACAATGGATGTATGAGGGATCCGACTCTTTATCGTTGTAAAAACCAGCCTCACCCACGTACTGGAAGTACCTACAAGTATGTCCACTTCCTCCTTGTGTGGCCTGTGATTTTTGTTCTTCTCAGGACATTTCCCATTCCTTAGTAAACTTCTTTTAATACTTGGAATTTGCTAGCATTTTTCAGTTAGGCTATATAATGAGTCTCTTGACTTTCTGAAACTTGTGAATTGACCATCATGATCAGCCGTTAATATTATTTCAGTTTTGTTCCATAAATATATTGTATGTCAGTGAAGAGCTTTGAATCAAAACATGAATTAAGACTTATTGGCTGTATCTTGGACAACAAGGCTGTTTGCTTCAGCTCTTCGAGCTTGAACAGAACCGTAGCAATTTTACATTGCTACAGTATGAAACAGCCTCAATCTTCTTACCTGAACGACTGCTTCCATTTTCAGAGCAACTGCTGTTTTGTGCAGAATGAGGAATCACTACATTGTGTATTGAAGTAAACCTACCCAATAGTTCCAGGCTGTGGTTCAGTTCTTATTTGAAACCTCTGTTTCCAGCTATACAACTCCTTTTCTGGAAGCATTGAGTTAGAAGGCATATAATAGTAAAGCTATGTCTGTTGGTAGCGGTTTGTTTTTAAAATAGAAGGTTTTGCTCATTATTTAGTCAACTAATGTGTCTTTTCTGTATTTAAGGAAAAAACCTCCTGTAAGTCAGCATATTATGTGTTTGAAAAAAAAACAGTAGCAGTGTAGGATTATTTTTTGTCTTGAATATTAAGCCATGATCAATTAATTTCTTGAAGGCTTTTTTTTTTTTAAGAAAATGTATTGCCTTCTGGATCTTTTTATGGGCAGTTTGTTGTATATGTGCAATTTTAGTCTTGATCTGAAAGTATTCAGGATTGTAGATGATAAATATGTATAATATATAAATATAAATTATGCTTATTGTTTACTTGTGAGGAATATGTTTGTTCTTCTGCCCTTCTAATTGAAGGTCTTTATTCTCAGGGTTTATCCCACATATGACTTTGCCTGCCCCATTGTTGACAGTATTGAAGGTGTTACACATGCATTGAGAACAACTGAATATCATGACAGAGATGAACAATTCTACTGGATCATTGAGGCACTGGGCATAAGGAAACCGTATATATGGGAGTACAGCCGGCTAAACCTCAATAACACCGTGCTCTCTAAGAGAAAGCTGACATGGTTTGTCAACGAAGGGCTTGTGGATGGATGGTATGTTACATGGTTGTAGTTCAGCATTGTTCCTGAAGATGCTCGTGAACGATGCACTGTTTTGGACAGTGCTTAGACTTCAAAGCATCGTGAATGAATATTTTAGCAATGCTTAAGAACGTATATTAATTACAGTGGCTTCTGCACGCACAGTGTGTCTGTTTACTACTCAGCAGTAAATATATATATCCTGTAATAAACACGAGGTAGCTTATTTTTGGACTCTGGCTCTTGCTACGGGTACTACTTACACGTTTTCCTCTTTGAGTCTTTGGATGCATTCCTGAGCAATGCCAGAAGGGGGCAGGAATTGAAGAACTTCTGGTTCTATCCATCTAGTCAAATCTGTCCTACTTCCCTCCTGCCCTGCTGTCTTTCCCTCTTCTTCCTGTTCTTTCTTTCATGTTACCTGTATTTTTGCAGATGCTGGTCAGTGGCTTAGTAGCCTACGTGTTTTCATAGAAAGGATGAGCTGTGGGTTTACACTTCTGCAACTAGTTCAGAGTCTAGAGAGGCTCCTTCATTCTTTCCAAAATGGGCTGGCTATGGGAGCACACCTTCTGAAGTCCTTGTAGTACAGGAATCCAAAGAAATCCATGGATGATGCTAAGTCAAACAACTACTTGTAGTGTTTTTCCTGGACTGGTTTTAGGTGATTCTGTGCTCAGCCTATGGGAACATCATTTTACACAAGTTCCTCGGCTGTCTGGTTGTCTTGCTTAGGTGTGCCAAGCATGGTTTTGGGTTTTTTTTTGTTGGTTTTATATTTCAGTTGTATTGTAAGCCTATATTCCTAGCTTATGCATGGAGCCACTCTGCTAGAGCCAAAATTCTGGGTTCCCCCCACCCCCTGAGGTATAGCTGGTATTATGACTTCTCCCTCTCTAGGCTTCCCTCTTAGGTCCTCAGCAAGGTTTGATTCATGTTCTCACCAACATGTATTTTATATTTCTGGTTAGGCCTTTTTATTTCTTGCATAAGAGAATACAATCATAGAATTCTGTTACTTATGTTATTGAGAGATAATATTGTCATTATCACTCATATCTTTCTGGTTTCTCTTGAGAAGAAAGAATCAAGCTCTGTTAATCCAGATCCCACTGAAAAGGAAGTGATCTGATAGGAACATAACCCTTGCCTTCCCAGTTTCTGAGATTGAATAGACATAGGAAAAGAGCCACTTCACCAAGAGATGGCTTCCCTGCCTGGAAAGAAGTAGAAGAAAACCCGTACCATACACTTTGTATGGATAAGAGCTCGGTCTTTTCAGTTAGTTTTTCTCATTTAGCTCTTCATTAATGCAAGCAAAATACAGCAAAGTTGCATCTTGCATGTGTGTCAGTATTAGTAAAGTTTTTGATGAACATAGCTAACATGTAGAAGTTAGCATGTGTCACTGATGAAACTCCTTTTTCTGCTAGGGATGACCCAAGATTTCCTACTGTGCGTGGTGTCCTAAGAAGAGGCATGACAGTTGAAGGGCTGAAGCAGTTTATTGCTGCTCAGGTAGGTGTTCTTTTCTGATTATTTGAACTTCTCTTGGTAGGGACAAGCTTTTGTGAAGTTTCAGTTAAAGTACTTGAACTGGAAGGTTTCTCCTTTTGAATGTTTGCTGCTTTCATGTGTTCTGCTTCAACAGTATTAACACCTGTGAGCAAGTCCTGGCAAAATGGGGTAGTAGGTTTCTTACTTAAAAATGTTTATCTTGCAATATCAAGGTGCCTTTCTAAACTATTTTGATGAATGAAAACTGTAGAGGGTTTGAAGTCTAAAGAATTTTGTTTTAAGTGAGAATGTTTATATTGATGTGGATTTGTTTTTTTTCCAGGGCTCCTCTCGATCTGTCGTGAATATGGAGTGGGATAAAATTTGGTCCTTTAACAAAAAGGTATGTGCTCACTTGAATTTGATGCTACTTGTGATGTCCTCTTTCTGGCATATGTAGAGAATTCAGCATTCATTGGAGTGCTTATCACGACAAGTAGCAGTTGCAGAATGTTGCATCATTTGGCACACTTTCAGGAAAATGGAATGTCCCCCCTCTTTCTAACCTGAACTAGCACTAATCCTATTGATTCTCCCATACAAATACTTACTTGCTTTACTTAGTAGTACGGGGAAAGATAATTATATTTGCTGTAAATCTGATATGAAAACTGCATTTCATTTTTCTGCTTTCAAGCTGCGAGCTATCTGTAAGAAGGTATTACTTAATGCTTTTTACCTTAGCATATAGCTTACAGTGATGTAAGCATACATAGCATAAGCTATCATTTTGCAGCTTCATAGCACAGTCACATTTGCTTATATAACAGGAGCTCTACAAACCCACTGAAAATGCATTATTCCTAGCTTTAAAAGACTGCCCACTCGTTTGGCTTTTTTGATCACATAAACACAAACCTTACTCAATTTGATTCATGTTGGCCGCTTTTCCTTTCTGTGGCAAAAGGGCTAACACACTGCTTATACTGCCTGTGTAGGTAAAGCCAGCACTGCTGGTGTTTCTATCTGAGTGTCAAATAAGGAATATTGCATCTTGACATGGCTAGTGGCTTTTTGGCAGCGGATGCTTGGACACTATAATAAGGCGAATTGTTACAATGCTGAATGCATATTTTGTGTGATTGTGGACACACCTGTTATTTTGCATTGAGGTTCCTGCTTGAGTTTGCTTAGATAGTACCCAGATCTGTTCATTTAAGTAGTTTTTGCTTGTATGGCATGTTTCTTGTATTTCTTCATGTGTTTTGATTTTGGTTTGCTATACACACAAAGGTTTATTAATTGTTCTTTCTGTTGCTGCATAAGTAAATCTGGGACTAAGAATTGAATTTTGGGGAAAAATCCACAATGGATTGTCAAGACTCATTTTTTAAATTGTTTTTTTAAACTGAGTTTCTTAGACCTGTGACTCCACTTGGACAGCACCATATTTATTTGCCAATTTTATCTACATGTGTCTGTGCAGATAGTTTGCAATCTGCAGTATGAGCAAAACTCATCGGTTGCGTGCCGGTAGTTCTGAGCTCAAAGACTTCATCAGTGTGAGAGCTCTTATTTTATGTGTAGTCCTGTAATCGTGCTACTGACTTTTTAACACCTGTCATCTGAGAAAGGATTGTGAGTTTTAATGAATAAAATAAATAGCCTGGTAATAACATTGTAAAATTCAGTCATCTAACTATCAAAATTATGATATTAAATCACACAATACACCTATATCTTAGGATACATACACAAGTCATTTTTTAAAGTATGTCTAACATCTAGTGGTCTGACTTCAGTAATTATGAACTTACAAATGTGTGACTTTTAAAAGTACAACGATTGTATCCCCTTACTTGCTAGTGTCAGGTAATTAAATGCTAAACATTTTTCTAAAATTGCCTTTCAGTTTAAGGAGAGAAAAAAAATGCACTTTATACTAATAAAAGCAGATGTTTTCCATTGTGTTAGTTTCCAGTTAAACTGGTAGATCTCTGATACTCCTTTTAGACCTAGATAACTGTTTTACTTAAATTATGTTTTTAAGTGCTTCTGAATATTTGTTAAACTAGTATTTCAGGTATGAAAAATGCTACGAAAAACTATGTCAGTTGAATTTGAAAATGGACAATAAAAATGCCGGAAGGCATTTTAGTGGAGTCTTTCTCGCCAGACATGTTGTACAAATCCTTGTGAAGTCAATGATGTGGTGTTGCCTTATTATAGTATCTAATGTGTCTGTATTGAAATTGCAGACTTAATTAGTACTTCCTCTGTAGCCAAGTCTGTCCATTGTTACTGGAGTACTGACCTGGAAAATGAGTATGGGATCAGGTGTGGTGCTGCTGGAGAAAGAATGAACTGCACTGTTTAATTACTGCTTTAAATTCAGAGCCAGATGTAATAGCATAGTAAAACTACCATCAAAATACATTTTGCTCTCTTCCCTATGAGGCATTTGCTCATAACTTTGGTTACTCCTTGTGTCAGTAGTACCCAATGATGTAGTTTTTACTTGAAGTATTTCAGTAATGATGGGAAATTGTGAAGAATGACAGTTGTTTTCTCACTTTTTGCCTTCTATAGTTTTGGATTAAAGTAGCATTAAAGCAAACATAAAAAATGCAGTAACATAAAGAATACTAGTTAATATTCCTTTTTGGTAGTTGTTTTATATGACATTTCTCTGCCAATGTCATACAATTATCATCCCTTCATTTGTTTTCTGTAGGTTATAGACCCAGTAGCACCTCGATACACTGCTTTACTGAAAGATGCAGTGGTCCCAGTGAACATTCCTGAAGCTCAAGAAGAGATGAAAGAAGTGGCTAAACATCCAAAGGTTCTGGCTTTAGTCTCTTAATATTCTTGTATTGCAGATAGTAAGGCTGGAAGTACCTTGGCTTGGAGCAGTCTCCAAGGAGAGTCCTGCTTTTAACTTGCTCAGACAGCATAAGCTACAACCAAGGTGTATTTTTTTGCAGAATTGGTGACTACTGAACATGTTTGTTCTGTTAAGTGGATGTAAGAAACTGCTTTTGTAAATATGTAGAGTGCATGTAGACAGTGCATAGAAAAACCTCTGTGGGAGTTTACAGAAGAGGCAAGATATTACAAGTGAGCTCAGACATTTTTTTGTTATTTTTTGGTACTGACTTCCATGGAGAACTTTATGTTTAAAATTTTATTCAAGCTTTATGAAGATACCATCCGTAAGAGTGTGGAATGCAGGAGACTTTAAAAAAACAGTTTATAAAATTCAGCTGATGTAGAGAAGTGATATATTAACGTGCTAATTCTACCAATCTCTGGATTTTTTAATGTGACTTCTAAATTCAGATAGCAAGTAGTTATTATCAAAAGTTAAGAACTTGCTAATGGGGTACTCTTAGTATCCAGTAAACAGAATAATGTCCCTTAAGAAGGGGAAAGTGGTATTGATACAATTCTTTTTTGGCAATTCAATTAGAAAAGACGCTTTTATTTTGAGCATGGCATCTCAACTTGTACTAAAGCTTCACTGAAAACATCCCTTAGATATCACACTTATACTGAGAAACGAGAATATTGTTGAGGGTTTGTCTCATTTATTTGTTTTTGTTTAGTTGTTCTGAGTGTTCTTGTAGCCATTTCTTGTAACTGAGAGGTGGATGTTTAGTTTCCCCTTTTACACATGGCAGATAAACAAGGAAACAGGTTTTGAGCAGATGCAGGTGAGAATTGTGACTCTTTAAGAGTCAAAGTCTGAAGTTTGGTCAGATGTGCAAGCCAGCACATTAAAATAGTTACATTAAAAATGTTGCCTCCAGTATATAATGCAGTAAGTGCTGACCAGAAGAAACAAATTTCAAACTCCTAATCAGTGGAAAAAACCTGAACTCCTAGCTGTCTGCCTTTTTTTTTAAGAAAAATAAAGTTTATCTGCAGTGTTGAGATGCTTTAAAGTTGAGTATTTTTAGTGCTATGTGATATATTTCCAGTTTTGTCTTTAAAAATCTGTGCAGCTGAAAGTTGCTCCATATTTGCTTCTGTATTTACTATATAAAAAAGCAAAAAGGAGAGTTATGCATGTGTTTTTGAAGGGAATTTGCATAGCAAAGTGGGAACTTGAGAAAAACTTATTTAGTTTTTATGTATAAGGTCTTTAAGATGCATGGACCCTAAGGAAACGGGCTATACTATCAGCGTTGGAGCTAGTATTTGATAGGAAATAGGGTTTTTTGAGTGTACTCTGAGAGAAATGCATGTGACACTTGTAAACGAGAAACCTGGAAGAGTTGTGGAAGAATATTATAGTTTTGTGTTACTGTTATTGTCCATCTTCTATCTTCATCTATCTTCTGTCATAAAGAAATATTTTAGTCAGCTTATATAATAACAATCTTTCCTTTGAAATGAAACTATTATTCACAGAATGCTGATGTTGGGTTGAAACCTGTGTGGTATGGCTCCAGAGTCCTGATTGAGGGTGCAGATGCAGAAACCCTGACAGAAGGAGAGGTGGTTACGTTCATAAATTGGGGCAATATTATCATCACCAAATTAAGCAGGTAACCTGTTTACTGGGAGATTAAATTAATTTTTGCTTTTCAGCTTTTTGATTTCTTTTTTAATAAGTAGTTTGCAACAGTAAAGCATTAATGGTTGGTCACGTGTGTCCATTCTATCATTTTGTATCTAGATATATACTTCAAAATATGCCACAAAACTCTATTTAAGTATAGAGCATATTTTACAGATCCAAAATCACCAGTCAATCCTGATACTGTATGCCCTTCTCATCCAGCATTCTCCATATTTCTGTATTAATAGTTCCAAAAAAAACCCAAAGCCCAACAAAACCAAAACCAGCCAAACAAAAAAACCCAAAACACCTGGAGTTTTAAAAATTTTCACACTGTAATGAATACCTGTTTTTGTGTACTAGAAAACTAAACCTATCACAGTTTCAGTTGCAGAACTGTTGAGGTGAGGAAGGAGACCGTTGTTATCGTAGTATCTTTGAAATGGTTGTGCTGAGATAGTGGCAGAAGGGCGTGAGCCAGGATAGGGCGTAAAAGAAATATATTGAGGGGTTTTTTTCTCATGTTCTTTACTGTCTCTTGATATTTAAGAAAGCAAAATTAAAGGCGAACTTCAGTAGGAGTGAATACACTCTTTCATTTCCTACATCTCTCACACGACAGAAATGAACTCTGAGCACTTATTTTTCAGTGAATCTATTGATGGTCTCATCAAATAAGACCTTATCATTTAGCTTTACTCTTGTTTTTTCTGTTTTCCTGTAGAAATTCAAGTGGAAAAATTGTTTCTATTGATGCCAAGTTGAACTTAGAAAATAAAGACTTCAAAAAAACAACTAAGATCACTTGGTTAGCAGAAACGCCACGTGCACCACTCATCCCAACTGTTTGTGTTAATTATGAACATCTGATCACTAAGCCAGTGCTAGGTAAAGATGAAGATTTCAAGCAATATATCAACCGAAATAGTAAGGTAAGTTATCATTTTGTCCCATTTATTCCACAGGGGTTTTTTTGCCATCAATATTTCTAGTTACTCTTTTTTTAATATAAAGATTTCATTTGTCAAACAAGTAAACCATTTACTGCTGTATCTATCCATGTTTTCCATTTAACCACTCATAATTTCAAATTTGAAATTTTATTTTTTTTTGGTCAGGCATCACCTGGCTTTTGCACTTATGGGACAAATAGTTTTGAGTTTTTGTCTTGATAAATCTTTGATATATCATCTTCTTGCTTGCACTTGTTCTGCTGCCTCTGGAGTTTAACTAACATTTCAACACTTCCAAAATCAGAAAATCAACACTATCCTACTACAGCTTTAATGTTTTTCTTACTATTCCTTGTGCTCTGTTTTGAACTTTTAATGCTTACAGCAAGAAGAACTGATGTTAGGTGATCCTTGCCTTAGGGACTTAAAAAAAGGGGACATCATACAACTTCAGAGGAGAGGATTCTATATTTGTGATCAGCCCTACGAGCCAGTAAGGTAAGCTACCTGAGAATGGCCTAAGCCCACTTCATAGAATTTGATTTAGCTTGCTGTGTTTTAATGTTTTCACTCATGTTGCCTGCAAATATTATCATCACCTTTCTGAGGATTATTTTTGTGTACTGGTATGGCTTTTAGTTTGTATGTTCCTGCCTCTTCAAACTGTCTAAGCCAAGCTAGCTTGGACTTACTAAAAGAGATCATGATTTCCTTGTGATTCTAAGTATATAAACTAAGGAACAAAGAATCAGCCAGGAGTTTGCCCAGTTAGAGCCTGCATGTGCTATTTAATTGTAGCAGTTCTTTACCAAGCTACCAAATTACCAAATTACGCTGCATTTCAGCATAATTTTATAACATAAACCTGTATGTAACAGGAATCAGTGCATAACCCTGATTATGTAAATTTGGGTAGCTACAGTTGTGTACAAAGATCATAAACTTGCAGTTCTGCGAGAGCATCTTGTAAAGAGAGTAGAACCTTTGTTTCAGTAAACGTTTCACATGTGTCTTGTATTTCCTTTATTGTTGTGTTTTCTATAAATCCCTTAATAGTCCTTACAGCTGTAAGGATGCCCCGTGCATTTTGATTTACATCCCTGATGGTCACACTAAGGAAATGCCAACATCTGGGTCAAAAGAGAAGACCAAAGCTGAAACTGCGAAGAAAGAGGTAAACTTGTGTTTTATAAAAGTGCCATAAAATGTATTGCTGTACCTGTTTTACTGTACAAGATTATCATGCTGAACGCTTGGCTACTTTTTAAATTTTATTTCAGACTGGTTCAACTGTAAGAGGAAAATCTGCTCCACTTATTGGTGATACCTCTACTCCAAACTGTACTGTATCTGAAGATCACCTGATCATTTACAACAGGGTCGCTGCACAAGGTGATATAGTTCGTGACCTGAAAGCTAAGAAGGCGGCAAAGGAAGATATTGATAAAGCTGTGAAACAGTTACTGGCCTTGAAAGCAGAATACAAAGAGAAGACAGGCCAGGAATATAAACCTGGAAATCCTCCAGTGTCTGTAGCTGAACAGTCTTCCAAGCTTCAGACCTCTGGTACCCTGGACAGTAAAGCGATGTATGATAAAGTAGCAGAGCAAGGAGAAGTGGTCCGAAAACTGAAAGCTGAGAAAGCAGCTAAGGTGGCTGATTAAACTTAATGTTATTTTATTTGAGTTTGTCCTCTGTGGTTCCACAATTTCATATGAGCTTATGTTTCCATGATTTCATAGGGATCATCATTTGTACTGGGATCTTTTCTGTCAAGACTTGTGTTTTCCACTATTTATCTTTTAGCTAGATGTGTATGGCAAAGTTTGTGATAATATTCATAAAGATGCGGGTAGATTCCTGTATTTCTTAGACTGTTCTGAAATGTGAACAGGATTCACCCTACAGCACGAGTTTATTAAGGATCCAAATCTGGTCTGTAGGCTTAAAATGTCCTGCAGTATTTATTTATTTATCTATTTATTTATTTAACTAAATATGGTCAAATTATGTGACTTTACAGGATTGACTTGTCGCTATTTAGAGCGTAAAAGCAAAACAAACTCCCAAATCCAGAAAAGAAAAAAGAAAGTAAATATCTGAATAATGTAGATATTTTTGAGGCATCTTCCTGTCTGGAACTGAGCATAGAAAACACGAATAGCTGTGTTCTTTACGTTCTTTCTAATGCAGAGCAAGAAAAGACGGGAAATAACTCACTGCCTGGTGGTTAAATATTGTTCATAATAGTGTCTTGGTGGTAGCATAAAAACTTAAATAATTGGGAAGATCTAAACTAATAAATTATTATAATTTTGCTTAGGAGTATTAAGGTCATTTATCCCTTAATGGGAGTTACTTTGTTAAAGTACAAAAGTAGTAGGGAAAATGCTGAACAACTACTAAGTAGCTAAGAAAATGGTATAGGTACGTGTGAACTGCAGGTCTTTTCATAAAGGTATTTCGGGTGCACTTTAAGAGTCTTACGTCTCTGTTCCTCCCTCTTTCTGCCCCTTTCCTTTCTCTTGCAGGATGAGATAGGTGCTGCTGTGGAAGTCCTTTTATCCCTTAAGGCAGAATTATAAACAACAGACAGGCCAGGAGTACAAACCTGGAAATCCACCTGTGGTCTTTGTGCTTCCTTAGTCTTTTCCTGTTTCTACTCTTCCATCCCCCTGTCCAGTAGACAGCAAATCTCTATACGACAGAGTAGCTGAACAAGGCGAAGTGGTCCGCAAACTTAAATCAGAGAAAGCTTCAAGGGTGAAATACTTCCGAGTGGAACAATATTTTAGACTAAAACCTAGTTACAGGTTTTGTGAAATTGGAGGAACACCATATAAGCAAGCGCTTTCACAAATTCTATTAAGCTTATATGGCTGACTTCATGAGTTGTGTGGTCGTGCATGGTGAAACTGGAAAATAAATAAGTTATTTTTTTAGTGATATACGATAAGTTAGTGCCTGTATTCTGCTTAACTTAAAAAAAAGGGCTGTAACTTGAACGCTGGAATCACAATAATAAATTTGGTAGTAATTTGAAAATGGCAAGGGAACCATTCTTTATTCAGAGTCTGACTATTTCCTACCATTTTCCAGTGTACAAAGTCATGAACTGCTGTAACTGGAGGGAACTAAGTGCCTAAATGGGAAACTTTCATGGCACAAAAATCAGCCCTTACAGCCCTGGTTAGATCCTTTGACATGTAACTCGTAGGGATTCCAGCAAAAAAGTTTTACCTCAGGACTCAATAATGACAACTTATAAATAAGAAGTTAGGTCTAGAAGTTTTATTGCAACAGCTATGTCAGTGCCATTCTAGTAAAGGTTACGTTATCTTAGCAGTTGTGTTGCATCTCTTTTGTTTCTATCTTTATTTGCAACTGCTTTTTTTCCTGTCTTGCTTCAGGAACAAATAGATGAGGCTGTGAAAATTCTTCTAAATCTAAAAGCAGAATATAAACAGAAGACAGGTCAAGAGTACAAACCTGGAAATCCACCTTCAGCTCCTCCTTGTATACCCCCTACTACACTTCCATCTTCTGTATGCTGCAGTAACGTGGCACCTTGTAGCTTAGTGGATGGCAAAACGCTGTACGATAATGTAGCTGAACAAGGGGAAGTGGTACGCAGACTCAAAGCAAAGAAAGCTTCCAAGGTATAATATTAGAGTAAGCAATTACAATTCTTACCACATTTTACCACTGGGGGGAAGTGTTTCACCGAATAATAAGCAAACAGTGTACTACATTCTTGGTCTATGTCCTAGTCATAGCTTAGCCATCAAATTTGCATGGTCTGATAATGCCACACAAGGCTATCCGTGATGCTGGATACTTTCTTGACTCTGAGATATAACTTATAGATTTGACTGGTGTAGAAAGTCAAACTTTACCTGTCGCATCAAATGAGTAGGAACATGCATGGCAGATGTCAACCCTACAGAAATTTTCAATGCATTTTATTTTTTCTTGCTGTGTTCGAGACAAGTAGGATAAAAGTATCTAATGTATTACAACAATAGAAAGACTCTCAAAAGCTGACAAATTCAGTGATGGTTATGGAAAAGAACATAGGACAAATCTGTGTTTTCAGGAGCTGCTGTTTTCCAAGTATGTTTCTGTCTTGCAGAATTGGGTTTGGTGTTGGGTTTTGGGGCTTTGGGGGGGGTGGTTATTTCTTTGTTTTGAGAAGATCTTTCCTAAAATGGTTTATTGTATGTTTCAGTGTGGATTCTGCTGCAATTAAGAGGTTGTAGTAGCTGGCCAGGTGATCTAGGGGAGTATTCTAGTATAGTGTGACAGCTCTCAAACACACTCATTTTGCTTGGGGAAGCACTGTTTTTTGCTAGATGGAAATTTTATTTTCTTAGCCTGAAAATCAGTGCTTCTTGTCAATTCTTTATTTCTCACCAGTATGTCTTGCTGTTTGTCCTCCGTATAGGATGAAATAGATGAAGCAGTAAAACTCCTTCTTTCTCTAAAAGCTGACTACAAGGAAAAGACTGGGCAGGACTACAAGCCAGGACATCCACCAGGAGCTTTGCCCCAAGTGTCAAACACAGTACCCAGTGGTCCAGACACACCTGAAGCTAAAGCTGTGTTTAGCAAAGTAGCTCTTCAAGGAGATGAAGTTAGGAAATTGAAATCAGAAAAAGCAGAAAAGGTAAAAACATACTGTAATATAAAAAAAAATTGTATGCATTTAAATCTAAAAATGTATTTCAAATTCTATGTGTTTATGGAAATTAGAAATTTTCATTTAGAATAGACATTTGAATTCTGAGATCTGAAATGTACTTTCATAATTATGCCTGTCAGATGTGGTCCTAAAAATGTTAATGCATTTGAGTTAAGGATTGGCTTTTGCAGATTTTTTTCCCAGCATTGTGTGGTTGTCCACAGTGCCATGTATAGATCCATTCTATTTTTCTGATAGAGCAATTGTATTCCTATGATTCTGTATGAATTTATGTTTTTTTGTTCTTCAAGGAAAAGATAGATGCAGCTGTTCAGGAACTTCTTCAGTTGAAGGCTCAGTATAAGTCCATAGCAGGAGTTGACTATAAACCAGTTTCTGCTAGTGGCACTGATGACAAAGACAAGAAGAAGAAAGAGAAAGAAAACAAGTCTGAAAAGCAGAGTAAGCAACAGAAACAGAATGATGGCCCAAAAAAAGAGTCTTTGCAAGGACAGAGTGGCAATGAACTCTCCTCAAATGGACCAGGAGAGGGTCAAGGCCCTAAGAAACAAACCAGGTAAAGATGTGATCTATTTACTGGAAACCTCAAATGTTTACCTCTATTTGGATATACTTTTGCAGGTTTCTCATTTTACTTGGAATCAAAGACATTTGCAAAATATCTGTATTCGGTTTTATATTTAGGATCAAGCTAAAAGCAAGTTAACAAAGTTTATTTAGTGTCAGTTGTACCTCAGCCTCCTACTGAGGAAAATTCTACCCAACCTGTAGAAAGTGTAAAGCAGTGTGCGCACTCTGTTACTGTGGGTACTGTCATTGCGAAGTTGCTGTGCCTCATTATTCTCTTCTTCACATGTGCTGCTGTATCTTGCCCAGAATGAACTCTGGATGAAAAAAAAAAAACTTATGCTTATTTCAGTGTACCAGGTTTTCAAAATATTTATGGGGAGTACCATGAGAAGTATGTAGCCTAAACAAGAGCAGTAGATTGCTGTTGTTAATGGTGGAATTCTCCAGTGATGATTGCTTTGCATCCTCTCTCCTGCTCCCACCATGAAAGTTTAGTAGTCTTTCCACAGAATGTATTATGCAGCACTATTTATTTCTGTTTCAGATACATAAATCACATGTTAGAGGCAGAGATATGTTTATTTTGTTTTGAAATGATGCCAGAAAAAATGCATTTTTTACCCTTCAAACTTCTGTTTGTAGAGATCTAAAAACTTTACTTTTGCCTACTGTCATTTGAGTCTGGTGAGTTCAGCCTGCTTTAGAATATTGTAATTTTACTAGTTATCTCTTTTTTTTTTGATGGTAGGGTCAGTTTTCTGAGTAGGGTGACCGACATTCACATGACTGAGGAATTCAAGTTGTGTGTTGCCTGAAATTGTAGCCACTGCCCAGGAAAGAAATTTTTAAATTGTTAACAGCTAACATGTGGGTCTGGTTAGTCTTAAGTTCTTATTGGAGGTGCTTGGATTTTTTTAATGCATCATTATGAGATTCATGCATGCAACCATGGTGAGAATTGGAAGGGTTCAAACAGTAAAAGAGAAATGGAACTGCTTTTATGAAATACTCTTTAATACTGTTGTGTAAGTCAAAGTAAGGAAATACTAGCAATTCCTACCAGCAAACAGATACTGAACAGTTGGAAAAAAATTTAGGAAAAGTTAGCTTTATGAACTAAAATTAAAATACTCTGTTTCACCCCTGCCTTTTTCTGCTACTTCCCCCCGAAAGGAAGAAAAGAAAAAAGGTTAGCATATGTTTTCTGCTGCATGCCGTGCAGCCCAAATTTGTTTCTTTTCTAATCCCATAGGCTGGGTCTGGAAGCTAAAAAAGAAGAAAATCTTGCTGACTGGTTCTCTCAGGTAAGTGCACATCAGTTTGAATTAAAGAATTATTTAATTCCCTTATAAATCAAAATCTTTTTTGGATTTAGATCTTATATTTCTAATTTTTTTTTTTTAAACACTAAACAAAGTATTTGCTCATTCTATTTCTTACCTTGCTATCACGGTCTTAAATAAAGTGCCTGGATTTTGAAGAGCTGAATAAATTTAGGAAGGTATAAAAAGGATGAGCATCAACCATTTCACACATCTGCCCCCCCACCCTGTGTGTGTTTGTATGTATTCTTGATTCATACTATGATTTCTTCTCACATTAAGAGTGCAAAACTTCAGTGAAGTGATACTAATTTTGCAGGCTTGGGAGTTTTATTTCACCTCAAGATGATATATAACAAAAGTTAGTACCTGTTGATAAAGGATGAGTTTGCTGGCTCATGAGTTTCAAAACAACCCTAGTAGAGATGATTAATTTAGATTAGCCTTCTTATGAGAGATTGTAAATAGATGTACACCAGTGGTGTACATCACCTGTCACTAGTATATTTTTTTCATATACTCTAAGGAATAAAAATCTCTTCTGACACGAGCTAGAGACATTTCTTACAAAAGCAGATTTTGTTGGTTCCTAGAAATTAGCTATCTCTTACTTGATTTACAAAATTCAGTTTTAGTTAAGTCTTTACATCATTTAATTCTATTATTAATCTTAATGTTCCTGTTTACCTTTCTCTAATTATATGAAACAAAAGCGATCTCAATATCTTTGCTATACTTTTGAGCACAAACACTTCTGATAGGAGACTTTTGAATTGCATGCCACATGCTTGAATTACTGAATGTTTTTTGTGTATGAAATTGAAACTTCAGTATGTGAATAATCTTTTGAAAGGTGATCACAAAATCAGAGATGATTGAATACTATGATGTGAGTGGCTGTTATGTTCTTCGTCCTTGGGCTTATGCGATTTGGGAAGCTATCAAGAACTTCTTCGATGCAGAGATCAAGAAACTTGGAGTGGAAAACTGTTACTTCCCCATGTTTGTGTCCCAAGCTGCCCTAGAGAAAGAGAAGACTCATATTGCTGACTTTGCTCCTGAGGTACACTTCAAAAGTTTATTTTAATCTGAGTACAATAAATCCCAACCACTTAGTCTGCAGTTGAGTATGAAGGTAAGGGTTTTTTCAAACTTATTTTGTTTGATTTCTTTTTGTTGTTTAATTCCCCTCTCTTTTTTTTTTTTTGTTTTCTTTCCTTTAGGTTGCTTGGGTCACAAGATCTGGAAAAACAGATCTGGCTGAACCAATTGCTGTACGTCCCACAAGTGAAACAGGTAGACCTCTTTTCATGCAGTTTGGCTGTAAACAAAACAGTTACAGGTATAGTGTAGCTGATAGACAAGCATCCCTTTTCAAAAGACAAAACCCCTTTTTTGTAATGTTTTCTATAGCACATTACCAAAATTTCCTAAATTTGCTGCTGCTTATAGCAAATGTCACAACACTATACATTCCCTTAAATAGTCTTAATACACTCGACACTTGCTCTGACCGAAAAACACGTTTGGTTGGTTGTTTTATATTGTTTATAAGAAAATTTCTGCATCTCATAATTCACTTCAGTTTCCCATGTTATTTTGACTATAACTGTGAAACTAAAAATTGCATATGAGTAATTTAAACAGCCATTTTAAGTTCTAAGGCTCCATGAGTTTTTAGTTTTGAATCAGTATGGTATAGCGCCCTGAGTTCTTGAGGTCAGTGAATTTTTTTTGTGAACCTTGTTCTATTTACATACTCGAAGCCAGTGACTCAAACATAGTGTCATAAGATATTAAGCTTTAGATTGTACTTTGACCAACAGCAAGTGAGCTATTTTACAGAGACACAGGACAAAGTGAAAGTACTCCTTTCAGTGTAAATATTATGTGTTAAGACAAAAAAACGTGTTTTAAAGAGAAGGAAACATAAAAGCATAGCTCTCACGGCAGAGAATGTTAAACTTATATGTAGCATAAAGAAGTTTTGGTGTAAACTGGCTGTGTCATGCCAAAGACTCAAAGCTGCTGCTTTTCTTCCCCCTCCACACAGTCATGTATCCTGCCTATGCAAAGTGGGTGCAGTCACACAGGGACCTTCCCATCAAGCTTAATCAGTGGTGCAATGTTGTGGTATGTCTGTACGCAATTTCCGAGTAACTGTTGTATCGTAAGTACAGTGTAGAACAATTACTTTATGTGGACATGGCACAATGATACTGACCACAGCACATATTTCATGACAAAAGTGTGAATGTGGTTTATGTGATTTGTTTTTCTCACTGTTTTTAATAAAACATACTTGATCAATATATATTGTTTAAGTAGAAATCTATGACTAGTTGACTTTTTATCTTTTATTCAGAATTTCCTAATGCTTATTTAGAAACATTGTTTTTAACAATAATTTGGCACTTTAGTGTTAATCATGGTATTCAGGTTTTTTTTATTTCCTCCCACTCCAGCGTTGGGAGTTTAAACATCCCCAGCCTTTCCTTCGCACTCGTGAGTTCCTTTGGCAAGAGGGTCACACAGCATTTGCAACATATGAAGAAGCTGCAGAGGAGGTAAAAACAAATGCACTGGTGGTTTTGCTTTCCGAAAGTTACTTTACTGCATAGTAACACAATCAAATCCTTTTACTAGGACCTGGTAGAAATTTGTCTCTTTTTCTTTGGGACACCTCGTCAAAAATGCCACGTGTACTAGAGCCTGTTTTTTTATCAGATGTAACTCACATCTGAGCTTTTAGTCTCCTCAAGCAATATGGGGGTTTGAAGAGTGTAAAATATAAAGAATGCCTTCCTTAAAAATGATTCTGTTTTCCTTAAAAAATCTAAATGCATTCACATGTTAACCGCTAGAAATTTTAACATCTCCTTTGCCCAAAAGACACATATTTCAATTGAGTATCATGGCATATCATTTATTAGCAGATGTTCAGGCTTTTAGGTAGAATCTAGAAGTCAGTATAGTTATTGGAATAGCATTTCTTGTTTTCTCTCATGGTTTATAGTTATTGCTATTTGATTCCTAGAAAACAACAGCCGAAGTTTAAAGCAATTGAAGCAATCTTGGGATGTAATCACAAGATTGAGAAAGGGTGAAATTTTTAAAATTTTAGAATATAGTATATAAAAATATTTCATGATTTAGCAAATGCAAAATACTGAGTAATTCTTAAGACAGTATTTTCATCACAGGTAATGCAGATACTTGATCTATATGCTCAAGTGTACGAAGATCTCCTAGCAATACCTGTTGTGAAAGGAAGGAAGACAGAGAAGGAGAAATTTGCTGGGGGTGATTATACAACCACTGTAGAAGCATTTATATCTGCCAGTGGAAGAGCTATCCAGGTATTTATCTATTATATGAATATATCTTTTCAGTAATACAGGAAAATAAAAGCCTTAAAATGATGCTTGACAGACAACTTCCCATTGAGTAGAATTATCTGTGTGCAATTATTTCAGGGAGCAACGTCACATCATCTAGGACAGAATTTCTCAAAGATGTTTGAAATTGTATTTGAAGATCCCAAGAAACCAGGAGAAAAACAGTTTGCTTATCAGAATTCCTGGGGTCTTACAACTCGAACTATTGGTGTAATGACAATGATTCACGGCGATAACATGGGATTGGTGCTCCCACCTCGAGTAGCCTGTGTTCAGGTGTGTAAAAATGCCTTAAACTACCATTTTGTTTCCTTTCCTGTCTTGAAATTCATGAGCATTTCATACTGAGTACCTGGAAGACTTAACATAGAATAGGAGGTGTCTGATTACAGAGCGTGGTGTATGAAGTTAGTACAAGTCATTGGCAGACAAACTCCCTTTAATAGTCTGTGTATTTAAAATATTTTTTTGTATCATTTGAAAAGGGAAGTACGTCCTTTACTTCTGAGAAGTTTAAAGGAATTCGTGGGATATACAGCCACAATATTATTTGTAAGTTTCTATAATAACTAGGAGATAACTGTATGTCATGTTATGTTGCAGGTTGTAATTATTCCCTGTGGTATCACGAATTCCCTTTCTGAAGAGGACAAAGATGCTTTATTGAAGAAATGTAATGAATATCGTAATAGGTTGCTTCATGTTAATATTCGTGTACGGGCTGATTTAAGAGACAACTATTCACCTGGTTGGAAGTTCAATCACTGGGAACTTAAGGTACTTTTCTTTCCAGGAAGTTTTTGAAGGTTGTATGTGGGGAATATATGAGGTATGTTATGGATGTCTTGTATTGTAAGGGCAAATATTTTTTCTAAAAGAACAATTGCTGCTTGATAATCGGTGATCATTTGCGTTAATAAATGAAGAGATGATGTTTTCTGAGGCTTGCTCTGTTTACTAAGATTTGTGTGTCATTAGTGATTTTTGAACCTAGAAAATGTACCTAGAAAATGAAATTAATAGTACAACTTGCTTGCATGTTTAAAAGTTTGCACTACTACTTGTCCAGGGTCACAACAGTGCCTTTTTTGCACACAGTGGAACAGAGAAGATAAACCTGTAGGTCATCAACAAAGATAGGAATAAAACCTTTTGTTTCAAAATTACCATGTTCTCCTCATTATAGTTAAGAGGAAGAGTTCTCCTGCATTAAATATAAAAGGCTCTTTTAAAACAGAAATAGTGAACAGAATGAAGCAATGGTAATTAGAAATTGAATAATGTATTGAGTGATGTTATGGGATAATATTTTTCTTCTGAGTTTGAAATTAATTTCAATATGTTAATCCTCAATGTAAGATGATAGGGGTTGCCTGAGTTGTTGAAAGTTCCCATCGTGTCCCAGTTCTCTTCTCTTTGTGTAACCTTATAGTTTTTTAAATGGAGCTCTAATATCATGAATCTGTGTTGTGACTTTTTAAGTAAAATTAGGTTTATCAAGGAGGCACAGCATGGGGCAAACTTGATGACTTCTATGAAGTCTACTGATGTGTCCAGCATAACACAATAAAGTGCATCTTCAGGTTAATTGCTGGCAGAGTGTACTCATTTTATTGAGTCTTGGTAAGGACTTTCATGGGGTAAAAAAAATACAACAGTACTGGAGTAAGTAATACAAGAACTGGAAAGTATTTTGCCTTATGTATTTTCAGCTTAGCAGATTTCTGATGTTACCTCGTCTTACGTCTGGTATTAGTTCCATTGCTCTTTCTTAGGAGGTCTTCCTATGTGACCATCAGGTATCCTTCTTTCACTGGAAAGCAGTATTACAATTAGAAATATTAGATACTTTCCATCAAGTTTTAACAATGGAGACAGCTTTTTTTGTATGCCATGAACTAGAATGTTTGTTCAGTTTAAACTGTTTGTTATTAACAGTTTTGAATAGCTTTTTATGTAGCTTTGGAGTAGGAGTAGGTATTTCACCCTTCAGACAGATTTTACTATATTAATCATCTTTGAGCATAAATAATGGAGGGAAAGTATAGGGGAATCATTTGGAACCTGTGAACTTGAAGAGATTCCAGAGCACAGAATCACAGAGAGCTTGGGTTAACGTTCACCTTTTGAACACTGTAGAATGTTTTTAGCTTTTAGCTTTTTAGCTTACTAATTAGATTTCTTTTGCGGGGGAGGTGTGACATGACCCAAGCCACCAAAATGCATTTGCACTTAACTTTCTTCAGTTCCTGTGAAAGTATGTGTACAGCTTAAGACACATGTCAGCAGGATGTAGAGCAAGTAAGTTAGACTCAGTACTGACTCATAACTGACTAGTAAAATGGAACTCTTTGATTGTATATGGGAGATGAGAAATTACATCATTCTTGACACCAAAATTTGAGGCATAAAAGCTTTAAATAAATAAAGCAACTATCTGTTTGCAGTCAAATAGCATATATAATTAATGTTTATTGTTAAGGCTATATTTAACAGAACTTTTGCTATTTGCTATTCATACAGTTGAAAGTGTTCTGTGAAAACAGAATCATAAGGTATTTTTGGATGAACTAGACCATTAAAATGATAATAGAAGCCTTAACTGTTCAGACCTTAATCTTGATTCGTGCTATCTGGGATAGCTGTGCTTTAACTGTCTCTGTGTTACTTGCATGTTGGCACAGATGTAGTCTCCAAGCTCGTGAAGCAAGGTTGTAGCAAGGTATAATGGACAAGTGAAGACAGCATAGATGCATTGAGGTTGGGGAATATATGCTGATTTTTTTTATCAAAGAAACTTAAATGTGTAAAGTGATTTTGTGTTAAGACTGGGCAAGGAAAAGAAAAAAAAGAGAGGGAAAATAAACTCTTCTGAGGATGACTTATTCATTACAGCTTCCAATGTTTTTTTAATGAAGGGTGTTCCAGTCAGGGTTGAAGTGGGACCACGAGACATGAAAAGTCAACAGTTTGTAGCTGTTAGAAGAGACACCGGCCAGAAGCTGACCTTTTCTGAACATGAAGCAGAAGATAGACTGAAGCAGATTTTGGAGGAGATCCATGCTAATCTTTACAACAGGTAAGTTGAGAGGTACAGTAAATGGCACTTTACTTGTCAGAAGAATTTCTCACATTATTGGTTCATCTGTTCAGAAAGACAATTTAGGCTCAACTTTCTGTTTATGACATTTCACTTTGCTGCCTCTGAAATTTGTGCATAGAGTGATAAAAGTTTTCTATCATGCTCATGAAACAGAACGTTAAAGATTGTGAATTTATTTTAAAATATACTTCTGTAAATTCATGTGAAGTATTAATAAACAGATACACCATAAATAGTTCTTGGGATGCTAATGAGCAGGATTCATTTCTGAAAGATGCTTTTGGCAGGGAATTTTTAAAGATACAAAGTTGTGCAAGAAATTTTAGTAGTTGAAGTTCTATGCTCAGAAGCATATTTTAAGACCCTGTGTCTTAGTGACTTCTGTAGTATTGTTTTCTTATAAGCAATCAAATGCTTTCGGAACTGTTATTTGCACTTTCTGTGTTTGCCAAATCCTTGCATTGTCTGTCATTGCAAATCGTTGTTGTAAGGACACTGAGAAAGAACAAGGTGCTGATCCAACACCATGGCAGATGAGTTTTCCTGCTTTCTTCTGTGTTACTTACAAGCAGAGTATTTTTATCTAGTTAAAAAGAATTTTGCGTTTTGCTATTTAGATTTAGAACATAATTTTTTAAAAAAAATCTGTATCTATAGCACTTATGTTTTTCTGGTCAGTGTTGAACTGAGAGGCACAACAGTAGGATTTAACGTGGTGAATTGTGCAGCAGCCTTGAGAAGACCCCATTGGCAATTAATCAAAGTTTTGTCTATTTGAGGGCAGAAATAATAAAAAGACATAACCTGATTAGGAAGATTCAAATGAATGTGTAGCTCCTCATCCTGTAACTTTTTGTTTTTACTGACTCTGAATACATAGTTAATTTGGCCAGTGAGGTTATGTACACAAATTGGCCCTGACCAATTTTTCTTTTCCTTTTCTTAGAGCTTCTGAGGACCTAAAAAGTCACATGGTGGTGGCCAATACTATGGAGGAGTTTCAAAAAGAGCTTGATTCAGGAAAGGTAAGGAAATTAATTCCATTCTACGCTTTCTGTCCTTCACAAGTGATCATAGGCTAGAAATTTCAAAACTTACTTATACTTTTGTGGGTTTTATGGAACTCTCCCCTCACAAGCAGATGAAGCTCCTCCTGCAGAGTTGCATAAAAATAAATAAGCTCATCCAAATTTTTGTTATACGTGTTGCTTTCGTTTGCTAAATTCCTTTTTTACTAAATACAGTGTTTCAGGCTCAAAATTTAGTCCTATGCCAGAGGTGACAGGGTGTCTTGAAGCGACTTACAGTGCTATAGTTGGGTAATTTACATTTAAAGTGTTACATTTTTATCACAAAGTGCTTTTCGGAAAGATTAATGTAAATATTTTATTCAGATTAAGATAACCTTACTGTCATTATTCTGATGCAAACAGTGGAAAAACGCTTGTCAATCTCATGATAGGGTCGAGGTAAGGGTTTAAAGTACATGCTATTTACGTCAAAGAAGTTTTGCCTTTATGACCTGAGTAGAAGCCGTTGGGTTCATTGAGAATTACTGCAAGTCAGAAACCTCCTTGGGTTGATAGTAAAAATAACCCATACTGTGGATTATTGAGCTCTGCTGATGTAAATATCTGTGAAGAATTGAAGTTCTAGCAAAATATTTGAAGTTTAGATGAGAGATGAAGTCTTCAATAGAGAATTGAGCAGCTGCTTCTTTTTCAGAGTTCCACTTAAAAAGTTCTTAACCCTGAAATTATGTCACAAACCTCAGCTTGTGAAATTGTTACTATATTTACTTTTACATTAACATGTTCAACTAGTAGTATTTCCAGGATCAATCATTAAGACTGTGTATTTTATAAAGAGAACAGAGGGGGTTTTATGTACCAATTACTTCTAATCTGAAAAATTCAGATTTTCTGATGGAAAATGCATGTGTCAAGAATTTATAGTACTTTTATTAACTTCAAAACCAGCTTAAGATATTCTTGGTTAGGCTTGATTTTCCACCACACTATTTTCTTGCATTTCTGTTGCACTTAAATTGAATTTATAACAAGATTAAAAGGAATAATTATGAACTTCAGAGGAGGGACTGATGTAGCATGCTTATGACAATTGAGGATATGAAGTTCTTAGACGTTCGTTCTGAGCCTAGGTGCTGTAATTGTAGCACTGCCTTATTTACCTCTACAAAACTAAATACAAGTGTGAAATATTCTGTTTCCAGACAGCTTTGGGCTCTTCCTACTGACTGCAAAGTATTGTTTCCTTGGTACAAGTGTTTCTAAAGCATCTGATTATTCTAGTGGTAGATTTTAAAGCCAAAAATCTTTAGTTTTCACTGAACAAATAATTGTCTTCTGCATTGTTCAGCTACTACTACTGCTGTCGTGTATTGTGATTTCAAGATATGCTATCACATATCTTTCTCTTCTGAATTAAACAAGCACTCGAAGCCAGTCAAGAATAGTTTAAAAGACAAAGAAACAGTTGAAGACATAAACTCTTAAAAAAAATCTTGAGAAGCAGTAAACTTCCGTGTAAAAATAAACTGAAAGGAAGAGTCAAGCTCATTCTAAGAGCAGGAGTGGAATGTGAAGCTAATGCTGTGTTTGTGTGTGCATATAAATTATGATCCTTAAATTCTGATGAAATACTATAGAACTCCTTTCTTCTCCTGCAGAGGTTCCAAATGATATGCTCTGCCTTTGGAGAGGGTAAAATGCCTGGTCTTCCATGTCCAATACTTGCTGTTTTGTAGTGCTACATTCCACACAGAGCCAAGAGAATGAAATTGTCCATACTACATTTAGAACTCTAAAATAATCTAGTTTATAATGTAGTTACATTTGGAAATGTAAACAAATATTTTACATTCAAAGTTGTATACTTGCACCATTTTGGTACTTAGGTTATGTGTTTATTATAAGCTGCATATCTGAATTGAAAAAAAAAGCCGTATGTCATTTTACAACTGTTTCACTCTCATATGTTGTATGGGCAAAATTTTTATAGCATATATATTCTGTAATTTCTTGAAATTACACTATCTTAGCACTGACTGCTGCTTTAAAAAGAAAATTTGTAAGTTGGGGTATGCCTACTTAATTCCTGTTGCTCTTTTCCCTTTGCTATAACTGCAGTGTAGAGTATGAGTGCTTTAAAAATATGTGATGCTTCTGTGGTTTTTTTTAAGTTGCATACGAAGTTTAGTTGAAAATTAAGAAATAGTTGTACAGGTATTTAAACTAAGTTTCATTTAAATAACAAAAGATCAATGTAAGAACAATAGAGCAGAGTGGTAGTAGTTCCTTTTCTCCGTAGCAAGAAAGTGAAACTGTAAAGTGAAGTCTAATAAAGGCGTATTCCGGTTCAAGGCAAATAGAGATTTTTAAAAAGAGAATGTAAATTTGGTGAAAGCAAGGTACAGATGAGCAAAGCAAAGCTTATTCATAGTTTGGGTAGAATTAATATGACTGTGAAGGTCGAATTTAGTACCTATTCTTGCCCCCCAGCTATTGGCATTAACATGAGTGTTTGAATGTGTGTAAGGGGTGTCTTTTTAGCAGTAATCCCGCTTTTTAGTAGTAAATAATTTTTATTGTCATTAAAAGTCATTAAAAATGGAAAAAAATCAGTAGAATATAAAACTTGAGAGAGAGAATTGCTACAGCAACTTAGAGTAGTACTGAGAAGAGTGTATGAAATGGTCATTTCAACTTCACTTTCTCAGTTTTCAGTTAAGCTAACTGAAGGAAGGAGCAGGAAAATATGCTTCACTTCCCCATGCCACCAAGAAAACTGTGCCATTGGGGATCATTTTCTTCAAATACGTCCTTGTCTTTTCAGAAAACATGAAAATTCATAGCAGTAGAATTAAAATGGAAACTTCATTAGTCTTGTAGTATGTTATCAGGCATATTTGTTCTGCAAATTTGTTCTAAACTTTTCCTGAAAAACAGAGTATTTCAGGAGAAAACAGTATTTATACTTTCCACAGGAAGGAAGATATCTTGGGTTAAAAAAAAAAGAAAATCAGCACCCTGACTTGATTTAAATGCTGTTTAGGGTTCATGTACTTTTTTCCATGCTGCACTATGGAGGGAAGACTATGCTTATCTGTTTCTCTGATGAGAAAGAGCTATTAAAATTTGATTTTAGCAATTGAAACTTTTCCTGCTTTGAGTGTATATGAGACCTTAAGGTTTAGGAATCCTCCAGAGACAAGAGTGATTTTTTTTTTTTTTTCGGATGTATAACTTGGGTTTTTTTCTCTCTCTCCCCTTCCCCTTCTCAGATTGTACAAATCCCTTTTTGTGGGGAAATTGATTGTGAGGACTGGATCAAGAAGACCACTGCCAGGTAAAATATAACTGAACTGGAGAGTATCTAGCAAGATCAAAATCAAAACGTTTTGAATGTAAAACAGGAATGTAAGATGCCTCCAGGTATAACGCTGATGTACTGTCCTCACACTTGACTCTTGCTGTGGTGCAGAATTCAATATATTTCCTCTGTTAGTTCTGAAACTTTCAGACTAATTAGTGTACTTTTGAGATTTTATGTATGATACACTTTATTGCACCTTCATTTTTAAATACAAGTATTTATTTACGACTATGATTTTATTTCAGGGACCAAGATCTTGAGCCTGGTGCCCCCTCCATGGGAGCAAAAAGCCTCTGCATACCTTTTCAGCCTCTCCGTGAACTACAGCGTGGGGCAAGCTGTGTCTGCGGCAAGAACCCTGCCAAGTTTTACACCCTATTTGGTCGTAGTTACTAAATTACTAGTGAAAGCACCTTCTCCTTTATCTGTGAATTGAACTTTTTTTAATAAGACTGAAATAGCCCCTGAACTTAATCAGTTTTGCGACTTTTTAAACGATTAAAAAACCAAAGCCATAAACCATAAACCACCCCCAGTTGTTAGTCTTAGGCTAGCAGTAATTCACAGACTTTTCTGTAAACATCTCTAATAATAAACATGTATTGTGAGCTGTAATATGCTTTGGTGGCTGGTTTTTTCCTGTGTTTCTCAGTGTGGTGAATAGGTATCCTTTGCTCATTTTTCCATTTTGGTGCATATATTTTCTTGTACATTAGGAAAATGCCTGAAAGATTGAAGAGAATGTCATAAACACTACTGTACAGTTTGGTGTGCTGACATAAATTTTATACATGGAACATCTGCCTTTAATTTAGCCTGCAAATTTTTCTATTTTCAGTACAGACTTGCTACTAACTTGTAGGCATGCTAAATGCTACCCTTTTTGAAAAATCCCTCTGGAGCCAGATGTTTCAAGGAATGTTTTCACCTCATCATAAAACAAGTTTGAAATGCTATCTTAGATTTAAGTGCCACATTGTTAGCAAGATGCAGGTGAATGCCATTTCTTGCAGGTATTTTGCAAAGCTCTGTTTCTCTTATCTCATATACTGGCATTTACAACTGTCTCTCAGTGATATTGCAATGAGTAATGCAAAGGCAATCTGAAGAGAGGTATTTTCAGTGCTAAACATTTTAGGCTGTGGTTTATATCTGGATCATGTTTCATAAAACCCTTTTGCTTTTCCAGCACTTCCTGTGTATTGCTTTAGCAGAGAAGGCTGGATGCTGCAGAGTTATAAAATTATTTTAAAAATAAAAGTACTTCCACTCTGAGCATAGAGCATTTTTAAAAAAATGCCTAATGTGTTACTTTTTTTTCTCCTGTATGTTTGAAGGCTGTCTATGTAAAACCCTTTCCCTGAGATTAAAAAGTTGGACCAGTAAGATCCTCCCCAGACTCTTCCTGGGATAATACTACATGGCTGCCAGGGTCTTAATCATAGCAGAGACTTACAGTGCTGTTCCCAGTTCTTCACGCTTCTCTGCTTTTCAGAAGCATGCAAAATGTTTGCTTTTGCCCATATTCCTGTGTTTAGCCTTCCTAGTCAAAATTTTGAATGTTAAATTTGAACCAGTGGCCTGTCTAGTTTAGGATTATGCATCTTGTGGTGATACCCCAGTTTTTCACAGAAAAGTTTGAAAATGATAAAATATTTCAGATCAGCTTGCTCAGAGTGCTTGGAAATCATCTGTATAGTTCCTTGGGTGATGGTTAATCCTGAAGTTTGCTTCAATTGCATCTTAAAATCATCTATCTTGCATTCATCTGTCTAGATATTTTCTCACTATATAGACAAAGTCTCAGGGGTAGCAATGAATAAAGGATTTGGGGAATGATGTGTCAATGCATGTATTCATCTTCTGTTTTCCATTAACGTGCCTGAAGAGTGGTCCTAAGGTCTTTCTATCCTATGGTGTCTCTAACACTGAATGAAATTACACTTTGAGAAAGAGTGTAAGTGGTAATACCAGACTGGTGGCCTCAAATGATGGGTAACCAAGACCTCTTCAGAGGTCTTGCCTACTGCAACACACTCATGCTGGGGGAAGAGGCACTAAAGAGCACCTTCAGTGTCCTCAGGCATAAGAGACAGCAGAGCACCAAGATTTTTGATAGATTGGAACAGATTATTAAGAATAGACAAGCACTTCCAGCTCCCATTGAAACACACTACAATACTGGTATTTTAAAAACAGTATGTTTAAGATGTTAATAGCACAGAACAAAGAAAAAGCAAAACTAAATGGGAGTCTCTAAGACTGCTGCAACCTTATCAGTTTGAACAGTCAACCTTCAACCAGTTGATGATCAAATTCACAAGTAAACATGTTGGCAACACTGTTCTTAGAATGAGTTGCTATCAACCTACAAATGGGTTGTTTTGAAGCTAAAGGTTTCACAGAAGTCCAGCCCTTTTGTTTTGTATGTTTGATTTTTATAATTCTTTTCCCCAGAATGTTTCTTCCTGATCATAGTAGGGCTTGAAGCATACGGAATGTGGATGACTCACCTTCAGATCTCTCCGTAGTCATCTTCCACAAAGGGGAGGCTAATGCCTCCCTGGAAGAGAGACGTCCATCTTGAGTATCCTTCCACTGCAAGGAGCTATCTGTAAAACATTTTAGAAACACCCATGCTCTTAATGATACTGGTATAAAAAACTTTGCCAATCTTACTTCTTTTCCAAGAGAATAAAATGTATTATATGAATCACAGTAATTTGCTACAGTTGGTTAACTGATACTGCTTTGTGTTTATAATAGAACTGCAAAGCTCTTGGTGTTCCTTAGTACTTATGGTTGTACACTGATAAATTTGGGTAAATAACATAGTACAGGTGGGATGTAGTGGAACTGCCTTAAAGTGGTGCTGCTACTTATTATCAAAATAGAGCACTCAAGCATTTTAGCTTCATGTAGCTGGAGCTTATGTTTTAGTAATCCAAAACCTTGTGTGGGGCAGAACTTTTGAGAGCTCAGAAATTTGACCTTGGTCTGTTTCCCTTGAAAGGGGAATAACTTGAAAAAAAATCTGGTTTCATGCTCTCTAGTTCAGATAATAAAATAATTAAGTAGTTGAATGTTACTTTAATGCAAGAAGGAAGATAATACCATAGAAATAGGTAGAATAGAAGTAGTAACACAGATACAAGAAGATGAAGATGAGCGAGTACCAGTTTCTATGTTGTGATTAGTTTTACTAATTCACCCTACCAGGATTAGTGTTATTTTCAAAATGGAGGGGGCAGGGGCAAACCCTCAAGAGTTGCAGCTGCAGTGTGTAGGTAGACAAATGAACAAATGTTAAAAATTACATCTGTTGGCAGGCAAGGCTTTGAGCAGACTGGACTTTAAACATAAATATTTTGGTTGAATTCCTGTGAGAAAAAAAAAAATACAATTGGGGGTGGGTGTTTGCATTTTTGAATTCACCTTGGGAAGTCTAAGGCCAGCAGGGACAGTTGGTCAGCTTAGGTTATCGGTATTATTATCTTATCTTGCTATGGCTATACTGCATGTAATTTCCTTCTGTTTTATCTTGTAGCTAACTGTGTGTATATATTCACACAGATGGCATTTCAAACAAAAACTGGATCATAAACTTTTCAAGGAAGGCACCTGGGCTGATCATCCCTATTGTCTAGTATGCTATTATCAGCTAGGTTTCCTTCACTGTGGTTTGTGAGCCTGCGTAAACCATGTGTACGCTCAAGAGTTCAATGGGTGCTACAATGACTGACAAAAAAAGTTATCACCTCATGTTCTTACTCTGTTCTGGAAATGACACCAAGTATAAGCTAGGATTTCTGCAGCTCTTTTTTTCCCCCCTTAGCTTCTGGTTATGCTTTCCCCCAATCTGATTATTTTTTACGAGTGTATGAGGGTTGTTTTGGGATTTTGAGGTAGGCATGGTTTTGAAGCTGTGAGCAACCTGATTCACTAGATGCACTCTCCTCTCTGGGTCTTACTCAGTTTTTTATGACAGTTCTGTTGAGTAGAGTAGCAAGTGCTCCTGCTACCGTCTGTCACTTGGTCTGTTTTAGTTTTGTAGGAAATAAAATTGTCCTGAGAGTGGAAGCCCTGCAGGACTGGAACCTTCAGGCCGCATTCACATGACGTATCTTTCTAAACTGCCCTTTAAACTGATTTATTGCTTTACTGCTTCCTATAAAAGTGGCTCCCACATGTGAGCAGTGCTGTCAGGTGAAGGGCAGAACCATAGGCAGCAGGCTGCTCCTCACACAGCTCTGCCTTGCAGGATCTCAGAGTAAGGGGAAGAGAGCAGCAGAAATGGGCCGCTACTCGGGCAGGAGCAGCAGGCTCATCCTCATGTGCGTGGTGAGCCTTGGGCTTTTTGCTGTTGAGATCTCAGTAGCCTACGTTGGCAATTCTCTTTCCTTAGCTTCAGATGCCTTTGCTGTTTTCTCTCACTTGATCTCCATGATCATCGGTTTGTTTGGTGTTAGGTTCAGCCGCGTTAGATGGCACAAGGCTAACACTTTCGGCTTCAGCCGGGCAGATGTGCTGGGAGCTTTTGGCAACTCTGTTTTTGCCACCGCTCTGATGTTTAGCGTCTTTGTTGAAGCGATCAAGAGGTTTATCAATCCTCAGAAGACTGAGAAAGCACTGCTCGTCCTCATTGTCGGAATTACAGGTCTCTTGTTCAATGTGTTCAACTATGTTATCTTCCTGGACTGCTGTTATTGTCGTGCACCCCAAGGAGACACCGAAACAGGTAAATAACCTAACACAATTACTCAGCGTTCCCGGTGCTCTGCGATTTTGCTTAATGACTTTTCTAGAGACTGTTTACGGCTTCTCTGAGATAGGCGAGCAAAACATTGTGCTCTTTTCATCCTTTTGGTAGCAAGCGTAATGGATTTTGTGCCTGAACCCATACATGTTTCCACCTATCACTGTTATGTGTTTCTGAGTAAATAACGTGTCAATAGTGTAGGTGTTGACTTTCTAATGTGTATAGTGTTCTACAAGAGAAAATTTCTCCCTAATCCTCTGGCTGACCAAACACGGGACAAAGTGTACCATCACCCTAATGAGATACTTATTAGGAAATACCAAATCCTGGAATACCAAGCATCCACAATCAATAACTCTCCATGCTTTTGTAATTCTGCTGTAATTTTTGTCTAGGACATGATTATCTTTTGAGCAGTGTTCAGAATTTGTATGAGATAAACGAAAAAGGTAGGGGCAAAAGGAGAGTGTCAGCCTTCCTTGATTTGGGGGTAAAAGACAGCTGTTTTGAGAATATCTGAATGCTGACTGAAAAATCTGTGGACACAGAACTGAAATACCCCTTGCTGATGTTTTTTAACGTGTGTTTTAGAGGGACGAGGGAGAAATAGTGATACTGTGCTACATAAATGTTTTGCAGGAGGTTCTGTTGAGTGCACAGAGTTTAGCCTTTCAGTTTATTTTTCTCAGCATAGGATTTTCAAATGTCTGCATTTAGGAGGAAGGATGTGGGTGAGTTTTTTGGGTTTTTTTGTTCCTGCATAAAATATCTCCCTTTATTTGACATAAGATACATGTGTGTTCTCTCTCTGTACATGTATATACACACACAAATGCACACATATTTCTTAAAAATAGAAATATTTCAGTTGGAATAGGAACTAGACATTTGCAAAGCATTAACTGGACATCATGGGGCAAAAGTTGAGAGAACCCATCTAGTAAATTAGCTGTTATGTACTGGTCTTGACGAGGCAGGTAAGGCAAGTCTTACATTTGACTTTCAGATTGGGCAGGGCTTTGGAGCTAGAAGTTTAAAGGGGTTTTAGTTTACATTTCAGTGCTTAATATGTTTCCTGTAAGACTTCAAGTGGAAAAGATTTCATTATTAAAGGTACCTCCACATGATACTGAAGCTTTAGATTTACTGTTTTATAACACTCAAAGGAGATGCACAACTTATTTTCGATACCCAACTATTTAAAATTTGACCAGCTCTTAGACTAAAGTTATGGTGGTATGTAATTAGCAGGTGGGTATAAAGATAACTTTATTTTAGGAACTGTCAGTAATTCCTAACAAAGTCTCTGATCATGATGGCTTCTTGGAAGACTGCTTCCAAAATTGAGCCTCAAGGTGAAGACAGGAAAGAGTAAGAAGGAACTTATCTGCACTTAAAACCAAAGGCAAGAGCGTCAGGCAATTAGGGAATTAACTGAAATTAATGGCAATTGTGTAGGTAAATGCCATCCTTGCCGTATTTCCAGGAACCATCTTCTAAGAACTCTCTGGGACACGCAGCCATTCCTGTCCCTGTGATATATACGGATCCATACACCTGGCAACTCCACTTTGCTTTCCACTGAATTTCAGTTGGGTAAGCCAGGGATGAATTATGTACCATCCCATAAACACAGTGTGTACGTTTCTTGATGAGTTTACCCTCTGTTTCTGCTGCGGTGAATCTTCTCTGCTTGTGGTAATGCCTACAGGCAAGGCAATGCCTGTTTATGATGTAGAGGGAATGTTCCTTTCTTCTGAACTGATTTTATGAACACCAGTTAGGTAAAATTTCACATTTATTTCCTCTAATTCTCTCTATATTCAATCTGAGTGGGAGTTCGATTACATGTCTTTAAAAAGAAATGTTATTTCCCTAATAGCTGTACTCTGAAAAGTATATACATGCTTTATATATATTTTACATAAATATTAAAAACTTGAAAAAAAGAGGGATTCCATCTCTCTTGTCATCCTGTGTATAAGGAAAAGATACACTTTCCTGGAAATAGAAGTCAAGGCAAATTTTCTAGTGCATCAACACCACCAACAGAAATTCGAGTGGATGGACATCGTCTCTGAATCCTGCTGGTGCAACCCAGCTGTCCACAGGCAATACCTTTGGTGACACCTGGGCAATCTCCTGACATCAGTGATGGTTCACTGGAGGGTAAAGGTTTGTAGAGCAGCCCTCTGCCCCTCAGGATTTGCAGGGAAATGGGAGAGCTGCCTTCAATTCCATATAAGGAATGGATTTAAACAGCCCTCTTCAATGTGATTGCGTTGCTTTGGAAAACACAAAGCAAAAAATAAAGAGAGCAGTTCAGTTGCCCAGTGCTCTATTATAGGTGCTGTGGGCAGTGGGAACATTTATATCCACTGAAGCAAATGCTTGCACGTGTATTAGTGCCATGATTAATCTCAACAGTTCATCTCGTTTGTCTGTTGTGTGGTCTACTGTCAGGGATGGAAAAATTAGTCCATGGTTTTCCTGGATGTTGCTGACAGCAGGGGCAAAGCGAGCCATGCCTACAGTGAGCATTGCCAGTCACGTCTGAGATCCAGTGAACGCAGAGGGTGGTGTTCACAGGTGCTGAGCCTGCTCTCTCTCTTTGTCCCTTCTTCTGCTTCAGTGCTCCTCATGTAGCTCATCGCTACCTCCGCTTGTAGATTCTCATCTTGGTACAAATATTCTTGTTGAGCAAGTATGAATATGTTTTTTCTGAGTTGCCAACCTGGCTTACCCAGGCAGAGCCCATTTCCCTCATCCACCCCTTGGCTGGGTTTGGTTTGCCTCTTACTGATTATTCTTCTGTTCCTCCCCCTTTTGTTTTTTTTGTGGTTCTTGCTACCCTTCTGCTCTGTGTCTGGTTCCCTAGGTCTTAATCTTCTCCTGTCCCACTTTGCCTCTCTCTCTCTGTTATTTAAATTCCTGTGTGTTCCCTCTGGCAGCTGTTAAATGCCCATGTCCTCCCAGCTGATTCACAGTTAAGGTGTCTCTGCCCCCTATTTCCATCCTTGTGCTTAGTTCAGTCAATCCTGTTCCCTGTGCTGTGTTAGCACTGAGAGGTCAGAAGGAGTATGGGGAAGATGTGCCCCTGTTCTTTCTTTTGATGCTGTCCCAGAGCAGAAATTACATATATAAAATATTTCTACACTCTAAAGGAACTGCTGTGTAGAGAGAGGTACTTGGGCCAGCTGGATATCCATAGTGGCACGGAGGGCAGCATAGACTGGTTATGTCTTTGACTTAAAAATCCAGGAAATACTTCCTAATACATAGAAATAGTAAACCTTCCCTAAGAAATTTTGGCCAGAAGTTAACATTTACAAAAAACTTTTCTTGCTATTGCTGTTGGAAATGACAGAGCAGCTTTAGACAGGGTTTTTTGACAATTTCCAGGTCTTGTATCTTATGCAGAAAGTTTTGGCACAAAAATGAAGAATATGGCAAAGTAATAAGTATATGGAAAAAAAACAACCCTCAGGCTTTTATAATAAATACCAGACAACTTTAATAGTGATGATACCCTTTATAGCCAATCACAAAAATACAGAAGCCTGTTTTACTGCACACGGAGATCAGCTTAGTCTTGTTTGTGTAGTTCAGTGTAATTTGTACCCAGTTTCAAACTGTTACAGGGACCACAGTTTGAAAAGAACCATATTTGTTCGACCACAGTAATTCTCTGTTGTTTGTCTTGAGAAACTGAATAAAGATTTAACATGGAGAAAACATTTGTCCTGTTGTCTTGTGATCTGTACAGGGAGGTGGGGGCAAGTAGGAAATTAAGAGGATGTCACCCAATTCAACGTCTGATACTGAGCCACCCATGAAATGGCTGATACTGGGTGAAACAGCTCTGATCTTCTCATGAGAAATCTCATGGTCTTTGCACAGTTCACAACTCATTAAATAAAACACATTCTGTGTTAGCAGCCAAGTGGTTTGCTTTAATATTCTAGTAGGTGCAATTTAGCAGGCATGTGCTTGAGCTTTTTATGTAATAACATTACTGGGTCTTGATTCTCCTATCTCACTGTGCACCAGCAGCCTGCTTTTCAGATAAGAGGGGGGATGTAAGCTGGCAGCCACCTAAGTGGAAAATACAGCTTCTTGCTACTCCTGGACCTTACACAGAGTGAGTTTATTTATTCTGAGGCTTGCTGGGAGGCATATATATCTTTCTAGGCTTGTCTAAGTAGGAGAGAGTTGAGGATATATGTGTGGAAATGAGGTAAGATCAGGAGAGTTACTGGTTTTAACTGTCTGGGGGACTTGGGCAGGCTTTGTTGCTGTAATATTCTGAACTCAATTTTTGCATAAATTGTTGCAAACATACTGATCCAGGGGAAATGAGAATAGTGATAGGACAAAATAAATGGATAAATGGCTGCTTGACCAGTATCTTAATGCCACAGACCTTTCCAGCAGAGACCTGGTGAAAAATGTGCAGGCATTGAAAAGTAATTGTATTTTTAGTGCTTTCAAATTTAACAGACCCTACAATCTATAATACTGCAGGAGATGAAAGTGCTCTGAGGATCAGAGATTCCGAACAGAGGATTTCAGTTTCTTAGCTTGTCAGTGTGAAGAATTTAATGATCACTTAATTCACCTGCATTTAAGAAAGCAAAAACAGGTTCCCTGGTCTGAACAAGTTTTTTCCCTCAAATATATCTAATGGGTGCCAGACTGCCAGACTTTTTTAAGGAATCTGAAGGAATCCTGGGTGTAACAGCTGTAACAACAAACCTCTGGCTTACTGTACTTTTCATGTCTGAAAGCTCTTTATCAAGACCAGCAGTACTGCCTCTATTTTACCTCTCTTTTAAGCATATTTTCACCCGGTTGATGCTATTTTCCCCTGAAAGCACCAACCCTTCAGTAAACGCTTTATGCCAGTTCATGACCTGACTGCATTCATAGACAGATGGTTGCTGAATGTGCTACACCAGGGTTTACCAATAGAGAGTTGCTTCATTCACACAGTACATACTAATCCTCATGGATTTATGCTGTCTTTGTAGTTCATGGCATCCAATTCCTAAATGTTTGTCAACATAGTATGCATAAAAGAAGGTAATGTGCCTTATGCAATTATTTCCATAAATCCCAGAGGTGTACAATAACACCTGTTGGCACAGGGGTAGCTGCTCTACGGGGCCTACTCTAAACCAATTGGCTTTGGTTTCTGCAGCACTGCTGGATGTAGTCTTCTCAAATGGAATAAAAAGGCCAAGAGAAATTTTAAGTGTTTACCAGATACCTAAGATTGCACACATATCTTTTCTGAAGGTCTTCTTTAGTATGATAATGTGTTAAATAATCTTCAGTAAATTCTTCTAAAACTTTTCTGAACAGCTCCTCTCGAAAGTGACCAGATCTGTGTTAACTTGTATTAGTTAAAACTCTAATCCAGAATCTTCAACAAAGCCAAGGCAGATGAGAAGAGATGATGAAAATCTATGTAGCAACAGCCTCACTACATTTTCTCCATGTTTTTTTAAAACATTTCATTTTCTTAAAAGAAACCTCAGAATCTAATCTAAGGAAGAGATACTTTGCTTTCTGCGATTGTTTTCAAAGGGAAAATTTTACATCAAAACAAATAAAAGTGAATGTTTCAGGACTACTTTCTGGCCAAAATGGAAAGTGCAGAACAAAAAAAATTTAAGTTTGTAAGTAAAGCAAGCAAAGCATCCCTGAATGTTTTGTGCAACAGCATAAAGGTAAGATCAAAACTTCAGAATCTAGATTCCAACAGCACTAGTACCACTGACCTTTGGGTAACTGCATTCACTCTCAACCTTGAACCAATTTCGTGGTAAAGGCATAGACAGGCTGTCTGAGTTACATCACAGTATCTGTGGTGAGCTATAAGGAAATAAAAGGACTGTAAGATAGCTGAGTTCAAAGTCATAAACAGCTTGAATACAATGAAGGATTTGAAGGCTGACGTGTTACATACGTTAACTGCAATTGTTTTATTTGGATGGCTATTCTGCAGAGGGTTTACCACACGCACAGGTTTGGTCCCAGCTTCAGTTTAGAAATTCTGCTGGGATAGAAAATGAAATTTTTGCATAGGATTCAATGTAATTTACAATGATGAAATCAGTGAGTGTTTTTTTTCCCTCTTCATGTTTTTTTCAACATCCTGCACTACGTCTGAGTAGGAAAAGGTTATATGGATATATATACACACCCATGAAAAGAACTATAGAATGGTTTGGATGAGAAGTTACCTTAAAGCCCATCCAGTTCCAACCCCTCTGCCATGGGCAGGGACACCTCTCACCAGACCAGGCTGCTCAAGACCCCATCCAATCTGGCCTTGAACACTTCCAGGGATGGGGCATCCAGGAATTCTCTGGGCAACATCTTCCAGTGTCTCCCTCACAGTAAAAAGTTTCTTCATAATATCTAAACTAATTCTCCTCTCTTTCAGCTTAAAACCGTTATCCCTCATCCTATCCCTGCACTCCCCAGGTTTCCCGTAGGTCCCCTTCACATCCTGGAAGGCTGCTATGAGGTCTCCCGGGAGCTGAATAGGGAGAGAGGCTTTTTCTCCAGGCTGAACAACCCAAACTCTCTCAGCTTGTCCTCATAGCAGAAGTGTTCCAGCCCTCTGATCACCTTCACGACCCTTCTCTGGACTCACTGTAACACATCCATATCCTATCTGTGTCCAGCACCCCAGAACTGAACCCAGTACTCCAGGAAACTTATCAGAATTATACTTTGAAAAGTGAATTATCAAGTAGTTGAAATATTCAGGGAAGCACTATCCAGATGCAAGCTAGATATTAAGAGCAGGCAATGGTAGTTTATAACTAATAAACTGAACAACCACCTTAAAACAGAAAAAAATCTAACAAAAAGAAGACATTCCAGGCTAGTAATTACATAATTACACACATTCATAATTTCAGATTGACGTGCCAGTGTATTCAAGCCCTCATTGAAAGGGCATGAAAAATCTGTTCTCTGTGTCCAGCCAGCCCATGGTCTCTCCCTGGGACAGTTTTGGGACTGTAATGAAGAATCACAGCTCCGATTAAAAAAGCCAAGAACATTCACCTGTGTACTCTGTCAAGGATACTGATAAAACTTTCACTCAAACTGTGTGAACTCTTGCTGGACAGCTAACTTTCAGGTTTCTGCTCCCTGGATTAAGGCAGACCTAATGAACTAATTTCCCAGCCCTCCTGCCCTTCAGTGTATGCCAAGAAACCCTGGCATCCTCTTTTAGGTATGGATGTGAGCAGAATCAGGGGGGAGATATAAATACAACGAGCAAAGTTGAGAAACAAAACAACTGCAAACAGACTACTCTTTTGCTGTCTTCAGCAACAAGGCTGGCTGGTTTGTAGTTACTTTGTGATTTATTTTGTGATTAAATTTATCTGCAGCAGAAGGCAACCACATTGTTTCAACTTAGTATGAGTTTGGCCCAGCATTTATAATTTAAAGAAAAAAGCTTCACAAGCTTCAAAAGAGTCTTCAAGGCTGTCACCGGGTCTTGCTGGAAAGAAGCACCAGGTCTGCTGTCACTCACTCATTGCATTCCAGGCTCTTACAGCTGTGGATGCTGCCTTTAAATGCAACATTCTTAGGGTCAGCCTCAGATTTTTAGTGCAAATACAGTCTTGAAGAGGCATGACTCCTTCATCACATACAGTGATGTGTGAGCATTTATTTCTGTCATTCTCTATTTTCTTCCAGATCTTTCTTTTAGAAATATTTTTTATGATAAGTAAAAATGTAATTTCTACTTTGATAAGCAGGATGAAATGTAATCTCTCATATATCACGTATACTTACCCTGCTCTTACTGCTGCTTAACCATCTGCCTATGGCCTCAGGTGGGGATAGCTTGTTGGCTGGGGGTCTGACCACTGATAGCTCTCATGTAAAAGTGTTAATAATTGGTGTGAGAGAACCTTAAAAACCTGGCACACAGAAGTCTTGAAGCCTACAAGACCCAAGCCTTGGGTCTTTGGGGTTCTGAAGGAATGTTGTCTCATTCATAAGACTTTCACCAATTTGTAAGAATTTTACCAATTCCTGCTCCTGGTTAGGATGAGGAAATGCAAGAACACCTTTTCTCACGGTATTGTAGCCGAAACTAAAGTCAGCAAATAATTCAGAAATTCTGAACTTCCTAAGAATGACTTGTTCAACTTAGCAGAGTTAAAAGGAATGGGACATTTAGGTTGACTATCTTACTTAATGGTATGTAGCTTGCTCAGGTAATCTCAGTACCGGATGAATAAGTGGAACTATAGCATTACATTGTTGAATGTCAGCAGTTGGTGTAAAACACACAAAGATTCTAAGAATGCTGCAAAACAATTGGAAACAACATTCCTTTCTCAAAGCATTTGAAATCAAACTTTCTGATACTGCAAGTGGATCAGTGCAAGCAGAATGGTCATGTCCATGATGGGGAAAGGGCCTGGGTGAAGACCCTGGTAACAGGGTCAGTGCCTCCTACGTGCAGGGTCAGGACTTTCTCTTGGTCAATATGAAAGAGGATCAAAGTGCAAAAGAGCTATGGGCATAACACAGATCTTATTCTGAAGATCGAACTAAATTAATTATTCTTGTTATTGAAAGTTATAACTTACTGAACAAGAATCAGTGTAGCTTGGTTCAGATGATAGTTTTAAAAATTGTTTGAAGTGATATTAGTAACTGGATGCAGAGAGCCAGGGAGACCTGTATGCATAGCAGGGTGACCAAAAGCATGGATTTTCAGGAGGCTTTCTAAGCAGTTATATCATGAAGGGAAAGGCCCTTGTGTGGATACATAACTGATCAGAAGATGAGAAACAGAAAGCAGGAGAGAATGATGAATTCCATAAAAGTGCTTGCTAAACCCTCAGAAGACAGAAAGTGAATGAAACATGGGGCAGTACTGGGAAAAGAGTAAAGCGGATAGTTGTGACCTTGGCTGTGCCTCTCTATGAAGCTGTGGCTGACCTGTGTTTTGAAGACTGTTCAGGTTTGGTTCACTCATCTCCAAAAGATATAGATGGGAGCTGGAAATAGTTCAGAGATGGACCTCTTGTCTAATCCAGCACAGATACTGCTCTGTTCTCCTGTCAGTATGTAGCTTTCAGGCTGACACTGTATCACGAGAAGCAGATCGAAATGCACAAGCCTGACAAGCAGAAGGAAGAATCAGTGGATCAACAGACACAGCTTCAAAGCTGAGGTTCTGAACACCTACTGCTTCTGACTTCTCCAGTGAGTCATCTGTAATTGTGCTTCACGTCAGAGGACTTACTCACAGTCTTATTTGCTGAAAATAATATTTTTAGCACTATGTCTTCAAAATAACAGAGATATTTTTATGTTTTTGAAGTGAGTTCAGGGCTGTGACAATTTTTTTTTTCAAAGAGAATTAATGCATATTTTGCACAGGAGGATTAATGATATTTCAGCTACTGTATTATACATCTTCCTAAAATAAGAACCACTGGAAAACATTTTCAGTTCTATACCACAACAATGAGCTGGGCTTCAGTGAATTCTTCTTTTTGATTGTAAGTGAAGTGTCAGAGGCAGAATTTTCTATCATGAACCATAGTAAAGAAGACATAGTCTGTCATTGTAAAGTTTATATCTAATAGACTATTCAAATTCCTATAACTCTTCTATACTTTTCTTCTTTATGTTTTACCTATGTCACACTGCTTTTTATTTGGCACAACTGTTTAAAATCTCTCATCCTGTGTTAGTAGATGTAATTATAGAGCTGAAATGCGTGTTGATGTAAGTTATGCTATCTGCTCCCACTATTGTGTTTATCTTTATGGTAAGGTATTTTTCAATGCATTTATTTTTATGTATTTTTTAATTTGAATATTGCAAGGTGTGTTCATTGCTTGGGCATTGAATGTGGATGGGCATGCACAACAATCTCCAGTTAATTGGGAGTTGTGTGTGTGTTAATCCTTGCAGGTACATGGGAGACTGTTGGCTACCAATGTCCACTGCAGAGGTTAAGATTCATAGAATCATATAATTTGACCTGCCTGCCATGGACAGAGACACCTTCCAGTAAAACAGGTTGCAAAAGCCTTTTGTTGTGTGCACAGAATTTAGGCAGAATTGAGAGATTTCACTTAAAAGATGTATTCAAGCAAAGGATCAAACTCAATTAATGGCAGTAACAACACAATTGTTACTTCAGAGTAGAAATAAAGAGAAAATTCCTGAAGGCTTTGCAGAACATCTGGTCATAGAGAATAACACCTTTGGCAGGAAGGACATGAGAGTGTTCCCCAGCCATGTGGATTTATTATCTGACAGTGATATATTCTTTGTCAAATGTGGTGAAATTTTTCATGTGGCTACTGGGGAGGGTCCAGAGGAGGGCCACAAAGCTGGTGAAGGCTTTAGAGCGGAAGCTGAAGTCACTCAGTCTGTCACAGCCTGGAGAAGAGACCGAGGGGGGACCTCATTGCAGTCTACAGCTTCCTCAAACAAAGGAAGGAGGAGGTGCAGGCACTGACCTCTTCTCTCTGGTGACTAATGATAGGAACCAATAGAATGGCAGGAAGATGTGCCAGAGGAGGTTTAGGTTGGTAACTGGGGAAAGGTTCTTTGCTCAGAGGGTGATGGAGCACTGGAACAGCTCCCCAGAGAAGTGGTCATGGTGCCAAGCCTGGCAATATTTGAGAAGCATTTGGACGATGCCCTCTGACACACGGTGTGAATGTTGGAGTTGTCCTATGCAGGGATAGGAGTTGAACTTGTGGGTCCCTTCCAACTCAGGACATTCTATGATACCCTTTTAAAGGCCAGTGACAGGAAGTTACCTGGTTCAGGAGATGGCACCCTGACCTTTGATTTGGCACCTAAGCCATGAATAAAGCACCGAAGAAGTATAATTATTGGATCTGTCACTGAAACCTCACTATGTTTGGGAAGCGTGGCAGCCTGGAGAGCCCGCAGGACAGCCTTTCGGTTTTGGAACTGTCCAAGCTGACACTTTTTCAGCCTGTCCAAGCGGACACTTTTCCACTCGCCGTGCCAGGTTTGAGTCTCCTCACGGCCGTTTGATTTCGTTTTCATGTCGTATTTCATTTATCTCGCATAACCCACGGTCATTTCTGAGCGAACCCGTGCACTCCGGGGGGCTGTGCAGCGGCAGGGTGGGCAGGCATTGGGGGCCCCACAACCCCCATCCGGGGCCGTGGCGGTGGCTGTGCCGAGCCTTCTGCTGGTGGCACTGCCAGCGGCGGAGCCGGTGGTAGCTGAAGCGGTACGGTAGCGGTGCCGGGGCCGCTGCCGGGGCCGTTGCCGTTGCCCGTGTTGGTGCCGGAGGCGGTACCAGGGTTGCTGCCAGTGGCGGAGCCGGTGGCAGTGACAGTGCCGGTGCCAGTGGTGGTGCCAGTGGCCCTGCCGGTCGCTTTGCCGGTGGCGGTCCCGGTGGTAGTGCTGGCGCCGGGGCTGCTGGCAGCGGCGGTGTCAGTAGCGGAGTCAGCGGCGGTGCCGGGGCTGCTGCCAGAGGCGGTTCCAGCGGCGGGGACTGGTGCCAGTGTCAGTACTGCTGCTCGTGGCGGTGCCGCGGCTGCTGCCGGTGGCGGTGCGGGCTGCTGTGCGGCGGGGCGGTGCGGCTGCCGGCGCCTTCCCCGCGGGGCAGGGCTGCGGGCGGGGCCAGGCGCGGCGGGCGGCAGCGTTAAGGGCCAGGGCGGCCGCACTCGGTGCGGGCTGGCGGTGCGGGCTGGCGGGCGGGCACGCCTCGGCGCTAGCGCGGAGAGGGGCGCCGTTGGGGTCGGCTGCCGCCTCGCCATGGGGCGGTACTCGGGGAAGACGTGCCGCCTCATCTTTATGCTGGTGCTCACCGCCGGCTTCTTCGTGGCTGAGCTGGTGTCGGGCTACCTGGGCAACTCCATCGCGCTGGTGTCCGACTCCTTCAACATGCTCTCGGACCTCATCTCCCTCTGCGTGGGCATCTCCACGGGCTGCATCGCCCGCCGCAGCCGCAGGGGTCCCCGCGCCACCTACGGCTACCGCCGCGCCGAGGCGGTGGGCGCCCTCAGCAACGCCGTCTTCCTCACCGCCCTCTGCTTCACCATCTTCGTGGAGGCCATTCTGCGCCTTGCGCGGCCGGAGCCCATCGACGACGCCCGGCTGGTGCTCATCGTGGGCACTCTCGGCCTCGCCGTCAACCTCGTGGGGCTCCTCGTCTTCCAGGACTGGGGCGCCTGCTGCCGCTGTGGTCGCCGCTCGCATGCGCCGCCGCCCGCGACCGCCCCGCTGCCTGGAGGCGCCTCGACGGAGCGGGTGGATGGAGCAGGTGCCTTTCGGCTGCATCCTCGCCGCCTTCGCCTCTCCGTCCAGCCCAGCCTTTTCCTCGTGCCCCTCGCTTCTCCCCATCCCTTGCATCCTTCCCCATCCCTCCCTGTCCCCTCTTTCCCTCCTCTTTTCCCTCGAGACCCGCCGCACTACCAGAGCCGTCCTCTGGGCCCCTTCAGAGCCCCAAATCCACCCATGGGCCCCTGGGAATGTCACAAAGCTCACTCAGGCACCCACTGCCTCTTTCACCTTGTACTTTACACTGGGCTGCTGGGCGTCCTCTTGGCATGGGGGAGGGAGGTCTTGCTCAGAGAACAGCATGGAAAATGCTTTGGCTTTTATTTTTTGTTGTTTTGTTTTTTTTCTTCTCATCTATGAAATAAGTTGGTTTTGAGAAGGATGATGTTTTTTCTGTTTGTAGAACTTATACACAACACAGCGTTTCTTCTTTGAATGCAGGTGATTCACCAAATGACCAAAAGAGCCCTGAAGAGGGGCCTGTGAAGAAAAAACAGAAAAAGTCTGAAGCTTTGAACATCAGAGGTACAGCCCAAAAATATACTGCTAATATTATAATAACTTTAAACACTTTCTGGTTTTCATTTCACTTTTTTTTTTTTGTCTCCCTGAATATCAGTAAGAAATGGAGCAGAAGTCCAGAACTCTTCTATGTATATGGACCCAGTTATCGTTAGCAGAAACGTTTTGGTTGTATGAGATAGCATAGATAATAAAAAAAAGAGCGCGATGCTGATATGACTCTGAATGTCTTTACATTTTGATTTTTGATTCCTTAGAAGGGTGCAGCTGAACTTTTGGAAAGGAAGCAAAGCCTCTTGCACTAAGTCACTTCCTTATAGGAAGGTACTTCTGTGAGTGTCACTGCTGTAGTAGCAGAACAGTTTTCAAGTTTAAAATGCTTTTGGGCAGGAAACAGAATCTCTTTAAATCCTGAGGTTAACAATGCTTTGTAGTCAGCACGAGGGAAAAGGTGCTGAAGCTGATGCTTCAGCACAAGTGTTTTTCCAGGTCCTTCAGCTGTCTTCCAGCACTTCCTGAGAATGCTGTGACAGTATCAGCCCTTCTTACACTGTAATTTGGCAGATCTCTGGGTATCCTCAGAGTGAAACTGCGTAGCTACTTCTAGCAATGAATTAAGCGAGTATCTCCCTCTCTGTATTGGTGCTTATACACATACACATTTGCATAGTTGTTCTAAGCAGAGCCAAAAGCAGGTAATTTGCACTATTGAGTTTGTCCCTCAAGAAAAGGGCTGTGAGAAAGCTTAAAAGGGTGTTACTTTCAGTCATCTTATGGTCACCTATCAGCATTTGATACTCCTTTGAACTCATACAAATTAGCGTCACATGAATTCAGCTTAGAGGCTGACATGGCAGTCAAAGTTACTTAAATATGTCCATAAGAGAAGGCACTTTGGAAATCAAACAGTGTGCTAGAACCACACTTCCCTGAACGTCTAGAAATTGGTGTTACTGCATATTATGGCATTAAAATGGTAAAGTTATTGGATTAGGAAAAGTAAACCACCACTTTTGCAGACAGAGAAGAGAAGGATAAGAAACTGATGAGTACGTTTTAGAGAAGGCCTTATGTGCTTGAATGACAGTGCTTGGGCATAACGACAGTGGAAACTTTCAAAAATGTCTGAAGGATAAGGAGTTCTATATTGGTTATTTTCAGATACTTGTTGTCTTTGATTTTTTTTAAAAAAGAGACTTTTTCTCTAAATGTTACTACAGCTTTAGCGTGTAATCTTTGCAAAATCTACTTTAATTGTCCTTGCAAATATTCCTTGCTTCCTTAGCCAGTGTTAGAGCTACATGTCTTTAAAATTCTGATTAAAAATCTATGTTTTTCCTTTGCTGCTATAAGTTAATTACATAGCTATGCTTCTTCATAGTCACTTGGCAAAAAATTCTGTACCTTATAGAAATGGAGCACCCCTGAAAAACATGGCTGGGCAAAATTGCTTGTCAGGGAAATTGGTTGCTTGGGTTTTAAGAGTGGTAGGAACAGGAATCCAGACATTCTTCCTGACTGGGTTAATTATTGTAGAGTAAAATTATTCCTTTTACTTCTTGAGCATATGCAGAGTAGCTCAGACTTTCCAACACCCATGGTCTTGCCATACTGACTTTATTTGCTAAAAATTAATTTTTTGTTCTATTTTATAACCATAGCTTTAGGGGATCTACAGGGAAATAGGTTCATTTCTGTCTAGACCCTCATTATGTGATGCATAACCAAGATGTACATAGTAGCAGTGTTAATAATATAAAATAAATCGTTTCAGAATTCCACACTTTCAATTTATAATTTATCATAATTCTGACATGCTTACTTTTTTTCCTTTATTCAAAAGAAGACTTTCTGAAACCTTTTCCTGTTCTTTTTAAGCTGTCCTCTGTAGTTGGTTGTCTTAGCAATTGCATTCTGCCTGTTCCTCTTGTTTGTGCAATAGCTTGATAGCCCGTGCTGAATCGGGATTATTTGTAAATGAAAAGGAAACACTGCAACACTGTTAGGAGGAGTAAAGGCCTGTGGGAGTCTGCCAAATAGGGCAGAACATGCCTGACTCCATCAGAAAGAGCTGTAGTCACTGATAGTTTGTACTGTCTTATCTGACCCAAGTGATTCGGACGAACTTCAGTGGTCATTGCCTTCATTTCTCACAATGATGATTAAGGTTCATGCAAAGAGCTGTCAAGAAGCAACAGCACAGACGTGGCTCTAGGTTTAATCCAGTGTTCAGAATCACCAAAGAGTCAAAGCTCTTTGGTGTGTTGTTAATGAGTTTCAGATGGAGCCTTTTACAACTTCTCCAGCCCAGAGGAAATGATTAAATTGGAGTGAAGGTCTTCAAAGTGCTTGTCATAGGGATGTTAAAAAGAGATTGACCATTTTATTCTTTCACAGACTCCGTATATAAAGTATTGACAAGGAAATTAAGTTTATCTCTTTCGAGTTGTTATGAATTAGGCATGGGTTGGAATGAAATCTGAATCTGAACAGTAAAGGCTGGCAAAATTGAAGTGCATTTGAGCATTGATAGGAAGAGGGAAGATTATGTAAATCGGTCCAAAAAAAGGAGTTCTTAGATGATTTTAACTTAATAGCAAGAAAACTACTTTGGTCATTGTAGTTGAAAGGGCAGATACAAATATGTTATTACAAGAGCCTGTTTTGTGTCTTTACTTTTTGTGCAAAAACGTATGTACAGATGTAAAAAGTGGTACCCAGCTTCCCTCTCAATTCAGAGTAGTCCCGGCACATATTAAACCGTGATGTCCATGTTACTAAATCTTAAACCAGATTCTAACTCTTTTGGGGGGAGTCTGAGACCTAGTAGTGTTGGCGAGACAAGGTTTAATATGAATAGTAATAAAGCTTGATCCAATAATTGGAGTCTGAGGGCTTTTGGAGCCGATGGCTCCAATGGAATGTGCTTAGGTTTCATGTAGGTAGCTTTTCAGATGTCAGCAGTGCCATAGAAGCAGATGGAGGAGAGTAACTGTTGCTGGGGGTGGTCTGTGGCTCTCTCAGCTTCCAGAGTAGAGCGGATAGATTTAGTCATCAATTTTTAATTGAGAATTGATATTTAATATGCCAGGATCTCTTAATAATCTGGAGCCATTTCAGCAAACTGACTTTATGTTGCCATGGCATTGCAGTTGGACCGCAGTGGCTAGCGTACCCTACAGGTTTAATAATGCATCCCACTTCAGCAGCTGTGGTTCTGTGTCAGTGTTTCGCTTGCTGTTGTGTTCTGAAAGTTGTTATTGGAAACTTTGGTTATGATGTTAGTGCTTGGAATATTGTGTTTTCTATGTCAAGTAGAACAGACTTGAAAAATGCAGCTCTACACGTGTGCCCCAACCCCCCCCAAAAAAAATCCCCCACAAACAAACAAAAAAAACCAAAAACCCCAAATCCCCCAAACCTCCAATCACTAATGGAAATTGTACCATTTGTTTCAGGTGTTCTTTTGCATGTTATGGGAGATGCACTTGGATCTGTTGTTGTGGTAGTTGCTGCTGCGATTTTCTATGTACTTCCTCTGGGGAATGCTCCATGTAATTGGCAGTGCTACATCGATCCAAGCCTGACAATAATTATGGTGATCATCATCTTGTCTTCTGCATTCCCACTTATCAAGGAGACTTCAATTATTTTGTTGCAGATGGTTCCCAAAGGTGTTAATATGCAACTACTCAGTAAGTCAAATTTGTTGTTGAAATGCTGAAATTTTAATGATATATTTCAATGCATATGTTATAGCTGGGCTGACATGTTCAGATTATTTACTCATAATAGCTCTAAATTCTCAAGGACTGTGAGAAAGAGTCACATGCCTGTGTCCTAGCAACATGATTCAAATCTCTCTGGATTAGTTAAAGCATGCATTTTGAGAATGTGGTACTCTAACAATACACCAAAAATACCAGTTCTTGAGCTGTTAATGCTTTGTGTGGGATGTTTGTGAAAGAAACAACATTGAATTACGTTATTTCCCAGCACTGCGGTGCCTTCTTCCCAAAGGCTTCCAAACCAACTTGGTTAGTTTTGTAGTTCTTTGGCATTGTTTACACTGGTTAATTGTGGGGCAGGCACTGGTTATTTCTGAAATTCCACCATACTCAAAACTAAAGAAATCAGAAGGCACGAAGGCTCTGCCAAGGAAGTGGTGCTCTAACGTTGCTTCTGTGAGCAGCTGGTAAATTGCCGTTAGGGACCTTGAGGGACAAGTGAACCCGAAAGGAAGGGTGGATTGCTTCTGTGGTCACCTGGAGGCTGAATTCAAGGCAGCTGGGAGTAGGTGTATTTTATTAAGTACAGCTCTTTGAAAAAAATAATTTGGAGACTGCTGCTTATGGACAGCAGTCTTTCCCATTAAGAAATGGGAAAGCTAGTGGTTAGCAAGTACACCAAAGCCTTTAATATCTTTCTCTTCTGTTTTCCAGCTGACAGACTAGCTCGTGTTCCAGGGGTTAGCAGCCTTCATGAAGTGCATGTTTGGGAGCTTGCAGGTGGGAAGAATATTGCTACTCTTCATGTGAAGTGCCAAACCCCTACTGATTACCAAGATGCTGCTTATAAAATACGGAAGGTTTTTCATGAAGCAGGAATCCATTCTGTGACCATCCAGCCTGAGTACATTGACCACAAGAACTCCCAGCTACTGTGCAGCTCACCCTGCATCTCAAAATCCTGTGACTCTCAGCTGTGCTGCAGTCAGCGAGAGAACCCCCTGGCTAAAACTAATGGCTATACTGGGAAAAATGATAGCTGCCTTTGTGCACAGCATAAAGACAATGGTTCAAGTAAAAATGATACTGAAATCCCTATCGAGTGCCCACTGGAAGAGGATAGCATTAAAAATGTTAAAAATTGTGGTGGCTCTGATAACAGATCACAGCTGAGCAGTACACGACTTTAGGCAATTCCCTCTACTTCGTGTAATGTTTTCCTAGAACAAACATATCCTGGCTGGAAGGGGGTCGTTGGTGGTTGTAGCTGAAGTTGGTGTGGCAAAAAGATTTCTGTGCTTTAGCTGTAAACCAAAATACACTTAAACCCCCCTTGTATCTGAAATAAGGATTAATGTTTCCACAAAGGGTGTTGCATTCATCTAAGATTTTTGTGGTACAGCCTAACCCAGTTCCTTACCAAACTACGCATGAATTGTTGTTAGAGTGGATGGTGTGTGTTGCTGTCTGCACTGATGCTTGCAGTTAATGGCCAGTAGCACTGGGAATGAAACTCTGGCCTTTTCTGCTGAAGTGAACTGTTTCCTGAAGGGCCCGTGGCCAGTTCATGATTGCACCAGGCTGAAGTACTGTGTAGTTTTAAAGGACTTCAGTAGAACTGCTTTACTGATCCCGAGACCCTGTTTTTATATAGACAGTTCATGTTTAACAGTAACACTTGTGCTTCTGGCCAGTGGCGTTTGTGAATGAAATTAGGAGTATCTTAAGTGGGAGAGGAAGGACTCAGGATTTTTGACTTGCATTTTCTTGATTAACTCCTGTATTTAGGGACAGAGCAGAAACTGATCTTGCATCTGTACTGGTAATACTGGAGCCTTAGCCTAATCGCACATACGTAGGATAAAGAATAATAGACTTCTCCTGAAAGCAGAGAAATGCGAAGACTGTCTGTACTAATTCTAGCAAATGGAAATGCAGGCAGTCATTCAGTTGACTTTTATATTGTTCTCTGTGATTGTACACTCAGTCTTTTTAATTTTTTTGTCCTCCTGACAACAGAAATTATAATAGCCACGGTCCTAATTCATCATTGTGTGGGATAATTGCAATATCTTCAACACTGAGTGTCTGTCATTATTCATGATGAATAAATAAGCTAATGTGTTTCTTATGAACAGTTAAAATTCTGAAGTTCTGTCATTAAGACACGATTTAATATTAGATTGATTAAGAAAGTCCCTTCAGATTTTTATATGCAGTGTTATTACTTAGAGAAGCTTTAAAAAAAATACAGGGATTTTTTCCTTGTTTAGTCTTGCTTGTTTCTTGCTGATTTATTTTAAAGGTCTAAGCCCTCCCCTCTGGCCTGCCTTTCCTCACCCTGCCCTTCCTCCCCTGCCCAAAAGTGTATTTCAAAGTGTGTTTAGTGGAGCAGTTCCTTTATCTTTTTGCTGCTTGCCTTTTTTTTAAGGCTTGTAAGCATGCTCTAAGGAAAAGAAGGTGATGTGCCCTGTCACTAGTACTGGATTTAGAGCAGGTCTGTTCTACAGATTTCTTGGCGAGAAAACTCACTACCTCCTAGTCCACACTGAGAGTAGTGCTTAGCCTCACTGGCTGTACAGACCAGATCCAGAAGCTTTCAAATAAGTTTTGCAGTCAAAACCAGCCTTTCAGTGGTCTGTGTGGCAGGCTATTTTATTCTTTTGTTTATGGGGACACCTCTATAAAATAGTGATGTCTTTACTTCAGTGACACCTTAACGGAAAGGGAAAATTGATTTCTAGCCTGGGCTGGGAAAATACCAGGACCTCCTTGTAAGGCTGACTAGAAAGCAGCCAATTCCTTATTAATAAGGACAATTACAGTAAGTCATTGAATATTAAAACACACAGTAGGCTGGTTTGCTGCTTGGAAAGTGGTATTTACTGAAGCAGTGACTGCAGCCTTAATAATACATGTCTAGATTTGTAGGTACACCTTTTGAACAGATTCTGGGGTGAACGAATATATTTTATGGTCTTCCATTATAGATTTGTATTATGTAAATTAAACTGTGTGCTAGTGTAATTAAAAGCTCCATCCTCCAGTCTGTTTGAATTCTGCTGGCAGCAGCAGAGGTGAAAGCAGCAGGATCTTGCTTGGCAGTTATTGCACGAATAAATGTAAATCAGGAAACATTTTAAAATTGCTCTTTCTTTTGGAAGTGTGTGGCATAAAGTAAGACAGCCCTTCCTTCTGTTCTTTTTATCCTTATTTTCACCTATGATGATGTTTAAATGTCAGGGTTTCGATGTAAATAACAAAAATATTTATAGTATTTTTGAGAACTGGAATAGAAAGCTACCGAAATAGCAACGAAGTCTATGGGAGAACTTGCTTCCCAAATATCCTCCAAAACAAGCACCCTTGTGTAATTTTGCCTTTGTGTCTTAAATCAGGGTATCTTTTTGTATATACATTTTATTAAATGGTTGAAAGGAGGAATGGCAGTATTGTTTTAGCTGGAATTAGAGAGAACTATTATGTATAATGCTGACGCATTTGACAAAATAGACTGTATTTTTCTTTGTCCTTCCAGTGTTTGTTAAAACTGTGATTATCTATTTTTAAAGTTTTTAAAAGGATTGTAACCTGAAAATACAATGAAGTAACATTCTTAAACATTTTTCTTGTGTGGTTGAATGTACTGTAATTTTTTTCTGTGAATAAATAGGAAAATACCAGAGATTACAGAAATCTTCAGACCTAGAAAACAAGCAGATTGAAAATTTGCTTGATTACTTAATCAAGTGAAACCAACAGAGCTATATTATTTATGAGATAAACCTTGTTTTTGATATGTAGGGCCTTCAAGGATATCCAGCTAAGGTTGCTGACTTAGTATCCTTATTTTCCTTTGAGTCCTGGAAGAAAATATTTTTCTGTTTTGAGTGTGTCACAACTAAGCTCTACAGGGTGACCCCTCTATACTTCTGTAGAAGACTTGATTCCAATCAATGTGTATTATCTATTGGATTATTTCCCTTTAGTTCTTGGCATATCTTTTCTAAGTCACTTTAAGTAAGCTTACCTCATTTTGAAATACAGTATATTTCAGTATTTGCCCTTGTCTATGGGCACTTGTTCTAAATTCAGTTTTGCTGCACTGTTGAAAAAATCTCTTTTCTGGCCTCTTTAGCTTAATTGCTTTTTTTCCCCCTCCTATTCAGGAATGTAAAAGTGCTGATGATTGCAGGTGGATTGTGCTACCCTGTCATCTTCATTTACCCTCTGCTGATTGCACTGTTACAGCATTCAGTTTCTCTTGATTGCTGCTATTTGCCCATCCCTGTCCATAGCAAAGGGAATCTGCCTAAAAGACTCTCAACCAGCTGTCCAGCTGAGGTGGTCCTCTGGTCCATAACAACGATGAAACATTTGCTAGCCTTTGGCAGATAGTTTTGGAGCAAGAGTGAAACGTGGAGTAAATTTAACATGGCATTGAATGCAAAAGCAATTTGTTGGTGTTTATCAGTTGTGGGCCTTTTCTCAAAGTGAATTAAATTTTTTTTGTCATCTTTTCATATGTAATACTTTAACAAAACATTTCAACTTGATAGGTGTTTTTCTTTCTTCTCTAACTAAATGCAGGTCTTGCTTTTGCCTTTCTATGTAAAGAAAAGTTACTGATGCAATTTCTAGGAACGTTGCCTTCCTTCTGCCAGATTTTCAATTGGCTTCCTTCTTGTGTACTTCATGATACTTATTTTGACTTGTAGTGCAACAGCATTTTTCTTGTTCATTGTCTCTTCAATGAAAGCAATATGGTTTTGCTAGCCTTTTGGTCATAGTGATGTAGCTATAATACAGTTTAGAAATACCTCTTTTATGCACTGTTTTCATTTTTGCACTCTGTTTAATTCAAATTCACTTGCTTTCTGGTTTTGCTATGTGATACACTTTACCATTGCAAACCACTTTTTGATATTGCTTGTCCTATTTTTTATTCTACCTCTGCCTGATTATAGTTTTTTGTGTCCTAAATGCTCCCTTTTATTCTGAACTTTGAAGGGAATATGCTGGCACCCAAATTTTCCCCAAAGTGAAACTCACTACACAAGGTACATACATGGCTACTCCAAGGACTGTTTTATGTCCTGTGATCTGTGTCAAAGTGTTGTCTGAGTAGTCATCCTGAGATATAAATATATATATTTTTATATATGTAAATTTTTTGTAAACACTCCACTTGAAAAAACTTTTTAAAGAAAGCTGGTCTCCAGGTGTGAGAAGGTTTAATGACATCACTAGGGTTCATTAGTCATTCATTAACACCTCAGGGGGAAACTTGGATCACTAATTTGAAAGCAGATAAAAGGGACATTTCTAAAAAGATAATCTGAACACTATAAAGATTTCTATAGGTTCTACTACTTTGCTATACAGTGGAAGCACTTCCTATGTTAAATACTTTTATTTGAACAGTGAAGCCTTGGTATGAGGTTGTCACTGTATAAAGTTGTTACATTTATGGAGTTGTGTTGCTTATGAGTTTCCTCCAGTTTTTCTGTTCCTTAGGTGATTTAAATAATGTGCCAAAATGTAATTTTCATGATTGCTGAATCAAAATGGAAAATGTTATTGTGGTTTTATTAACCATTAGCAAGAAATTACTTAAAGTTTTATGTACATTTACATTTTTGACAAAACAAATTTGAATGTCTTGTAAATAAAGGGTATTTTAAAATAAAACTGTTGTTCTGAGCTTGGTGTGTGTTAGCAATAGGGAGTTTGTGTCAGTTTGGATAATTTTAAGATATTTGTATCAGTAAAGTTTGCTCTTAACCTATGAGCTTGTTAATGTCAGGATTAAAACTGTACACTCCAAATATTTTCTTGTCCTGAAGTGTTTTTTTCAACATTTATTAATGCAAATATGACATCCCTTTGAAAAGAAATCCCAGGATCACTTGGTCAGAATTGCTCTGATGTTTTTTTGTGTACAAGCAATAACAGTTAATGTAATGCTCAGCTCTCCAGAGAAGTCACTAGAGTAGGCCTGTAAGTTTATGGCTGAACTTGTCTCTGCTGAAGTGTGGTCAAAGTTTAATGCCATTAAAGCGTGGTCTCTTGCCGTGGTGGGTTTATTTTCTTCTTTCAGTGGGGTAGGTAACATGCTTGTTGTCTGATGCAAGAAGCACATACTTGGTCCATAGAGATAGCAGACAGTAACCATGAAGTGTTAAAGACTACTTCTATATTAATAAATGAATTATACCTGGGGATATTGCAGGGCGCAGAGACCACCCAGCACAGAAAAGCTTAGATGTATGCTAGTAAAATACTGTCCACTTCAAAAGAGGGTGGCTCCATGCTGATGGCTAATTGAGATTAGGTCCTCAACTCTGGACTGTGCTCAGGAATGTCTTGGGGGAGACATAATTGACATAGGCCATGAAATGCTTGAGTGGTTTACTAATAACATGATCATGATTCATCTCAGGCACTGTTTAATTTCCTAATATTGATGAGACCCTTGGTCCCTGAGCCTCTGTGCTGTTTTGCAAGGTAGCAGTACCTGCAACTAGAAAAGGAGATGAAGCTGGTAGTATGTTCTTGGCGTTTGAGGTTGAGAGGTCTCCTCTCTTTCCACACCCATGCCATGTTCTAGCACCGTGCAGGATGTGCTGGGAGGGGAAAGGCTGCCTGGATCAGCAGTGCAACCAGCAGATAACGCTATCATTGTGGCTGCCTGCACGGCCCTGGAAATGAAAGGCACAAGGCAAGTGGCACGTTCAAAGTGGCTTTGTACTTTGCTTTACTTCCTTCCATTTATAGCACATTTATTATTTTTTTTTCAGCATTCACCCATGTTTAATAAAGCTCTGTGTCTGTTTAACCACATATCACCGAGCACCCTGTCGTGAGGAGGTGGAAACAGAACTACATCAAGAGCCTTCAAGGTACATGTGGGAAAATGAACCCATAGAGACATTATAAAAGTCATTGAAATGGCAGATTATGTGCACAGCCTCACATACAGAAAATTTCGTAAGTGAGGGGTTGCATAACTCAGGAGATAAAACCCAACTCTTTTCCAATATACATCTTGTAAAAATGCATTTGATATGGAAGAGATGATTCCCCGAGTTTTTAAACAGAAGTACAACAGGCGGTGTGAAAGCAGCACAACGAGTGCCGTGACATCTTGCAGAACAGCACTTGCTTTATTTAGCCACTTGTCTTTAAAATTGCCATATGAAGTAGGTATGGTAACCTTTCTGCATACCCCAGTTTCCTTCACTTGCCTAAATTGTTGACAGAAAGTGTTTTCTTAAAGCAAGTCTGGCTTAAGAGACCAGCAGCATGCAGGGTTTACCCTGTGATAAACCACCCACTGTCAGCACAGTACCTGTAGCTGTTGTGTTGGCTGTGGCATACTTCAAATATTCTGGGGACATTGTCATCAAGGGGATCACCTTTCTACTTGTGAACATCTCTGGCCCTGTGTAATTGTAAGAGTCTAAGTGTTTGGTCAGCCCTAAGTTGATTTGGTGTAGCTTGGTAAATCATTGCAGAGGGAGATAATCAGAGCCCCCAAAACGATTGTGAGCCTCTGCACAGTGCCAAGAGGAGCTGCTCCCAGCTCATGCTGAGGAGCAAGAGGATTCTGCTTCCATCTCCACTTAGAGTGGTGGAGCAGACCCATTCCTTTGCTGCAACAAAAAAAGATGTTCATCCTGCAGGACAAACAATTTTAGCTGCTTCTGGGGAAGGTTTTCCTGAGGCTTTCAGAGAGGGAAGATTGGGAACCTGTGCAGCTCCCTCAGTGGCCTCCCAAACCCTGTTCTCTGAAGAACAACTATGCATTCATCCAGTTTCTGAGGCCATTCAGAAATGCACAGTGGTGTATATATATTTTTTAATAATTTCTCTTAATTCCCTTTGTCTCCAGATCTGAGCTTTTTCATTTATTTGCAGTAACTAATTTGCCTCTGCTCTTTAGTATCTGAAACATGAAACATGAGCTTAACTGACCAGTGTCTTACATTCACAGTAAGTCCATCTACCTGTGAAAGTAATACAGGCTCTTCTTTCGTGCTAATATGCTGGTGCTGTATGTCTGCACTGCAAAGAAAGAAAAAAGCAAAGGCTGTGCAGTTTTCCTAAGGTTATAAAATTCTATAAATGAGAAGATGGATTATGCTTACTCCTGGTTATAAAGGAGGGTGCTGCTCCTCCAAGAAGCAAACTGATCATTTTGGTTTAGAGGTTGGGCTAATGTGAAGGCTATCCTCAAAGCCTACCTTTGGCAGACTGAGCATCACCGTCTTTGCAGTTTTTTCAGCTTTGCCAGCCCAAAGAGGAAGGGATTTGGTTCCTGATTCAGGAACACAGGAGCAAATTATCTGGTAGAGGTAAGGACAAGTATGTTGCCTAGAAGGAAGTTCTGGCTATTTTTACCAGCTGAAAATTTGGCCCTGCTCTTCTCCATGTGACAGGGAACTAGGCTGCTGGCAGAGCAAGAAGGGGATACAGAGCGACTCAGCAGTCACTTTAAGGCTGCAATGGGCATCTCCAAGGGCTGTGGAACAGTGAGGCAATGACTGCCTCCTCCTGTGGGAGACTGGCGCTTGTTCCTGTACTTATATATATTGTTTCTAGCAGAAGTAAAAGGTTTCTGCTAATTATATTACATTTGCAACTAACACTGATGTTACGTTTCCTTCTGAACGACAAACACCGTCTCTCTCTTAAGCACTCTGTGTCCTGGCCAAAGAGAAATCACGTGAGGCAGCAGCAACGGGAGACTGAGTGGAACAAAAAAGAGCCTGGCTCACAGAGCTCTTTCAAAGTAGCTGTTCACTTGGCCAAGAAGTTGGGCAGCTTGCCTGTGCCTTCTTTGAATCCAGCATCTCTTGTACAACACCATGCCCACCGCTGCGTGGGCAAGGATAACCTTCTTTGTATGGGAGACACACACAAAGCAAAAAACAGTTTGGGCAAAAGTTCTATATCACTTAGAAATTGGACTGATCCAATGTGTCTGGATTGCATAATTACCCTTTAAAAAAAGTTACGTGTCTGCCTCACAGAAACCAGGAGGGGCTAAGGACAGGGGTTTGTGTGTGTTTGGTATATTTTCTGTACCATTAATGAGCACTGCCACGTAGATCCCAGCTGTGCGAGGCAGCTTGATGCTTGATGCTGACGTTGTGTAAAGGGCAGAGGCATAACAAGTGGGCTTCCCTTTTCGTTTGGCCCGTGGTGATTTTCCCTGCTGTGATTGATCTGGGCAGAGAGGAGCACAGAAGTGTTTTTTAAAAGTTAGCTAGACATGCACAGGGAGAAAAGAAGAGGGCATGGATGGTCAAATACAGCCAGAGTCCTGGGGGAAGCTTTCCTGCTGCTTTAATTAAGTGGATAACTACTATTGCAGTGTATTTTTCGGCTGGCAACAACAGCCACAATTTGACCAGCTTTTATCACCCCTCCTCAAGCCTGCCAGGTCCTGCTCCACCCTGACTTTATCTGAGGGTGCCAAACTCTGGCCCCTCTGATCACTTTGGTTATTTTCCTTCCACTTGCTCTTCTCAGATGCTTTCTCTTTTGTCACCCAGTGCGTTCCTAATCTCCTTTCTTCCTTGCCCATCTGTCCAGGGCTGCCAATCTCTCCCTCACCAGCACGCTGCTGGCCCCCTTGCACTTGCTGTATTTCTGCTTGGAGTCCTCTTGAGTTAGTCCTGGAAAAAAATGAGGGGCCAGGCCTAGGGCATGAAAAAGCAGCCAGCTTGAAAGCTTACTAGCTCTTTGCAGAACTGCTGCTCGTTTTTATATCTAGACCTGGAGGTTAAAAATACACTGCTGGCCGATTTCCTCTTTTTATTGAAAACTATCAAGTGGTGTGTTAGGGGTTAGAAAGTTTGAAGGTGTGAGAACTCAGCTCGGTTACTGTGGCTAAATAAAAGTATTTTTTTAATGCTGCTAATGTGATGAACAACATGAAAAGGAAAGTCTGTGGTGAGAAGTGGGATCACTAGTGGGATAAATGTAAAGATAGCCTGCAATATTGCTACTTAAGCAAATATCTTTGAACCCTCAACACTTTTGTGGGAAACCACGTAAATGCAGGTGTACAGGAAGAATTTGGCTAGACCAATTCCCACAGGATACTTAGGATCATGGAGTGGCTTCTGAGGCAAAGCTCCCTCTAGCCCTTGATTGCTCTCTCTTTGGCAAAGACCACAAATATCCTCAAGAACATCCTTGAAGTTTTGCCCATCTGCAGCACCAACAAACCATTGCTTTTTTAAACCTGGTTTTCATGTTGTTTGAGATCTGGCTGGCTACACTGCAGCTGGGCAGGGCTGCTATGAGGCTGACCTGTGCTCAGCCTGCTCCTTTCTGCTTTTGTCATCTTGACTTGCTGCCTCCCAACAGCAGCACTTGGAAAAACCCATAGCAACCTTCTTATGAAAGATTTTTTTTGAGATCTTGGGGTGAATATAAAATCAAGGCGGATGGGCCTGCCTGTGTCTCTTGTTCTTAGTTTGCTCTTTAGGGTGGGGAAGGAAGGACGGTGTATTGGGTTCAGTTACAATAGAGATTTATATGTGCTCTTTACTCAGCAGTGTGTGCTTTAGCATAAACCTCCTGACCCCAAGGGAACTGCTGCTGTCACGATAACAAGCAGACATTACGAGTTAATGCTTATAATAACATTTCATATGGTAAAAGATTTCCAGGGTTTACAACTTTGAACCTGTTATCCTATACTAGATTAATACAACTGTATTTACTGAAGTCATTACAAGGGCACTTCTTGGGAGATAGGCAACTTTTCTTGTATGAATGATTAAACAGTTATGACTAATTTGACTGCTGTTACAATTCTTAAAGAAAGAATTCTAATAAATCTTGGACAAAGATTCCAGGCACTTAACCTTTTAATCTGATTAATTTAAAATGAAATTCTGCTGATTTGAAAGACTGCTGATTTTACCTTCACTGAGATCATGGGTATTGCAAGAGCTGTGGGCCTGAACCTTATGAACCTCCACGGTGACACGCATCGCTGTTGCTTATTTTGCCTGCTCGAACCAATGCCTTTGTCCTGTCAGATTTTTTTTTAATCCGCCCCCCAACTCCAGACTTTCAATGATAAGACTATGATAGTAAGACTGAATTTTGTTTGCCCAGCTGAGCATTGTAAAGAAACCCTCTGAAGTCTTGTTTGACTAAATACTAAAGAGTAAATGTTTAAAAATGTTAATCTGTATAGAAATGTTCTGAAGTTTATTACTCTTAATATTACTAATCCTTTCTTAGGAGAGCACCTGAGAAGAGGTGAAGGCCAGAGCCCTGTTTTGCCACATGTAGTAGAAAGTTAAAATGACTGGCACTTCTGAAGCAGAAGAGTTTAAAATGTAGACCAAATTCTCAAACTTCCTGCTAATTTGGGGATTTTTTATTGATAAGAGGTTTACTTTATTGGGGTTTGATGTGAGTAGCCAGCCTAGCTATGGGGAAAGGGTGTCAGGAGCATGTGTAACTTTTTCTTCTTGATTACATTTTCCTGACTTCAGATTTAGTGATATTGAGTCCAGTTATGAGTCAGTACATCAGAATTTATGTATATAGATATATTTTAATCAGTGAACTCATTGATTTCAGTTGTTCTGTAAATAGCTTATGCTTAGTAAAGAGACTAAGAAGGTAATGAGTCCATTCTTCAGCTCTGACAGGAATGATCAGGTTGTCTTCCAGTGCTGGTATCTATATAGGTCAAGCTTCATGCCTCACCTGTGCAATTAAAAAGAAGCAGTTTGGCCCCAGGCCCCAGACCTGTGCAACTCAGGGGGTAATACCCTTCTGTAGATTTTGGGCAGTCAACATAACATAATTAATGTTTTTCAATGAAGGTTTCATCAAGTCCTAGGTGAAAGGCAAATACAGGCAGTCAGGAAACAAACTTTACTTTTATGTAAACCACGCTGAATTTGAGTTGTCTAAGATTATAAGGTCTATACTGTCAGGAATTTTATTATCTGCTTGAGCCAGTTCCCTTTTGTCTTATCTGCTTACCACACCATGTAGCTAGAAATCTGTTTTGCATGCTGTACACAGAAAAATTTAAGCATTTGTTTTAAACAATGTGGTATTCTTAATGAGCTGGTAATGAGCTACTTAGCCTTCATTTTGGAAGCACACATCTCTTCTTTTACACATCCCAAGGGCCTCCTGGGTATGATTCAAGGTTTTGGATTGCACATTTAGGACTGGGAATCCCTGTGCTGTGTCTGCTGTAACTGAAAGTTTCTAATGGGCCTTGAGCTCTCTAGTCATGGATTTCAACAGAACAGTAAAGAACATCAACAGGTTATGCAGCTATATCAAAGCTGGAGAGCTTCTTCAAAGGTGAGGTTAAAGGAAAAGAATGTGGCAATTCTCTTCTTATACGTGAGAGTGACACTAGGAAGGTGTTTTGTGAAGACTGCAGGGCTTCTAAACAATAAAAATATTTGCTACTCCTCTTTTCAGCACAGGAAGGACTGGTACAGGGAGTCCTGCTGTGGCAACAAGGAGTCAGCAGGACTCTTCTGGTGTGGGTTGACTTGACTGAAACAAGGATAGGCTGCTGCCTGGAAAGCTGAACCTCTTCACACCAAGAGAGTTTTGAGGATACAGCAAGAAACAGTAGACCACTGAAATCTGACAGCTGCTGTTGGACTTGCTTTCCTGGTCAGAAGCTGTTTAGTGGTAAAGAGAAATATAAACTTTAAATGATCATTTCCTAGCAGTCTTGTGTGTATTTAAAAGGCACGATGCTGATGAGCCGCCCTATACTTGCTGTGCAGTTTTGGTCAGACTCCTGCATCTCAGAATGAGATAAGCAAACAATGTAAACTGAACCATACTTAATTTTTTGTATGATGGAAAAAATCAGACTGGGTTATGGTATCACTCTTACCTTAGTGATGTCTTTGTTTACACATTCCTCCTGGCCTTGCTATAATCAATTCCCTCTCATCCCCAGGTACTCAAGCTGCCCTTCTTAGTCATCTTTTCAAGCTCTAACTGTTGAATGCCTGTCTTTCTAACACTTTTCTTGTTCTTCAAATTTACATTTATCATGTGATTTCCTAGGGGTTTTGTGTGCTTTTGTAGGAACAAACTGAAAAGGCAGTGCCTTTAGGTCTGTAGGCACATGCGGGAGCACAGCAGAGAGGGAATCTCTGACTCGAGCAGAGAACCTCCAGGTGTGCCAGCACTTCAGTAGGATGAAGGGGTTTTTATAATGCTGAGTTTAACAGACAGACAATGAACATGACTGTTGGACATACACACACTCGGGCCAACAACGTTTCCAACCTTGTTGCTTTTTGGTCTTCTCTTTCTTTTCTTTCACATTTCCACCACTAAGAGTTGCTGTTCATTCTTCTGGGTGTTTTTGTGTCTTATATCCTCTGCAGTTTCCACGTCCCATTCCCACTCACCTCCTCTCACTTTCTCTCTTCTAAATGAGTCTAGTCATGATCTTCTAAGTGCTGGGTTCACAACCTTGACAGTTACAGACTTGGTCAATGTGAGCAGTATATAAATGTTTTTAGATTTACAAATAAGATCAAGGAACATGCTGGGGTTGTAGGTGGGAATCCCACAGTTCCAGCCTCCCATGCTGAGAAGCAGGACTTGTCATACCACAACTCCCAACAACCTTGTTTTTGGAGGGTAGTACTAAGTAAGTGTCTACCAAACAAGGAAGGAATCCATTTCACCACATGACCAGCTGCTGCCTGTTCAGGATCCAATTGGGTGCTCACTTTATGATATTTAAAGACATCTGTTTAGAATTTGGGTTTATTTGTGAGGAATGGAAGGTGACTGGTATCCTTCCTCCCCATCCCACACCTATACACAAAATCCCCTGGGGGGTGGGGTGAAATGTCAGTAAAATAGTGAAATCAAGTGGGGTGTCATACAAAATGGTGGGAACACTGAGGGCTGCATCAGCCTTCCTCACCTTTAGACTTGAAGATCAGCATAATCCCCAGAGTCTGGCTCTATGTTTTGCTCTCTTTGCCTTGACAATAGCCAGAGTTGCAAGCCTGATAACATTTTATTAAGACTTTGACTTGCACTGGCTTCATATTGATGTTGCAAATAGAATTAATCCTGGTTTATGCTGGAATAAGTCAGGGGAGAGTCTGTTCCATGGTATCTTGATGTCTCAGGAAGAAGTCTAATCTGAAGCGCAATAGATTTAAAATTCTACTGAATCTACTAGGCACTGGATCATGGTTGAAGATAAAGTTTATGGTGACTTATGTACCTTTGGTATCAACAGGGGACTGGTTCTTGAGTCAGTAATAATTAGTAATAACGATTCATAGAAGTGGCAGAGAGCAGTAGTGAGATGAATCATGCTGCCAGTGAAGCTCCATTTTGCTACTGATCCATGTCTTCCCAAGTTTTGCGTCTTCCCTCATTTGGAAGGAATAGCGATACTCTGAAAAGCAGCTGTGAGAATGACCTCAGGGCAGTCTACATCTTTTAACTGACAATGCTTTGTCAACAATGCATTGTTTAAAACCAGCACTTTTTCCCCTTGTTGTCAGTCCTATGGTTTTTACACGTTAACCTCACACAGAGTGAGACTTGTAATGCCATGCTGTTGACTACCGGGGCTGTTCCTCCAGCGGGGCACAGGAGGACCTGCAGTGTGGAACAGTTTGTGAGGTACCTGGGATAATGCTCCCTCTGTTAGGAAGGGCATGGTCTCATAAGATTTCCTCCTTGCTCTTCATTTTCATCTTTTTAATAAAGGTGCTGAAGGCCTAATTGTCACCTCTGTCACGTTGCCACCTGCAGCATTTTAGCTGCAGGTAAGCTCCCTCTGCAAAGGCAACATCAGGTCTTTGCTAACATTAGTTGGATTTGAAGTCTGCTGAAGATCCAAGTTCACTGAAGGCCTTACAGTGAGCCATACATCATTGTCCCAGAGATCAGGAGCCAGCTATATGGGGGTTTTTTTGGATGTGGAAGGGATATCTTGCTGGATTCCCCACTTACTTTTTAGTTCAAGCCGGCGTTTGAGGGAGAAGAAACGTTTGTTCAAAGCACAGGCAGGTTAATGTGTGCTAAGACTGCTCCTACCCCTCACTCAAAATAGAAGCACTTCTGTGTACTCAGTACAAACAATCCCAAAGTGATAAATCCAAATGTTTCAAGATGATGTTGGATAAAAACAGATGAAACAGCAAGGGGAAGAGAAATGCCATGCTTGTTGGCTCTAAGCTGACTGGTTCATTATCTCACGGTATTCTTCATACAAGGAAATTATAAAGAATAAAGTAGTGACCTTACACCCAGCCTTCAGCTGCAGTATGTAGCAAGGCTTGAGGAATTATGTAAAGGACGATCTTTGCACGGTGCTTTAACTTCCCTTTCTCCCAAAATAGGATTGAAAAGCCTGTTTAGTGAAATATCTCCCACAGAAAGAATATTCTTTAAGGAGTACATTTGCAGTATTATGAACAATACCAAAAACTCATCTAGCAAGCAGAAGCCTCAAGATTACTTAGAACAAGTTTATTAAGCCACTGTGATTATTACTAGGCAATACTGGTAATAGTCAGTGTTAAAATATTTCTTATTATAAGCAAAGCAATGCTGCAGTTATCTCATGAACTCAACAAATTTCAGGTCTTAAAATCTTAAGAAATTGATTAGCCATGGTAATCTTTGTTAAATTATGTCTTTGTCTCAAAGAGATAGCCTGAGGGAACATATTTTCTTTTTGCATTAGGAGATGGTTTTTTTTTCCACATCTATCCATTTACCACTGAACTCTGATGACATGTGGAGTTTAAAGGATTTTAAAGATATGTTTTTGCATGATATCATTAAAGTTTGAGAGACATAAATAGTCCTAGGAAAACTATTTTAAATTCAGTTGCAACAGACTGATCATTCTTATTGACAAATGTAGATTTTTTTCTTTACAGTTATTATTTTCCTTATTCTAATTTCTGAGAAGATGGAAAGTTTTTATTCAGTCTCTTGCCTTAGAATGCTAGAATTCTTCCTGAGATGATTTATTTAGCAAAGGAGTCTGGTGCAACATAGTTTCTGAAGATTGAGGTGAGACCAATTTGCAGGGAAGACTGGATTTTAAGAAGGGTCTTCCAGAGAAAGTTCGACCTTTTCCACAGGAAAGGTGACAAAATATTCTAAGTATAGGAGTAAGAATAAGAAAGCACAATAGTATTAAAAAACTATTTCAAAGCCTGGGAACACTCTAAGGAAAGAGGTATAAGAAATATTAGGTAAAGGCTATCCCCTTTCATTTCATCCGAAAACTTTCCTCCAAAAACTTTTTGAAAATTGAATTTTTTGAACATTCATCTTTTTTTGGACTGCCTACCTCTGAGCTGGGGGAAAACTTAGTTGTTTCAAAAGGCCCAACACAATTATGAGCTAAAAAAGATAAACCAAAACAATTCATCACACCAAACTCAGTTCCTTTAATTAAAGGTACTTACAAAATATTTTCTTACAGTCTGTTGAAATTAATTTTTAACAATTTCTTCTCCAATGGGCTTGACAGTCCTTGTTTATTCTCTGTTCTGTAAACCAGAAATAAATAGATTGATTGTTATCATTTTGGCAGTTGGCACAAAGGTAGCAATACCTGTGACGCAAGTATCCACGTGCATTTTTAAAGTATTTTAAATAAAAACGTGAGATATAGCAATTTAAGAGAAGAACATCTCGGGTGATTAACACAGTTTGAACCCAGTAACTCTCGTAAATGTGATAGACAGGAATTTTCCATCGCATTTTCTCTTCTGCAATGGATATATCTGGTTTTATACAGAGATAGTTGAAGTATTGCTGGCCATAAGATATGGCCTCATTTCCCTGCAAGGAGGAGGATGTCCTGCACACAAGTTACGCACATCTTCTGGTTGCAGGATGAACCAGAACTGTTGAGTCTTCCACAGAGGCTGGGAGGTCAATCATTTTTTTCTGGCATTGAGGACATTTCCATACATTAATTTTCTCTAGCTTAATATCAGGGCCATTTTCAAGTGGAAGTGATTTCCCCTGCAGAAAGCATTCTTTACCTGACCAGATAAATGCTGAGAAGGGATGGAGAATTACTTTACGGTAGCCAGGAGATATGGTGTAGGGATCTGCAGCTAGAAGTCCATATTGCACAATCTTTTGCAAAAAAGAAAAAGGTTATTTTTTGCTGAAAACCATCAGTAAGAGAGAGGAAGAATGAGATGCTTTCTACCGAATAGCAAGACACCATGACAAGCCCTCTGCCAACACAGCAGTTTTCAGAATGAGATGACGCAGATCTTGGAGTCCATTTGTGCAAATTATCAGAGCAGTCTGGTGACAATGAGTTCTCTCCTCTACTATCAGTCTTTCCCAGTAGCCGTTGGGTTCACCTTACGGTTCAGTTCACACACAAGGTGGTTAACAGCCCTTTGAAAATTTACTCTTTGTATGTAAAGATGAATTGTATACCCTGAACTCCCTTAATCTCTGGATGATATGAATGCTTGTATGGCCTTGACACACGAGTTGTTTTGGCAAACAATGCCCATTCAGTACTCACCTTGAGCGAAGGCGCCAGCCCCTGGGCTCTTTTTGCCTTCCTGGGACAGAGGTCACTTCTGAGGCACCAGCAGCATCCACTCAGTTCCTCCTTCCCATTTGTGTCATTCCCCAGTTCCCTGAAAGAGATCGACCTCTCACTGTATGGACAAACAAGAAGTCATTTCCTCAGGGGTCAGTCTCAGTCCCCACAACTAATCTATTCATCTTATTTTACAGCTATTTTCCACCAAAGCTCAGAAAGCAGAGTTCCTGGAAAATCAGTAACAATAGCAAAGTCGCTAGTGTCTGGCATTTCACACCTCTCAGAGAAAGCTCATCCTTTGGAATGAGTTTTTATCTGCCTTCAGATTTTTTTTTTTATTTTTGAAAACTTTTCTTTGTTTGTTTTGGTGATGATTCATGCTTCTTTGCTAAAAGTTTGGAGCTTTTATGCTTGGGTATATTGTGAGTGCAGTTCTTAGGGGATAAAGGCCATTACCTTATGTTAGAAAGAACAGATGGAGGAGAGGAGGAAGGCAGGGTTTCTACTCCATGGATAAATGAGGGAACTGGTGTCCTGTGAGCTCCTGCTTTGCTAAAGACCGCAGCTGCCTGAACTGTGCTGCTGGCAGCAGGGGCTCTCAGATCCCTCCTCTACCTGGGACATCTCAGGGGGAACTCCAGGCAGGGATGGAGGATGCATGGGATGCACAACACTTCTACAGAAGGATCACTGCCTCTTGGCACTAGCAAGGGTACATAGTCACAGGAGAGGGAGAAGGAATCCCTTAGTCTCCAGGACACGCTTTCTTTGGCACCAGAAGCGCCAGAAACCTCTGTTCTCACAAATGGAATCTGAATCCACTAATGATTTCATCATATGGCTTAGTAAATCTGTGCAATGACATGGAACTTACCATGATTTTATAACTGCTGGTGGCACTACTGTTTGTGCAAACTCATAAGCCAGCCCAGCTCTATCTGCAGAGCTGCACAGTGTGTGCTCCGAGAGAGCAGTGCTGCTTGCTGCAACATCCATACCTGGTCCTACTCTGGGTTTGCTTGTGTGTCTCCTGTCAGTGTGGGCAGCAGCCAGTTTGAAAGCTTGTCAGATTCAGGTATGATTTGTTGTGAATTAGTGTGGCTGTGAGTTAGGCAAGGTACTTAAAAGCTGAAGGTTTAATGTTTGAAAAGCAGAAGGTCTATGCTTTTGTGCGATGATGCTAATTTTTGTGGTTTACACTTCTTGAAGGAGATTGGAAATTACACAAGATGAAGAGTTACTGCCAGTTTGGTGAATTTTCACTCCTGCCTCAATCTTAGCAAAAGCTAATTTTGTTAGAAAATGTTTCCATTTATCATTTAGCTGTGTTTTATTACTGGCTTGTACCAATCTTTTATTTTTGAGTTAATTTCAATTGCAGATGTAAAATAGCTTGAAGAAATGAGTTGAATAATTCATTCTTATAAATCACGCAATAAATATGCAGAGGGAAACTGAGCTGTTGCTGCACTATTAACACTCCACAACAGCACAAAGGCGTATGTGTGTTCCTAACGGCATAGTTTGACCGACAGGGATTTATTTGGGTGCTTATAAAAAGATTTGCTCCTGTGCTGTAGCCCGGTGGAAACGAGCCCTCTAGTGGACACTTGTAAAATTAACACTTGGTGCTTGGCAATGCGGGAAGCCTCGTGAAAGAATGAATGAAAAAATTGCCCAATATTGGGGGGGAAAAAAACCCCGAAAGAAACAAAAAAAACCCCTCAGGGCCACTTTTTATTAAACTTTACAATTGAAAAAAAAATTTAAGATGAGTTTTTAAGAGATGTGATAAACGTCACCAAAACGCTCATTCAGTTATTTCTGTAACAATCTTTAAAGCACTTTTATTTAGATTTTTTAAATTGAAATTGTTTTATGTATTATTATGCGTCTCATTTTATTTAGAGAGAAAAAGATTTGAGTATTTATGAAATACCTTCTGAATGTTCATGAAAAAGACCCCTGTTATGATTTCTTTCTCAAGGAGAAGGCGTAAATATTTTACTGAAAAGACTTTTTAATTATTCATTTTTTTTCAGAGATGTGTTGCTGAGTCTTCTGTTTGTGCATGGAAATGTGTGAAATGCCTGGAGAGTTTCTGATGTAGGTCTGAGGTGACAGTTGTCTTTAGTTGTCCTGAAAAAATAATTTGTAATTAAAGTTTTCTTGTAACTGCTATGGTGATAGATCTTTGCAGGACAGCCCGTGGCAGCCTCTGTAGTGACCTGGTGGTGTATCAACGCACACTTTCCTGAAGGATCAACGGTCTAGTTCTGTGCATCAAGAAGTGCTCCCTTGTGCAAGTGTAAACCTGACAACTTTTGAGGAAATTTACAGGTGAGCCTATGCCTACACCAGAGCACAGCTCTTGTCACCAGCTCCTTGCTCAGCTCACTGGTGGAAGGGGTGGCCCTAAACATGCACTATGCTATTGAAATTTAGTTCACTACTGGTTTGTGCTACAGCTCCATTCATGCTCTCCCGTGTCCAGCTCCAGTGCTTCTCTTCCCAGGTGCTCTGTCCCACAGCTGGTCTTCATCTCACACTCACTAGGGTGCTCACAGGAAACAGTGGAGCTTGAGAAATCACCCTGTTCCTGACCTGGTGTCAACTCCTGCTTCAGCCTAGCTGGGTGCTCTGCCTAGGCTGCGCTTCTTGGAGCTGTTGGCTGCAAGTCAAGCAGCCACTTCTCTATTCTTTTCAAGGTAAGAGATTCAAATGTTTTTATTTTCAAATGTGTTTGTCTTCAGACTTTTCCAGAGACGAGAGAAGAAAAGGCAGGACCCTAAAAGGAGACATTCGTGGACTGGTCAGGCAGATGGTGATGGCTTCATTCTCATCTGTGTGGCTATGCAGAAGTTCTGTGCTGATAAGCTGTGTGAGTGCTTGTTTGTGCTGCTGCTCCATGTAGCTTCACTAGAAGAGAATCATCCTTAGGTCTATATTGCAGCTTCAACATATAACCAACTAATATTTTTATTCTTCAGATATGTCCTTGTGCTCTGTCTTTGGAGAGTCTTCTCTTTACAGTGTGATAGGAAAGAGATTAAATTTGGTTGATTTGGAGGCTAACACAACAATGTTCCCAGAACATAAGCTATAGGTAAAGATAAATGTGTGTTGGGGACAGGAAGAGGTAAGAAAACAGAGATGAGGAGGAAAAGGCAGTGCCTTGAGACCAGCCTGAGGCTGTGTGATGGCTTGGTGTCACTACAAAGCCTCGTGTTCCCCAGCATTACAAAGCAGTTTAAAAAAAAAATATTAGTAATATGATCTTAACTTAAAGTGAAACTGGTTCTACCCTTGTCAGACAATGGAAGACTCAACTCTTAGGCATTGCATGTTAAATGTTTCAGAATAGAAGTGTTCGAAGCTTTGAGAAAAATTGTAACTTCCCTTCGTATCACACACTAAGGTTTTATCTTGTGGCATTTTAGTTTGGATTTAAGTCATACTGAACTAAAGAAGTTTGTCATGTTCATGGTTTGCTTGACAAAAGTATGAAACCACTACAATGTATGGAATTACCTCATTCTGGGTATTCCTCACAGAATAAATGATTGGGTCACTTATTCACACCAGTCTTGCATTAAATGAAAGCGTGGAAAACTACTCGTTTTGCAAAGAACTACTAAAATATCCCATTCAACTTTGACTTTATTACCAGTAAGACTCCTGAGAGCAGTTCTGGTGAGTGGTGTTGATGGAGTTGCCCACCTGCTTGTCTTCATAGGGAAGGATACTTTATAAAAAAATAGGATTTCTTCTTTCTCAGTCTGTGGCTGTTTCCAAGTATTCAATGGAAACAAAAGGCTTTTCATGTGTATGTTAATTGTACTTCATAGGAACTACTTCTCCAGAAACGGCACTGAATTCAGCTGCTTCCAGTTGGATCATCTTCTTGGTTTGTAGATCTGTGTGTGTAGACCTTATTGTTTTGTCTGTATTTTTATGTGATGGTTCTATTAATAAATGTGCAAATTTAGTAGTAAATTTTCATCTTCATGAGAAGGAGCTGGATAGGACTCTTACAGAATTGAACCCATCTGTTGAAACTATCTCCAAATAGCTCTGTTATTTCTCTTAAAATGAGCGTTGTTTGCAGAAATTAGTTCTGTATTTGAGATTCATTGAGGGAAATCAAAGCCTAATGCCTTTGACAGGTAAAGGGAACATCAGTGAAGTTTACAGTGCATTACCAGCTTATCTTGAGACTTGCAAAATTTGACTTTTATGCAATCTATTTTTGTAAATTTCTGTAGTAGCATTAAGTGCCATAGTCTACTGTGCAACCTTAACTAATCAATATTAATATGTTAATGACATGTTTGCACTAAGGAACAGGGTATATGGGCTGATGGTGCCTGATCTCTATTCTTTCAACATTTTAGTTGTATGTAGTGTACAGGAAGTGAAAGCAATTTATGCAATTATGTAGATCTTCTAAGTGATCTGACCTGACAGACCATGGGTGTTGGGGGAGTTTTGTTATATGCCTCAAATATAGGCAGGTGGTTGACTGCAGCAACAGAAAAAATCCATAGACCACCCCAAAACATATCACCCACAGGGTTTCCCTGTTGTTAGGAGTTTTTGAGAGTTATTTGGCTTTTTTTTTTTTAATTATAGGTTACACCCTTGCAGTGAACCAGGAATGCCGTGCAACCTTGTAATTGGCAATCAGAAACCACTGTGCCCTGCCTTCTAACATCACATCAACAGTGTAACCCTCAAATGCTCTCAAGGTTATCATAAAGTGACCCTGATGTGGCGGTTTTGAAGCACTGCTAAAGTTTTGGCTCTAAGTACAAAGATCAGAACTCTTCCATGTTATTTTCTTTTAGAAGTCTTGGCAAATATTCTCCTTGAGAAAGAGTGTTAACTTGCAAGCTTGAGGATGAGAAATTGTAATGCATTTCTGAACAGAGGTGACAATCCAGTCTTTAAAGGGTTCACAACACTTGAATAACTGGGCTATTTGAAGAAGCAGGTTTGAAAATATCAGGCTGAAGATGGGGCAGTTTGGAAGAGCAGCTGTGTAGGTAGCTGAAAGAACTCTAGGGAACAGACTCAATTTGGGCTGGTTTTTAGCTGAGTAAGGCATGACTAATAGGATTTTTAACAAAGCATTTTTAGAGTCTGTTGAAAACATCTATTTCCCTTGAAAGAAATCACACACTTTCAAGTTTTTTACTAATTCTAAACTAAAACCACTCTTGCATTTTAGTCTTGTGCATTGGGAAACTGTATGCAATTCACTTTGGAAACCTCACTAGGATTTAAACAGCAGTGAATCAAACTACTTAGGTTATTAAGCATTCAGCTGTTCTGCCATCTCATTGTAAAACTGGGTGCCTGCTTTTCGTGTCAGCTGGATTGAGAGTGTTGGAAAGCAGAATACAAAATTAATTGGCAAATTAGCATAGATTGAATTGCACTTGTGGAAGCTGTAGGTAATTTGAATAGGAAGGCTGGAAGTGTTTACTTGGGGGATGCAACAGTGTTAGGAATGGGGATAGGTTGTAAATATATGGGGGCATGAGGTAGTTCTTGAGCTGGAGAACAGCTGGAATTCATGCCATGGTGTTTCATGGCATTATTAAAACAGTGTAACAGCCCTCCTTTTCTGGTAGCTTTGTGTTTTGAGGCTAGTTGTAACGTAGAGGGTGACTTTAACTGCTTTTGGGTGTGTTTTAGCAGGCTATTGATTAAGGGTGTGATTGTATTAAGTTACTTAAACATTACTGAGCTTTTGTGTTGTTACCAGATGCCGCTCAGAAGGTGGTAGCAGAGCTGAAGAATGAGCAAATGTTGTAATTTCTTCTTAGTTCCTGGGATTATTTTTAGCTTTTGTATAAGACTGTAGATATTCTCCTTTCAAGTCTGCAAGTCTATCTGCAACCCCAACGTAGTGACTCTGTGCTTGTTGCCCATGGAGACTGTTACTCTGCACTTATGCTTTGACAGGAGAGATTAGTGGAGAGCTTTTGCAGGTCATTTAAAGAACATTTCAGCTGCAGACACATACCTCTCTAAGGTGATAGACATTTTGATTATGGTGCTAAAGTGATCAGGTGTTTTTGGGACAGTCTAAACATAAATATCTCTTTGGTTGGATGTAACTGTTATCAGTAAACTTGTACTAGAGAGTGAAGTTGTATTTTTTGTTGTAGAATCTGTATCTTCTTTTCATATAATGTTTGCTTGTGGTGACTGCAAGCATGTTTCTTGGAAACAGTTTTATGCCTATTTTCTCTTTCAACTTCTGGAAATTTTGTGCTGCATCAGTTGGATAAAATGGTATGTTCTTCACTTATTTTTGGGTGATAACATCAACATCTTAGCTGACTTCCTGATATCTCCACATTTAGATGTGGAGGTTTGAAGGGCAGCTGTGAATGCAACTGCTTCAAAGATTCAGCATGGAAATTAAAATAACTTTTTTTTTTGTTCAAACAGAGTATAATGAACTATCTGCTATTTATTTAGTTTGGTGTTGCCAAGTTAACTTCATCTCTCAACTGGAAGCATTAGAGAAGATGAAAACTGTTTTGAAGTTACACTTCTGAATATATACATATGGCTCTGATTTTTCAGTGATTTTCACCTATAGGTCCAGTTATGAGGTGTAGGTGTGGTAAAGCATTTTAAGATTTCATATGGCTTTTTGTTTTGAGAACTACTAGGTTTGGTGTGTAGTGACAGGACTTAAGTAGTGTAGATGACTACATTGCTGGGGTGATACCTCAGTCTTTGCTGGTGTTAAGGTGCATCATAACGCTCCCCAGCGTGGGTTTGTGAGACAACTTTGAGAATAGTGTTGGGTCTTCCAGACTTCTAAGTAGTTTAGCTGGGAATCCTCACTTATTTCTGGTTTCACCATTCAAATAAGTAAACAGGATTTCTTCTAAGACGATGCTGAACTGACCTTGGCTTCTGGCAGTGCTTTAAGTTTGGGGACCCATCTCAAGAAGATCTCCTCTGGACTTCTCTGAGAAAATAGAGTGAGAGCAGAGAAAAAAGCTTTACTTCTCATAGACAAAATATTTTTTTTAAAAAATAAATGAGACATAATGGATATTTGCATACTTCAGAGAAACATCATACGGTTGAATTTTTTTTCTAAATTGGAATCGGGTTGTCTTCAATGTAAAACATCTTCCAATAAGTTCCAACTGGTTGAAAGCATAGAAGGCCTAGGAAGAGCTAGATTACATGATGTGTGTTAATGGATAACAGCAGAAATCAATCCATGAAACCATGCCCTTCGAGAGCTAAAATATGTATATGTATATAAAGGAAATGATTTGATATGCACGTGGATCTTATTGATTTGCCAGATATGTCACTAGTCTTTTGTTATGTGGCCAGGTAACACAGATGTCCAGGTCACTGCTAGTGCTTGTATCAATAACCTGATGTTATTCTGCATGCTTTGTGACACGAGGTGCATATGTTCCAAGAGACATATGATGATATTTTAATGGGACAAAAAGTTAATTGCCAATTGAAGTGAGAACATAGTTTGCCTAGAAAAATGACTGCATGGAGCGTAGTTCAGGAAATAGGGGTGTTTTGTATGTTTTCATAGAACAAATGGGTGCAGTTGTGACTGGCATCAAGTTAAACATGCAGCCTTCTTGGCGTTTGCACGAGAAGCCTGTGACTCCCTGTTTTCTATTGCTTCAGTTCTGCAGCTTCATCCAGATCCCAGCTGAGCAATGTTATTCTCTGCTGTTTAATATTGCCCATGTAACACAGAAAAAGCCTGTCTTATTAAAAACAGACTTTGGGTGTGCTTTAGTCAGGTGGTGTATGGCATCTTTATTCATATCACGCCAGCTTAAGCTAAGAGATGCAGCGCATGATCAAGCCTGCTTTGTACTAAGGAATAATTGTCACAATTCCTCTTTTCCCCATTATAGGTAAAGAAATGAACAGTTTTGATTTGAGCAATAAGGAATAAATTTTGAATGTTAACCATGGCATTCTAGAGTGCAAGGAAAGAGTAGTGTAACAAAAAGTATGTGATGATTATGGAAAGTTTCTCTGAAAACTGGTAAAACTGCTTGTAGGAGATTCTTCTGTTGGGGTTTGGAGAAATTGCGAGTATAGTAAGCGTGTGTTTTTATATGTAAGATATTTCTTCACAGTCTTGAGTAGAGGAAGTAGAAGAAAGTCAAAGTCAAACAGAAATGAACAGAGTTGTTACAGAAATAAATTTTCTATACTGGTTTGTTCTGAGCAAATGAAAGGTATCTTCAAGATTTTGTTGAACTTGGAACAACTTGTATCTTTGTCGCGTTTTCCTCTTTATGTAGCCAGTATTTATGACAAGACTTTGATATTATTTTTATAAAATGTGGTATATTTCAAGTATCCTTCAGTAAAAATGGAATAAAAAGAAAATATTTTTAAAGTGTAGCTATGCACATAAACTGTAGATGTTGAATATTATATTCAGGTTGCTGGTTTTGTCTGTGTATGAATACATTTATACATGCATATATAAAAGGTTACTGGATAGCCTGGATTTTCCAATATTGAACTGTACATTTTCAAGCATATTTTAAGGCTCAGCACGTCTCTCACATTCTGTCCCAAAGCCATAGAGACGTCTTTGTCCAAGGTTGTGTATACATTTCTGGAGGGTGTGGGGTTTTTTACAATTTCCTTGGCAACCTAACAATATTTACACCACCACAATTTTCTTATGCAATAAACATTTGCTATTCAACTAGCTAGGGCATCCCTGCTCTTCTCTTCTTTTGAGCTGTGTGACTGGGCTATTCTGGATAACATTTGTTTGAATTGTCATTTGCTGGGCATCTGCATGGACAAAGGACCTGTTTGATGTTTGTAAACTTTTTATTTGTCTCGGGGAAGGGCAAGTGAGAATTCTTTGTGGTCCCATAAAAAATTTTATCAGGGCTACTTACAGGAAACGGGGAAGATTTCCCTGGCAAAATACTATTTCTGTTGCTTTTCTTGCTGGTATTTCATGTTTCCTACAGAAAGTCTTCCAAAGTCCTTCAAAGGGCTGAGAAGTTATTAATTTAGGCAGCTTTTTTTGCATTTCAGTGTAAACTTTTGAAATTCGAAAGGTGGTATTGGCATTTGTATCCTTTGATTATGTTCTTGGGTATGTTCAAATAGATGGCAGAGGGTGTTCTTGTCCAGCTCACACAAGAAGTGATGTGTGGATTCAGAAGAAGCTTTGAGGACTGTGTACACCGAGCCTGTAAAGGTTTTTCTAGGGATCCAGACTGGATAACCAGCAGGAGTCACCTTCCTCCTCTGTAGGGTGGTACTTTCATTTTTAGTCCCACAGTGGAAACATTAGGCAACCCAGGAAAGGTAAATAAATAAGAATAATATTCCTCTTTTTTACTGTTACAAAAAAAGAGTGGTTTAGAAGTTGGAAAATTACTAGTCAGTGGAGAATTTACTATTGAGTTTCTTCCTCTTCTGACCTTGGAATGTTGTTTATTTTAATTTAAATTGTTAATGCAAGCCTGCATTGTAAAGTAGCTCACAGCTACAAAGCTTCATGCTTCTGCTGTGGGCGTTAGTTTGTCCCTATGTCAATACGTATTATTGACCACACAGAATCAACATGGCCTTGAATTTTTTTACCCCTTTTCTTCACAATCACCTTGTACTCTGAAGGAAACAGCAATAAATTATACTTTCCAAAGGGAAAACATTGCGTTATCTGAGACAAACAAAAGGTGAGGTCTTCCTCAGCTGGCAGAGAAAAGATAATGGGATAATGGCAGGATGCCACAAACGTAAATACCAAGTAACACCCATAAATAGAAGGGTGGATTGTAGTGTTTGTCACCACCAAATGGACAAAGCTGAGTGGCCACGGGAGGGCACCAGAACCTCAGTAATGGAGATGTGCTGCTGCCTCCATCCTCACCGGCTGTGCAAGCTTCCACACATCTAAACCCCAAATCTGGCAATAACATTAGATAGTCAGAGGGGTAAACACGTCCCACAGTCACAGCACTAGATGAACGCAAATTCAACTCGCTTTGGCGCTTACTTCCATGGGTCATTCTTTAATTATCTATACTATGTCCATCCACATTAGACTCTAAGATCCTTAGGGCAGGGACTTGTCTAAACGATGTATTACTATGCACACCTATGACACTGCAAATAATTAACTGCTGTGATTATTGTGCCTGTAAAGCACCCTCACTTGACATTGCTACTGGGCACCCACTATCATTCGAATGAGAGTGTGTCAGCCAGACTAAGACTAACACTGGAAGAGGCCAAGCCCTCATTTACGAGCGTGTTCTATTGCTTTTAAACACTTGAAAAAAATCCAAATTTTTCCCTTTAAACTTTTTCTTAAGTGCTTCATGGGGAAGAAAGACAGCCTGGTTACCAGCGCTTCACAATGGTGAGCAGAACCAGGTTCTAGCACGTGCTTTGCTAACTATTAAAAATACTTCTATTCAATATAAAGAAAATGCATTAACAAAGGCTGTTGTGGAACCTTGGCAAGTTTTCAGTCTATTTCACCATCTTCAAAGGTGCTCGTCAGTAGAAAATGTGGTCATGGCCTCCCACATGTGCTTACCTTCCTCAATGTCATGGTGCTCAGTGTGTTGAATTATTATGAAATATTACTTCACTGAAAGGATTGTCAAGCATTGGAACAGGCTGCCCAGGGAAGTGGTTGAGTCGCCATCTCTGAAGGTACTTAAAAGATGTGTAGATGTGGTGCTTAGGGACATGTTGATAGCCTTCTTGATTTTTGGGACTGTGGTGGTGTTTTTTTGTTTGATTTTGTTCTGTATTAGCAAATAAAATGCAGCATTACAATCATGAAATGTGTTGTATCTTACAGAGAACATGTAGAGAGCATCACAACTCTTCTGAAAGATAGCTGGACATAGGATGCTCATTTAGATGGGTTGGATGAACTGCAATATGATCAGTCTGCGTGGACTTTAGGAGAGGAAAATGAACATGGAACGGAAATCTTGAAAAATAATAACGGGACACATATGATACAGACTTTTATCCACTATCAAAATGAATTCATATGTTGGCTGTAGTATTATGTGTTGAGGTCTCGGAGGTCTGCATGAGACACTTAATATACAAAGCAGGAGCACTTTCCCATAAGTGTAAATTCCAAGGTGGGCACAAGCTAGAAGAGGGGGAAATCCCACCTCAACCTAAGGGAAACCGTTTCACTTATGAGGGTGGTGAGGGACCGGCGTCAGGGAACACTGCAAGCACTCTGCTCCCTTGGGGATGGGAGCCAGAGGGAGTCCCACAGGTGGCACAATGTGAGCGAGGGGAGCAGGGCAGCCCAGAACCCAGAAACGAGGCGGCAGCTTTGAGGGTAAGCCAGGAAGTCAGGCTGAGCTGGACTGGGGTTCAGGCCCAGTGGTGGCAGCAGGGTCCGACGCAGCCCGGTCGTGGCCAGACAAGGCCACGGGGAGGTCAAGGGCAGACTGGGAAGGCAGCCTGTGGGATGGGGTCTGGAGCAGCAAGGTGTGTGGCCAGGCAGAGGCTCAGCTGAGACAGAGCTAGAGACAGGAACATGGGTGACAGGGCTCAGGCAGGGTCTGGGGGCCTCCTGGGCCCATGGGCTGGAGGCCCCAGCTGAGCCTGCTTGTGGCTCTTTGGCATTATGCACTTAGAGCCTGTTTACCCACCCCACCTCATGCGATGGTGCGGTCCAGTAGCAATTTTAGGGTTCCTCATTGGACTTCTTTGCTGCCTTTCAGATAGGTTGTTGTCTTGATGCAGCTGGTGTTGTTGACGTGTATCCTTGATGCCTCTGTATTTGCCTGTTTTGTGTTGATTCTGGAGGCCACGTTTTAACTGCTGTTGGTTGAGTTAAAGGCAGGAGGGCTTAAGGGGATGGAACACCTCTGTCACGGACACCAAGTCACCAAGTCATGTTGTGAGGTGTGATGCCACTAGTGAAGAATGACCACAGATTCAACCAAGGGAATTTTGCTTTCCAGACCCTACTTTGAGACCTGGGAGTACAGACTGTTCCAGGTCTGGCTGGGCAGTAGTGGAAGCTGCCAGCAGCTCCCCATCTCTTCAAACACAAGGAGATAGCCAACAAGGCATTGCAACTTTGACAAGCCACTCTTCACAAATACATAAAAGCACATTTGGCAGAAACAGACTGAAAGAACATCCTACCTCCTCTCTGGGCAATCACCCTTAACATTCACCAAGGCAAACAGATGCCCAGGCTCTAAAATCAAAATGGTATATGGAAGATATGAAAGGTATCTGCAAGTAAGAAATTAGACCCATTCTTCACACACTTGAGGAGAGCTCTCTAAAGTCCAAATAAAGGCCAAGGACATAAACAGCAGTAAGTGCCTTGGTGATGTGTGAGCAGATGAAAGGTGCCTGCTTAGCAGTCCACTAAACGACTACGCAACACCTGAGCACAGCACTTACCCTGATGGTGGCAGAGTGCAGGGGGAGAGCCAGCTCCAGTGGCAGAGAGCACTGTACAGGAGGAGACTGGCTCTGGCCCTCCCTCTTCAATCTGCCACCAGGTAACAGCTAGGCATTAGGCAGCTTCTGACTTCGCACGTGATTCAGAAGAATCGACCCACAGATGGACTTTAAGCCAAAGTATCTTTATTCACCCGCAGGGGTTGTGGGGCTTAGCAACTCTAAGGTGGTACGATTTTGGTCAGCTTATACAGTGTATTTTATCAAACACAATGTACATTCTGTGGTTAGTGTCCAATTAGCAAGCACTTGGGTTACAAAACTAGGAGGCTGACGAACTGTTCAGCGGCCGAAGATTTTAATGATGTGTTTAGAAAAGAGTTCCACCAATGATATTCCCCCATTTTCTCAATGTCTGTAGTGATGTTCATAGTGTTCATTTAGAGGTTTCTTTTACCTTCTTTAACAATGGTTCAGAGACCAACTGAGAGGCTGTTATAAGAACAGATCAGTTAAAATCACAACCTCATATTTTGGTAAAATTATAGACAAAAAAGTTGGTTCCATTCGTTTCCTCTTCGAAAGTATCGATACTAACATTAGCACAAACAGTTCTCATACAGAAAAGTCCTTTCCTTACATAATATGCCTGTGACAGAGCATGCCCTAAGGAAAACATCTCAAAAGGACATGTGCTGTCTTCTGTGTCTAAGACCTTCATTTTCTGTTACCGCATTTTCACAAATATATCCTAGGTGTTCTTTTGGGACACAGGCTTCAGTACTAATAGTCTGCCATTTCCCTGTGTTATTGTCATATTTTTCCCAAACATTGTGTCCTATTGGTCTGACTACTACATCTTGGTGGATTGCACCTAATGCTAAAATAGGGAAGATATCCTACACCTCTGCCCTTTGAATTGTGAGTATATAGACTTCAGTTTTACTCCTTCGCGTCATCATAGGTGAAATTAACTAGTTGACACCAAGCCTGATGTTTTACTTCAAATTGGGTGATCGTATCATTCTTAGCGATAATCCCTCTAATTTCTTGCAGTAAATTTCCTGACATCCCTTCCCTGAAGGGATGAAGTTCCCTGAAGTTCCCTTCGGGTACTTCATTTTGGACACAACAATCCCATGCAGAGCTACAGACTGGGGACAGAGTGGCTGGAGAGTAGTGAGGCAGAAAAGGACCTGGGAGTGCTGGTTGACAGGAAGCTCAACATGAGCCAGCAGTGTGCCCAGGTGGCCAAGAAGGCCAATGGCATTCTGGCCTGCATCAGGAATAGTGTAGTCAGCAGGACCAGAGAAGTTATTGTCCCCCTGTACTTGGCACTAGTCAGGCCTCATCTGGAATACTGTGTACAGTTCTGGGCCCCCCAGTTTGGGAAAGATGTCAGGATACTGGAATGTGTTCAGAGGAGGGCAACGAAGATGGTGAAGGGGCTGGAGCACAAGCCCTACGAGGAGCGACTGAGGGAGTTGGGGCTGTTTAGTCTAAAGAAGAGGAGGCTCAGGGGAGACCTCATTGCTCTCTACAACTACCTAAAAGGAGGCTGTAGTCGGGCAGGGGTTGGTCTCTTCTCTCAGGTGACCAGTGACAGAACTAGAGGGCATGGACTCAAGCTTCGACAGGGAAAGTTTAGGCTTGATGTGAGGAAGAAGTTCTTCACTAAAAGGGTGATTGGCCATTGGAATGCGCTGCCCAGGGAGGGGGTGGAGTCGCCGACCCTGGAGGTGTTTAAGGGGAGGTTGGATGTGGCACTGAGTGCCATGGTTTAGATGATGGTTGGTGTTAGTGTTGGTGTTAGTGTTGGGTTATAGGTTGGACTTGATGATCTCAGAGGTCCTTTCCAACCTTGTGATACTGTGTGATACTGTGATATCAGAAACCATAGATTGTATCCAGAGTTGTGTCTGGATGCATTGAATGGCAAGAGATATATTCCCTTGCAATCCCTCCATGAAAGTTGCTAGTGCTTGAAAATCTTCGGTATCCAGGAAGAGAGGGAGTAGGAGGGAGATGCTGTAAGGTACTCAGTCACCAGCACAGCAGCCAAACACCAGATATAGGAAAGAGAGGTGGCGGGGTTGCTCTCTACATGAGAGAATGTTTTGATTGTATAGAACTCAATATCAGTAATGATAGGGTTGAGTGCTTGTGGGTTAAAATCAGTGGAATGCGCAGAAAACCAGACACAGTGGTGGGAGTCTGTTATCGGCCACCCAGCCAGGACCAAGTAACCGATGAGCTCTTCTACGAGCAACTGGGAGAAGTCTCACGACCACTGGCCCTTGTTTTTGTGGGGGGTTTCAACCTTCCAGATGTCTGCTGGAAGTATAACACAGCAGAAAGGAAGCAGTCCAGGAGGTTAATTGACCATATGGAAAATAACCTCCTGACACAACTGGTGAGTGAGCTGACTAGGGAAGGCACCCTGCTGGATCTGCTGTTTGTGAACAGAGAGGGCCTTGTGGGAGAGGTGGCTGTTGGAGGACACCTGGAGCACAGTGATCGTGAGATAATAGAATTCTCAGTTCTTGGAGGAGTAAGGAGGGGGGTCAGCAGATCTGCCACCTTGGACTTCCGGAGGGCAGACTTCGAACTGTTCAGAAGGCTGCTTGATAAAGTCCATTGGGAGGCAGTTCTAAATGACAAAGGAGCCCAAGAGGCCTGGATGCTCCTCAAGAAGAAAATCCTGGTGACGCACGAGCAGGGCATTCCCCCGTGCCACAAAATGAGTCGGCAGGGAAGAAAACCAGTTTGGCTGAATAGAGACCTTTCTATGGATCTTAGTAAGAAGAGGAAAGTTTATGAGCTTTGCAAGAAGGGACAGGCATCCCAGGAGGACTACAAGAGTGAGGAGAGATCATGCAGAGAGAAAATTAGAAGGGCTAAAGCCCACTGGAACTTCAACTTGCCAGTTCAGTGAAAGACAATAAAAATGTTTCTTCAAGTATATTAACAACAACAGGAGGACCAAGGAGAATCCCTCTCCTTTACTGGATGCAGGAGGTACAGTAGTGATGAGAGATGAGGACAAGGCAGAGGTACTTAATGCCTTCTTTGCCTTGGTCTGTAATTGTAAGGTGAGATGTTCTTGGGATACTTGGCCTCCTAAGCCAGAAGATGGTAAGAATGAAGCTCCAACAATCCGGGAGGATTTGGTTATAGACCTTCCTATATAGTCTCACATGTTAATTTGCATCAGTTGCTTTGGAGGTGTGTGATGCTGTACTGACAATTTCAGGTTGAAGAGGTCAACATTGGAAAGCACTTGATTCAGAAGGGCCTTTGAGCCTGTTGTTGCAAATTTTTACCAAGTGGACTTCATCACATGGCCGGTTGGTGTTACTCCCAGTTTAAAATGAGGGGTAATTGACTTTCTCCTAAGGGCTTCAGCAGATCATTGCTACACACAGAAGAGGATTTTGTGCTGTGTTCAGGGTGTGCTGCCCTGTTTTGCTGTCCCCTTGGCCAGTCGCCAACTCCTGCAGGCTCTCTCAAACACATTTGCAGCTCTATTGAATTCAATGGGATCAAACACTTAGGGGAGTGGAATTTGGTCCTAAATATGCAAAAGATTTAAATGGATGATGTGAGACACCAGGACGAGAGAGGGATTTCTGAAAAGTAACAAAAGGTTGTGAAATTGTTAAGGGATTAAGTTGTTTGAATCATTGTTCCAGCTGTATTAAAAAAGGTATAAATTCATTTCAATTCTTGGTGGATTTCAAGCTGCCAATTTCTGAGCTTTCACAGCCTTTGATGTGATTCCAGCTTTCTATGATGTAAGTGGATTATTTTTTCCTTAAATCTGAAGAGGCCTTTTTCCTCCCAGCCCCCTCTAGGAAAATCACTGCAGCAATCAGATTCTAACAAAACACTGATTTCGGCTGATTGTGGATATTAACCCACTCTCCTCAGTGGTCCATTTTTTGTATACTTCTTTCAAGGCTTGAGTGTAAAATGAAGATATTGGTGGTAATCTGCTAGTTTAAATAACAATGATTCTAAACCACACAATGGACTATGCATTCCAGTTCCAAACTGCATACATAAAGAACAGTTAATCCATCCTTTAAATGCAGCCAAGTTTGGGGTGGAATATGGCAGCTTTTTAGCATGCAGAGCAGCAAAACACAATTCAGGTTGCAGCATCAGGAATAGTTTATCCAGTGAAAGCAAAAGAGAAATTTAGACAGGAAGAACGCAATTATATATGTGGACTCAATCCAAGACACCTGAGCTGACATCTCTACTCTAGCTGAAACATTCCCAGACCCCTAAAATCAGGGCAAGACTGTCCATGTTGTTCAGTGGCAGGGACCTCCAGTGGTATCAGGGTGCTTCCGGATAAGCTGGATCACTGCAGGTTCAGAGGAAGACATCTACCTATTGAATTATCAGTGTTACAGTCTATACATTTCTAGCATAGTAATGCACTGCAAGAATAGTACACTGGATGAGAATTGTTGAAGTCACAGCTCAGATAAGGTGACTGAAGATACTGATGAGTATTTTGGACCAAAAATAATTCAGCTTTTAACAGAGAGCTGCAAGGATAAAATTTGGATATTCTCTGTTTTGGATGGGTAGTACTTTTGTATGGGGCACCCAGCACCTTTTAAATTATGCTGGCAACAAATGTCCCAAAGAATTTGATAGAGCATCCAGGAGAAAGGAGTTGCAGAAAGGTTCCTATGGGCACTAAAGAAGAGTGACTATTCTGTGATGAGGCCATGGGGGAATGGACTTCCCTTTTCAGTGACTGACATGCACTACAACATATTGTACCATGACCAGGAGCTTGACTATTGTCCAATATAAAAATTGGCTTAATTTTGTAACACTCCTGCAAATTAAACTTTTAGAGTAGATCATCTTCTTTGCCTTGCATAGCACTGAGCATGTACTATCATCTCAGAGATACGGAGAATTTTGGCAAATGCTTCTCTGGCTTCTCCTCTGATATGAACTGGCTTGCGAGTGCCCTGAGGATCACCTGGTGATGCTCTGGCAGTTTTTATTTTTGGAGTCTTCTGTGCTAAAAGCAATATCTTTCTGTACTAATTGTGAATGTTACTCTCGCAAGCAAAACAGTAGTTTAGAAGTTTAGTTGTTATAAATGCCTTATTAGAAGATTTTAATGAGCAATCATAAGCAGTCTCATTACTTGAGACTCACTAGTGATTCTTTATTGATTGCTTTACTCTTCCTCAGGAGATTTCAGTACACAGGATGTGAAACTGATACTGCTGTGACAAATATATGCCTCGTTTTGAGGGTGGCTAGGAATTGGTTGTGAGGAAAATGTTTTCTCTGCAAAAGCATTTAATAAAAGAACTGGAATGTTGAACATATACAACTAATTTGCATTATTCCAGACCTAAATTTTATGAACAATTGAAATCTGAACTATTGTGTTAAAGTTGTGCCTAGCAGTTAACATTCGGGAGGTTGTTTATTCTAACATCCAATATGCACTAGATGGCACTGTTTTATAGAGTGTGTTCCTGTTGTTTGTCCTGCGACTGAGTTAATTACTTGTGGCAAAAGTTGAGGCTCAGATAGCTGTTACATTTGAAATGCTGGTAAACAAAATCGATATCTTCCGCAGGATCTGATTATTATAATTTAATATATGAATTGGCTCAAAGCAAAATACTGAAGCAACACCTGGTTAGGGATTTTGGCCTGGGATCTGGAAAAAAGTCCATAGCTGAAGCTTTAAATCACACCAACTAAACTAAAATCAACTAAAGTTTTTGGGAGGTTTATATGTACTTTGAATGCTCACAGCCCTCCTTAACCCCAGGTCTGGGCTGTCCTGGAAGCTGTGGAGGGGAAACAAAGTAATCCCATAGACATTCATGTGTACCCTGCATACCCTAGGGCACTAACCCACTGTCATCACCAAGCCCTGAATCTGGCCTAAGATATACAACACATACATACCCTGCCTGACTTCATAACTTTTCTGCTTTCATCTGTAAAATGAGAATTTCTCTTTATTTTCCTTCTTATTGAATTAGGCTGTAAACTGCACTATGCTCGAATTTCCCCCTTTTTTTTTGTCTGGGGCCTCACTGCTGTTACTATGAATAATGCTATGTCTTCATAATGTATTATGGTCCCAAAATAGCAATGAGCTAGGAAACTGTGTCCCAGGATAATACCGGTGTGGTTTTTATAGTCCAAGTAGATATTTATTTCAATAATATTAAGATTCCCCCTTCAGAATAGGAGAAAAAATTGTCTAAATTTAGATGTTATACCTGAACACAGAATGACTTTGAGTTGCTCGTTACTGTATTGCACACCCTTGCTGCTAGTGTCACTTGGGTGGCTGTGACAGGATGAGTGAGGACCAGCTATTTGTTTGTGGTGTGGTTTTTTTTTTTTCTGTGGCACAGAAAAGCTCTTGGTGGCCCTGAATTACCAGGTCACATTCATTTGCAGTCCTTCTAGGGTCTGAAACTGGCGATCCGTCAATGACAGACAAATGCAGTAACCCAGTGAGCAACCAGAACATTCTGGAGAGACAGTTTGCAAGTGTTTGAGGAGGTCAAGATCTGTCTTCCTTCTCACAAAAACATTTCAACTTGTTTTTGTTCACTAGGTGGCACAAATGCATAAGAGATTGATTTGGAAAAGTTTTATCTGCTGTTTTACTGTTGATGTCGTATGCGTCCAGGGTAATTTTGAATGGGTTTCAAGAACGATTTGGGCTCCAAAGTTCATTTTTTGAAGTAAGACCCATACTGATATGTTCACTGGGGACAAGCCAGTGCACTGAACCTTAGTCATCTGAGCAGTGTTTGTTACAGTGCTTTCATATGACCAGCTGCATTCATGTCCTTCATGTTCATCACCACCCTTCTTCCCTTCTTGGTCTCCTCTCAGGTCATGGAGTCAGGGGATGACAAATTTTCACAAGAGCAACACTAGTGTAATGATGATAGTGCACAATGTTTTTAATTGGAGAGGCAAAATGCTTGGGAAAATACTTCTTTAATTTATTTGGGCTTATATATTCTCATCCACTATAAAATAATATATTACGTGTAGATAATTAGTTAGTGGGACTTTATCACCCACCCCTGCCACACTCAGAAGTAGACTCAATTGGCAAAAAAGCATATTTACCAGGAAGATGCACTTCTTGACCCTTCTCTTCTTGTGTGCTTTTACCAACAGAAAACTCTAAAATGGGAAATGATCTGCTGAAAGGAAAGAGAAATATGGTTTTCCAGTTTTGATGAGGAAGCTGGACGTGTTAGGGAGCCAAATTTGCCTGTAGAACTTTTAAAAGAAAATGAAATACTGAAAAAATTCCCTTCAATTCCAATTATAGAGGAAAAATGTGTAGAAAACCCTTAACTGGGTGGCAGGAACATTATAAACTGGGCAACGTTAAAAGAAATACCAGTAGACAGAACAGCTGGTAGCCATGTCATTTCTCAATTAAGTTTTGGCTAGAGGGATGGAAAGGAGGCAAAGCCAGTGGCACAATGATGGGGGCTGACCTGCTGCCTGCATATCAGCCGTGCTCCTTCCCTCAGAGTTGGAAGGATTGAACTGGAGATAGGCACTTCATAGACTCAAGTCATTACCTGAGGTTCCTTTTTTGGCTTAGCAATACAGGTTGGTTTCATACATGTGCTCTTAGAAAGGGCTGGCATAAACCTCAAAATATCTTTGTCCTCTATTCCTTTCTTTAAGGATGTAATTTACTGCTTAAGGTTTCCACAATTTCACCAAAATGCTATTTTCCAACACGAATTTTAGTTCGACGTATTTACATACATACATATACATATATTTCTGGCTTAATACATTCTTTCTGTTAAGGGATAATTAGTTTTTGGGTTTTTCTCCCTAGCTCCACTGCTTAACTCTGAGCATGACAGAAGCAGTATGATTTCAAAGTCAAGGGTGAGTGCCAGACCTGCTGACTCATGAGATTTGTGCTACGAATAAGGAGGATGCAAGCAGTGGCAGAAAGCCACCATAACCATTAAAATGCAAGTGGAATATGGAAGGTAGGGAGGTCTTAGGCTTTGAAAATGAGTAACTTAAACATTTTTCTCTCCAAACATCTGTAAATTGTTAGTCCAATTTATTTTGTATTAAAAATCTCTTTTTTTTAGCAGACTAACAGCTTATTTTATTTTTAGACCATTAGAATTTTCAGCCATTTGAATTAGGTGCTGCACCACTACCTTTGATGTTGCAGAAGCAGTCCCTGATCATCAGGTATACTTAAATCTCTCACCAATGAGAACTGTGTTTTACTTCCTCTGTGGACAACACCCTTTTACCTGTCCTTATTTCCATCTGATCAAGTCCTCTTGAGACTATGACATGGTTTCCTTGGCCAGTCAGATGAAGCTGTGTCAGGGTTTAAAGTGATGTTGACAAACATTATAACGAACATGGGATGTCTGTGACGTGGCATGGACACAGCTAACGAAACAATTTTGGGACATATAGAGCATACCCTTCCCTATTGTTTTCCCTCCACTTTTGACATTTTGCTTTTGTTCCAGTGATTGTTGTTTATTCAGTGAAATTACTTACTCTCTTTTTCTGGAAATCCCACCCTCACCTCAAATAAGCATTTTCATCCCTAATTTCAAAAAGATTCACAGAAGAAGGAGATGTCTTGATACCACTCACTTTGGTAGCCAGTACTGACTGGAGTTCAAAAAAACACTGACTTTCGTGCACTGACAACTGAAATAGCTGGCCTTGAGGATCTGTTGTGTGGGGTTTTTTGGGGTTTTCTTTTTTTTTTTGTCTACAGGCAAGTGAGGACTTCCAGATAGTTCAACTATTTCATTTTCTGTGACCTTTCTGACAAATATATCTAACCATTAAACTTGGTAAAAACTCAAATCTGAATTTAACTAGACTAATTTCTACCTGAAATCATATAAGGTAAAAAAAGACTTAAGTCTTTCTATAGGTGATCACGTTCCACATTAGATGATATATCTATGTATACATCTCAAGTAATCTGAAACTGTTGAATTTTCCTTGTTTTGAGGCCTGCATCATAGGATTTTATACTGTTTTATCCCAACATATGACCACCTTCCTTGGCATCTGAAAACCTTCCAGGATTTCGTTGAAAGCAGTAGCAAGCTCAGCAGAGCGTTGGGTGAATTAATAGTTTTGGCAGGCCCCAGATTTTACTTATCTGTAATAAAAGCCTAACTACCCTGCAACTGAACCCAATATAGGTTGTGGTAATAACACCACAGGGTGTTTCACTTTTTATGATTCCTCTTCTTAGTATCACAAGAGCAATATGAACAAGATAAGTTTACCGTTGACCACGTTCACCAGATAGCAGATATACCTTGCTATGGATGACTTATCTCTGAGCGTTCTTGGATTTAGGATTTATTGAAACATGTGTTACTGTTTCTAGATTCAGACCTCCATTCTGTAGACTTCCCTAGATGCCTGAATTTGTAAGCAATATGGGCATCAGAGCTACGTGGGATTCACTGGGAATAAGAGGATGAGCATCTTGCTGGAAGCGGGGAAGTATTTGATTAGTGAGTATGTGAGAAAAATCTCCCTTTGACACTGCCTGCTTTGAACATTTGGCAGAACGTACAGGGATAGATTCCTGAGCAATCCTCCAGGAAATGGGTATCGTAATGCTTTCCCTCACCTTCCCTTTTTTTCCCTTGTTGTGACAGTTCCTAAGATGAAGAATTAACGAACTACTTCCACCTAATACAAATGTAATAAATATAAATAAATATAAGTATAAATAAATATAACAAGTGTGGGATAAACCCAATGGAAATACGTGCAAAAAAATATAGTAAGAGGCATGCAAACATAGTTGGTGTTAGTATTGGGATATAGGTTGGACTTGATGATCTCAGAGGTCCTTTCCAACCTTGTGATACTGTGATACTGTGATTTGTTCAGTGTTTTGCAGGTCTTAAACAATGTGGGGTTCTGACAGAAAAAGAGTTTAATGACTAGGCATAAAGGAAATGCATCAGAAGCAGTCGTCAGCCTGAAAAGATTGGGTCTGAATAACTTTGGTCATCACTTTTAAACAGAAATTGTACCGATTATTTTGGAAGATCAGGTTTTGCCATGTTGTTCCCATTATTTTTTCCTTTTTTTTCTCCTCTTTCATTCAGCATAATTCGGTAGCTTTTCTTCCTTGTACCTTTTGAGGGTTTGTTTTTTTTTAAATACTTAACCTTTCTGGAAGCTCAAACTTTGATTTATACACAGTTGTGGGTAAAGTGTGATAGGGGTATGAATCAGGTAATGCAGCTCTATAAGTTACCAAACATTTTATGGTGCTATAGTGAGAAACACTACCTTTGCACTAAGTGGTTAATGAAAAGCAGGTCATGAAATCAGAGGGAAACCTAGAAGTTTTGCACGGAGCGTGAGTGACTTTACCACATCTTATGTGGCTGTCTCTCTCTTCCTATCATCCTCCCGTTAGCCATTCCAGCAGTAACAGTCTCAAACTCTGGTGCACTGACAAGATCACGTAACTTAAGGGCTTAGGGAAACCCACAGTAGTTGCTGCAATTTGCTCTTCCAGCTTAACTAATGGCTTGTAAAGTTGGAAGTCTGTGCCCTGAGAGTGATGGATTTTGTTTGGAAGTTGCTCCCAGTGGATAATTTGTTTGAAAGAGTTCCTAGAGATCAGACATGTTCAGGGAAACCTATTTAAAGCAAGGGTCATCTCAATACATGGGGCTAGCACAAAAATGTGAGAAAGAATCACTACAGAATAAAAAGATTCATGTATATTTAGTGAGTGCACAGTCATGCTGAATGATTTTCAAAGCCGCCTTCTTCCTCTCTTTTTAATTCATACATTATTCTTCAAGCTGTCTTTGCATACTTTCTTTCCCATGGCACTTAGCCCTGTGTTTTCTTTCTTGGCCACCCTATACCAGGAATCCAAGAGGAAAAGATCAGCCATTCTCATCCCACAAAAGAGAACTTATCAATTGGTTGTCAGACCATGAGGCCAGAGCCTCCAATGCTAAAGAAGTCTGAAACAGATCATCTTAAAACGTCTCACAGCTCTTCTGCATGTAGAATGCAGAGGACGTGGGAAGGAGCTAAGCTAGCTGTTCCTTCAGGTCTGAGGGAACATGTGATCTTTCAAAAAAGTTTTGATAAACTCTCTTGCAGTTCCAGCAAAAACAGTACATGAAGACAACTGTCTGCAGGCACAGGAATTTCAGATCAGCAAAAGGAGGGGGTGCAAGGGGACAGTGGAGGAGAGCAAACAACACAGCTAAAATGATTTAGAAGAGTTATTCTTACACTCCTCTGTGCTGTTAATTGTTTAAATAACTGATCTTCTAGAAGAAAATGTTTTCCATGTATGTTTTCATAATCCCACCACCAATCTCACAAACCAAATAGAATCTGGGAATGTACATATGAAGAAATGGTTGCAGCCAGCAATTCTCAGAAGGTATTGGCGCACCAAAGATAGTGCATAGTATGTAGGACTTTAATACAGGCTGGGTAGCTCAAGCTGAAGATGCAAACAATAATGTGAGTAATTAACTCTGGAGCTGTTCTCATCTGTATCTGAAACGTTCCAGCTGTCCTCACCATGTGTACAAAAGGCTGAACCATAATGCTGGATTGAACTAGACATAATCTGGGAAAATTCAAGGCAACGTGTAATCTTGCTTACTGGCAGCTGTCTCCTTAAAGAGAACAAAGAAAACTGCAGATGTGAACTCTAGGAGCATTATTGACATTTGTAATTTTAATATTGATGTGCAGCTCTTTTTAAAGAGCATGATTAGAGAGCTGAGGGAAATGTTAAACTTAAATCACAGGGAGAACTGAAATCCATTTAGATAGGCACTGTAATATAGACTTCCTTGTTAAGGTCAGTTGGCCCCACATTTATTCATATATATTTATATTTAGATCGGAGGCTTGTTGACAGGAGTCAAGCCTGGCATGACTTCATCCAGGATGCCATTTCCTGGGTTCATTAGGGAATATTTTAATCTTGTAACACCTAAGATTAATTTGAGTTTAGACAGCAAATACAAAGCTGAGGCTAACTTATAGTCTGGTCTCATTTTGTCAATGTGTCTGCTAATAGCTGAGGGAGAAGTGTTTGGTTTAATCTGAAGATGGACTCAAGATGCTGCCAGTCTTGAATCTGGACACACATTTAAAAGCTTCAGTGGAGGATGGGTGGAGGTCTACTTGGACCATTATAAATACTTCAAGATGATGAATAAACAAATGATAGATATTTTGGTTTAATTCCATTTCTGCTATGAGCTGCCAATTCTTTACAGTCCCCACCCTAACTATTAAGGCTAAAGCCAGACTGCAGAACCATTGTAAATCTCCTCCTGACACTCTCATCTATGATAATTATTAGACTGAATCAGTTTCCATGTCTCCCTCTTTGGCTACAGTGTCCATGAGTCACTGCTTATCCAGGTAGCATCTTTAAGGTACTCTTGCAACAGTTCTGATTACCTCTTGTAGCTGATTGATAGGCGTTATCCTTCATGGGAACATTGGTGATGAAGAGGGAAATCCACCTGAGGACTCTGTTGTGCTGAGTTGTATTGGGCTAAGGTGTGCTTCTTGCTCATCCCCAGGGCTGCTTTGGGATGATCAACTAAGGCCATTTTCTGACAGAAGACCCTGCACGGTGTTTCTTTCGAGTATCATCGCTGCCTAAGCCTCTGGTGAAATTGTAGGGAAAAGAAAAATCCAAACCCAAAGAAAAGAAATTAAAAATAGAAAGGAAGGACAGGGAATAGAAGAAGTTTTACTGAGCGTTTTGGGTTTCTGGACTGTATCTTCAAGCATGTCTCCAAGTTGATTTGCAGGCAGAGAGAAGCCTGTGCTCTGAAGCCGCCAGATGTGAGCCAGCTGTAAACTGAGAGTGCCGTGGCTGTGTTAGGGCCGTGTTGAACCTGGGGCAGTCTAGAACTGGCTATCAGCAGGGATTGTGTTCACTGCTGGGCTAACCATGATGATATGATTTCATATTTGGAGCTGGCAGGCTTGGAGAGTACAGGCAGAGTCACCTTAATTCAGCCCATGAAACATGATGCAGATATGTCCTTGTGCTGGTAAGAAATTCTGGCAGTTCTATACCTTTCCTGAGTCTATGGTTCTTTGGTGAGATGTTTACATCCCCAGGGCTGCCAGTGCTGTCTTGTGCCCCCTTTGATCGTCTCATGCCTGTATTCCTCTATGCTGTGACTCGAGTCCTTGATTTCAGGCCACCTTCTGTCACACCTTGCCTCTATTCACCTAAACTATATTGTTACTCTAGACAATATTTCATTCTGCTTCATTCATTACTACAGAAGAGCTACTTGTTACAACTGCTTCTATAAAAACAATGGTTTAACAGCACAATGAAATAAAGATAAGTAAAATAAAACAGATAAAGCATTCACCACCTAGTCATTAAAAGAATTACTTTATAAGAGAATAAAGCTCTAGCCAGGTTGAAACAAGTCCAGACAAGGCTTGTAGGGTTAGGAATAAGCCTGCAGACTGTTATAAGCCACAGCAATATTGTATTTACAGAAATTCAATGGAGAGGTATATGAGGTAACGTGACAATTAACTGCACCTTGCATGGTCTTTGCCCATCTTTGAGGCAGGAGCTTCAGCTATCTGACAGCTGAACATTCTGCTTTCTTCTGAAGGTCCTCAGTTACCTCATGAGTTACTAGGCATGAGGTGGTGCTGCTCAGAGAAATATAAGAATTTGGGCTTCCTTGATCCAATATTCCCTTCCTGTGAACTGTAGTGAATCAAGAGATATGTGCTGTTAGCCGATAAAGGCTTTTGACAAACTTTTCATTGCATAAGTTAAGTGACATTTTTCAGACAGAGACCCACACATAGTTGGCATGAAGCACTGGACAATTGTCTCTGGGTTGTGTACAGATTTATAAATGTATGGCAATGAGGTTTTCCATCTTAAGGTACATTTTATTTCTTATGTAGGAAAACAGTAAGACTGGCATTTTTTTTCACCACTTCCCAGATGTTATGAAAGAAAACTTAATTAGTTTGCACAATCCCTAGAAAATACCCCACTTACACGAGGAAAGGATAACTTGTGACAGCTTCTGCATGCTCCAGTTGGGAGGGCAGGTCTTTTCTCCTTTCTCTCTTTTCTTTCTTGGGTGTGTGGCTATTTTTCATATGTGGGGCTGTCCATTTCTCTGCTTAGTCAGGCACTCAACCGTTTTGCCTAATTATGTCTGATGTTTTACTCATAGCATTATGCTCTTCTTCAGAGGAAATGAAAACCAGATTGTCTCCTTGGCAGCAAAGAATAACAAATGTGCTGCATCAAATAGCTGCTAGATGAAAAAGGGCCACGATCTGCCTTCATGCCAACCAAAGCTAAAGACACTGGCAGACAGGAGGCTGATCTTAGAGCTGCTCCCTTCATATCTAAAGATGCACTGAAGTTAAGGTTATTTTTCCAAAATGGAATTGTGTTATCTGTGGGGGAAGAGGGTATTAAAAAGTTGCCAGTGGATTTCTAAAATTTAAGTGAGGTTTCGTTAAAAATCATGCTAATAATAAAATGCTGCAGTTTGATATGGTTGGAAGACAGCATTTCCTTATCTGGACACAGGTTAATATTTTAGCTTTTTTTTGAACGTAAATTTTATTTATGCATTGGACCTGTTGCAATTAAAAAATAATGACTTTCTCCCTCTGAAGGTAAACTAAAATACATTAAAAAAGCACAATGAAATTAAATATTTTGCTTTTCAAAGCAGGATATTTTAGTGGAACTGAATTGATTACTTCTATTGTTGGAAGTTTTGCCTCACAGAAACATTGTGGGTTTTGCCTTATTTTCATGCTTGGTACAATTCCCCCTACCCTACTGAAGTGAGACTCCATAATTTGACTAGTTTCATGAGTGTAACGGTGCCTATGCCAGCTGTATGTGTTGCTTACACATTTCATAAAGTATTTCAGGTTCCTGTTATCCACATTACCAAGAAGCCTTTCGTTAAGTGTGAATCGAAGCAGGTGAATGTTTGTTACTCTATTGAGAAGGTACAAGTTCAGTGTTGATTTACTTCCTTTAACATTTGCAGATACTGGCTCTTAGGTCAGAGTCACAAAGAAGGAAGAATGAGCACAAAAACTGTCACGAAGAGTACTTATCTTGACTTTGTGTAATTCTATCCTACTCCAGTCCATCCTATACTCAGGCTGTCTTCCAGGAACAGTGTCTGAGAACCTATGGGGTCCTTCCAGCGCTTTTTCTTGGGGAGAAACTATGGGAAGCCAGAAATCTTTCATCAGTGCAGACAATTCTGCTTTAAAAATCCTTTATCCAACCCTTATTATGATGTGCATTACACAACTTACCTTTTCTGGTATTGCTACTTTTCCTCTGCTGTTGCCTAATTTCAATGACAAATGTCAAATATCAAACTTGTAATGATTGCATGTTCTGCAGGTTATGCTGTGAAACTGGTATTTTCATGTGACTCGACATACAGTTCTATTTGCAGTGTGCTCTGTTTGATATCTTCATAGCATGTATTGGGAACCATATTTCATATTTCAAAGAATCTGCAGTGCTAGGAATTTGCAAACCCAGACACAAAAGCCTTTGGAATTCACCTCATCACCCAAGGAGAGACGATGGTAGGGTTCTATATTCCACCCCATTGCAAGTGATTTCCCATTAACTTGGTGAAAAAGGGTAGAAAATGATTATTTTTCCTACTGTGCTTCCCAAATATTTTGTTAAAACAAGTTTTAGTTTGAATGTCATCACTGTCATCATGCTGAATTTCAAGAATACGTAGTTCTTGGATGTTTAATTTGTGATTTCTTGTTTGTTTTAGTTTTGTTTTACTACTTTGTGTTGTGTTTTCTTTTACTACTTTTACCTACTGTGCCAGCTCACCATGCAAGGCAAGATTGTTCATATCTATCCATCTGATTTTCTACCCATAAATATCTGCCTTTTTGTTTTTTAATTGACTAATGAACCATTTCATTACTCTCTGCAGATAGACTTAATTTGGCTTTTTCACTGGAGGTCAATCTTGCATCTATCTTGCATCTTACCACTTGCTTACAGAGCTGAGTCCTAGCCTTCCATCATTACATTACAGCACTGTGTAAAAGAGAGGCCCATAAACATTGTCTATCCTTCCCTTACCAGCCAGAAAGTCTCAGCAAATTAACATTGTTCACCTTACTTCTGTCTATTGAAGAACTTGGTCTCCAGCTATATTATGAATTTCAACTTTGAAACTTCTCTACTAGTATCAGCAATATGAAGGAGAAATGTGGTTTTGTTTGCATTATAGACTCAAATAATGTTGGAGAGAGCAGCTATGATGTCAAAAGAAAAGAAACATTGATTAGATCTGGAGATTTTATAGAGTAGATACTGTATTTGATAAGCAATGATCACTTCCTTGCAAAGTCTGCTCTATGACCAACCTAGGACAGCTGGTTGGTCATAGGCTTTCCAATTTGTAAACAAAGGATATGGAATGGAGAGAAAAATCAAGATAACACTGAAGTCCCAATTACAAATGAACAAAGTGTATGACATCCCAGAGTTTTTTTGTATGCTTGTAGTTATTAACCTTGTTTTAAAGAGCAGTAGGGTTCATACTTAATTTCTGCTTCAGCTTTCCTCTTTTTTGGTGTTATTTTTACTGTTTTTTTTTTTAAAAATACAGTTAGTCATCTTAAAAATCAGCCTTTTAAAAGGTGTTTTTTACTGTTCCATACAACCCCTGCCTTCCTACTTAGCTCAAGTAATTTTGACGTATTCACACAGCTGAAGTTGGCATTTTGACACATGTACACATTGTTTTCATCTGCTTGCTGGGGATTACTCCAATGCCTGAGATTTCTTTTAACACTCTGAAAAGCCTCTGGCTTTGTGAAAGGCTGCATTCCTACACAGTGTACCAACTCTGAGGTTCAGCCAATGTTTACTTTGCAAGAGAACTTTTTAATATCAAAAGGAAAAGCGTCCTCCTACGTTCCACATAGGTAGATGCTATTTGCCATTTAAAAAAAAAAAGCAGTAATAATGACAGATAAAAATTGTTGTTTCGGGGGAAGAGTCATAATTACAGTTGAATCATGGATGTGGGCTGAAGAAAAGATAAGCACAGTGTGTTTTGCAGAGTCAGGCACGTAATTAAGAATACACCTCCTGCTTTGCCCTTTATGAAAACAGGAGTGGTGGTGAGGATATATTTCATTTTTATTGGAGAACTACTTAATATATTTAGCATCAGGGAGAGACTGGCTATAATAGTACAAATTGTTAGGTGCTTTAAGTCCAGACTTCTGTAGTGATGATCTAATTCTGTTCAGCAAACAATGTGGCCTGGTACATCTGAAAGATAGTCTTTTTGTTGATGGCCCTCCAAGGCTGAGCTGACTTCAAACTGTGAAAGAAGTGACTAGTCCATCCTCACTGCTTCAGCTAACTAGATGCTCACACCCATCCCTTCCTTTGGCACTAATAATCATGCAGCAAGCTGATCACTGATCTGTCTAAAAAAGCTTTTTCTTTTTTTTTTTTGATAGAGTTGCCATTCTGCCAGCCCAGCTGATTGGTTTGGCTAATTGTAGAGCTGCACTGTTGCTGGAATTTGTACAGAGAAGGCAACACAAATGCACATGGGGTAAAGGGGAGGCACCCATTTCAAAGCCACCTCACAGATCAGTTGATGTACTAGATATAGAGTTGCAAACTGGGACCTTGCTCTTGGTGATGTGAGCAGTAAAACTCCCATGTGTTAGGGCTAGGCTCTTACTAAGTAAATCTGATGACGCTAGAGAAGAAACGTCTTTATCATCTGTGTAAAATGCATGTATTGCAGGGGTGAGGAGAATAAGAAACAGATACAATCCATTTATTTTATTATACAGTTATGGTTCCCAGTGTTGATGGATTAAATCAATTATGAGTGATATACATTCTGGAAATTGAAGCAAGTGGCATATGGAGCGTGTGGAACGCCTTCATGAGATGCGGAACCAAGAATCAGGAGGGAATGGGGGAAACATCTTTCAATATTTATTGGATTTTGGTCTCAAAAGCACATATAACTGTTCGTGGCACTAACAAGAGCAATGATCACGGGAAAAATGGTGCCATTAAAAATGATTTTAAGTGCAGGGTGCAATGTGTTTTTTCCTAAACTTAGAAATGTATTCTTATTTTTAAAGATTGCTCTCATGGACTGTCAACTGTTCATTTTAGGAACCAAGATGGAATCTTTCCAAAGTTATATGAGGATATCTTAGCTTCATTCAGAGTGAACATGACATGAGCACTTTCCTCAAGAATGACCCTTCTTATTTGTCTTCTACTCAGCAGTTTATCTGTTTTTTTAGATTCAAAGGGGAGAAGGGCTGATCCATTTGTTTTCTTCCCACACAAGATGAATTTCAAATGTTTTGCACTTTCACAAACATTATGCAATCAATCTCACTCCAAGATGTGCAGCCCACAATATTTAGTCCTGACAACTGTGCCGACATGAAGAAAGAAGGTGCAGCTTTGTTGTTCTGAATCACTTCATGAAGAACAGCCAATCCAAACAGAATTTATTTGGGTGTAAGGATTTTTTTGGTATTATCGCCAAGACAGCTTCATGCTCAATTAAAAACAAAACATGCTGAAGACCTAAACCTTTTAGCAATTCCAGATCTGCTAATGATGTCAGATTGGGCAGATCCCCACCAAGGAGACATCATTTATTACAGAGGCTGACATCAGTGAAAGACAACGGTCTGCTGTCAAAGCTCTTTTCTGGGACACTTGGGAACTAAACTCAGTTTTCACCTTCCCCGTGCAACCTTTGTGTGACCTTGGTGAAACCACTTCTCTCTGAATTGACATCACGGTACTTAAGGAGTTTATAAGATCCTCATATGTGGGATGATGGCTTCTGAAAACAGTGGTTAAAGTGCTGTGCAGGAAGGTTGTCATCGTTACGAATGTGGTTTTGCAGTTTAGAAGGTAGTTTAATTCTGGGTTAAATGCTTGGCTAATATTTCACTGGCTGTAACCTACTGAGATGTGTCAAGTTCCACACAATACAGCGAATGTGCAAGGCCACTTGGAACAACTGGACACAGACCTCTTTCCTGGAGCCTTCCATTTCTTTTCTAGCACTAGTTTGCCTTCATTTAGGCAATTTGAACAGGAAGTACTGGAAGTGCCTTCATACAAAATTGTCATTTTGACTGCCATTTAACAAACAACGGTCTCTGATTTCCATTAATTACAATTTTCAGGTGCTGCAAATGTTAAAACTGAGAAATTGAAGTAGATGGCAACGAAAATCAGGAAGAAGATCAGTCTGTGCCTTTTCTGAACTCCTGAGGTCACCCTAGAGAATGAAGATCCTACCAAATTTTATGATTTTAAGGTGTCTGATATCTCAGTGGATGTCTGCCTTGACAAGAGTGCTTGCTTCCACAATTGTTTTTGATAAACAAGTGATTTTTATTACCTTAAAAATGGTAAACCCTTCTATCTGAACAATTACATTTGAAGCAAAAAATGGAAGGGAAAAACATTGTATCAGGTCAAGCTGAAATGAAAGACTTGCTGTTTTTTTTGGTGAGATCAGTTCTCATCCATCATGTTTTTATAATTAAATATTTTTCCATTCAAAACAAAACACAGCAAGAGAAATAGTGTTTCACTGAAAATAAATGTAGGTAAATTCAGTCTCAAAACTTTGCTGCAATATGGAAAATGGATTAATTCCATTTTTATCTTTTCCAAAATGATTACTTTTTTGACAATTCTTGTGATGGCAAGGAAAACTCAGAAATTTCAGGAGACATAATCTAATTTCCCAAGAAGGCAGGAAAGAGGGGAAATGCATGATAACAGCGGGGAAGTTGTGCTCTCCCAAATCTTACCAGCATCGTGCACTAAATGAGTATCTGTATTCATGTTCAGCAGTAACTTTTTCGCAGATAAAGTCTTATCAAATCTAGTGGGAACGGTATTTTATATAAGAGAGAGTTAATCCTAGTTCCAGGGAAATATGTGAGGCTGCCTTTTGCTTCATGGCGGAGCTATGATTTATTTGGAACTCTCTAGACTTATTATTATTTTTTTGTTCCCCCAAACTGCTGTGCAGATCTTCCTCTTCTGAAAATATTCTCTTAGATTTCCAGACTGCGGCTAGCATCCGGCTGTTGCCAACCAACTGCAGTTCCTGACTGCAGGGCGCACAAGCCTTGATTTCAGTGGGATGCACAAATGGATGCTTGCTTTTTTTGTCCATGTTTCCATAATGGTTTGTGAGGAAGAGCAACAAGCACCCATGTACCATGTGTAGAGTCACTTCCTTGCTACTCAACGAGCTGGTCTCCCTTCCATCTAAGATAATGTTTTTATGCTCTTGACAGAGGTAATTACCAAGGTCTGTAGATGGCAGACCAAAGAATACCAACCCAAAATGCAATAGTCTGGGGGCCAACTCATAATTTCTACTTTGTTTAGATTGTAAAACATCCCGAGTTATTTGAAATGGTGGTAAAAGGAAATACTGTCTTCCTATTAGAAGACAGAGGTGTTTTTGTTTTATTTGACAAAGAACGGAGCTTTTTATGTCGATTGATTCTGTAATTGTTTTGATATGTGTCGAACCTAAGGATTTGTATAATGCTGACTGTCTTTCCAAGATGAATGCCTGATTGTAGAATAGCCTTCTATCCATTTTTCTTGCTCTGCATAACATTGATTGATGTTAAGTTCTGACTGTGGAACAGGTAAAAAGGTGTCTCAAAACTTCATAGCAGTATATAGACTATTTCACACTATAGGCTAGATATGCTAAATGATCCTGGCCTTGATTGCTTCACAAACTTGATGAATGGATTTGATGGGCTCTGTTTAGCTATCAACACTTATGACCTAGAAATCATAGCTAGGCTGGCAGTGAGAGTCAGGGTTGCCAGCAGTTCTGTGCTGTGACTGAAAAGAAAACCACGCATCATATTCTGCTTTGGAGGAGCTCAGTCAGAGCCATGGACATGCAACATTGGTTAGGCTAGTCAGGGATGCTTGCAGAGCCACAGCTTGCTGTAACTGCACTGTATTTCACTGTACAGGATGATTGTTCTGGCACCCTTTCTTAGCCAAGAACTCTGAAGGACTAAATGCTACTTCTGTATTGGTGTTACGGTCAGGATCAGAGGAACGTTACCAGTTATCACTTCTTATTGAGCTTTTATTTGCAGAAGCACAAGGTTGTGATGCACATGAACTGGATTCCTTTTGTATGAAGACAAACTGAAAGATGTGCATGTAAAACCCTGCTGCTGCAAATGAACACTCAATATCTGAGTTCAGACTAGGCTTAGCATGAAGAGACTATGGATGTGGTTTGCCCAACAGAGTTGCTCATGATGTTTCTCATTACCTGCTATGAAAGCTGGGTGTACAACTGTAACTGGATTCAAATGGGACTAGAAAAACCTAACTCTTGTCTGCAAGCAACTTACCTGTATAGAGCCTCTGATGGCGAGAAGGGGAAGAGTAGAACTGGAAGACTCAGTATTGCAGGTGTAAATGAACAAAATAGAGAAACCATAACATGCACTTGTTTAGCCTCACTCAGTGAAATGTTTCCCATGGGTTCTGCTTTAGCTCCAGCAAAATCATGTATTTACAAAAGTTAATGTGTGTCAGAGGATGAGAAATATAAGTGAACTTAGTGACACATGGTGTGGAAGAAAATGGATGCAAAAAAGGAATGCAGTGTTTGGACAAGAAATGTCACTGTACTGAGCCAAAGGAAAAGGCTCAAGATCAATCAACCAGAAGACAAAAAGCCTTAAAGGCAGAAGAAACACTAAAGTTAGCATGTGTGGCTTACTATAAATTGGAGTAATCTGAAACAGATATCCTCAGAAGAATACTTCCAATGTTTCCTGGCTCTGCTCCAGCTGCTTCAAAGCCCTGTTATCAGTGAATTGTGGTCCCAGTGTTAGAAAAGCTGGGCGATGTTCTAAGGAAATGTCAGCTACAGATCAGTTTCCTCTCATTTCTGTGAAAAGAGGTCAAATTAGCAAATGCACTGCCCACACGCTGTCTCTGTCACAGCCCTCCATGGCCCACTTCATTAATGCTTGAGCTAATCCTTAGGTTAGGGAACAAAATTGCTTTGAAACAGTAGGATATTTGATTTAAGAAGCAAAGTTTAAAATAATACCCCAGCAGCATGTATTGCCAGAAATCTGCTAGACTGTAGCACTCATTAGAGATATGCAGAACAATTAAGGGAAGTTTTTAATTCCCTTCCTCCACTTCAGGATCCTTCCCACCCTGTGGGATCTCTTATGGCATTGGGCAACCCTATACCTTACTATCTGAGTGCTATATTAAGGTTTGATTGAGTAATTGCACACTAACATGTGAAATTTCCTCTTTTATTTAAACAGTATCCATGCTACTCTTCACTATTTAGTTCTCAGTGGTCTGAAGTACACAGTTGGGAAAGGTTTATTCTTTCATTTTACACCTCTACACCAAAAACTTTGCAGTGTTGAATAGGTAAATGCGAAGCCGTCCCCCGTGGTCAAATAAACTGAATGGGATGAGAGCTGAATTTCCATGATTCCACTTATTATGAAAGCAAAGAAAGTAAAGCAAAGCCTTGCTAAAAATCTACATATATGTTACGCCTGTTAGGTTCTTTTTAGTGCTGTACTCTCTGACAGAAACAGAAGGAAATATGTAATTAAAGTCTGTTCAGTACATTGGTCTAAAACCAGTTCCAAAGACACAGACTTCTAAGATGTGATGAAAGGAAATCAAAAGATGAAAGTGCTTTGAATGTGTTTATTTTTGCTAGCTCTGGGAGTTCTAATAACTGTCAGATAGACTCTTTTTCTTCTCTGATCACGGATGTAGCTGTAGAAATAACACAGTGACCCTTACAAAACCCTCAGTGAAGTTCCACACCCACAACAGTCTAGATATTTAATGGTATCTTTCTCCACAGTACTAGATGAGTACAGGCCATCCTTGGGCAGGGATGCAGAAACACGTGTGTTTTAGGTATAATATTGTATGTACCACAAATGCCTTACCTTCATTGTAGTGTTCTAATCTGAAAAATGGCCTCATATAATGAGACAAAAATTCTAACACCATTATTTGCCAATAATTCTTCAGAATCACAGGCTAGGTTCAGATGAGATATGAATGGCCACATTCGTAGCAAATCATTAGAAAAGAGCTGAGAAGAATGTGTATTACTCAGCTGGAATCATGAATCATGCTCAAGAGAATCTCAAATATTCAGTTTACACACTGTTTTTTTTGGGGGGGAAAGGATAGAGGAAATAAAATACCACAAGTGAGAGATATTAGGCACTCTGTTTACTGCACTAATAAAAAATGCTTGGATGCTCAGCTGAATAAGCCATAAAAACTTACATGGAGCCAGGTAGAATAAGAGTAAGAAATCTGAAGTAGCTGGCAGACAGAGACCCTTCAGAATTTGGAAACATCTAGTTAAAGCAGTCTCTTTACATTTTTTACTGCTAGTGGCAAGTTGGTGCTGGTTCTGGCCTTGTTTCTGACTTTTGGCTAACAGTTCCCCCCTCCCATAGAACTCTCCTAGAACTCTCCTAGAACTGCACAGTGTAATTGCTGCACTGATCCAGCAGTGCTGGTTCAAGCATGATCTAAAGATTGATCTCGCTGAGATTAGGTTACTTGTCTTTCAAGTCTTGTTTTGTTTTTTTGATCACTCTTGCTATTTTAAAAGGAAAAAAAAAGAGATCATGGCCAACTATGAGTACTAAAAGACCTTCCAAAGGTTAATGTTTGTTCTCTTTGTAAGTCATTTATGAATAGCCAGCTATTCAGTTTGCTCAGTTATTGTGAATCACTTCATTTCAGATTTGGAAGTTTGTCATGAACTATTTGCTCTGTGTTCAGGTAGTCTGACTAGTGGAGTATGACTAGTCTGCAATTTTGCTGACTGGAATGCTTGTAACTGGGAGGAAAGAATTCAGTGTTTTCAGGGTGACTGTTTTAACTCTTGTGTGTGAAAAATTTTCTGAGCAAACAACCACGAAAAGGTATTCACCAGACTTTCACTTCCAGAAAACAGTCAAGTGCACTGCAAGTCACTTATTTATAGATGTAGAAAACTACTAAAATGGTTTGGGAGTGCTGTAGAAGCCTTTCACTTTGAACCAATGTTCAAATAGCTCATTTGGTGAGAGTGAGCCATCATCACGTTTCAATGGGGGCAGAAGATGTTCCTTTTGTTTAACTTATAGTGGTTGCAGTTTCATGAATATCTGATCCCTAGGGATTTGAGCTTCTTAGAAACAGAACTTCCTCCAAATCCATACTCTCCTATTCCCAGAAAGTCATCCAGAGAAGCAGAGCTAATATAATTGAATAAATGACTGTGTGTATGGAACAGATTCATCTCAGGCCAGGTCTCAAATCTATCATAACAGTTCTCCCCTGAGCTACAGCAGCAGAAAAGAAAATTTAGGGCTTCACTGATGGAAACAATTTTCAAAGAGAAGGAGACTCACTGTATCAACGAATGAAGGCAGACTAGCTGTTTAGATTTAAAGTATGGAGAGCATGTAACATCATGATTTTTCTGTACTTCTGGTCCTTTTCCATTTAACCCCAACAAAAGTGTAGTAGACAATAGACCTAAATTTTTCCAGGTTGGATAAAAAAACAGAAAAATTATTTTTTGATTATGGAAGAATTCAGATTTCAGGAGTGACAGAAACATGTCTTTTCTTGGAATTTTGCTGTGGGTTTGCTCCTTTCTAAAGCCAACTCTGTTTGGCCTCACTGAAAATTTCAAAGACTCGCTTTTCTTTTTTTTTAAAATACTCCTTCCTCTTGCCATCTTTCTTGCCAGGGAGGAGAATTGAAGGCAGTACTGCTGTGTCATCTGGCCTGTGAAGCACTCCCTTCAACTGCTAAAACTGAAGTGAAGGTTAAAGAAATGGTTTTGGGACTATGCAGCAGGACAATTACCTTAGGCTGACTCAGGAATTGTTGGACATGGGATGAGGACAGTCACTGATTTCAGCAGGACCACTGATTAATAACTGTGGTGCTCTTAGTTCTTAACAATAATAGAGTGCATCTTTCCTCATTGCTGTTACTGCAAAGGAGGCCCTGAGTACAATTGTGCTTCTGCAGGCAGATATTAAAAAAAGAAAGTCTGAGAAGCAATGGATATGTTATCTCCTCAAGCAGCAGGGGCATCTCCACTTGCCCCTCCCATCCTGGGGTCTGACCTTCCTTTCTCAGACCTGTTTTTAATGTCACTTACTGAGAGTTACAAAGTGCAGTGCTGCTGAGAAAGGTCTGGATAGTGCAACCTGCTTCTCATCAAGGATGCGTCCTGAGAGCCTCCAAAGGACCCTGACTTCCTCTCTTCCTTTCAAAAGAGATTAAGTGAAGAGGAGATGGTGACTGTATATATGTGTTGAGGGAGGGGAAAGAAGGGGAGTGGAGGAACATGTCCAAGAAAAGATATCAGTAATTCTCTCTGTTAGTCTGATGTGTCCTTCCACTAGCTGACTGGTTACGGGGGAAGATTCCTGCATACCCTGAAAGGTACAATTTCCAATCTAATTATCACAACCTCTCTGGGATATTGCAGGCAACTTTCTTTTTCCTTTTCATTGCCTTGATATTTAGGGAAATTTGCACGAGACTGGTTTGCCCTAGATGATGCAAAGTTAAGAAAAAGATTAAAATCAAGGAAATGCTGCATACTGGAGTTATTCCAGCAACTATAACTGTGCAGTCTTTGATCTCCTACGTATTTCATGGTTTGCATCACCAACAGAAAATTATCTTTATGTTCAGATTTAAGCAAGGAGAAGTAAATTAAAGAAATACATCTCAATTTTACTGTTAAGATGATCAGAGGCTCTATCTGTCAGAGAGAGGAGGTGGGGCCGAATTAGCACAAGATATGAACTGTTAAGTAAGAAACAGTAAAACAAGGAATTCTCATGGCTCTTTTTATTGCTAAATCAGCAAGATTCATCTTACAAGCATAATTTTCCTTGGATATCCCTTGCATGAAGGGAGACCAGTGTTTCCTAGTGGACAGAATATTGTTGTGTAGTCTGTGAAAGGCAGAAACTCTTATTGCTGGCATTGCTTTGTTTCTAACCTTTTGCAAGCAGTTCCGATTTCCTCTTCTTAAAATGGGGGAAAGTAGGTTTTAGTCTGATTTTAAAAGTTCTTTGAAACTTAATGAGGGTAAAAGTTTTCTCATAGGCTTTTTTGATTGAGGAAAAAAAAACCACTGTCCCTCAAACTTTTGCATTTTTTGCCCTCTTTTCTGAGAATTCCAACAACTGAAACCAACTGTGACAGTGGCTTTTGAAGTGAGAAGCCTTGTGCCTGTCATATCAACTGAGATCCCATGCACACTTAATACGTTTTGGACTCCTGAGTAGCTCAATGAAGCCAAGCACAATGTTGCTGTTATGGTAAGTCCAAGATCTTTGTGCACACATGTTTTTTTAAATAGGACTGGAAAAAACTGCATGAAGAGCCTTTTCGTCTTTTGTCTCCTTTTTCCATTCCAGGCCAAGCCAGAGTCAGACCTTGATGAAAGTCCAGACACTTTTCAAAATGTAATTGTTTGATTCTGTGTATATTTTAGTGTGAGGGTTACAGTACATGCAATTAATGTGACTCAGGCTTAGGGTCAAAAGTCTGGGTTGGCTATGACTGGACTCTAATTTCCTCCGTACTAAGTCACCCATCCTTTCTCTGAGTCATTCTTCAGCAGACAGCTTCAAGTTTAAAATTAGAAAATAGAAACATATACCAAGAGAAATGACTGGTATGAATGTGCACACACAACTTGCTTAAGTTTCATGAGCTGATGTAGCAGCAGCTATCTCAAAGGGGCCCCTGTTTACAACAGGTGTCCTTTAAGTTAATATATTCACAAATAATTCAGGCTGTAGAACATCTGCAAATATGTGTGGCACGAATGTACCATGAGCTGCTAAAAATGCCTATTGTTGATGTCAAACAATCCCTTTGTGCACACTTGCTGCAGATGTTCTTTGTAGAGAGTCTTCCACAGTGCACCCTTGTCATGCAAGGCCCTGGGAGAATGAGCAAGGGCTACCAAGCAACAGCAGTGGCATTTTTTATGCTTATGGGCCTTTTCAGAGTGTAGGGCTCCCTTGGTAGAGGTCTCTGGCACACACCAGCAAGCAAAGGTTGCAAATGAGACTCTCACCAAATGCATTTGAAAGGAAAACCAAAGACACTAAGCATACAGACGTGGTAGAATAAGCCACACTCCTGACTCTCCCTCTAGTCCTTATAGTAGTACACTGACTCCCTTTCAAAGACAGGTCTGGAAGTATGTTTATGAAAAACTAGATGATTTATCAGATTAGTGAGCTACATGTTCTTCTTGATTAGTTAAAATCTATTCAGTTAAAATACTGGTATTCAAAAGGCAGGGTGGAATAAAGCTGAGATCAATGTGTACCTGAATAAAACGAGCACACAATCTATCATTAATATATTTGGAAGGAGGTGAGAGAGTCTATTCTGATTGCAAAGATTTCTCCCTTGTGAAATTCCCTTTGCACTCCAGCGTGAAGCTCGTGGTATCCACATCCTGCACTCTTTTAATGGCCACCAGACTGTGTTTTTCAATGCTATTTATGTTATTGTAGTTTATGAGAGACTAAGTAATAGAAAGGGACACACAGATTGGATGGTAACATAAAAAGAAATAAGATGATTTTCTGTTGAAGTTAACGTGGACTCTCAGCCTGGGCCTTCCACTTTTTTTCTGACTAGGTATTCAGTTTTAAGCACAATCTTTAATTAACCAAAGTTTAATATGAGTTCATAAAGACGTCTGGCAACGACATTCTTGGAATTCACTTTGGCTATCTAACAAAAATAGCGAAATTATTGCCAGGAGAAGAGAGCACTCCTCAGTCTGAAAGATCATCAATTCATTGAAAACTAAAAAGAAATAAAAACACTTGAAGTGTTTATTAAGTATTTAAGGCCTTAGCATTTAAAATTAAAAACGTAGCCTCTGTATATCTCAGTTTATGTCTCTTTAAAAAAGGATGACATTAGTGCCAATTCACAGAAATTCTCATAGTCAGTTGCAATCCCCAAAGACACTCCTACATCGTGGTAATAAACACAAGAGAAGATCCACAAACATCCTGCTGAAGGGAGCTGGCATTTGGTGTTTGGCTTCATGAAGACAGGATTTCTCCTAGAGGGCAATAGACCAACAGAAAGTCTTCTCTCTGTGCTAGATATCGCCATCAAAGTTCCAGATACTAAGCCAAAGTAGCCAATGTTCCTCTGTGAGTGCAAGGGAGAATGGGTAATGCTTTCTGAAAAGGCCAGGTAACAAACAGTTGCAGTTTCCATTCAAAGATAACTTACCCAGTCGCACCTGAGGGACTGATTACACTGATTAGTCTAATTAATTAATGTGTCTGACAATAACTTCAGTTTTCCTGAAGAAGAGTATATAAAAGCTATGAAAATAAGGAGCCTATGAATACAAGCTTATGAAAATAAGGAGGAGATTGGTGACAGTCAATATGTCTTCATTAAGGACAAGTTGCGCCCGACAAATCTGGTGACCTTCTGTGAAGGAGCTGTGGCATTGGTGGAAAAGGGAAAAGCAACTGATGTCATCTACCTAGACTTGTGCAAAGCAATGGACACCATCCTGTACTACAACCTTGTCTCTAAATTGGAGAGACAAGGATTTGACAGAGGGATCACTCAGTGGGTAAGGAACTGGCTGGATGGTCACACTCAAAGAACTGCAATAAGCAGCTTGATATCCAAGCAGAGATCAATGATGAGTGGCATTCCACAAGGGTTGGTATTGGGACCAAATCTTTGTTGGTGACATGGACCTTCCGGTTGAGTGCACCCTCAGCAAGTTTGCTGATGACACCAAACTGTGGCAAGATTGACAGGCTGGAGGGAAGTGTTGCAACCCAGAGGGACCTTGACAGGCTTGAGAGGAGGGTCTGTGTAAACCTCATGAAGTTCAACAAGGTCGAGTGCAAGGTCCTGCACCTGGGGCAGGGCAAACCCAATCGCAAATACTGGCTTGGGTGGACAATGGAGTGGCCCTGATGAGAAGGAACTGGGGTGTTGGTTGATAAGACATGAGCTGGCAATGTGTGCTTGAAGCCCAGAAAACCAGCCATAACCTGGGCTGCATCAAAAGAAGTGTGACCAGCAGGCTGAGGCAGGTGATTCTCTTTTACTCTGCTCTTGTGAAATCTCACCTGGAGCTCTTTGTTCAACTCTGGGGTCCCCAACATAAGAAGGACATGGAGTTATTAGAATGAGTCCAGAAAAGGGCCAGGAAGATGATCAGAGGGTTGGAGCACCTCCTGTATGAAGACAGGCTGAGAGAGTTGGGGTTGTTCAGCTTGGAGAAGAAAAGGCTCTAGGAGACCTTATAGCAACCTTTCACTACCTAAAGGTGGCCTACAAAAACCTGGAGGGGGACTTGTTACAAGGGTATGTAGTGATAGGACAAAGGGTAATGTTCTAAAATTAAAAGAAGGTAAATTTAGATTAGAAAGAAATTCTACCTTGGGGGTGGTAGGGCACTGGAACAGGTTGCCCTGAGAAAACATGGGTGCCCCATCCCTGGAAGTGGAGCTTTGAGAAACCTAATCTAGTGGAAGGTGTCCCTGCCCACAGCAGGGGATTTGGATCTAGATGATCTGTAGGGGTCCTTCCAACTCAAATCTTTCTATGATTCTATGAAGGAACTCAGTTATGCGTTAGGTGAAAGGATGTAAATCCTGGATTAGGCTGAAGGTCAAACTGATGAATTGATGCTTTTATGGAGGAATTGAGTTATTCTAAAAGATGTAGAGAGGTATTCTTGGTTGGTTTATTGTTGTTTAGTTCTCCCTACTTGGAACTGCAAGTTAAAGGCACTGATTCCGTTCAGATCTCCTACTTCAGCAATGCCATTTAAACAGCCAATTGCTGTATAGGGTATTTTCCAATAATGTTAATCACCTTCTAATGTCAACGATACCTTGGGAAAAACTGTAAAATTAAGAAGCTACGTACCATATTTGCTTTGAAAACTAGTATAGTTGTATTATTAAGCTTCTTGAAGCGTTTGATAGCATGAATTGCTTGTGAAAGAAGCAGTGCAATATATACAATAACAAAGCTAACAGTACTTTTATACTTTAGCATCTGATTTTTTTGCTGTTGTTCTATAATAAATAAGACTGAATACTGGAGATATGGAAGAAATTCTCAAGCCCTAATATTTCATTAAAGTAATTGTGGTTTGGAAATGCATTAGGTGCTATCCAGAATATCATTCTGTCTCTGTCTGATAAAGATCTATTTATGTTTCATTCAGCAGAAAAAGCTTTTTGGAGAAAAAGAAAGAGAAGTATGACAAAGAAATGAAAATACACTTCTAAAACCCACAGCTTCTAAGGCATGTTGGTGAGAATCTTTGTATAAAAATCTGCCTGAGCAGCCTTTCACTTTCATGAAGTTCTTATGTTTAAGCTTCTTGCAACACTATTTGCTGACTTCATTGAAATGCTACAAGTTAACTTTCATGATAATGGTGTTTTTTTACAGTATGGTAATAAATATAAATTAAACTTTAAAGCATTATGATGAAGCGGAAATTATGCAGTGACAACTTCTCTAACTCCTCAGTTGAAGACACTTGGGATAAAAATGAAGACCAGTTTCACAGAGAAAGGCATTTTGTGCAGAAAAAATAATATTACTAGCCAAACCTCTATGAAAAGGGAGATTTTGTATTGTTCTGGCTGGAATTGTTAGGATACCTTGAAATTAAAATCTGTCATTTTCTAGAAATCTGTGTAGTGGTTCTAGAGACCACAAGAACAACCTTTACCTTGCTCTTTCTCTGGAAAAAAGAGCCCGTGCTCTCAATATAGTGTTGGGTGGCATTGTTATTTGGAGTCACTTGTTTAATGAAAATTCACACGGAAGACTGTTGTTGACTTAATTAAACTCCCTCCTTCCTGAAATACTGAGATATTTCTCAGAGGTCCAGTAGATTATTATGTTGTGAAATCTGATGGTCACCAGCTTTGAAAGACACACAATGAGATTTGTAATGACACTGACTGCTGCTTTGTGCTTGCCTCTGCGCAAGGTTGCAATCCCATAGAGCAGGCATAGCCTGCCTCTCTGCGTGATGCTTAGGCAGACTTGCAGCCTTACAAGGCTCCAGAAGGGTATTTCATGCACATGCAACTGGCCTCTATCTGCATTGCAGGGGCATCAACACTCAGGAGCATCCAGTCTCTTCTTCACTGCATCCACTGCATTTTGATGTTCATGATATCGCTGTTTCTTTCGTCTTGTCGCACAAGTATTTTAACAGTTTCAGGACTTAATAATCAGTGTTTGGCCTACTGTTGTGAGTTTGTACTTTCTCTTTATAATGCAACACATTTCTAAAGATTTTCTGTGTTCTAAGAAGCTCAAGCCTTGCGAGAACCTCAAACTAAATATCATATTTCCATTTGTTGCTGCTTTTACTCATCTGAACAGTATAGGGTTTTTTTGCCTGCATGTTGCTGGAATGGTATGACAGAGTCTGTTTTGAGCCAAAAGGATTAGTGTAGAGGCAAAATCTTCAGCATGTATTTTCATACTGAAGTTAAATATGAATAATGTATATGACCCAAAACACTGTTTAAATAAGCTTAGGTAACATTTTCATTTTCCTTATACGATTTTATTTAGTCAGAGAGGGACTATAATCTGGTCCATGCTATAGGTCTAGGTGGTCCTATTTCCTTCATTTCACAGGGGAAAGAACTTGTAAGCTAACATGAAATGAAACTGTAGTGAAAAGAGTTAGGATGTATAATTTTTCTTTCTTTTTTTCCTGATAGATGTATGATAAAAAACTTTCCTATTATTTGCACATTACTAATTTTGATTTTATGATTTCTACTGACTATTCTGGAGAAAGTACTGTCAGTCTGAGCTGTTATCAATGATATTTCACATACATCATGTACTCAGTTGAAGTACTCTAGGAACCTGAAGTTGCTACACTGAGGATAGTAAGACCCAAGATAAAAGTGTGAGAAAGACTTCCTTTCAGTAGTCTTTCTCATAGTTTTCTCAACTCTTAGAAAAATAGGTTTAATTTAAATACATATAAATATATGTTATATATATGTGTTTATGTATACACTTGCTAAACAAATATTCATTTCAAATTGAAGAGTCTGTATGATTTTTTTTGCAAAGGGGAAGAAAAAGAGGAAAATTGTTTCTCTGAAGGATTTTATGCTGCCATTTCCAGTAGTCCATCTAGGGACATTCTGAAGATAGTTTTTCTGTATGATCTTTTGTAAAATGAACGAATAATCTGTGTCATACATCTGTGCGACAAAACAGGAAGAGACAGCTTTGCGGAATTCAGAGCCAAAAAAAGGATTGGTAGATGTGGTCAGTACAATTTTATGGCTTCGAGGCCATAGCGCTTCTTTCAGCTCGTTCTATTCCAACAACTTAACACAAGCACTGTCCATGCCCTGGGTGTCTTTATGCAATTGAAGCTGCTTCCCAAGGTCTTGGGTCCCTGTGGTGGAATCACGCAGTGCAGACATGTGCATCCGCTGAACTTGAGTTCTATCTGCTGCCAGCTCCGCAGCTTAAGGTCATTTAAGTACTTTCTAAGAGGAAGAAATCCCTACAAAGAATTATCTGCTGGACTGGCTTCTTCAGACAGGAAAACTGCTAACTTTCTTAACACCCACGCTTCAGCCAGTGCGTTTGTACGTGCGCATTTATCTTGGGTTTACAAGTTGCTTCCTGCTGGGTACAAGCTACAACTTACATCTGCGCTTTGCCAGCAGACTGTAAGATGCCAGGGCTCTAGGTCCAAGTGTCTCACCTCTCCCTTGTGAGAACCTGATCACAATAAAGCTATGAAGTGATAGGTGCTTCCCATAAAGCAAAAGAGCATGCAAAATCGTTGTTCTTCCTATTTAACATTCAGTTCCCTGAATATGTATTGTTCTGGCTCCCTATATAACACCAAAGGAGGGAGCTAAGATGAACATCAGGTAACATTAAATAAAACAGTTCAAGGTAAAACTGATAGTTACCTCCTTTGAGAGAAGAAGTGATCACGCTTTGTAATCTGATTAAATCTTGGTCTCAAGCAATGTCAACCCTAAACGAAAGTCTGAGACTTTAACCTGATTTGAATTTGAATTTTTTAATTCCCTGAGTTGACAATATCGAGATTGCAATAGAAATACACCCTTTAGTACCCAGTGATTCCTAAACAACTGATTTTGCCATGTGAAAATTCAGAGCAGAGCTGGTTAAGAGCAGCTGCATGGCCTTAGAACTTACTAACACAATGAAAATGAGAATGAACTGCTCTCTGGTAGACTGGCAATTTAATTGCATGCTACTCAAGCTCTGAATCTTGCAGACTTGGTGACACAGGAGCAGATTTTCACTGGATCATCAGAAACATTTTTGACCTAGGGTCAGATTTTAACTCTCTTCCACTGAGATGCTGAGCTGTTCAAAATAGAAAAGGTTGCCAACGTTAAAAAAGCAAATATATACACATGCTTTTCTGTCAACATTCTTAGAAATGGCTTAACTGTTTGTGGTCAAACAGCTTAAACTCCTCTCTTGAATAAAACCACGCGGAGAAAAACGAATCCTAAAAAAAAGATGATTAAACTAAGTAATTGGAAAAAACACCCAACACTTTGAAACAGAAATGCTCAGATACTGTGATTTCTGCTTTATCTCAGATAAGACTCTGTAAAACTATACTTTCATCTACTGCTTCAGGTGACAACAGTAATGGTGTCTGCTCTGCCCAGGGAGGGAGTTGGACTGTGCAAACTACTGGTGAGGCTGGCAGACTTAAGGCTGGGGGAAATAATAATTAGTAGTCAGAGCACAGTATCATCCGGCAATGGTTAACCCAAATGCCAGCCCTGAGCAAGGGCTTGGTTGTGGTTGCTGCAAGGAGAGGAGAGATCTCCAAGTGTTGGTCTGTTGAAAGACTCTATTTTGCTTCTATCCTGTGGCAGGATGACTCTGTTTTTCCAGGCTGTGATGTTTTAATCTTTCTATTTAAGGTGAAAAACCTCAGAAACGGTATGTTTTCTTTAACGTCTCTTAGTGTCTTCAGTCTGAGAGGATGCAGTTATTATTTATATACACCAGACTTTTGTTCTTATTTAGGCTACTGTAGTTTGTCTGAAATTACTCATTGGGTTCGCATCCCTGCAACTGGAATAAGTTTTGTGGCGTGATATCCATGCTACAACACATCCCAGCTGGAGTTCACTCTGGCATAGTGACATTTCCAAAAACTTGAGGCTTCCTGAGAGAAAGAGGTTGTGATAGGAAAGATGTTGTAATATTAATTATCCTTCTCATGACCCAGACTCCAAGACAGGCACCCCAAAATGTTGAAGTCTACTTCTCCTTTGAGATTCACCGGGAAATGACTCTGTGAAATGTGGGCAATTATCATCCTACACAACGTGAACTCATTTGAACAAGCAAAGTAGCATTACACAACTTTGCTACAGCCTGTGGTAAGTGCTTTAAGAATCTGGTCTTTGACAGCAAGCAAGCATGGGTGGTAGGGTGCTATTACCAAAGACTTGTTACAGACTTCCTGCTGGGGCTCTGCGAGGCTGGTTAAGTTCCCTACACTGTTTGAAATTAAAAGGCGATTGCTGGTGGTGCCAGTTGTGTCTGCTGCAGGGAATGGCTCAGTGGTGTGGTAAAAAGTGCTGAAGCAGAGCAGGCAGCCTGGTCCATCTGGGCTGCTGGTTTCTTGGAGCCTGTCTGAAAAAAAACTCCTCCTGAGCACAGCTGGGTGCATTTGGGATTGCTTGCAGGAGAGGCAACCACCTCTCAGATATCAGGAGTTACAAAATATAAGGGGTCACAGTGGCACGAAGCAACTCAACCCCAGCATTTTCATGCCTGACAGGGAGGAATGGAGAGGCAGAGGTGGTGATGTCTCTCTTTAGGTCCTTGCTGACCCAGTGCTAGGCAGTTCACATTTGTTTTCACAAACAATAGCGGAATTGGGAAGAAGGGACACAAACTTTGTGCAAAAATGCCAGCAAAATTGATTTAGAATGAGAGATATTAAATACCTGATTTCTCTCTCAAAAAGACTCTCCTGTTGTAATTGAGGTAAGGGTCTAACTACCTTAGGAGGGAATGACAAGGTTCTTTAACCAACACTACAAAAGCCTTACAGAAACCAGTCACTTGATGTTATCCCAGACAAACTCACTGTTTAAAAATAAAGTTCCAGCTTTTCAAATGATGGTGGTGATTAATATCTGGTATTTGATATTGAATGGAGACATAACTTCTCAATTTTTCTCTGTTTTCTGGGTCATCATAACTGAATGGTTCTGTTTCTACTACAGTTCTTCAGGGACTTCAGAAGCCCTGTCACTACCAAAATTTTTATTAATGATTTGGAAAAAAGTGCCAATGTTTAGCTAAAAATCCATGTTTATACAAATGTTGGTGGAGTGACTGTTCCTGGAGCAGTGAGACCGAGAAGCTTAAAAGAAACATTTTTCAAGTAACATTCATTGAACTCGCTATACAACTGAGCAAAACTCCCTGCCTTGTTTTATACAGGATGCAGACTGAATGACTTAACAGGACTGATTGGCCTTAAAATAGAATTAGTCATATTGCTTGTGTGAGTAAAATAAGCAGCAGCAGACACACCCGAGGGTATCTGTATAATTTATTTTAAATTACTTTAGACAGCCAAAGAATCTGAAATTCAGGAGTGCATAAGTTTAGTGGGATAGTTTTCCTTAGATTATCAGCAGGAAGAAGCACGTGTCTTCAGAGGCACCAGAGAGGACCTAGGTAAGCTGGCTAGAAATACAGTATTCTTCTGCATCTCCAGTGGTTACTTGAAGCCAAGTATTGTACTGCACATTGTACTACCAAAATAACAGTATTTTAATGTTTCTAGTGTTTTTGGCAGTACACAAATTTCTCATTAAGAGTGTTATAGGAATCTCTCTTTAGGTTTTCTCTTGATATTTTGAATGAACATTGTAAAAATGGCAAATCTCATAGCAGAGATTTAATTTTTGCATGATTTTAAGGGATGGAGTGCTGATATAGTCAGCAACAATCTCGTGTACAATATGCTGCCAAGTCTTGGGATTTACAAAATATTAAATATTCGTCTCCCATGAAATTACAGATTTGAGCCAACTGTAGAGCACAGAAATCTTAGGTATTTGAAACACAGATACAAAATGTGTATCTCAAACAGTATCTAATTACATTGTGTATGTTGAGTTGTCAGTATTAGCATAAAACCTCCCCATAAAAGCGTAAATACACAGATAAAAAGGACATCACGATCATGCAATAGAAAACCAAACTGGGAGAAATGCATAAATATCAGACAGCAAAGCTTCTTCCTAATGCCTTACTCACAGTCTTTCTGTTAAAAATAACATACGTAAAGAATCATCTTGTGATCTAGAGCATAAAATTTTTATACTTTTACTTGCGTAACAACAAGAGTTAGTGATAATCATTCATGAAGTTATTCAGCCCTTCAGAAAAGACCAACATTTATTTGACTGCATATCCTCCATTAAAAGTAAATTCCACCGGATTATCCCAGAGTATGTCCATAAAGTAGTTGTGTCAGAACTTATTACCTTGTAATTTAGCAAAATCTTGTTTTTCTCGTGAATAAAAAATAAAGATGAGGAAGAGGGACCAGTTTTTGTTTTCTTTTATTCTGTAGACCTTATTTAAAACTCAAGAGCCAGGCCTTTTTATGTAAATTTAATCTCATGGGTAACGAAATGGTCATAATTTGTCTTGGCTTGCTACCTTAAAACTTTTAATGCTCTGAATGTGAATTTTGTTTGAAGATGTGAATCAACTTCTTTCTATACAATCTATTTTCGTCTTTTGGTATTTCTTTTATATAACAGAAGTGTGGTTTTCCATAGCCCTTCAGGGAGCAGCAGTACATACAGTGTTATAAGCAATAGGTTTGTAGCATATAAACTGCCTGGCTTTGAGCTAAAGCATGAGTTATTTGCAATGGCACTCACTTGAGAAGCAGCAGGCATGACTCTGCCTCCAGTTCTTCCACTAACTTGTTGTCTAACTGCTGCCAAGTCTTTCTGTGTCTTTGTTTCTCCTCTCTTTGTTTTGTGTTTCAGTTGGATTTCAAATTATTTTCAGCTGGGGGATTATCTCTTGCTATGTTTGTGGAACGTCTAGCACAACAGAGCTTCAGTGCTGACTGCAGTCTCTAGGCACTACCTTAACATAAATAAGTGGGAGGGAGAGCATTTCATTCTTTCCAACGTACTCTGTTTTTGCTGTCTGCAGACCAAACACAAAATGTAAAATCACAGCTAATGACCCACCTCTTCCTCGATGTCTTCACCCAGTTGCTACCATGACATCTTTTTTCTCTGAATTCATTTTTCCATTGTGTCAGTGTGTTTCCAGGTGCTACTGAAAGATTTGAGTAAGCTGGTCAGGTGTTTAAGGCAAAAATATGGTGTGAGTTAGATGTACAGTGCAGGGCATGTCAAGCCTGTGCCATGCACTGTGGTGTTGAGATCTATACAGAAAAGGCCAGATCCACATGAGGACAGTCAAGTGATAACTTTTAAAGTTTGTAAGTCAGATCTAGCTCTGCAGTCTTTACAGGATGCTGTGTATGTGCACCTTTACCGTCCCTTTGGCTACTTCAGGGATTCTAAAATCCCTTTACTTTTGAAGTGGAGAGTTTATATTTACAATTGTTTTCTCCAGACCTGCTACCTCATAGAAATTTTTATGCCAGCCAGCTGCCTTTCAGGTTCTCCTGTGTCCATCTAGTTTGCAAAACAGTTTGAGGTTTTGTTCTCTGCTAATCAAAGAGAGAATTTGACAATTGTCTGTTACACTGATACAAAAGATTTCCATCCCCCGCCCCCAACTGGAGACCCACTTGAGCCTCTTGCTATACCAGAAATGAGATTTTGTGGAAAAAAAAGGATATTATGTGATTATTTACTGGTTTAAATGCAATCAATAAGTTATAGTGGAAAACTATCCTTCCTACATACGACTTAAATGTTTCTGCTCTACTCTTTGAGGTACAGTGTTGCTTGGAATAGCAGTTGTTGTTACTGTCCTGTGGTCCTTTCTCTACCATTGTCCTTGTGAGACCAGGGCTCTGCTTCCTTCTCTCTTGCTTGCACTGTGGGACTGATTTTGAGACAACCCTTTTCGTGGTCTTTCACCTGATGCAAAGGGTTTGGGATGCTTGACTTTTATAGATGAATTATATTTACCACAAACCTCTTTTGTTTCTCAGGACCAATGTATTTCTCCAGATCCCACCCAAATAACTGTACTGTGTCTAAAAGACTAAGCCCTGGAGGTTCCTTGAGGAAACAGATCCTGTAACATAACCCAGTAACAAGTGAAGGGAACAGTCATCTGTTGCCTTTATTTAGTTTATTTATCCTTTATTCAGTTACTAGAGTTTAACAATTGAGTGATTTTGGCTGGAATATGAAAGCAACTGATCTTCACTGTACTAGTTGTGCTGGCTTTGAGGTTAGTGGAAGATTTGGTCCACCCTGAATAGCAGTCTCCCCAATTAGCACTGTCCTGCTTACTACAGAGAAACACAATGGGGAGCCGCGCACTTTTTATGCTGAGGTCTTTGAAATGTGAATCACTCCAGGACTGCCTCTCCCAGGCTAGACTAGAAAAGCTTATTATCACTGATTTACAAGCCTTTAGAGATCAAAATGGGCCAAACCAACATTTCCTCCCTTCTCCTCTAAAACCACATTAGACCATCTGTCTGCTTTCGAAAGTGAAAATTCTTTCCATAATGATTTTATTCTTTTGCACTTCTACTGACAAATAATTTACTAATTTCTCCCTATTGTTTCAAGACAGCTTGCAATTAATGAGGTTTTCTTAAATTTTTTTTTTTTTTTTTGTGCAGAAACATCCACGCTGACTTCAGCTGAGCTCTGAAAGTAACAGACCTAATCCTCAGGCCATTTTGTAACCTCTGTGTGTGCTGAGAACAAAGGATTTCCAGAAGGAACTGAGGGCAGCCACCAATAAACACCAGAACTTCATAGCAGGCCACTTCAATGGCCTTGCAGTGATAATTGTAGTATTCCCTCTATTTTTAGAGCACGATCATTTTCTTCTTATCAGGTTAGATGTTCACCTACAGAAAGTAATCTGCCTTCTCATAGCTTAGTTTATTAATAGAAAGATTGGGAAAGTGCACATAAGCAGATTACTGGACTGATGGAACTGATGAGTTGTAGTACTTGCAAACAGATTACCTCTCTCAAGTGCTAATGGGAATGTGGTTTGCCACTGCTCTGGAATTTCACAGAAGAGTTTCTAGGGACATGTCATCTGACAATTATCAGCATTGGCCAACATCATGCTAGATGTGGGGGCTCAGTGCAGAGTTCTCTGCTGCTGGCTGCTTGGTTCTTATGATGCAAGTCCCTACACCTGTGCATCGTGGATGCAACAGCAGCTCTTGCTCTTTGTAAAACTCCTTGTCCTAAAAATCCTGCACTCTCAAAACATAAGCTTTACTGATGACACAATCCCAGTGCAAAGAAGGGTTAGTCAGCCAAATACTAAATGAACTCTAGGGGTCACGCTAAAAAAATTCTATAAATACATAGAAATTGGTGTGAAGGAATACAAAATAAGAGAGCTCTTTTGGATTAGGGCAGAAATCCTTCTCTATTTTGGTGACAACCCACATATAAATCCTTACACTGCTGTTTCTTTAACTTACTAGTGTGTCAAACAACTGTCAGATGAGGTTTTACAGTTTCTGGGACAGCAGTGGCACTCTTTCACCTTATGAAAGACGCTGGGATTCATGTTACCATTACTGTGTCTCTGTTGGGAGAGAAAACATTTCACACAGATAAAGCTTCTCCTGTTAACCAGATCAGGGAATAGTCTCGGGTTTTAGCTGAGCTAAACTGCACACCTACTCTTAACAGTGTGTTCAGGGGTTGCTGATAGTATAAGACAAGACATTGTTTTTGAATAGACCTTTAAGAACAAATGAGACCTCAGGGCTGTCAGAAACCGTGTAACTACCTGCTCTAAAGGAAAGACACTGCTTTGTGTTGCCTTGTGTAATGCAACTGTAAAGACAGGCATTTAAGTATGCACGTATCCTAAGGGAAAGGTGAGAGAAGAAGCATATGGCAACTGTCAGTTTTGCTCCTTGGTATGCTGTTAATGATGAGAAGAACCTGCAAGTAATAGGAAACTGTCTATAACAGAAGGCTAGTATTTGGGCTTCAGGCTGTGGAGAGTGGTTGAACTTCAGCATTTTGTTTAAGACATAACCTGGATCAGCATGGCACTGCTGTGTGTATACTGTACACCATGCTAAGCTGCACATCCACAAAGTGTGTACGAACAAACTACCTTCTGGCTTGTACAGTCTTTCTGCAGAATCAAAGAGTTCATTCTGGCACCCTCAGCCATTTTTTACCCCCTCTAACCACATCAAGAGCATTCCTAGCATTTTCCCTAGGAGGTTACAATCATTTCAATCATAACTTGAATAAAAAATGTTGGCATTTGTCAACACATTTATAAAATCTTCACCTGGAATCTCTCTTTTCTTGCTAATGAAAAACACCTGACTGCAGAAAAGCATTAATTGATGTGAAAGTGCTGGCATTCTGCATGCAAACAGCAGATTTGATCTTGAGAACTGTGCCCATACTTTGGCTTTTGTACACTAAATAGCTAAACATAATTGGCTACATGATGTTGCCCCTGATGCTGGAGAGATTCAAGGAGACAGGGTGTGAAGAGAGCTGCCAACATCCTCCCTTTCCCCCCTCTATGGGCATAAAGGAGAAGGAGGAGTAAATGAAAACAGAAAGGAAGGAGATGGGAGGCAAAAGCAAAGATGAAGATAAGTGGTGGTTTCCCCAACACAAAGTGGGAGATAATGACAGTTTCTGGCGTGCCATTCCATGCTTGCTAGGAACAGCAAGCTTCTGAAAAAATTGTTCTGTATTCCAAGCAATAAAAATGTATTGATTCAGGAACTAATAATGGTGATTGATTCAGGAACTAATAATGGTGATGTCAGTGTATATAATTTTATTACCTTATTCCATCATCCTAAAAGCAACTGCTGAAAGTTGTTACAGGGTTTGTTTTTTGGAAACAGAACTGCCTTTGGAGAGACATTCATACATTTCCACTGCCAAAATCCAAAGAGACATTACCCCTCTCCACGTAAATGCACAGATCACACCTCAGAGTCTGAATTAAGCCCTTTTGATAATTGCTTTATGCTAATTCATCAGCTGTGACACCTTCATTTCTGAGGAAGCAGAATAGGAATCCTTGGGTTGGGGCTTATTATTACAGAAATGTTCAGAGGATATATCAATGGAGAGGTGCAGAGATGTTTTACTAACTCAGAATAACAGCTATACCAGAAAGGCTTCATTAAATTTCTTCAAACAAACAAACTGTTCAGATTGAGACTGCTAAAGTCAGTGAAGAGATTTTGGCCTATCACTAGAACTAACAGTGGAAACCCCCAGGTGCAGTCAGTTTCTAATGCATTGGTGAGATAGGATAAGGCAGGAGGGAACTCAGGAGGACTTATCTGTCATTACGTAAACTAAAAACACAGGAAGAATTCAGGCAGCAGAATGTGATTTGGGACAATAGCTGCTTCCTGAGCTGTGTGGAGGCCCTGCCTGTGGGGACCTGCTCTTCCTAAACTGGTAAGTGTTTGAGAAGGGCTGCAGAAGTGAGGTTGTATTACAAAACGATTTGTGGTAGCAAGCACGACTTCACGTGCCTGCCTAATCCCTCCTGGACTGAACTGCACTTCAGAGGTAACCTCAAAGTGGTGGAAAAGTGTCAGATTGTCCAGCACCAATAGTCACACAGGGAAATGTGGAAGGGGCTCTGAATACAGTACTGTGTCTGTTAGGGAGGTTTACAATGCCAGCGGACCACGAGTTTTGCAGTGCAGAACATACCCAACCCAGTCCCGTTCCCTCACCTTCCTTCCTGCATGGCCCCCTTCCCATGAAAAAAACAACCACAACATCAATCAGTTCACCTGTGCTTGGCAACACATAACCCAAACACCTACATGCCAAGGCACAGCTGGATGCTTGCTACTATTGACCCAGCTTAGTGCAAGCTGCGTACTGATTGTTTGATCAAGGTGGTTTGGGAGAAGGGAGTGTTAGAGAATAACTTGCAGCAAAATTAAGAAACTCTGTTTTTCCTGGCTGCCTTCATTTCCCTCCTCTCTTTAAAATTCTCCTTGCTTTTTAACAACACTTGCTTTGGGCGTGGGCTCGTGGTAAACCTGTGGAATTTGTTTTGTTAAAAGAAGGCATGTGTGTCTGTCAGCCAGATTTTCCTCTGCTAGTGTAAAATCAGATGCATAATACAATCTCTTCTAGATAAAGAGGAGTCTTTGGAAGTGAAGTGTGATTAAGAGTAACAGAAATAAATTCCTGCACAGACAAACAAGTCATACAAGGTGGCATCTGAGGGAATTGGAGAAAGGTAACAGACCAGTGAAGGTGTGCAAATGAATCAGGTCCTTCAGTGGAACCTCAGAAACAAGAACATAGATGAAAAAGCTGGACGTAGGTCCAGCCATCAGTGCAGTAAATATGTGGATGAAAAGAATGATAAGCCATATTGTGGGGATTCCGAAGAAAAGAAAACGACAATAACAAAAAGAGTAATACATGGAGATTTGTAAAGTAAAAGCTATAATGACATGGCATGAATAGGATACTCTGAGGAAGTGTTTGAGCTAAACAACCTTCTGAGATCCCTTCTGACCTGAATTGTTCTGTGAAAGAAAGCAAACCCACAAACAAGTATTAATGGGCTATTATAATTACATTTTTGTCTTCGTAACACTTGGAAGCTTTGTGGCACCGAACAACACCGTTGCAGGGTACAGCATATGCAGGTATACTTATGCCCTATGCAGAACACATATCTATGTAATTCTTCTTACCTCTTGTTTTATACTTCCACTTTGTTTCACCAAGTTTAAAAGACATTGGTATCTTTAGCTGTTTGTGATACTCTAGTCAAATAAGCAGAAAATGATAAAAATAGTAGGTAAAGTAATCAACTTTCCCTTGAGTAAGAAACTCAGTGGACAGTTTTCCAAACTGTCAGGGACAAAATTTTCCCAGTCAGGAAAAAATTTTGGAAGTTCAGCAAAACGTGACCTAAACAGAGTAGCCAGTTGTTCAAATGTACACTTTCATTTAGTTATAACAGAGCTGGGCTCAGTGTTGGGTCAAGTTCTGTTCTATATCTTTATTGATGATCTGGAAGAGGGGATTGACTGTACCCTCAATAAGTTTGTGGATGACACTAAGCAGGGCAGAAGTGTTGATCTGCTTGAGGGTAGGGATGCTCTACAGGGGATTCTGAACAGGCTGGATCAATAGGCTGGAACCAATGGTATGAGCTTCAACAAGGTAAAGTGCTGGGTCCTGCTCCTGGGACACAACAACCCCATGCAGTGCTACAGACTTGAGAAGAGAGACTGGAAAGCTGTTTGGCAGAGAAGGACCTGGGGGTGTTGTTTGGCAGCTGGTTGAATATAATCTAGGAGTGTGCCCAAATGGTCAAGGAGGCCAGCAGGTTCTTGGCCTGTATCAGAAAAGTTGTGGCCAGAAGGACCAGAGAAGGGTACTCATCATTAGTGAGGGAACACCTCGAATCCTGCGTTCAGTTTTGGGCCCTTCACTACCAGAAGGACATTGAGGTGCTGGAGTGTGTCCAGAAAACAGCAACAAAGTTGTTGAAGGGGCTGGAGAAAGAGTTTTATGAGGATTAGTTGAGAGAACAGGGGTTGTTTAGCCTGGAGAACAGGAGGCTGAGGGGAGACCTTATCACTGTCTACAGCTACCTGAAAGGAGACTGTAGCGAGGTGGGTGTTGGTCTCTTCTTGCAAGTGACAGGTTCAGTTTAGATATCAGGAAAAACTTCTTCACCAAAAGGGTTAACAGGCACTGGAGTCAACATCCCTGGAGGTATTTGGGGTGCTCAGGGATACGGTTGAATCAGGTAAGGTTTGAATTGGTGAACTCAAAGGTCTTTTCCAACCGAACGATTCTATGATTCTATTTAAACAAGAAAGCCTGTTTCTGAAAGCTCATCCTCTTGTGGTTCCTGAGCATTAGCTTATGTGGAAAAAAAGTTCCTAAAAAAAATAATTATGTGTGATCGGATCTGGACAGTACAAAAACTATCACAACTCCCCAACAAACCAACCCCTTTGAGGTTCTGTTTGTTCTGCAGCAGAAAAATGTACAGTAAACTCTTCCTTCCCTCATTCTTTTGTTGGACAGGATGAAGTGATTAGCATTGATTTTGGAATACTGCAATTACACTCATTTTTCTGGAATGCAGAATCATGGTGTGTGGACCTTCCACTTGTGGAAATCCCAGGCTCCTGATCTTTTTAACTCTCCTCTCCATAATTTCTCTAAACTGTGGTGCAGCAGGTACTGAACCAGTGTAAATTGTTAAGGCTCTGTTAAGGACACAGAATACAGATCACATGTTGTTACTGAGGATCTGCTTCTAGCTTTCTGTGCATGGAAGCAGTCTCTTTGCAGATTCAGGAGTGACAAAGTCCTTCTCTCCACGTATTTCAGCTCACAGTTGGTCTGTGTTGGGATTTTCTGTCTGCTTTTCTAGTCTGTTTTCAGTGTTGTCTATAACTATTCTTTCCTAGAAATGAAAATTACTGAACCCCTGTGGGAAAAGGCTCAGGCTTCTTGAAATACATTTAGGAGCTTTGAGGTGCTCAAGGCTTCAGCATTCCCAAAGATTTATGGCTATTTCTGTGGTTTTCAGCATACTTCCAAAGCAACAGGAATTGAATCGTCTAGAAAGTGATCAGCTAAAAAATCTAGAGCATGGTGGAAAGGTCCCTAAAATATCTGTTGTTAGAGCAGTTGTTTGGCTTATTTGGCATCACTTAAATAAAATGGTTCTCATTATAATACTCTGATGCTAGGTGGCTGCTTTTCACATGGGCTGTACCAACTCACCTTGTTTTGAATCCCAAGATGCTTGAGTGATTTTTTTTAAAACCCACTATTGCAATATCAGAGTATATGATAATCTTAAAATTCATGCAGCTTGTTTTCAAGTTTCTAGATTCCATATATGTGAAATAAAAGCTTCAAAATATGGCAGAGGTATTTCTGAGAAGCTCAGAAAAAAATGGGCAAAAGAGAAGAATCGTATGCCTTTGTATGTGGCCACATAATCTCTAAGTTAACACATTAAGCTCTGCTCTTTCTGTTTCCACTTGATCAATGCTCTCCAGAGAACTTCACATTGATGTATCTGTTTGTTTACTCACCATTCAGTACATATCATTCTGAAGTGTGCTGGAGGTTCCTGTAGGAGAAATGAGAACTACCAAACATATTATTGCTGTTGCTTATCACCTGAAAAGGACAACCAGAAATTGTTCTGTGGTCATTTGGATGTTACGCAATGGGTTCTGAATGCTGCTTTGTTCCAGTTGCCAAAAGCACTAAAATACTACTTTCTGAGAGCTAAGAACAAAATACTGCCCTTGGAAACATGCATCTGTCTAAATCTTGAAGCTTTTCTCATCGCATCATATTCTGGGGGAATATTTTTAGCTGGTGGATTTAGCCCTTCAGAACATCTTGTGGTTTCTTCCAGGACAGAGCTCAATAAATTACTCTCTTCACAAACAACCAAAGCGTGGTTCAGTGGTTCGGATCTCCTGCAGGGTTCAGGAGTTCAGAGCACAAAAGCCTTTCTCAGTGTCCATCTTCCCATACACAGCCAGGAATGGTTTCAATGCATGGGATCTAGACCATAGATGCTTGGAAGGGTCCCTGTCAGTAATGCTCTCTGCAGCACCTGAGAGAAGAGGAGCTGATGTTTGTGTCCCTTATGTGTCTGACACCTCTGTGTGGACTCGGGCAGAAGTCAGTCCCAAGAGCACGTGCGCTTATGCACACGCACACGCACAACCGCCTACTCCCCCCACGCACACACGTGCACCGGGGGCATCCAAGCTCATGAACGTTTTTCTCTGCTGCCTTAATTAAATCAATATTGTTTATTATGTGGGTCTTTTCTTTCTTTCAGCACCTCTGGTTTTAGGTTATAATTCCTTTATATCTCCATTGTCTTTTAGTAATTGGACAAAGTGTTTCCCTGCTTAACTTTTTAGCAAATGGCAGGAATCCCAGCAGCCATGTCATGGGGCCAATATTTCAGTATTTCCAGAGCCACACATTTGTCCAGGATATTTGTGTCATATTTAACTTGGTTACTAGAAGCATGATTTTAAGAGTGGATTTTTTTTTTAAGCATAGATTGACTTCTTATAAATCTGGAACTAGTACCGCAGCAGCTAGTTGCAGCTAGGGACTTACAATGAGGCACCAGGCCCTGCTCTGGCAGCTGAACCTCAACTACAGCCAGTGGGTCTGGCCATGGCAGGGACTTTCTTGTACACAGCTGTAGTGGTTCAGCACCAAATCCCTTTCTCCTAAATCCCGGGCATAGGAGCACACCTGATCAAAATGAGACACAACCGGGAGAAGCCTCCAAAACCTTTCCTGGCACCTGCCTACCCAGGCTGAGCTGAGGGATGTAATCCAAACCTTACCTTGCCATAACTTCAGCCACCTCTACAGAATCTGGGTAGGAAAAAGAGGGTCACTTTGTCCTTTCTCTGTTTTGGAACCTGAGGGAAAGGCAAATCAAACCCATGGAACAATCTTTTTGCATCAATGTATTTCAGGATGGGTGAACAGTTTACAGAGATAAGTGGCTTCCAATTAGATTTGAGGCTGGTGCTTTGAAAGCAGATGTCTTAGGAATCTTTGCATATGCCAAGCATGAAGGCCAATATATGAATCCTGCAAGTTTCTGAAAACTCTTGCTGCTCACTAACAGTAACAGGACTGGAAATCTGCTTTATAGGATCAGGCTTGAATATTTTCCAGTACAGCCACCTTGGCAGCTTCCATAAGTATACAGGCAGTTAAGTGTGCACACTCAAATCCTTGCTGCCCCTTTGTTGTTTTGTCAAAATTAATCCTTTGGATAAAACCAGGTGTATTTTGCTGATGTTTGTTACACACCTCTGTAATTCCTCTACATTTGGATCGTTCTCCGTAGAACCACCTGCAAGACTGCATACTATACTTTCATACTTGTTAGGATCTTCCATCATGACAATTAAAAATACTTCTACCTCGCCAAAAGGGAGCTGTGGGTGCCTAGACCATCAGCTTACAAAACACAGTGTGAATTAAATGTGATCTTTTATGTGGAGTTGCACAATCAGCCCTTAGGTGAGCTTTGCACATACAGTTTTCTATACAGTAGAAGTATCTGTGAAGTTCCTCATATCCTTTTTATCAAGGACATATATTAATGAAATGAATATATTCCTGATATCAAAATAATGATCAGCTGAAAGAAAGTGAAGGTTTCACTTACAAAATGAAAAAGGTGTTCAAGTTGAGACTGAGGAATAACACAGAAGGGATAACATTCATGTGAGAAGTTCCATTTTAATTCTTTCAATCTCTTTCCACGACACTGCTTATGAAGGTATTTTACTGACCAGGGCAAACTGGACATGTTTCCTTCATCCCATCCTGAGGCTGTGTCAATATGAGAGAATTTGGACAGCGTGACTGCATGATTTTATGACTTACTAGTTGAGATGACCAGAAAGATGGGTGGAGCCATGGATTTCTGTCTGCGTTCCAGGGATTTTACTGTATTTTACATCAAACAAGTATTAGATAAAATTCAGAAATCATCCTGGGGAGACTAATGACTAGTTTTAGGCAGCTGCTAGATTAGTGAATTCAAGTTGAACAGGTCACTACCTATAGTACTTCAGTTTTTGATGCCATTTGGTTTAACTTGCTCTCTATTGAAAGCTGTGAAGTATTGGCCATGACTTGGTAATTCTCTTATAGATAATCTCATCTCCCATGCTTTAAACACTTACCACTTTTATCAGATATGGCCCTTGACCTCTTCTGCCCAGATTTGTAAAACTTTGTGTTATTGGCATATCTTTATGTAGGGACAATATTTGCGGTACTGGTATTTAAAACTTTCAAAGCCTCAGCTGTTGTAGACTGCCAAAACATCACTGCCGTGAGGAGTGGGCTGTGGAGATAAAAGGGAAAGTAAGTAGCTTGAGAAAGGGGCTTTGAGCTTAGTCCTGCTTCAAGCTTTCCTCATACCTTGCTTCATTTCCTTGAGGAAGACTATTTCTTTCTAGACTTTGCTTAACTTATCCATTAAAGATCTTGAGACTTGTTGTACTGGGTTGTTGTAAGGCTACATGAGTGTTCACTGGAAGGAAGTCCTCCACTCCAAAGATATTGAAAGGGAACATGAACTGTTTACCATAGGGATTAACATGAAACTGTCCTAGTCTCTTTCATGCTCTTACTTATCTTTTGCTCTGGTTCAGGCTCCCCAGAAAGCCAAGTCCACTAGTTATGACAGAAAAAACCCATACATAGTAAACAAAGCAAATAAACTCTGCTAGATTTCTGAGTTGAACTGGTTTACCAGGCAGTTAAAGGAAGGCAGCAAAGGCAACAAATGGGACCCACAGCTATGATTTGGAGTGGAGAGAGGAGTGAGTAGGGAAGGGAAGGAAAAAAGGTGGTGTGGGACCTTTCTTATGTTATCTAACCTCATCATGGCTATAACATATTTGCGTTTGTCCAAATATAGCAGAAAGTTAATTTCACATTGTCTTCTGACTGTTTCTTCCAACTTCGTTTGCAATGTTTTGCTCTTTGGCCGCTCTCAGAAAAAGACAATACATTAGAAAAATCAAATGTCATACTGGAAAGTATGAACAGATGTGTAGATTACCAGACAAATGAAATAATCTCTTCTCGCTGCTCAACCTTGGTAAAATTGTAGCACTGTACTTCAAGACAGAAAAACCAGATAAAGTGAAAAGGAAGGCAAGGAGAATATTAGAGGTCAAGCACTATGAATTAAGAGGAAACCATGGGAAAATTAGATTGGACAACCTCAAAACCTTACAACAATCTCCAAATATGCAAAAGGCAAGAAGAAAGGGAACAATCTGACCCCACATGTGCTATGGATAGGACAGAAAATTGACCAAATTTTCAGAAAAAAATATTTAGGTTGGAGATTAAAGCACAGGTTTGAATGGAGAAGACAGTTGAGCCTATGGGCATGTTGCTCAAGGACACTGTGGATTCTCTTCATTTGGTTGAGTTACAGAACGGGTTAGACTGACACTTCTCATCTGCAGTGTGTCACAAGTAGAACATGTACAAAAGGTGAACCATGTTGTATTGATGGTTAGAACTGACAGCTCCTTGCTTTATATTCTCCTCCCTCTTGTTCACTTATTCTAGCATACCCAGAGATCAGTTAAATATTCAATTTGTTTGTCATCATTCTTATTTTTAGATCAGTTGAAAAAATTTTTCTCCCAGAGAATAATTTACAGAACTGCAGAATCGCCGAACACACCGTGCTGAAAGGGCCCTCAGGAGATCTGTAGTCCAACCTTCTGCCTAAAGGAGGACAAGGTCAGCTATGAGGTCAGCCCAGGGCTTCATCCAGCTGAAAACCTTCAAGGATGAAGACTGCACAACCTCTTTGGGCAACCTGTTCTGCATTCTGAGTGTCTTCATGGACAGGTTATTGAAGTCTTACTTCTGGAATATGGGACATGCTGTTCCAAGAAGGGCTGAGTGCAGGGGAATAATCCCTTCTGTCAGTAACTGGCTATGGTCCTGTGATAAAGCCCAGGATGCTATTGCCTCTCAGAATAGGTGCCAGTTAAGAAGTGTCTATTGTACACCAGGTGCATAGCAGCTGTGAAAAATAAGAACCTTTTACTACCTAACCAGCTATATTAAAATTATAGAGAAATGGCTGACCAAAGCAATTCACCTCTGTGGTGGCCCTGTAAACAGAATGAATACACTCTGAATTGCACCTACACTGTACATTATTCTTTCTAGTCCTATTACTTACTTGCATTGCCAATTAAGATGTAGTTTTCTTATATTGTATCACTAAAGAATACACTGCTTGATCAATTATCCATGAATTAAATGAAATACAGTAGTTGATAGCCCACATTCTTATGTTGTGACATTAATTTAATTTTGCCTGCATGTGTCTGTAGGCCCATTATGGTGGAAAGCCTTTAATGACAGCAGTTTTTTGATCCACTGAATTCTGCCTGTACTTTCTTGGTCTTATTAAGCAGGCATTCTGGTCCTCAGAAACAATCAAAACCACCTGCATTTCCTTTGAACCAGAGCCTTGCTTTCAACTGAACATCCTAGTGTTGTAATACCTCATCATATGCACAGTAGGAAAAAGTACTTACACATTTTACTCCCTCTATGTTTATCCAGTGAAAATTTGCCAGGCACGTAATCACACGTGTGTCATTATAAGAGAGTAAAACAGATTTAGTCAGTATTTATTTGTTTTTGAATGAGGTGCTCAAAATGCAAGGGAGAGCCTGGGCAAGGGACGAAGAGCAATGTGGCCACGTGAGTAACCTGTGGAGCTCTGTGTCAGCTGGTAAGTAAGTCCCCTCAGCACAGGTCAGCCCTAGTCAGAAACACATGAGCCTCTGGAAGGCAGACCAGCCCTACTGGGCTGGTGCAGCGCTCGTACTGGTTTGCCCTCGTGAAAGGCCAGGCCCTGCCAGGCTTGAGTTGAGTTTCACAGCATCACATCTACTTTGCAGCAAAAATGTGCCCTGGGATGTCTGAGTTTCTAGTGATTATTGTGGAGGCTCAAGGTGTTTCCAGGGTCTTGGGACACGCAGTGTCAAACAGGGAATTGCGAACTATCCCATGGGAGCTCTAAGGCACCAGGGAAGGAAGGTAAAGCGCTTTGGCCATGGGCTCTGCTGACTGAGTGGATTGTATGGGTTTGCTGTCTTGCTCCTCCCTGCCCTAAAAACAGTATTTGAAAAAACATTCTCAATCTCATTTCAAGGGAACAAAGAAAGCATTTCACTTCTCCTTGTCAAAGCAGTCCAAGAGGAATATATGTAATGCATTGGGACTAGAGACATTAAATATTAATGTCCCTAGAAGTTGTAAGCCTTACTTAGTGATGTTTTATAAGTCAATACAAGTAGGTAATGACTAAAACACAAATGGATCAATCCAGAGATTGTATAAAAAATTGAGGCCTTGATTTTTGACCTCAATTTCAGTTTATTCCAGCATGTCATGACAGCCTGAAGTAAAAAACTCCAGTGTCGTAATTGTACTATGGGGTACCCTTGCCCTTGTTAATCACGCAGTGGGTTGTGGAAGTTCAAGGCAGTTTAAATATTACTTTTATTCTTCTGCAGATTCACTGCTGAAACGTTTCCAAATTAGTTTTTGTCTTTTAACACTCAGGCATCAGCAGAGTTCTGTGTCGTCTTGTTTTTCAGTACACAAGAGAATAACTTTCATGGAAAGGTCTCTGCAGAGTTAGTCAGATGAAAACATAAAAAATAATTAGATTCTCAAATGCAATTGAAAAATATATTCTGAACTTTTCCGTGCTTGATTCTATCTCAACTATTTAAAACATCTCTTTAAGTGCAACTTTTAGCAAAGATGATGACAACAGGTTCAAAATCATTCTGGTGGATCTTACCTGCTTCTTGCTGGTACCTGTGTGTGCATGTAAGAACAGTTCCACCATTGTGATATGCCTTGAATAATCTTTTTTTTCTGGAGCACAAATGACTAGATGTGCTAAAAGTTTTCAGTGGTTGAAGTTGTTGGAGGCTTCTGATACAGCTATGTATTGTTGTCCCTTTCAACATGTGCGACTATGAGGTCCGGAGACAACATCCTTAGTACTAGGAATTTGGTTTTGGTCCAGTTCACTAACGTAGTTGGGGGTAAAAAGAAGTAATGAGCTCCCTATGCTTCTAATTTGAGTGATACAGACATTTTCTGTTTCTCATTATTCAACCTCACATTAGGGAGAATTTATCCATCTCTCTATTCATAACTAGATTGATCTTTACTTAGTTTTTGACTCATGATTCTTAAAGTCTCTTATCTTTTTGTTGCCAGTGTTTAGTTCTGTTATCATGAGGTTTTTGAAACCCTGACCCTGAACTCATCTGGGCTGCACTGGTGATGATGGGTGGTAGTGGTGTCATTGATTAGCTGCAGACTTCTCTATCCTGAACTCAGCTAATAAGAATTTCTCAATTTCAGCAGATGCCTCTGCTCCTTTGCCAAGTGGGGAGTTTTCAGACTTGCCATGTGAAAGTCTAGAAACCTGCCACTTAGTGCACCACCTGGGGAGTTTCTCTGATCCTGTAAAAGCAGTTCACCAGAGTGCAGTTTTATGAAATTCTGTTTTCAATGTTCTTTTTCTGTCCTACCAATCGGAAAAGTGTTTTAAAGCACTTGGATAACCATACAAATATAGGCATTATGAATGTCTTTTTATGCATGTTATCATATATCCCTATTAATACAGAAGCAGTTCTGTTACTACATAGTGTGTAGATAATGTACTGACCCCTGTGCAGTCCAGGCTCCTGATTCCAGGTAGTAGAGATAAAGAGACCCAACAGAACCTTTTACCTTCCTTGGGGACTTCAGTTCCCTATCCTTGAGACAGATTTACCTGTAACCTGGCTCAAGTGAATTGAATTTCAGTGCTTCAGTTCTCACTGCTGAAAAAAGAGGGTCATGGCACCTAATGGAGGAATAGATATAGAAATCCTTTAAAAATAACCTCAGACAATGTAGTATGAGCAACCAGGGAGCTGCCCAGGAGAAGAATCTCTGGGAAAATACATGAGAGGGAGGCAGAAAAGCCACACCATTCCTCTACAACCCTCTATTTCAATTTACTGTTTCCTAGAGCAGTCATTGCTCTTTCTTATTCAGAAAGGATTGGAATTAAGCACAGACTTTGAATGAAATAAACAGAGAGAAATATATAAAATCCATATAAAATCCATAGCAAATCATGATCTTATACTGATAAATAACTCTGTTGTCAGCAGGATCAGAGCCATAGCCTGCAGAAATAAAAGAGATGCTACTATTGTCCTGAGACAAATAAAGCTGCAGGAAAGTGGTGGTACTACCACAAATACAGAGATCAGGCATTGAGGGGAGGTCTGGGTTTAGGTACTGCTGAGCACATGCTGTGCTTGAGACTGCTTAACTCTATGTTATTTGGTCTCCAGCTGAATTGTTAGAGGCTGGTCTTCTCTCCTGTCTGAGAAAAAGAAATCCAGCCTAGAAGTCTTCTAAGTGCTATATCAAATTTAGTTCAAAGGATGAGACAAAATGAGTGCATAATTTAGAGGGCCACGTGACTAGACCAAGATACACACAAAGGAGATATGTAAAGTCAAGGGAGATTTATCCTGCCCTGAGGTTCAAGATATGATATTGCTTCCTGAAATATTTACAAGAAGGTAAGGCATAAGGATTCCCAAAACAACACAAGTGAATAGAAAAAGAACATGTGGTACACACATCAAGGTACAGTATGGTGGTCATTTACTCAATTTTTAACAATTCTTCTAGGCGATTACAGGCAGTGTGCTGAAAATATGACCTAACATAAGGTATTCATCCATTTCACAAGCTTATTTAAATTTTCTGTCTTCACAGTGTACATTAAAAGAAGCAGTAATCTTAATCCTTACAATCTTGACTGCAAATTACATTTTAGTGTTTTCTTCATAACAAAAAAGATGCGATGCAGATGGCATTACCTCATATAAATCCTGATGGCAAATTATGTTCCTTGCAACATGCATGACATTATTGGATGCTAATTCTGGAAAATGCAGAATACCTCTTCTAGTGGAAATCTCTTTTCTTGGGAAAAAAAATGAAATCTGGGATAAAAACCCAGATAGGCCAAGAACCCCTATATTTAAAGGAAATCTCACAGTGAGCATGTATTGCACAAGGTCTTTAGACAATGTAAGACCGGCAAAACTGAGATATAGCCTCCTCGATCAGAAGATCTGGCCCACTATATTACATTTTATTTTGTGGTTAACAGGGGTGGGTTACTACCCAGGAAATGTGGGTTCAGCTGTGGATTCTGCTGCAAGCATTGTGCAGCTGTGGGCAATTCAGTGTTGCCTTTGCTCCCACCTGTAAAACACACCTGGCGTACTTTCTTGCCTTACCTCGACACCCCTTGTTGTGCTGCTACAGCAGTAGGGTCCGTATGGGTGTCCAGAAAGATCACACACATCTTGTTAAGGGTTGGTATTTTTATTTCCTGACATTTTTAAGATCTTTGCTTTGCAGATTCCACTTTCATTTAAGAGTGCCTTAGTACAAAAGCCTAGGAACTCCCTGTTATCTGGATGGAAACAAACTTCTTTAAAATTAACCTTTTTCTCTTTTCTTTTTAAAGCAAAAATTCTAATGATGGAAAACACCAAACTTTGGTCAAATAAGAAAAATAACCTCTTTCAGGCAAGCCTCTTTCCCATAAATCAAAACCTCTGAAAGAAATGCCTGCCAAGGAATGCTCTCTTCCTGGAACACAGGGAGCTGAAAGCCAGCAACTTGCTTTGAATGTGTTGAACGAAATTTTACAGCTATATCTGCCTTCTAGACTGACCCTGAGCCTGCCTTTTTTCATTTGCTTGAAAATACTACTACTGATTCCTCCAATTCATTGAAATATTCCTTAAGGATTGCACATAAAATTGTAGATTTCTGGAAGAAAATATCTTGAATATGAAACTGATCATTAAACTACCAAACCTCTAATAATGCTGCCTGCCCATTCTTGTGGTATAAAAATACAACTAATGTTAGTCCAGTGAACAGCAAGTAAGACTCTGGAGGTCTCTCTGGAAGTCTGTTTTGGCCATACTATTACTTTTCTCTGTTTAACTTTATAAACCTGTAATTGGCAATAAAAGAGACCGCACTTTTGCTTTTTTAACTAATATTTATTTAAACCTTACCATAAGGTGCACATAGTGGTTTCTTTTGTTTCTAGTAGGATAAAATTCATAAGCAGAGACCAATTTATCATTTAAAAAATTATTTTGTATTTTTAACCTAAAATGTCCAGCTTCACAATGTATTTTTAAAAGACCTAGCCAGCTTTTATTTACAACCTTTCAGTGCTCTCTTGTACATGCAGGCTACTGTGTGGGAACTCATACTGGAAATAGAGACCCCCTTGGAAAAAGGCAGAGGAACCATTCTCATGATGTGTATCTGTGTTACAGTCAGCCAGGCAAAGGTGTCGGATCCTGATTGTGCTCCCACAAATCTGGAGTTTATTAATATGATTTTTTCAAATAGCTACTTCTGTACAAATATAGATCAAGTACAGCACCCAGTTTGGATCAATATATCTATTTATATATATCCCAATCATGCATGGTTTAGAGTGGCTGTTTTCCCTTTGAGGTTAGCAAGGATTTTGCTTTTTATTTTTAGAGAAGTGGCAAGAAGAAAACCCTTCTAAGGTAAATTAGGTAGAAAACCACATTGAATTGAAAAAAGAAGAGGTAAATATTTTTATAGAGATATACACAACATTTCTAGTGAAAAAACAATATTTGTAGTGAAATTGAAAGCTCAACGTTTAAAGTAAACTATCCTTTGTTGGACAATGATCTTGTCTGCCTGCTTCAGTTTTAATTTTAAAAAAATCAAAATTTTGGGAAGACGATCATATACATAGATTTTAGGTTTGCATTTGGTTTAAATGTTCATGGAAAAGAATTTTCACTTCATCCATCCATTCATCCAAGATGTCTAATCTTATAATTATTCTGAATCTTACCTATTGTAGACGGGTAATGCTACACTAAAAGAAAAATTGTACTTAGAAAACGTGCCAGAAACCCAGAGGCTGATTTAGGCAATGTATCATAGTGTACTTGCTGTGCTCTCTATACACTTACTGAAGCACCCCTTACCATTTTCTTCCAAAGATAGGACAGCAGGCTAGGTGTGTCTTTAGTTTGACCTTGTTACAAAGAGAAGAACATCTGGAAATCAAAGCTTTTTCTGAGGCTGGGCTGAGATTCTTGGTTGCTTTCAAAAAAAAAAAAAGTTGATTGTTTTCATCATATAAATATTAACAACAGGAAAAATCTGTCAGGGTTTGATGAGATGTGTCATAGCAGATAAAGCTTTTCTCAGCTATGATTTCAGGCTTAATAGTGAAACTAGCTATTGAGGAGCTCATTTGTTTCATTTATCACAAGTGATTATCTACTTGATAATATTTCACAAGACCCAAAGGAAAAGCAGTGATAGATTTGGCTGTTGAATTCATCAGCTAAACTAAACACAGGGTCATTTTACCAGCTTTCTGCCTGCTTCCCCCAGCCCAGCACAGGAGGCATGGGGCAGAGAGAAAGGATCTGCTAACACAAACCTGTTTAATATCTGTTAAAAACAAAACCTATTTAGTATATCCGTAAGTGATCTGGCTGGTGGGATCAAGTTTGCTGATGATATCAGACTATGTGGGAAAGCAGACACTTCTGAAGGGAGAGCTGTCTTGCAGGAAAGCCTGGATAGGCTGGAAGAGTGGGCCAGTAAGAACCTTAGGATGGCCAAAAAAAGATAAGTGTAAGGTCTTACACCTGCAAAAACATAATCCAGATATGCAGCACAGGCTGGGATCTACCTGGCTGGGGAGCGGCTCTGTGGAAAGGGACCTGGCATTCCTGGGGGATAACAAGCTCAATATGAATGAACAGTGTGCTGCTCTGGCAGGATGCTGGGTTGCATCAACAAAGGCTTCACCAGCAGAGATAAAGAAGTCATTGTCCTGCTATACTCAGCGTTTCTCAGGCCATACCTGCTATACTGCATTTAGTTTTGGTCCCTGCTGTACAGAAAGATGTGGAGAGCATCCAGAGAAGGACCACAAAGACGATCAAAGAACTGGAACGCTTATCATATGAGGAAAGGCTGATAGAAGTGAATTTGTTCAGCCTTGAGAAAATAAGGCTTAGAGAAGACCTTATCACCACGTTCCAGTATTTAAAGAGTGGCTACGAAGAAGGTGTAAACTCCCTTTTTACAAGAAGTCACATGGAAAAGACGAGGGTTAGTGCGTATGAGTTACTCTTGGGGAGACTCCTATTGGACACAGGAGGAAAATTTTTAACAATTACAACAATCAGCAACTGGAAGTGGTGGATTTGGACAATTTTAAGACAGGCTGCTGGGCCATCTTGTCTAGACCATGCATTTATCAAGAATGTTTGAACCAGGTGAACCTTGAGGTCTCTTTGAACCTGGTATTCTACAGTTCTACGAAATCCTGTGGTTGCTGTCTGTGGGTCAGTGAGCATGCAAGGGCTGTCAATGCCCACATCAGTGCTGGCTCAGAGCTCTGTCCTCCAAGTCACTCCCTGTGAAATCACCAGTGCATCACCTCTGCCACTGAGGAACACCACGGGAGTGAGCCCCTTGTCTCTGTGGAGTGGACTCTGGAGGTAATTTTCTGTCACGTCTGAAGCAAGTGCATGTGCAATGTAGATAAACCTATTCAGGGCCTATTTGATACTAAGTGATACAAACAGGCTGGAGTTGTGTAAGAAACTCATCCCTTGGTCCTTTACAGGTGTGACCAACAAAACCTTCCTGTGACCTAGAGCAATGAGGGAAAGAACTACATGCCTGGAAATTCTGAGAGGGGCAAGATGCCCCAACAGCAAAAGGCAAAAGGGACCCATTGTTCCACTGGAGAAAGAGCAGAGATGGGTCCCAAAGTAACCCAGAAAGACAATATCTCCTTCTGGGTCAGCCACTGCAGCCCTTGCTCCCAGTGACATGAGCCTGGGGCTGCAGTGAGTTGGCAATCCTTGCAATCAGGTAAAACAAAAAGAGGTGGGAGAAACCCTGCCTCCCGGGAGCCTACGTGGGTAGAGGACCTCCAGCCCTGGGGCAGTATGTCTTTCTGTTGAAGTTTTCACCTATTTCATGAAGTGCAGGACCAGGTTTCTGTGAGGCAGCTGCCTGCTAGCTGAAGCACTTTTTTTTGTGTCCTGCAGTGTTTTTATGTCTCTGCAATGAGTCTCTTAACCTTCTGATTAAATGACAAGTGTAACTTCTGTTTCTCTTGGGTTTGTCCCATATGGAGTTTTTAATTAACATCTACTTCTTTAACTAACATAGTCCTTTTCCCAAGTCTTTAAATGGTATGTTACAGAATTCCAGTGTTTTGGACAAGATCTTTTTCATACTGTTTATCTGTCTTTTCCATTTCTTTGCATTAATTTTAACTACCCTCAGGCACCATAATTTTGGCATAACTTATATTCAGTAGTTTTCTAGTCCAAGGCTTCAAGTCATATATTACTCCATGGGATTAGCCCTGTATGAAACCACACAGTTCTGGATTAGATATTAAGAATATGGATCAGGCTTTAAAAATTCATTTATTGGGTAAAATTAGACTCAGACAAGCTGTTCTTGTCATAAACCCATGAAACTTCTCTAGACCCTCCTCTTAACCAAAGCTATTTGCCTGCAGGGCATGAAGTATCCACAATGCTGCAATAGGAAAAACTACATTTTGTGGTTGATTAGTAACATGTAGTTTTGCCAGTGGATTATGAAGTTGGTTATCATCACATTATATTATTAACAGCACTGAGAAAAATCTGAGTAAATTGAGGTAAGTTTTATTAGTGTCATACTTCTACACTGACAACAAATTCCTGAGCTCAGATATTAGGTATCTTCTGCTCCATGAGGACCCCAGACAGTAGGTCACAGACTTCTGGATGTCATCCTCATGGAAGAGGTAGGCTATACTGGCATATAATGGAGCCTATGTAGGGCATGAAAGTGGTTCCAGATTAAAGGATGAGAAATGCATTTTCCTGAGAAATGATACCTCATGGCTCGAGTACATAGAGAAGGAAGTTAGAAAGCGGCTGTAATTTTAGAGCCTGTGCTGTCAATTATAATTCACAGCATGTTCCACAATGTCACACACATAAACAGACTCAGAGGCTCCTGAGAGACTGCAGTTGCAGAGAAACTCTTTCCTTCTTCTTATTTGGAGAAGGAAATTGTTTGCCTTCAGAAAGTCTATAAACACGCTAATATTTGCAGGTTTGAAAAATCAAGGGGTTTGTACCTGGATGACTAAAAGATTTGCTAAATTGTAATCTCCATTGGAATTGAGGTCCAGATTCACTGATATACTTAAGTCTCAAAACAGACACATATCCTTCTGCAATTCCTTTGTAGAAGCAACTACTGTGATGTGGGCTTCTGTGGACGAGTGATCCCACACACAGTAGAGATATTGTGTGAGAGATTCAGAGACAAGAGAAATTGTGCAGTTAAGTGGCCTCAGCTCATATGTGTGTCAAAAGTCCCTCTCTTAATGGCTGCTTCAGTTAAAATTTATTGTATGCTGGGATTCTTGGTCGTGTCAGCTGCACAGTCTCTGTGGTGTTGCCTCTTTTCTGACCAGAGCTGTTCCAGAATGGGCCTATTCAGGGCTTCTTTAAAACTTAAATTAAATGCAGATATTGAATTCAGGGGCTGTAAAAAGTGTCTGAATCACAGTCATGAAGACTAAAATCCTCTGCTCCAGTTCTCCCTCACTACCCTACAGAGGTGCAATAGTCTAAACCCAGAAGGAAAAACACTGGAGGAGTTGAACAGTGCAGTGTGTGAGTCTGTTTAATCATCATTTGCATCCCTCGTGGGACTGCTGGCAAAGCAGTACGTTAATACCACTCCTGATATCTTGCTTATTTTGTTTATGTAGTTATTCACTGCACAGGAAACGAGACCACTAAACTTATACTCAAGCAACCAAAGAGCATTCAGTGATAACCATTATCAGGCCCATTTCAACATCTCTCAATATGACAAGAAACAGTTATGGAAGGAAGCACTGGCTCTGGTTCCGTTCAAGAGCAATCTGTTCACATGGCTGCTGCTAAAACAGAGTGTCTCCTAAGGCTCTCCAGCTTCCAGACTGCTAGACAGAAGTAATTTAAAATTGTTTTGATTTTTAAGGCATTATTTAGAGGAGACAATTAAGGACCTGTGGGTTTGATTTTCCTTTTCACCCTGTGAAAATCACTTACCAAATCAACCCCAACTTTTCTGCTTGGCTTTTGATGCTCTGTATCTATATTTATATAGAACTGCTGTGAAAATGGACAGTTTTTGCTTGAGGAAAGATAGTTTACAGCTGCAAAACAATTCTGTCCCTCTTCCTACACTATTCTGCATCCCATATTTTCTCATACCTATGAATCACAATCCTTCAGTTATACGGATAGTAATTTGTTGATGTAGAAAATAAAAAGAATGGCTTAAATCTGACATGCTGTCTTAATTTTTAAGGAAATATAAGCTACAAAGGACCAAGAAATAAATAATGCATGCTAATAAGATAACCAGAAAAGGCTGTAAGAATGGAAGTGAGGAATATGAAAAATAAGTGGAATTTAACATTCCCTTGGCAAAGCTTATTTCATATAAAATTCCCTCATTAAGTGTCTCAGCTTCAAAACTGAAAGGTAAACAGCTCTTCTGTCCCTGGAATGCATTCTCTGAACACTATTATGGCATGAAATAATTTACACGTTTAACTGATTACAATTTAATAAGAAGGAGTTGAGATACTAATTAATATTTACTTAATATGTGACCATTATTATGCATAATAGTAATTTGTGGAGTATGGCCTTGTGTTGGAGTTTTTTTAGTGAATATTAAAATGTATAGAACTCTCTTTTCATTTGTACCACTGCAAAGAGATTGTTTTCCTGATTTGTGTTGCTGTCAGAGAAATGTAAAACTAGTGGTACTTATCATGCCATGAAGGACAGTTTCCCCAAGTTAAAGTGAGCAGTTGGATACACAGTCTCTCTTCAATGGAAAGTTAAGTAACTCTACTATGCAATATAGCATGAAAAAAAATCAAAGGGAATCTTCTAATTGGCTTAAATTGGAAAGACAAGGGGATAGATGAATTTCAGTGTGTTAAAAAATCTCTTAATGATGCATTTCTGGCAGAACAGTTTTGGATCAGCTACATGAAAGAAGGGATTCAATGGGAGGCCTTTAATGAAGAAAGGGTAGAAGTTCAGATAGTATTTATTGTTTTGTATTGGACAAAACCACTCAGAAGTCTCTTTAAACTCAACGCAGGCAAACAATGCAAAAGTCCATATATTTTATGAAGCATTCAGTGGACTTGTTTGACTTGGTATATAAGTGCATTAGAAATTTGTTTTCCTTAATGTAGTTTAAAGACATATAGTGGAATTGAAGAGTATCAGTGTCACTTCCTGCTACACTTGTACATAGGAATAGGAAATGACTGCTCATGTCTATACCAATGAACTGCAAGAGAGGTTTGTGAATTCCTTCTGGTTTTCTTTGTCCCCAAAGTTTGTTTCCCAAAAATGGTCATCACAAGCCACTTGGCAAATTTAACTCTGATTTTTTCTTTCCTGATTTTTTTGGTTAGATTTTTCAACATTCTGAAATGTTTCACTACCCTAACCAGAGCAGATGCTCTGTCCTCTGTGCAGGATTACCTTTCTGTCTTTTGCCCAGTTCAGTTCTTTGTATCACCAAAACTCACTCATTGATGTAAAGCACACCACATACCACGGTGACTGGGCAGTCTCTAAATAGTGAAATATCTCCTTTGTTAATCTAATTCATGCAGACTGAAAAGAGTCAAGAAACACTCACAAAAATGAAAGAAAGAACTTTGAACTTTCATGGTTGTTTGGAAATTTTTGTTGGCTTTTCCCCTACGCTTACTTTTGGTTTGTAAAAATTACATTTAAAACAGAACACGAGTATCACTTCGGAGGCTTCAGTTTTTCTTTGGTGCTGTCCATTTCGTATCTTCTCTTCACTGCTGACGTTGCAAGCAGGATTTTCTGCCTGCAAAACATGGAGCACACCTACAGTGCTAAAAGAAAATAAATACACGAGAAGAAAGTGACAAGTGCAAGTCTTTCTGATACGCAGTCTAATTCATACTGCGGCATTCAAAAATGATCACATCGTATGGATGAATAATTCATCACATTTGAGTTTCAGTCATTTGTAAATGTACAAGACTTACAAGGATGTCCAGGCTCACAATCTTCCTGGTGTTCTGGAGGAATTCCAGTTTAAATAATTATATTGTACCAATACTGTCCAGTTTTCTGATTTTAGCTGATGTACTCATTTTTACTTCTTTTTTTGGTATGTTCTTAAGCCTATTTAAAGGGCCATCCAAGAAGTAACAGACCTTCAGTGGTAAACAGAATAATTCTCATACTTACAATATATAGCTAGTTATTTTTTTAAGATCCTATGAGAAGAGCAGACCTCTAAAAAGATACTGATATTTTTAATTAAAGTTTTGGTCATGGGTGCAAATAGTTATTGACCTATGACTTTGATGAGAACAAAACTGGGTTTTAGCCCTATACCAGAGCGAAACATTGCAGTGAAGTGCCAAGCCACACTCTTCTGAAATGCTAAAAAAAGGATCTGACAATAAGGCAATATTTTTTCTTGTATTTCCATTGTGTTTTAGCTACAGCGTATCATCTTCAGTGTAAACATTAAAATCAAAGCCAGGGGACACCTGGGACTATGTACAGAAGCAATAGAGATGCCAAAACAATACAGCAGCTTTGCCAAAGCAGGCAATAGGTTGGGAAATTTTTTTCTTTTTTCATTCAGTTACTATTGTAGCTTGTCAGAAAAAAAATAATCCAGTTTATTGGGGATTTGGAGTTCCTCAAGAGTTCCTGCTTTCCCTAGTCATCAGGACTTTGCATCAATGAGTACAGAAGACTTCTGTAGCCCACTCTCTGCTGTAGAGCAGCTGAGGGTCTGTGAGCACTCTCTGGCTGAATGAACTGGAGAACAAAATGGGAGCAAAAAAGGATAAACCAGCCCTTCAATTCTTTACTTCCTCAGTGAAAATCACAAACAGTACATGTACCTAATGTTGCTGTGAATATACACTGATGAATAAGCAGTTCAATGAACTAATCTGTTTCTCATCTTCTTTTACATACTGGAGTGGGGAGTTTCTCTCCTTTCCTGCCTTCTGGAATGGATTTGCCATTATATGCTTGAATGCACGTATGTAACTTTGTGGCATTGACATATCTGTTCTCTTGTTCTCCTTCACTAATGGGTAAATGATTTTTGTGCTGCTCTCATTAGGGTAGGAACCATGTTTGAGCTTCAGAACAAATGTTACTAGTGAAATAAACAGTGCCATTCTCATGCGAAAGTGTATGTTTAAGATTAAGCTTCTATTTAATTACATTGGTGGATTGAATTCCTTTGAGTTACAAGGCAGTTCTACAGAAAGCAGTTTTACAAACCTGATTTTGTCATTCCCATGCTCTTCTACTTAAAGACCATATATACGTATGAATGTACAACGTGCCTACAGAGCCTTCATATAGATATTTGAGATTACAGGAAAGCATCTTACTATCCATCACATCAAAACAATTATAGATAGACTGGAGAGTTGATAGATAAATGCATATGTGTGTTTATGAAATTGTACTCCTTGCCTAGAATACAGATCTCAAAAATTCAATAGCAGAGCATCTGGAGATTGCTACCTTAAACTTTATGTTGCTTGTTGAAGACCTCTGTACTAGCACTGAGAGTGTTTTAGGAGCTGTCTTGCCTGCCCTTGGCTGCTTTACCCATTATTGCATATTAATGGCCCAGGAGAGGTAGAGTTAGGAGGGAAGAGATTTCTCCAGGCAGATTTTTTCTGTATGATCGGTGAGGTGAGAAAGGAGCCAGGCAGTTTAGTCCTCATTGCCCTGCCTTGTTAGTAAAGGTGAAACACCCCATTGCCTGTATAGACGTGTTCAATGCTCCACTCCAATACCATGCTGCAGATTTCTGAAGCTTCATAATAGCATCTAGCAGCAGGGGGAGGTCTAAGCTAAGCAGCCCTCATTGAGAGCCTGGCAAGGAAGCTAGAAGAAGCAGCCACACAATGTAAGAGACGTGGCCGGAAAAGCTTAAGCAAGTTTCTTAAAGAAAAAGAAAAAAAAAAAAGAAAGAAAGTGAGTAGATGCAAAGAGAGAGACTGGGTAGCCAAAAAACAAAGGCAGCCAGAAAGCTAAATACATGCAGCTGAAGAACTTAAAAAATTCAAGAGGAAGACGTAAGAGGTGGCCAGAACAACATTAATAAAACAGACTCTCCCTTTCCCCTTCCTGATCATCTTTCATTCCACTACATCCCTCTCCTTGGCTCTTGTCTCATCGTCCTTTCCTACTCCCTCCTCCTAACCATAGTGGAGAATGGCAGCTTCAAAAACTGTCAGCTCAGGTTGCACTGGAATAATAGCCTGATACAATGGTCAGAATAATGAGTGAATTTAGGGAAAGAGTTAATACAGTAAATCAAGACTTAAGACACTTCTAAAAAAATGGAGGGATTTTTACATTCAATATATAAATATTTTTATTTTCTTAAGGAAAGGGCACTTGCAGATGCTTGTGGCAGAGTGCTGTGATTGTCTTGGATTGTGAATGTGCTGTTTCATGTCCTATTCTTGAATAGTCATTTCATGTACCTAGGACAACTTTGCTGAACAAAGTCAGTTAAAACGTGATGCCTTGAAATCGTACAGTGAGGAATGTGTTCTGACAGTCTTTCTGGTTGTATGATGGCAAAAAAAATGAGGAAAGCATTTTTGCTTATCTGTGACATTCAGAAGTTTGTTTGTTTGCTGATTTTGTTTGTTGTACCACATCCAGTTTAAAAAAGCGAGCGTTTTGATGTTGTATCAAGTAGGTGAATAGTAAAAAGACATTTCCACATTTCTAAAGAAACCCTTTCCAAATTCAGTGGAACAGATTCTGGCAAGTAAGAGGTATTACTGGCAGTGGATAAATGGAGAGCTTGCTAGTACAGACATTGATTTAAGTTGAAAATGCATCGTCTTAGTTTCAGTTATGTTACTATTTCTATTACAGTAGTGCAGAAGAGGCTCTGTTGTGCACTGCACAGAAGAAGATGGTCTTTCTGTCCCTGGAGATCACAGTCCAGGTGGTAGACTTGAGTGAGAAGCAGCAAAAGTGCTATGGGGTAAAGGCAGAAATTTTGTTCCTCAACTTCAAGATGAATGTGGTGTTGGGTTGCCCAAACACGCTGAGTATTAGTGGCAGAGTTGAGAAACAGATGCAGATCTCCAACATCAGGAGCCAGGCTCATTCTATTAACCATGTTTCATTCTTGTTGGATTATTCTGAAGTACTGAAAACTACCATTGGGCAAGAGTTAACAGAAATACCATAAAGACAGACTAAAATCAAATATTGCATTTTGTTTTGTTCCTAAGGCTGCTAGGAAACCGAGAATCTCCTTGTACTGGTAAGCAAAGAGAGCTTGCAACACTCAGCATCATCAGGGCTTTGAATGTTTTGGGAACTGCAAACATCCAATGGTTGTGCTCTGGGCAAGTGCAATTCTGATTCGGGTCTTTTTATCTGTACTGATTAGGACTCCAGTTTATGTCTGTATTTTAGAGTCAATACAAGTGCTGGTTTGGATCACCAGACTTCCAGGCTAACTTTGCTCAGCACAATCCAGCTGTGCTGGCATGAGTTTATGGTCTTTTGGGTGCCCTGATGAGTGTTGTGCTTCAGGCTGCAGTTTTACCTCTTCTCACCTATTTCAAGCTTTTCCCAGCTTTGCCAGGCTGGTTTTTCAACCCTGTGTCATCTGGGAGGTCTTCCATATTTTCTTTGTTTTCTTTGAAACACACAGAGCTTGCATGTATCAGTTTCAGAAGGAGTATCTTCCCTAATAATTGTTATATGGCAATTACAACTAAACTAGTTTGGCAGTATTCCAGAATCTGCTGTTGTGAGAAAATAATTATATTCTCTGTCTTCCTTTCATGGATGTTCATTACTTTCAGACAAAGAGCCTGTCTATTAATTCACCTTCATTTCTACTCCATGGTTTTGCAAAGCTTTAGTTCTGGTAGGACTTTTCATTATTTCGGTTTTTCACTCAGAATATTTTGTAATTTTTTTTCTGTGTTGTTCAGAAACTTCTTCATGTAGGACATATTTGGCCAATGCCTATATTCTTCTGACTCATCTCTCTGTGATGAGAACTACCACACCACAGAAAAGCTGATATCAGATCATCTCTTATGTCATGTTCACTATAAGAAGTTCCTCTAATAGGCAACTGGTAGTTTTGTACCTCTGGGCTTTCTGAAGCCCTCAAAGATGACAAGTGAGGAGGCTGGTGGATAGAGTGAAGATAAGTAAGCCAAAAACATAGCCTTGGAATTTGAAGAAACAGCAAAAATAGGCAAGTGTCTAACTAAAGTTTTTGTGGCAGAGCGGTTCTGTACAAGGTGAATGCCTCTGTTGGGATTCAGATGTTCCTATCTCCTGAATGAGTTGTAAAACACCATTTACTGTTGCAGAGGTCACATGGGACCTTCTGCAAGAGTAAGGATTAAGGTCTCACAATGTCAGCCAAGTCCAACTTTGGTAGTTGAATTTTGCCTATCTAAATTTTACAACAGTTTAATTTGGAAGACTTCATTTCCCCTTCCGCAAACACAGCTGTGTAGCGCTGCTGGTGCAGAATGTCTGCTGTTTTCCACCTGAGAGGATGTTTCAGCACTGTTTGGATTAACCCATGAACATATAGCCTGGGAAGCACTTGAAATGTATTAATGATTACTTTTGCAAAAATGTATTATGGCAATGTGGTATGTGTACATACCCACGAGTATACACATACTGTCTTCTGTATCTATTTTTCTTCAGGGTCATCTATGCAGATTTTTCATGTGTGGGTACATGGAAGATAATCCTCAAGGGGCCAACATATACTTTTAGATAAAAACAATTTTTTAAAAGTGGATAAAGTATGTAAGAATATTAAAAACCAAAATTATTTACATAATAGCAAAAATTAGCAGGGAAAGCCTCAACTACACTTTTAATCCTTTCTCTTTCTATTGGTATTGCCAGGAATTGCTGGCTATTAATCGGTGCTAAATCATGATAATAGGCAATATTACCACAGGGTTTGAGCACTAAATGCATGAGATACTAAACAATCCCCAAGCACTGCAGAGCAAGTTGAGAACAAGATTATAAATTGTAAGTCAATTGATTAGTCTTTAGCAGATCTAACTGTGGTCTGGGCAGAATGCATTTAAAGGGGCTCACGTATGTGTTAATGATGGTTATGATTTACATCAGTGTGGCAGTTTTCATCACAAAGACTTCCACAGCACTTAACGTTTTCACAGTTTGGCTTTGCTGAAACACAGCCACCCCTCCAGTAGATGACTGACAATGAGCAGCATAAAACCCAGCACAGACAAATGGGAAACTTTGGCCCATGACATTGGGAGAGGCTCATGGAAAGCAGCATGGGAGTTTTAATTTTCACATGAGCTCTGGGTTTTTAAGGGCACAGCTTAAAGACTTCTCTTCAATAAACTGCCTAGTAGTAAAACAGGGCGACCACAGAAGGATGAAGAATTTACTCCACTCTGCTCTGCAAATATTCAAACCTTATGGTTCCAGGATGTCTGTTCAGACGTCAGGTTTAGACCACTGAGATTATCTGGCAGTAAATACGCTGTACTGTAACAAGCAGCTTAAGGGCTGAATAATTAAACAATGACATTGCAACCTTACATTGTTTCATGCTAGAAATAGCTCAGTTTAATAAAAACATAATTATTTTAGCAAGCATTATTATTTCAGCAACTCATCATACGTTACCCATTTAATGGACAAGGGTAAAGCTGTGGATGTGCTGTACTTGGATTTCGCTAAAGCCTTGGACACCGTTTCTCACAGTATTCTGCTTGAGAAACTGTCTGCCATTGGCTTGGACAGGCACACCCTCTGCTGGGAAAAAAACTGGCTGGATGGCCTGGTCCAAAGAGTTGTGGTAAATGGAGTAGGAAAGCAGTAATGAGTGGTGATTCCCAGGGTTCAGTGTTGGGTCCAGTCCTGTTCAATGTATTTATCAATGATCTGGATGAAGGGATTGAATGCACCCTTAGCAAGTTTGCAGATGACACCAAGCTGGGTGGAAGTGTTGATCTGCTTGAAGGAAGGGAGGCTCTGCAGAGGGATCTGAACAGGCTGGATCGATGGGCTGAGACCAATGGGATGAGGTTCAACAAGACCAAGTGCCGAGTCCTGCACTTGGGACACAACAACCCCATGCAGCGTTACAGGCTTGGGGAAGACTGCTGGAGAGCTGTCTGGCAGAGAGGGACCTGGGAGTGTTGGTTGACAACCGGATGAATATGAGCCAGCAGTGTGCCCAGGTGGCCAAGAAGGCCAATGGCATCTTGGCCAATGGCATCTTGGCCTGTAACAGAAACAGCATGGCCAGCAGGACCAGGGAGGTGATTGTGCCCCTGTGCTCAGCACTGGTGAGGCTGCTCCTGGAGTACTGTGTTCAGTTCTGGGCCCCTCAGTACAAGAAGGACGTTGAGGTGTTGAAGCGTGTCCAGAGAAGAACAAGGCTGGTGAAGGGGCTGGAGAACAAGTCCTGTGAGGAGCGGTTGAGGGAATTGGGGTTGTTTAGCCTTGAGAAGAGGAGGCTGAGGGGAGACCTCATCACTGTCTACAACTACCTGAAAGGAGGTTGTGGCGAGGTGGGTGCTGGTCTCTTCTAGCAAGTGACAGATGATAGGACGAGAGGAAATGGCCTTAAACTGTGCCAGGGAAGGTTCAGATTAGACATCAGGAAAAAGTTCTTCACTGAAAGGGTGGTCAGGCATTGGAACAGGCTACTCAGGGAGGTGGTTGAGTCGCCACCTCTGGAGGTGTTTAAAAGCAGGTAGATGAGTTTCTTAGGAACATGGTTTAGTAAGGGGACAGGTACCGCTGAACTTGATGATCTCAGAGGTCTTTTACAACCAGATGATTCTATGCTTCTGTGATTCTGTGATTCTATGATTCTATGATATGGGCAAAAAGAAAACCATATGTGCATAATCACTCAGTAGTGGCTGAGAAAACAGTTCATGATGGCATTGGCTCAGAAGACAAATTCATACACCCTGAGGCCTCCAGCCAAATGAGTGGATATTTCCTTTGTTGCAAATGGTGGCGAGCCCAGCAGAGGTGTGTGGTTGTAAAACAGAAGAATAATACCTATATTGCTATCTTTCCAAACATGGGTATCATCCTTAAATTCTCCAATAATATTTTAGTATTGAAAATGGCTTTGTCCTGACACTTGATGACTCTTTATGATTATAAGCCACGTACACCTGGGACATGCTAAGTGAAAATGTATTCCACGTAAAATCCCAGGCTCCCTACCTCATAGTGCTCTGTCTTTTATCTCTTTGAATCTGATCTGTTCCAGTTTTCCATTCCTTACTCAGGACTTTGCCTGTCATTGCCTCCAAGTCTGCATTCTAAACATGTTGGTGACTTCATCTCTCCTCACATCCACTTTTCCTCATTCACAGTCTCTTTTGCAATCTGCATCTTTTAATAGACGATCTTATTTATCCTATGGCAACTCTCTCTGGGATTGATTCTGTACAGTGGCTTTTTATTGTACTCTGTCCTCAGAACCATAGAAATATGAGATGGAAAAGGCTGATGAGGTCATCTTGTCCATTCTCCTTGCCAATGCTGAATTATTTCCTACAGTCTGATTTTAAAATTACTCATTCAGCTGGGCTTCCACCTCTTGTCTTAGAAGATTATTCCACAGTATTAGGCTGTATTTCATGCCATTAGGAAGTTTTTTTTGATGGTTATCTTGAATTGTCCTTCCTGTGCTTTGGTTCCATATTTCATAGTTATGCCCCATTGGGCCACTCCAAACAGTATGTTTCTCTCTTTTAGAATACACATACTTAAAAATTCACCTTTGACTCCATTTGAAAAAATTAATTAGATATAATAAGTTATCTTCCTCACACACAACACTGTACAGTTATGTATCTGATTATGGCTTTTTCCCTTTTGCTCTGCAAGAAAGGGGACAGTCCCTCTCTGTCCCAGCTCGTATGATGGCAAGTACTATATAAGGGCAAGAATTCTGGTCTCTTCTTCTTCCTTGCTGATCACAGTGATGCTTTCTTTAATACTCTGGAGACAGGCATGTGTGTCTAGAATGAAGGTTTTGCAGTAGTTAAGGCTTTTGCTGCACATACTCCTGCTTTTTGTAGATACATTTGTCTGTGCAGCTCAAATCCTAGTACAGCACAGGCTCTTGTAGCTGTTTTAATTGGAGGGGGATAGAGCTTTTATTATAATTCTCTTTTATTAAAATTCATGATGCCATCAAAATTTTGACAATGTCAATTAATTCTTCTTATACCTTTCTCACATCCAGATGAAATACTGATGTCCTCCTCCAAAAATGAACTTTTGGGAAAATCCTGAATACAGACATAGTCTGCTTTGAATCAGAGGTGCTTAGAATTACTTTGGCGATCAGCTCTGAACATGTATTTGAAGGACCTCTTTCATATTTTCATGCCGAATTCTTAAGTGTTCTGAACAAGCACATTTTAGCTGTGACATATCAGAAGGATCCTGCACCCTTTTGGATATTTAAATGAATGGCCATGCTGTCGAGTGAGCTCAGATGCTTGGGCTGAAATTGTATAAAAGTACAGCCCGTTATTTAGAAACCTAGAAAATGTTTTGAAAATCTGACTTCTGCAAAGGAAATGGAGCTCTTGGAAATTTGTCCATGAGCAACTTTGGTGATTTGTTCACCCACTGTGTGTGCCAAGTACTTCTGGCCATGAATGAACTCGTACATGACTTTTAAGACTTGAGCTCACCTTTGTGTGTGCCTGTCAGCTTTTGTCAGCCTGATAACGGACCAAACCTAGCATGGCCTCAGAGAGGTTAAAGTGCCTGAAGCCTACAGCTGTACAAAAAGATGTCATAAGAATTGAGGGCACTTGTCGCCAAACCAATCGCCTGCTGTTCACAAGAATTTGAGAACCTCTTGGATTCTTTTAACCAAATAGATATTTTTGGGAAGAGCTTTTCTTATCAGTTCTAAATCTGACAATTATCTCGGTAAGGTTGGCTCCACAAAGTCCTGGGGAGCACCAGAGATCTGGTCAGAATAGAAACAGACTGGCCGTGAATAGTTTCTGTAGGAGGGAAATGAGAGGGATGACTTAGATGAGCTCACCTCTTAAGAAGCATATGGGCAGGCTGGGAAGTACATATGCAGTGGCTCACTGGGATGAAATTACAGCAGGATATAAGATGTATCGAATGGATGTGTAGTTATACATCAGAAATAAGAGCCAGTGGGGTTTCTACCCCTCCACAAAAATCTGTGCAGTTTGAAATCAACACTCACTGCTCTGTTTGAGATTCATACATGTGGCTGGATGTGTAGAGCTCTGACTCTGTTTTCTCAATCACTGCTTTTGCAGCTTACAGAGGATTATTTTTGGCAGTTCCTCTCTTACCCCTTTCCCTGCTTTCTCACTCTCACTGCAGCTGTGATTGTTGCTGCTCTCTCAAAGCACCTGGGGAGAGCGTGGAGGAATCAGACTTCTGAACTGTGCACCCAGGTTGCTTGAGATTCCTCTTTTTTTTCAAGTGCAATTGTCTGAGCTCTTTGGTTTTCCTCTGCTTTGCTCCATGTGCTGTCAGAAGTGGTGTATTTATTCTGTGCAGTGTAAGAAAGCCCTGATCCCAGCCAAAGTGAAATAGCTGACAAAGTGGTAGACTGTTTCTCTCCTTCCGCTCCTAGCTGCGTAAGCTGATGTAGTGTTATCTTCATATTGTCTCTTTTTATTGTGTAGCAAGCTGTTAAACTGGGAGATCTCATCTTTTTAAAAAACTAATTGTACATAGCTATCAGTCCTTGGGTTTTATTATTAGAGAACAACGAAACTTTATGGGTGTAACGGGACCATTTTTAGCTAGAGTTCTATGTCTGGAAAACTTATGTTTCAGATTCAAGTGTCTTCAGCTAACCTATGCAACAGAAAATTTCTGAGCCAATGATCATCTCTTAGAAACATCATGAAAATCTTGCCTTTCCCTAAAGAAAAAGAAATAACTTCCTAGAAAGGCTCATGACAGTTACTCCTGAAATAAACCCATCAAACAATTTTTTGCCTCCTGGCTCCCCCTTCCCCCCCGCCCCCAGTATTTCTAGACTCTTGCCTGAAATGATTTAATATTGAGTGATAAACATTGTAAGAGATCCCACATATATGTCCAGAATTCATTCATGCTGTTTGTTGATGGCACTAATTTTCTTCATGTTCTCTATTAGCTTGCTCTTTTCAGCAGAGCTGTCTTTTCTGGTATTTTTAACATTTCTTCTGTACATCAAATAGTTATATTTAGTTTACTATTTCTTAACTATGTAGATTATTTTCTTTCCTTTCTTCTTTCCATTTTCCATGACCACCTTCCAGAATAAAACTGTTCCCCATCTTTTTCTTTTCCCCATCCGGTTTCAGAATTACTGGCCCACATTGTAAGAATGTGTTCCTGAAATAAGAGGGGAAATCTATTAACAAATGTGTTCTTCCACGTATTTGCTATGCACACTTTGTCTTTCTAGCTTAACTGGAGTCAATTTTGGCTCAGGAAAAGGTAGCTTAAAAGCATGAAGTGAAATAAAGTAGATCAATGAAAAAAATGTGAGCAGTGAGATTCTAATTTGACTGTCTCCATTGCATTAATAAAAAACAAATAACTTCCTTTTCTTTTCATTTTTCTTCTTTGAAATAGGTATTCCTTAACACCCTTAGAAGGGGCATGAGTGTCAGCTGGCTAGCCAGCAGTTAGCCACAAACTGCTGCAGCTACAGCAGATATTCTGGAATCCAGGTGTGTCACATTGAGACAGCACTTTAATGCTGTTCACAGCCATGGAGCTAGAGCTGAGCTTTATGCCTGAGCTGGTATTTGCTGAGTGACCTACTGGCTTATACACTTATATAAGGTCAGTTAAGGCTGGAAAGTACTCCGTATATCTGTTTTGGCAACAGCTCTCCTCACAGTCCCTGCATTGGCTCTTTGCTTAGTGGTGGAAGGAGCTCAGTTGTGCCTAGGGAACGTCGATTCACACGGGATGCCCATAAGCACTTTTACAGAAAGATGTGACCTTGCCCTGACTGTGCTTCTGAGGGCAAGGAAAGCTCATCAGTGCAATCTCAACCTGCCTCAATGTCCCCTGCCTGTTTGCAGGGCCTGCAGGGTCCATACCAATGGCATTTACATGGCCTGGGTTGCCTTCTAATGCAGGCAGAGAGGAAGAGCTCACATCTGTTCAGAGCATTTGCCGGCATTGACTTGCAAAACACTGTGTTGCCACCACTTCAGATGTTAGACTGATCCTGCTCATGCTCCCTCCTTTCAGGGTATTTCACAAGTGACTAATGTCTGGCAGTGTCTTTGCTTTTTTGGATGACTGAAGCAAAGCGCTTGAAAAGGGCTGGGTTTTCTGAAAGGGGTGAACATCTGGACTCAGACTCACACCCTATACTGGCTGTTTCAAGCTGGAATGCATAAAGTCACCCATCATTTCTTAGGAAAAGACATCCTGATGGGGGTGGGTCAAAGCCACACAGCTGCAGGTACTGCAGAAACAAAAACAAAGGAAGAGGCAGCGTATCGGATTCAACCCAGGCATCCTGGCAGTATTTCTTAAATGGATACGGGTGAAGTCCATCCTCACCAGGACACACGAACATGCGAGCTGGTCCGTGTCTCAGTATTCCCAGGAGTCTCGCTGTACAAGATACTCTTCAGGTGCAGAGCACAGGGAATCTTCAACCCCAGATTAGTGCTTCTGCAGACACAAACATTTTTCATTTTGAAATATTTGCTGATTTAGTGCCCAATACCCACTTACTGAATTCCCAGGCTTTGGTTTCCAGGTTTCCTCACCCTGTAAGGGAATCCAGTAGTAATTTAAGCAGCAAGCCCAAAGCCTAGCTCATAAGCTGTGCTGTCTGTGCCAATGCAATTGAAACATTTTTTCACAGGACAATATTTAATGGATCTGAATTAGTCATGAACCCTTATGAAGGGCTGTTCTAGAATGCATTTGCTGTATTTTCATTCACGTTAGTCGCTTTTCTTGTTTCTTTTGCATCTCTGATGTTGTGGAATACAGTTAAATTTAGCCATTTATTCCCTGAATCCCCACATCAGTACACTACAAGGCTACACTAAGATTAATGCAAGATACTGGAGTGAGGATTAAATACTTTAAAAGACACGTGAGCAATCTGGCTTGTAGCCAATCACAAGGGTCATGAAGTTGCTACAACTTCTGACAAAGCCAGTGGTTTAGGAAGGAACTGGGGACACAGTAGCATATGTGTAGACTGGATTTTAAGAACATGATGGGGAATTTAAGTGGTTGTTTTGGGGAATTGCAAGGGTAGCCATAGAGGATATGAGAATGGAGCTAAGGTTATCACAGCAGGGGACACAGGGCAAAACCCCACAGGAAACAAGGTTTCATTAGCTCTGCTGCTTGCAGAACAACTTGTTTTAATTAAGCTTCCCTTCAATTTCTAAAGGGAAAAAATGAGGAATAATAAAAAAAAGGAAAGGGAAAAACCTGAAAAAATATAATAAACTCCATGAAATAACATTTTCAAATATTAGGGGTTTTTTACTTTTTTTTTTTTCTGGTCAGCTACTGTGCCACTCTTTCACCTTATGAACATCGTTAATTACATAAATATTCTTTTTCTATTAAAACATTTTCTAAAAGTCATCTTTGTGACTTACTTTTCCCTGCCTTGTTTTATAACTTGGAATTTTTTATAAAGGTTTCTGCAGTAGAAACTCATGGTGATGTCTGACAAGCAATAAGTCTAGAGGCAAAGTATTTTGCCTTTTGAACTGTGTAGGTTTTCCTGTCTTCCTCAGTGGGACTATGTTTTCAGTCTATGTCTGTAAGAAAGTGTATCTTTTGTGTTATCCTTCTCATAAATTTTACCTCATGGCATTACATGGTGAATAAACTCTTCCCCTCTGCATTATTGTTTGCTCTGAGAGTGGCTGTGGCAGTGCCTGGATAGTCCACACCAAAACTGGCCGCTTGAAGCTATGGAGGTGACAACAGTCGGCCTGTGGACATAACACCTTTGAGGAGCTGAAATGTTACCCTGTCTTGCAGGGTTTTTTTAACCTTGCAATGATATTGCCTTGCAAGGAGAAGGATTTTCTTGACTTGCATGGTTTCAAGTACTCTGCTTGTACTCAGAATATCCCAGAGCTTGACTGAATGTGCTGTGGTGGAGCTGCAGCCCCATGGTTGGGCTGAGAGGGTCGGAACTCTGAGCCAGCGGGAGCTGTGGGAAAGGCAGCTATTTCCTTGGTTTTAAAGTGGATGTATGAACACCTCACTCCCAGCAGTTAGACAAGGTTAACATAATAATACCTGTCCATGACTTGGAGTTACTTGGGTCACAGGCACAACTAAGAGAAAAGTGAGCAACTGAAAACTACAAGGTCTGTTCTCGTTTTTCAAACAACATTCACCTTGTTCAAGAAAAGTGGAGGAAAAAGAAATTAAGCAAGAAAAAGAAAGAAAGCAAAAAAGAAATCAAGCAAACTAAAAAGCAAGAAGGGACGAGAAAGAAGGAAACATTGAAAGAAAGAGCTTTTTAACATAAATATATAATAAACCATAAATATATAATAAATGCACATGGAAAAATTATATAGTTGATTTCCTATGCCTCTCTGAGTTATGTTTCAGTAAATGTGCAGGACACATACTGTGTCTAAAGCAGATATGAAAACATATAAAACATTAAAAATATGACATGGGCCAATATTTATGATATATATTTCCACACATAAAATATACTATGCCATGTCATTGATATTAAAAAGCATGGAAATTGGCCATGTCTTAATGTTTTAGAGCTTTTTTATACATTGTCAGAGCTATTTTAAAAATACATGCTCAGCATTTTATGAAAATTCCTACACATGGACATACGGAAAATATATAATTGGGTTCACGAGAGACCAGCATTTCAAATGTAAAATTTAGCTAATACACATTTTCTAATACAAAACACCTCTTCTCTTTGGTATATTTCTTGAGGTTCAGTGTACTCACCTTATTGTATTTTGTATACATTTACATCAGCCACACTCAGCCTTTAACAAATGTAAGTTGCATTTGACATGATCAGGTAGTTTTTATATAATTGAAATTCTGACTGATTTTTTTGCAGAATGGGGCCATCAGGCAACACATGCAGCTACAGAAAGCCTCACAAAAAAAAAAAGATGACAAAACCCCTCCAGTATCACTAATTATTTGCAGTTCCCACTGGAACATTGCAGTGCTAATCCTCAAAACATGGCTCATGGACATTCAGAAATCCCTCTTGGAAGAGGGTGAAGACAGGCAGGACTAAAACAGGTTAGCTATTTTATCTGTGTGAAAACCGAAAGGTTAAGGGAGCTGAAAAGTTAAAGCACTTGCTGAAGATCAGAGAGAAGTATTGGCATTCTCTGGAAACAAGAACTCGATCCCTAGTCCTGCAATTTAGCAACATGACCATCCTGGCCTTTCCACGTTTGCTGGGGAATGATTGCAAAAGCTCTGCCAGCAGATTAAATCTAAGCTGTGTTGTTAAAGTCTGTATTTTCAAATACTACTGCAACTTGAACATGAATATACCTACTTTTTTCTTATCTTTTATCTTCTTCATTTTAATTTTCCTCCAAGTGCAAACTTTCCCTCTGAAGACTGTGCACGATGTGCCATAAAACCTGCACGTGGCATCATGGAGTGTTGTCACACCATAATGAGCAAGACCAGTTTGCTTTCACTTGAAAGCGTCTATGTGGGGTCACCACGTGATACTGGGGATTCTTACTTTATACTTTAGCAGAAAGTGACTGGAGACAAGTGATTGTTTCCAGGATATTACATAACTTATCTTTCCAGGTCTTTGGAGGAAACTGAGAAGCAGCAGATGTGCCAGTCGAAGAGGTAATGTGTATGGCATCACTAAGCACTGCAGCATAATTATAATTACTGGTATCACTGTGAATAAGCATGGGTGGGAGTGGGGGCAGAAGCCTGCTTTTACTTCAGCAGCAACACAGACCTGCCTACACTGGAGCTGTGGGACACTGCTCTAATTGGATATGTAAATGTTACCTCCCTTTCTGAATGCTGGTATGGCATTTCTTTCGGCTAAATATGTGCCTAATTGAAAACTCAGCAGTGCTTTAAAAATAAAAATCACTTTGGAGATTATTTAAAAGCCAGCTATATTCTGTAAATAAGGTTGCCCCCTGCTGCAATTAGATTTGGCTTTTTTTTTTCCTTTTACTGGCTGATAGGGAAAGTTATTGCAGCACTTCCAGGAACACTGGACTTCTAGGCTCTGTCCAACTGGTTTAATTTAGATTTCCATTATTGTTTTGACTGATTTATCTGTAATATTTTCAAGGGTAGCGTAAAGACGTCAATTCTTCAGAGCAAGTTATTGCTTTCACATATGCTTCATGTCAAGCTTTAGCTTTTAATGGAGCATTTTCTTTAGAGAGGGCTGGAGGAGATGAGGAAAAGTTTGGGCAGTGTGTGCACCTTCTTGCTTGGGAGTTTGTCATTCACTCCATTTCTTTTCAAAGCAATTACCCTTGAAATACATACTTATTATATAGGAAAAGAATAACTGCTACAAAATCATATATTCAAGAAAAACACAGACACACTAAAGATCCTTAATTTCTTAGGGGATAAGAAGACCATATTGTCTCCTGCTGAGGAAAGGGGAAGCATGGAAACAACCTATTGCCAAGCAAGGAAAACAATTTGAATGCATGGTATATATTTACAGATAAAAACAAAGACTCCAATTCTTTCCCTCTATGGACAAAACCTAGGTTAGAGACAGGAATTTAGAGCAAGAACTTTCCTTATTTCTTATGAAGCCCCACCCAATGTAGTGCCAGTGAAAAATGGAAGTTTTAACATTTCTTGATATCCAGATGATGTCAGTCTCATGCCCCATCTGTTACAGCAGTAGATTTAAAACATAAGCCACTATATTCAAAGGAGGTATATGCAAGACAGCAATCCCTGGAAGAGAGCTAAAGCAACAGAGGAAAGATAGCTCATCAGGAAACCTGAAGCAATTTATATGGAGAGAGGTCATTTAGTCAACTGTGTCCAGCTGTTTAGGGGAACCACAAGACCATCACAACATGTTCTGAAATGTGTATAGCAGAAGAGGGTCTGCGACCAGTTCTGGAATTGTCCTGTTTAACTCTTCCTATGAGAGAACTGCATTTGCCTTTACCCTGCAGAGTGACTGCAATATGCTTTCCTCATGTTAAATGAAAATCGAGAGAGATTGTGGTAAGCAAATGGAAACCCAAGGAGTTTAAACACAAATGTATATTTAAGAGTCACTCTGGCTCCAGGTCAATGCCCTGTTTTGTGGCTTTATAGATTACCTGTGCCGTACAGCAGGACCTGATCCTGCAGTGTTCCCCATCCATACTGACCCTACTTGTTCTCCAGATAGCCCTCCTTTGGGTGCAGAAGCCCTGAGCTCCTGGCAAGACTAAAACCAGATCGTTGCATTTCAGGAAAAGGCCACTCAACTTCCACAGGGACCAAAGTTTTAACTGCTTCAATGCTGAGCAGAGAGGAACCCTTACTGTACAGATTCTGTGTTGCAGTCCTTCTGCTCAGTCCATTTCACTAACACCTTCCTGAAAGTTTTTTTCTTACCTGGAAGAGCCAGCAAGTTTAGGTCTGAGAGGATCTGGCCATTAGCAGGAATACTCAGCAAAACTGTGGAAAGGACATGAAACACCTGGCATAGTCCCAGATACACAGTCTTGAACATTTAATGCCACTCAAGGGATAAAATGACCAAACTGTAAACTTCTCTTTCCCTGCCTTCCTTCCTTTTCTATTTTTTTAATAAATGCACTTTTGAACATGCAGTACATAGATGCTTTTTACTTTCCTTTGTCTCTCTGTTTCTTACTTGTGACTCCTTGGGGCCCAATTGAAAAAAAACCGTTCCACACATTTACTAAGGTTTTTGGCAGGGTTTTTCTAGGAAAGAGTGAGGAATGCACTGTTTCTACATCAATTCACCCACAGGTCACTCCTTGTGCACCGCACACACTTCAGGGATTAAAAATGCCTGTTTGTTTGCTCTGAAAAGACTGCACACACATTTTCTGTCTGTCTCACACACATTCATACTGATACATCCCTGTATGCATACATACACAAACCCTTCAGTGACAACTACTGACAGCATTTCTGTCAATGTCAATACAGTTTCATTTCCATCTGGTGGCACTAAGAAATTGTTTCTGATGAAGCAGAATGTATGCAACTAATGTTATTTAGTTCATCTAGGAATTTATGCAGTTCTATATCTACAGGATTTTTGGGTTAACTTGAAAATTCATCCTCAAATGAATACTTTACAGAGGTAGCCACAGTAACACTTCTGTATTTTGTCCTTTGCATTTTTTTTGGCTTGCTGACATCAGCACTTTAATACTTAATATCCTGTGAACATTTCTATGTTTTATAGTTCTGTATGTACTGGAATAAAGGGGGAGGAGAGGACCCAGGCTCTCTAACAAGGAAACACACTCTATTCTTTATTGATATGTTTTTGTTCTCTGCTAATAATTTTTTGACTTTTCACATAAGCCTGAGGAAGAACTGCTGTTGGAACTGAAAAGGGCAGACGGTAATGTGTATGTGAAGTGTGGTTGTAATTATTTTACTACCTAGGCTCTGCGTAAGGCTTGTTTATGTGACAAGAGGACATTAATTCCTTTGGGTTACTACAGAAAAAGCCCAGGCCTGTAACAGATTTCTCTGGAGAGCTACTGAATTTTTCAGCTTTATCCCTTTGCCAGGTTATGTCTTTTACATGCCACCTCTAAATAAAATAAATAAATTAAAAAATAAATTCTGGAAAGTATTTCTATTTCAAAGATGAGGCCTCACCTCCTTGTTAAACCAGTGCACGGGAGGAAGGAACATGCAAGTGGGTGGTCTAAAACCCAGCAGCTCTTGGAGGCTGTCTGGCAGAGCTGTACTGTTCACCAACACCAGGACCTCACCAAGGCTGAGTGGGTCCTTCCCACTTGACACACTCCCTGCACCTTGTGCTCTTTGTGCTGCAAATACCCACTCTGAGAATGTGTTTTAATCTGTTTTGGAGGTGGTGAGGCCAGCAAAGGAAAGGGTGAGTGCGTCTGCTTCTGAGACCTCTGGTTATCATCAGTCCAACTTAAAAAAAACAACAAAGAAAACCTGAAAAAAGAGGAAGTAGCTGTAGCTTATTTGTAACTCAGCATTAAAATGTTGTCTTTGAAACATTCCAGTGTGGAAGTATAGAATATTGTATGGATGAGATGGGAAAAACACTTCTTGCAAGATGCAGTGATTTCTGAAAGACGCAACAGTTCTCACTTTAATTTCAGTGATAACTGAGTAGGTTTTAAAGCAATGACCATTCAAAGTTACAAATTTAGACCAATATCCTTCCTGCTTTTCTTCAATGACATAGTTTGGAGTAGAGAGGGAGGAGAAAATAATTCATAAACATGCATTAACCATATTAGTGACACACTGTGGTGGGCAACTACGATACTACAGAACTGGGACCAAATGAACACAGTCAGTCCCAATGGGACTCAATTTCTTTTATCTTGATGCATGCTGGAGCATCTTCCATGGTTTGATGCCTATTCAGGTGGTTTGATGAAAGCTTACTGTCCTTGCAGGAAAGGCTCCTGCTGGCTTTGGGAGTCTTTGGATCAGTTACACAGGAGGTAGACACAAGGACAATTGAGATATGTTCACCCATGTGGCCTTCTGTGCCAGTGTGCTCCCAGCCCTGACAAAACTGAAGCAGTGCTGAGCCTTCACTTTGATGCTTGCAAAGGAAATCCATGCAAGAACCAACTTGGAAAGGGCTTGTTCCATATTTATAGCATTTTTAAAAATAGATCATATGTCTTAAATATGATACTATTCCTCATTTCAGGGAAAGCAAAATCTTTCCTCTGGAGTATAAAATATTTCCAAAATGCGTGACTGTTAAAATTCAGATATCCCCCCAACAGTTTATAAAAAACATGCTGACATTGTAAAAAATTAATAGTATGCTTGGAAGACTTTGAGTTTCCAAAATGGTCAGTTCAATTAGAAAAAAATGGCACTTTTCTTATTATAAAATTGAATTACCTGTCTTAGGTTTTCCTTAATGAAAGAATTTTTTGGAGAGAATAAAGCTCACATTGAGTGTTCACAGCCCATCTCCCCCTCAGTGTGTAACTGAAACACCCAACCCTGTGGCCTGGAACACTTTCGATTACAACTTTAATAGTTATTTTGGAAAAAAAGGTAGCCAAATATTCAACCTTTCTAATATTATGTATGAGAGATTTTCTTCTCTTAAATGTCACAGGAAATTATGATGACTCTGTGTGTGTGAGAGTGTGTGTGTGCCTAAGAAAAATAAATTTACTATTTCATGCTACTGGATTCCTTTACTTGAAACCTTGACAGCCATAGCCTTGGGAGGGGCAAGGAAGTTGGGCCAAATTCTCAGTCACTTTAAAATGGGTCATATTAATGCTGCTTTAAAGACCATCTCTATAAATAGCCCAGACAATCAAGTGTTGGGTAGTACTGGACTCACCCTGGCCTGGGTTCCATTACTGCAAGTAAAGGAGACATATTTATGTAGTGGGGTTGCCCTTAAGAATCTGTAAAAAAAGAAAAGGGAACAGCTAGTGGTATTATACAGGAGTCATTTAATTCTGTTATACTCACAGTTAGGCTGAACAGAAATCACTGGTAAAGTAAGAGCTGTTTATTATTAGCTTGTAAGAGCTGACATTGCTCACAACTGTTTACTGTTTTATTATTTTCTTGAATTAGCAACAAATATTCCAGAGGTAGAACACATGACTTTCCTAATTAATTAGGATCAGGATTAGGTCCTTAAATTCAGTGAGCTGGAGTTCACCATCAGCTTATAAAGAGAGGTGTTTGAAAAAAACATCTGTTCGGCCCCTTTTTTTGTCTTGTCTTTCAAGAAAAAAATCAGAGATTTTAGTGGCTGTTTTTTTGTTTCCCCAGCTTATAATATGTAGCCTTGCAGAATTTAAATGGCTTATGTATCTATCTTACCTCAAATCTTAGGTGAAATGCAATGTCTTAATGTTTTAAGTGCATTTTGATGCTTGTAAAAGGAATCATGTTAGTCATTAGAGATCTGAATGTCTTCTGTAAGCAATTGAATTGGACTTCCTTTGGTAAGCATCTTGCTGGATTTAGCTGCTGACAAATAGGAAATAAAAGACATTTGGTGACAATATAGGCATTTTATATTGCTGTCTTAGGTTGGATTATGTTTGACAGATCATGACATTTAGAGCATTGTAGGGGGAATAAAGCATTCATTAATGTCAACTGCACTAGGCTGTGAGATGCCATAGGTTGGGAACAAAGTCCATGGAGAATAGAATTAAAAATTTATTTGCAAAAATTAGAAAAGAAGAGGTGTCAAATGTATTAAGAACTCTAATTTCACAGGCTTCAGTCCGAACTGCTGACAAGAAATGTATCTTAGAAAACTATCTCTTTCTTTTCCTTTAACCTCTGCAATTCAGAGGAATGAGAACATTTGAGCACCACAGAGAGGTTTATTTTGGTGAATGCTGAATATGAACGTATAAGGAATAATAAAACTAGAAGATAAAATGGTGGAAAAATAAAGGCAAGTGATTAAAGTTCTCATATTGCCTTTCTTTGTAAGTTCTTCAACTTTTCATGCTCCCATTTCTTTATTTGTTATGTGAGATTCCTGGGTGTCCTCACTGCAAAGAACATTTTGTTGTGCAGATGAACTGCAGATAACTGGGTGTAGTTATTTGTACTATTAAACTTCCATATTTTGGAATACCTAATATGTTGTCAAAGATCCATATATGTAACATAATGCCATAGCAAAACATTTGCCACTATAAAACGGCCTTGGAAGGTCCAGCTTGGATAAGCAGGCAGTTAATCAGTTTCTCTCGTCCTTATTTGTGAAAAGAAAGCCACGCTCTGTGGGAGGATAATGGTTCCACCAGGTCACTGCAGAAAGAATAACGTGTATGAATAAGTTTTCTGAAAGGAATTCTTGTTCATTTTCTGAACAATTCACTTTTCCTACCATAGCATGGAATATACTTCTTCCTCTAGGCAACAAATAGATCATTTTTTGAGGCTTTTATAGAGTGCTGAATTTTGGGGAAAAAACAAACAAGAAGTTATATCTGTCTACTAGCAATGCAATCGAAGTCTGCAGTCTCTTTTCAAATGCCTAATTATTTTAGTTCATATGTACGGAAAATCAACCGGTGTTCACCTGATCCCGTGCTATGGATACGTTGAACTTAAATAGAAGGAAGTAAGATGAGTAGAGGATTTTATTGTAGCTCTATGCAGATTATGCATATATTAAGGTACTGAGACCACTGTCCCATATATAACTCCAATTGATTTTCTGTCTTTATTTCTGACTTAGTCTTTTTACAGCACTTTAAATGAAATTTTTCTCAGCGGTAGGAAGCAGCCTCCAGTGCTTAGTGGTTTTATCAAGTTCTTTGTCAAGATTCGTTCATTTTCTAGGTCTGCCCTTCTGAAAGAGTGGGCTAAAACCATCATGGTGGCAGAATGAAAACTTTTGTCATTCTTACTGCTCCTCCCTGATGTGGCTCCTATATTACAGTAGTGATATTACATAATTTTGTCCTACAGGATATGCACAGCAATGTACATATATTCTTTACTTCTACCTTTTCTAGAGTCTTTGTGAAACAATTTTTGCAGCACAGGAGTGTCATTTCATGGGAAAATAATCTTTGGTATTTAGAAGCAAAGCTTTATTTTAAGAAGAGAGATTAATTCTTGGAAATTTTCTTTTATTTTTTCTGTCTGTGCCAGATAAGAACACACCAGGAAACTAACGTAAGTGTAGGTTTAATTAGGATGAAAAGACCTATTTTACAAACCTCTGAGTTTACTGAGGTTTTACTCATCATTACAGTTTATATAAACACATTATCATCAAGTAAGAATACTAAGCTAAAACAATGTCCACAGTATTTATGAACTTCTCTTTTTATCGCAGTAGATCTGAAACCTGACATTTAGGAACTTTCTACTGAAGAGTATGACCATCATCATTTAGAGTCTTAGGGTAAAAATTAACAGGAAAGGCAGACATAAATAATAAAAGCTTACATGAAAGAAGATTATTAATAGACTGCTAATAATGTCTAACAGTTGACATTGGCATTGACTGACTAAAATAAGTTGAGGACTCAAAATAAGGATGGATGAAAAATTTATTATGTCAATTTTCAGTAATACCTAAAACACATATATTTTCCTCTACTTTTTGACTACAAAGTTTGAAATTAAGGAAAGAGAGTTCTTGACTCTTTTCCACATATAAAACCTCTGTTGTTAGTATCCCTGATTTGTGAAAATGAAATAGAAAAACAACAGGTATGAACAGCTTACTTAAAAACGTATGGTGTACTTTCAGGAAAATAAGGGAGATTTGAAAACACAAGTTATGACAAAAATTGCTGGACAATCACCGTTCAGATCACTAGAGAGAACAGACCTTCTTGTATCAGTAACAGGAGTCCTGGGTCCATAGTTCTCACAGAGAATAAAAGACTCAAGGGGCCTGGCAAGATCCAGAATTTAAGAGAGTAAGCAAATGACAGAAAAGTTAAAGGCAAAGGCATTTTTTTTTTTGAGTTCTGAAGTTTGCAACAAACATTCTTTTTTCTTCTGGTTTTCTTGGCTAATTTTGATCAACCCTGTTTTGAAGTAAAAATATAAGCTGTTAGCCTTCAACAGGCAATGTGCCATCATGCTGCATGTTATGGAAATACGACTAAAAGAAGAATTAAATGTGCGGACTGATATATAACAAAGTCTAAAACTCAAACTTGTCATCTAATGTATTTCATGATGAGAAATAAGAAAATAAAGGATAAAATGCATCCATGGCTTCTTTTCTTGGGGCTGAAGATAAGTTATCTGTAGCTTTATTACTGTTATAAAAGTACATTCAACCCAACACAAACATTTTCTACTCTTCTTTTTTGCAAGTTTAACGCCGCAGTGTTCTAGTTTAGTGACATTCAGTGCAGAACAGAAATATTGCTGAGATGAAAATGCTGACAGCTAGACTTCAAAAATAGTTTTGGATGAACTCAGATTACGAGTAGTTCATATGCACTTTCCAAAAATGGACATAACAACTGGTGACTTTTTTTTCCCATCCAAGAAGTTACTGTGGTCTGTGGGTTTCTTTGTGTAGGAGTTTGCAGCTTCAGACACAGAAGTATAAGAAAGCAGCCTCCAAAAAGACACAAAACCAAAACAAAATGTAGTGTAGAATTCTTCCAAAGTTTTGGTAATTCTGTGGAAATCTAGTCAAAGTTATGAAAAAGGAACATATAAAGAGTTCCTAAAGAGCTTTTAGGCCCCGGAGAAGTAATCAGGTTGAAGATGAGGCAAGACAAACTCAGATTAGACACAGGAGACCTTAAATAGACCTTTACAGTGAGCTTAGTTAAAGTGAAGAGCTCAATGAGGAGAGAGGCTGAAATCCAAACCAGAGATTTTGAAGAAATCCTGTGGTTTGTGTTGCACAGAGTGGCAGATCAGATGAGCACAATTACAACTTTTTTGTTGTAAATTACGAAGCTGTGAACCTTATTTCTTTGCTGGCTTCTCTTCAGCGATCAGAGAAGATGCATAATCATTTACCCCATGTAAAATCTCAGGAGATGCTTCAGGACTGTTGAAGGCATTGGAAGTATTTCCATTGCTTTTGGTGCACGTTAGTTCAGGTGGTGACTAGTAGCAAAACCCATCAGCACAGGCACATACACCTTCCATGTAGAATACTGTTTCTAAGGGCCTAATATATGGACCAGCTGGGTCTGGCAGACCAAGAGATAACCTCTCCTGACCTCAGGTACTACATCCTGAAAAGCTGTGGAAGTCCTTGCCAGGGTTGCCACTTATTGCTCCCCTCTACTACTCCAGGGGTTCCTTTTCTTCCAGTTTGTCTACTGGGGATAACAGAGCTGTGCCTTAGTTCTTAGCTCTTTCATAGCAATACATAAAACATCTCCCCAAGCTATAGCTTCCATTTCAGGTGAGTGAATGTGCCAGCATTGTGGTCAATTTTTCAGTGAAATACATAGCCACCTGAGAAAATCAGAGGTGAAATTTAAGCTTGATGCAACACAGTCTCTCTGTGCAAGATGTGGGAGACCAAGACAATGCCCCTTCCAAGTCCATCTTGAACTTATTAAGAAATGGGATCACTGTATGCCAACTTGCACTTTCAATGTCAAAACTGCAGCAGAAATTTATCATCCTGTCAACTCTGGTTCCTTTAAGTACATGTCAGCCAGAAATTCAAAGGGGGTCAAAATAATTCTTCCATTAGCACCTTCTCTTGCAACATTTTAAAAATTTCTGGTGTAACATTTCTATCCAGTGCAATGCAACACCTCCTTGATAAATGAGGGTGGTGATGGACCAGCAGGGATTTTCCCCTCCTCGGGTATCAAAGCACAAATGTGCCTTTCTCCCCTTCTTCCCCCCTGCAGCATTTTCTGCTGTAAAGCTTTTCTAAAAAAACAAAACAAAAAGACATGGAATCAGAGAGATATCTACAATTACAGCAGCAAGACAAAAGGAGGTGCATACATATTGACTCCTTTAGGGCTTTATCTTTTATTCTTGCCCACTCTGAGAAGAGAGGAAGCATGCCAAGCTGGCACTGATGGATTTTAACTTAGCATAGGAGCAAGAGATCCAGTAGAAATTCCAGAGCTGACCCAGAGCTACAGCATGCTCCTGTGGATCTCTCTGATCAGTGAGAGCCATTTGGCCCCAGCATTTCAGCTCTGGTTGCCCAGGCCCTGGTCCAGCACAGTGCATATTATCTTTCACCAGGAATACTTTGGTAGGTTTCTACGAGATGATTCGTGTGCTGACAGACAAGCATTGTGCAAGTGCTCTGCAGTTTCAGCATATAAAATAAATTCAGAAGTGCAGCCAGAATCCAAGTGTTTTGGAGTGCAGCAGCAGGCAGATGTACGTTACTCTGCCAGAATTAGCTAACAGGAAGACGTTACCTGTTTATAAAGTGCTTCTGTGGGATGCTGTTCAAAAGGTTGTAGAGACCAAGTCCTAGAGACAAAAATTGCAGATTCACCTAGGTATCTTCACCAAAGTGACTAATGATGAAAGTCTTTATTTGAAATATGAAAATATAACACTGTTCAGCTCTTCCTTAATAAATATGGGGTTTTTTTGGTAGTAACTTGTCTTCTTTTCTCATTTTTTTTTTCATATCCACATATCCACATGCTCTCAGGACTCATCTGATGAAAAGGATTATTTTTTTCCTCACCTACATTTAAGGAGATTTACTCTTTCTAAACATCTAAAAAAAGCTTGCTGATGTTTACATGCAGGTAGACATTGGAGTGATACACTGATTTTGAAAATGTTTTCTAGAGAATCCTTCTATGTCTTCAACTTTCATCTTTTGCTGAATTACTTGAGCTAGTTATTGCATGCAGACAGGATATACCAGATACATCAGCAGAACATAACCTATTTTTTCCTCTTTTCAACTCTACCATCTTCCTTAACCCCATTTTTTTTTGCCCTCTTTCTACTGGGAAAGCAAAAATCTTCCTTCCTATGGGTTTCCCTTCCTTTTTCCAACCAATCAGAAATATAGCAGAAAAACTGGATTTATGTTTCCAGCTTTGACTGTTGCACATCTCAGCTCTCAGGTGCTTCTTACATGTTATGGAAATTAGTTCTTCTGTGACTGACAATGACAGGAGGCTAAATGGGAGCATTAAAATTTTGTTGGTTTTTTCATTGGTCCATAGTTTTCAAAGCATTTTACACAGGGCAGACTTACTGTATGTGTCTTGAAAGGGAAATTCAGTTTAGATACGAAAAGCCAAATCTAAACGGGATTTGGGCACTGTGGTGATAAGTGGTACAGTGCTTGTTTCTCAGGTGTGTTGTCAGATACATCCTTGAGCTGGATTTACAGGAAGTGTTGGAGGTCTTAAGAAGGGTTGTAGTGAGTTGTAAGCTGTCTGAAAACATACCCAACAGGACGTTCTGCAAAAGGATGGGAGTTGCACACTAACCAGCTTCTGAACTATTTCTGACCTGCCTCTGGTTACAAGGAAGTATCTTCCATCACTTATTATTTATAATCCTGGCACTGCTCTTGAATTAGGTGACCAACCAGTTTGTTCTATAAATTGAATGGGATTTGAACAGTTTTACCCCCCTTTTTTTTTTCAAAACGATTTGGAACCAATTTCTTCCTCCTCTTTTCACCCAAAGAACATCCAGTCGGAGATGACAGACATGGATTCAACCCTTCAGCCCGAGGTGCATCAGTCCTCTTGAGATAGGCCAAAAAATTTCATGAGAGCTGTTCCTGTTCCTGGAGCAACAGGGATGATGGTGACATCTCACAGTAGCTTCAGCAGAGTGAACATCATCTTGTTCAGGCTCTGCAGTCAAAGCAGGTTTCAGAGTAATTCGCGGGGTCTTCCCTCAAAAGTGAATGTGTTTCTAATCGCTCCAGGAGGACTGCCCAAGAGAATGGGATGATTTTTCTTGTTTCCATTAACTGATATGGAATAAAATTTGCTCTTGCTCTAGAATCACTCTGGTTGCTCTTCATCCAGTACACAAATAAGGGTGGGTGGAAGAAAGAATGTGGTTTTTTCTCTGCTGTCCCTTAGCACGTCTGCTAAGACGTGGTTCATCTCATCCAGAGAGATGAGACCCTGAAAGCAGCATAAAATGAACAGAATATTCTAAACCTCAGACCTTTCCCTGCCAATTCCTTTCCTCCTTACTCACAGTGAACATTTCACAGGTACAAAGGTATTTCTTTTTCTGTTAAGTGTGTATTGAAGCATACTGATATTCAGACTAACATTAGGCAACTGCAGATGCTTGCCTGAATCCCACATATGTGCTGAAAGAGCATTACAGCATTAGGAAGAGAGAAAAATCTGGGTTTGATTACTGATAATTATAGATAAGCTGTAGCTGACAGTCACTTTTCTGACCACAAACTCAAATCAATCAATTAAAGACTGCATGCAGCAGCACCCGTGTTTAATCATTTCCAGGCTCTTTAAAATGATCCATTACTCTGATAGCATGTCAGAGCTGCTGTGTAACATTTGTTGTTGCTCCTGAGGGTCAAATATGCAACTGCTTTCAGGCTAATTTCAAGAACACAACTCACAATCAAAAAAAAGATTAATCTCTCTATAAAGATTAGCTATAGCTATTAAGTCACTCTCTTAGTTTAATTAAACAAACACCACAGCTGATTCTTTAAATATCTTTTGATCTCATGACACACAGATAAGTGCATTTTTTAATACAATATATCAGTGTTGCATCAGGAAGAAAAAAAGGATGGAATAACAAAAGTTTGACCCTCCATAGTTCCTATTTTCAAAGGTTTTTCATGCAGAACCTCAAATAGAAGACAGAAGTTTAAAATGGGGCCTGGAAAAAGAACAGCTGTTTGTCCGATGGCTACTTTGACAAACTGTGGATTTTTTTGCTGAAATTGTTTTCTTCCCATGATTTGAAAAGAGAAAAAAGGTTCTGAAAAAATTATCAGCTAACATTTTCAGAATAAATATTTCCATTTTTCCTTCAAAACAATTAGATGCTTTAAATACTGAGTTATTTCATGTTTCATACAAAAAAAAGCTAAAAGTTCTTATGGTTTTATCAAAATGAAATATCTTACTTGATGTAAGATTCCTTTTTACAGGATTTTCCTTCAGGAAGAAATTTCATATTTTTTATTGTTTTTATTTATATAAATAATTTTATTAATACTAAATTTAAATATTTCTGTAAAATAGGGTTTGAATAAATCAATATTTGTAATAGAAATAATTCCATAAGTTATTTTTCAGTTAAAACCTGGATAACAGTAGGTAATAGCCTATAACTTCCAGCTGATGTAAGCCAACGTAACACCTATTAGTGCCTTGACTAGATTTATCACAAAGTCCAACCTATGGAGTAATAATGATGATGGTTATATAAGGATATGGTCCAATTACACACAGAAGTTAAAAGAATTTTCATCTTGCAGAAACTAATTTGCTCATACAGCATATACTGAGACGCAAGACTTTGAGTTTCTGTTATCAGCTTTGTCATTCTAGGAATCTGAATGTATTACCTAAACTTTATTCAGTCCACTTATTTTTAATGTTTGGTAGAATCTGATTTGCTTTATTTCAACTTAACAATCTAATTTCTAAGATAAATTGAATGAAACGGGATAAAACTACTTCTTTAATTAAGAAAGGGTATTTTTACTAAGTGAGGGTGTAACTGTACTAGAATTCAATAAATTTTAATCATTCTATTTTGAAATAAATATGGACTGATGTTCCTGATTGTCTTTATATCCCAGTATTTCACTTAAAAGACTCAAATGGATCTCTGTGTCACTGACTCTGTTACACAATACAATGCAGGAGCAGGAAAAAAAGAGCATCTCGAACGTTATAAAATAAAGTATAATTTCTGCCAAGCACTGTAGGTGGATCTCATTTCAGTTACCTTCTGTCATCTCCAGCACAGGCACCTACATATAGTCACCTTAAACAACTGTCACAGTCACTGGAGGTAAGTAGTATCTGCTAAGACGTGGTTCATCTCATCCAGAGAGATGAGACCCTGAAAGTGCCCAGTCAGCAAAAGGAGCTGAGGATGACCACCTTAGTGTGCGTGTGGCCACACAAACCTCCCACACAGAGCTATGTCTCCCTAAGGAGCTGAGATACCTGACTTGAGACCTCTGGGAGCGTTCATAAAGGTCACTGAAGAACCCCTTGAGAGCAGCAGCCTGGCCCAGCCCTTTCCTAAGGGTTATTACACTGGGAAAAAGCGACACAACCAAATCCATGCTTTTGTCCCAGTAGCTTCAGCTAACTGATGTTACCCACTGTGGTGAGAACTGGTGCCCAATAGCTGAGACACGAACCCTTTCCTTTCTTCATAGGAATACCCCGACATCCTGCCTGCAGATGTTTCTTTACAAAGAAAAAATTCGGTATGAAAACAGACTACTGTTTTCCTTCATTTTCAGGGGGCTTTAGGTAAGCTGTTGTTAGGAATTCACTATTATTGTACCAAGCAAATCCCACCGCACGCTAGTTCAAAACATTTTTGGGCAGAGATTGCTGTGAGTAACCCTCCCCCTGTCCTGGGAACAGAAAATGTCTTCTGTGCAGAAGCTCTTCCCTCACTGATACAGTTTATCCTACAGAATGTACAAGCACCTGTGTAGGCACAATTTATCAGAGCCCCTTCTATTTAATTTTTTTAAAAAGATTCTTTACTGCTGCTAATGTATGCAATTCCTGGTGATCTCCTTGAGGATTTTGCTGGTCTAAGGAGTTTTGGCAGAACCCGGGGTGCACAGCGGAAACTCCTTGTCTCTTCACTGGAATATTATCATCTGATCTGAATAACCTCTTGTGAAATTGTTTATTTATAATATTAATCTCAGAGCATTTACACTTCACTTACGACTTGAAATTTAAGCAGTTATTTATAATCATGTTAAATAAGACCACATTTCTATTCCACTCACGAGTTAAGTTACTTATCAGATTACATGTCTGTTTCATTCCTTTTATCTTTGATACAATGCACTGCTCTCAACAACAGCATCAAATGAACTGAGATGTCTGACTATAAATCATGCACATGTCGAAACAATAACGCTGAAAGGATTATCATCACCCTCTGTAATTACAATAATGAAAAACAGATACTGAAAGGACATTTTACTGATCCTCAGAAAATCCCTGAAGAGGTCAATTTACTTTTCTTTGGGGAATATTTAACATAAGGAAAGTTATTGGTTTATACGTCTGTTGAAAGAACTGAACTTATAATAAGCACAATGTCACAATGTAAATTTAAAGTATGTTTTATTGCACTGTTATGTTGGGGGTCTCCAGATGGTCCCGATATACATAGTTTTATAAGGAAGTGCTTTTCTTTGTGACTGAGAACACTGATTGCTGTCTGACGAAATGCCCTGTCAAAGCTGAGGAGCACTACTGTTTGTGGGAACCTGCTACAAGTGACAGGGAAGAATATCTTCCACCAAGGCCTAACTGGCATCTGGTTTTGGATCCAGGTTGTAGTGCAACTGAGTGTGGTACTTTACTGGAGGTTTTGGTAAAGGAGAATTTCTTATCCGCTCCTTAAGCAGCTCTGTTGAAGAATGGATCTATGTGGTCTAATAAAAAACCCTAAAATGCTAAGAAAAATACATCCCTATATACCAGTAGTTTCTTTTATCATAAGTAGCACGCATCCAACTTGTACGTCCTGAATTTGCAGCTCTCAAGTCTAAATTGGGTCATATATTTTAAGACTTGAATAAGTCTCAGTGAATTTATAGGCTCTTCTCTCCTGCTGCATGGAGGCTAATTCTGTCCAAGAGAATTAGGCTTCTTAGTCCTACTTCTGAAGGCAAAAGTTGACTACCATAACAGATTTCACATCTCTTTCTCTTTGCTGATACTATTGTTTCACTGCCACCCAGTAACCATTTTTAAGTCACTGTCAGTCTGACCACGGTCGTGCTGAGTTGTATCAGCACAATTGAGGGTGCAATAACCCTCAACTTGGGTACTGCTGGGCAGGAGAGGAGCTCAGAGCAATGTTTAAATAACCACACTTTTCCCATCCAGTACATTTTGACTCCAAAAGGGCAGAGTGTACTCATATGGGCAACTTAGCTGTCAGCAGAGGCAAAAGCTACTCTATCAGGCAGACATAGTAACCCCTTCCACTGGCACAGCAAGAGCTAGAAGTCCACAGCCTAATCTATGCATTTCCAGATGGATGCAGAGAGTTGAGGCAAGGGCAATATGGAATAAAACAGATGCCTCAGGAAGAGGCACAGTCAGAGCAGCTTACTGTCACATTGGGTCTAGTTCTGCAGGGCATGCTTTGTATTTATGTTCTTAGAACAAAAGCTCACAGGAACAACTGAGATAGTGAATATCCTCAAAACAAATTCTTTATTGTAGAGTTGTCCAGCAGAGCTGCTTTGTAACAAATTCCACCCGAATTTCTCCCTCAGCAAGTCTGTCTCATCCTCCAACATCTCACTACCATGTGCTCGTACAATTGGCACAAACCACTGCTTGTGATCAGGAAGGAGATACCTCCGCTTGAAGAGTGCTTACTTTCTCTCCTTGCTAGTTGGTGACTTGTTTGTCTCCTAGTAGAGCCTGTGAAAGTTGTTGTGAAATGTATGTGTTGCCAGAAGATAAACATTGCACTGTCTTGTTTATAGAATCTCAACTCCCTTAAACCAAAACCATAATGGTTAAAGTGAGTACCTTGTGTCCTTCTTCAAACAATGGCTAGCACATAGATATTCTACCCAGGGCACAGGTTGAACACTGGTTTTGAGAGACATAATTCAGTCTGTGCTTCCTGCTTAGTAATTGGAAGAAAAATTTGTATGAATTCCTAGACTGGATCATTCCCTTTCAGATATGTCAGAGGAGTTAATGATGAAACAGAGTTTTGCAAAGCCAAGGTAATGCCTGTGCCTTGTCCATGCACAGTCGTCCACGTGAAAATGAAATATGGCCTAGTGAAATTTCACCAGATATCGTAGTAAAGTGGTCTGAATATAGGCTGGAGAAGCTAATATTTGTAAATACATCTCTGAACGCAGATCCTGGTTCCTTTCTCCTTTCTAATGGCCTGATATGTCTTCTGGGACTACCCACCCTCAAAATTTGAATGTGTGGTCAGAAACTGGGATTCATCTTCTCTGATTTTAGGGACCTAAAAAGTAAGTGTGTATATCTGAGCTCATCACTGAAACTCCTTTCACAATCAATAGAGCTTTATTCAGCATAGTCAGTAGAGTCTGGAATCGGGTGAAATATGTCCCAAACTGCTATTGATAAACTAACTGGGTCTCAAAGGACTCTGAGAGGTGATTAGCTTAGATACAGACACCTACACTGTAGCCCTTTAAGACTAGGAAAGATGTATCCCACTGAAGGAAATGAGTATGAGCAGATCTTGAAAGACTGCACTTATATTGTAGATATTGAGCAGAAGCTATCTTACTTTTCCTGTTCTTTACTGGACTATTGCAAAGCAACCTGACCTCAAATAAGAACTTCTCTGGTCTAGGACTTCACAAAAGCAGTTCCCTATTGTGCATGTAACAAAAGTTCCTGTTGAAGAGCCCGGGGCACTATTGTAGGAGCTGACAAGTATGAGCTGGTGGAATAGCCCATTGTGCCCTTATCAATAGGAGAGAATCACTACACAATTAGTCTTAAGAAAGTCATGAATTGCCTTGAGAGCCACTTCTCTGAGAAAGTGGATCATATGAATATAGTTGTCCTAGGAGATCTTCATGAGGACTGTAAACTTGCCCTCCAAGTTAATAATATTTTGCTTAAATCCTGTGAAGGTCTATATAGACACAACTTCCTTGGGCACTATTCCTGTACTTGCTCAGGCTCCTACAAATCCAAACAGGACATGAGCAAAAAGTTTCTTACCAGCTCTCAGATCTCCCAATCTCCTCCCAGACCTCCACCTACTCATTTCCTTAATGGCACCTTTCAGCAGTTCTTACCACACCACCAAAGGAGCAAGTGCTAATTCTAATTCTAAATAAATATTTCCTATGTCTGTCATGGTCAAATCTAAAACATAGTAGCCTTCTTTCGATTTCCTGCCATCCCATCCTGAGGAAACAGTGAGAGTTCATGTTGTCTTTTTACATTCTCCCTACTAGATGAGGTATTACTACAATATGCACCCATACCTCACACAGCCCTGAAGGCTGACTAAGAGCAGAGCTGATCTTTGTGTTCAGAGTGCAGTGTCACGGACCCAGGCTCCAATTCTCAAGCTATATAGAAAGATAATAATAGTCTGATATACACATAGTCCTGCCAAATCTTGTCTTTGAGATAGGTTTTAAATCTGTTGTTGAGAAAAGATTGAATATTGGCTACCTATTATCTCAGTACATTTTACATCAGGTATTTTAGTCAGCTTGCAGCCATTCAAATGCAGTTAAACATATACAAACACAAAAAAGGTGTTTACTCTCTGCTGCACCAGTCTTAACAGAGAAAGCCAACATCCAGCATGTTGCTTTCTCATCAGCACCTTTGCTTCAGTGATGTTCAGAGGAGATGCAGTGAGAGGAATGTTATGCAATGCACACTGATTTATCACCCTGATTCTAAACCTTAGAGAGCAGGAGACAATACTACTCAGTCAAATTATACTCAGCTCAACACAAACATTTAAAATACATGAGCCTCAAAGAAGAAATGCTGCCCTCAGACATTTCAAAAGCACTTGCAAAAAAAATACAACTCAGGATTTTAGAGTTGTTCTTGTTTTCATTACTCTGTACTCAAGCATTGGCTAAGTATCAAAGCTCCTGAAAGCAGCAAGACAACGGTGATATTCCCAAAACAGAAAAGAGCCCTCAAACTCTCTCTTGAAAGAGTTTTTTTCCCTCCGAAGCTTTAGTCTCTCCTGCAAGGTTTCATTTTTGATATATTTTTATATCAATCTAAAGTGGTTCTTTAATTACACTGTTATCAATTCAACAACAGTATATCCTTAAAGCATTATAAATTCATACTGAAATTAATCTTCCTAGACCCCAGAGTTTAGAATACCATCTGCAATCTCTACATACAATGCTCCTTTGTTTTGCCCTTCTAATTTAACCTTTGGAAAGTCCTCTCCGACAGCCAAATCAAGTGATTTCAGAGAGTGGCAATTCTTACAGCTACTTTTCATCAATCATTTCCACTTTGTTCCCTTTTAAAACAAGTGCATTCAATTTTCACTTTAATTGAGAAGCTGAAATCGTAAGATGAGGCATAAATAACACAAACTGTAAAAAATGTGTGTCACTAACAGTCAACCTAAAATTTCTACTACCTTCAAAAATGAAACTGACGTTTCCAGGTGATTGAAAAATTGTTTTCAAAAGCACAAAATATTAACTACAGTATATCACAGTGATTCAAATTTAGTCATATAAAATTTTGTCCTTATCATCAGCAAAATAAATAAACACAATAGAAATGCTCTACCCTACTGTGAAGCTGTGCCAGGATGATACAGCTGTGGGACACCTCTTTGTAATTCTTTTTCCTCTCATACGAATACTTCAAAAGGAGGAAAAGGAGGATTTCTTTCAGTGGAGAAATTTTGTGGGATGCTATGGGAATATTTTCATTCTTCCATTTTGCAGAACTTTGTCCTCTTGATTATTTTTTTCCAGAATTTCCAGAATACTAGAAATTTTCTTACTGAAATAAAAAGATATCAAAGAACCAGCAATGGTGGAAATATGCCATCTTCTATATTTTTTAATGGAAATGAAATAGCTTTGGCTTATTTCAGTGACTATAGCCAGAATGCCTGAAGACTAATGGGTCAGAGCCAAGAGATCCTTCTGAATGCTGTTTTCACCAGCTGTCTTATTTCTTTTTTGCTGTAAGTACGCCTTTTACAAAGAGTTCTACTGAACAACATCTTTCTAGAACATTTATTTATAGACTAAAAATATTGTGTTTGCCTATGTCAGCAAGGCACTGGAGCTGATGATTCAAGAGGTCCAGTCCCATGTCTTTACAGATTCACAGCACCAGCCAAGAAGTACTTTTCCCAGTTTCAGGTATCCTGGCAAAAATTAAGGAAATAGTAGTATCAAACCCAGTAGTAACTTCCTGCCCCACCCCCATATTTTTCTGCACTCAACAACCTTCCTCGTATTTCCTTTGCTTTTATAGTTTCTACCTGGGGTGTTGATCTAAGCTTGAGCAGCATAACCTAGAACGTGACGTACCTATTTAGGATTCAGCAGAAAAAGCCCACTACCTTGGGTGTTTCAGGGACAAGGACAAAAGAAGAGCCTAAGTCAGCAGAAAAGGAGGGGGAAAATGGTTTTGCTTCTGTTAATGGACGAAGCAGAAAGTAGCCAACCTGTCTTGCCAGGTAAGCACCAGCACACACTGATGGTGGGGTCAGGACATGAATATCTTTTTCACCAGGGAGTCTAGAAAAGCAATTACCTAAAACCATTAGACAACAGAGTTAGAGGTGGATTTAAACAACAGATGCCGTGGCTCTGAATGGCAAGCCTCCTCTCTTAGCCTTCCTGTGCTAATTACCACGAGCAATAAAAAGGATGCTCAACTCACAGGGCTTCGTAGGCTTTTACCAAGCATTATATAAACGCTGTTCCTACAGTACTGATGTCAACAGTGCTACTTAATATGAATAAGCACATAAGAAGGAGCTCCAGTTCAGTGATGTCTGAACCTTAACAGCACAGATAGTAGCTCTGCAAAAGAAAAATTCAATCATCTCTTCAGTGAATTTTTTCTCCTTCTTCATGCACAGACTGTAGAATTTTGACCAGGGGCCCCCAGTGGGTAGAAAAGGTGTTGCTGTAAGATCCATACACTTCCTGCTCCATGCTTGGTTTACTCGCTGGCAGTGCACAAGGGCCAAGTGGAGCCCCTGGCCACAGAGCCTCCTGCCTGTGGATTTCCTATGCAGGCTCAGTGGGATGCAAAAGCCCCAAGTGGCAGAAAATCAACTCTATAAACTAAAATTATTCTGGTTTTAATAACCAGAGTTAGGCAGAGAGGGGGGGGTGTATGTATGTGTATTTGTACAGAGGAGCTCTCTTTGCACAGTGAAAGAAGATAAAGTTACTCAGGTGGTTAGGCTAGAAAAGTGTCAGTACTGGTAGCTTTAAAGGCGTGACCCCTCGATCAAACAGTTAAAATTTTTCAAAATGTTGTGTTTGAGATAATCAAGTTTTCTCTTAACTAATACAGCATTGTTATAGAAATGAAATTATTACAGGATGCTACTGCTGTTTGTTAGCAAGGCCATCACACGTGTTACTTTTATCACCCTAAGTATTGATGAAGTCTCTGTTATCAAAAGCAGAAGAGAAAGTGACCATATATCTGAACAGATAAGAAGACCAAACCTTTGTTTGCAGAACTGAAAGGTAAAGTCCAAGCACTGAAGTTTTCCAGAACTCTTTTCTTGATAATTTCAAAGATGGAGTGAAACAGGAGTCAATATTAATCTGCTCTGGAACAAAATACACTTTTGTTCAGGATCTCATATAGAAAGATACGGTCAAATTTTGTCAATCACTTCACCATCATATTTTACTCTGCCTATTAAGTGCTCAATTAAACCTGAGGAACCTTTACTTTACAAAGTGAAATTTATGGTTGCCTTGATTACACCCTGTTCCTAAGTCTGAACGGTGTGCTCTCCCTCACCACAGTACGTGCAGTAAACAGTCTGCCTCCTGTGGGGAGGGAATAGGAAATGGAAGATTGGTTCATCATGCAATTAGTACTATTGATATATATATGTGTACATATACTTAAATGCTATAAAAGCTTGACAGGATACAGTGTGGATCTGTGTCTGACATATAAACATGAAAGTACGAACTCGGTCTTTATTGATAAGTATTTATAATGTAAAACCTCATTAAACGTGTTCTGCATCTATGCAGATTGAGGATATTTCACAGCCACACACTCAAAGCCAAGAGATTCTACAATGTACCAGAGTTTTTCTTGCAGCAGTTTAGGTTTCAATGCTATAATTATTCTATATGTTGTCCTAAAATATAGAAATATTTTATAAAGTTATATATCATTTATACAAATATACAAAACAAACAGGGAAACCTACTATTAAATTGTGTTGCCATAAAACATTTCAGAAATAAGGAAGTTGATTTCTGAGAAAAAAGGGGTTGTGAAGACTTCCCTACTTCATTATACAGTATATAGCTGTGGACATTCAGCACTTTAGTTTAAATTTCCACTCTGGTAAGTACTTCCCATCTTGAAGAGTTTAATTTTCATGGCAATTTTGGGAGGCAAATACATGTGGGCTTTCCGGATACAGTTTGCTTGCTTTTTTTGACAAACTATTATTGGATTTCCCAACACACTCATTTTTTTTCCCCTGTTTACAGTCACAAGGATCAACTTTTTATAAGACTGTGACCCATAGGGAGGGAAGGATCCAAGCAACTCTTGGAGTTCTCCTGCAAAACTAAAACCCCTCCTGAAGGCTTTGCCAATTATCAGAAAAACTATAACCAAAATAATAAAAAGGAAATGCTTAATGTTCCACTCTATAGTTTGAATTTAAACAGCAATTTGAGTTCCCTTATTTAAAAAAACCCAAACAACTCTGATTCCATTTGGCAGTTTGCTTCAGGAAGGTGTTCTGAGTGACATAAAATTGCTCAACAAACTTAGTGAACGCAAAACTTCGTTTCCTTGTGTCAGACTCATAACTTGGGAAGGTTTTATGTAGAAATGTAGAAAGATCACTGTGATTGTCCTCGATCCTGAATTCAGTGGAGATCTCACAATAAACTTCAAAAGTTTTGAAGTAGTTGTTAAAATGTATAGCTAAAACAATTGTATTTTAAAGCATGGCTCAAGGATCCCATGGCAGGCTATGAGATCTGCGGAACCACTCCAGATGCCAGTGCAAAGTCACCTTCTTCAGCATGTTTATCTGTGTGGATGAACATGTGCACACGTTGCATATTCACATATATATTCCCTACCTTGGACAGGCCTAAGTGGCTCCGGGTATGTTATTTAGACAACATTGAGCCAATTCTTGCACTCACAGATTAAGTAATCGTCAATTCTCCTGCTAGGCACAAACCAACCAGTAGGTTTTAAGCAGAAGGATCTAAGCATGTTAGGGACCCAAGGCATAGAGCAGTCTGGGCACAGGAGCTGACTAGAATTTGGCACTAGCTAAAACTCTTTTCACTGTATGTATCAAGGATCCTTGGGGAGGTGGTCAGATTCTTGTTACCAGGGGATGCTGAAACATATACGCAAAACCAGTCTCAACAACGTTCTGTCAGTCAATGGCAGAAAAGAATGAGCCTGCATCAACTATGCTCTTGCCCTACGGTCTTCCCTGCACTTACTGAAACCAATTACAGCTGGACAGCTGATGGCTTGCAGAGCGCTGTGCAGTTTTTGTTCTCCATGAAGAACCTGAGTAGTTCCTCTGCCAGCGTTTGGAAACATCCCCTCTTTTCTTAAGTTGCTTAACTTCCAGAACTTAAGATACAGCCCTCCTCATCTACCAGACCACCACAGGTTAACTGCAACTCACACAAATGACCACAGATGTTTGCAAGATGTTGTTGAGTCCCCTCTGAGACTATCATTACCTGCCTAACATCAGTGCAGCACTGATATGTAATTTATTCCTTTGGAAGGACTCCATCTCCATATAAGAAAATAACATAAATCTCCCCCAAAATGTCATTGCCTTGGGATAAGCCCAGCAATGAAAGCCTGGAGGGATTGCTTTACATCAACTGAATTTGCTGCTTGGTCTTGCTGTGAGACAAGGACTCTGAAAAGTGTTTTTCTGGCACCCTTGTTAGGTCATGCCTCAGACATAGTAGATGGGAACCCAAACCAGTAAGCACTAATAAATGTTCACATACGCAAGTACTATTCAGCAGCGTAAATATGGCACAAACCAGACATTTTTATGTGTTTCCCAGACTTGTCTACTGACACTCGTGAGGAGGCAATACTCAGCCATGGCCGTGATCTACATGACGGAACCGTCTTCCCCTGGACACCGTCGTTTTAGCATCCAGCCAAGAGGTGGCAGTACTCCTCCGCCAGCCCGGGCCCGAGGGGTGCCTGAGGCCACCGAAAAGTTCGTCTTCCTAGCATTAGTATCATCAGGTCCTCCTCTGATTTATTTATATTTACGGGAGAGAGAAAATAAACGTTCTGTATTTCTGTGCTTCAGCATCCTGGGAGCTGCCTTGTTTTTTGGCATCGTGCAGCCGCGCAGCGCACTTCTGCCGCCCCTGCCTCTCAGTAGATCCCATGGGGCTGCGGGAGGTCCCCAACCGTGGAGAAGGTTTTAATTTGGAGCACAGTTCTCAAAATGTTATAAACCGTGAACATACAGCTGGAGCAGTTTATGAACTGCAGAGAAACTCTGAGCATTTTAGCCCAAGTATTAACTCAAAGAGCATGCTTTGTTTTTTCCTGTTTCATTGTTGTTTGTAAAATAGTTTAATGGGTAGGGAACAGTAAAGTGTTTAAAATCTGCTGTGCACATTGATGCGGTTTTATATTGCTAGAAAGGGAAGGATTTCACTGCTTTGGGTGTGAGGGATAGAGGAAGATTTTCCTGACAATGAAATCCATAACCAATGCATTTACTTTGGGACAATTGTTTCAATTACATTACCATGTAGATATTTTAATCAGAAATGAAAGTGATAATCCCAAAATGCAGGCCTAACAACAATTGAAACAGCTGCATATTTTTTTTTTAAAAAAAGGAAGCTGAGCTATTAGTAATGAGGTTTACAGCATTCTCTGTGAAGCAAAAGTAACCCTATTTAAAATAGAAAAGGCAATGTTTATTAAGAACTGGTAATTAATGACAGAGTTGGTATGGATCACTACCTCGTAGCATCCAGGCTGTGTTCATGCATCTTTTACATAGACATCTCTAATATATCTTCTGGATATTAAAAACATCTACCGCATAGCACAGGAAGGGTAAGTGAGAGCAAAGGGACTGGCTTGCATCCATATGGCTAAACTCTTTTTACCTCTCCTCAACATAATGGACTCATCTATCCTGACTTTTGGGAACAGTCCCTGCCTCGTGCTCTCCCTTGAACAGTGCACAGGAATGCTAGCTGGCGCAGGGCAGCCTAGCAATATAGAACTAGAAGGGAGTGTATTTACTGTATGGTTTCCTGTGTAGTGTAGCTTGCTAGCAATGAATCAGCAGAGATGACTGTGCAACAGTTCCCATGTCTATGTGTTGGCCCTGTTTGTTTTACTAGTATGGGTGGAGCCAAAGAGGCTATGTGCAAGCTGGAAGTCCCTATCCACTCACCAGACAACACCGGTATAGGACTCCCTTTGTGCCTGGCAAGGTTGCTGTCCTGGAATATGATATTGCAACATGCCTCTCGTAACTGGTTCTGTATACTCTTCACTAAGCTTCCTCTGGAAAGCTGAAGGCATTTATAACCCCCTGTTCCAGTCAGGATCTTTTTTCAGACCTCACAGCAAGATCTGTGACTTCTCACTATACCACGAGTGGTGTGCATCTAATTTTGAGCACGTTTCTGGTATTTCTCCATGAAAGTGCTGTCTCTCTTCATTGTGGCTCTCCTGATTTACCTCGGTGTCAGGTAGATCATAATCACTCCCTAAGCCTGGTTTCTAAATAAAGAAAATAAGTCCTCCAAGCTCCTGCAAAAGGCCAAATACTGAAAGGGAAACTCACAAGAAGAGATCCTTATGCAGCCTGAAAGTCCTCTGGTCTCAGTGGAGGAAACAAACACTATGGAGAAGAGCTACAGGGAGACCTTCTCAAAGAACTGTGCCTGTGTATCTTAAAAGAGAACAAGGTGATTCTAGTGTTTTGTAGAGACATGGCAAAAATGCTTTTTTGTTCAGCTTCTAGAGTATCCAGCCTTCAAAAGTGGTGGCAAACCTTATTTTACTGTGGGGTTTTTTTCGCATGAAAACGTTGGAAAAAGCTTTGACAGCAGGTCTAAATTCAGGTATAGTTGCAGTTATGTGAAGATCTACAGTTATTTTTCTGTACATTTACATTTACTGAAAAACGTGAGACTGACAAAAGGGAAAAAGAGTCTTCTTATAGGATCTAGGAACAGACAGGTGATTTCCTTGGGCTGGCAACAGATAAGTCTCTGAAGTCACAGAAACCTCATCAGCAATCACAAAGCTTTTCCAGTACATCAGGTTAAAATCACTGGCAACATGAACCCATGGCTTGTGTGGTCAGATGCTTGAGACTCCTAGTGCTGAGGATGAGGGGAAACTGTCAGTTCTTCTCTTTGCTTTGCAAGGCCTGCTGTAATTTTTTCGAGCCTGAAAAAAATATACTGAAAGACATTCTTTTGAAATCAGAAGTGACTTCAATGCGTTCAAGACCTCTGAAAAAACAGACCCTTAACTTCCTTTTGTCTCTGATCTTCATCTTCAGAATGGGAGTCAGACCTTCATAAACTATTTTAATCACTGAGCTACCGCAGTGTGGGAGGGAAACTTAAAACTACTCAGAAAAGAAAGAATAAAAAGCTTTTTTTCATTATATTTCTGCCAGTGCTTTGAAAGTGAAACTTGTAAGTGTACAATTGTTACCCAGGAGGAGTGTCCTCGGGGTAGGGTTGTCACAGGTGTTAAGTGATATTCTAATTTTGCACACTCTGAAGGCATTAGAAATACTGCCTCCAGCTTCATCACTGCAAATATGCATTTGATAAATGTTATCTTGCATTTCTTTTTTGAGAATGAACTCTCATCTTTTGCTAATAGGTTGGATGCTTTCACTTTCAAGAGCTTTTTTTAATTAATGTTTCGTGTAGATGCAGCTAATCAGGATACCACCACCTCTTTATAGAGGAGTTTGGGAGTCTGGAATGGCCAAGCAGGTTATGGAACATGAAGGTCCTACTGGCTACCAAATAAACCTCACAGGAAAAACATTTATTCTTTTTCAAAAACATTAAACTGAAGTTAAGTGTGAGAATTAAAGGAAGTTTCTTAAGATTTGTAACCATTCTAAATAAGGTAAAAAATTATCCACAGACTTGTTTCAAAAGGCCACTAGCAAACTTCCTCTCCTAGTTTATTCACAAGCTTTCTAGTAGTCGCTGCTTCTCTCTGGGAGAAGAAACCTCTGAGAACCCACTGTCTTTCTGGTGGCTTTTGCAGCTTTGTCTCTCATTCAAGCCAGAAATGTAGAAAGCTGTATTAGCTAATTAACTATTATAATACCAAGCCATAATTAGAGTTGAGGTCAAAGCCACACCCTTGAACTTTATTGGTGTGTAAAGGCTGCTGTAAGTAGTAGGCTTAGTAACATTTTGGTTTGTATAAGAAGGCTCGGAAAGGAAAGGACAGAGCTGTGTTTGTGGTGGGACATTGCTAAGTAGATGCTAAATAAATGCCTGCAGAAGAACCTTCCTTTGCTCCAGATGGACTCCTCAGTTCCTTCCCACAGTTTTGAGGAAGCACGGATTAACAAGGCAAGAAATTGTAGAGAGCAATTACATGCATGGGGGATAACACCACAGTTCTCTTAATGGGACCAATATTTCAGATTTAGGCTTAAAGGGGCCATAAATCTGCAAGGGTCAAGAGAGGATTCAAATCTTCTCTAATCTACACACAGTCTTTGATTTAGGCTCATGGGAGCCAATCTGCCCACTTAGGTATTCTTGTCTTACATGTCAGAATGCTAAAAATTATCATCTATAGCAGCATAACTATTCAAAGTAGAAGACCTAAGTTCCACTGTTTCTAAGGAACCAGTAGAAAGTCTTCAGTATCACTGAAGTGTGATTCAGATATTCTGCATAAGGAAAGGATAACCTCCTATATCTAGCAAATAGTAAATGTTTCCCAGAAGAGAGGACCACAGCAGAAGGGTTTTTCCCCTCTCTGGAGCTCAAATTGCTGCCTGAAGGCTGCAGTTCTCCAGCTGCTGAGACTTTGGCTGGGGCTATATACCTACTAAAGGAAAGTTCATTCTGCAGAAGCATAGCTGCTGAGGGGCATGGTGGTGGTAATGGGGCTCCTGAATGGCAGAGTATCTTCAACACGAAGGGGTTCCTGTTGACTGTGCCACCCAAAGTCTCATAACTCTCCTTGAAAAGACTACCTAACCCAAAAGAGTCCTCAAAGATTGCTTTGTGGTTCTTTAGTGCAGCTCAAAGAGACCTTGAAATTCAAACCATATTTTAAACCACATATGTACATATTTGCAAATCAAGGGAAAATTATTCTATTTCATTGCCAAACTTTCACTAAACTTGGGCACATGTTAACAGGACATGTCCTCTAACATTGCTCACTTCTAGTCACAGCGTTAATATTATTTTAACAGTGACAAGGACTCATGAATTGAACATTCCTGACATGGTCAGGAAGAGTAACTCAGCTATAGCAATAGTTGCATCTATTTTCATGGCTGTGGTTTGCTGAAAGACAACATAAATAACAATGTCATGCTTTTCCCCCTAAATCTCTGCAGGTATAAGATACCACAGCCTTTACATGGAAGGGCTACAAGACATTGTCTTGCCATCACAAGGCTCAACAGGCACGGTCGCAGATGAAGTAAGCCAGTGAGGTAGGGGTGCCTGTCAACATTCTCCCTCTGGGCCCCTTTCCTTCATTCTCCCTTTGAAAATGTGAAATTCTCTGTTCAAACTTGGGATGACATGGACTGACACCTCTCTTCTACCCCCTCCTCAGAAAGATTGATTTCTTCCCAACTTGTTTAGAATGAGACTGGGGCCACCTGTGCATGAGCTGTCACGAAACTTCGTGCTTTCATTTAAACAGCAGGCAGCTATCAAAACAGCAATAAGAGAGGCTATCAGGCTTAATAATGGCATGTATTAAAAGTAAAATAACTCTCTGAGGTCCAGTAATGTTGCTTTTACCATTTGTCAGGTGTATAATCACTCTGGAGAATAAGAATAGTGAGGTCTTTGTAAAATCATGAATCAACATTCCCAACAATTCGACTGCTGTGAATAGGTCAGGTCAATACCCTCACGTCTCAAAAAACTACTTAAGCCCTCCTGTCTCCTGAGACCATTACATCAATAGATACCTCCAGTACTACTGAAAATGACAGCTTGCAATGTAATACCAGGAGATCTCCTTTAATAGCTCCTCTATATTAACAGCTGTTTGGCTTTACTCTGGGTGTTTGTCCTTGTTTCCGAAACCATGCCATATATAATCCCCTCATCTTGCGTGAGAAGAGCTTTTGTCATTTTCAGGAGGATCCTTTTTTTTTTTCCCTTTAAACATGAACAATGGATTAAGCTGATAATTCTCTAAGAAGGGAAAATCAGAGTAGTTAACATAAACCACTAAAATATGTTGTTTCCAAGAATTTAAGAGTTTGGTTAGCACAGAAAACTGTGCACTTTTCATTCACTATTTTTTCAGATTTGCCATCTTTATATCAGATAAAATCCTGAATCTACTGTAGTTCATGGCAAAATCCATTTGATTTTGGTAGACCTAGGTTTTACCTACAGAGTTTATATAATGATTTGTGTTCCCATACCTCATAGTGCTATGTTCTTTTATTGTACTTGTAATTTGTCACCTCAGAAAAGGCAACTCCTCTCTCCTCTTCCTTAATGTCTTCCTTTATGTCTTTTATATATGTTGTTAAAATGTGACAATGAGCATTGGCAAAGACTGAAATATTACTGCCTGAAATTAATTCTCCAAGAGACAGTGGCAAAAGACAAAGAGAATGATTTTTTTTTGTGGAATTTTTAATTTAAATAGTCTCCCTTTCCTTGACACCTCTCTGACCAAAAGACAACTACATAAACCCCCTGGCTTTGCCTGAGCAGAAAGTCCAACAACTGACTTTTGTTTGATGATCTCTCCATGGGCAAGAAGCAGTGTGTCCTTCCTCTACTAAACTGACAGTTTTCATGAAAACTCTAAGTATTCAGTTATCTTTGAGCCTCCTACTGCTTTTTAGGTTTTGGTTGGAATTGACTGGCGTGTGGAATAGATTCAAATCATTAAATTCACTAGCCAGCAGAAGTAAGCACGAGGTTGGATGGAAGTATTTCTAATGAATCTGTATCTTAGCTAATAAGCATACAGGAGAGTTCCCAGTTTATATCTGGATGATGAAGAAATAAAAATGGATTGGAAGAATAGGGCCTTCTTCCATCTCCAGTTTCTTAGAATGCTCCAATACTGAAACTTTCCATGTATAAATATATTTTTAGTGCTGTTAAGCACGGAAACACAGTTTTACTAGAAGTTTGCTACATGAAAAATCACTGTATCTAGTTCAGAAAAGCACAGTTAAAAAGAAAATACATGAAAATGGAGTTTGACTGATAGCTCTTTAATGTATTAATGGTCATAACAACTTTGTTCTCTTCCTGACTTCTTGTTTCAGTTATTTATTTCTGATGTTAAAAGTTCAGGCTGCAAATGCTCCATGCCAGCTGTGGTCAGTTTTCTGAATGGAGAAAGAACAATAAGATTTTGTAGCAACTGAGATGTGTTTTAGCCCTTGCTGGTGAAAAATGTAACTATAGAAAGCACTTTTCATCTTTTAGCAAGGGTCCATTATTTCTGTGTATCTCTTTTCTGTGCCTTATGAAAAGGTTTGCACAGTAAAGAATGACTAACTATGTAGTAGTTCTTTCTTCTTTTGCCAAGTTCTTTTTAGGTCTGGCAGCAATTCTATTTTCCCTGTCATCATCTAATGTCTATTTATTTTACATTGCTACAAAGCCAGTGCAATTCCCTCATAAATCCCAGGTTGTGAAAATGAAGAAACAATTCAATTCCTTTTATTAAAATTCTCCAGTGTCCTCTTGCTGATTCCTACCATCTAATTAGGCTGGGAAAGTTCATCAGTTTGAAAAATTCTTGGAAAAGGATCAATTGAATTAAGAGATATGGGGTTGCCAAATGCCTTGCATTTCTGAGCACTGAAATACCTGATCAATCTTGATTGTCACAGGTGCCACAAAATTCCTTGCCACTAATTGTTGATCTAACTACCCTCACAAACTCACTCCCTTCCTCTCACCTCTGCCCTTCTATCTTCCCTTTTTATCATTTGCACACATGTGTGAACCCCCATCATAATTAAACTCTGAGGAAATTGAAAATATTCTTGCTTTGCATATTGTTTGAACAATTCAACACCCCTCACAGCTGCCTAAAGTGAAGGTAGGAATAAGGGACAATGGGAAGCTCCGTTGACTTAATGCAGTAGAGTCCTGAACGTAAAACTTTGAACATTAAATGGCATCGTGTAACTGTCCATTTTTAAAAATTTCATTCCTGTTCCAAATACTAGAATTTTTAAATTATGGCCCTCCCAGTTTGTGGAGAAAATAATCTTCTGTATCATATTTCTTTTCATAGTACAATAACAGATCCCTTGCGTCCTACAGGTGTAAGTCCTGTCTTCAATATTATGTAAAATTCATGGAAGCAGAAAGCCTTAGAGGATGTTAGAATGATTTCTGAGTTTGCACGGTGTAGACACTGTTTCACAGCTGCTCGGTCAGTGATGAGCTCACTGTTAATGTGCTGTGACTGAACTTGGAGCTGCCAATAGAGATGCAGGTTTCAAAGAATCCGTGCAAAAAAGTGAGAGATTGGAAGTATTACAATCCAATGACAGCAGATGAAACACATCATCCTGGAGCATTTATGCCCTGTATACAGAAGTCAAACTCTTCCCCAGAAGTAATCCCACCACCACACCTTTCACCTACATCAGGCTTGCACAAAAATCAGTCTGCTGAATTTTATGGGTAACACACCTCCTGTGATCACTGCTTTCCAACTCACAATGTGAGAAGATTGCGACGAGGCTGACTTCACCTTCCATTGATAATTTTCCATATTTCACTTCTTTTTATTTATGTGTGAAGAGCAGTATGGTGTTTTCTTTTTCCCTACCCATATTTGGTCCATCTCAGTTCGAGTTCTTTATTATGACCATTACATTATTATGATATGCACAGAAATGTAGTATGGATTAGGTTCTACTGGTGATAAAAACCATAAGTTTAAGCAGTTTATTTTTGTAGTTTTTACTTTAGAGTTCCTGGAAGGTATGGACATTCTCTATTCAACAGCCATTGTCCTGCATATAAGGGTTAAAAATCTGAAATATCTGAACCTTTTCTTTTTTTTGCTGTATCTTCTTCTTAACCAGAAAAAAAAAAGTTGAACTCTTCATGCCCTCCCGATACTCATGCATCATTTAGGAGCACATTAAAAACACATGAGGTCACTCAAGAGGAGGTTAGGAAGATCTTTTTAAATACAAATGAAATTATGAGCAATTTAATAAAAGAAGCGAATTTGGAGCAATTAATTTTTTTATATTTTTAATCTATATATTTTAAAGAAATCTATCACACACAAGAAGGTGCCTAAGAGATTCTCTACAGCATGAAATGGAATCTTTACCAGTTACTACAGAGAGTCATATTTTGCCTTTCCATATAGTGACAGACTAAGTCTGGAGAAATGGACCGGAACCAAATATAAGGGTGTGTTCATGGACACACTTCACCCCCAAATACCCGTTGTGGGAAGTTGATGGAAAATTCTGTGTGAGACCACGCGTGCTGTTTTTTGCCTTTTGCTACCTGCTGTCACTTGAGAATTCCCTTTGGTTTGTATCTGGCAAGTTTATTACATGCTTTGCCTTTGGAAAAAAACAAACCCAATGTTATTTTTCAATTGTGGTAGTATTTAGAAACTAGCATCAAATGGATTGAGTGCTGTGCTCTTCATGGAATGGGAGGAAAATTTATCACACACTCAGATTATCTCTCGACAGAGAAGTGTTAAATAGGTCTTTCCCGGTACAAATACAGTGACCAGTAATACATGCTCGATGGCTTGTGCTCTTGCAGTTAGATGGAGCAATGATTAGAAAATCCTGGGAATACAATTGAAACTGTATTTCTGAACTTTCTGCCTTTCTAACAATTAAAGGACTAAGGAAAACCATTGAAATTTATGAGGCTTGAAAAAATATTAAAGATTATCTATCTCATAAAATGAACTTTTAAACCTGAAGTCATGTTTCTTGAAGCTTAATACTTTCGTTTATCTTTGATCAGTCAAAATTATCCTCTGTAACACACAGTGTTTGGGAAAGTAGTTGGCAGCATATATCATTGGAGTTCATTCTGCTTTATTTATTGAAAAATACTAAAAAATAAAACACTAAAGTGCTTCACATTTAAAATTGTATGAATCCACCAAGATAACTGCTTGTAACTGTCTGTGTAAAATTATGGTCAGAGTAACCACCGCTGGCTCCAGAATAAACTTTCCATATATACTAGAGCCAAATGCATTTGCTTACTCAGATTTTCACTTGAATGATAATATTTTTTATTCCCCCTCCCCGCCTTATTTTCATTTACATGAAAACCTTTAAAGGAGAGTGATGGAAAAAGGCATCAGATACCCATCACCTTACGAGACGAAGCATTGTAACAACAAAGAATCCAGACAAGTCTCACTGAACAGTTCATTCCTCTTCTTCACTAACACCAGTAGCTTGTGAATGCACACATAATTACACACATTTTTGACATCATACTGCTTTTCAACCTGTTTTTTAACTCTTGCTAAAAACATAGCTAGGAAAATGGCAAATGTTTAAATTTCTTGCAGATTTTCTCTCGGAACACAACCATGCCTTGGGCTGGGGTACTGTTACCACCAGACTTCAGCGCATTTCCAGAGTGTCTAGAATTGTTGGCCCTTGAAGACTGACTCACAGCAAAGGATCAGCTCATTCACACAGAACTCTATGCAGGATGCAGTAGTGGAGCTCTGGGGAGCTGATGCCTTGCTAAGCACTGAGAGTGGTGGATCCATGAAAGAAGAGGCTTCCCTGGCTTATGGCGATTTTGGGAGGAGTTTTTATCTGCTGCCGTTGTGGAAGTAATTTATCATCAGGGACTGATCTTGCTTGTCTGCATCTTTCCTTGCTCTCCTGATCCTGTGAGGCAGCACCCTCTGTCAACTTCAGAAGCACAACTGCTTCTTCCCTCTCGCTTCATGCTCTACCCAGAGTTCAGCTCACACAGCTGGGACAGCAGAGGATGGCATTGAGGGATGCCCGAAACAGGGAAAGCCACATCTAGTCCTGCATTCCACACTTACTCTGGTAACTACTGAGAGAATGAGCCTGGGTGGTCTTACATGAATACTTAGACTCATTTTATTGGTTTACTCATCCGTTCCTAAAGCTTTGCAGCTGGTCTTTAAATTTTTGGAAATGATATTATAAATGTTAGAAATAACTGAGTCCACAGGCTATTGCAGGATTTTCACTGTGATGTGATTTATTTTTAAAATTCTCATCTCCTTCCTTATTTATTTGTCCACCTCTTGATGAAGGGAGCTCCGAGGATCAGAGATGACCTTTGCTTTGGTGCTCTGAAGGACCTTTCCAGAATCACTAAGGCTCACCAGCTGCAGCTACTTTTGGATTTTTGATGTCCGACCCTATGAGTCGGCTTTCATTTTGAGCTGAATTGGGTGGTTTTGGACAGTATGAGTCCAAGTGTGGCTAGAAGAGCAAGCATTTCTGATAGCCATTACGTTGGACGCGTTGGGAAGTTCTTTCCTTGCAAACCTATGCAAATCTCCAAGCTGACACAGAAGAGTTCATGCCTTAGAGCCTTCTGGAGTTTAAGTGGAGACTTCGATGTTTGCAAAGAGCCAGGGAAGACGCTTGGATTTCATTAGAAACTCATCAGACGTGCTGGATCTGAAATCACTGCTGCCCTTGGCCAGCTGGAAAATACCCACTTGTTGCAAGGAAACTCTAACCACCTAATTATCTTAAAAATTCATGTAGGAACTTTCTTGACCTATTTTTTTTCCTGTTCCTTGTTTTTTTCCCCTTGAAGTCACGGATCAATTACTTTCTTAGAAAAATGTAGCTGATTTTAATGTCATCTTTTTGGAAGTTTAATCATTGAAAAAAATGCAATCCTAAGTCATGTAGCATAGCTACCACAAATTGACAAGAAAATAGTGTTCTTAGAGCCTTTATGTTAGGGAAAAGCATACGAGTTTTGAAAATAATGACGGGTAATCTAATTATTCCTCAATGTTAAATCTGAACATGAATCAAACTTCCAGAATATGAAATATTTAGTTTAGCTGTATTATTCACTATTGCTCATTTTCACATGCATTTGCACTTTTGGTTTCCAGCTAGAACAGAAACCAAGTGAAGCCAAAATACCTAGACAGGAACAGATAAAAGCCAAAATACCAAGACGGGAACAGAGAAAGGCCAAAATATTAACCAGCAACAGGAAGTACTGGACAGTTCACAAGGCAGTCTCCATATTCTTGTGAGATCTCCAGCCAGGGGTGCTGACTGATGAGGTTCAAATTGTTTGGATAAGCTTGGAATAATTATCTAAATCTTTAGGTATTTAGTTGAAGCAAACTTAAAGTCTGAGTCTCTCACAGTTTGTCTGTCACTTGAACAAATGACCATTTTTCAGATTTTAAGACAAAATGGAAGTGGGAAAAAAATCAACTAAAATATTGAAAAGTGGCTTAAGGGTAGATGCTCTCTATCTGCTCTCTGCGGTATTGGGGGAAACTGATTCGTCCAAGTAGCAATTAATTCAGTTATCATTGTAGTTTGTTGTAAATTTATTGTTTAAGTATTTTTGGGAAGTTGTTTTCTTTAGTTTTGAGCTGATTGTTGGGCAGGAAGCAGAAGCAACAAGAATTCAAAGTTCACCAGAGAAGAGTGGCCAAAGAACTGATTGGCTTCCTCATGATCTTGCTATCACTTACTTCCATATATCTGACCAGTGGCAAGGTGAGCACAATACACCACGGGATAGCATGTGTGCACTTTAGTGTCCTTTATTTGCTACCTGCAAAGAATGATGTGCTATTGTTTAGAACCAACAAACTGGATCCCTGTCTGGTACCCGATTATTTGGGTAACCATAATGATCATTATGATCATTGTTATTACTACTGTGTTCTGATAAAATACTGAATATACTGAATACTGAAATATTCTGAAAATACTGAATACTGAAATACTGTTATTGCTGTGTTCTGATAAAATACTGAAATGTTACAACCTTTACTTAGCTTAGCATTCATCAGCCCTTTTTTTTCCACTCTTTGAAAGTTTTATTGTAATGAAATGCAGTAAATGTCATTATAATGGACCAACACTGAAAGGATTATCATTTATTCAAGAAGGGCATTAAAAGAACTCAACTTCTCCAGTAAATTAAAATCTTCAGATAACGTACCACTTAAAATGACAAAAATAAACATACTGCGATCACTGTAGTAAAACCTACAGATCTGCTTGAGAATGTATTTGGAACTGAGATGAGGGGTGAGAAGGCAAAGGAAACACAGCTGGTGGAGTGGTTTTCCTTAAAAACATTTATGCTGTTTCTACTAGAAAATTAAATTATTTCCTTGGTGTGTCCCTAATGTGCAAGCCAAATCTGGTAAACGAATTCTTTGATTTTGGTCAGGTTTGGATCAAACCATATTTACAGGTTAGTTGGTTGTCATACTGAAGTTTCATGAGAAATGAACACTTTGTGGTTTCAGACATGACAAATTTCAAAGTAATTTTTTTCAAAAGCTTCATGAAGTGGAATATTTATTTTGTAAAAAGGCTGAAGGCAGGAATAACACAAAAGCAATAAACAAATACAGAATAGCCTTCCGTACAGAGGATGAGACTTGAAACTTTGACACACTGGAAGTGAGAGTATCAGGAGAGATGCATGACTGAACATTGTAAAAAGTCTTTGCAGAAGGAGGACAGAGCACAGATATAATACACCCCTGATTGACACTGGTAGTTACTGATTTTTGAAAATAGGCTAAACAAAGATTTCTCAGGAATTATGAGCATAGCTGATTCTGTCCTTTCTGATGGCACAGATACTCTTCTATAAGAATGCTCTTTGTTCACTGTAACAAGAGATATAGATTATGAACAGTGTAACTGCATTCTGAGCATTTCTTTATAAACAAAATTCTTGGAATTATAAAACTTGAATCAAACCAGAAGTTTACAGTTTGATAACAGTGACCAATGCCACAGACTGATTAGGAGTATGTAGTTAAGCATGCAAGGCAGATCAGGATTGCCAGATTGGAGAGGAACATCTTTTCCTTCACTCTGAAACTGGCTTATTTCTGGAAGAAAGTTCTCTTCCATCAGTTTCTTAACCTATACTTGTAAGTCTGAGTGATTGTATTACCCATGCAAATGGACTTTCATAATCCTAGGAACTTCTTTTCTCTGTGATGATTTGTGGTGTTGAGTATTCTAGGAAGAAACATTCACAATATAAAGGAAATAGTTCCTTATTTACTTTTACATTTACTCCTTTTCAGTCAAATTCATCAATGGATCAAATAATCAGTGTCTCCCTTTTACTGTAAAATGAGAAAGAGTTAAAAAAAAGTCCTAGCTCAGTCTCAAAATTCATGATTGCGTGTTATGTACTTCATATTTCTCTGACATTTCAGCTGGATTGCTTTATCCCTGTTTAGAGCAAGACCCAAACATTTCCACATTTCTGTATAATGAATAAAGACCCAGGTTTAAGTCAATCTGCTCTGTGACAGTCTTTAAAGTCAGGTAATTTTGCAGTATTTTGAGGCCACAGCTACCTTTTATTCTTAATTCCTGAACTAGGAACCCTGCTAGGGTGTCTATCAGGGGACCAAGCCTGCAAATTGTAGCTGTGTTTCCTCAAAGTCATAAGGCCAAAGAAATGAACTAATTTCAGTAATGAGTTTTCTAGGAAGAAACATTCACAATATAAAGGAAATAGTTCCTTATTTAGTTTTACATTTATTCCTTTTCAGTCAAATTCATCAATGGATCAAATAATCAGTGTCTCCCTTTTACTGTAAAATGAGAAAGAGTAAAAAAGACTTAAAAAAATCAGTAATGAAATTAGTGATGTGATTGATACTGTTAATACAGAAGGCAAGAAAATATTCAACTGAAACTGTGAAGCTATATTGATTATGTGTTTTTTACAGAGCATGATGATACAGCAAATCTAATGGAAATCTACGCTGCAAAATAGAAATGATATTATTTGTTTTAGTATTAGGAAAGTTTTCAATCCACAGTTCAGTGTAGTTAGGAATTAAATAATAGACTTGAATTTCAGGATTAAGCCATGTGAAACTGATAAGTTTCAATGAAAGAGTCTAAATACACATAAACATAAAGTGAATTTTTTAAAAAAGTATTGATTTCAGATCCTCAGGCAAGAAAATGAAAGTAAACATAGTCTTCGTTTTTTTGAAGTTGTCAGGACCACCATCATATTCTGGATTATAAAAGTCTTTCTCATGTTCTTAGTCTAAAAGCCAAATATGTGTTTTTGAGATGTGATGGATTCACACCAACTACAAATTATGATAAGTATCCTTCACCTTGCTGTGCATATGCAGTCCAGTGCATTAGGAGGATATGAACATTGAGCTAAATATGGAATCATAACAAAATATGCCCTCTTGAGGAAGCTGCACTCCAAATCTAAATGCAGAATTCAGTTGGAACTTTTGGCCTTTGTTTTTATTGAACAAAGACAAATCAGAAAAAAACCCACTTTTTTTTTGTATTACTTACACTTTGCAGTAACACTATTACAGTAAAACTCTGTTGGTAAACTGTGTTTCTGTTTCCAGTTAGAAAATATGGTTCCATTTTATTTGTTTTTTACAGTGGCCTCTCATGCTAAGTCTCCATGTGATCATGACATTTCCTCCCCAACAAGAGAGAGACCAGAAATCCAAGTGATCACACAGAGAATTTGTGTGTCTTGGCAGCTGTGATCTGTACATTAATACACGTTCTGCTCATGCCAAAGTCCAATTTGTTGAGATATGTGTAGTTTGCCCTGTGGACCTAAGCCACACTGGGACCCCTTGAAGAACTCCTAAGTTAATCTTTAATCATGGCATGTCCACTGGAAAAAAATGTACTGCACACCTAGAAAATTCAGTTTGCACTACCAGAGAGCTAACTTCTCACAGTTCTTTCTGCTCTCAAAAAATCGGCAGTGTCTTTGAACAGCTAACAACATTTTAAATGGTACATCTGGAGAGGAAAAAAACCCACCAGAAAACATCTGTTTTTGTTGTTGAACAAAAATAAACAGTACAAAGCTGAAAGCTGAGCAGGGAAAAGCTTTTCAGATACAGTTGATGTTTTATTTATTGCACAACCCTGTTCGTATGAACCGATCTTGTGCTGGTGGGTGGATCAGAGCGTTACGGCTACGTGCTGTGCACACTCGCTGTTGCTGAGGGGACCATGCCAGTTCTCAGAGCTAGATTCAGAGAGAGTTAGGAGCAAGATTCACAGAGACACAGTGATAGCGAGCGTTTCAGCATCGGTGTGATTGCTGTGTGCGGTTCACCACACACAGGGAAAGGTACCATCTGCATTGAGACCCCTCAGAAAGGCAGATCAGGGTCACCACAAGCAGCACATTGGCTGAAGAGCTCCTGTCCTGGCTGGCTTATGGGGAAAGGTGAAGAGCTGAACAGCTCCAGCTTCTGGTGTTCAGGTCATATTTTGAACTTCAGAGGATTATTTCCATCTCTCGCCCCTCCACCTCAGCTTCACTTCCATAAACTCCTCTCATTGTCACCTGTGAAGCTTTTAAAGCAAAGCTGGAAAGAGACACTGTAGTATCCCCCCTTGACTGGGTGGGATCTTGACTGGGATTTAGAAGATTTCTTGAAAATTTTCCAGACAAGACGCAGTTTCTGGAGAGATCTGAACTGACCTCTTACCACTACCAAAAGGACATCCCCAAACTGTTCTTTTTAAGTGCTGATGCTGATCTTGCCACTGATTCTAATGCCAATTAAGCAAGAGCTATTTCTGACCTCAAAGTTATTATTCTAGACTTAAAAAGTACTTCAGTTCTCTGTCAAGTTCAATATGTGTTACTTATTCACATGAAGGATACCAAAGCGATGTGATAGACAATAATATTAACTGTGCCAGAAATAATTTATGAGAAATCTACTTTATTGTTTATTCATAATTGATATTCTAATTCATATTCTAAAATTTATTTATTTATTTATAGCAAAACTAGCTGTATCTACTGACCCAGGGTTCTTGTCAGTCCAGAATGAGAACTAACTACATTTGAACTGAAATGGAGATATTAAGTATTTATAGAGAATTACAATGAGGCCCATTAATTACTGGTACACTACCCCTTGAAGATGTTGGAGTTGTGGATTCATTTTTCTTCTCTCTGAAGGGATCTGAACTCGTTGTCTACAGGAACCCTAGGAAGTTCAGAACGATGCATGTTGTAAGACACTGTCTGAAGAACAAATCCAGAAGAATTCTGCACTGAATGAGTCAAATTTTTTTTTTTAGAGAGAACTTTATTAAACAAAGTATCATTTACCTGGGGTCACTGAAAGAAATCTTGGGGTTTACTTCAGTAATCTAACTGTATCACCGGATTATAAGTGGTAGAATGTACTTTTGTTTTGGTTTCAGAACAGTATTTTAGATTCTGTATCTGCCACTCTGGCTAATATTTGAAATTATGAAAATTCTAAAAAACATTTTCTCAATTTTTTTTTTAAATTTATTTTTCCTCTCCATTTTCCCAGTGTTTGGTCTTGGCATTTGAATTAGATTGTTCCAAAGTCCCCAAAAGAATTTTTATTTTGAAAATGATAGGGCATTTTGAAAAGTTTTTTCACCTAAACTGTTTTCACACTGGAAAATTCATCAAATCTGACTCCTCCCCTTGTTTCAACTAGAATTTTGGCAATATGGAATTTTTAGTGAAAAAAATCTCTTTAACATTATATCTGGCACAAAAAATCAGGACTTTTTTTTCGGATACTGTACTGCTGACAACATAGAATGGAAAGATTGTTTCTTGCAGTGTCCAAGGAAATAGAATGAGAAAAGTGTGAGCTATGCTTCTTGGGAAAAATGAAGTCAGCTAATAAGAGGCTACACAGCAATATAAATCAGTCCAATAGAACAACAGACATCCTTCAACACCTTCAGCTGCTGGTCTACACAACACCTAAATCACCTGAACGAGTGATACAGAGAGAAATTACAGCGACAAGAGTGGAGTACTTGAGCCAAAGTGGAAAGTTAACTAAAAAAGTAGAGGTCTCTCAGGAAAGATAAGAGTAAAAAGATCATTGGAATGAAAGAACAGACCGAAAAAAACCGACACCTGCAAACTCCATCATGTTATTATGGAGTCATTATTACCCTGCTTTCATTTGGTGACATTGTTATGTGTGTGTGGTTTAATTTAGCTGGGTCTCCTCAGCCATTTTTTGCTTTGCATTGTTGGTAGTACTGATGACACAAGGCTGCAGCAGTGTAAGTCTTAAGGGTTTTTTTTTTTGGACTTCTCGAGTAGGTAACAATTGTCTTTTAAAAAAAAGACTTTAATGACACAACTGTGAATCACACGCCCCAGCCTCTGCCAGCATTCACGTTACTGTAACAGAAGAGGCAGCAAGAGCATAAATTTAGGTTCTTTTTGATACCTGGTGACCATTTCTCTCCCCTGGCAAAGCAATGCTGGAAGAGTAGTGATATGAGCAGCAGGGCATGTTGATGGCTGAACACTGAATCCTAGAATCCTAGAATCGCTTGTTTGGAAAAGACCTTTGAGACCATAGAGTGCAACCATATATCCCTAAGTGCTTCATCTACCCATCTTTTGAATACCTCCAGGGATGGTGACTCAATCACCTACCTGGGCAGCTGTTCCAGTGCCTGACCACCCTTTCAGTGAAGAATTATTTCCTAATGTCTAATCTGAACCTCTCATGGTGCAACTTAAGGACTTTACCTGTCATCCTATCACCTGTCATTTGGGAGAAGAGACCAACATCCACCTCACTACAACTTTCCCTCACCCTCTTCTTCTCTAGGCTAAACAACCCCAGTTCTGTCAACTTCTCCTCATAAGACTTGTTCTCCAGACACTTCATCAGCTTCGTTGCTCTTTTCTGGATGCACTCCAGCACCTCAATGTCCTTCTTGTAGTGAGGGGCCCAAAACTGAACACAGTACTCCAGGTGTGGTCTCACCAGTGCCGAGTACAGGGGCACAATCACCTCCCTTGTCCTGCTGGCCACACTGTTTCTGATAAAGGCCAAGATGCAATTGGCCCTCTTGGCCACCTGGGCACACTGCTGGCTCATATTCAGCTGGTTGTCAACCAACACCCCCAGGTCCCTCTCTGCCAGGCAGCTCTCCAGCAGTCTTCCCCAAACTGCAGGAGAAGTGCAGGACTCGGCACTTGGCCTTATTGAATCGCATCCTACTGGTCTCAGCTCATCAACCCAGCCTGTCCAGATCCTTCTGCAGAGCCTACCTTCCTTCAAACAGATAAACACTTCCACCCAGTTTAGTGTCATCCACCATCTTGCTAAGGTTACACTCAATCCCCTTGTCCAGGTCATTGATAAAGATATCAAACAGGGCTGGTCCCAATACTGAACCCTGAGGAACGCCACTTGTGACCAGCCTCCAACTGGATTTAACTGCATTTACTACTCTTTGGGTCCGGCCATCTAGCCAGGTTTTTACCCAGCAGAGGGTAAAGGGGTTTGGTGAGGACCTCTGTCAGCTCCCTTAATACCCTTGGGTGGACCCCATCCAGCCCCATTGACTTGTGAATGTCTAATTAGCTGAGCAGGTCTCTAATCAATTTTTCTTGAATCATTGGAGCTTTGTTCTGCTCTCCGTCCCTTCTGGCTCAGATGGCGGAGTACGCAGAAAACATCTTACCTTACTATCAAAGACTAAAACAAAGAAGGCATTAACTACCTCAGCCTTCTTCTCATCCTTTGTCGCTAGTGTTCCTTCTGCATCCAGATGTTAATAAATTTGTAGAAACTTTTTTAATTATCATTCACAGAGTTGGCTAATTGAAGTTCTAGTTGGGGTTTAGCCCTTCTAATTTTCTCTCTACACGATCTCACATCATCCTTGTAGATCTCCTGGGATGCCTGCCCCTTCTTCCAAAGCTCATACACTTTCCTCTTCTTTCTGAGGTCTATCCAAAGCTCTCTGATCAGCCAAGCTGTTTTTCTTCCCCGATGGCTTCCCACCTGGGGATGGCCTGCTTGTGTGCTGCCAGGATTTCCTTCTTGAGGAGCATCCAGCTCTCTTGGTCTCCTTTGTCTTTTACAACTACCTCCCAAGGAACTTTATCAAACATCCTCTAAACAGTTCAAAGTCTGCCCTCCAGAAGCCCAAGGTGACAGTTCTGCTGACCGCCCTCCTTACTCCTCCAAGAACTGAGAATTCTACCATTTCATGCTGTGCCCCAGGCATCCTCCAGCTGTCACATCTCCCACGAGGCCGTATCTGTTCACAAACAACCGGTCCAGCAGTGCATCTCCCCTAGTTGGTTCACTCACCAGTTGTGTTAGGAAATTGTCTTCCCTACACTGGATGAATCTCCTAGACTGTTTCTTTTCTGGTCTGTTGTACTTCCAGCGACGTCTGGAAAATAGAACTCTCCCACAAGAACAAGGCTAGTGATTGTGCAATTCTCCCAGTTGCTTTTAGAAGACCTCATCAGTTTCTTCTTCCTGGACAGGTGGCCTATAGCAGACTCCTATATAAGGCTATATCTGCTTTATTGGGTGTTCCACTGATTTTTACCCATAGGCACTCAACCCTATCAACACCATTAGTAAGCTCAATGGAATCAAAACATTAACACAGAGGGCTACCCCAGGGCCTCTCCTTACCAGCCTATCCTGCCTGAAGACTTTATAGCCAACCAAGCATGCCAACCAACAAAGAAACCAGCATCTTATGGCTCCCACCAGCCTATCCTATCTATCCCATGAACACAGAAGTCACCACAACTAAATAACAGAAAATGGGATATTTGTCCAAATTTCAGCTTCCTCAGTGGACTGCAACTTGCCACTGAGGTCAAGTCTACAGTGCATTCCGCATACTTACACTTCACTAGGACTGAGCTTGCACAGACAGGGAGTCAAATAATTTAATTTTTAACCATTAGCACGAAAGGAATTGATAACTTAGGAAAATAAACTATTAGAATCTAAATGTAATGCTGCTCTTTTTATTACTGTCTTGGTCTTGTTTGTTTTTTGAATAATATTACTGTAATGTATCTGCAGGTCACATCTTTTGTGGTGGTATCTAGCATTATAGTTGGTTTCAACAGGACTTATGAGAAGATACTCTTCCTAACTCTTAATTCTGATCTATACTGTTGTCAAGAATGAACTGAGCTCATACAAATGAGGTAGAGAACCTGGTCTGCATAGCAGTGCAGTAACACTGAATGCTGAGGTTTATTCCCCTGCTAACATTTGCAATGTTAACCTTCCCCTGTGTTGGACAAGAGACTGGAAAGATGGACTTTACTGGGAATGTAGGATCAGTGTTACTGAAGCAACCAGGTTATGTGGATGAGGTGCAGCTAATGGGGAGAAGCACAGAGCCAACAAGATGTTCTGTTATTTCATTTGGGCAAGTGGCAATTTTTGAAGCAGAGTGTGGTAAAGAAAAGAAGTGACTGAAGTGACAGTGAACCTGGGAAAATTATATAACTAAGTGATCTTAAGATAATTTTTCTAGCATAGTTCAGTCTTGGATGGATCACAGCTTCTACTATCTGCTGATTCAGAAGAGAATATGGCTGATCTTTTTCTCCAGCAAAATAAATAAATAGAGCTTGAGAAAGGAAAAAAACCTCCTTTCTCCTTTCCAGCACTTCTGTGGGGCTCCTGGAGTTATGGGAATGTTAATTCAGATGACTGAGAAAATATGATCCAGTTCACTGATAGGTTTTAAAAATAGATTTATTTAATGCAATGGAAACAAAGGCTGACATGAAAAATCCAAAATAGAAGAAAACAGCTTCTTCTTAAATCAGTATGAATTGTCTGTGTGTCATGGCAGTGAACATGTTTCTTTTTATTTTTTTCTTTCAGGAGCTACGTAACCACAGAGTTCCTGTTTACTGTATTTCTTAAGGATAAAGTTTTCTGCGGTAAGAGACACCTAAGACCATTAGGCACGCACACTACAGATCTAAAGAAAGTCTATTTACCGGAGCTTCCAGGAAAAATATTGACAGGGCAGTAAAAATACTTTCCTTGATTACTCAGGCTCATATTTTAAACCTAAAATTACAGGAACTTTTCTCTTTTACCGATGTATTTTTAGCATCTTTATTTTTTTCTTTATTTTTTTCTCTTCTTCTTCTTACCTTTTCAAGCATGGCAAGTTTCCATTGATTTTGCACACCAGGTCAAGTTTGGTAAATGCTTCCAATTCCTTTTTTCAATATTTTTACTAAATCAGTAGGAAATGATCAACGGAAGGTAAATTTACCTTTCTCCAGGAACTGACAGATGAAGCTGCAGTTTATTTCAAAGAATGTAGCCTCTTCTTCAATGCATTTTTTAAATAAGACTTGGGTAGTGATATCTGGGTAATGAAACTAAGCTGTCTACATATTTGTGTAGTGCATATTACTGCAAAATCTGAGCACCAAGCGAACACTGATGAATTCTCCTGGAAAATCTTTGGAAAGAAAAATATTTCTTTTTTTAAGCTAACAAGGTACACAGATAATTTAAAATGAATGGCAGGTTATTTGAATTTGACACAGGATCCTTCAGTCTTAGATAGGAGGGGAAATCCAAACTTCTGGAAGTGCTTTTCTCTGCAGAAGCAGGCAAACACTTTGATTTGTCATCTGGCACACACATACAGACACTGAAGGTCAATATCTCAGGTGTGCTTCTGCTCAGCCTGAACATTGTAGAGTTTGAGGGTCTTGTCCCATGAGAGGCAAAATGGGGCTGATTTCTCCAGGCAGTTGGATGGTCCCTGAGGCTTCAAATTTGCCTTTCAGGCGAGTAAATTCCTTGTTATCTTACTGATACAATGGAAAACTCTATGGAAATTTGAATATATACAGTTATCTAAAAAAAGATGACATCATCTCCTAGTTCGTGGTATGTATCAAAAAAGGTATATACATGGAGCAAATTCTGAAGTCTACCAGGAGAAAAGGTGTTTCTTTCAAAATGGGCAGGGCTTGTATCAATCTTGTCTCCATCTCCTCAGCAGTATCTGCAGGTTTTACAGATAGAGCTATCAGGAATCACACCTTCAATTTGCATCAGTCTCTTTCTGTTCACATGAAAATGGTCTACATACTGGTTTGATTCAATAAAGTTTTGGCATCTTATTCAGAATGGGAACCTTCAAGATTTTCAAGTATGACTTTCTCAGTACAACTTCCACATGGAAATAACACAGAAAAAACCTGCCCTTCATTTCAGATGCCCGTCCTGTTTCTAGACACAGAGTTTGTCAGGAATTAATGTTGCTCCTGTTTGAACTTTCTCTGTATCTTCCCAGAGGATATTTATCTTCAAATCATTCCCTTTTCAATAGTTCAGAAATGTCACAGTTTAGATAACTGTGGTGTGATCTTACAAGGGAAAGATGGACTTCAACTTAAAAAACACATAGATGATCAGTGAAACAAATGGGAGAAAGACTTTTATGATGTAATCAAAGCTCGGAGACAAATCACAGGAAACCAGTATCTACAGAAGGGTTTAACTTGTTTTGGAAGAATGGAGAATGAAAAAGGGGGTTTTGTGTGTATTTTAGTTCAAGAAGTGTATATTTGCTATGATTATGCAGGACAGGTAATTTTAACATGTTTGTTTTTTACAAAACACAATTGATTCTTTCTGTCTTACTAGAGATATTTGTTCTAGAATATATATATGCATATACACACATACACACACATTACCTGTGGTATCCAGTGATGCATGCAGGATGTTTTGTGGGCTGCTAGAAAAGGTGCATCTTTTGTGTGGTTGCTTGTGACTCAGAGAACTGGACTGGACAAACCAAGCCGTGTTTTTGGAAAAATGCAAGAATTAATTTTCTGTATGCCTGTAAATGTAAACAGATTCAAGAAGAACAAGAGAAATATCATAACCCTACTGAAAGCTATTAGCTGAAGTGGTGGCTGGAACTTTTTGGCCAGATACACCAAATACATTTTGTCTCAAAAGCAAAAGGGAGATGTTATAGCAGTAGCTATTTTACATATAGTACCGACTGGTACTGAAGAATAGATTGAGTCCTTACAAATGTGATTTGAATGAAAGGGATCACTAAATTGTGAGTTTCATATTCTACGAATAGTGAGTGGACAAGAGAAAAAAACCAAACACAGGATACAGAAGCTGCAGGAGAGATGGCAATTACTTCAAGTGATTGCTCTAAATAGACACTTGCAAACTATACCAATGCAAAAGAAACCAAGGAAATTGAGAAAGACTTTCAGTGATCTGAAAGTCTCAAAAGAAGAAGTCAGGTACATAATTTATGATCAGATTAAGGGATTGTCTACCAGGAATGAAGGAGAAAAGAAGAAATGGAAAAGGATTTTCAGAAAGAAATTTGTATGTCAACAGAAAATATGCAAGAAGTCAAAAGACTGAAATACAGTTCCATTGCAAAATGAGAAAAGAGAGCCAGTCATGAATAAAGCTGAAAGGCCTAAACTAGACCATCCTTTCTTGTCTGCAGTCTTCCCTCAGAAAGTGTAAATTTAGACGCATGAAATAATTCATTTTAAGAAGGAAAGTTGCACAGGCAACTGAGAGATGTCCCATGTAATTTTGAAGACATTTTGTTCTACAAGTACCCATGATCTTTCTGTGGGATCATCATCATGTTATTACTGGTTTTCAGGTAGGAGAGAATTCAATTATGTCTTCCCAGATAGGTCTTTTTTTTGGATAGCGGAGGAAGAAATGATCGTAGATAGTCACACAGTTCCTGGAGTATCTTGAATTCAGGACAAAGACATGTGGTGCCAGGAAAGTCAGTCATAGGCTGAGCTGTGGATGAATACAATTAGACACAAGGTCTCATCTCAGAAAAATGTTAACAGAAGGTGGCTATAATGGAAAACAAATGGTATCCCTGAAAGAAAAATAACTCTTCCTGAAGCCTGCTGGGAATTCTGAGTTCATACACAGGCATGCTTCACTGATCCCGAGTTCATATGATAATTCTGCATCTTTCTTGCACATCTGGTAAAGAAGGAAGAATCAAGAATTTTATTTTTACTGGTTCAGTTGAGAAAATGTCACCAAAAATAAAAAGCACAGCACTTTAGTTCTTGAAAGAGGAAAATTTTCATATTACCAAACCCATCCTGATCCCAACTGTCCAATAATTTCTCATAGATGCTGGAAAAAATAGCTATAAGAAAATACTTTAAAAATGAGAACAGTGGGTTTCCCATTTAAAGAATCAGTGTCCAACAGGGGAGGGATAGGCATGTGTCTTCTCACTGAAGATGTGTGAACCCAGTAGTGTTCATACATTTTCCTCTAACAGGCTGGATTACATCTGACTGGGACAATACTGCACCTTCAAGACCTCTGTTCTGTTCTCGCAAAATCTTTCCATACCAGTCTTGCCACTGGGCTGAAACACACCCTAAAGATACTCAAGCAAATAGTTTTTACTGTCTAGTGCAGACTCTGTAATTTAACTGCTATTTAAAGCCAAATGGACTTGAGGTCTTCCCAGAAGACTTCATGATGGGTATCAAAGACTTCCCAAAGAAGAAGGTGAGTTTTTAGCATGTTAAAGAAAAGTGGTTTTATGCAAACCCAGTGCATTTTTTTTCTTAGCACATCATTTTCTAATCCAAGTAGTCACAGAACGTGCCTTCCACCCATTTGCCACTCCTTACAGTGTTAGCTAGATTAAGGCTTTATAGAAAGCAATGTTGTCTTTTTTCTTTTCTTTTTTTTAATCAGAGTATGTGTCCTTGCTATGAATATCAAGCAGTATAATGGATATTTAGATCAGGAGGAAGAGTTGTATCCCTAGGTGTAAGTGAATACAGGCAAATTATAGAAGCAAAATATAATCCTGCTAATCTGAAAATGCCCTTCAGATTTTTTACTGGGTGAAAATTATGATGCCTTGCAAAAGTTGTACTTTAATTCTATATATACTTAACATAGTCTGTAATTTTAGAAAATTCATTTGAAGTATTCTGGCCACGCAAACTAGCTCAACAAATAGGATCATAAGGAGATGGGGCAACCATGTTTACTTAGTGGCTGAAAATTCTTTCCTTTCGCCCCAAACTGCAAATACAGCAAAAAAATGATCCCAGTAGAAGCTTTGTTACTTAAAAGACATCACAAATGCATTTTCCTCAGCCGCTCTTTTTAGATATGGCATAAAATGATTAAAGGGGAAGTTCTGTCCCGGCTGAAGAATTCTCATTGATCCAAGCAGGCACAAGATTTACTTCCAAGACATTACCCTCTGCAATGTAATAAGAAAAAAACTGAAATGGTGATGAGGGCATAAACTGAGATCTTGAATTTCTGTCCAGAGCCATAACAATGAAATCCTCCTACTTCTTCTATGAGAATTAGTTATGGGGGAATAAAAATCATGTTCACTTTTCTCCATTAGCAGGTGCCTACTAAGTAGTATCTGCTGAAATTGTACCTAATATCCTGTACTCTTACCCTTTTTTGAGCAGATGTCATTAAAGAATCTAAACCATCCTATATGTCACTGCTTCCAATCTTTTTCAAACCTGGAATTTCTCATCACAGAATTATGGCCAAAATGGACAACATTTCGTTTTAGATAAATGATGTGTTTCAGGTACTTATCTCACTACATGTCAGACTAAAAATGGAAGATTTGGAAAGCAATCTTTCCCAGGTTTTCCACCTGGCCTGCTCCTAGTTTAGAAGAGCCCAGGGAGAGAAAGCCTTAAAACCATGACATTTTTATGTATAGGAAAATGATTTGAGAGCACTATATAAAGTTTTAATGTCCTTTGCTGAGTCCAAATCAGCTGGAGCCAGTAGCTAAAGCACCCAGTCTCATAAGAACAGAGCATAAATAAGAAAAAGGTCTGAATTTTGTAAAGTCTGAACATTTTGTATATTGGAATCCTGAAGTTGTTTTGTCTTATAATTACTGCGTACATCATACATGATCTAAGCACATGTCTAAGCAATTTTTTTAAGTCAGTGCAGACCATTTTCTTTGGATCAGTTTTGAGCAGCAGTTGATTTTGATTAATTTTTTTTGAAAAGTCTAGATTTATGTAAAAAAGACATCCCAAAGTGTTGTTCATTAACATTTTGCCGTATTAGTCCCCTGAACGTACATGAATGGAAACAAAGATCTTGTGTAGAATCGTATGTGATCATGTAATGTAAGACCCACGTGTATGTAGGGAGTTTCAGGAGGGAGAGAATAAGAGCACAGAAGTAGAGCAAGATAGGTTTTGTTAGGAGCACCTCCCACCTTTTGAAAATCTGACTTTGAAATTTAGGAATCTTTTTATTTCTCGCTTCTGTATGAAATAATACAATGGTTTCATCCGTGTGATTTAGGTGTATGTGCATATAAAAAAAGATGAATCCTTTTGTTTCAGCAGAAGTGCATGATAATAACGTGAGGAAGAGTTTCCCCAGAGCCCTCTTTTTATCTACGGACTGCACTGCCTCTCTTTTCTCTCTGGTTTTGCCGCCTTGTTTTGTGGGTTATGTAAAGATTTATTTTCAAAAGTGAACTTGTATGGTGAATGCAAATGGAGCATTATATCTGCTTTGAAAGGTATATACTGCTCTTGATAATGTTGTATATCATGATATAATATTCTTAGCTAAAATATTACTTCACTTCAACCTACAAAAGGGTAACTATAAAAACAAAACTAAGGAATGTAGTGAAGAACAATTCTGATGGAAACATATTTTTGGAGGCTTTTAAAGCCATAACTCTTAAAATCATTAGGAAATTTTCTGCAGTAGTATCCTGATCGTCAAAATATTTATCTTAATAAAAATTATCTAGTCGTGTTCTGATGGTTCACATGAGGTTCAGCTTCGAGTATTAAGAACACTACCACACTAATAAATATGTATGTATGTATGTACATGTGTATGTTTATTAGTAGCAAGTGTAAAAGGCAAAAATGAGTTCTCATGCGAGGTTCTTAAGGTCATCACATTTTGTAAACATGTCAGAAATGGACATAAATCAAATTGCAGCTCTGAGCAACTGCTTCAACAGAAGGTCAAGTTCACTGTAAAAAACTTCTGTAGCAGTAAATTGCTTTTTTTCCCCCACTCCTTAGATCTTGGATGTAGAGTATGTGATAATTTTTCACCTTGTCTTTGTACTGATGTGCAAGGTATCCTGCAATGCTGTACAAACAACATATGCTATCTTTTGTTGCATATACCTTCTCTATACTACCTTGGCATATGTGCATCCCAAAAGCCATTACAAGGCATGGGAATTCTCTATTGAGCATCGTAGTAGTTGATTTTCTTTTAGATTCTACTTCACAACAATGTACTCACCTGGGGACCAATACTTCCAGCTGTACAAGGTACAGGACTGATGAAAAGCAACATATTTAGGGCAGTGCCTTGACCTTTCCAAGGTGTTTGTTCACCATTTCATCACTGCTTTAAGTGTACTTTAGGTTACATTGATACACACACAATTTAGGTTAAGACACCTGTGCAGAAAGAAGTGACAGGCATCTTATACAAGAACTTCTTGACACTTAGGGAAATTTTAAGGTCCAGAATGGTTTTGTTTAAAATTGGAATCTGCCATAATAAACCATTATTTTTCAGAAATGTCATATTTAGCAAAAGATTCCTTTCAGACTGGTTCGCACTTAATGCAAATGTGAAGAAGTTGTGCTGAACTGAAATGTTCCGTGTAACTTACTTATCTTTTAACCTATACCTGCCTGTTGAGTTGCATTGCCAGAAAAAAAAGGGAAAGATTTTGCAGGTGAGCTCCTCCTTGGATGGATTACATATTTCACAATGCACTTCGGTCACCAGTCCTTGCGAACTATATAGTGCATCATGGGAATCACACACAACAGTGTTTTATGAGAGATGTCCAAGCAGAAAACCTACCTAGCAGCAACTAGACAGGACAGAAGAATCCTTATTAGTGCTTTCTTGTGTTACAGAAGTACTATGTTGCACACCATCACCAATCCCTCAAAAACCCCCATAAAAAAGCAAGCAAACAAAAAGCCCCAAACCACTAAAATCAAGATTTTTTTTCAGTATTTTAGAAAAAGAATTGGAGAAACTTTGAAAGTTCTACACTCTCTATTAATGCCCTTGAATTCATGAAGAGTAGATTCTTCTTTAGACCAATGTCATTTTTAACATACATGGTGTTATTATGACAATTCTTAGCATTTTTCTGACTTATCAAGCCAGTGTGTAGCAATACTCCAGATACTACCTTGCAATCTGGTAACTTTTTTCAATTAAACTGCTTCATTTTACTTCCAATTCATTCAGAATTAAGCAGCTCTGAGCAGTGCAAAAATAAAGGCTGGAATTATGTAATATATCCTTGGATGACGTTTTAATGGAAAATAAAGAATTATAATAATATTTTTAACACAGTTGGGTGACAAATACTTGAACATTACTTTGAAAACCTCAGGGGATTATAGTTGAACAATAAAAATGATGAATAAACAAAAAAGCTTAGAAAATAAATTGAGAAGACCTGAACTAGCAAAAGAAATCTAAAAGTGATTAGGACTGTTATTAAAAGTTGTATTTTAATCTGAACATAATTTTAAGATGCTTCACCTTTATACACAAAATCCTTGCTAAGTCTTATGAAACAGCAACTAGAAGTGAAAAAATTACTGTGTATAAATTCATGAAGTTTTTTTCTGGTCCATTTTCTCAAGATGAAAACTTGGTTTGGGCTTATTATATAAGAATCTGAAGTCAGAAAATTTGAAGCCCCTCAGACCTCTAAAGTATGCTTTTTTCTTTAATTGACACCGATTCTATACTAGTATAGATCATTTGATATGAAAAGTACATGGTAACAGTAAAACAAGATACAAGTGGGATCTACTCTGACAGAAATGGAATACTTCCTTAAATCAAATGAAAATGTAAGGTACAGCTATTGCTGCATTTACTTTTAGAGGTAAATTGTTTCCTGTATGTGAAATAATGGCCCCTTTTCAAATATTGCATTTACTAATGCAAAATAAATTATGTCAAAATAGATAACATTGCAGATCAAGTTAGTATATTAGGTTTCTCTTTTAGTTTAGATTAATAAAATACTTTGAAAAGAAGTAATCCTTCTTGCTTCCTCTAGAGATCCAGAGAAAAATTTGAGGATCACAGCTAGAAAACCTTACAGCTATTGGATTCCTAATTTCCTAATTTTTTGCTACCTTTCCATGGGAGGCAAAACACAGAATGGGAGGCAGGGTTTAACAAGTCTGGTTTTAATTTGTCTGGGCTTTTAAACACTGATTTCAAGATATTCTGTTTCACAGTCTTAGTCCAAATCCTGCTGAGAATGGGAGAATTCCCAGTAACCTCAATGGGTTTTGAATTCAACTTCATGCATAAAATTTCTAAAAACCGAACCATAAAGTGTGGCCTTTCCGAACTGCACATCTGTCATGTACGCTGTGCACCTTTCGTGTAAAACTTAAAGACCAGATATGCAGGAGACATCTGTTTGGCAGACTTAGGAAAAGATTATGCCAGGGAGAGAGAAACATAAAAAGTTGATAACCTTCCTTTCAGCTTGGAAACTGGATCTGGCGCTTGAGTCTGCAGTTTTTCCAGGTATCTTTCCTTAGCTGAGTGCTGCCAATATGCATAATGCTCCTAAGGCTTGTTGGAAGGAGGATGCATGCCAGACTTCTACCATGGCGGGTGGAGATTTGAAGGCAGAACTCCACTCCTGATGTCTAAGCAACTAAACTGTGTTTTTCTGAGGGATCATTAGAAAAATGTTATTCACGGGACAGTGGGGTGACAAGAACCGCTACCCACTTCCCTTTGCCTTACTGTGCCTTAGGAGATCAGAAACCTTGTAGAAGATGGGCTTTTAAGAAGATTCATAGAAGTACAACTTATCAATCCAAAAGACTAGAAAAGATCCAGCATGTTGTGCTAAACTTAGTGAAGGAAAGCAACAGGAATGCCACATGCTTGGTTTGATTGTCACGTTGGCTTTTCTTGCCAGTAATCTTTTGTTTTAGCAAGCGAGAGACTTTTGGAGCATGGGAGGGGAGGGAAGTGGCAGACTGAAGGGCACCAAGTAAAAGTTTGTTGGAGTCATGTAGGAAAACCTTGTTGGTTTTTCAGTATTCTGAATAGGTTGAGACTCTGAAGTGTAGTGTAGAAGAAAAATCTGATTTTCAGATGTAATATTCACACAAGATTTTCTCAGTTCAGCCTGATCTTTGGGTGTACACAGAGTTTCAGTGTTCCTTAATAAATTACCACTTCTTGTACTAATTAACCCCCTTCCATGAGAGTGCACTGTTTACTTGGGGCTATGCCAATGCTAACAGCTATGGTTTAACATTCTTTTTAATGGCTTGCGATTACTACTGAGAGCAAAGGCTACATAAAATATTAACGTTTAAGTGTCTTTTGCAGTCCTTTGAACATTAGATTGTCTGTATAATATAAGTGACTTTTCATTCTTACAAACCTGCTATTTGCTTAGAATTCCACTGGACCCATGAAAATGCTGCAGTTAAGTGGTTTCTGTTGATTTACGAACTTCCCTCAGTCCAATGGAAGTCCCTCCATGTAAAACATTGAATACGTTTTGTTCTTTAAATTGTTTGATGGTAATGCCAGAAGAATAAGGATTTCCACATTTTAAACAGGTAAATTTGACAATAGCTTTTACAGCATATTTGATTTTTTAACCCTTGCTGCACTACCCCTTTGAGAAAATCACCCAAAGAAGCGCTAGTGTATTTGCAGATTCAATGACATGCCTGTGGATTATATACAAAGGATAAGAGAGAAGGGCTGTGGCAGATCCAACTGCAGCTTTGCATCTCAACTTCACAGCAGGTTCACACCTCAAGAACAAGATCAATGGAAGCTGAAAATATAGGTAACTCACCCATTCTCAGGTTTGTATTTCTGTTGGGCATGGGTTGTCCTTATAGACAAGCAATGTTTTGCATGAATCTCCGGTTGAAGAGGAAGAGCAGATACAAGCAAATACTCTGTCCCAGCTCAGCTGTTCCATGTTTTAAGGGAAGCAGGCTTACTTTATCATCTCAGGTTCAGTGGGCCATTCAGACAACTGATAGACAAATTTTGAAAATATTCAAATTGATTCTAGATAAGTAGATAGGTAGGTTACATGAATCATTAAAACGTTTGATATCTACAAAATTGTCAATAAATCTCAAGCAATATGGATTTCTCATGATATTTTTTTAAATGTCCAGCTTCTGTTACGTTCAGCAAAATTTGAAATTAATTTCTTTCACAGTATTTTAACACATCTACTTTTATCCCTAGCTGAATTTGAGAGATGTACAATTCTGGAAATAGAAAAAATAAGGATGTAACTACTTGCTTCAGAACCCTGAAAGATTTTCACTAGTGATTTATTTTCTCTGGTCGTCTTCTAAGTGGTAGTACCTTCAGTTTTGGTTTAGTTCTTCTTTCCCTCGGAGCATATTGTTCTTCTCTACTCTGTTATCCTACTTCCTTCTATTAATTTAAATTCATCTGGAATAGTCTCTTCTTTTCACAGGCAGCTCTTGATTTTAAAGATGTGAATAATTCAAATGAAGAAGCCTTGTAAAAGCAAAGCATGGCGTAGCACGGGTGAATTATAATCTCTATATTCTGATTTTGATTGAGTCTGAAATATCTGCTAGGTATATCTTTTATTTTAACATGAAAGAAGCATTACTTCAGGAAGTTTGCATATATTCCTGGCACTAAAATGACAAATTGAGACAAAGCAGCAGTAGAATCTGGCAATTCAAGCATTGATGTGAAGGTAGAACAACTGTGTCTTTCCCTCAACAGTTTCAGGAACCTATTCAGCTAAATCACTAGTTTCAATTTTTTAAAAGCAAAGTGCTCAGAGTTTTAGGAACAAACATTCTAGTATAATAGCATTATTTTCTACAGCTACTTTTAGTAAAACAGAATAGGTTCCTTTTTAAAGCAAATTCTTTTAAGAAACAAATAGAATTTCCAAAGTAAGCAATTTTTTTGGTCTATAAAGTGTAGCTTTCTATAACTAATATTTTCCAAAGATCTCTATGCATCATCAGCACCATTTTAAGGTTAGAATTCTTGAAAGCAGTTGAATCTCTTCTTCATTTTTGAGCACATATGTATCCATCTTCATGCTGCCAGCAGCATGAGGACCTACTTAGCATCAGTGGTGTTATAATCATGTAATTAAACACAGGACTAAGTCCTTTGTAGAGCTGCCTGAATAAGACTGACACATGATGTATTTCTTTATAGATAAGTCAGATATCCTGCCTGATTTTCACCTTAGAGAAATGTTATTATATAGGGGCTCATGGTGAACAGTGAATACATTATTTCACAACCACTTTGGTGGTTGAAACAACCATTATCAGATATCTGTTTTGGAAGGAAGCGGCTTTATTCACCTTCCCAGAAGCTGAGTCTTCATTGCTCTCTCCAGCTACAAATTAAGATAACACCCTTGGATGCCCTATCTCATTCATCCTTCTGCCCCTGCTGCCAGCCTGTATTGTGGTTCATGAGCTGCCTTGCTTCTTCCCTGAGTCAGTTCAGCTCATAATTCATATTTTTTTAATCTTTTTTTCATCCCCAGTTACTTTACCAGTTCTTAGTGCATTGAATCAGTTCAGGCGTTGGCCCAACAAGATAGCAGTAGCCCATTGGCTGGAGTAGGATGTGGTGCTAGGGGACCACTATTCCTGTGAGAAAGGAGTGAAAGGTGAACTTGACTGTATCATGAAACTGTATTTTGGGGTTCTTTAAGACCTACATTTTATGTGCATGACCCTGTGCATAGGCTGTCCCTTCGGTCCATTGCATATGTTTAGTGCCTGAAAAAGAAGGCTGGAAACCTGTGTGATGAGGAGATGAGCTTCCCGTGACCTAAATTTGCTCAACAGGAGAACCTAAGCGTTCTGGTTTTGAAATAAAAACTTTCTCCCAAATTTAAGCCTCTCAGGGTATATGTCGTGGTTTACTTGAGATTGAAGGCTGAGAAAGTTCTCTTCTGCATATAGCCATTCTTTCAAAGTATTGAGCAGGCTCAGCTTTCTTTATTTTGATGGCACCACATGATGCATACAATCCTAAGGCCCGAGAACAAGAGGCTCACGCTCTGTGCTGCCTCTCTGCGAGGGTCCATCAGGATGTTCTGCACATGTATATCTCCCTGTGGTGCTCTTTGCACGGAAATGCAGGTTCAAGGAACCAAAAAAAAAAGAGAGTCCAGATTGAAAACAAAAACAAATGTTGGAGAAAAGTAAGTCTGGATTTGGTACATATCCAGATTAAATTATTATACGATTAAGAAAAGCCTCAGCCCTGTACACATACTTAATATTATACACTAAGCCTGTTCACCACGTAAAGCTGAACAAGTGTGCAAGTGTTGTCAGAATGGAGATCTGTCACACTAGTAGTAGATACGCATGCCGTTTCCATAAGCCAATGCAGCAAATGCATAATTTAGTAAAAAAGACTTTTGTCCACGTCTATTAAAAGAAACCTATAAATCCTCCAAATAGTGCATTTAGGATTTGGTCCAAAACTTACTTAAGCCGATGGAAAAGCTGTTATTGATTTTAATAGGTATTTATTATATTTGGCTATTCCTTCAGCCGTCACTCTTTCCCTTTCTGTCATCTCAGCCCAGTTCCAGCACCATCTCCTGCATCTTACCACTACGTGGACAGCATATGTTGTTTAAATGAGAGGCTTGTTCATTAGTTTATGTTTGAACCATGCCAAGCACGTCCCAATCCTATATGAATGCTAAGATGATGGTAATAAATGACATAATTACAGTAGTAATAAAATGCTGTGTTCAGCCATGTTATACACTATTTTATTACACAATCAATGAAGAGAATAATCTAATATACTCAGAAGAGCGAAACATACATCTAAGCAAAAGCACTGGTGTGAATACACCCTCGCTATTTTACTGTAACCTGCTTCATTGTTGGGAGCAACCCTAAGTGCTAAAATTATTTGTTTTGTGTTAATTCACTGTTTCTTCATCACTGGAAAGAGCTGTTTGCATAATATAGAAAGGTTCTTCTATTTTTCAGGAAACCATGCAAGCACAACCAAGGGATTGACATGTATTTAAGTCCCTTTTAAATAATCTTTTTCTTAAATGGTTTTAGCCAAGCAGATCTAGCTAATTTTTCTGGAAGCTATAATTAGCTTGAAATTCGCATCAGTGTGTAGCTTCTAGGAGGCTGTGCCTCTGCCTTGCTCTTCAGGGACCATTTCATGCTGCTCCAGAGAAGCACTCCAATATAACCTGTATGTTGACCAGGGAATTTCCTAGCCTATTCATACCAATAAGAAACTCTGAAGACAAGACTTCAACTTAACTCAGCTTTTCTCTGAAACTTTGGTGCCAAAGGGGAATTTGCTATGCCCTTGTCTGGAAGAAGCCTCTTTGTCTGTCCTTTCAGAGACAAGCAGAGTCATTCTTCACTTTTAAAATAACTTCCATGGGTTGTGGTATTCCTGAGAATGCAAGAGACCTGGGATCAGCTCCCACTTTAGTCTAAAGTTGCTTCAGTTGGCATCTGTCACTGCCTTGGGGCCACTGGCCTTCTCCTCCTCCTAGAGCACAGAGAGGGAGCCACTGCTGTAGCCTCCTCCCTGGGGTACTTGGTAGTGAAGAGAGACCTAGTTGCCACTTCCTCCTTCATCGCTTGTTCTACATTTAGCACCCAATGGATAAAACATCCTCAAAAGCCCCTTGGGAACCGTGGTTGTGGTTTCTTTCCCACTCCAGAGACATTACTGCTAGTTTAATGTTTGCCTCTTTGGATTGACATATGAAGAATTTAAAAAATTAGTGTGCTAGTGAAGCTTAAATATCTCTGCAGAGAAATAGCAACTGAGCAGGGGTTTTCAAGATCAGAGTTTTGGATTACCATGTCATGCCTGCTTTAGCCACTTTTCTTTTGGTCTTGCTCAATTAGATCTTTCAGATCTGATTAATGTAAAGATGAACTTAAGATAATAACTCTCATTTAGCATTGAAACTTACATCACCCAGGAATGTCATGAGAGATAACACACAGACTTGATAATGTGAGGTAATGAATTAAAGTAGCCGAAGAACAGAAAAAAGGAGAAAACCGAGAAGATTCAGGGCTTCTCCCCCACCCTGATTTTGGCAGGTTTGTCTTACTTGGTGATGTAGACAGATTTTCCTTTCTAGAATAAATTTGCTGAAAAGTCTGTCATAATTTGCAAAACAGTTCTAAAGTGTAAAGGAGGTACTTCCAGAGAGCTCAGAAAAAATGGGGAAAAAAGAGCTGATGTTGATATTTCAATGAGCATTTGTCTCTTTATTCTGAGAATAGTTGCTGTGTACCATTACTTTTCTGCGAGCACAGAACCATTTTAGTCATTCAATCACTATTTTTTCTCGCAGCAAAATTGAAAGAGAAATAATACATACACACACATACATGCACATGCATGCAGAACCTCCCTCTCTCTCTCCCCCCAGTAGCTCCCTAGGGAGTTCCATCATACCTGACTTTATGAGCCCTGGATCATATATGGCCAGTGGATTTAGTAACAAACAGAGTGGAAATGTTCTTCATCAGAGTTCAAAGTAAGTTTCTACCAGCCCCTGCCAGAGATTGCTTCCCCCCGTCCCTCAGCATTTTACTATAATGCCTTCCTTTGAATGGAAAGAATATAGAAAAGAAGGCAGCTTGCACATCTTTAAAATGTATCCTGAAATATTGTAAGCTCTGTAAATGAAGGGCATTCAAATGATTTTATAGTGCAGCTTTTCACGCTCTTTTGCCATGCTGGAAGCACGATGCTTGGGAAGAACCTGCAACATCTCAAGGTGTGAGCTTGAAGGCTGTGTATCTCTACATTTAAAGCAAAGATTGCACCTTTTTATTGTCTATTATAGTTTTTGACTGTTGGAAATCTGCCTTAGTTGGGCAAAGTCTGAAGACCCACCTTATCGCCTAATAAAATGCGGAGCAGTCCCACTGCAAATCCTCCTGGACGTAACACAACTGTACATAAAAGAATGGCAAACACTGTTAGTTGAATCTACTTCATCTTCTAATGACAGCCAGAGTACTAAGAGCTCCTCACTCTCCTAGATGTGGATAGGCTGAAATGCCAGATTCATTTTCAAATCTTGGAAATTAATTGTGGACATTTATTTTTGTGGACTGTGTGGTGAAATCATAGCACTTAGAGGAACAAATGCTTGAAAACTCTAGTTGGACCCAGAAGACCATCTTGATTATTTTTATCCAAGATATTAAAATACCAGACATGTATTTTTATCTCCCTTTGAAGGAATCTGTGGATCAGAGGGTAGGTTATAATATTTTCAAAGAATCTTGAGAAGTGAGATTTATAGGCACTTCAGAGAATTGCCTATATCCCTCTAATAAATTCTCCTGAGATTTATCTGAAGATGGTGGTTAGAGAAGGCCATAAAAATGCCTGGGGGACATCATACTAACACTTTTCCCTCTGTGACAATTGAGGGGATAGTGGTGAGCACGGCAGAAATGGCACATATTATGCAATGCCTCCATCAGACTGCAGATGTGTGAACTACTTTAAAACTTTTATTGGGGCTTTTATTAGACTGTGATACAGTCCCAGCCTCTTTGCAGTTGCCAATGTAGCCAGTTGCTTGTAAGTTATAAAAAATTAAAAGTACCTAATGCTTAAGCTATTCTACTTACAAGTACGGTGATGTGTCCCAAACTGAGAATATTTTGGGTGGTTATGCAGCCAGGTGTCTCCTGTGCCTTGTGATCCTCCTTGTGAAAGCCATGGCATTACCCATGGCTACTTCACATCTTTGGAACAGCAACAAAGGTTCAGTCTAAGGAGTAATCTTATTAAATCCTTTCTGATGCTGTAATTGCTCTTTAAAACATTGATAATCTAATGTTTAGGCAGTTTTGTTTTGTTTTTAAAGCCAGTTACCTATTTAAGTTAATGTAATTGGCAGCTTTGGTACACGGAATTTTCTCTCAATCTAAAATGCACACGAAGTTATAACTTTATTACTGAATCACTTTTGGATCTTGTTCCTGCCTAAGCAAAGCAATCCCAACACGAGTTGACATGTCTCCATGACTGGATTTAATCTCAGTGTTGTCATTGTCAGACAAAGAGTCGAGCTGCAGCAGTAGGTGTTAGATGATGAGGGTGTGTACGGACTAGATCTCCAAAGTGGCAGTGAGACAGTGAGAAGGGAACAGTGGTTCAGCACTTCCCCTAACACAGGAAGTAAAGGAACCCAAACCACTAGTCATATTGCTGATACTAAAATAAGTGAAAATCTATAACTATTTATTCATCCTGCACGCGATTATTAAACAGTGGAACTCTTTATAATAAAATGCTGTAGCTACCAAAATTTTACATAAGTTCAAAAATCATTGGTTAAACTATTGAGAGTAAGAGTCATTGAGGACAGTGAGAAACAAGAATTCATAAACCTCAGGCTGCTGGCAAGATATACTGGAGAAGCACCGCGGTATCTTCTCTATATAACCACAAGTTTCTGCTGGAAAGAGGAGAGCAGAGCGGAGGGACTGCTGGGCTGATCCATTCTTACACTATTCTCTTCTAGGTATTAACAACTGAGCTGAGCACAGTCCAATCTGAAAGTCCTTGGATGGCTATGACTTCACGCACAGCTATTAAATTATCGTTAAAGAAAAGAATTCCAGAAAACCTTCTGAAGTCTCCACATGTCCTTAAAATTAGATGATTCTGTATAGTTCAGTTCAGACAGATGAACATGTCAATATTTCAATGTGGAAACTCTAAAATAACCACAGTAGGACAGCTACAGAGCATCGCAGATGGTGGGAAAAGATGGTGAGGAGAAGAGATATGGTGGCAATGCTTGTAGGGATCATGAGTAGGAGGTGGATTCTTTGGTCTCTTTGGGCCCTTTTGCCATGCCAAAGGAGAATTAATTGCTCCAAGTATCCACCCCTCTTCCAACTCTATCATTGGCCATAGCAGCAGGAAAAGAATGCATCCCCTGGGGCCATTTTTGCATTTACTTTAAGCTTTTCATTGCAAAAGCAATGCAAACTGGCTTTAGTCTAAGTGAGAATTAAGTGTTGCACATATTGTTATGAAATCACATGGGACCACAGTGAAATTTGATATATTACTGCACACATTTATTAAATCAGCTCTCTTTAGAACCTGATTATCTTTTAAAACAAATTTTGTAAATGAGCTGTAATATTTTATATGCACTCAAAGCTTTTTCAGCCCGAAGCACTTAACACGCTTAAAGACCTTGAGTGGGAACCAGCTTTTGTTCTGTGCGTGGGCTGCACCTGGCACGATGGGGGTCAGTCCCCGCGTCAGGTTCCCGTATGTTGCTACAATAGCAGTACCACCAAAAGTAAGAACAGTAGAGTGGAAATACTGACATTGTTGGGTCAGAAAATATTAGACTAAGAATGAACGAGTCAAACCTTAAGTTTGAAACAGGGAGCTACAGATATTAACCAGAATTTGAGCTAAGAAGAAGCTGAAGATTTTGAGATCTGATCTAAAAGACCCACTCTGTTAACATATGGATCTGAGTCTGTTCGTGATTACCCCTATTCTGTCACAAACACAAAGTATTTCTAAATAAGGTGAATAAGTCAAGTGTGAGAATTTGACTAGTAACTCAAATACAGTTATACATACCTATTTACACCATATAATTATGCATTTGTAGACAGTGCCTAGGACTCAATGGATTTCTAACCTCACTTAAACAAACAAACAGCAAATACGCTGTATAAATATATAGTATTTACCTGTACTGTTTGGAAAGTAAGGATGGTTTCTTATTGGTATTTTAATTAAATGTTCTAATCAATATTCTGACCAAACTCCTAAATAATAAACCTGAGCTTTCTTAGTAGAAAATCAAAATCTGTATCCTCTGTTAGCAAGCCCAGGGAGCAGAGTATACGAATAGGGTGGTTTCCATACAAATTTGACCTTTTGTAATTAGAATGCATTCGCAGTTTGGACCAGACCAAGCGATGGTGTGTGGTCTGTTTTCTGAGTATTTTCTTCTTTGGTTCCTGGACGGGCAAGCCAAAGAATGTAGCCAACATGGACACAGTTTGGTGAGCTGAGAGGCCACTGGATGTCATTATTCTCCTTCTATGAAGGTGAAGCTAGTCTTCTCTAGAGATGGAAAATATGGCTATTACAGAAAGTAGCTGAGTTTGATTTTGAATGTTCTTGGTACTTTGGAATGCTGCTTTTTAATTTAAAATAGCTTTCTAAAGTCAGACTTCTTCATGAGTCAGTGGAAACATACACAACCCTTTGCAAATGCAAGCGAAATCTTTGAATGGCCTAGTTTTGGTACAAAGTGGTCGGTTTTCAAATGGCTCAACTAATTGGATGAGTCTCTCACCTTCCAGGCTGCTCAGAGACTCACATTGTGCTCTCTAAGCCTTCCATCCCCAGTGACTTCAAAGTAGTCAGTTTTGTGGTAATATAAAAGTAGACTAGAAATTAGGCATAAACTTAGTCATAAATGTTTCTGAACATTTGAAATGAAGTCGCCAGAAATGCAGCCACCAGAAGTCCTGTTTATTCGAGTGCAATAGTGGGCACATAAGCCAGATGGAAAGTACCAAAATACAAAGTCTCACACTTAGTTATTGCACAGGCATTTCCTCTGAGAAAACACTGGTAAGCACTGCTGGTGGTTATATAAAAAGTCAAGATTTAATTTTATGTCTTTTATTTTTCTGGTCTGAGAGATCAATAAATGATTGGAGCTGAGATATTTCCCCTCTGTTGCTCATGCTCAGTGCTTGACCATTAATTACCAGAAAATGGCTCCCTTCCTTCTGTTTTCATTAGCAGTAATCTCATCAGTCCCTGAGACTGAGCACCAAAAAAGAAATATTTTCTACATGTTCTTTATTTTTATTTTCAGAGCTGGAACAGTCAGATAGATTATATTATGTTGTGTAGCAGCAATATTATTGCTTTCTACATCCCAGATCCTTTTATCTTGTCTACTATGCCATTGTACATATGAGTTATAGCTAAATCACAGCCACTGGATATCTGTCATTGATGGCATAACTTGACAATATGGGTTAGCACAGGCATAGCTGAAGGACTTCTTTGGTCCACAGACTTTCTATGTTTTGAAAGATAACAAGGAAAGAACTCAGCTTAATATCCAGACTTAGATGAGTTGAGATGGTTGGCAATGACAAGAAACATCCACATGTTTGTAAATGAGTCATAATGTGTGGAGAAAAACTAACCTAATAATGTCTTTTACATAAATGCTTTATAAAGTATAAAACCCTGTTGCTGGTAGGACTTTCCACTATTTAGTTCTAAAAAGAGAAAGCCCCAAAGAGCTTCCATGCTTGTCTGCATTGCCTGTCTTCAAAATTTGTTATATTTGTACACAATGTTTTCTCTTGTAATGAGGGACCGTATCTACTGAACTGAAAAACTGGGGGAATTAAGATAGATATTCATTGTCATGCAAGCTAAAAGGAAAAGCATGAAAAAAATCCCTATTTGGAATTCAAGTAAATACCCAGGAGCACTCAAATTGAGATCATAATTTTAAGAGCAAATGGTATATTTAATTGTTTTCATCTGTTTATGTTAACAATTTGATCATGAGGAGTTCAGGAATTTATAAAATGGCTCTATTATCTAAAATTATATGCTAGATAGCATATCTAGAAATGCCAGACCTATTTACCCTGTTGCCAAAGATACAACCAAAACTTCAAGTGTGGAGTTAGCCGGTGCTTTCACTGCTAATGGAAAAACATTTACTTAATGTAGTATTATTCCTTGAAATTTTTCACAAGAAATAAAATCCACTCCAAACCAGCTCCACATTTGACTCATTTGAATTAAACTGTGTGGAATTAAATCTTAACAAGGGACTAGTCTGGAATCTGTAGAAATCTCTAGGACATTTTCTATTAATTTGAGTGGTCTTTTGATCAAACCTTACATGTAGTAACACATTTATGAGTCCCATAGATAGAACTCATTAAAATACATTTCCTTTATTTTACATGTGTAATTTAAATGATTTTATACTTTATAATTCCCTATGAAAATATTTTATTTTAGGTTACGTAAAAATAGGAAAGTTATAGTGATACAGGAATCAGAAGAAAAACATTTGCTAGTACAAATAAATATTGTTCTATTAGCTTTAAAAAAACCTGCGTTATTTGCAATAACAAAATATAAAGGCCTATGTTAGCTCTTAGACTCTCTTCAACAGCAGAAATGTAATCATCAACTTTTAGGTACATGTTATAAATATTATTGAGTAAAAAAGAGGTTGAGCAAGATCCACCGGGGAAAGTAAGTTGAAATTATCATCTGAAGTGTTTTTACTTGAATAAACCGAAAATTCTGAATCTCCCAGCCTTAGCTCATGGCATTGCCAATTATATCCAAACCCCTTGTCTGAAACATGTGTGCCCTCATGCAAGAAGAAAGGTGCTCAGCCTTATGGGTAATATTTCCATGGAACACAGAAAAAGGGTTTTTCTGCCATGGTTTAATAGCTTGAGAGAATTAGTAGTATAATACATAAAGGACAATAGGTGACTGTAAAATGGCTACAGGACTATAGCACCCTGGGTGGTGAAAACCTGATGTGAAGTCATGGAAAGCCATTGACGTAAAAGTGGATTTTTATTGTGTTTTGTCCCTCCCTGTCCCTCAGAGCTGCTGTGACAGGAATGTGCTTCTCGGAAAGGAAACCTGTGTTATTGTTTGATGTCTGTTTTCTGCCAAGGGCACTCGCAGAAACTAAGGCTTTCCTGCTGCTTGGACTAGTTAGAGGGGTTTGCCAAACTCCTTTTTTTCCCTACTAATTTCAATGTAAGGGAGCTGACTGATAGTACAGAAGGCTTAAGTACCTGCCATTTTACAGGTGTTTTGATAGACTGTCCTTTGCAAGCAATGACCACTTATAATGTCCTGAAAACTGACTCCACAGCCCAGGCGTGATATGTAAATTGCTAGTATTATTATAATTTTTCTTCATAGAAAGAAAAGTTCCAGGCAGACCTCTTGAATTTGTGGGCAGAAAACTGTTAGTCACAAATTTAGAGGGTTAACTATATTTTAAAATAAAGGGAAAAAATTGAAATACTTTCGTAGTGGCAGAAATGCAGGAGGAGAATAGCAGGACAACTATTAAAGGAAGGTCAAAAAGAGAAGCTGACTACAACTGAACCATCCAAAACCAGAAAAGAGAAAACATTGTTTTTCATTGATAGACTATTTAATGTCCATGACAAAGCTTTCTTTGCAAAACCAGGATTTCATTCCCTCAGACCATGATCGCTGGGAATGGTTTATACAAGTTACACACAAACAGGCATTAGGCACATCCATTAATCTTTGGGGAACAGTACTAAACTCATCATTTCATTCACCCTTTTTAGTTAGCAAAGGAAAAAATATAGGAAAATTTAATTATGGTTAATCTAAAAATTTTCACCTTTATCCTCCAAATGGATATGACATTTCGGACCCCAGTAATTCAGTTTTCTCATTGATTCAACAGAGTTTGGACAGGGCTCATAATTGACATGTAGGGTAAATAAGCCTTGTAAAGACTGTAGAAAGTTTCATTTTTTAATTTTTTTTTCTTTCTTGCATTAAGGTAAGAAATAAAACTAACAGGGTTAGAAATTAAGAAATGTACATTTTTTCAAAAGTTAAGAATGAAGGAGGGAGAGCTTAAGGCTTATTCTACTGTTCACAGTAGAAATGCTTTTATGTTCTACAAGAAAACTATTCCTAAGTTTAACTAAGTTTAACTGTAATTAATGTATGAGCTGTAAATGAATGAATGAACTATACCTCTAATGAAATTAAACAAGCATATTTGAAGAAGTATTAAATGCTTTCAGTGATCAGATGCCAACATTCAGCAGTTATCTATTCTAGAAACACCAAAACATTAGTGTGCAATATATTCCCTATTTAGTCCCTGAAAGTATGATTTTATCTTGGTCTTATATATGTTGCATTAGAGAGTGAGTTACAGTCATGTTATGGGTTCACAGATATTAGCTTGCTGAAGGCTAGGCTACAGTAGAGTATATGCATCTTAATGAAAATGAGTAAGGACAGTGTTTCAGAACCAAGAATGGCAGAAATAAAGGTACACCAGTACTGGATTCATTCTTCAGAAGGAAATAGGATAGTAAAAATAGTATACTTCCTACACATAATCCATTTTAATTATTGCTACTACCTAACAAAACATTCCTGAAGTTAATTACTGTCTGTCAATTAGGGCTTCTAACACAAGATTTTGCACAGGAAGTGAGAAATAAGAGAGATACCCCTATAATGGAAGAGTGCATTTCAGTGTATGTTACCATTTCTGCAAGTCATGTGAAAGTATTCAGAAGAGACGGCACTTTAGGTTTAATATAACAGCACTGATCAATTGGATCCCCTGCAAAAAAGCTTCTGAATAGGAATAAAATATGTGGGATTTCTGACAGTAGCAGTTACATTTACTTCCCTCCAAGTTTACTAGAAAAAACCTTTATCTGCTACTTGCAGAGGACAATGATTTGTAAGGTTTCATCAAGCTCCTCACTGACATGTTAATTTGAGTTTCAGTCTTCACAGTAGTCAAATGGATATTTAACATTAAATTCAACAAGGTAAATTTAAACCACAATTTTGGACCGACACGTCTACCCTTGTTCACTGCACCCTCAATTTGCACGTGTCATAAATTTTTTTGTGGGAAACAAGAAGCAGAGAAATGTCACTGAAATGAATGTTTCTGGTCCTCTTCTCTTTAAATATGGTCCTGTAAGACAGAGTACATCAAATTTGGCACGGAAGAATCAGCAATCTTCCACTGAAATTCAGTGATTTAGAAGGTAGCGGCAGGTGCTTGTATCCTCTCAAAATTTTCCATGCGTTCACCTTAACACCTTTTCCAGTTGTCTTGGTTCAAGGTTAAGAAAAGTTGAACTCGTGTCCATCTGATTATTGCCTAATGTTAGCTCTGAACAGGTTTAGTGATCATTGCTTGGGTACTAATAGGTATTACTATATAAAAAGCTATTAATGGAAAGATGTGGAGGGGCTCTTTATCAGGGATTGTAGTGACATGATAAGGGGTAACAGTTCTAAACTGAAAGAGAGCAGATTTATATTAGATATTAGGAAGAAATTTTTTACTGTAAGTGTGGTGGGTCACTGGAACAAGTTGTCCTGAGAAGCGGTGGAAGACCCATCCCTGGAGGTGTTCAAGGCCAGGCTGGATGAGGCTCTGAGCAATGTGATCTAGTGGAAAGTATCCTTGCCCATGGCAGGGATGTTGGAACTCGATGATTTTAAGGTCCCTTCCAATCCGAACCATTCTACGGTTCTATGATTCTGTGATACAAACTGTTCTTCTTAACAGAAAGGCAGTGGAATTAAATGAAATGTCTCTTTCTTTTCTCCTTAAGCTCTGTTTTCCCTCATGTAAGAATCTTACAGCCTTGTTCTAAGTATCTGAGATCTGGGTTTAAGGTTACAGGCAGTGAACATCCTGCAAATTTTTTTTCCTAACATATCTTGAATTTTGGAATTGGTTCTGATTACTGGTTGGTGCCTTTTTAACTTTCTACACATGTCAGTATCCAGCCAAAAATTAATGAAATACCTCCAGTTTCTAAGGAATAACTTCTTCAAGGACTGACACAATATAAAAATATGAAATAAAACTTACCCATTCCTGCAGGAATAAGGAAAAAGCCACATCAAAATTTTACATAACCAGTACACCTCCAAAAGTTGATTATTCCAAGATTCAAATCATGGCTCACATCAAGGAAGAACATACCACAGGGCTGCTTATCTCAGCTGACCCTTGCTGAATGCACCCTTAATCTGCTCACCCTTGTTGTAATCATATTGCAGTTTCCCCGAAGGATTAGTACCCTGGTTACAGCTGGGGATCATCATCGCAAGGGAACAAAAACTCACTGCATTTCGTTGTATACAGTTTAGAAAAACAGCCAGACTGGTATCAAATCTACTTGCATCCTTCCCTTCTCTTTTCTCCTCTCATGTCATGGCTAATGTTCTGCCAGTTTTGCGTCTACCTATGTCTTAATCTCCAATTACTTCATGAAGTATCAGTTACCAAAGCTTTTCTTCTGCTTAGTGGACAATGCTTTCTATTATTAAAGATCTGCATACACACATTTGAACAAAATGGCTCGATCTGATCATAGAGGGCCATTGATCAGAAAGGGAGCTTCACTGGAAGATGTTCAAACTGCCTGGACACCCCAGTGTTGAGGGTTATGTATGGATTCTGTCTACTCCTTCATAGATAACGCACATAGATAAAAGCACTTTAGGTCTCAGTTGAAGTTGAGGAGTCTGGGTTGGTCTGTAATCAGCTTTATGTCATAATTTCTCACAGTCATCCCACTGTTCTGCTGTTTTCATTTAGAAGGAATATAAACTACCCAGATTTAGTGTGAGTGTCTGCTTTCAGGAGCAGTGCACTTAGGGATTCACTAAGTATGTGAAACAAATTCTCAGTACCAGTTTTTGAACAGGGGTTGAGGCAAAGTAATGGAAATAGCAGAGCCCATGGGACTGATTAAATGTGTGTTGAGTTCTCTAATATTCAAAGCTGTGTAATTAGAGCCCTGTATGACACAGAACTCTAAAATCCAGTTGATCAGACGCTTATGTACACGGGCTTTCCTTGCAGTGGTTAGCTAACACCAGAAATGTTCCTTATGTGTCATGGAAAAAGCGTTACTGCTTTCGGAACCTCAGACATTGCATACTGAATTCATATTCCCACTACAGTAAATTACTGTTTATCTGGAACACATCATACTATTCTGAAAGTCTATCCAAGGGTTCACATTTTAGGTCTCAGCAAGCCACTGTGATTACACTCCTTCGTGCGTCATTTGTTTCTCTCTGAAAACCATGTGTTTAACCGCTGCCCAAATGGAAGTGTAGAGGTGTAGGGAAAGGGAGGACACAATTATCATTTCCCCCCAGTCAGAATGGGAAAGCTGATACACGAGTAATAACCAAAAGCCAGGTCTTTCCCACATTTATTGTCACACCCATCATAGCCAGTAACATTTCTTTAACGACAGTCATTTATAAAGACCTGCCTTCTATGGAAAGATTTATTAACAGTCTTAAGTGGAAACTCCACTATAAAATCAACATGCTCATGGAAATAGTACTACAAAGATGTAAAAATAATGCACAAAAGTGACTTACCGATGCATTTATTGTAAAACCCAAGGACTAAAAATAAAATAACCTCAAAATATAAAATATGTACAATTTTTTTCCTTTCCTTTTTGAAACACCGAAATAGCTCTAATGGATCACAGACTAAAAAAAGCATATTGTGATTGGAGCTAACGATATTTTCACATTCTGCTCTTCAAAGACTCAACTCAATTTCATTTTTACGAGACAGAATCTGGCAGTCTAATAAAAGGTCTCTTTAAAATTAAAAAAAAAAGAAAGAAGAAAGAAAAGAACTGAAGGTAAGAAAGATGATCAGAAATGAGTATTGACTGATATTCTGTCATTTTCACTACTCTACTTACTGAGCAGTCGAGTACTAAACGAAAACATACCACTGTCTCCAGAGATGCTGTATCAACAAAACCTCCTTCCACTGGCGTGATACAATATCTGTTTAACTAATGAGGGGGAAATTTATCATATGGTGGGGTTGTTTATGGAGTCATTAGCACAATGGCACTTAGCTCTCGGATGTCAGTTGTGCTCTTCAGAAGATGAAATGCTGCAGCTGGTTGTGAAAGGAATGAAGGCCAAAATACAGCTTATAAAATAGAGAACTTCATTTGAAAAAATTCTGTTGTTAGTATTTTGTGGACGAGCCAGTTTATTTATTTATTTATCCAATTCTTTACTTGTTCTTTCAAAATAATGAGCAGGTGCTGAAAACTATAAAAAGGTGGTGTGCTGAAGTGTTCACTAATATTGAAAAGCCTTACAGTAATTTCTTCTACACCTTGCTGTAAGAATATCACACTTCGCTAACAGGGTCATAAAAGAGCTTTTCCAAACATCAAAGTAATGGAATGAATTTCTAGGATAATATGCATTTGCCTAAATGCTGCCTAGTGCTCTGTCTCTGAATCCCAACTATAAAAGTGAGATAATAATTCGAATTCTAAAAATATTCCAGTTGGCTCAAAGATGCCTGCCAAAATTCTTCCTGCAATCTTGTCTTTGTAAAACATGGCTTTAAAGAGAATTTTGGTAAAACAGAGTCTAGTTCTTCACACACTTATTGTCATACATTTAATCAACATAGTCATTAGAAAGATTAAGTCAATAATGTTCATAAAATGCATGGAATATACACTTTCGAAACTGCTTTAATAAAAGTGACTGGCAGATAAAGTAGCAAAAGAAATTCAGGTTAGAGAAATATAAAGCAGTTCATATTGGAAAAGCAATCCTTGGAAGAAATAATTTCATAAAACCATTCTACAAAACTCCATCTCAATATATGATGTTAAAAAGAAAACAGAACAAAATGAAAACTAAATAAAAGTCCAGGAATAATTACAAAAAGAAAAGAATAGAAAACGTTAGTCATCTTCATGCCACTGTATAAATTTGTTCCTCATCTGCCTCGTAAGTACTACGTGTGGTTCTTGTCTCCTCATCATGAAAAAGATGCAGTAAATTTGGAAAAGGCTCAGGAGTCCCTGAGCCACAAATTTCTGAGAGAGTATCCTGAGGCACTTTGAATGATGGTACGCTTGCCTGTTCTCTGATTTTTTCCTTGTGCATTCCATTATCCATCACTCTTGGAGACAGTATAGTGAGCTGGCTGGACCTGTGGGCTGGTCTAACACATAATTTTTTATGTTCTTGACAGATTTAAAAAAAGTAGGAGAGTAGTTTGCCTTAGTCACTGCGCTTGTCTGGGAGTGAAAAAGGAGGTGTGCTATTACATATAGAAAAAAGATGGTATTTTCACTACTGTTGGTACCTTGGTTTACTAAAAGTCCAGTTGGTCTAAATGAACCTCGAGAAGGCTGAGCACTCTTAGGAAAGATGGAAGTGATACTTATGAAACATCTTAAAGCAGGTCCACTTTCTTACCAGCAGCATATAAGCCCTGTCCGGATTCAGCTGCAGTGCAGTGCTCTTCATCCCTGAGATAACTAGAGCATCTATTATTCTGCTGACTGTGCAGAATGTTGGCTGTGTATCACACGGGCAGGAGGAAAGGGGATAAAGTGGCAAACAAAACAGGGTGTGACTTTTTCTTTAAAGTTGCTATTAGTATGTTCCATATCAATTAGAAAGGCTTGAGTACTTCGGTGGGATTTCCCGCTAAAAGGACACATTATAAAATGCTTGTTAATGCAGTCCAGGTGAGATGGTGCTGCTTGAAATCAAGGAGAACCGAGGCTTTGGTAACAAGGCAGAGACCCAGCACAAACTTGGGCATAAACCCGATCTCTTGCCCTGCCTGGGACCTGTAGGCTTTGTGATCAGAATGATGTTCTGAGTTACAGACCTGATTCTTCCTTGAACTGTTCATTTTTTGCCAAATCCCCTGTGGAAGACCACAGTGAAACAGTAGACAGAAAAACTCCCCAAACTAGAAGTCCAGAAGAAAAGGAATTGTGGTCATCCCACGGAATATGTTTTGATGGGAGATGAACAGCCTCAGGGAGCACAACTTGCCCCGAAACAATTTCTCAGGTTCAAAGACAAACACCAGAAAGAGCAGACTCTCATCTGCATGTCTGTGGGGTCAATACCCACACAGAGCCTGAAAGGACCTAATAACATGCAATAACAGAATGCTGTCTTGTGGTTATAGTAATGACATAATTCATGTAATATCTTTCCATTTGGTGATATTAGGAGTCCCATGTTTCCTTTCAAATTAGGGAGAAACAAGAAGATTTCTGTTCTCAAACCTGTTAGTCTTACCAATGTACCATAGTGCACTGGTGGGATAGCTCCACTAAAGCTAAAGATTTGCATTGCCCTTGCATGCTGCTTTTGCTGGAATGATAGAACACATAGCAAGCCACACCAAGACCATCATTTATGACTCACCCCATGGCTTACCCGTAGAATAAAATTTAATAAAATTTAACTAATTGTTCATTGAATTAAAAATCTTCTTCTAAAATTTTTATGAGGCTTTGCAAACTTGTAAGGACAATTATACATTGAAATATTTAAAAGGGTATATTTGTTTTCAGTTTCAGAAAATGGATCTGGCTTATACTTGGAAGCACAAAGACCTACTCTTTACAAATGTTTAAATGCAGCTTGTTTAACCATAACTTTCTTAATATTATGGAAGCACTGATAGCAACTGTATAATCAAGGTTCAGTTAAGCATGAAAACAAATACTGATTGAAACCAAATTGCTACACTTCAGTTTGTTTTACAGATATGTTGTGTTTCCCAGGCAGAACATCTGGAAAACTGCACTAGCAGGGACACTGAGGCTTTCCTTAGTGTCAAGGGATCCCTGGTGATCTCCACAAATTTAGTCCTAATTTCTGCAAATTACTAGTAAGAGACACAGATGTTAGGCTACTTCTTACGTGTGCTTTGTGGACGTAAATCCTATTGCACTGTTGCAAGTATCATTACATTAGTACAGCTATCAATTAGTTACTGTGGGTTTTAGAGTGGGTTTACAAGTAATTTCACCTGAGTGTTTTGCTTGGAGCCATAAAATTTCTGCCTGTCCAAGACATTCCCACTTGCGATTACCTTTCATCAGAGTTCAATTTTTAAAAGAAATTAAAATTAGCTAGAATCATATACTGGGTAAATATTGTAAAGGAAAATATTGTAAAACTGTCTAAAAGGAGGATTATTCACATTGTTTCTCATTACTGTTTGCGTTAAAGAAACTGATGAAGAAAATGTGAGTCAACAAACATCAACATAGACCTTAAAGTAGCAGAATTAGTATAGGACAATATTGAGGGAAGAAAAAACAAGTCAGAAGAAGAGCTTTAAGGTTTGCAAAGAAAGACATGTTTTCCTTGATGGAAGAGAAAATCGTCTTTTCTGGATCACAGAAGATCATTGGAGAAGGAGTAGTCTCCAAAGCATCTTAGATCTAAGGCTGTAAAAAAAGGTCATGAGCCTCATTAAGGGAAACTCCAGGTGGAGGACGATGTGCAGGTGGGAGCAGTGGTGACCCTCAGGATTTTACACTGAACCACTCCTCCCACAGATAGAGAAATTAGTATTAAATTTGTTGCGCGCCCTCCTCCAAGTTGAGAGGTCTCAGTTCTCTTGTTACTGGGTAGTGCAACTGCTTTACTCTCTCTTTTTCCATGGCAAACGAACTCACCAGACCTTTTTGCATGATTTCTTTTCATCAGTCATCACATCCATCCATCAGGTGCAGAAACATCTGGGCTAGCTAGTTAAAGTGTGGCTGACTCCAGTTAATGTTTATAATTAAGCCATGAGATTCAACAAGCAGTGCATTTCTGAGGGATTATCGCAAACCTCAGGTGCAGTATGAGGCACCAGCCAAAAGCCAAGTGACTTCAGCTACTCACAGAGTGCAATAATCCCTCAGAAATCTATTAACCACGAGTGCCTTATAGCTATTATGGTATGGAAACTCCAAGGTAAAAAGGTCATACCTGTGCTTTTAATGAGAAATATTGACACATGTATGACATCACTGCCAGCCAATGAGAAATCACCATTGTTACCCACTGTTTGCAATCATTTTATAAGAGCCAAAAGTTACAAAGCAGTTTACAGTGCTCTGAAAATCAAATAGATCACTTGTATGTTGAAAACTCATTTAAAACCAATAAAAGATATCTTTCATATACAAAATGTGTCCATCTTTAAGTTCATAACACAAACCATTCAAGTGCTGGAATTGCTCATCTGTATAGTATTAAGCACACTAATTATTACAAACTATACATTTTTCATTAACAACTGCAGGCTTTAATGAATACCTTATCTTTAATGAACATCTTATCTTTCAAATCGTTCTCCTGTTTCTGTTCTAGCACTACTGTCAGCATCTGAGCTGTATGTCCTTAAATTGGTTGCTGAAAGAAGTACTGGTCACCAACACTGGAAAAATCTGGAGTATTCCAAAATATATTTTATTCCAGATGGTCAAATAGGAAGGAGAAAATCATCCCACACTCCCATCCCCAAAATCTCATTTGGGGAGATCGCTCATTGACTTTGGCCAAAAGCATGTCAGAGTTGACTGTGCTATGAGCTATTCTACCAACACATAAACCTCACACCCACCAAGTACAGTAAGCTTGTCAAATGAAATACAGCATCCAGAAACCCTTTCTCACATTGCTTAAATTGCTAGTCATGGACATTATCACAAAGATCAAATCAGAGAAAGGAACTTGTCATCTGCCAAATGATAGCAAAGCACAAAATTTGTATGTGATTATTTAGTTGGAGGACAGTGAAACTACATGCAGATGTTTTTCAAAACTGAAAAACTTCCCTGCTTTCTTAAAAATCGCAGTTTGCAAGACATTCATGTTACTGCATGAGTTGTTGACTCCTGCAGTGACAATGTGCTCAGTTGGGCATGATGAAGGACCACTGAAATGTGATTTTTTTTTTTAACTGCTTGAATATGACTGAACAACATTAAGCATTCAGTGTATAATGGTTTCAGAAAATAAGTGGACCTTTCTTTACGACTTGCACAGTCAACAAATAGGCTCTGTCAGGCCAGTGAGAAAAGGTCGGTGACAGATCTAAGCAGCTTTTCGGAAGAACACATTGATATTTGAATCCACAGTTTCCATGCTCTAGCTGATGTCAGCTGTTGGGTGAAAGCCTAGATATCAGGTAGCCAAGACAAGCATCTAGCTGCCACTTAAAAGCTATCTCTTTCAGAGAAGAACTGAAGCAGTATTCTTTCCATGGCTGTTACTGCCGGGCAGCAGACAGATGCCCGCTGTGCAAACTAAATCTCCCGTATTCTAGAGTGCAATGTGCATTGCATGGGACCGAGCTATAGATTACAAAGGACCACAGGAAAGGATAAATTCATGGATTTCGTCCCTAATTCTTGAGCCATGGGCATGAATGGAAATAAAACTAAGTCAAAAGATTGAGTCGCAAGAGCCACTTTGTTTTTGTAAGTAGTGATGACATTATGAATGTACTGGTCATAGAAAATAAACCTGGATTAAACTGATCACAAGTTGAGTCAGTTTAAATGACATGGAAAGTGAAAAAAACACACTCATAACCAAGAGTTCTTTATTCTATTGAGAGAAATTTCAAGACCTTAACATACCCAGTGTATGAAGTCAACTGGACTTCAGAATTCCCAAATATCAGCAAGGATGTGGAAGGTTGGCATTCTGCGACTTAAAACCTTTTGGAGCTTGAGATCTCAGAAAATGGAAACTTGCAGAGAAGAGGTCTGGAGGTGGGGTAGAGCGCTGCCAGATGGCTGACAGAAAAAAAGGAGATAGAAAAGTATCATGCTGAGGTAGAGGAAAAACAACTCAAAAAGCTTAATACATTCAGATCAGGAGAAATGACTAATCTTCTCCCCAGAGCACTTCAAGAGCTGGCATGTGAAACATCAGCTCCAGTAGCAAGTGGTTTTGCTGCCCCAGCATACGGCATAAAATGTTTCCTTGATAGAATTTTAGCACATATGACTTCAACTGAATGCAATAGAACAGAAACTTGTACACCAAAGAGATAAAAAAGTAGATAATGGGTTAAAACGCAATAGAGAAAGATCAAAATGTGTTTCTCTGATGAGAATGTGCTGTTAAATACAGAAAAAGTGAATATTCTAGTGGGAGTCTTGAAAATGGTTCATATAGTGTCACGTGGGTAGTATTTAAAATACAAAAGAAGGAGATTAGTGCTGGAATGGAAAAATGGGTTCAACTGCCAGATTTGGACCTAGGGAGACCTCTTCCTTCAATTTTGATTAGCTGGGACCTTACTGCTATTCACACCTTCCACTGTCACGTGGTCCATGGGTTGCATTTTGTACAGAAGCCACTAACATATCATCCACAGCTAAAGCAATCCTAGGTATGAGCAGAGTTCTGGTATCTTCTGTTCTTTCTCTCTAACATATACTGGTTTAGTTTCACCTGTAGAGTTTCACCTACTGTGAGGGACAGCAAACTTGGTGAAGGGTTCTTTGGCTACAATGCCATATTGGGAAAGCAGGCAAGATATGAAACTCCTGACTATTTCAGGGTACCATTAAAAATGTTATTGATGAATTTTGTGGCTCACTTTGCTGGCTTTCTTGAACAGGATGTAAAATTAAGATTTTTTTTCTCACCTTGTCCCAAATACTTTTTGTTTCTCTGGATACCCTCAAAGACATTGTATGCTGCCTGTGGCATGTTACTGTGCCTCTCTTCATTAAATACGTGTTGATAATTCAAATAAACATCTGAATCTTCTTTTCTATGTTTCTAAACATGAAAGTAGACTTCTAGGGAAATCTCCCTAAACCTCCTTACATTCCTCCTTCAAAACTCGGATGATGTTGCACATAGTTACCTCCCCTAAAGACAGTTTTAAATACAGTAGCTAGTACTGTCTTGTTTCCTTCCACTCCTTATTGACTGTCTTTTCTGGGACATATACTGTGGGCTTTCACAGCAGGAACCATTGTTTTGATTTGATGGCATCTACAACAGGAGCTCCCGGTTCCTTCTGAAGTCATGCTCCTCTAGTACAGGAAAAGAAAGGACACATTACTGTGTGCTAGTGAACTAAAACAAAAACTCTCAGGTAAAAAGCAAGAAAAAGTCATTGTCTGTACCAGAAACTGGGTAGGATGCAATGGCTGAACTTTAGATGATAGCCATGACTGTTATGATTGCCTTTTGTCAGTTTAAATAGTGAAGCTACAGTGTTATTTCTTTGAGAATGCAAACTGAAACTTTAAATGCTGTCTTGGGAACAGGAGTGTTCCATGATAACATGAAAAGTGTAGTACAGACCATCTGCTTTACTCAGAATTCATGGAGAAGAGTGTTGCAGTGAGCCCCACTGCAGTTCAACGTTACATTTGATAATAGAACCACTGTTCCTCAAATGAGTGGGCCACAGGCAATCTGAACCAGAAATTATGGATGTATTCAAGTTCTAAGAGCAGTACCACTGTATACATGCCCAACTGTCAAGAGTTCATGCCGTTCCTGTTTGAACAGATCCTTTCAAACTCCTAAAATGCTGCTATGTCATGAACTGATAGAGATTATGTTCGTCCTGATGTGACAGAGTGGGCCTCCTGCAGATCTACAAATGGAACACTGCTAATGTAAATATCCTCATATAACCGTTTATAGCTTTCTGACCTCCAGTATTTTCTCTTTGTTTCCTCTTGCCTTCCAAGGAGCTGCTTATCTAACATCTCAAAAGTTACTCTGGGATGGCTGACTTCGGTCCAGCATCCAGCATCCAGGATCTGATTCCACTTTCAGTAAAAGCGAATGCCTTCTGCTTAAAATGCAGCCACAAATCACAGTAAGTTCAGGAAACAGTGGCACTGTACACTTAAGATTTAAAAGGATGTTAACAGGCTGCTCTGTCCAAAAATCTTGAAATGGGAATATATTTCATAATACTCTTCCAGATTCTAAATATATCACAACAAACATAAATTACTACTGTGTCACCAATGTGGTTATTAAAGCTTTGGAATGTCTTTTATTATAATGACTCCAGCATTATTTCAGTGTGCTGTCCCCAAAATAGTCATTCCATTACCCTAAGAGGTAATTAGCAAGCGTGAGTTCTCTGGGATGTTGTGATAATATGCTGATATTACAGATTTATACCTCTTGGATGCAGACCATAGTTGCTTGCAATCCAGGCCAAACAATGAGATAAAAAATAGTGTTTGCCATGTGAAAAAAACAGGCAGAATCACCAGAAAGGAAACCCTTATTTAGCTACCAGCTCTTCTGGGCATATCGAACAGTGGTGATTATGAAAGACAGTTGACCTTTTGGGTGAACATAGTCTATTTCTGAGTCCAGCTGAGGATGAGGTAAAGTATTAAATGTGTAGGGTGAAACGCTGGCTGCTCTAACAAAACTTTCAGTGATTTCAGTCTGGGCAGGATATCACTCTTCAGGGCAATTAATAGTATCAGCAGTTATCAGCACCTTTGACTCTATAGGTTCAATATCCAAAATGAGACCAGTCCTTAAAAGTTAGACTGTTTTTTTTTTTAAAAAAAAAAAGAACTCTGTAAAAAAGGTATTTGACAGTGTCCATAAAATGGAATTACTGTTCTGTTGTAAGACTTGTGTAAAATATAAGCTAAGGTGATAGCCAGAAAAAAAATTACTTAAAACTTTACTTGATATGGAAAACAAGTGTCAGGCCCTTGCTGCTGTACTGTTAATACACAAAAATAAGAGCAATCCTATAAGGCCTATGAGAGCTTATTGTGGATGAGTAATAGTGAAGGCACCCTCATAAAATATATAATGTAGTTGGTAATCCTTAGCAGATCTGAGGGGTTTTCACCCCCCCTTTTTTTTTTTTTAATTTCCCTCCTTTCTCCACATCTGGTTTGGGTCACCCTTGAATCCCACCTTCTTCCCAAGAAAGTAACACAATAGTCTGCTCAGCAGAGCCCCCCGGTACACTCTTACACACACATTCTCCAAATGACAAATAATCTCCATATATCTTCCGAGAACAATAAAAATCCTTGGATGTGCTCCCAGAGCCCTCAGGAAGTTCAAAAATCTTTAGAGGGGGCCCTGGATTGAGGTTTTATCTCTAGAATTTTACATAACAAACTTGGTAAGCATTGTATAACAGTTAATACATATTCAATGGCCAAGAAAAAAAAAAGACATTAAAAATAACACTGGGGAAGGTCAAGTGAGTCAAAGACCTGGAGTGCTCTGATTACTTCACAGAGAGGGCTGGGATACCTCTGTTTTGTCACATTTATGCTGTGCTGGCCTGTGCTTTGGAACTGCAGCTGCCCCTGGTGATGGGAGTGCCTGAGTGAGCTGCTGAAGCTCCATCAGAGCTAAAATGCTGAATGTCTTTCATGCATTCTCCTCCATGCTTGAGTTTCTTTTACTCCGTGTGTTTCCGGTATCATGTAATGCTCCCTGGCACCGTCTTCACAGTCTTGCCTGACACTTTTGAACCTGTTTAGGTGACCCTTTCTAACTGCTTTTATTTTATTAACTGTTGTCTGAGACTGGTCAGCTAAGTCACACGGCAGTAGCGTATGATTGAGCTACTAACACTTTTATAAAAAAGGTTTCCTAAAGATTTGTGTAGATGGCTGTAACGTGAATGGTCTGATGTATATAAAAACATCTGTGCATGCAGACACTTAGCAAAGTTTCTCTACCTGAGAAAATCAAACTACCTTTGTGAACTTGCATGCAAATGGAAAAAAAAAATGTATCGTTAAGGAAATCACAAATCTCAAAAGCAAACTTTTGCAACACTGGATCATTTACCCATGGAAAAAGAAATCAATTTTTTGAGTTTGGCTGCGCTGCTGATTGCAGTGATCATCTCACAAGGAAAGGACAACTTTAATTTCTGGCAAGTTCTTCTCCAATAGTCATGGTCATGTACGATTCATCTTACAGTAAGTAAAGTGAATCACAGTGCTGATAATGACATTTTGATCGATCCTCCCTAAATGATGGCAGGTTTTCTTTACATTCAGTCATGCCAATCTTTAATAACTATTTCTTTTAGTGTTAAAGTATGAAAAAAGCTTGGGTACCAGCACTGGATAAATGTCATCTTATTGTGCTCAGAAGAGCCTAATTTACCCTGCCAACAAGTAAAGGAGTATTAAAAAGAGGAAATGATGAGGAATTCCATAAGCATGGAATTCATCCCTGTATAGAAGGCCAGCATGAGACCCAGGAGCTATTTTAGTGGGACTTTAAGCCGTAGCAATTTAAGCGGGATTTAAGTTGTGCATAGACCTGTGCTGGTTTCCTGCACAGAAGAGACTTTCAAGAAAAGACATTATCAGGAAGATGTGAAGGGATTAAGAGTGTTCTAGGTACATTTCCATCCCTGAGGCTCAGGATATGAATGCACACAAAACCTGCAACAAGGTAAACGAAGGTAAAAGCCCCCTGTGTGTTAGCTGTGTGGTCACAGTAAATGAAAGGTAGATTTTCTCTAAGGGAAAGTTCGTGCAACACCAGTATATTTTAAACTAGACATTGCATTCTCCAAGCACCTCATCCCTTACTGCCAAATGAAAACAGACCTTGTTCCCCACCAAACTCTTTTGATATACAGTCAGTCACTCTAAACTTAAGACCACATTAAATAATTTTGTGTCTCTCAAGCTGCAGCTAGTTTTTCTGGAGCTTAAACAAGGTGAAAATATGGCTGTCTGTACTCACACAGATACAGCTTAAGCAACAGGCTTGGCAAAGACCAGTAAACCATGTAAGGAAACCTCTGTGTCAGAAGTGAAGGTGTCCCTGAGGTCACCTTACCCTAGATGGGCTGACCACCTGAACTTCGCTTTGCTTTCAAATCCTCCTGCACTATTGCCTTCTGTCCTTCACCACCATTCCTTTCTACTGACAAAACCAATTAAGATACTCCTTAATAAACCACTTCAAAGAATTTTTCCAGCTGAAAATTTACCTCTTCTTGCTGAGTTAAAGTTAATACAGACTAGGTGCCTAGGAGAACTTTTATAAAAGACTAGACAGATTACTCCTTGGTTTTTGTTCATTTTGATTGGTGTTAAGAACAGACATAAGTATACTTAGACAAACAGTAACAACCATTAGACTTAATCAACTAAACCAAAGTATTATAAAATCATTAGATTTTAAAATAAAAAAGTTTTCTAGCAATTCTATGTGATAGATATTAATGAAATTTTTAGATGACTATTTTTTTAATTTTTTGAAAAGCACAGTGACTTCTGGGGTATTTTTTCAAACTGGAAAATAGGTTCAGCACTCTCATTTCGTAGACTTATTTAACACAGTTACTGAAGTAGAAACTTCTCAGGCATGAATGTGAATCAGAGACTTTTGACTTTGACTGGTGCGTACCTTTGGATACAGAGATAAACTGTACTGCGTCATGTATGGAATGTTTTTATAAGCTTTATAACCATGCTCAAAATATCAAATTTCTGTCTCAATTTCAAAGCCTCATTTTTCTGAATAGGAGGTTGACTGTATTTTTAATTTTTTAACAAATTAAAATCAGTGAAAATGTGCTGACCTCAGCACAAGGAATATATATTGTGAAAATATATTTTACTCCTACATCTGTATTTTTTAAGGATGTAGTCATATTTATGAAAAAGAATAACTCAGATCCCAGCATTGTGCAACAAAGCAACCTTCTTGCTTAAGGTGCTAGAGTATGATTAATGAAATCTACACTAAGTTCTTTACTTTTCTCTGAACATCTTGTGTCATCATTTAACCTCACAGTACCTTAGTTCCCCATTTACAAAATAGACATAATATTTCCATACTTTGATGGACCCCAAGAGGATTCTTTAAATATCTTCTTCTTTGAAATGCTCAAGATTTTAAGTACTGAAAATCAGCTTTATTTATGGCTGTGCCATAAAGCTACTTTATATATCACTGTATGAGAGGAAGCCAGAGTTCAGCCAAGTCAGCTGAGGATGGGATTTTTGTATGGAAAGAAAGTTAAGCTGTGGTGGCCACAAAGGTCTAGTAAGAAAGCAAGGGATGAGAGGAATCTGGGCTTCTATTTTTCTGTTTTAGGTTTGAGATTTTGGGGATTTTTTTTTCTCACATTTAAAAGTTTCCTGAACTTTTGCATAGGTGCTTCTTTCTCTGGAATCAGTATATCAGTTATAACTAAATAGTATATCTTAAGTCATGGTTACAAGAGCTTTAGTTATCACAGAAAGGCTGATTCTGTAAAGGGAAATTAAGTAGCTAAACTCTAACACCCATGAACAACTTTATTAGGGTCAAAGGGGCTTCTTCAGAGAAAGACTCCTGTGCTGAGCTGCTGAATTCAGCTGACTTTGGGCAGCGTCATCATGTAGGTAGAAGGTGAAACTACACAGCCTGGTAGTGTGTTTAGGGTGATTTAATTACACTGTATTCCCAAAAGAGCCCCTGGAAATAATCTACAAGGATTCCTATGAGTTCTTAGGATGCTTAACATTTACTCTTACCTTTGAAACAAAATCTGTTTGTTTCAAGCTCACCATGAACAAGCAAATACCATGCGGCGCCTTCACATTTCACCTGAATAGTATTTTGATGTTCCTCTCAGCTCTGCAATGCTGGGCAAGCAGAGCAAAGCAAGTGGAGGGCTGCCTGCATGTGCACAGGTACATGGAATGCTGCTGGGGTCATTCTCCAGGACTGCATAGAGCTTTCCCCTCTGCCATTTCCTCTGCGCTTTGCTAGCACAGCATGAAGTGCACTATTAGAAACAGAGTTTATTGCAGACTTGCAAACATTTATTGGGCAGCTTCTAGATGGTGTCAAGTTATGGTTGTATCACTTTCCCAAAAATGTCTTGGAGTGTTCCAAGGAAGGCCCCGCTGAGAATTCCACTTTTACAGGAGTGAAAGCCAACACTGTTTAAGGAGATGGAGGTAAAGATATAAAGCCTCACTTCTGGGCTGACCTAGCAAAATATTCCATTAGCTCAAATGGCAGAGCAATTGCCTTCAAAAACTCAAAGATGAAGTTTCAGATCCCCCTGTAGATTTATTCTCAGCATATCATATCATAACTGGTATGTAATTCATATTCTTTAATTAGACGGCTCTTTGATGACCTATAGCTGAATGCATTGTAATAAATGGATGTTTTAGTGGAAGAGTCACAGAAATATGCTTTTGCTAAAAAAAAAATGCCAGCTGGTGAGAAATTATTTGATTATAGCATGTAAGTACTCTCACAGAGAGAGAAAGGAAGAAAGCATTGAAAGATCTGTTAATCTAGCAGAGGAGGTTTTAGCAAAAACCTGTGCTAGAAATTTAAAGCTAGATAAATTCAAATTAGAAACCAGATACACTTTTTTAATAGCAAAGGTGACTGATTTATAGAACAAAGAACAAAGGCACAAGCTGCTTTCTCCCTCTCTTGATGTCTCCACTCTGACAATGAGTGCTCTTTCGAAGGTATGTTGCAGTCAGATTCAAACTTCTGGTTCAATATAGTCATAGCTCAGTGAAATTATAGGATCTGTGATATGCATGCCAGACTGGATGACCTAATTGCTACTTCTGCCCTTAATCTCTATGAATACATCTGACACTATATAACTTGGTTTTTTGAAATTCTAGTAAATTTGTTGCCATAGTAGCATTCATTCTGCTAGAGGGGTGCTACATATTTATTGTAAGACTTCTCCTTTTTCCAGCTGTCATATTACCATTGCTCGGGTCACCAAAGCATACAAGCTAGAAGAGAAAAAAACAAACCAAACCAAAACTCTGACCCTTTGATTCTGGAACTTGATCTTTCTCTGGCTAAAATAATCCCATGTTGTTGAACCAGCAGTTTTTATTACAGTTCTAGAAATGCTGAACAACATATAAAGATATATTTTTCTTTTTCATCCCCTCTAGTCTTGCCCTGCTCACATTCTTTCTGATTCCCTTTAAAATGTTATGTTTTCATCATATATTAATGTGTATCAACCTAGTAACTTCATAGTACAGTTTGAAAGAGATCTCCAATTAAGAGAGCTCAGCAGGGTTGAAGTAGTTCACCACAGAAAGAGGTACATAGAAAAATTGTCATTTTAAACCAACTACCATTTTAAAGGCCTGTGTGTTTTTTATCTGGTGTTCTGTTCCTAGGCTTCTGATTTCAATACCTGAATTGAAGTGTAGCTAAACTAACCAAATAAATTGAAGACTGTTTGAATAATTTTTATGGCAGTGATATCATTATTTAAAGGATTGGCACTTCAGATTTTCCTAATAATGTTGAAAACAACAGAAAAAGGTTAAGCTCAAATATATAAAATAAATCCATTTTTTTAAAAAAAAATCCATTTCAAAGCAATTAGCCTATTTTCCAGTCTTTTCCATGAATAATGGACATAGAGGTTGAAATGAATCAGAAAATACTTGGATGGAAGACACAATGCTCTCTGCATACTGACTCATGTCACCAAGCTCAGTAAATTTGATAAAACTGGCCAATTCTGAATTGGGAAGTTGAGAGTGATACATGATTATTGAAAAAGATTTGATAAGTACTTTTTCATATCACTGCTCTTAGAATCAAAACGTGCCTTTTTTTTTTTCAGGTGGGGAACTAACAAATCTTAATTGTTGTATCTTTAGGAGATGCACATGCACTGGTAGAGAGACACAGTCCCTGCATTTAGGGATGCACCCACTCTGCCTCTGTAACAACTCTGTTCTAACAACTGTGTGGCCAGTGCACACAGAATTACAGAATCATTTTGGTTGGAAAGGACCTTTAAGATCATCAAGCCCAACCTTTAACCTAACGCTGACAAGTTCAGCGCTAAACCATGTTCCTAAGCACCACTTCTACAAGTCTTTTAAATACCTCCAGGGATTGTGACTCAACCTTTCTGATGCTTGACAAACGTTTCAGTGAAGTAATTTTTCCTGGCATCTAGTCTGAACCTCCCCTGGCACAACCTTGAGGTCATTTCCTCTTGTCCTATCACTTATTACTTCGGAGAGGAGGCCAATACCTGCCTCACGTCATTTCCTCTTGTCCTATCACTTATTACTTGGGAGAGGAGGCCAACATCTGCCTCACTACGATCTCCTTTCAGTGCAATAAGGTCTCCCTTCATCCTCCTTTTCCCCAGACTGAGCAGTCCCAATTCCATCAACTGCTCCTCATAAGACTTGTGCTCCAGACCCTTCACCAGGTTCATTGCCCTTCAAAAACTGAACACAGATTTCGAGGTGCAGCCTCACCAGTGCCAAGTACAGGGGAACAATCACTTCCCTACTTCTGCTGGCTGCTCTATTTCTGATACAAGCCAGGATGTTGGCCTTCTTGGCCACCTAGGCACACTGTTGGTTCATGTTCAGCTGGCTGTCCGCCAACACCCCAGGGCCTTTTCTGCTGGGCAGCTTTCCAGCTGCTCTAGCCAAAGCCCATAGCATGTGGTTGTTGTGGCCCAAGTGCAGGACCCAGCATTGAGCCTCGTTGAATCACTTAGAGTTGGCCTTGGTATTGATCCAGCCCATCCATATCCCTCTGTAGAGCCTTCCTTCCCTCAAGCAGATCAACACTCCCACCTAACTTGGTGTCATCTCCAAACTTACTGAGGGAACACTCAATCCACTCATCCAGATCATTGATAAAGACATTAAACAGAACTGTCTCCAGCTCTGAGCCCTGGGAGACACAAAGGCCTATACTAGGGCAGCTCAGTTCCTCACTTGAAATCTCATTCCTTGCTGGAAGGAATGATACTGATTTGCACTTATTTCACAAGACTCTTTTAGGGTATCAAAGAGTTACAGAAATCTCCTTATTATGAATTCTGACTATAAAATTCATAAGGCTGAAGGAAGGAGAAGCTGGAAAAAATTATTGATGAATTCATAGATACTGAGAAGCTGGGTGTCCCTCAGTCAATGGAGTACTAACAAAGGTGCTCAGCAGGAAAAATGCCATGACAAGCCTTTGAACCATATACAATATCTGCAAGGCAGCTAACAATTAATCTCGAGTATATGGCAGAAAATAACAAATTCTGTAAAAAACCTGTAGTGAACCTTCCCTGACAGAAATTGACAGCCCCCAGCAGACTGCCTGGTGCAATGTGTTAGATTTGAGTAGCTAAAGGGAGGAATCATCTAGGTTTTTTGTCTCAGGTTGCTGGTCCATAACTCTGAGTAGACACCATGGTGTCCATTTTGGCCTCTGGAGAACAATGATATATAGCCTCTATGTATAACTGTGAGTGGAGAAATTAAAGGGACAAATACTCTGCAGGTTTGAACTGTGTGGCAAGGCAAAGCAGAGTGTGTCTAGTCCCAGGAAAAGCTGATGTTAAACACAGCTTCTGGACAATCCATTGGCATTCACAGGTTGAGCAGTGATAGGGTGATAGAGTATCTGCGTGTATGTCTCTACGTGCTGATAACAGTCCCAGTAGCAGTGGCCAGCATGAATTCCGGTCTCCATGAAGATGTTTTGAAATATGTTCCTGAAATACGCTCACCCATGAGTGGTCCAGATCAGGGTTTTCTTCCTTCTGTGAAGTTGCCTTCAACTAAATTCTGTTTTTGTTCAGAAACAAAAAGACAGAGGCAAGCTAAGTGAGTGGACACAGGATGACGTATGCAAAGGGAATAGCTCTTGTATAATATCCTTATCCTCGCTCCTGAGCCAGGAAGTTGGTGTATCATATCCAAATAAACAGTGACAAGAAAAAATCACAGTGTGGGAAAATGCACTGAGATTGACCAGCATTATTCAAGATTCACACATGAGTGGTTATTAGCCAAATTTCTGTTCTTTATCTGCCTTAACTTCCATGCTCAAGCTGTGTTTTTGGAGAAGAAGTGGCTCATGGGAGCAGACTTGCCTGCTTAAACTTGTATGGGAGACCTTCTCCTTGACATTCCCATACCAGCAAAGACAGTCTAGCACATGAGAAGGTTGAAGATGTGGTTTGTCCCTAGCGTTTCAAAAAGGCGTGGTTGCGGCGTATCAGTGGAGAGCTCCCATGGCACAAGAGTGCAGTTAGCAAGGGAATGTGGTCTCCCAGGTGCTGTCAAGCACATTTTTCCAAAACAACACAGACACAACCTTTATGGCTTAAAGTAAGCATTGTGCAGGAAATTAAATACAAGTGACAGAGACAAGCAGAGCTGAGAGACCTCATAAACTCAGATAGAGCCATCTGTATCTCCAGTTCAGAGAGCACCTGTTAACAGCTTACATGCCACATGCATCCTGCTGTTGGAAGAGTCCTCAGGAGACCTGATTCCCAATCCACTTCATTCATCACTAGGCTTCACCTTTTCCCCCTAGAGAGGATCATAGCAATGAGAAGGATAACAGATGCTGATCCAGCTGGTCTGCCTCAAGGAGAGCAGTGCCTGGAAGGCTCATCTCCACAGGAAGTCCCACAGCACTGTTTCTTATACTGGAACCCTGAGGAAGTGTCAACCCCATTCCCAGAGTGTATAAACTCCACAGTCAGGGATTCCCAGGATCCCTTCTGAGTATAACCCTGGAAACGCTCACTGAACAGTCTTGCAAATGACAGCTATTACACTGGACCTGAGCAAAGAGACAGTTTCTGGGCACTGCCAGGACCTTTGAATTGGAGCCTGAATTTAATTGAGCGCAACACAAGCCTACAGTTGTCCTCATGCCCACTTTAATCCCACTTCAAAATGCAGTGTAACCTGCAGGGTCAGAGAGAAATGACAGTGGTGTCACAGAGGCACGAATCTGCCTCCTCATTTCTCACTATCAGAAAAAATATAAACTTTCATCACTCTGAAAAAAGATGGAGTAATTGAGTACCCTTCCAAAATGGACAAATGACTTGATTTTAAGGACTCTCACAGTGTCATATGCTTACAAAAAGCCTTAGAAAACCTTCCAGATGATAGAAAACAAAGAAGAGAGTGAGTAGTCTGAGGCACTTAGTAAAGTATTAGGTGCCAGATGATGTCAGGAGAAAAGCTGGAGCTTTTCACATTTAAGAAAACAAGAATCTGCTTGTGACTTTTTTTCAGGCTAAAAGGCAAGGAAGATACAAAGAGAGGCCAGGAAAAAGGAAAAAAATTGGTTTTGTCAAAGTCACAGATCTGTAAGAGGTCTATCTTGTGTAGTTGCTTTTTACCAGCTTTATCAATCAGCTGCACCAGAATTTATATCGCCTACCAGTCCCAAAAATATGACAGCAATTAACAAAATTAATACAACCAGAAACACAGCAACCTGGTTCATACCACTGTATTTTTAACTGATGCTTGTATAACAAATAACTCTACAATAAAATGTCAAGCTGGAGGGGTTTTTTTTAAGATCAGGAATAAAAACAAATACTACAAACATTACACAACAAAAAGCCTAAATATTATTCCACGAGGGACTGTTACATTTTGAAGAAAACAGCATACTATCAAATAATTCCTCGTGGATTTCTAGGAAATACATTTGATTAGTGTGCCTATGTGTTTTTCAAATGCCCATCAAGACCAAAGGCTAGTGGTGACCAAACTCCCCAAAAATCTGGTCTTGTGCTTTCATTACATTCTGAAGCACCAAGGAAAAATAATATCCTGAAGAAGCAAGGTATGTATAAAGCAAAGATTTTTTTTTCTTGAGGCTGTGACAGGCATTGTGATGAATTTATTTCAAAATATACTTGTTTTTAATACATTTAATCAGTAGCAAGTTGTTACCCACAAAACAAGAAACTCGTGTGAGAAGTTGGCTGTTTTGTTTTGCACATCAAGAAGGGATGTCACTGCAGGTCTCACCAGCAAAGCAAATGCCATAGCAGTGCTACCTATGAGATCTGAGAAGGAACAGTTATTTTCCTATTATTGACTCTCAGTTCTTCATAAACAACTATAGTCATAATAAATGGACTGGATAACACTCTTCCACCCCAATTAAACCTCTAAATACCACTCCTGGTATCTACAAGTTTTATTTTGTGTCATGAACCAATACATCAGGGACTTGTGACAACATATGGCCATGAAATGTGTGTATGTACTGAAGGCAAATACACTGGCTGCTTTCTACAAGAACATTTCAACAGGAATAAACAACAAAAAAAGGTATGCTCAGACATTTTGCCTCTAAGCTTAATACGTGAAAAATTAAGCACCACAATTGTTTGGATGTTACCAACGTTTGGACAGTCTCTATGTGAATATTAATGAAAATTCAAGAAGTACTGCATAGCTAAGTGATAGCTCTCACACAGAAAGGAAATTTTTGTTATACCTCTGAATAATAGTAATAATAATAGTGATAAAGTGCCATATTACTGGATAGGTAAAATGTTGAAAGAATTATCTTAATTCATACTCATGTAGGTTGGATCTGCCTCTGTCCTACAACTGTCCTACAACTAGCTGGGCATACTGTATTTTACATCCTCAGAATGAGAAGAACAAAAGTATCTTCAAATATTTTTAATAGATAGTAGTCCAATTTCCATTCTTGATCTTCTTTAAAACTGAGTAAACAGCAAGATTATGTGCTCCTGTGTTTCTTCTACCACCATTTTGCTCATTAATCACAGGAGGTACGATGCACAATGATGAAGAGACAATTATTAGGGTAGAAGCTTTAATGCATACTGAGTTTCATTTGCTGAACACTACCTGAGGCTACTTTTTAGTATCAGATGTCAATACAAACAAACATACATGTAAATAAAAATTGTAAAAATTACACCAGAAAGTGTATTTTTATTAATCCTATCTTACCAAATGCACATCACATCATAAGAACTGAAGATATTGCTTTTCATTAGGAGAGTGAGCCAAATTTTAGTACTCAGTTATGTGATAGACTTATGGTTTGAACTTTAACAGGACACCAATAAGAATGCCAGCAGTTGCTGGCAGCCAGCTATCTTATGGTTGCACATGAGGTACAACCACAACTATACCACACATCTAGGGGAGCTCTGGTAATCATGTTTGCAGCTGGAATTTTTCATGAGTACCATGCAGAAATTTGACTTAAGGCAATCCTTGTTAAAAAGAAACTGCAAAGCTTGCAAATGCAGTTTCAAAATCAAATTTCAGAAAACACTTAAATGCTTCTGACTATTTTTCCTTTTTACTTCCCCAGCTACATTCATGGCCTGGAAAGTACCTCTGTAACAAACAGTGATGTGATTTTCAAATTTATCTTTAAACAGAAATGATGCCTGGCTCATTTTATGGCTCCTCAAAGTCCAAAGGTCATTGATATTAACGTTTTGAGCATTTAGGTAAGATTTTAAATAAAATGTAAATTAAGGTGGGCAGTCACTGGCTATCCTGAAGAAGTGGGAGTGTTTCATGAATAAGAGATTATTTCTATTAAATGCTATACACCACTACATATCAAGTACTATAGTGAGCTACTGCCTCTATGAATCTGTTTGCCATGTGGGTTGCAGACATCTGTTGAGTATCAGGGAATGTAATCAAATGATTTGCCAAGAACTCCATCAAAAACGTGCCTTCTACATTTTTCTTAGTTGAGAACACTCTGCACAGTAGATTGACCTAACAGAGGGTAACACATTGAACTGGAAGCAAAATGTTAAAATGATGCAAACCTCACTGTTAACCTCATGAATTCTTCAAAATGTTGTCCTTTAACGTCAAGGTGTGCTGCAGACTGGATGTAAATATGACCAAGCAAAGCTCCTTGAACCACTCTGCTGCTGGACATGGGAACTTGCTGAGGATGGGCTCTGTCCAATCCTCACTGTTTCTGCAGGGGTTTTTTTTGCCCTGAGATATCTAGAAATGCAATATTCTTAGCTTGGATGACCAAATCTCCTGGGGGAAACGTGAACAGCTGGATGTATTTGCTTGCCTCCCTGATTGCAAATCAAGGGGAAAATCCATCTGCATCCTCCCAATTTGCTCCTGCATAGGATCTCGTTGTAGCCAAGTATTTAACTGCACAAAAGCCTATAGAAATAGGGCTTATGTATACAAGGGAGGGAAGAGATTGCTTTCATGTCGTCCCATGGCACTTGTTTTCTCTTTTACTATCCCAATAATAAATACTTCTCTAAGTGTCCATTCATCTATCTCCTTTCTAACAACAATAATAAATAAAAAAGTAAGAAATAGTTACAAATCTAGGAGTCTTACAGATTTTATGCCTCACAAATTGAACAATCATGTTTTTCATATAGTACAGGATCACGATATGAATATTACGGAAGTGACTTAATGGCAGAGTTCTGGCATCCTTCACAAACTACTCCATGTCAGAGAAGAGAAATATGCTCATGTCAGCTGAAGCTTTACAATAAATTAGCCTAGTGTAATGGTACCACCCACTAGGATGGTTACAGTTTAGAGTCTGTTCACCCTCTCTGACATACTTGTTCACTCAGTGATTTACAGTATGGCATACAAATTCTCTGTCCAAGAGTGAGCACTCTTTGTGTGGTCATTTACAATTACAGCAAGAAGGGAAAAGAAACCTTTGGGGATTTAGAATTCTTCACAGCAATTGAAAACCTCACTGAAACAAGGCCATGACTTAAAACATTCACTCTAAGGTCCAGATCCTACCCCTGCCCTGCCATCAGAGTAGGACAAAAATAATTTTAATTGCAGGTAGGTAAAACCACTATGGGAGAAACAAACCCCAGACATCTTTTCTCAACAAGCAACTATTCCAAACTGAGGATATTCCTCCTGAATAAAATGTCTGAAAACACTTAGAACTTCCAGAAATCAGGGTAAGCATCGTCATTGGATTTATCTTAAAGGAAGGTCAAATCAGGAGGCTCAGATCTATATCTAAATGTCCTCAGAGCTGAAGGAGAGTTCAGTTCCAATGATTTCACGACAATATCTGCTGTAGATCGCTGAATACTATGTAAACCACATGACATTATCCTCCACGGTTACTGTAATGATAATATGAATAATAATGGATACACTTAACTGGTAGTTGCCCAGCTGGAAAACATAAACTTTCCATCTATATCTGCCAATTGGATTTTTAATGACAAAACCACAGACTTTCAGACTACTTGAAAAAGGACAAACGGAATAAAAGCATACTATCTCTGTGAGAAACTATTTGATTTGTAAACTGTAACATTGTAAAACAAATGTCATATGTGTAGAAAAAAGAGTGGCATAGCTCTTGAACACATATGGAAGAGAGTTTTCTTGATTTAGTACTTAGTGCAATAAAACTTATTATTAAAATTTGAAAGGCAGAAATATCTGCTTTTGACTATTTCTTAATGTTCATCCAAAGGAAATTTCTTTTCTGGGGAAGGAGAGGGAGCAATTTAGTAATTTCTGACCTCAGCTAATACTAAAGATATTTGAAACAATAAGGTCCAGGGGTGTCAAAGGCAGCTGCCTGAATTTCTCAAAAAAATATATTTACAAAGTCTATTTTGAGTTCCCCATGTTTCTGTAATGGAATCCAGCTGCTCTGACCTTTCAAAGTTACCTCGTACAGTGTGAACAGCAGCACAGATAAGTATTACATTAAATTGCAGTTAGACTCCAACTGCTCAGTATTTCAGTTAAAGTTAAAGGGCTGACATGAGAGAAAGCAAAATGAGAAAGAAAATTATATCTCTGGCCCAAGAAGTAAAATAAAGATTTCAGTCATCCAAAATAATGGTTTGATGAGACGCCTACAGTGAAAACAATTTACGTTAAATAAAAATTGAACATGTGAGAATATGATCTTACAAAACACCAAGAAAGCAAACTTGAAAAAGAAGATCTCTCCTTTATTCTCACTCCCAAAACTTTACCTTCACTCTTTCTGGTCCAGCAGGACCCTAAAGAGGAGTTCAGTTACTAAAAGCTTTATATAATACTAAATACTCAGATTTCAGTTTTGGTGAAACCACTGCAGAACAAAACTGCATTTACAGAAAGATCTAAAATGGAGTTTGGCAAAGAGCGTGGCCCCTTCGGCCTACTTGGAATGAACTGGTATAAAAGAGCATATAGCATGCTATGAAGCAAATACAGTTTAGGGCCAGAATATCCTTTATCTTCAGCAAATGCCAAATGAGACCTAAAATCAGAGCTTGTGAAGCTTGTCCTTCAACAGAAGTTTGATAAAAAGCATCCCAGGCAATTCAACCAAACATAGTTTATGTTTGCCCAGTTCTAAGGAAGAGGCAACATGTGTATGCTTCCTGCCCTCAACCAGGGCTTGCCTGGCCCTGGAATTTTCTGGAGGGACAGATACCTGCCTTGCCCAATCTGCATAACCCATATGTGTTCGTCCCTCAGCTGCACCGTGACAAAAAGCATGATGAATATGACAAGCTGAGCACGAGGTTTAGAAGGCACTCCTCATCCACAGATGCCAGTGGCATCACTGTTGCTCTTTGGACAGCAAATCCTTTGTTTTCAGCCATGGCCTGAGCATATGGAAGGGGGAAGAGCTGAACATGCTGGCTTTTGTCTTTTTTAAAGTCATCAAGGTCAACATGACTCGCGTCCTTCGAGGATGTGACTTGGGATTTTTTTTCTGTTGCTCAGTATTTCTATGTTTTTTTTTTCTTAAATGCCCTAGAAAACTGATGAGAAAACACTTGCAGCTGTAAAGCCTGTGAAATGAGCTGTGCTGAGGCAACATTAGAAGGCAAAGAAGATGAAAAAAAATCATTATCTTTCCATTTGATGACTTTAATTCAATCTCATTGCTTTTCCAATATTTACCCAAGTATTTTTTAGATTGGTGTTGGCACCATTGCTGAATCCAGATTCTGGGCAGTTAGCAAAGCCTTGAAGTATATCCCAGGTGGAGGGTGTTCTCCTTCCACCAGCTGTATGCTCTCCGAACGCCGCTGCCACCCTCTCCATCGCTGCTCACGTGCAGCCAGGTTTCCCCTGCTGCAGCCCTTCCTGGGGCACAGGTGAAACTACACAGCACAAGACAGAGTGGCTGAGCAGTGCATGGGCCAGAGTTGCAGTCTCATGGCCCTAGAGCCCCTTCCTGCTGCTTCGTGATTGTCCTGCATTTGAGCACAGGCTTTGTTTCACTACTATGGAGAGGTGCATTCACAGCCTTGTAATGTACTTTAGTAAACGAAGTGCCATTCTGCTAAAATGCAAAAGCAAGGCAGGCTGTGTGAATGAAGGCAGAAACTGGAAAGACCCACGGTCCTTTTAAGGTCAAGGCACGCTTGATAATTATGTGAGCCTTTAGAGGAAGGAGAACTATGTTATTGTGCTTCCCTCTGCCCTTAGGGTGGCAGTCTTGCAGCTGTACTGAGAAAGACAACGTGTTCGTTTTCACCTCTCCCTTCTGCCAACGCAGAGTCCCTCTAATAGCAGCCAACTTTGGGCATGTTCTTAACTCCATCTTACAAACAAACCCACCTCTAGCAGAAGTGAAAGGCATGCAGCAGGGCTAGAAACTCCTGGACTGCCTGCTGCTATGATCTGAGCCAGCAGAAACACACCTCATTTGGTGTCTTATTTTCTCTGCCTGGATGAAGCACTTAGGCAGTGCCTGCTGCTTGATGCCAAGGTAGAGATGATGCCACTGGACACTTTTCTCTGAAGTGATGACAGATAAGGAAAGTTTTCTCATCTAGATGACCAGCTCAACAAAAGAGAACCTCATAATCATTTCCCAGTGATGGCTCTCCTATGGACAAGACATATGAAATGATCTTGATGCTCTCAATTAAGGTAACACAGGTCTCTGCCTCAACCACAATGCTTGCACTTAGTATGAAAAAAAATGAGCCAAAGACACAGAGTCAATTAGTTCATGTATTGTGAAATTCAGGTCCTCATGACTTCAGGTTTTTAGTTTCCCCTCAAGCATCAAAGTACTGGCTGAAATATGCATAGAGAAAACAAGAAGGGAAGAGAGGAGAGGGGCAATAGGGAAGAAAAGTTTATGGAAGAAAGGTACAAGAAAAAAACCCTTTACACTTCAACCTAAAAGAGCTTTAACATAACATGAAAAATGAGAGGAGATGAACCAGGAAATCAAGAATAGCTGTTCTGTAATATTATTGGCATAGAATAATTCCACTCCTAAGACTGATTTCCAAACATGCAGAACACTTATTTCAAATGCATAAAAGGTGTTGGTGCACAAAACTTTTGGAAATCATGTCTTTTGTATTTAAGTTGTTTTTCTCTTTTTTTCCTGCCTGTGGCTGGATGTATTTGAGGAGGCCAGCTGGATCCAATTGTTAGGACAGTAGTACTACACACACACATGCACACCCCCATATACCAATTTTTCCCTTTTTATATCAGTATGTTGGCAGAAAGGTTACTGGCATCATCACCCAGAGCCAAATGTCAGCATTAAAAAAGAACATGTGAGTACTTTTATGGAGAAAATTCAAACTGTAAGTTAATATTCCTACTTCACAAAATAATCAAATCTACTTTTGAGTTCAAAATTAGATTGATGTGGAATCAGATTCCAGATTCTGGAACACGCACGGTGTAGAAAGGTCAGAGGGAATGAATAGTCAAGATTCAGAGGCAAATTCAGAGGCATAAACTTCCCACACATTCCATCCAAGACAGAATTTTCCTTTCATATTCTGCTGGTGGGATACCGTTGTCAGTGCTAGGCTCCAAAGTGCAAGGTTATTTTTTAAACTATGCAGTTCACAGGTCCCAAACCCAATGTCCACATTAAGCCACTTACTTTTAAGTGGCTGTTTTTTCAATTTGACTCTTGGCATTATGACTTTCTGTGGGACACCTTTCAGCTTCCAATGGACTTGTCCGTGAATTGGTGTCAAAGGAGACTCAGTGGACACCCTTAACTCTGTCTTCTGTTTGCCTTGAAAACCTGCCAAAGCAAGGTGATATTAAGGGCCAGTTCTGCTCTGGAGAAAAACCTGTAGTGAGCAGCACAGTGATTATTGTGTTAGTCTTTCCATTTGATGTTTGAGGACTGTACATTTTAAAGTGTTTTTTTCTAAGGGGTACCTTAACAAACACAGGCTAGGTTTAAAAAAAACAATAAAATTGAAAGCTTCTTATCTTCTTATGCCTAACATCGACTGACAGAGGCTACACACCACGCTGTGCACTCTTTATGTCCATGCATCCACACTGCCTCAAATGTAACCATCTCTGATAGAAAGAGGAAAGAAAAACCATGCTAAAATTTGCATCAAGAGGAATTCCAGCTGTGATGAGATCTCTCTTACCAGCAGCCTAAACTAGGTGAGTTGTACAAAGACCTTCAGCTTTTTACTTACAGTGGACCAATTCACCTGGAAGTGGAGTCCGCCAGCAAAACATAGCTGAGAGGATCAACAGTAATTCATGTGCCCTAGGAAACTGCAGAGGGGCATTGCTGAATTTCTGGCAGTTGCATCTGCATTTAGCTTCTTTCAGAGAAGGCCTGTTTTCTTAGAGCGGTTTGGTTGGCTCATTCTTAGCGTGTGGAAAGTGTCTTCCTATGAGGACATCTGCCAGCCGATGCGGCTTCTCCAGTTTTCTGCTTAGGGGTGCTGGGATGGTGAAGATCCCTACAGCTGTGTTCAGTCCTTCTTGCTGCCAGCTGGGACCCAACAGGAGTGTAATGTGACCAAGCTTGCTATTTCCATTTCTCAGCTAGTCTAGTATCTAGGGTGAACTCAGTGGATATTCTTTGTTACGCTATTTGCTTGGAAATAGCAGTTCCAACAGCAGCCCTTTTTTTTCAAGAAGCCTGGAGCAAGTCTGAAAATTACAGAAGCTGGGCTGATTCTCTTGCAGCTGAAAGAAGTGGTTAAGAGGCTAGCAATGCCAAAACTTAGCACAGGAAGGGGAATTCACATGTGACAGGAATTATTTCCTTTGGCAAATGACTTTGGCAAAGGTGAAGGAGGTAGAGGAATGGCCAACCCCTGTACCTGGTGTTGACTTTGCAGGTCAGCTCTTTCCTTGCTTCATTTTCTACTTGGAAAGAGGAGGAGATGGGGGTGGAGGGAAGGGGAATGGCCAAACTTAGACAGCTGCAATGAGTACTGGCCAATTTCTATATGACCTGCTGTCCTCCCCCAGCAAAAGTCGTGTGAAGGAAAAGAAACATCTGCAGTTCTCTCATTCTTTTCTCACCCTTTGGGACTCATAGCCAGTTGGTCTATTGCTGTTGTAGCTTATCTTGGGTGTAGGATCAGCATGTACAAGCTGTAACTGGCATCCAAGTGAATCCACCTTGGTTTTGGCTTTCTGTGGAGCAGAAGTTCAGAGGACTTCCATCTTCATGCAAATAACACCTCTATGTAACTAACTTGGGTTTGATCAGATGAACCTAACAATAAGGTTTTGTAAAAAAAGTAGCCAATGAGGTTTTGCCAAACCCAAAACCTCTTTCCTCTCTGGATAAGCCTGCTGTTCAGCAATGGATCTCATGGATGAACAGTGGCGTGATGTGACTCACTAGAATCATCTGATTGGAATGAATATCCCACTTTTATCAATGTAACATAGACTTGTGATATGGATGTTTTATTATTTTCTCCAAAAATAAAGGGGGTTTTTTTCCAGATAACGGACCAATGCATCTTATGCATTTGCTTTGTTCTTAAGGCCATAGTATGCCTTTTCAGCCACACTTTGAATCTTTTTTTTTTTTAAATCTGTCATAAAAATGTCATGATGCATAATTTTTGCTTTTTCTGCAGTATTTAAATAAAGCAGGCCATTAACACTAAGCCACATCTTCTTTCAGTAGTGATCTTCAGATGCAAAACACAATGAAAATAATTGTTTTTCAAACTATAAGAAATCTTCTTAGATATATCTGGAATATAGGGGGCTGATATACAAATCTTACATTTTGATCCATTTTACCTCACAAGTAAGTTGTTAGTTTCCAAATCTCAGTGCTGTTTTCTTCTCTGAAGAAGGTCATGAAAGGTTCAATAATGGCTAAACCATCAGCAATTATTAGGAAAGGAAAGTGTATTGTTCTCTGGAAACAGTGAGCCTTACAAAGAAAATGATTTTGAAAGCCTACACTGCTTTACTATTAGAAGCTAGGATGCAGTTATGGAATAAATTTGCAAGCATCACCACGATGTTCAGCATAATTAGCCAAAAAATGTAACTAGTAGTTCATCAAGACTCTTCTTGTGTTTAGAACAAATGCAAGTGCCAGGTTTATTTTTACTTGCTTAAGCATGATGTAAGGTTTCTTCCACTGGAAAATCCCCTGTTAGTAAGTTTATCTGGATTATTTAATATTGTCCATGGGGCTTTTTCTTCTCCTGATGACTTGTACCTACGGAATTCACTTTATAAACAAAATTCTCAGCGTGTGACTTCAGTGGCCATTGTGCTCAGGAGTAACCTTTCTCTGACACACGTCTGCCCGCACCCCCTGTGATTCTGCTGTCAGTGCATGCTGACAGCACTGCTCGTGGAGGTCTGTTGACTCATCCTACTGGATGCACTTTTAAGAGCCTGTGTCTGAAATTTATTGTGGAAGCCAGAAGGAAAACACATCTAACTGCTTACTTCCTATGCATTCCTCCACAGCAGCTGGCAATGGCTTACCACAGTGATACCTCACTCCATGTCACACTTTAGTTGAGTTTGCAAGATGACAGATGAAGATGTCAAACACAAAAAGGGCTGCAGTGACTCTTCTAAAATTAGGGAAACAGTGCTTGATCCCCAAGTATGCTTTGGCTCACCAGGTTGGATGGCTAGTTGTGTTAGCTGGATTTCTAGATCTAGAAGGTGTGCTGAAGACTTCAGAGACTCCAGAGACTCAGCCTGCAAGGAATAATCCAGCCCAAGAAAAATGCCTGAGATGGTATAACAGAAGTCTTTTAAATATAATGAATAATAACACTACACTTCATTTTTTACACAGTCTGCGAAAAGGATCTCTAAGATGACCTGTAAAGTGTTTGCATTTTGCATGTGCCACAGCATTGCAATAAAGTCTTTTCCCCCCTTTTCTGTGGGCAAACAGAGCATTGTCTCTGCCAAAGGATATATTTTGTTCCTATGTATTAGGAGGGAACTCATAGGCTTGCTGATTTTTTTATTGAGCACCGATGGGAAGCCCTGAGTCCTGTGTGAATAAATATTCAAGGGAAAGCATGCCTCGTGTACCTATACAACCTGCCCCTCTCAGTGATGGGTCCTCTGGGTAAAATCATTTAGCTGACTGCATCTGAGACTGCAGGAGGGCTAGGAGGGTGTAATGGGTTCCCTGAATCATTCAAGCCCCACCTCTTTTATTTAGAAAAACAAACTAGGCTGTGCAAATACTTTACTGATCACAAAATCTATTGGCAAAATAATTTTATCCTTCATTTTGTTCAAAAGGGAAAACAAATGCTGGCAAGGATCACAGTGTGGATATTTATGTCAAATCCGATGAAGGGGAAAAAAACAAGGACTAGTCAGCATCTGAACTGATATGAAATCAAAAGCCATTTTCATTAAAGCTGATTGACATAATCTAGAGTAATTCTTAATAAATCCTTTCAACCAGAAAGAGGTAAGAATTTCAGTTTAAACTGTGGGGGATTGTTTCCCGAGATTAAGAAAGCAAAATTGAAAGGCAAGATGGAAGATTACGTGAGAGTATAAAAAAAGAATAAGAGGTTTTTAACAAAGAAAGGGAAAGAGCACTGATAGTGATAGGGTAAGGTACTTTGTGAAAAGGTAACACCCACGGGACAGATGTTCTAAACATGCATATTGCTATCATGAAGGTGATATGATTTGCCACAGACATAGCATGCATTTTTCTGGGGGGCTGTGGGAGATTTGTGATACCTAGGAGCAAAAAGGTTGTCTTAAGTGACAAAACTATGGGTTTGCTGATATATATGTTCTCCTTTCCACTTGAGCTTCAATGCAAGAGACTCACCTCAGATGCTCAAGCAGGCGTTGCACTGTGATTACTGTTTTCAGTTACAGTATTACAGGCCAAAGCCTTTTAATTTGTCTTCAAGCCATGAAGCAGCTACTGCCTTGCAATATCCAGCTAGGTTACCATCTGATGATCATTTAACTAATTTCGTTTTGGATCAATAGAAATATTTGCTTTGCAATGCAAACGCTCCATCTTCATTGGCTCAGCACTCAACACCCTGCTCCCATCTTCTTTGTTGGAAGTGTGAAACAGTGTTTCATGGAAGCTGAGGTTCAAAATAGCAGTACAAAATGAAGGGTTTCAGTTCCAGTCCACCAAATTTATGTATTTACAAAAATTCTCTGTTTTTCCAGAAATTATATTTTCCTAATGGGTTCCAATTATATCCATGCATTGACTGACAGCTGGGCAGAGACACATCATGGAGAGGATGGCATTTGAACTACCTTGTGGCTAACTTTGGCAGCAGTAAAAGTTCTTCATGTCCTAATTTATAAGATTTTTTTGTTGTTGTTCTGGAAAGCTTCTTAAAAGACAAACTGACTTGGTATGATGATAAATGGTCATGAACTTAAATCACAGACAGGAAAGTATCTTTTAGAACTTTTTTTTAAGACTTGAAGAAAAGCAGATGACCTTTTCAAAATTTCCAGTGGAGTAAGGTTGATATTCCTCAGTCAGAAACAGCTTGTCCTTTTGTTTCAAAAATAGGTGGGTAGCTGAAGAAACTGATAAGAGACCTTATCCATGATGTACAGATTGGCTTCTTGTAATATGAAGAACAAAGACTGAACAATATTTCAAATTTCTATACTCTAGCAGAAATCTACTGTTATATTTGGTTCTTTCCTAAACTTACTTTCAAGGTTCACCTCAAAATTTTTTGTAAAATAGACTGAATGTTTAAATACAAGTTTTGGTGGCTTTTAGCCTGTGGCTAAACCATTCCTAGTGAACCAACCTACTACACAGAAGATAAGATATTTTTGATTAATGAAAATGAATTTCTTTACTGGAGGAAAGTAAAAGAGGGAGAAAGGCAGGGGATTTCTGAACTCTGCAGCCACAAGAACAGGTTGTTGTTGTTATAAGTGCATATATATGCGTGTGTATCTGTCCAGGTGGAGCTGCCCTGGGATCAAAGCTCTCCTAAAGGTTTCATGCAGCAGGAGTGATATGCTCTGCCTTATGAATTTGCCAGGAGAGGAGTTTGCCTGCCATCTTACCAGTCTTCAACGCTGAGCCTCTTGAAATCAGTTCAATATGAACCTTCAGCAAGGTATGGCTATAAGTTGTGGGGAATCGCTTTTGGGACACTGTATTTGTTGATTTAGGGATAAGTGACTCGATTTGCTGATTATTTAAACTTTCTCTTCACCAGTACATAGCCACATAAAATGCAGAATCTCATTCTTGTTAAAGTTCTAGAGGCCAGTAGGCCACTCCTCCATGCCAAGTTTCATTTGAGTATAAACCAGGCTTGCTCAGTTTGCATATATGATGAATAAGAAAATACAGTCCACAAATTACAGTAGAAGCTTGGCAACGTAAAGCTATTTAGTTTATACGTCACAGATTAAGGGCAGTATATTTCTTTTGTGCAATCACCTGTCAGTGAATGGAAGCTAAGGAATACAACTTAGTTAGATTTAATTAAGACCAAGGAAACATTTGATACCATCCAAACCCCTCTTGTAACAAGCTCCTCAAATTCTGAACCACAGAAATATTCTGCTGCTAGAGGGGGGTTGCCCAAAGCACTCTCCTTTGCCATGAAGCCATCTCCAGCGCAGATAGTGTCTCTTCCCTGATATTACACCATTATCTTAGTTGTATTTCTGCCCAGAGTTAGAAACTGTTTTACATATAAATGAACGGATAAATATTGTAAAGTGTCATCCTTACTCTGCAGGTTATCTCAGTGCAAGGCTCCAGAAAGTTTCTTAGAAACTTGAATTAGTTGTGTTCTTGCTTCTGTCGCTGAAACAGTCATTGGAATAGAAAAAAAATTAGAGAGCATGAAAATGAGTGAAATATACTTTGTTTAAGGTAGTGAGCTGGTTTGAGTTAGCTTTCCCAAGCTCTCCAACCGCTCAGCCTGCCTCTCTCCCAAAACTTCCCCCCTTTCAAAGGAAAAAAAACTATGGAAGAAACCAAAATCACACTAAATATATGTATTTCTGCATTTTTCTAAATACAAAGAACTACACCGCAAGGATATGCAAAGGAGCAAGGGAAGAGGGGAAGAGAAATGGGAAAAAGAACAAAAAGGATCTTTGTAACACCCAGCATACAACTGTAACACCCAGTAACTAATAAAGTAAAGAATTAATGAAATCTTGCCACACCACCTCCCCCGTGGAGAGCCGGACGGCCAAATCCAACCCGTTAAGAAATCTTCCGCAGGCTCGGCAGCAGAGAGGACCAACACAGGGACCTTCTGCTCCTCAGCCTTGCCGGAACAAGAAGAGAGCGTACTCTCTTATCTACACCCTGTTTATATGTCAGGTTACATTAAAGGAAGATATGGAACACTTCTGTGGATCAAAAGTCAATCCACTACATTCTCCACCCCTTATTCCATACCATTTCTTTAACGCAACACCTGTACATCGTGTTTGTCTATATCCCGTGCATAGTCAATCCACTACAGGTAGTGAAGGATCATATATATGCTTCTGTAACAATTCTTAAAGAAAAAAATCAGCTAATGTTCTGTCTCCAAATCTTCTGTGGAAGCCATTAATTAGTCTGCTTTGTTTTCTTACATGAATCATTTTAAAGAGACACTTAAAACTGCAACTGAAGTCGGGGAAGGCTTTGGGGGAAAGACATGCTACAAAAAGGAACAGACTATATTTTCTAGCTGCAGGGTTTCAGTCTTTCCATATTTCTGGGAAGGTAAAAAATGTGTCATAGTCTAAGACGTGCTCCCATTAGTAAGTTTCATCCATCTGTAAGAATTCAACTGGAAACACATACTTTCAAAGCAGGACAAACCTGTGTCTGTAAAGCAGGTAGGGGATGGGGAGTCAGGAGAGTATTATGTCAATCCTCTACTGTTGTAAGGCTTGTTTGTTAGCCTGTGCCCTGACTGAATAATTGAAAGACAATTTACAATAAGAAAATTCTGGCCCCAGGACCTTACAATTCACATCTGCGCTCATCTCAAGGATCTCAACATAAAATACATATGAATACCTTATATTCTACAAAAAGAATATTTTACACAAAATGAAAAGGAAGTGCTTTCATCATTTCAAAAGCAAGCTCCCCATTTACATTTTAGGATTGTTAAAAGTTGATTAAAAAAATTGTAATGGAGATTTAAGTGAAACATGAGATACTACTGCTGGCAAACAAAGCCACCTCTATTAACAACAGTTAAAAATGCATAGCATAGCGTGGCAGCTGATGGGAGCATAGGATTACAAGAAAACAAAATAGGAACATCTCAAAAAGCAGAACTTTGGTAAAGGATAGAGACTTGCATTAGGGAAAAATACCATAAGCCAATTCACCAGAAGTGAGTTGCCAGGTGCAGTGAGAAGGAAAACTACAGACAGAGATGACTGACTGGTAGCAGAGAAGATGGGGTAGGCAATTTAGAGAAAGAAAAGAAGTTTCATTAGAAATGCCTGAGCAGGTAAGGATATGACCCAGCAAGATCTAGTAGCTATAGATGGTGAATTTCATTTAGGGTGAGGAAAACAGAAAGAAGCCCAAGCTACCCTAGAAACAGGAAAATTAAGAAGTGGACAGAATGTACCAGTTCTGCCAGGGCCATCCCAGCAGCAGATATGTGGATCTGTATTGTCCCTTATCTAACTTCACCCATCATTATTTAATGAACCCTCTGACTGACCAAGTGAGATGTGGTCAGTGCTGCGGTGCGTATGGACAGCTTTTGATTTGTCCCAAACAAATCAATTACTGAGTGGCTCTTTTTTTCAGATGTTGCTTGTTTTGGTGACTGTTCAACGTTGGTTTCTTTTCTCAATGTTTCTGCTCAGTGATTTGAGCCAAAGGAGTTCAGTGTTAAGACTCCTCTTCTGTGATCTGGCAAGTTAGCTGGCTGTGATGGTATGCATGTGCTCTACGGGCACTCCTGCCCCACGATTGGGGAGGTTACTGCCAGCAGTCAGAGGAGCTGAAGACTTGGAGATTTAACTGGTGGTATGCTTCTACCAATACTTTTGAAAAATCTAACATGCAGACAGTTGAGCAGATCCTATGGAGGAATGTCCTTCTTTTCTGACAGTCTCCAACTGTTGTATTTCCTTTGGAAAGACATCATCAGCCTGTTTCTACTCTGCTGTCAGTACCATCAGCTTGCATCACCTGGTAACTGTGTTTTCCCTATATCAGACCCCAGTTATAGAGATGCAGGTAGAGCATATTTTAAATTTTCAGTTTATCCATGCAAGTTGGTTCTTCTTATTACATCTCTGTCTTCTGACTTTCCCTGTGAATGATAAAGCCAACAGCTCAATCTTAGTGTCCTTGTTAGAATCAAATAGTCAGGTCAACCTTTTCCTTATTAAAAAAAAGAACACCCAGACCTACTGTTTTCCTTTATCAATTACTTTTTAAGTTCCCAGATTGGTCTGTTAATTCAGGGTAGCTGGTACAATTAATTTTTCTCAGATCATATGTAGAGCAGGGTTCATGGGTAACACGAAATATTATACAGTTAAGAATAAGGAGACACTGAGACTTCTTTAAAATATCTGCTGTTGGCAAGGGCTGGCTGTCATGGTATATAGAAAAAGGTGCATTTTGTTATAGAAATCATTGTACATAGATTTACGAAAGTGGTCCTTCATATTTGGATTTATACAGATATTTAAATAGATGTATTTGAAACACTTTCACCTCTGTGGTTTGCTTATCCTTACTCACAAGGATGTTACAGTATTCCTTATGAGTAAAAAGCGTCCTTTTTCCTTTATATGGAAATATCATTTAAAAAAAAATCTTACTACTGTAAAGATCAAGTGTCTATCTCTGGGAGATTGTTACATTCCTTTTTCAGGAGCCAGGGCTTAACAATGCTGTAGGAAAAAAAAAAAGAACCTATATGGCAAATCTTGTAGTACAAGTTTTTGTGGTTAACCAAGAAACATGCCATGAGTCAAGCCTTTGGAAACAGTTTAGTAATTAAAGACAAATGCTATGACATAATCATTTACACGCAGCAGAAAGATTTTTAGATTAAATCTGGCCTGACCCATTGCTCAGCAAGTGTTATCTGGGATTCTTGAAAGTCACTCATTTATTTGCATACTAATTTGGCCCACATGTTTTATTAAAAACAACAGCCCACATTTCTCAGAGGGGTGAGCTCTATGCCACCTCTGGTTCATGAGACTGGTCAAGCAAGGAATGGACCTGGCCCAGTGGGTACTATATGGAAATAGCCATAAAACAACAGAGAAAGTTATGACTTTGAAATAACATTTCCCCCTGCCAAAGTTACACATTTTAAGTGCAGGTAAATGAATTAGTCCTGGATAGCTGCACTATCAGTCTTGGACTTGTACTCTACACTTTGTAACTAAGCTCGACCGTAAAGCTGACTTAGTGGAGAAATCAGCTGATATAGCTAAGGCAGCCAGGCACTCCTTGAAGTGGAAAAAAGTGTGTATACAAACAGCAGGTGTACACCTATGCATATGTCAAGATATTGCTGGATGCAGATGCTGAGCTCTAATGTACTTTTTCTTTCTTGTTCAGCCAGAATTACATTAGTAGCAGTTCAGCTAGCTGACATGCTTCTGCTGGGGATGAGCTGAAAAGGAGGAAGGAGCTTTATGTGGATTGACTTTTGGAAAGAAATAATGCAGCCATGGCTGATAGGGAAGCAATGACAAGACGAGGAGATCTAGGAGTAATATACTTTTGACCTGGCATAGCCAGAAGCAAAGAAGCATAGCTGAATGTTTGATAGTATAAAAAAATGAACAGAAACGAAGAAAGGGCTTTTTGGTTATGAAATCTGAGTTGCTTTCCTCCTTCCATTCCTGCTCTGTTCTTTGATTTTGCCAGTGAGATATGAATGGTGTGGGCTAACGGAAAATAAGGGATTAGAAAATGACAAAACAAATAGGATGAGGGAGGACTGAATTTGATGTTTCTGCAGGAAAATAAGGAATTTTTCCAATGGAAACACGTTCCACAAAAGGCTATTTTTCTAGCCAAAAAGTGATCATGCTCCTTTCATGCGGGGCAGTCAATTTCTAAAGTAGTGTTGTAAGCAGTTATCAGGAAGGAAAGGTTAGGTGTTATTTGAAGTTGGTCCTCATGCATAAAAGAAGCTTCTAATGACCTACACAGCTTCCTGTCCTCAGTTGGTGCTTACTTCCACAGAGACATAAGACAGACCAGTATACTGATACTGGGCAGGCACCTATGTGCAGGCACCCAGTGTCATCTCTTGGCAGGCCTTGGGGAGTACAACTTTTAATGCTTGTGTGGGAAGAGAAGTACTTTGGAAGACAGAAGTTGGGCTGAAAAAAACAAATATGCAATGCCTCAGGTACAGGTGAGAGTATGAGAATACAGTTGATGGGATTTAAGTCACATGTGAGGACACAGAAATTATTTCCTCCAGAGCCCCCACTTATTTGGATCTTGTTGCAATTCTCATCCCTTACCCTTGAGGTAGTTGTGCTGACCTGGCAGTAGCTGTAATTAGAATGCTCTGTTGGGAAGTGTCACTGCTCCATGGTACATTTCAAGTTAAAGATGGGCATCCACTCTACATGACTCTGCTTAGGCTCCTCGGTCTGAGTGAGCAGGTGCTTTTGCAGGACCGCACCGACAAACACACAGCTCCTTTAGCACGAGCTTGCAGGTCTCCAGAGCCAGGGCATCTCCCTGCAGTGTGTGTATGCTTTGCAAGTAAAGAACCTGGGACTCTGGCCCTGAACATTGAAAAGAAGTATGAAAATGATTGCAATATAAGCTAATATCTTCCAACATGTGTTTTTCCCCTTTCCAGGTGTCTGCAGATCAAATAAAGGCTCAGGAGAGTGGATTTCTTGATTTGCTGGTGAAAATTTCTTTTAATTTATTTGCTTAGGAAAGGTGAAATGTGATTCAAAGATGCATTTGACATTAGCAAGTGCTTGGCACTGGTATTTAAAACAGCTCTTTTCTATCTGTGGCAGCTTTTACCTTTGCTTAAGCCTTACAAACCCAAGATTTACAAGCTAATGAACACTAACTGACAATATGTAGACGATACCCTGTGCACTGGCTGTTTGGTGTAGATAACTAAGGCTTGTGAGTTTACTCTCAAACTGACTGCCTAAGCCTGGATATCTGCTGAGATACTTTATCCTTTTATGAGGGTGAATCCAGAGTGCACTGAGTAATGCATAATAAAATTAGTTTGAGGGGGGAAAAAAGAGAACAAAAAGATAAGAGCAGTAAAATAAGCTCAAATGACTTCACTGTTCAGTAATGACTCCTACCAAATAACTGCATTGTAGTTTTATCTTCCCAACCAAGATTGTGTTAATGCTCTAAAATTAAATCTCTTGTGAAAGTTATCTGGAATTTCTCAAACAAGTTTTAAAGGGGTTTATTTTTTCAGAGGTCATGCCTCAAGAATTTGTAGGAATTCCGCCTGGAAAGTAATAATCAGTGGAAACTGGCAGTCAAAGCTAATTTATATTACTCTTCCAGATAAAAATTCCTTCCATCTTAGACCTGCATTTCAAAAAAGATGATTATCACTCTTGAGAGAATACATCAGTGAAAAAAGAGAAGGAATGACTTAAGAGACGTCTCTCCTGGATCTGTAGATTTGGGGTTTTATGGTGAGTTTTTTATAATCCTTCCTTCTGAAATGTGTGAAGGGCAGACAAAAGGGCAGAAAAGGGAGAAGGAAAGGAATGTACAAGGAGCAACCAAAGCAAACTTAAGAAATCAGCTGCCAGGTCCTGAACACTCCAGAATAAATGACTTCAAAGCAAGATGACACTTCACCAAACAGATGCTAGAGCCCATTCCTTTTTTGTTCTGCTCATAGTGTTACACCATGTCTGCCACTACTGTATCTGGCTTTCTGTCAATATTCAATTTTATAGGTAACTGCTGCAACAGGAAGAACAAAGCCATCCCTCTTTAACTCAGCTGGAAAATTCCCATATCTGTATGCTGGTACGCCAGTTGTCGCTCACTGGCTCTCAAACTCATTCCCTCACCACCTAGCAGAGGCTGAAATGGCAAAGCTCCTAATGCATTCACAAAGTCGACCCTGGACCCAGCTGTCCTGCTGTGGGAAAGAGATTCGAAGGAGCGTGCACTTCCCAAGTTTGAAAAGCAGAAGGTGGTATGAAATCAAGATGAGGGCATCTTTGGCAGACACAGCTTAGGTGACTGTCACATGCCCTTTTCATGTGCTGGCAGACACTGCTTGCCTTCAAAGTCACAAACTAGACTTTGTCAGAAGCAGTACTACTGAGATCTGGTGTTTGATGTTAATCATCTTCTGCAGGGCAGCACGGAGTGATGGGCAGAGTAGCCTCTGCTTGGTTTGCAACTGAAGCAGTAATCAATAACCAGCAGGATCTGCTAATAGAAAACTATGTTAAACAATGCCATGCAGAGGCAGAGTGAGGTTTTTGTTAGTTTCCAAATGCTACACAGCCTATGTGCACAGTACAAAACAATACATTTTTGCTGTTCTCCCACATAGATATGCTGGATTAGAAATTTCCCCATTTAAGCACAAAGCAGAAAACTTGTGAATATGGGAAGCCTTCTATTTATTATAAATTCAATTTATTGATATTGTAAAGTTCCAACAAGTTTTAAAACTTAAATCTGTCAGTGTCACACTCGATGCGTGTGTGTGTGTATTTATATTTTCCACAGAATTCCAAATTTTTGATGTAAGGTCATCAATAACCCCATGCGCTTCAGCGAGTAGGTAATCCTTTAGGAGTGGAAACAGAAGACAGATTTGCTTCCAATGGTGAGCTCATTCCTGGGTCACCATTGAAAGCAGAAAGAAACATGCTCCAAAATAAACAACAGTTTGAACTCGAAAGCATTTTTCTTTTAGGGTGCCCAGCTTTGCATGAAGGAATTTCTACAAATTCTTCTTAGCTGTTCCGACAGCTATTTTGTTTTCCCAGGTCATTAGTGTGCCTTTCCAGAGAGCACTGTGACAACATACTGACCCTGTGACACATTTTGAACAGGAGGATTTAGAAGAAATACGTAATCAGATCCCTCACAGGGTCGCAGTTGAAGCTACTTGGAGAGGGGAACAGAAGGGTGGACACAAACCCAGTTATGAACACCACAAAGACCTTGACTTCGTGAGCAAGACAAACCTGAGTGCCAGGAAGTTCAACTTTTCCTATCCCAGAGTTTTGCAGTAACTATTGGCTAGCAGTTAACTTTGCAGATCTGCATCTGCATACTCTCAGAATCCTTCTTCACTTAAGCAAATAAAATACAGTTTCAGGTGGGCTGCATAAAAGTCACTAATGAAAACTCCAGATTCGTTACCCTTAAATAAAGGGCTTGTGAAGGTCACACAAGAAGAGCACCACGTTGTGTAGTACTAGATGAGGACTTCCCAGTGGGACTCCTTAACAGAATGAGGGGTTTCTGTGGCAGAGGAAATCCCAAACACTAAAAAATAGAGACTGTTTTCCAATGACTTGACTGTCATTCAACGGGATATCTTCCTTTTGGAAGTCCACGCCAGTGATATGGGTTGCCTCTGATGTAAAGGCAGATAAAGCTGACAACCAGAAACAGTCAAGTATTTGGTTAACAGAGAATCAGAACAAATGGTTGGCTGTCAGATATCCCTTATGGAGGAGTCCATGCTGAAAACAGATGGACTCATCTGTAATGACCAGCCAAACCCATCCTTGATAAGTGGAGTAGTTAGAAAGGAATCAGGATTTATTCCTGAACAAGCACATAGACAGGGACTGCAGTGGAGTGATAGTCCTTTCTCTGAAGTGACAGAGGATGAAAAGGATTTATAGGATGAATAAATCTATTAACTGAGGGAAAGGATTTTCACTTGTATGCTTAGGTGCTTGAAATTTAGGACATTCAGCTGCTTTTGGGAACTCGGCAATCTTTGTCTTTAGAGTTGGATGCCAGATTTTGGAGAGATATTTTCATTAAAAAGAAGAGGTTCAATACGCCAGCGTTCCAGCCATTTGTCATGGCTTTATGAAATTGGTCTTGCTGATTTTTTTCTGCATTTTTGAATGAAAATATTTTAGTGTCTGATAAGCAAAGTTGCTTTTCGTTTAAAATATTGCATTTTTGTTAAAATGAAAAAAAATTTGGGAAAATGGAAAAAAGAAAAGGCCAAAGAATAAGGAAAGCTATTCATACGTTTGTTTCAGAGACCTTAATCTCATATTACCCCCTTGACTCATGCTCAGATTTGTCCTGCTTAGGCAAAAGTACGCTTATGGGGTTAAAAACTGTGTCCGCTGGGGGCCTCCTTCCTTCCTCCCTCCCAAATGGAAGCACAGGAAACTTGTTTTAAATATATTTCCTCCCATCTATCCATCTGCCTTCGAGACAAGGGGTGGCCTCCATCCAACTCATTCAGTGATCTGCTCTCAAAGGTCTTTTAAAATATGCTGTCAAATAAACAGATTATTTAACTCCTGCTAATCAAATCAAATAACCTGGAACTATCTTAAAGAAGGCTTCCTCACACAGTGCTTTCTTCATTTCCCAGGTCTCTAATGACCATCAGTATGCAGGCATTTGTGACAATCATCTCATTCTCCTTATAAGAATAATTGCAGTGATGAAGAATATGAACAAAATAATACAGCTATGGGGAAGAAATAAACTCTAAAGATGCATATGCATTAAATGTAATTTGTATGGCAAAACTGCTGGGAAAAGAGCTGCAGTCTCCTTTGCATCACTGTGATCAAGGAAGCAAAATCCTGACATAACAGGACTGGTGAAAGAGCTGTTGAATTTCCCAGTTGGGTGGGGTTTAGAACAGTTGTCATTCTAAAAGGTGAAGTAAAGAGGCCACTTGTGATTAGTGATCTTTGTAGGTTTTGGTATGGCTAACAAAGAGTACAGACAGGATATTGGTGACCATTCAAACCCCTGTTTTAAATCTGTGGTTTCCAAGAAGACAGGATGCTTTTTTCTCTTTATGTCCTCCTTCATTCTCTGCCCTGACTACTGCAAAAATACACTAAACTCTTAACTCTTCTTGTAATGGCCTCCCACTCTCCAGAGCAACTTTGACATTTGTACCTGCCTTTCAGCACAAAGCAGGAGAGTCAGTTGAATAACCTGCATTCTGTATTTATTTATGACCAAAGTGTTTTCAGCATGGTCTCCAGTCAGGATGAGGGGAAAGATGTTCACCTTGGAAGCATTGGCCAAGGCTTTTTATGGGTTATATAATCCAGTTGCAGATCCTGATTTATGGAAGAGAACCACGCAGTGATGAGAAAATTACAGCTCCCACCAGATATTCCAACTTTTGCTTTCAGGCATAAACATTTTAGGACTTGATTTGTACTTTCCTGAAAGCGGAAATATTTCCTTGTTGGGGAATGGGAGAGGAAGAGAGGATTTTTTCTTTAATATTATTTTTTTTTGAAAGAGGGCAGCAGCATACAAAGAATTCACTACAGTTCAGTTCTGTTTTTTTCTGTCCTTAATCACTTCCCACCAGCATGATCTTTTCATTCCTTATTTCTGCGTGCTCTTGCTCTGTTCCTGAACTGTTACTGGCTGCACCAAAAGGTGAATCAGGCTTTCTCTTTGCATTTACATCTTAATAAAGAGTGGAGGTTATACAGTCTCATATTGTAACACCCCCCCACACATACATATGGGAAGTTATGGCGTTGAAATAAGATGCTGATTATGCTCCAGCTTCATGGGAGGCAGATCCTGTTTTAAAAATTTTTGAAAACTCAGATTGTTTTCACGATTAGTTTCTCTCCAAGTTCAGGACCAAATGCCATTATAGCATTTAAAAACTAATTTCAAGGCATTTTAGGCAAGGGAAGCTGTCAAAAATTATGATATATTATTTCCAGCTCAATTTTATACATACATCTATACATGTAGGCTTAGTTGATTATACAAGTTGTTCAGTTCTCAGAGACACTTTCTAGAAGGTATTTCTGGAAGACCTGATGTAAAAGAAGTTTTACAGAGATGACAAACTGGATGGCTTACAGCGCACACTTCGGGTTAGTTGAGATAAGAGATTAAAAAAGGAGAACATATTTTAAGATTAAAAAGTCTTGTAGGTTTACCTAGTAAAAAATCCTGAAGATTACTCATCATTAATTCTGAGATCTACAATATCTTCGTGAAGGAGCATTTTCCTATAAATGCAAATGAGTTAAAATTCAACAATTTTTTTCCAAAAGTCAGATTTTTTTAACGTGCCATTAAAACCAACCAAACAAACCAACCCCAAACAGCAGAAGCCAAGAGCCTTGTATTTCCCAATTCATCTTAACACCCTACATTTGAAAGATTCAGCTTGGTTTTGTGTTACAGGGAGGTCAAGGTCTCTTTTTTTTAAAAAAAAAGAGGAAAAAATGGATAGTAAAATGGGTTCATGATTGAAATCTTTTTTTTCTGATAAGAAGTGATGAAATGCTTTTTTAAAAATTTCTATGTAGGAAGAGGTAAAATGATTGCTGCAGAACTTAAATAACATTTATTTTGGGAAAAAATTGTCATTTGTTTTGAGCAATTCATCAAAGAAGTATGGGGGTAGGCACTGCATAAGGTTAGTACATGGAGCTGTAGTAAGGCTCCTGGTTTAAATTTCTAATTCTTCCAGTGACTCACAGACAAGTCACTTAGTATTTTTATTCTCTCAGGAAATTTTATAAAACTTCCCTAGATAATAACAGCACTGATAGCCATGGTACTGGTATTTCCCAAAAGGAGATGTAGCATCTCTGTCATATTTTCCTGGTCTTCAAATTATCAATAATATCTACCTCATGTAAATGTTGTGAAACTCAACAGATTAATAGTGGTATTAAAGAAAGGAGCAAAAAAATTGTGAGCAAAGGTCAGAGGAAAGTTACCACATATGAGGTGGAAGGTGTTATTCGTGTTTTGTCATTACTGCTTTATGATCAGTATTAAAGTTCTATGTATAGTCCACTCTCACAACTGAGGACTCTATGAAGTGTCCTTATCTGTCTTATTAAACATAGCTTAGGCATCTCTTTAACCAAATGGAAAGGTCTGCAGAGCACAGCTAAACTGAGACATCCACATCCAGCTTGCCTTGCAGACTAGACAAACGCTCAGGAAATGACTAAATTCAGACATCCCTGCTTGCAGAAACTGCCAACAGGGAGAGAATGCAGTGGGCAAACCTTCTGGGTTTTGGATGACTGGCTGTGGTAGCTTCAAGTTGTTTTCCATTGCAATCACCACTTACTTTCAAAATATCCTGTGGCAAGCAATAAATAAATAAAGAATTAAGTTCAGAGTCTTTACAATAAATTCCAACCCTTAATTCAGTCCCATGACAGTAGGAATTCATTCACGTAGTTAGGGGCTGAATACCTTCAAATGTCACACCATGTTTCTGTAACATTCTCAGAAAGAACATGAAATTCCAGTTTCTGTATAATGAATGCATTTTTTAGTTTTTTGTTAATCCATCCCTTGCCAATGCTGTACCTGTTCACAGTAAAGTTAATTCCTTTCAGTCACTATCCTTAAAGCATAGCTGAAAATCAGAGCAAACCAAAGTAAATGAATGTTATTTTTTAAACTGTTTTTATGGTAAGAGGATCCATACTGCTGTATTACCCTGATCAGATTCAACCTTCATATTTTGAGAGTTCTTGATGAGGTGGATGTTTTAAAATATGTATCACCTAAATTGATTTTTCTTTACCAGCAGCATTTTAGAATAAAACTGCTGCCAAAGCTGTCATATTTCTATGAAAGAGATGTTGCTTTTTTTTATCAGACTGTGATAGCTACAACAGTTCTTTGCAGCTTTTCATACTTGCTTGCACCAAATATGTTTTGCACCAAATATGTTTTGCACCAAAGGGGGGAGGTATGTCTCCTGAAGAAGGTGGTGAGCATCTGGCTTTCGGATCATCTAGAAAATTAATGCTACATTTTCATGTAAATATATATAGTGTCTGATGGGAACTAGATTTTGAATATATTTGAATTTCAAAGGGTTTTAGAAGCTTTTCTAAAGATGCAGACATGCCTCAGTAGATTTTTCAAAAGTACCCAGCCATGTATGAGTCATTTCTCTGAAAGAAAGTATCATTAAGACTCCACTATTTCTCTCTCCTTTGGTGATTAACTATAATCTTAATCCATGAAATCTGGATCAATTGGATCTCCACGTAAAAGATCTCAAAATATTTTGTAATAAGCAAAATGCCCTGTGTCTCTGCCTCAGTCAAAAATTCCTATCATCTACGGACTGCAGAGTGAAAATTTGAGCTGAAAATTTCCAACTTTATTTTATTTATTTTAAATGGACTGTGCTAAAAATCCCTTTTCTTTAAAAAAAGGGACATTGACACTGAAAAATCTGTCTCATAGAAATCTAGTGTAATTTTGGCCCCTAATGTTTATTATGGGAATTAGAAAATTGAAACATGGTGTTTTTAACCATTTTTTTTTTAACTTCGAATAATTGAATTAAAGATATGGATGCCTGCCTTAAGATACTATGGATTTTTTAAAAATTTACTCAGGGAGGAAGGTTTATGGCAATAACCTAACTGTATACACCATGTTTTGTTGTCTCTTCTTTGTCACAGTCTCACTTCTCCTCAGAGCCTCAAACGCTTTGTAGAGCTTTGTCAAAACCCCTGCTGCACAAAGGCAGTTATGAACTGTTCACTGAGGGACTCCAGATCTGTTCTGTATGAAGCTACTAATGAGCTAATGTGTTGTTACTGCTTTGGAAAGCTGATATATGTGCCCTGACATGGCTTTCAGCTGAACAGTGATGGGGGCTGAAGTCTGTTTTATTGCCTTGACTAAAGGTTCTTTTCAGAAAGGAGGCAGGCACATCATGGAGATCCCAATACACCGTATGTCTGATCTCCTCTGAGTGACTTTATTGCTATAGACAAAAAGCTGTGCGTATTAATCCTTGCCTGTACCCAAATAACGCTTGGCTTCAGCTAAAATTGCTTTGAAGGGTGTTAACTAGCATTTTGCAGAGAACCAATTTTCTGATCCTGCCATTTATTCAATGAGAAAGTGGGTTAAGATCATTAGAACGCATCAGCAATACCAGATGGAAATGATTGCCATCCACAATGTAAACTTCACTTTATTCATCATAACCAGAGCAGAAATTTTTGACTTCACGTTCTCAAAAAATTAGAATCTCTAAAAAAGCTTGATCATGCAAATACCTTTGGCTCCTCATTTGTCTTCTATTTTTCCTTACTAAAACCATGTGGCCAACAACACAGGCTCTTCTTGAGATAACAAACATGCACAAGGAACAGAAAAACTTGAGTCAAAGAGTAGGTTCTACTGTATTTTTCCTCTTTCAATAAGCAGTCTTGTTTCTTGCTCAAATATTTTAGAGTCAAAATCTTTAAAGTGTGGGGGTTTTGTCCATATTTTTTTTTTGTTTAATTAAGGAAAAATAAAGATAGAAATGAAAAGCAATGAGAACATTGAGGAAGGATATAGTCATCAACAACCCTGTTAAGATGCTGGTGATATTTTTATGCTCTCTGTAATAGAGAACCACAGGCTGGGGAGAGACCTCCTGGACTCCTTGGACCACTCAATAACTGCATTATACAAGCTCCTTTTGTAACTGATGGTGTTCCAACTGAAACTAGGTCAGTGTTTCACCCATTTCTCCTGACTACAAGACTGTATTTAAGCCTCTTCTGAAAGCTTCATTTATTCTTGAATTGTTCGAGCTCATTTGTTCACGGGCCAAGAGTATAATTTAGTTTAAGTAATTCTTTCCTTTTCCTTTAATCCCTATGACTGGCTCACATAGATCAGTCATCTTTGTCATTTTTGTGCTGAACAGCAAAACGTTTAATCTCCCTCCACAGGAGACACATGTTTTAATTTAGTTAATCTTTCCAGAGCACAGATGGGCAGCGATGTCGTAGTGTGGTTCTGATGCTCTCACCAGCACCCTTCACAATGGTGGTGTTCCTTCTCTTAAATCTAGCAAAACACGTAAGGCTGAGATCTTCCTCCCCAAAATTAAAGGATAGCAACTGATTCCTTACATTCAAGGGAACTTTATAAATGTGAATCCCTACTTCACTTAACATTATTTGCATAAGATAAAACATGCGTGATCCTAAGCAATTTAATGCTTATTTTCAGTTTTATCCATCATCTACCTGAAGGCAGGAATTGGAAGGCGAGTTCTGCTTACTGATTCTGCAATGCTCCAAAAGCCACATTGTTTGGAACACGTGCAGGAACTCCATCTGAGTGCAGGTAGTTGCACGATAGTAATCAAAACTCCATTCTGCATCCAGCTCTCAGGTCAGCAGCTGAACTTAAGAAGGTTAAAAGGCAAACAGATTCCAAGCAGACACTAATATCTTTCTTAAATTTATTTAAATAAAAAAAAAATCATAAAAATAATCAAATTTCAATCAATGACATTTTGTTCACACAAAAAACCAAGGTGCATTGATTCATTATTTGGCTAACTTTTTCAGACATTATTTTCCTCTAAGAGCTGAGGAAAATTTTTAACTGAACCTTGGTAATGAATTCGTTGTGAATAGTGGCTAACAACTCAAAAATGAATTTAAGAATAATCTGCACTTCAAAAAGTGGCAGAAAAACAAAAGCAGAAATCCTGCATTTATAAACTCTTATAGTGGAGTACTAGGACATTCTCTAAGTCATTCCTGCCCTCTTTGGTAACAAAAGCGTGTGTAAAAATCCAATTGCTCACCTATAATGAGGGCAGGATAAAGCAACCAAACTTCAAGGTAATGTAATTCTGCACCTAATCTCAGGCATCTACTTCCCTCCTGTACCCAGATCTCTGCACTTGGAGAAGTTTGAAAATGTGGTTACAAAGCACCTGAGGCAGTTTTTTTTCTGCAGGCAGGCTGTGCAGCTGGGGGGTTGCTCAGAGAGCATGGGAAAAGCATTGATATTTTGATCAGTGAACTGACTGCTCTGACTCAGAACAAGGCTGGTCTTCAAAGGCTGTAACAGTTCATGAGCAAATTCAATCCTGTGCTGAGAGAGTTAGCACAGTTTCTCTCAAGCTTTGGTTCATTCTGGGTCTTCAAATGAATTATAAAATATTTGGAGGAGTCTGATTAGAAATCAGGTGGAACATTACCTGGAAGATAATTTGTTCTGTGATTTATTTTTGAAAAAAAATATATATTGTGCCTAAGTTAGTGCTGTAATAAATGTTTTAACACACTTACAATGGCTGTAGGGTAAAAAAACCCCTAACCTGTTAAAAATTATTGTACAATAGGTCACTAAGTATATGATGTAACTCTTTCCCCCTTCCCTTGCAAACTGAGAAATCTTGCTGTCATCTCGAAGTGGTCTCTGAATGCAGAATCAATCTTAATTGTCAGTCTTTGTAGATCCACCCCAGAGGCCTCAAAGACCACAGAGCTCTGTTTTGGGAGACGGTGACATTTATAATTCCTGCTTTTCTGCAGCTCTCAAAAATTATAATACATTCTACAGTGGTGTTTTTTTAACTCTCTTATGAGAAACAGGTTTTGGTCAACTTATCCTCAAGATGCTATTTGGTAACTTGCAGTTCTTATGTATAAATATATTTAAAAAAACAGAGCCCTTAGAAATCATATAACTTTATTTTCTGTACTGACCCATTCTAATTCATAATAATGGTGACAATGCCACTAAGTGTCAGGAGAAGCTGACCATAGCTTAACAGCTGTGAGCTTATTTATGTATTTATTTCCTGAAGCTATGAGCTAGAAACTACTTTCTTCTGCAGCATAGCAAATAGTTAGAGAAGTATGATAAGATACTGTGGCAAATTCAATTAATGTTTTTGAGGGAACACGTGGCTTTGAAAGATAAACCTGTGCAAGAGTTGGAAAGCAATATGAGCTATCAGCTAGCTCCAAGGGCAACACAGGTTTATTTTGTCTGAGGCAGATATTTCTGATAAATACAAAACCAAAATGAAGGTCACTGATTTCTACTACCAGCAGAGAGATTCACCCAGACTTGTTGAAATGCTGAGAGGTTCAGATTCCCTTAGAGAATGTAACCGAAGCTTCATCAAGCATTCAAATCAACAACGGTCTATGACACTCAGGCTTTTCAAGAAGAATTCAAATGAAGTCAAACTTCCAAATATTAATCTAAGAATTATTCAGAACTAAACAAAGAGATTAAAGAGGCTGTTGTACATATCAGCATCTTTTGAAGTATTACAGGATATCTAACCACCTATCAGAGGGCTGAGTTTAACAGTAACTTCTGCTGAGGATCCACAACTGGCATCTTTTTTCTGTTTCTCCTCTTGCTTTTTTCTCCCTCTTGTCAAGATGACTACTCAAGCTCAGCTGCCATGGTTCTGCTTCACTTTTAATCTTTTTCTTATTTTTCCACACTGTCAAATCCCCTCAACTCTTTATTTGTTCTCAGCATTCATATTGTAATTGAGGGCTCCATTTTATACTCCATTATGCAGCACCTCAGCCTCTGAGACCAGATTATTTTCCCTTTTCCTACACAGTGCACTTGTCTTTATTAAAACAAAATCTCAAATCTGTTCTCTTCATCTTTTGATCATTAACTTTGCTCTTCTCTTATCAAACTGGCATTTTTGCTACCCAAATTCATTCCTGTCTCAGTGACTTGTACACTAATGGGAATAATCAGAGTAGAAATAATTAACTGACACCCCAGTCAGAGTTTGGATTAACAAACTGAGAATTCAGAAAGACGAGTCTTGTCTGATGGAGCTTGAGTCTAAGAGGTTGGCAAATGACATGAGTGAGCAAAAACTACAGAGAGCAGGTGGAAGCAAAGAAATAATTAGATTGTGATGCTACATCAGACACAGCAATCTCAGAATCAATATTTCTGACATGCAAACACAAATGTTGATCTTACAGTTAAATTCTTTCCAGAGATTGATGAATTAGGGAACTTATATGGGAAATTCTACTGAAGAAGGTACTAAAGTGCCCCAGAGAAAGCTGGGCATATCACCATAGAAGCTGCATTCACTGACAGGGCTGAAAAGGGAAACCATGACTTTAAACTACATAAAATAAGTAAGCCTAGACACAGACTGAGTTGGTTTGGTTTGGTCCTGAATAAATACAACAATCACAAAAAAAGAGGCTGATTTCAAAGTATCTTGCTGCCACATGAGTATGCCAACAGGTAAATTACTTTAAAGCCACAAGTTCATGCTTTGGAGAGCATAAAGGCAATAAAAGAGAGAACACTCTGTCAGTCTGGCCCACTGGTGTCCTAAGCTGTCAACAGGTACACTGAAAATACATACAAATCATATGGATGCCACATTTTATATATTGCCTTTTGCTGTCTTAAGGGAAAAGTGAAATCACAATGAGGGTCCCCATCATGAATGAAGGGTATTGAAGTAGCCTGTACACGCTCTGGCAGTGCCACATGACATCACAGAATAGCTCAAGATGGATTTCACATTGACGTAAACCACTGTTTAATTTCAGAAGTAAGGAATAGCTCTAAGACTTGCTTCATGGACGTTAAAAGAAATGTTTACTTTTTCAAGCAATTACTTAACTTTCCCAGTTATCCAGAAAAATGACCTCATTCTAGCATGTAAATGTGCATTGGAGACTCTGTACGTAGATTATAAAGAAATGTAGCTTTTAAAAACAGATTTGCAACAAGATTGAGACACTTGAGTCTAAGGCTCCTGCAGTATGTATGCAGTGAGAGTAAAGGGATCTTTTCTACTGTTATTACCACCCAAGCCCCACTGAGCACTTACAAAAACAAGAATGTCTTCTGAAGTGTTTATAACAGCACCTACCCTACTGGCAGGTAACCAGCCAGATGGGGTGACAGAGCTCAAGCTTTCACACTGTGTGAAAAATGAGTCTTCACTTCCAACCTCCTGCTAACAACCCTTAGACAGCTCTTACTATCTACTATGCATTTGCTTTGTGTCACCTGACCATCATAGAATGCTTCCTGTTGGAAGGGACTTTTAAAGGTCATCTAGTCCAAGTTCCCTGCAGTGAGCAGGGACATCTTCAACTAGAGCAGGTTGCTCAGAGCCCTGTCAAACCTGACCTTAAAAGTTTCCCGGGATGGGGCATCTACCACCTCTCCAGGCAACCTGTGATAGTGTTTCACCATCCTCACTTCCTGAATCTACCCTCTTTTAGTTTAAAACCATCACCCCTTGTCCTATTGCAATAGGCCCTGCTAAAAGGTTTGTCCCTATTGTTCCTGTAAGCCCCCTTTAAGTACTGAAAGACTGCAATCAGGTCTCTCCTGAGAGAGACTCTCCTCTTCTCCAGGATGAACAAACCCAACTCTCAGCCTTTCTTCGTAGAAGAGGTGTTCCAGCTCTCTGATCATTTTTGTGGCCCTCCTCTGGACCCAGTCCAAAAAGTACACATTTCTTGTCCTGCGGGCTCCAGAGCTGGATGCAGTACTCCAAGTGAAGTCCTGAGGGGTAGAATTACCTCCCTTGACCTGCTGGTCACTCTTCTTTTGATGCAGCCCAGGATACAGTTGGCCTTCTGGGCTGTGAGTGGACATTGTTTGCTCATGTCCAGTACCTTGAAATCCTTCTCAGCAGGGCTGCTCTCAACCCCTTCATCCCCCAGCCTGTACTGACAGGGAGGGTTGCCCTGACCCAGATACGGGACCTTGCAGTTGGCTTTGTTGAACCTCATGATGGTAACACAGCCCCACTTCATGAGCTTGTCCAGGTCTCTCTGGATCACATCAGATCCCTCAGATGTGTCAGCTACATCACTCAGCTTGGTATCGTCTGCAGATTTTCTGAGGTTGAACTCTATCCCCATTGATTAAGATACTAAATAATACTGGCCCCAATAAGAGACACCATTTGCCACCAGCCTCCACTGGGACGTTGAGCTATTGACCACTACCCTCCAGATGCAACTATCCAACCAATTCCTGATGCATTGAACAGTCCACCCATCAAATCCATATCTCTCCAATGTTGTGGGGGACTGTGACAAAGGTCTTACAAAAGTCCAGACAGATTACATCTGTAGCTCTTTCCTTGTCCACTGATGTAGTCACTCTGTCACAGAAGGCTACTCGGTTGGTTGGGCAGGACTTGCTGTTGGTGAAGCCATGATGGCTGTCTTGAATCACCTCCCTGTCCTTTATGTTCCTTAGCATAGCTTCTAGGAAGATCTGTTCCATGATCTTCCCAGACACAGAGGTGAGGCTGGCAGGTCACTAGTTCCCAGGGTCATCCTTGCTACCCATTTGAAAAATGAACACAATATTGCCCTTCTTCCAGTCACCAGAGACCTCACCTGACTGCCATCACTTTTCAAATATTATAGAGAGTGACTTGGCAGCCACACCAGCCAATTCCCTGAGGACTCTGGGATGCATATTGTCAGGTCCCACAGACTTATTTATGTTCAGGTTCCTCAGTTGGTCATGAACCTGATCTTGTCTTACACTGGGAGGGGCTTTGCTCTCCCAGACCTCATCTTGTAGTATTTCCACTCCAGAGGTTTTGGGAAGACAGGTTGCCAGTGAAGACTTAGACAAAAATCTGAGTACCTCAGCCTTCTGCTTGTCTGTCATTACTAGTTTGAGTTTGTCAGTCTCGCTCACCCAGGCCAGCATGCTTTCTTTGACCTTTCTTTTCTAGCTAACAGACCTGTAGGAGCCCTTCTTATTAGTCTTAGTATTCCCACCAAGTTCAGCTCCAGCTGCACCTGGGGCCTTCCTGACCCCATCCACCCCTACACAAGTGGGCAGTGTCCCTGTACTCTTCCCAGAATACCTGTTTTCACTACCTGTGCTATTTCTTTCTTGCCCTTTAGTTGAACCAGCAGGTCTCAACTCACCATGCCAGTCTCTTTCCTAATTTCTTACACTTGAAGATAAAGAGCTCTTTTTCTCTATAGAAGGCATTCTTAAAATGTGCCAGCTCTGTTCTGCTCCCATGTCCCCGAGGGTACTTTCGCAGAGAATTCTATTGACTAACTCCTCAAAGAGCTGGAATTTTACTTTCCTGACTTTACTCTTCACCTGACCCGTATCCCTCAGGACTCTGAATTCCACCAATGCATGATCACTGCAGCCGAGGCTGGTTCCAATCTTGATGTCACCAATTAGCTCACTTGTGTTGATTGCCATCACATCCAGCATCACATCCTCTCTGGCAGGGCTGTCTGTTACCCAGACTAAGAAGTTATCTTCAATGCATTCCAGGAGTCTCCTGAATTGCCTGCAGCTTGCTGTGCTATTTTTCCAGCAGATGTTGGAGTGGTTGAAGTCACCAGCAGGACAAGAGCCTGCGAGTGGGATGCCTCCTGTAGCTGGAATAAGAAGACTTCATCAATAGGCTCCCCTTGATCATACGGAGAAAATTGTGGGATGGGACCCTATTGGATAAAAATGTCTGAGGTACTGCATCTCCCAGCCTCTAAACTGAACATAAGTAAAGATCTTGGAGCTTTCATTAATTCCATCTGCCTTTAAAAATTTTTGTAGGTGGCATTTAGTCATTCCTCACTGCAGGTTTAGTGAGAAGATGGCAGCTGTAGTATTCTCTAGTAGAAAGTATTTTGGTGCCTCATATATGGTTTGAAAGATTTGACAGAACTTCTGCATTTACCATCCCATCAACACAAGCATGATTTGTAAATGTCTTTCTTGGACAGGAGATTTGTGATAGAAATGGTTGTGAAGATAAGTAAATGCCTGCCTAAAATGAAAGGAACATATCTGTGTGAGCTGCTGTAAGGTCAGGAAGTTTTCCTAAAAATTATTTTGTCCTTACTTGCAATGTTCTGTGCAAACTAGGAAACAGCAAGCAAAGGCTGAAAGTCAACCAGTGATGCCAGCTACAAATTGCTCTTCAGCTGCCTAAAAGAGTTACAGTCACATGTGTGTGCAATACACCTGTGAAAAAACGGGTTATGCTTCAGCTTATTAAACAGCCATAGGATTCAGATCAGTGCTGTAGGTATTCAGTCTTCCATGAGACATTGCATATATTTTCCCAAATAAAATAATACAGTAGAGACTGAAGGGATAAACTCACGGGTGGCACTGAAAAGTATGAGGCAAGCACTAGCTTTCCCTACTGTCACCTACTAACGCCTCTCTGTAAAATATTAAAAGGAAAAATTATCATCAAAAGAAGTTTGCACCTAAAGTTTCAAGACAGCTGGTTAATATGCACAGTTGTCCCAATAAATTGCTAAATGTGTTTGCAGTGAATTCATAAATCTCTGTGTGAGGCACTGAAATAACTGGCACTACTGTTTTGGCTCAGTTACCAGTTTTACATCAGGGTCTTATTTTCCAGTTTTTTCCTCTAAGTTGCTGTAATCGTGTGCTGCAGTTGAATCTAAATTGAATGGCGTGCACGATAAATATGCTCCCTCACTGAGATCATGCAAGCACTATAAAATGCAAAAGAAAACACTGGAAGGCATTGAAGTGGTTCACACTGTGACCTTTTATAAACCAAGAAGAAAAAAACAGCAGAAAAGCAAAATTTGTCAGATTTATCTGCTCATTTTGGCTTAATAACAGAACTATGTTTGCTTGTCTTGTGAGGACATTTATGGTGCAAGGAAAAGCCTACCTGAGCAGAAAAGAAATGCCAGCTCAGAGCCTTCTTTCATCTACTCACAGATGCAACCCAACTGTGTATTTTTTTTTTCAGAATCTTACATCTGAAGTGATGACCCTTGCACAAAAGGGGACGCCGAAGCGAGCAGACACTGACTTGCAAAGTAAGCAACGTGTTCGGAGACGAAAGACTCATTCTGTACCTCAACAGAAATCCTGCCTGCCACAACTTTGTTATTGCTTGATCTTATGCCATTTAAAACCTACAAATTTTCAGAAAGCAAAATAGCTACAAATGCCAGAAGAGACATCAGCATCTCTCAGTCTCTCCCAAATGTAAAAAACTACAAATCAAAGGTTGATCTTGCAAAGTGCCCTTATTAGTGTTTAAAAACAATCAGGATCCTATAACAGAAGGTTATTTGATTTTGGTAGATTTTGGTTCTTGTATTAACAACTGAGTGGAACAGAGGAAAGTAAGTTGGGTTAGCTCAGACCACAGAAGAGATTCCAAATCTGCCTCCTGGCTTCCTGCACCACGTAGGCTCCACCATGAGCACCGTGGAGCACCAATTACTGTGTCTCTGTTTGTTTATTCATCTGGCCAAGTTAGACTGTTTAACAAGGCAGGCAATCTTTTTGATAAGCTTTAAAGGAAAGCTAATGCAAAGTGACAACACTGCTGTACAGGTGAGATATTAGCAAAAGGCCAGTTCTTCACATTTTGTACCTTCCACAACTGTGCTTCAGCTGAAGGAAACAAAAAAAAAGTCAGTGGTAAATGCAAATTACCTTAGCTTTTCATAACGCTATATAATTTTTTGAGCATGCTGTTTTCCAAAACATCCTATATGACAAATCCATGCTCATGATTTTTAAAATGCAAAATGATGTACATATTAATTTATACATTTTCAGTCACTTAAAGTTAATATATTATTTAGTATACACATATACACACAAACACACTTGGAGAATGCTGACTTCGATAATTTTCAACACGTGCTAAGAAACATTACAGTCATTCTCTGCTTTGCAATGGAAATCTGTTCTTTCTTTAACGTTTTACTTTCAAGAATCAAGAGCTAAAAATATTAAGCTCTTCTGATTGTAACTGGATTGTAAGCCTTCTCCATACTAACCAAAGCTTGCTCCCTCAGCAACTCCTAGCACCTCTCATGCTCTAGCTTCCTCACCATTGTGGTGGTTCTTCTCTGAACTTGCTCCAGTTTATCATTGTCTTTACTGAGGGCTCAACACTACACCTTTTTTTCAGATACAGCTACCAGAGTTCACCTTCAAAGTCAAATGGAAGAGCTTGGTTTCTCAGTGAAAGCTAAAGAACTAACTTTTCCTGCAGCAAATTATGGAGCTCGCATATGCTTCCATCCAGTAAAGAGCTGCAGGTACTGTTACTTCTGGCAAATGAGAGGTACGAGCTTTCAGCCAAAATTATTTCAGAAGGGTCTGTGTTTTGGAGATGCTTTATGCTGTAATCCACTCATTTTGCAGTAGAGAAAGAAGAAAAATAATGAGGAGTTGCCTAGTTTCTTAGCTGCCCACTGGCCTTACTACAATGCACCCATAAAGGCACAAAGTTCTTCAGATGACTGGGAAAGAACAATTGGGTTTTTCACTACAATGGACTGCAGGCTTGGCCCCTACACCCAGGAGAAGGCAAGTGTAGAAATAGTATGGACATAGATAAAGTCTTTAGTGGGAATGCTAATCCAATGCAAGCTAATTCACTATCTGGAAATGATTCTCAGTCATTCAGGAAACGCAGACATCACTTTTATCTATGACTTTAAAGCTAATTTTCAGGCACCCGTCTCCCATATTTTGTATTAGTATCATTCCTATTACAGTCCAAAGAAATTTACCTGCTGCCCGTGGAGAACTCCAGAAACCATGAGCATATCTACATACCAAAGCCTCCCTCATCTCAACAGCTTTGGGAATTGTCACAGGGCTGAAGGCAAAACTGCCCAGACAAGGTAACTATATACAAACCAGCTAGGAATATATCATAACCCTCAGTTTTTCATGCCCAGTTTTTCAAACCACCACAGATCCATTTGGATGCAATAACAACAATAACAAATAAAAAATTTCATCTTCACGGAGGGACTCAAACCAGAAAAGCAAGGGTAGGTTATTTGCTTACACCCTGGTTCCATAATTTGTAAGAGGAACACCATAGGGACCAAAAAAGCCGCACTGCAACTCTTCCCCTGAGGACTGAAGTAGCTAAACAGATCATTTGCACTGAAGTCATATATAAATAACCCACATGTTGATCTTTGGCTTCCTGCAGCCTGCGCCAGTATAAGAAATGACTCCAGGAATAATTCCAGAAAAAAGCCCTGTCCACTTGCTGACTTCCATTCTGTCTTTTGCTTTTACATCCACTTTCAGCTAAAATTGCTCCTGTTGGAATATCCTAGCATATTGCAATGCTATGAAAAATCACATTGCTGTTCTATTTCTCCTGCCTTGGGAAAGGAAAACAGTCTTGATATTCTCTTCTTAGATTGCCTTTGCGTTTTGGATGGAGTCTGGAGGAACATTTTTGTTCCACAGAACAACATTGCAGGGACTCTTATCATTTCGCATGTTTTGTGAGTCCCATAACACTCATTCTGGCTCCATTTGCTGTAAATTTCTTCCATAAATCTGCACTGTAAGTTTCCTCTAGTCAGCATAACACTTCCTAGCACCCTCTGCCCCAGTAAACAACATTTGAGTATTTCCATTGGTAAATCTAGTGATTGAACAAAATGAACTGCCTAGTCAATAGGAAAAAAGTCCAATGGCAACATAAGAAGTCAGGAAACACTGGACAGATCCAGTAGAAATTACTGAGGGAAAAATCAAATGCCTGTACGGAAAGTGTAATTTAGTTTTATTCCAGGTCTAAAAGTGGAAAAACTTAAAGCTTCATAGTACTTTACAGCGGCGCCATTTAAGGTCTGCCAATGATTCCATTATGAACTGCAATTTTCAGGAGTTTGTAAGAGAGTCATAAAAATGTGCTTTGGGATGAATCTAGAAATAAAAGCTCTTCACCCAAAACCTAATGCTCCTCCACCCCTTATTTTTGAAGAGTTAAATTGAATTTGCTAATTTTTAAGCCAGCTCCGTTACAATAATGAAGAGCTAATTTTTTTTTGCCAGCTCTTGTACTATTACAAAATATAGATTAACTTAGAGAATCTGGGGTTATAGTGGATGACAAACCAAATATATGCCAATATTATTATGTTGCAAGAGGGCAAGGTCTTTTTGATGTGCTTTAAAAATGTGAACATTTTCTTAAGAGACAGGCAGTGGTTACTCTGCGCAACTTTGCAGTGGCAAAGTCTCATACAGAGTATTCTACCCAATTTGAGCATCACGTGGTAAAAAGGAGTAAACCACATGTAAGAATAAAAGTTATACAGGCCTACAAAACATGACATAAGGAAAAATTGCAGAACTTAAGATTTCATCTCTTGATATTCTGTTCCTAAATAAGTCGGAGCAGTTTCCCAACATGAAAAAAAAATTGTAACGAGGGTGGTGATCAGATGATTTCCAGGTTCACTTCATAAAGAATGAGAAAAAATATGTTTATCTGCAGGAATGAAGCTTTAAGCACATGCCTGTAAAATCAAATGGCAATGAAATCATACAGTGGAATCACCCTCTTCTTGACCTGCTCACATTGTTTAGCAAATATTCCTCTTGAGGCTGGACAATAATTTTGAAGTTGGTAGTGCAACACAGCATTCAAACACAGTTTACTCACATATAGCACTCAGATACATACCCCGAGGTTGTACGAGCAGCTTAAAAATACCCCTCACATCATTGGTTCACTAAATGATAATTTGGAGGGGTTTTACCCTTTCCTTTCTATTTCTAGAGTTTTTAGAGCATATTTTCAGTTTTTCTGCAATTCAGACTAAAAACTTGATATGTTAAAGAGCAAAAATGCTCCCATTATCATGACTCTATATGAGCTATAGCCTTATGAAATACATGACAAAATCATGACATTTCAGAAAAAATGACAAGGTTTTAGCTCTGCATTTATTCCATTATGCAGCTGGTTTACTTTCCATGTTTACAGTATGACTTTGTTTCACTTTGCTAAACAAACATAATTTCAAGTGTCTTTTAACTAGCACCCTGAAGAGTTCTTCCCTATATAACCAAAGCACCACAGTTATCTACACCAGTTTGAACAGAACTTGGGAATAAAAGAATTAGAAGTTTCTTCTGAAATTGTTAGCAAGAAATATTTGTTGGCTTCTAGTCCTTTCTGTGGTAGCTTATCACAAAGGCTGGGGATTTATGGCAATTTCAATACAGTGTAAACCCATTGATTTATAATTTAAAAGATTACGAAGCTTTGAAAAGCTTCTGACTATGTTTTACATTTGGCTAAGGGATCAGCTGACAAAGCATTTTATTTTATGCATACCACATAAATTTTACATATTGCTGATTCTTTCTTAAAGAGAAGCTTATCTCCAAGTGGCAGCTGGGGAACAGATCATAACCTTCTGCCTCTCTCGAAGGCTTCTGACATTTTCTACTCCCCCTTTGGCCCCTATAAATAGAGTATTACGTCGTCTCTGAACCGAGGTTATACCCCCCAGGGTCTTTCCTTGGAAGGTTATTCACCATTTCTGCTATCCTCCTTCACCCTCTCCAACCATGTCTCATTGGATTACACCACGCTCGTGCCTCTGATATCGGTTTCCTAAATACTGACTGTCAACTTCAAACACTAATCCTGGCTCACCATATTGTACAATGCTTTCCTAAGAAAACAAAAATTAAAAAAAATAGAAACAAACCAGAAAACAAAACAGTAGCACAAGTCATTTTTCTTCCTGAAGGTCAGATCCTCCAGGACCATGTTTCTCATCCATGCATACTGCCATAACAGCACCTCACTATACCTCAGGTTGCAACACTTGATCCAAACACACTCAAGATCTAGATCAGGGGTGTCAAACTCACGGCCCGTAGGCTGAATCTGACCCTCCACCTTGTTTTATCCAGCCTGGCACCTTGTTTCTAGCTGGTGGTACTTCCAAGCTCCTTGCCCCTGCACTCCTGCCAGCGCCGGTCACGTGTACAGTGTGTGTGACGCTGCAGGAACAGCAGAACGGTGAGAGCTGTGAGTTTGACACCCCTGATCTAGATGTTTTGCCTCTGCATTTGGCTTGTGCAAGCAAAGCCCAGCTTACTGCTGACTGCACGGGCAAGATGATAACCTACTCCCACCAGCCAACGTAACAGCATGTTGATACGCTTATGTTACGCTCATGCTTACCGCACACACGATGCCCTCGTCCAAACATCCCCCTGCGGGCAGAAGAAACTTCCTGAGCATTTGGCTCCAACCCCTTATACAGTTCTACTCCAAGCCCAAATCACCTCTTGCACCAAGTGAACACGGAGAGAGCTGGGCTCCAATCTGAAAACACCTTGGGAAGGGACTAGATATCTCTTCCCAGAAAAGACCAAACAGAATACAGGGGAAGCACACCAAAACTATTTGAGGGAAAAGTTGACCAAATAAGCTTTAGAGGTCCGTGATGGTACAGACTACATAGAAAGTTTGGTTTTGCCTTGAAACAGCTCAGCAGTCAACTGGTACTAGAGACAGGCTGAGACACAAGCCACGGTTTACTTGGAGAAACATGGGCCTAAGCATAAGGTTGCAGACAGACTTGGTGCACTCAATTGGTAAAAAAAATAAGTACACAAAGTCTGTGTGTCAGCAAATGTGTGATGACTGAGTTTGAATTTACACAGTGAAGTCACAGAACTGCACGGATTCCTTTTCTTGGTCCTGCTTTGGATGGTGCCCCACAGAGCACACTGCTACTATACACACACTGCTCCACTATAGGACAACACACAAGACCCAGTCCCCAGACTGCTTCCCCTCCTCCTCATCTTCCTTCTGCCAAGATTTTAAGAAAATGGACAGCGGGTTTTATTAGAAGCACAGAACTCCCATTTTTCAGCCTGACATTTGAAGTTTCATCTTAGCTTCAGCTAAGAATTTGCAAGAGAAATAACAAAATAAAGCGATACTCTTACAAGCAGTGCTTGGGTGGGTTATAAGCCAAGCTGCTGTTGACAAAGTTTAAGCACCTCTGGAGCCCTAAACCTCCCTGAAATAGCCCAAAAATATTCTGAAATGGAATCTGTATGCAGAAAACAAGGAAAACAGACCTTTTAATTTACCAGACTTACAACTATGATTATGACAATAATGGTAGGTCAGAATGTTCCCATTACACCAGTGGATCTCTAATTAGACCTGAACCCTGTTTTTGAGGGAGTAAGAATATCTTTCAGCTTGTCACTGGTGGCTGTATTAATTGCAACAAGTGCCCGCTTCTTCGGCTGTCAGCATCATTACACCATTTCACCTACATTTACTTGAGGTTTAAAAAAAATGACGACATTGCTGAATTGCTCATTCAACATCCTCTTCTACTTGATGTGCTATCCAGGAGAAGTAGCTTCTCAGCTGGCAGAGGGTCAAAACCCCAGTAACTCCACTCATGTCAGGTCCTCGGCTGATGTATATTGGCATAGTTTGACTTGTCCCAAAGGAGCTACACAAACTCACAGAAGGAACTGGCACGGACAACTCCACTCTACTCTGTATGACATTAACAGATCCTCCTAATTATTTATTGAAAGAACATTTTATTTTCCTGCTGCTCTCCAAAGCCAAGTCCCTCCAAGGTGGTCTCAATTCAGTGCCTGGAGTTGGATGTTAAGCTGGTTTTGAATGCCTGCAACTTTCATGTGCCGCTGTCGGGTAACCTCACCAGATCTGGTCAGCCAGCCAGAAGCCAAACACATTCAAAAATCTGAATACGATGTCAGGCACAAATCTGGGAAGGTAATTTGTGCCATTTTAACTGTTTCAGTAAGCCAAAACAGAATTTTGATTACAAGAGACACCAGTGCACACAGATGTTATATGCGTAAATTATAACACACTCACTTGCGGTTACAGCACTGGAGGGAATTCGACAAAGTAAAACGAGGCCCATCCTTCTTAGCACCACTTTAGCATTTGATTAAGTAAAAAGGGAAGGTTTTAAAGAAATTGCAGTGAGTTAAATTTAAATGACTTGAGGTAATTACAGTACAGTAAGTTTTAAAGTCCACCGTAGCGCACTGACTGTTACGGAGGAACACTGTAATAGACTTCCTGATATTTGTGTATGTTTCACTAAAAGAAGGGAATGCCACTGATTTTGAACACTACCACATGCAGCAATCAACATAAGTATGCACAGAAGCAATTGGTAGACAAGGATCTATGCCATTAGTTCTGCTGCAAGTGTAGCGTAACCTATTGAGTTACCCATTACAATTCTGTGTTTAAAAAAACTGATGTTTGAAGTACTACAGCCTTCCCAATACCACTTCCTGTCAAAGAACACAGTCTGTAACAACTAAGAATAAAAATAGGCAGTTTTCTGAAAAATCGTTTTTCCACATATGTTCCTATGGAAATAATTTTAATATTGTATAAAGGCAAGGAAAAAAATATTTACCCGTATTTCCCTGTCTTTCACTTATCGCTTCTTTTCTCCTTTTATCACTTTCCCCTGGTAAAAAGGAAAGAAGTAGAAGAAAAATGGAAACAAAATTCCTTAAAGGAAGAACTTTTATTATTTTTGAAAATAAAACAAAACTCTTTTCCAGGCTGAAAAGAAAGAGCAGGTGAGAGAAGGAAAGCTTTAGTCGAGCAATTTTTTTTTGAAAAATAATTAACAAAACAGAAATTGCGGCACTGTATTCCCTTCCTCCCCTCCCCCTATACTATTTGTCACATTTCAAAACCTCGTACAATAAGGGCAGCCAGCCTGCAAGGCTGGAAGGGAACTCAGCACGTTATTGGTGGATGATTTCAACATAGCCACAAGAGAAATGCATTTAAAGATCCATATGTTTGGTTGGCACCAAATCAAGTTCCATTAAACAACACTGTATTCAGCTGCACAACAAATTTACTTACCATACATTTCACATGAGAACTAATTTGTTTGATAGGAATATTGCTGATGTTTATATTGGTTTACTGTAATGAAAACAGTATTTTCCAAACTATGAACAAATGCATACCAGTAGTTTTACAGTTTTACTGGTAGTGCTTCAAGAAGGCAATTTATACAATACGTATGTTTCTCAGCACTGCTCATGCCACACATAGTAAGGGGGCTTCGCTACGAAGACGGAACGTGTTTGTTAACACTGGGAGAGCAGACCTAAGTCTCCACATGGGTCATAGGGAGAGCCAGTAGGACTACAGGCAATTCCAGACGTGACAGCTTCCTGTGTCTAAAAATGTCTTCAGGAACACTACAAATGTATGTCCAGTTTTGGTGGAGTGGAGCAGGACATGAGGCTCTCCTTTCTCACGACACTCTGCAGAAATTATGAAGGCAATCACTTACCCCCTGCTTTAGCCTAGCGTTAAACTCATACATTTCAATGTGAAACCAAGGGCCTTTATATAAAATGAGAAATTCACATACCATTGCCTATCTGGTCAACAAAACTGCCAAATATTTTCATATACAGAAAAACACTGGCAACTGAGTTGTGCTATAAAAACAATAGAACATCTTGAGGATTTCACTTAATTATTCCATGCAGTCTGGCATTAATCAATTGGACATCTTCAGAAAAAATGTCTTTCCTTAGTGAGGAATAAACCAGTTCTTCCAAGAAAGTCACCTTCCGTTTTTCACATGTTTATATTTTTGCTTAGAGAAGCATCGTTTTTAAAAAAAACAATTGAGAAGGAGCCAAGCATGATTTAATGATACACTTACTGAAACCTCTGCAAATTGTCTTTTTGTCAGCTTTCGATGCACAAAATCTGCCTTGGCACTTGTAATCTTAAAATCCATTCTTTTTTTCACCAGGACAGTTCTGACTTCTGGTTATGAGTCATGCTAAATTATAAATGCAAACGGAAGCATGGGCCATATTGTTTCCAAAAAATATGTCAACGTACTAAAATTACTGGCAGCACCATCCTTCATTTTTGACCTTAGTTCATTACCAAGGAAATGATTTCAATTAGCATGTGGCACTCTGCATCACCTTTGTACGTGCTGCAGGTGTTCATAGTATAAAAATCTCTTCCTTTAAAAACCCCATGCATGCTTCCACATGGTTCTAAGTGTAACTCTGATGTCATGTCATAGGATCAAATATTTCTCCACAGGCTGATTGCCCAACAGGAGAGGGAACCTACTTCTAAAGAAGCTTCGTCTCCCTTCCCAAGACCCTGGGGAAGGAAAAGTGGCAGTCAGACAGTCACCTGTAGGTCCCAACTGGAAAATACTGTGATGCATAGCAAAGAAAGGGTTCATACCATTTTCAAACCATGAGCTCCTCACTGGGCATTTATTTAAGAGATTTAAACTGCAGCCTGTTCAGTGGAAATACTGAAAAAATACTACTTTCTTTGAAAGGTGCAGGATTAAGGCTTAAATCACGATGGGTCTACAGATAAATCCTATTTAAATTATTGCATATTTGGAAAACTGCTATTAATGCTAACGCAATAGGTCTCGCCCAGGAGGTCATCAATCAGCCATCACTATTTCTGCAGTTCAAAGATAATGAAGAGAATGATAAAATCATAGAATCATAGAATGGTTTGGGTTGGAAGGGACCTAAAAGAACATCCAAACCCCCTGCCATGGGCAGGGGCACCTCCGACCATATCAGGCTGCTCAAGGCCTCATCCAACCTGGCCTTGAACACTTCCAGGGAGAGGGCATCTGCAGCTTCCCTGGGCAACATCTTCCACTGTCTCACCCCTCTCAGTGTGAAGAATTTCTTCCTAATGTCTATTTTAAATCTTTCCCCTTCCAATTTAAAGCTGCTCCCCCTCATCCTATCACTACATTCCCTCCCTGCCTCTCTCATAGGCCCCCGTCAGGTACTGGAAGGCCTCTATGAGGTCTCCCCAGAGCCTTCTCTTCTCCAGGCTGAACAGCCCCAACTCTCGCAGCCTGTCCTTGTAGCAGAGGCGCTCCAGCCCTCTCATCATCTTCATGGCCCTCCTCTGGACCTGCTCCAACAGTTCCATATCCTTCTTATGTTGGGGATTCCAGAACTGGACACTACACTCCAGGTGGGGTCTCACAAGAGCGAAGCAGAGGGGTAGAATCCCATCCCTTGCCCTGCTGGCCATGCTTCTTAGGTGCAGCCGAGGACACAGTTGGCCTTCTGGTCTGCGAGCGCACGTTGCTGGCTCGTGTCGAGCTTCTCATCAATCAGCACTCCCAAGTCCTTCTCCACAGGGCTGCTCTCAATCACATTGTCTCCCATCCTATATTGATACCGGGGGTTGCCCCAACCCAGGTGTAGGACCTTGCACTTGGCATTGTTGTTCCTCATGAGGTTCCCACAGGCCCACTGCCCCAGCTTGTCCAGGTCCCTCTGGATGACCTCCCGTCCTTCTGGTGGTCCCACTGCCCCACTCAGCTTGGTGTCATCTGCAAACTTGCTGAGGGTGCACTTGATCTCGCGGTCTATATCCTTAGTGAAAATACTAAACAGCACTGGTCCCAGTACAGACCCCTGAGGGAAACCGCTTGTCACAGGTGTCCATCAGGACATCAAGCCGCTGACCACTACTCTCTGAATGCAACCATCCAACCAATTCCTTATCCACCGAACAGTCCACCCATCAAATTCATGTCCCTCCAATTTATAGAGAAGGATGTTGTAGGGGGCTGTGTCAAAGGTTCTACAGAAGTCCAGAGAGATTACATCCATTGCTTTTCCGGCATCCACTGATGCGGTCACCCCGCCATAGAAGGAGAGTAGGTTGGTCAGGCAGGACTTGCCCTTGGAGAAGCCATGTTGGCTGTCTCAAAGGGAAGCTCCATTTTCTTTTAAGTACAAATGCAGTCTGCTGCCAGAACAACACATCACATTATCCTGCAACTTAATTCTAAGTTACACTTTATAGAAAAGAAAACCCATAAGAGAAACCTTCCTTTGATATAAGCATACCTTAACTGGGCTAGAGATTAGCAATTAAGAATCACAGCCACGGAAGGGAAGGACGGCTGAGCATTCAACCATTCTTATTACTGTGGAAGTACTAAATCACTGCCTTTGCATTTTTGGCACACTGCTATGACCAAGGTTCATAATTATTTTGGCTGCCCCCCACAAGACCTTGGCTACGTTAAGAACTTCACCCCAAACCCTCCAAACTGAAACAAAACTAACTCCATCTTTGAAACCAGACATTCTAAATAGATCCATCAGTGGGAACCACAGGCTTTAAGGCAGCAGTGGCTGTGCATGTGCTTGAATATGAGTGTCTGGCTGAAATGTGCTCCAGAAAGGACTCTTTGCATTAAGATCAACTAGGACAGTCTGATTTAGTTCTGCATATTTTAAAGGCCAAGAAGCAGCAGAATTCATATTTTTATAAAACTCTCTACTGTATACATGACAGTAACATCTCTCGATGTTTGTTTTAATTCAAATTACAATCTGATGTGCTTGATGTCCACCACTATACACTCTGACAAACAACTTTTATTACACCAGGGGAGCACAAACAACCAATTAATTCTACGGTTTTATTCTAAACTTCAGGTTATTAGATTTTTAATCTTTCACATTGCATTTAATTTAAAACAATAAGCACTTTCAAGAACCCTCAGCAACATAAACTCCAACCACAAAATACTGGCCCTGTGAAGTAGTGGAAAAGTTGTAACTGTACTCTCTGGTCTATTTTGACTGTCTTAATGCATTACATTTTAAGGCACAGGTTACAAAGTCTCATTGGCTTTGTTCTCGGCAATCTAACTGCCTTGTCACTAGAAATTAATGACCCAAGAATAATCTTTGACACTCATTACACAATATTTTTTTGAGACCTTAACAACTTTTGCTTGCATTTTCAGAGAAGCCTATAGATTTACACAACGAACCCACAGAAGATTTCAAGTGCCTCCTAACCAAAGCAGTGTCTACAGCCCTCACATGTTCAATAAGAGAGTGGAATTTATGAGCTTCAAATCAAACTCACAGAACCTCTCTTGATGATGGCAGGTTAGCTAAGGCAGTCAGGGCTCACCGCTGTGCCCTGGGGCATAAAGAGCCTTACTAGATCCGTGCCACTGGGTCCTCTGATTTTTTTTAAGCTAACTGTTCAGTAAACACAGTGCTTACCCAAGTCACAGGGAAAAAGCTCATTTCCCACATCTGCCTAAAAGGGTGCAGGCTGGTATCCCACACTCACAGAAAATGACTCAAGTGAGTGATTTACTGATGCAGGATGCTCTGTCTTCTCTACTTCAACTGCAACAGTTAAGAGAGATGGAGAACAAGCATAACTCTTTTGCATGTATTCACATGAGAAAAGGAAAACTTGGAATACCTTCTCTGTTCTAGTGAATGATGATATAGTCCATACTAAAAAGATACTGGATTAATTGGCTATATAGGCAACATTTTAAGGCCTGGCACACATGCTCAGATGGGCAGAGGAATTAAATCCAGGCGTTTCACATCTTTAGCTGACACCGGCCACTGAAGTACAGAATGGGGGTGGGGCAACCATCTTTTCTTTCTGGCTTTTCCTTCTGGCTCTTATTTGTAAAGACAAATATTATCACTCACAGTTCTGCACAGGAAAAACACTTGTCTCCCACATGCTGGGCAAGTGCTACTGATCAGTAACTAAGACATGAACAAGATGCTGTTAAGTCCCACTGAAATGTAGAGAGAAACATTTGAGCAGAAAATCTGATATTGAAAATAGAACTGCAGGCTGCTGTTTCTTCTGAGTAGTGATATCAGGTTCCTGCAAACGGAAGGAGGTTTGGAAAACAAAAACCAAACAAACAAAAGTAGGAAACTACATGAATTGGTAAATTTATTTCCTTTCCTTATAGCACCTTTAACCAGCTGTATCACGAATTAAGGCTGAGTCAAGTTGGAAAACTCGAAAACAGTTTTTTCTTCTAAGATATCCCAAACAACCTTTTAAGCTTCCCTAGAAAGTATGTCAACTGGAAAGAAAACTCCTATTGCTTTCCTCCATCTATATCTTAACAAATTTCATTCTAACATCATCCACTAGGCTCCCATCTGGAGTTTTGCCATCTGGATCTCATCTTTATAAATACAAGTTACATTCACCCACTTGGCTCACTTCATCTGTAGGGACCTGTTAAATGGCTTTAAAGATGATTTACTAAAAATTTAAAGATTTAAAGATTTAACATGAGAAAAGATTAATTTAAGTAGAGAACGTCTTACTTTAATGTCAAAATTACATTAGCAATGACTTCTGGTTTCCCACATTTATCAGCTGATTTCTGCATTACTCATATTTGCTCTCTGGCTCTATATGTCTGTACTAGCACATTAATTGCTCAGAAGGCACCCAAGTTCACAGCAATGATCCAGTTACAAACTTAAAATATCTGAAATACAAACATGTAATATTAGAAAATCAGAAAGAGAAAAAAGAGTACAAACACTGGTGCTTTGTTTCTGAAGCAGTATGGAACACACTGAGCCCAAGGGAGTTAAAGTTAAACTAGGGTTTTTTTGCTTACTAAATTTTTGTTTCACCAAAACAGTACCAAAGTAACATCAATCTGAATGGATTTACTCAGTCAGTCATTTCAGTTATATTTTTAAAAGGTATTAAAGGTCTGCTTGTAGATGCCAAACTCTTTCTTTTAATTGTACTTAAAAAAAGGGGGAAACAATGCCTTGAAAAAGTTATAGCAGGAATGTTAACCACACGCCAACTAATTGCTCCTGCCTCTTCTGAATCAGCAGAGCACAAAGTCACTTTCTTTCCTGCTTATGGTTTCATATCTTCAGCAGCTCAAGTGATAAAGATTGATGCTTGACACTGAAATTTCGCAATTTATTCCTCAAAACGATGTATAGGACACGTTTTTCTCCTTCGATCTGTAAGACAGAAACAGCAGAAAGCCCACCTACAAGAAAAAAAGAACCCCAGATCTCTGGGTTTACTCCTCTTAAGAGTACATGGTATGTATCTCCTTAAAGATATCAGGAGTGAAAGATTAGGGATGAATGAACACACTTGCATTCTTTTCCATTCTCTTTGTCTAAATCTAGATGCGACTGGTAAGATATTCCAGTTCAGGGCTCTGTATTCCCTGGCACTTGCTACTGCAGGTGTCCCAACAATATGCAATGGGTTAGCCAACAGGGAACTCTTCCTGATCCTTAAGCATTCTACAGAGTACTTCAGACTCCACACAGCAATCAACAGAAAGACCCTGGAGCTGTAGTGCCATAAACATTGTTAAGATGTCCTTTTGGCAAAGGAACCCCTGCCCTATGCTCCAGTATCAATTTGAAAATAATTTTTTAAGTGTAGCAAAAAGGGGTCGGGTCAAAAAAGCCCAATCAGTCAAAAGCCTATATGGACTACTTCTAAAACACGCTGTTCAGCAGCTGGGCTAGTTTTGACTATTAAAGTTTTCATTCAACTAGAGATCGAGGAGCAGACCCCTGTCTTCAAGGACTAATATTGGCTCTGGATGCTTCTCAACACCAAGCAGCAGTCCAACCTTTTCTAGGCTAAACTTCAACCTGCTTGTCCAACCTGAGCTAGGCACCACCTACGACACAGAGCCACATCATCCTCAGCAAACGGCCTGGGCAAGTCACACTGGCCTCACTGTACCTACCTGCAGACTGAAGGAAAACACTACAGTACTGACCAGCTCTCAAACATCCCCAAAGTGTTCTCAAAACTCAGATCTGGGACCCCTCTACAGCACACACCTAACAGGTTCCCAATCTTATGTCACGATGCATCTCCTGATTAGTTGACATTTCACTTATAAGTCAACAAAAATGTAAGCAAACAGATGCAAAATAGGGACTTCAGTGTTTTCTAAGATTGTTGGGAAATATAGGCTTCTCAGCCTATATTAAGGAAACAAATCCAATCTCTGTAACCACTGTGTTTGCAATTACTGAGACTGCAGAAACAATCAAAAGAATTGGGTTTGGCTTGGTAATAATTTCTGTTCTTTCGACTTTTTTTTTTTCTTTCAACTTTTTTTTTCTGTTATTTCAACTATTTTGTTCTCTGACCTTGTTAAAAGCTACCTTGCCAGGAGCCCACCACTTCCCCATTTGAATGTACTTGTCACCACAATTAATTACCACCTTGCACTACTGGGTTAAATGGCCTCCTGACAGGAACTAAAGGAAGAGCAGAAAATGGTGCAAAACCCAAAATGATGTATTATCACTAAAATGTTACAACTTCACTTGTCAAGGACTGTAACTAGAGTTGGGCCATGCGCATGTTAGCTCAGCTGCCTCTCAACACACCTGTTTCAATTTAATTTGCAGTAATTAGGAAGCCTAGGGCACCAGGAAAAAAATGCTTTTCAGTCACTGTTTCAAACAGCTGAGTCTTCATGTGCCATTTAAAATCCTGTTTTTCAGAACAGACTGCTGACTAGCTAACACTAGCAAAATGAAATAAAGCAAAATATTTTTAGCAGCAGGAAGTTGTTACTTGCTACTGCCAATTACATGCCTTGTACTTGAACAGTGACATTTTTTCCCCTTTGCTTATTCTTCAAAATAGGTAAAAGTTGGCTTAGGTCTCAGTTCATGAGAATTCAAACAAAACTTAGTCCCCTGGAGCTGGCGGACACTGCTGCAGTCATAGCCAATACTGGCAGCAATCTGCTGTGACAGAGCAAACAACAGTGTCCTAGGTCCTCTCTTCAATAAAGGGGGGAAGGAGAAGATTAAGCAAGAGACTTGGGTTCACTGGCTTTGGCAAAGGTTAAATACCTTGTCATGCTAATAAAATTACTGAATTTGAGGAGGAGAGAATGGGGCAGAGAGGAGAAAATAACAAAAGCACTAAAATTACATAAGAATAGATATTTATACTTAGAGCTAATTTATCAAACTGACACAGAGATGAATCACCCACCATTAAAATAATGGGATAAAAGTTTTCTTTTTATCACAATCATTATTTACAACTCTTAAATATTCACAGAGGAGTCAAGTATCCTCATCTTTTAATTTAAAAAGTGATCTTGCAGACCAAAATAGAACTGTTGGCAAAAATAAGTTTCTACAGGAACTGTGCCCAAAGAATGATTTCTTCAAAAACAGGATAGAGCTTAGTAATCATGATGGCATTAAGCAACACACATAAAGCTAGATTTGAGTGACAAAACAACGAGAATAGGTAACACCAAGAGCCTGTTGTATAGCTAGACCCAGCTACTTACAACTTTCAAAAATACAAGGCAAACCTGAGTTATTTTTTTGAGGTGACATACAACTCTGCTTTGATGCAGGTTCACTCCCACGTGCTGAGAATCCAACTGAACCAATATGGTTCTTCTCGGTGAACTAACCTGATTATATGCACATCTGGCTGCAAGTAAGCGTCCGCTGTTACAATAATTGGCCTTTTTCTGCTGTAATGCCATTAGAAAGACAACCATATCACTCTATATTTTTCCATTCTTAGAACAGCCTCCCCCGAAAAAAAAAAGTAATTTAGGAAATTCAGAACAATGCTCCCTGAATACTGTTTTGATTATTTAGGAATAGTTTTAGTATTATCAGTCATTATTTTTCATAGATTGACATAGATGTATATTTAAAGACTGGACAAGAAACTCAAAAGAAACTCATATGATAAAATAAGTGTTACTAGCCAGAATCATCCTTTCACCACTTAAGTGTAGTTTACGAAATGTAACAGTGTCTACCTGAAGCTGTGCTTATATGAAGTATATAGGACACCTATATACATGTGATGCATGATCTTAAAACCACAAAGATCAGGAAGTATATGAAAGCTGCACCTTCTTTTATTCATTTGTCTTTGCTGCTTCAGCAGGTAATTTCTCTACAATCCAGGTTTTTAGTTTTTCTATTTCAGTTCTGCTTAACTCATGATTAAGATTTGAAAAAGCATGAAGTGATGTTGACACTCCCAGTGACTTTAACATCTTGTTGGTCTCCTCACCCCAAGAGTAGAGAACTAGCTCATCAGCAGTTCCATGACACTGAAATAATTCTGGAAGAACGCTTTCATTTCTTTGCAAAGCCTAGATGGAGAAGAAACACAGTCAGAAACGTTACTAAATATTTAAAAGAATAGATACAACTACCTGGTGAGAATTTACATAGCATTTAGTTTATTAACCTGCATTTTAGTGGTCATACAGTACTATCTCCATAAAAACAAACAAGGAAATATTGGAAAAAACCCTGCACTTCAAATTCCAATGCACTAACTCTGGACCAATGATACGGTTTACTCTAAAGTATATATTCCTCTCCAGATAAGAGAAATAGAAAAATATTCATGACAGCAGATGGAGCCCGTGAGTATTATAATTAATCATAAATTTACAAAGAAGTGTTACACTTGTACTCTCTAACGACTAAGAACAACTTGCAAAGCATTACATTTGTTAATCTGCCTTCTACACTGACTTACTTCTAATAAAACAAGCCTCGCTTCCCTGATATTCTGCTTATCTATTTTCTATTTCCAGGAAATGTCATAAGTTTAAAATATTAACCAATTGCCTCAGATGAATAAACATGCTACGTCCATTTTTAGTTATCATGATTTTCTTTTAGCTAAGCTGTTTGTACCACACACTCACCTGGTAAACAGCAGAGCCTTTATTGAGAAAACTAGACAAAGCAAAGACTCCTGCCAGATCTCGGTGAAATCTATAAGCTAAATGCATTGCCATTCCACCTCCCATTGAAAAGCCTCCTAGAATGCAAAAAAAAGAAACAAAGATTGGATTTTTTTATGTATCTTTGTAGTCCAGCATCTAATTTATTTCTATCTTCAGACTTGTTTCTTTTATACACAATGCAATCAAAACCCATCTTGAGTGACATAAAGGTTACAACGATCTTAAATCAAAGCATGATTCAATTAAGAAGTTGCATAGCTGAACTACTGCCGAAGATGTATTAGTGAGAGAGAAAAATAATCACCCCAAATGCCATCACTTTATAAGCCATTCATATATGGTCCCTACCAGGTAGTTCAACACCATAGCCACATATTTTCTGATGCTAACAAAGAAAAAGTCTATGGACAGATAATTCTCACTGGTTTTTTTATTCAACTTATTTTTACCCTACACTAGTAGCATTCACATGTGAAAAATCTGTACCACTGTTGTACAAAATCAACGAACATTAGACTAGTACATGGAGGTTGAGGGTTTTTGGTTGTTACACCTCATGATACATAATCGGGGGAAAACTGCAGTGTACCCCACCTGAGTTATAAAGAGGATCTCTGAATGAATTAATGGCCTTCTGTGTTCCACATGTCTCTTCAGCTGCATTAATTCCTTATGTGAGATAATTCCTCAGGGATGATCTTTACAAGACAAATGCTTATTCATTAGGGAAGAAATCCAGACTACAGCATTACTTCACAAGGACATAGAACATAGGCTATTATATTGCCTGTATCCAGATAATGACTAGGGTGAAGAATGACTGGCTGCTGAAACCTCTTTTAGCACCGAGACGGCAACCAGCAGAAAGGTTATGACTGCAGTCTACTTAGAGAAGCATTAGCCTCTAGTGTACTAGTGATACAATTCATTTGTGCGAGCTAGGTAACTGGTGTTAATTAGTTACAGAACTCTGAACCCAGATCTTTCCATGAGACATGAAATCAGGGATTGAAGAAGCAATGCAGAAATAGTAGACAAAATACAAAAACATCCTTATCTTTTTGAAGCAATTAAAACGAGACTCCAGAATGGGAACAGCTCTTTTGCAAGGGCTATGTTAGCACTCTAGCGCTGACTTCCGTGCTATGCAGAAGGTTGACACGGGTGCTAAACAAAACCCAGGCAGTAAACAGTCTCCCTGCAGAACAGAAACTGAGCCCAGTGACACCCTGCTACTTTGGTACCTCACTAGATCACAGAAAAAAATCTCTGGCTCACACAAGCTCCGAGGCAGAAAGTGCTGCACTTCATAAATACCAGTTTTGTCATGGTGAGACTATTCCTAATGGGAAATGCTCTTCCACCATGTTCATCTGCAAGTCACAGCAGGTCTGAGGCCCTTCTAGCTCACACTCCATCCCATGTTATGACTGGAAGATTTGGCTGGATGTACATAGGAAATTTTCCTGAAAACATTAGGCTAATCCAGATATCCAGTGTTTTCTTTCTTTCTCCACACAGCATTATTCTTGATTTCTGACCAGAATCTCTACTGAATTTCTGATTCTTCTTTTTACTTACTATCACCTTCTAGCCTTACGAGATGATTATGGCCAAAAGCAGTAACTGCGTGTTCCCAACTTACAGAATTTGGATCTTAGGGCGAAAGAGCAAGACCACACAACGTGGAAGACTTGGGTCTTGCTTTCCTTTTTTCAAACACTGTCCTTAATTGAATAACAAGAGCTGTATCCTCAAACTAGGAGATATACCTGGGATCCCATAGCAATGCACTCAAGAGGCTGATACTACTCTGATATTTACCTTTGCTAAATAAAGCCAAGACCTGCCATTTACCCTACAAATCAATCTTTAACCAGTTCAAAGTTAAAGTAATATGTTCAAGTACCCAGTGGCAGTTCAGAAAAAAAAGGCTGTTCAGGAAAAACAGAAATGAATGGGGGTAAAGAAGTTCAGAGCACACATCACCTGAAATTTTGAATAAAATGGTCTTCACAAAAATAAAAGTATTAAAAATACTACTGCCAGCCCTTCATATGCATCACTCTTTCTTACCAGACATGTTCTTGGCACACGTAAAAGAATTCTACAATGAAAGAAAAATAAACATGCTGCAAAAGTGTCCTTGTTATCACAAAAATTCAACACCATTGACACCACATTCACAGAGAGACAAAAATACAGTCTTCTGAGAAAGTATATGAAACACAACAGCTATGTAAGGTTACTATGTAAACAATATCTTGTGCTGAAGTTTCCTTTATTATCTTCTGTGGTATCTGATAATTTACTTCTCCATTTCCTTTTGATCATTCTGAATGGTGCTGTCATCCCCAAACTCAAAAAGTAGCACTTATCCTCTAAAAGATCACTTTGCATTTTCTTACAAATACATACAGATACACTTTGCACACATATAAAATTAAGTCCATTTTAAATATTTTAGAATACAACGGAAAAAAAACTGCATTGAAAACTCATTACTAGTTTGTAAATGATTTAATCTAAAATTTTGTACCCAGTTAGTCACAATCTGGCAACACTATCTGAAATTACTCACCAGCAGTCTTTGACAATGTGGTCACCTTCTGTTTAGAAGAATATTAGGTAATGGCTCTTTTATGTGGCTCATAGTACTATGAGACAATGTAATACAAAAGACTAGTTCCTTGAATTTGGTTTTCCAGGGGAAAACCTGAAGTTTATCACTTGATAACAAAACAATCTCTGAGTAAATTGTCATATAGTAAATGCTTCAGAAACAACAATATGCATAAACACTTGTAGTTAATTTTTTCAATTACAAAAAGTATTTCAGTATAAGGGTAAAATTGATACAACATGTAAGACACGCTCAATCAAGAAATTTATAAGAAATCAATTTTGAGGTTAAGGAAAAACAAGAGGCAGGTACAGATATTATACAAAAAAATGTATGAAGTGAGAGTCAGAATGTAAGCAAAACATCAAAGTACAAGTATGCTTACATATGCCAATGATCTCAGCAGCATTGCTAAAGAGACTGTCATGAGTGTTAATAACGATGAAAAATGACACAGCAACATTTCAACCTTAGATAAGCAGAACATAGCAAGCTTGAGCCCAGTCTATTTCCAAGAAGCACAAAGGGTGTGCAGAGAAGTTCAGAATTTGCTAACAGGTTTCATAGAAAAAGTACGTTAAATTTCCATTTTCCCCCTTATATTTATTTTTAAAGAGATTTGTGATTAATGCTTCAAAACAGCAGGATACCAGTTCAGGAAAACATTTAACTATTTGCATTAACTTTCCTGCCTTACAAAGGAGGTTTATGCACAAGCTAAAAGGTAAGCACATACAAAACACACTCAATTTAAGTAAGGAATTTTTCCTTCAGTTGCAAAGAAACTTCACTCAAGTACACATTTATGATCTCAAATCTGCTGCTATGCAAATCTGCTGGTTTCTAAACAATACCCCTTTCCAGTGATAAGAAAACTGCTTGTAACTTTGCTAGTTTAGAAAGATCTGCTGAAATTAAAGGATCGTCACACTTCCAAATTAAGGAAATTGAATCAGAAGGAAGCTCCTATGCAATACTTTTCTAAAAGCAAAACACTCTTTGCTGGAATATCATCTGTAACTATGCTAAAGCAACCCCAGCCATATGCTGACATAACACAGAGTGAAGCGAGACTGAATTTCTCATATGTAATTTATTTCTGCTTGAATAAAATAGAATGGCTCATCACAGCTGCCATTTTTCAGTGATAAAACCTTTTTTCTAGGACTTGCAAATGGCGTTAGGAGCCTCTTAAACACCAAAGTGTTTGCATAAAGCCTTGAGCTTGCTTCTGCTAAAGATCTTGATTTATACCAATTTGCTCCTCATTTGTATCTGACTGAAATGATAATCTGGCCCATGATGACCCTTCAACATTGAGTTCAGGAAACAAAATATTTACCTACTGTCAAACTTCAGCTTTATTCATTTCTTTGTAGGTGGTCTAACATCTTTGGGTTTGTATCTCACAAAATGACTAACTTTATCACCTAGCACAAAGGTCTCTTTATTCAGCCTCTCTCTTCTGTTCTGCATACACAAGAAAATGCTAACAACTTTGCCTTCTTCCCAGTGTTACACCTTAGTGCTTGCAATGACCTATTCCTGAGTTCAAAAAAGCTCTTCAGATTTTCATTCCTTCTCTCTGACAAACACGGGCTTGACATTGCTGATTGCTTCCTGAGTCATATAGATCTGGCTGTAAAATGCCTTAGTCAATTTGTTACAGGTAATGATTACAGACTTAGGAGACAACAAACCAGATCACTGTTTTAGTCTTTCCAGTATAATCTTAAAATATGATCAGAACTGTTTTCCATGCTAGAAATCAGCCATAGGAAACAAATTTCAGTTATTCATCACATTTAGCGTGTGAATTCTGTCATCTCTATTGAATACAGATGATCTGCTCCTTGCAGCGACGAACCCTGAGCTCTTCTCATGTGAATTTGAGTGGCGGAGGTAGAAAATACTTCATTACAGCACATAAACAAAAGAGGAAACGAAGAAGATAAGCCCAAGACTTTGATGAGATAAGGATGAGGACTTGGGTGTAGGGGTGAGTTTTGGGGTGTTTGTTTTAAGCAATATTTTTTCACTATTTTATCTTTATTAGTTGTTCGTCATTTTCTCCCGTATTTCTCCAAATTTGTCTGTACAGCTTTGGTAACAAAGTAAAGTGACAAGAGATGAATGCCACAGCATACTGTGCCTGTTGCCAGCACAGAGTAAGGAGAGACATACAGTCTTCCAACACTAAATCAGCACAGTTAGAAATCGTCTTTGCCTCTTCTGTTATCATTACAATACATTACATACTCATCCCTCACAGGATGAGTGACAGAAAAAAGGCTTAGAAGCCAAAGACATAAAATACTAAGATTGTAGGTGAAGTACTTTGCCCAATGTTGTAACAATTTATTGTTCATTTTTTTTGTCTTCCCATATTTACAGAATCCTCTTTCTCTATGGTGGCAAAGCCAAGATAATTCCTCCACATCCCATTCTCACACACATTGAGGGAGATGGAAATGCCAATATTTACAAGAAGCACAGAGCTTTCATGTTACTTTCACTGTGGTTCAGTAGCTATGTAAGAAGTCTAGCAATAAACAAAAAGTGGTTGTGTGTCTTGTGTTATTGTTATAGTACAAGGGGTCAGGAATCATGCATGTGTTTTTTGGCATACAGTCAAATCTACAGGACTCTTATGGAAAGTTTATTTTCACTGGCTGCTTACACAAGAGACTACAGGTGGCAGAGACCAACACGCTTGGATCAGCATTTCTGCACTACACAAAAAGCGACTGTAATAGGAGAGAAGTAATGCTAAATTAAGAACAAAAAAAAGAGAACAAAAAAAATGCCTTTCACTTAAGTATTAAAGTATAAAGTGAGTATTATTGGAATGCTCCAAATGTGAAGTGGCCATTTCTTTCAAGAGCTTCTAACAAAATCTTGAATAAGATTGTTGAAATCTTTGACTATTTCTGCCTAAGTGGAGTTATTTTACAGTGCACTATCATAATGGAAGCCGTTAAAAAACCCTAAACAAATAAACACAAGAAAACAAAACAACCCAAAATCACCTGAAAAAACAACTCAGCTTACAACAGAAGAAGAAATTATTGTCCCACATTTCCAACTGTGGCTACTTGCTTGTTTTGATAATTTAGTAATAAATTCAGACATTTATAAAGAAGGAATACATCCAATTTTTAAGAAGGGATACTATCAAATCTCCAAGTGTCAGAATTTGATGAATTTTATCATTCTCTTCTACCTCCGAAGTCAATATAAACCTACTTACAGGATTATTTGCAAGAAGTGCTTTAGCCAGGAAGACCAGTAACTCAACCAGAATGTTTGGCTAAAAAGTGACTTCCATTATCAAATTCTGAGGATGATATAATTATTATTCAATAATCATATATTGCAGTCAGTCTACCTTCCCTCCTCCTCCAAGTTCAGGGGAAATAAACCTTAATGACCCAGAAGGTTACTGTCTTCAAAAGACTTCTGTATTAATAGGAAAGTAATTCATCAAACTGTCTGGAAACAGCAATGGGTAGATAAGCTGTGTACTACTGAATTGATACAGAGGTTTTAATACTAAGACCTTATTTACTTCCAGTAAATAAAGTAATTTAATTTTTTAGAAGTAGATTCACAGAGCAGCTGTTGAAAACAAAGCAGGACCAATACTTTTCTTGATATAGAAAAAGAGGAGCGTCATCGCACAACCTGGACTCCATCCCTAGCTTTAGAGTTCCGCTCTACAATCAGCCACCTGTGGATTTCAGAGCTAACTGTGCTACTGAAACAAACAGCATAGGCTATAATTTCTTTCAGAACAAATGATCTGACTGTACCCACAACCTTAAGCCTTGTGGAAAGTTTGAATGGCTCCAGAAGGAGAATCACCGCCCAGAACATCGGGTGCAGGGCTTCTCACTTTCCACTGCTTGAAAGCCTGCTCCTACTTCCCCTCTCTTTCCACCCACTCTCTATTGCACAGTGCTCCCTCAGATCCTGCCTTCCTAACCCACACCTCTGAGCTGTCAGCAGCTACCCACCTTCCTGCTTGCCTAACACCTCACTTGTCCTCATCTAACAATATCTGACACTCATCCTCAGCCTGTAATTCCTAGTCTGTTATTCCATATAAAACCATAACCTTCAGTCTTGTCACCCTCCTCATAGCCATTCTGTTTTCTTTCCACTCATTAAAACTCCCACTCATTACAAAACACTGTCCCAAAACTCAGTTCTCCTCAACCCTTTTAAAACCATTTACTTCCCTGTAACTACCTCCGCATGAAACTGCTCTGCTCTCTTGGCTTCTGTGATCTACCTGAAAAGACCCCCACTGCTCTTCAGAGACTCCTGAGTCCTCTTCTCTCAACTATTTTGTCTCTCCATAACAATATACGTACCAGTATTCCCATCATGGATCTCCAACATGACTCAACATCTCTGAATGTACTGCGGAAAAATTTCACAATGGCTTCCTCTGCTTAATTGTCTTATTTTTCCCTTCACCTCAAGAAGGCTGCCTCCTCCAACTCTACGGTACCAGCAGTCACAAATCCACCGTCTGCTCTCCCCCATTACCTCAAACACTCCTTTTCTTGTACCAGATGGAAATTCCTGACCTTTTCAAAAGGAAATCTAAAAGCATCTGACGGGACTTAGTTCTTTGACATCTTAAGCAAGTGACCATCTCTTCCACTATTTCCCAGACTCAGAAAAATTTCAGGACACCCATTTCTCCTTTTCCAGTGGATACTAATATTTAGGTGCAGACATACTCCCTATGACTTCGTAATCAAACCTTGGCCTCATATTCTCTTTTGATCAAAAATGTTATAAAGCTGCCAGGTGCCTTTACAGAATTCTTAATTTCCTGTAAGAAACACTGCCAGAAAGTGGACAATTATTTGAACAAAATCCCATCTAAAGCAACTAAGTATGTCACATTAGGCTGATTCATGGTACTAAACCTAACCTTTATGCACAGAAACCTAAGGATATCCAAGCTTAATTCTCTACTGCATCACATAATGGTTGATGACCAAAACCAGTGCAGAGAAGGCACAAGGTTCTAATGGAAGAACACTTAATCTTGTGCAGCCACAAGTGACATAATTTATATACCAGTGGCAAATTCCTTATGCATCCATGTTGGTCCCCTTCTGCACTCTGGACAGAGCTAACTCAGGGCTACCTTATTTTGCTTGTTGCATGAATACTAGATTCAACTGTGAGGATGTATGCATGTAGGCTCTGTCACAGAGGCAAGGAAACAGTGTCTTACTCTAGAACCCTGAAATCAAAGCTCTGAAGAGTGATAAAATAAGTATAACCGTTTCTGATTTACAGATGAGGAATGCAAACAAAAAGAGATGGGGATTTCCAAAGAATTTTTGAGTTGAAGCAATTGGTGCATACCAACTTCCTTACTCTCCTTATGACTTGTAAAACAACTTTCATACACCGTAGTCTCAGCGGATCTAATTTTGAAGGCTACAGAGAAAAGCCTAGTAGCAAGTTGGATCTGTACACAGAACATTTCCCAGCTCAATCTACAGAAAAGCACCTGCGCTTCTTCAACTGTTTCCAAGCCAGCAGGTATAAGACAGGAAAGACAGATCAAAGAGGCTCTGCTGACAGCCATCCAATACAATGCATTCTGCAGCCAAGGCAATGAGCCAGAAAGGGAAAGTAAACAGAGCCTTCAAAGAACAACATGGGACTGGACCAAGAAAACACGCAGGCTGAATGGTAGGGGCTCCACCATGCAGGATTCTGATGGCATGACTTGGTTGGCCATAAATTTATAATCTCCCATATTAAGAGTATTTTCCTCAACCTGAAATAGTTTGTGGTGTAGGGATGGGACAGGAGCCAAGGACTCGTGAATTCTCATTGCCTCTCTGACACAGCCTACTCCATTCTGTCAACTCCTGTCCCTCAAAATCCCACTACTTGTTTCACAGAAGTACTATGAAAATTACTGAAATTTGAGAAAATTAAGGAGGGACGGGAAGGTAGATGTATATGAACCATGACAGCTACTACTTCATTTGTTATCAAGTGTTAATCTTTAGTGATGTGTAACATGCTAATTTCTTCTCCATGAATTAACCCAAGATGATTAGAGCACTAAGGAAAAGTGCATGATTATTTATATGCTATATCTCCACTCTCCAAAATATAAGTAATTTTGGGAAAACATGCTTTCCATTCCACAAAAAAAGGGCTAAAAGGAAACAGTAAAAATATGTACTTTGTAAAGTAAACCACTGTCCATCCTGTATTTTAAATAACGAATACAAATGACTATTTACAACAAAAACAGTTTTATGCTACATTTTTGAGGCCACTGCCTGCAGTTAGCCACATTCCCAATCTGATACAGGTTTAAACTCAATATCCTTAGGGATCAGCTGCTGAAGGAGTTGTTCAGAAGTTGTATGATATGCTCATGAGCTTTCAGGATGGAGTAAATCCAAAGCAAGTGACTTCTTAACAATCAAAAAGCATTAAAATAAACACATTAAAAATAAGTCTCTCTTACCTATTAGTATCCTGTTCTTTGCAATACCGTTTTTAACCTCATCGTTGATCAAGTCTGTAAGTCCCTGGCACATGGAATCAATGCTTTCAATGTGTTCTGGACAATCATTAGAGATTTTGTACCTGTCAAACCACACAGTGGAAAAGGCTCCTTTCATAGGTGTATATGGCCTGCAGTGGTAGAAGGAAAGACAACAAATAATTAACCAAAAGCCTTCAGCACTCCTGATATATAAAAACAATTCAGATTCTCTCCAGCAAACAAGAGAAGGATCCTCTCTCAGGTCTAATGCAATTCACATCCAGCCACACTGTATTTCCTTGCATTCAAAACACTGTCCTTTAAGAATGAAGACAGCCTTTGGAAGCTGTATAAAATGCAAGTTTCAGTCAGTTCAACGTCAAGGTTGATCAGATCACCTAAATATTTTAAATCCTAAAGCTGTCAAGAGGTTCTCAATCCTAAATAAAGCTGGAGTTGAAATCTACCTGGGAAACGACAAACTGAAGTAACTGCTAAACAAGACAGCTTTGCAGGAGCTAATTTTATGGGATTCACTTGTCTTATTCTTGTTAAAATTGATAGGAGAAACCTCTATGTAATTACAAAAGTTCTTCCTCCTGTAATTTTTTCTTTTTCTTAAGCAAGGACAGCCATCCTCACCTTAATTGGGCAAGTATCTCATAAAAATAACTGAAAGCAATGCCATGTGTTCACAGGATTGGTGCACAGACACAAATTAGAGATATGATACTAACCCCGCCTAACACTGCGTTGTCAGTTTAGTACCTTAAACACTTTAACACGCTGCCCAAACCTTAGATAACCAAGGAAACTACCATTCAAAGCAGTCTTTTCTTTGTTTTTAAATAAATGAAGAGCTTTAAATCCCAAGAAGGGTGATCTAATTCCCTTGCAATGGCTCTACAATTTATTACTAAACACACTGCTATGAGATCAATGCTTCACCTCAAAACAAAGCCCCCTAAAGTCCTTAACTGCAATGTTTAATCAGGGGACACATTTTTCATTTTTACTTAAGATCAGATCAGATTGCAATCATTGCATACAAACAGACAGCCTTTGATAAACTTGTTTGGATGGGAACCCACTGAAAACTGTAACATTGACTTCTGTCCTCTCTCTGGATTTTTTTTCAGGACTAGGATTAGACAAAACCCACAACTAATCTAAAATGAGAAAGCCACCGTTTCAATTATTCTTAATGAAGGAACAAATTCTGCCTTTATTAATACCAGAGAGGCTTCACATATGTAAGTGGCTCTTTCTAAATGAGAAATATTGCTGCTAGTAGGAGAGCAGAAGAGGCAGTACACTATATGCATTAAGTCAGAAATGCAAAAAATGAGAGAACACAGATTTACTTCTGTCCAGTGCCATGAACATGAAATAAATACGGTCCATGACTTAAAAGCTGGTAAGTCAAATACAAAGAAAGAGGCAACAAACAGCAACAGACTAGATGGCCATCTTATTCAGCACAGCATCAGGAACAAGTACCTAAAATCCACAACAATCTACTGTTATTCAAAATGGCATACAAGAAGGTGCTCAAGGTTAGTCCAGTGCGTGCCTTAAGTGGTCTCTCATTTGCTCAATTCAATACAAACCCTACATTTAAGTACCAGAATAAACTATTTTGTTTTCAAGTTAGTCCTTGTCTATTTAAAAAAATTAACTTCTAAAGTAAAGGAAGTTCAGTGGAACTATTTTGTACACCCAACAGACTAAAGGTTAAGTTTAAAAAAATCTTATTAAAATGGTTTTGCTTTTAATTTTTTTTTTAATTTCTCTTTAGTATTATCACTGTCTACAGGATTCTTCTCAAATAAACTGAACAACATCTAAGAAACACAATTACAAATATATAATTCACAAAAGTCTTCCAGATTCTAAGAGGAGACAGTTCAGTCAAAAATATCAACAGCAGCAGAACCAGTGGAGTTTCTGGAAGTCACTTGGACAAGGTGATGCACAACAGACTAAATGCTTGGGCAAGCAGCATTTAATTCGTGGTTTTAGCTTCTCTCTCAAACACTTTTAGATCAATCCTGGTTAAAATGCTTAGCAGTCAGAATGCTTTATTTTCCAGTAAAACTAGAGTACCTTATATTTATGTGAGAAAAGATGTGTACGGTGTTAGTACTATTACAGCAGGTTGACCCAGTATTTCCATGGAATTAAGATATATATTTTTATTACTTTACCAAAATTTATGTTTACATTACAGAAATATTAAAACAGGTTGCCCTGCAACTGAAAGACAGACTCACCCAATTTATAAACAGGACAACATCCATGATGAGACTCTAATACTTGATCAGACATTGAAACCCAGGACTTACACCTGCTGGCTTTGCAAATTCTCCAATGAGATAGATGAAAAATCAATGTGTCTTAAATCCACAGGAAAAGACCCCCAAGAATATAAAAAAGATGCTTTCAGCTGTCTCAAAAACCACTCATGATTTCTCAAAAATGCATTAAAAATAGCCTTTACATAAAGCTGAGAAGTGAGATTCCTTTAATGGTTCACTCAACTGGCACATCTGTTTTAGTCATTCACCTTGTTCTTTAAATAAACTCCTTTATTAGCTGGCACACTTCAACTCAGACATTACCATGATAAACAAATATGTTTGGCATGGAACCATCTGTACAGCTCCAAGAACACGGCACAAGATTTTTTCATACAATTAAACCACAAAACAAACAAAAAAAATCTCTATGTTACAGTGACACAAGAGGCTGGACTAAAATACACAAAACCAAAGAAAGAGAGTGGAGTGAAAACACTTATCCAGTAAGATAAGCATGGTTGGTTACGGACAAGTGTCAGATCAAATGATCAGCTATAAGTTTAGAAGTTTTGCTTTCCTTTGCTTCCTATGTATCAAAACTCGTAACATTAGTCTTGATGATTTTTCCCCTCTGTAACTCACTTTCTTTATTCTCTTTCTTAAACCATACTAAAAGTAAAGCTCCATGTCTCTAAGATGTGCTGTTGAAACTTGGAATGAAAATACATTGCCTCCCAGTTCCTGGGGGGAGGTTTTTCTGTTGTTGTTTGTTTAGTTTTAAGGGGGGTGGTGGGTGGGAGTGTTGTTGCTTTGCTTGCTCTGGAGCACCCAGAAGATTCAAATTTGTATAAGAAAACAAGAACCAAGAACCCTCTCCCTGGATGTACCCAAATTCCAAACTTGTGCCCATTTTTAAAAAAAACATATGAAACAATTTCCTATGAATTGAACTAACTCCTAACATTTAAAAATAAAGAGAAAAGACAATGTAAAGGAGACACGGCTAGTATCAAACAGCATTTAAGAAACGGCAGGCACCCCGAGGAAAAGAATCTTTAAAATGCTTCCTAACCTCCTCTGATCATTCTAGGCTATTTTTTCTGAATACTTTATAGGTCTTGTTTTCTCATACATACACTTCTTACATGAGACCACAGTTTCAAGAATATCCTACACATCTAATATTTGAATGTCTAAAAAGGAAAATGTATTGGTAGTATCTCTGTAAGTATTTATCATCCTTTTAATCTTTTAAACATGTATTCAAATAGAAGTAATTTACACTGTTGATTTCACTGCAAAGTTTTAAAGTAGTACAGATCATTCAAGTTTTCACAAAACAAAAACAGGTTAGCTTCTGCTATTGTGAGTTATGAATTAATGATGAAAATCAAATGAAAACAGGAAGCAGTAACACCATCTTTTTCCACCTTCCTGAAGCATGGATTATATAGCCTAGACCTTCTTAATCACATTTAGAACTGTACTAAACAGTTTGAAATGATCTTAAATTAACAGAAGCAGAGAGCAACTGAATGATCCTACATAAGTTTTAAATTCAGATCTAAAACCATGCCAAATTCCATCTCACAAAGATGATAGCAATTCAAATAAAACTACAGGTGTTTCTGTTTGTTATCCAATTAATCACCTATACATGTCATTTTACAATAAAAGACAAGCTAGTACTACTAGCTGCTTTAAATAAGAAACATAAAAATAACAGTACATTGGTAAATGGTTAACATCCTTTTCACAGCTTTTTCTCCTGATGCACGGTTGCATTCCTGCCTTCAGACTCAGTGCTATGATCACCCTGCTAATACAGTCACATAAAACTCAGAACATGGGTGCTGTCCTACAACTTTCTTGAAGTTCCAAACAGAAATTTCTGAGATGTCAGACAGAACTGGGAATTTACAGTGAAGTTAAGCTTCAACATTCAAAGAAAGAACAAGAAAGATCAACATTTTTTTAAATCTCACTTTTGTCTCCATCCCAAATTCATCTCCCCTCAGCCAGGAGGCAGAGAGTCTCATGAGACCATGTAATGTTGTCTTTTGGAAGTCTATACATCCCTTTGAGAAAATCTACAGTGCCAGATAGCTTAAGTTCTAGAAGCAAGTTGACTCTCCTAAAGCTGATGGCAGGCTTTTCCAACTGAAGGAAGTTACTTCCCTCTCCCAAATTCTCTGCCAGCACAACCTCACTGCTGGGGTGTTTTTTCAGGTGAAGTGGTGTAAATTGTGGGCATTTGCAGCAACGAGAGAAATGGCAATAATGTTACAGTTGAGAAGACCATAAATGACCTTTTCTAGATACTGCCAGACCCTCAGCACCCAGGTAACAGTGTCTGCTTTATGAATTCACTGAAATAAAGTGGCAGGAGGCAAACTAGAGTCCAATCTGAATCAGTTCTCCATTACAGGGTTTGAAAGACACTCCCGTATTCAGAGTAGTATCTTTCACCTGCTTACCAGAGTGGCCATATAAAAATGACTGTCTCCAATTTCTCTGTATCGGAAAATGGTTGAGAGGAGAAAAATAAGAGGAAGAATGTCAAAGAGTGCAATATAGCTAAAAGCATTAGAAATCCAAGATTATTGCCATCGTGCTCTACTTTGTTTTCCCAAAGCAAAACTAATGTATCTCTGACAAGTGTTTATTGCATTCCACTCAATATTTAGCATGTGTTCTAAGCCATGTAAGCATATCTATATTTTTTCCTCCCTTAATGCAAGTGGAGAAATAAAAGGAAAATACGGTCCATCGAAGTGTGACTCCATCATTACCATGCAGAATACGTTAAATTTCTACTTACAGAAGGAGCTGAAAGAACCACCCCACAAACTCAGCTATATCCTTTCCAATGGTCACTCAAAATCCCACCGTGGAAAAAAACTTCTTTGTGTTAAATGTATGAATGAGGTTTGGGCTTACAAAAACGAAGGATTAATAGCATTGGCTTGAGTCAAGCATTCTATGATAGACACTGTGCACGCTCCCCTACACAGCTCCACCAATCCATCTCAAGTCTGACCTGCAGTACCCCTGCTGCTTTTCCAGTCCTAAGCCTCTCACAAGTAGCGACTGCCAATGTTGCTGAATGGTGCCAAACTGTCTGGTGGTTTTGTGATACAGCCAAACGGGGACTACGATAAGATGAAACTCACTTCTGCCCACGAGTCGAGCAAAGATGTAAACTTAGGTGAAAGGATGGAGTACCAGGTCATACAATGCTGACCAGTCCTTACATACTTGGAGACAAGGGAAATTAGAATAAATTACCAAAAAAGAGACAACAAACTCCGCACAGAGACTTACTGGCCACAGAAAGGTATGTTGAGTGAATGTCAAAAAGATCCACAAAATAGCCCAAGAGTATTTATAGTTTAATGTCTGACTTGCAAGAAAGAAGGACTGTCAGAATGGAATGCTAGACAACGCAAAGAATCTTTGACCTAGATTTTTAAAGGGAATTATAGAAGGTAAGGTATACTTATTAAAACAAGAGGACCTAAATGGTTTTAACTTCACCACGTTAGCTCCTGCAATGCCAATTTAAACTATCACTTTCTATTAAAAAAAAAAAAAGGTTAAATTGGGTGGTATTCAATTCTGATTTAGAAACTCAATAGAAACCTAATGTTTAAGTCACAGTAGTAGCAGCTGAAACAGTATTTAAAGCTGTAGCCATCCTGACCCAAATAAAAAAGGAAAACCTTTCCTTTAAAACTATTACCGTAGACGTGGCTGTAGGGATTGCATCAGCCGCTAGGGCTACAACTTAAGCTTTTTTTTTTTTTTAATTAAAGAGGTATATTAGCATTACAAAGAGAGGATATAGAGTTATGTTGTTTTTAACAAGTTTAATCTATGTACAAAAGCAGTGACCTTGAAAGAAACCTAGATAAAGTTAAGAAAAAACAAATTACCTACATTACAGAGAAAAAACAAAGCAACTCTAAGCAACATGTAAAAATTTTCATTTGGAAATTTGCATGCCCCAGCTACACACATTTAATTTCCAAACATATTCCAAATTCTGGTGCCACTACTCACTACATCACATTAAGACTTCAAATCCATATATTTTTCCCTTTTTTAGCTAAGCGTACTTTTTACCATAAGCATTTTACTTTAAATCTTTGCAAGTTTTTCTTCTTTACTACTAAACTGTACTGTCTACATTCTGTTCTTTTCACTCAGGAAGCAAATATGAGACTCGGGACTTTCTAAAGTGATAAGGGATGAGCATGACAAAACGTTGCGAACACCTCACCTGTCCAGGGGACGTCTGATGATTATTCTCTACACAGAACCTGCACATTATAAAAATGATTATAGAAAAGTAAGTCTTCTAAAAGTGTAACGTTTTAAGAGACCTATAGAGAACAGCAAAAATGTTCAGCAACATTCTATTGCTTTTACCCATAAAATGGAAGTATCCCCTCTAGTGTTTGCTGAAATCAATGCTAATGAAGCCACAGAACATGGTTTAGAATTCTTCTAGATTACATACTGAACTGGTTTTCCAAAATAATTTCAAGCATACTGACTCTTGTATCAAAGCATGTCTGGCTCTCTGATGTTGCAGAAAACGAAAAATATGCATGTTTCAGTGCCTGGGATAACATAAACTGTAAACATAAACCTGATTCATTCTCCACAAAAAAGGCAAAAGTTCAATGTGTTGTTGAAACGTGAATCATATTACTTTTCAGAACTCTATTTAATAGAGGTGAAGAATGCAGAAGGCCAAACCTATAGATCTCTCTATCAGCAGAATTATACCCATCAAAAACATGAAGAGGTATTCCTGACCTGCAGTTTATCCTGCCAAAGTCTCTAGCACTGCAGTTATATCATCAAACCTGCTTTTACTGGCATAACTACTTTGATGGACAGCGTTCAATGTGTATGCGGTAAGTTAAGCTGGAAAAGACAGGAGTTTATAGAGTAAGAACTACATCCACACTAACAGTATTTTGCCAGAAGAGCATATTAGCCAAGCAATCCTAGCACGGTCTTGTCTAACTTCAAGCTTTTCTTTGATTTCAGCATTCGTGTAAAAATCTGCTGGCAAGCTATGCAGTCTGCTGCTATAACTGACAATGCAGTGGCAGGTTGTGCCACCCACAGAGACTCTCACTCACATTAGCATAGCTTTCCACCAGCATATTGCTCTGTTTCTACACGATCAAAGACTGAACTAGAACCTTCTTCAGCGTATCTGCATACTCATAACTGTCTACCTATATCTCTCATTATCAAGGATGCTGAATTCCATCACTAGTACCTGAAGCACTTGGAATTCTTATCAAAACAGATATACATGAACACACACACAAAATCAGACCATGTATTTAAGTTCATAATGGAGATATAATTATTTTAATGTCTGCTATTAGTGTCTGGATGTTCTAGGCCTTGTTTTTCTTCTCTGTGGCAGAAAGGAAAGCAATCATTACAAATGTTTTCAAAAAGCACAGTGTATTTTGGACTTGGATACTAAATGGGCCTGCAAAGGCTTCTGTTATTTCAATTTCAACCAATAGCACGTATCTTCACAAACTTCACTTCAGCATTGCTGCAAACAGTAGCAAATGTTATTGTACTTAAGGGGATCTGTTTTATTTCAGCTATGTCAGCTAATGGTGCTTATCAGCAACAGAGGGCTGTACACTCAATATTCCCAAGTGTACTTCATATTGCCAAAGTATGGGTATTTTTTATAATGTGAATATACAACTTCTCAGAGTTTTGCTAAAGACCACTTCTGAATCAACTCATGCATGACATCAATCTGATCTAAAGAAAAAAAGAGTGGAATTAACTGTTTATTCACATCTTAATTACAACATTATCTTTCATCCTATCTGTTTACCAAAGTACCGGAATCCAAAGTCGTAAGATAAAAATAAATTGTCCATAAAAGCCACTCATTTGAGTCAGTCTTGCTGGTTAATCATTTATATTTAGTTTACATTATCCAAAGACCCCTTAAGTCCAAAGTGAAAAGTGAAGCACTGGCTAACAGATCTCGTCCAAGTTGCTCCCACTGCATACAACACGTGAAGAAAGACAGTTTCATAGGGAAGCAAAATCTCCTGCATTTCTCCAGTACCTGCTCTGTTGATAGGGAAGAAATGGAGCCCATCAGTATGTTTGATGTACCACGGATAACTCTAGACATCCCTTTAGCCTGTCATCAATGAAGTAATGAGGATGTTATTTACAGAAAATCATACTCAGGACCTACTAAACCAAAACACCTTGTTTCAAAGACTTCCACTCATGGGCTTGATTTTCTTTAACACAGTGAGTACATTCATATTGCAATCTCTCAATTGCTTTTCCTGCCTAAGTAGATCATAAAAATACACAGTCAAGGAAAGTTTTTTCACATATAAGTGATTGCCAGACAAAATCTGCTATTATACTTGTTTATAACCTCCAAGAAATTTTATTCTGACTTTCAAACTTCTGTACCTCGAAAGTCCGTGTAGAATGTCACAATTTCCTTTTCCTTTTAGCCTTCATCCACACACAAATTCAGAAAGAAATTTAAGCCCCATTACCTTTCAAGGAAACTTTTTCCTAAATTAGTCACAGACACCTTAAAAATGAATTTATATTACAAATATTAACTTCTCTGAAAATAAGACCATGTCTTCAGACATGGGGACCAACTCTTAGCCTTTAGGTTTGACCTCATGAACTTTAAAATTCCCTAGGGTAAAAATTTTTCTCTTTATTTCTGGTCAACCAGTGAACACACAGTGTCATTTAATAATGAGATTTGTGCCTCTAGCGGATGTTGAACTCTGTTCTCTTTGAAACAGCTGGGTCAGGACTCAAACCAGAAGAAATGTGTAATTTTAAACTCCTAGACCTTTCTCTAGCAGCTAAAGATCTTTCACATACATCTTGCCAAAAAGACCAACCACCTTCAGAACTGAAACCCGGCCTACTGCAAAAGAATACTTTAGGGAATTAATATAGGTAGGATTGTGATCCAGAACACTGCTCTATAATGCCATTACAATACACATTGGAGCATCTTCCTCTATTTATATCAAGCAGGTGGAAAGAGACTATTAGGACAATACTTGAATTTGAATCAAAGACTGTGACTTCCACGAAGTCTTAACCATTTAGAGTCTTAACTACTTAAAATCATAGTTCCTGGGCAGTAACGCACTGTTGAGCTTCAGTTTTTCAAACAGCATATACCTGAGAAAGCAGGAAGGAAAGGAAGGGTTATGACAGTCACTACCAATATTCACAAGTGTATTTTACAGTACTGGAATAAAGTAATTTAATCCCACAGTTAAAATATATTAAAGAATACCTGGCAGGAGCCGTTGGGTAAATTACTTTTATATGTTGGAAAGCCATGTCTTGATTCAAAATTTGTTTTATCCATGCTCTTGCTCCTTGACCAGTATCACCTGAATCACACAGAAGAGTATAATAATTATTCTGTGCATTTAGAAAAAAACTTACATTATGTCAAATATATTTATACCAGATTGCCCTAATTTCTAAATCATAAAGTTAATCTTCCCAAACACCAGAAAAGAACCTTCCAGAATAACCTCATTCTCCCTTCCAAGGAAGACAGACTCAAAACTTCCTAGCAACAGACTATTTAAGAGGTTCCACAGCATATGTTTAATAAATACTTTACTATATTAAATGGCTTAAGTCTCTTCTAGTCAGGCACAAGGCTTTACCTCTTACTTGCAACTTACCTTATTTGCTGAAAACACTGATAAATAAAAAAATACTGATGAACATCTTAAAAAGCAAGATAAAATACCTCCTGTTCTCCTTGGAAAAGACAGTTACTTCTACTACAGAATTTTATGTTAACCTACTTCAAAACCTAGTCAAGAGCAATAAAAAGAATCTTTACATTTAATTATGCTTATATTACACATAGGCTTTATGGGAAGTATAAGTCAATCACTCCCAACTTTCTGCAAGTGTACGCAAGAGATGAGTTTGGGTTAAAATATCCGGCTGCTTCCTCAAAAAACCTTAATCCCACAATTCCATTTGAAAGCTAGTTGAGATCCGACTCTCAATGTTTTTTCCTAGTCTTATCAATTCAGCTTATAGCCAAAACTCCTGCAGACTGAAATGCCACAACAGATATACAGGATGAATTCTTACGCACATAGCATGTGTTCCTTTCAAATGAATATACATACATACATAAAATAGTTTGTAGAGCTTGTCTTTGCATCACTGGTATCTTCACCTATAACTTCACTGCCACCTCTCTGAACGGCAGACACACACAATTCTCCAATATGAGTTACTGCTTAAAGCTTGAAGAAATAGGCTCATCAAGGAATATGGTTTACAGTAGGTAGTAATACAACATGTAGTAATATTCAATCTAAAAATTTGGTGGGGATACAGCAATGGAGAATTTTACAAATGCCACTCACGTCACAGGCCTTTAGTCTTATTTGAAGTCAAGGCTCTCACATACTATCTAATTAAGAGTGCTAATCTGAGTTAACAGTATTCTCTATTACTTTATCTCAAAGTGGTCAGTTTGACTTCAGAACTCACTCTTTTCTTCTCAATAAAATGACCAAGCCACAAGAAAAAACATCACTGCCTTAAGCTCGGCTTACTGCCACATTACATGGGTTCATCTGAACAGTGTTCCATGAATATACCGAGTTATTCTTATAATGATTATAATTCCACAACGGAGAAGATTTGCTCTTGCTTTAGCACTCAAACAAAATTCAGTGATTTCTATTTACACATACAATTAATAGATCTGCAGAATGAAAATGGAAGGCAAAATGATCCAAACTCAGCACTTTTTTCTCTGTTGAGCACCAGTGGTGTAACCATGAAGTTCCATTTGACCTAAATACTTCAAGTAACAAATAAGCAATGTTGCGAAACTGACACAAATCTTTCTCTACGCTATGTTAAATAGTAAAATAAAAGTTACATCTTTAACTGGATGCTTCAGAACACACACCCACAAGAACTTTGCTTATGTAAGTACTATGGTCCTGATGTCCAAACACATCTCTGATTCTTCGTACACACTCTTGACACGCAACGGTTTCCTCATGGTTGCTGTTCCCTAATTAATGAACAATGTATCTTACGGATGATTGAATAAACATTTTTTTCTATATAATCCTCTTTTTTCAGTCAGGCTTTATGAATACTTGCACAGGACCAATCCTCAGGTAGGTCAACCTAAGCAACTATATGAATACCTGAAGAATTGTGACTTAGGTCTTTAAAAAGTCTTTAACCTTTTACTGTTCATACACGTTTCTTAAGCTTTGCCAAGATCACCAGAAACATTTACAGTTAATGAAGCCAGTTCGTCCATGAAAAGTCCACAGAAAACTCATTAAGTAAGAGAAAATTTAACTATGACCTTCTGTGTTTCAGGAGTCCCCATGGTCCAAATGCTCTGCAACTGCTGTGAGGATCCAAATGCTCTGCAATCACTGTGAGCACTTGTATGCAGAGGTAATGCGTTTGATTTGGTAAGGGAAGAATTTGGAGCGGAGGGAGAAAGAGAGGATACTGAGACATCAAACAAAACCCAGAGGATTCTCTTTGAGGTTGTTCTAAGATTTTAGCAGTGTATGTTCTTTTAACAAGAACAATTGTTCTTCTAGCAAACAATACACAGACAATTCTGCTTTGAATCTCTTTCCAAACCTGATGGCAGCACTACTATTTTTTTTTCAATTCTCAAGTAAAACAAGAATTGTTTACCTTTCAAATACAGCTTGAATTTCCAAATCTTATTTCTGTGCAAAGTCTAAACTTAACAACAGGTTATATGCACATCACAACATGCAAAGGTGTAAATAAAAGTCAAAAAAATATTTCACATTTTTTATGCCCATTTGTCTCCCCTGCTGAGCTACCAAATGGATTCTCCAAATAAATGTGACGTACAGCAGTGGAATTTTCTAATACATTTCCATACTATTTTGCATTTACATTCTGCACTTGTTATATTTGTCTGGAGGAAGCATTATGAACAAAATTTATTCATGCCATGTGACTGCCACTTTCCATCACAAGTGCTGTACAGAACACACCAATTCAGGTTCACAGGAGAGCCCACAGCAACAGCGCTGTGACTATTTGTTTGAAATTCCATTCTGCAGCACTGCTAAACAAAACCAAATAAAAGCACTCTTGCACTTCCCCATTACAAACATTATGAATGAAATCATATAAAAAATGAAAAATTGTGTAGTATTTTAACCACATGTGGAATCAAATGTTAACCATAATCTTCTCTTTCTCCTCCAACATGAGAGAAAACTATTTCCTCAACTATGAAAGCATTAGTGTTAACAAAAGAGCTGAACACATTTCATGAACTCTTTTTCACTTTCACTCCTTGCCCCACAGAATCTGCAAAAAGCAAAATTAAACTAGATTATAAAAATTGAACTAACTCAATAAACATGTACACCTTTGTTAAACGAAACAGAAGCATCAGCAAAACTATGATACTGACTGAGTTGAGCATGTTGCCTTATGCACATGGACAGCTCAACAGAATTGATACCCAGACTTTGATCTAAGAAAGACCTGGCTTTTCTCTTTTTTTCTATGTTTGCTTTGGTTTTGGTTTAGTTTCTTTGTTTGGATTTTGGTTTTGTTTCAAGTGATGTGGACTTTGTTGTTGCTATTTCATTGAATCGAAGAATCATAGAATGGTTTGGGCTGGAAGGGACCTTAAAGACTATCTAGTTCCACCCCACCTGCCATGGGCAGGGACATCTCCCACTAGATCAGGTTGCTCAAAGCCTCACCCAGCCTGGTCTTGAACACCTCCAGGGATAGGTCATCCACAGCTTCTCTGGGCAACCTGTTCCAGTGCTTCACCACCCTCACAATAAAGAATTTCTTCCTAATATCTAACTTCAATCTACACTCTTTCAGCTTAAAAATGCTATCCCTCATTCTGTCACTGCATTCCCTTATAAAAAGCCCCTCCTCACCTTTCCTGTCGGCCGCCTTTAAGTACTGGAAGGATACTGGTAGGTTAACTTTAAGAAAAAAACCAATAAATCACACGCTCTGGCCATTAAGCTAGTTTGGACATGGCTAGGACCTTTCTGAACAGGGAGAAGTTAGTCTATTAACACAGGTTTTTAAAAGGTGATAGCAATGCTCTCTGTCTGATCCTAAAAATGCCAAAGAAGCATTTTAATTACTAAAATCATCCTTGGCATGGGTCTACCCTTAAACTGGATAAATTAAAAGACTATCTTCTGGCCCACATTTGTTCTCATGGCAAGGAAAAACAGGAATAGACCATCCTTAAACCTCAACCTCAGGTATGGTCCAGGCTCACACAGGCCTCTTTTCTCACAGAGGCTCTTCCCTGCTGGCCAGTGTGGTGTCGTCCACAGGGAAAGGCAGGGACAGGGACACCTCGCACCCTTTCTCACAGAATCATAGAATCACGAGGCTGGAAAGGAACTTTGAGACCCAGTCCAACCATACCTGTCCACTACTAAACCATCTCTCTGAGCACTTCAACTACCCGTCTTTAAAATACCTCCAGGGACGGTGACTCAACCACTTCCCTGCATAGCTTTTTCCACTGCTTGACAGCCCTTTGGGGTGAAAAAATTTTCCCTCATGTCTAATCTGAACCTAACCTGAGAGGCCTTTACCTCTCATCACATCACCCGTCACTTGAGAGAAAAGACCAACACCCCCCTTGCTACAACCTCCTTTCAGGCAGTTGTAGACAGTGATATGGTCTCTCCTCAGCCTCCTTTCCTCTAGGCTAAGCAACTCCAGTTCCCTCAGCTGCTCCTCATAAGATTTGTTCTCCAGACCCTTCATCAGCTTTGTTGCTCTTCTCTGGACACGCTCCAACACCTCAGTGTCTTTTTTCTAGTGAGTGGCCCAAAACTGAACACAGACCTCATCAATGTTGAGTACAGGGACACAATCACTTCCCTGGTCCTGCTGGCCACGCTGTTTCTGATAAAGACCAACATGCCATTGGCCTTCTTGGCCACCTGGGCACACTGCTGGCTCATGTTCAGCCGGCTGCCAACCAACACCCCCAGGTCCTTCTCGGCCCCGCAGCTTCCCAGCCGCTCTTTCTCAAGTCCGTAGCGCTGCACGGGGCTGCCGTGGCCCAAGTGCAGGACTCGGCCCTTGGCACTGTTGAACCTCATCGCTCTTTTTCTCCTCGCTTTCCACCTCCGCGGAAGCCCCCCTGGCGGGCCGGTCCCGCAGGACCCGTCCCACCGCCCACCCTGGCTCCCCAGCTCCCTCGACGGCCCCGCCGCGGCCGGAGGGGCGGACTCCCTGCACCCTCCCCCAGCGAGCGCTGCGCCCCCTGCCCCGCGCCCCGGCGCAGGGGAGAGAAGCGGGGGGGAAGCAGCCACCTGAGCCGTGCAGGAAGATGAGGGAGGCGGTGTGCCTGCCCGCGGGGGACACCACACTCCTCTGCAGCACTGCGGGCGCCGCCATGCCCGCCGCTCTCCTCCTCTTCCTCCTCCTCCTCCTCCTCCTCCTCCTCCTCCACGGCGCCGGCGCAGAGCGCCGCGGCCGGCAGGGAGGGAGGCAGCGAGAGCGGAGCCAAGTGCAGCGCGTAGTGGTGCGGTGTGTCCCGCACTGCCTTCCCGGCCCCGCACCAGATGAGTAGTCTTGGTCTAGAGAGAAGACATAGAGGTAGATACTTTCACGTACTCGTGCATCTCTTCATAGTTTTCCTGCAACATTGCTTTTAATGAAAGCCCAGATATTTAAAGAAGTGCACTTTCTGCCTGTGTTTTCTCAGGCTGCACACTGACAGTGATACAAGAAGTAGTTGATATTACAAAAAGAGGAATATTTTGATTTAAACTAAAGTAGGTTTCAGTTTCTTCTAAGTAACTATTTTTTTAAAGTTAGGCAAGAATGTCCATCTGATAGCATGTTTTCTTTATAGCATGTAGTTTTTTTAAGCATTATTTTCCCAGACACTGTTCTTTGAGGAAAAATAAAGTCTTGTGTTAAGCTGAGAGTGTTCCAGACCTCTGATCATTTTCGTGGCACTCTGGTCCTACTCCAACAGGTCCATATCTGTCTTACGCTGAGGACTCCAGAACTGCATGCAGTATACAATCGTACAATCATAAGCTTGGAAGAGACCTCCGAGATCATCAAGTCCAACTGTGCCTGTCTCCCTAATAAACCATATCCCTAAGAAACTCATCTACCCGTCATCACCACCTCCCTGGGCAGTCTGCTCCTGGCCACTCTTTCAGTGAAGAAATTCTTCCTAATGTCCAGTCTAAACCTGCCCTGGCACAACTTGCCATTCCCTCTCGTCCTATTGCTCGTCACTTGCAAGAAGAGACCAGAACCCACCCCATCACAACCTTCTTTCATATAGTTGTAAACAGTGATGAGGTCTCCCCTCAGCCTCCTCTTCTCTAAGCTAAACAACCCCAATTCCCTCAGTCTCTCCTGGTAGGGCTTATTCTCCAGACCCCTCACCAGCCTCGTTGGCCTCCAAGTGAGGTCTCCAAGTGAGGTCTCACGAGAGCAGAGAGGGAGAATCACCTGCCCCAACCTGTTGGACACGCTTCTTTTGATGCAGCCCAGGACACCGACAGCTTTGTGGGCTGCAAGCACACATTGCTGGCTCATGTCCAGCTTTTAGTCCATCAGTACCCCCGGGTACTTCTCCACAGGGCTGCTCTCAATCACATCATCCCCCAACCTGTATTGACACCGAGGATTGCCCTGACCCAGGTATAGTACCTTGCACTTGGCATTCATTGTTGAACCTCATGAGGTTCAGCCCAACTTTGTGAACTTGTCCATGTCCCTCTGGATGACATCCTGTCCTTCTGGCGTGTCAGCCTCCCTGCTCAGCTTGGTATCATCTGCAAACTTGCTGAGGGCGCACTCGATCTCACTGTCTGTATCATCAATGAAAATAGTAAACAACACCGATCCCAGTACAGACCTCTGAGGGACACCACTATCTCTCTACAGACCCCATATATAGAAATGCTGTATGGTGGGCAAACTGGGGATCAAACAGTAGAGTAGGTCACCCCTTTCCTGTGGTCATATGTTTTTGGAAAAGAAATTAGGCATTAGCCTCACCAAGTGCATGCTTTCAAGAGTAAAGGCCTGTCTGGCAAGCGCACAGAGGCAAGGCAGGTAGCAGGGGCTCTGATGGCTCCTTTGAGGCACATCAGAAAGCAAAGGTTTGCAAGGACCAGCATTATCATGGTCCAATAGACATTTGAAAGGTTGACTGACCTTCATCCTTGTCTGAATACAACTGCTGGGATGCTCTTAGTAGTTTCTGCTGAACTGCTGTAAGGGGATATAGTGTCAGAGCTTTCTTTTGCACTTTTAGGTAACCTACACACTCTCAAGGTTGTAAGACTTTTTTTTTCTAGTGATATGTCAATTAACCACCTGCCTTGTGCTTGGCAGCAGTGCAACAAGGATGACCAGGCATAAACTCTGCTATTGCTATTTCACTAGCCAGGTGCAGTACGAGCCAGGGGGTAAGCAGCAAGTCTACAGATTAGTTTTGCAGTTCATCATGAAGTATTTTGGCAAACCAAAGGGCCACACCTGTTAGTCCTTAAAAATGTAATGAAACCTTAGCCTCTTGAGGTAGTGTGTTATTAGCTTCAGAATAGCCTGTAGGTTAAGTAGATGAAACATCAGTGCGTGTGTAATATGAAGAGCATGCTGTGCTTGTATTTCTGTTCAAATTACTGTCCTGACTGCTATTTTCCTATATATTTAGGCTGTGAAATATTAGGGCATCAATTCAATGCAGACTGACAAGCAGTGTGTTGTGATGCTCCTTCAGAACATATGCAGATGTCTTTTTAATATATGTAGAAGCGTTCTCCAACTCACCCAAGAAGTAAATAGAAGGAAAAATCTGATAGTTGGAAATATGAGAAAATTGCACGGTAGGGAGGGATGAAAGAGATACCTAAAATTTTTACAGTATCAGTTGCCGAATTCAAGAACACAAAATTGCAGTGAAGTAGTGCCACCATGAACAGCTCAGTATTGCCAGTGCCTAGTAGCTGAGACACCTTACTTTTCATTTCACTTTCAGTATACAAAAATAATTGTGTTATTTGAGACAGCGAGGCTCTTTTTAAAATTAGTTTAGCAGGAAAGTTTTATCATGATTATAGGGCATATTCACTTATTCAATTATAATTATTTATAATAATTTATCTTGTCATCTTTCGCGTGCATTGTGATTTTTGAGGACTACTATTGTTGTGAAGGTGAACAAAGGTGCTGTGTGGCTTTGGCACAACTCTTCTGCATAGTTATGGCAACAAACCATGATCAAGCCTTTCTGAAGCTTATAGTTTGTCATTCCCTGCCTCTGAGTTACAAGCTTGGAGGTACAAGATTTATTTGTGCCAGCAAATAAAGCTTGATGCCAGGAATAAAACAAAAAATAAAATATCAGATCATACAAAAATAGTGCTCTAGGTTTGGAGGATTTTGTGTGCTGTTTTTTTTTTAAAGAGAAATTTTTAAGGTGTAAGATTTATTTTTTTTCCTGATCAAAAAACAAGCAAAGGGCTATCTTTATCTTTCTCTGAGTGGAGAGAACTCCAAGGCTTCAGGGGAATGGAAAACAAATGTTTTTCAAAAATTGAAGACCCCATAGTCAACTCACAGAAACTTGTGGGAGAATAGGAGCTCTGAACAAACAAATGGAAAAGAGCTGAGTTACTATTCTGATTAATTGTAGTTATTTACACCAGAGAAACAATCTTTTATTTGGGTGGTTTTAAGTATAGTAATTATATTGAATGGTATTTATATCAACGATGTAATTTAATGGCATTAAAAAAAAATCACAGCAAACAATCATTCTAATTGTGATAGGTCTGAATCAATGCTCAGGAAGGGCCAGGAGATGATTCTGTTGTTTCTCGGAGTCTTCTGTTGCTAGACTTTTTTCCTTGTACTCAAAGGAGGGGAAGGAGGGAACATGCTTGGAGTAAGAGCTGGAAAAGGTTTATAATATTTCCCTAGGCCAAACCTATGAAACCTATCAAGGACACGGTTGTAATCGATGAAAACAATGAAAAGCATGGCTTCAGCTAAAACCTTACTAACTGGAAAGACTATCCCAAATGAATTAACATTATGTTAATCACATTACAGGCATTATGAAAATAGCTTGACATTTTTTCTTGAACTAACATATGGTTAAGTTCTGATGCTTATGGTTTTATACAAATTTCACTGCTGACATGTAACATCTCCAAAAGGAATTTATTACATTTCAGAGCGTCAATAAAACGTCCTCCCACATCCTTAAAAACATATTCTGTTGTAATTGCTTCTCTTTTTAATTTTTTTCTGGATTTAATGAAATAAATGGATTAAGTTTTGACTTAAATGCTAAATAAATATACAAATGTAAATATGTGGGCTTACTTACGTTTTCTAAAGAAAATATGTTAAGTGTGAGGTGCATTTTGTTCCTTAAGATAGGCTGTTGCTTATAGTGCTTTCTGTTCCAACTGTTCTCTCACACTGAGTCTATTCAGAAAAAAACAGGAGTTTAATTTACTTGGGACTATTTGGATACTTTTTTTCATTTTGAGTGGCTTTGCACTTTAAAATTAACTTTAGCTGAAAACAGAATGTTGGAGTGTAATTTTTTATGTCCAGCATGTGTACATGTATAACATCCAGAAACACAGCTTTAGCTGTATGTGCAGAATGAAGGCTCTTGCACTCCACATTGAAAAATAGTTTGTAGGTGTTGTACAGTTACTGTGGGGGTTTTTTTTAGTAGATGAGTTAATCCACAGATACTTCATCGATGATTACAACAAAGTATATCTGATTTCTAGTTGATTATTTTTATATTTAGTCAGTTTTGAATGAAGCAGGGATTTTGATATGGAAATAAAAATATTGTGTTTGGCTCTTTCCATATAGCCCCTTTATTTCTTTCTCAGTATCATGACATTATCATCACCATATCAGAAGATCACATCATTAATATCCAGTCTTTAAGTGATAGCTGTGCTATACTTGCTTTCTGCGTTATCAAGGCAATAAAATTAAATGCTGAATTTCTTTTACTCTTTTATACATTGCAACCCTGTTCTATCCTATTCCCATTTTTTTTGACATGCTGAGGGCTGTCCACTGTTTTTAAGATCATCATGGCTGTTACCGTGATCTGATAATAATAAGCAGCTATCCTCAAGCTTGCAGGTTTAGTTCCTTGGAAATCAATGGCAGTGCTTTGACATAGAATTTGTATGACATGAGGTTTTTTTAAGTCTCTCCTTTAAGCGTGCGTCCTGGCATAGTTTATTCTAAAAAAAATCTTGTCATGAGCTCTTTGCACAACTGTGGCAGCAGAGATAGGAAGTGCCATAGGGGTTACTATTCAGGTGTACAACCTAGTGGTCCATTTATCGTGCTAAACTATCCATACTCTCACCAAGCCAAACAAAAAATGTATTTCCATTCATAATTTAGTTTTTTAAAGTTTTTAGCAAAGTATCTACATCATAATATGTAGATTTTGTAAAGATGTTTTTCTATCAGGGAGAAGTATATTTAATGCCAACTTCTGTTCCTTACTAGAAAGAAGCTGCCTGGCTAGGCTGCATCTGGAATGCTGCGTGTCACAGATAGGAATGATTGAGGTGGGTGGGGGGAAGTCAATCCACAAAGAGAAAAGAGAAAAGCAAGTTGCTTTCTACATCTGAATACTGTCTGTCACAAAGGGATGTTGACCCAATGTTTCTAGTTACTACAGCATTGTGAACAAGTAATAAGTGAACAAATCGTGCTCTTTTTGGCCCAAGAGATAGTTGATATTTAGGGTTTTGTGAGATAATTTTGATAGCAGGAGCCAGATATTTACTGCCTGCCATCCAATTTGTTTTAAAACAAATGAGGGCACGGTCCCAGGGACAACAGGAGGCAGTTCCCTTCTTCAGAAATATGGGCCTGCAGCTAGCCAACAGCCTGCCAAAACGAATCCAGGCTTGGCTACACTACTGGTGCCTGTGTGTTTCTTTTGCTTGTTCTTTGCAGTGGGTTTGCTGCTTCTGAGTCATTTGGATGTCCACTCAGCTGCTGCAGCTGCAGACATCTCCCAGGCAAGCTTCTTGCCCCATCTTGAGCAGCTTATAGCCTGCTGGAGCCTGGAGGGATATTCCTCAACCAGAATTCCCTAAGGAATGTGGCAGACATGATTTGGGCTTGCCAAAAACACATTAACAGTATTCTCAGCAAGTAGTGAAACTGCTTTCTATTATTATGTGGACTGGTGGTGTCTGCCTTTTATTTAATGCATTGGTGATTAGAGCTATGGCTGCCAACTGGTGTGACTGGTTTTGCGTTGGCTTGGCAGTTGCTGGTAGGGCTGCTTTATATATCAGACAGTATTTCAAAGATGCTTACCCTGGGTAGGAAATCGCCTTGTCTGTGGAAGATGCAAATTCAAGAATTTTAGGGGAAGTTTGAAGCTCTGTGGGAGGGTTTAGCTCCATTGGAGCTTTGCCTGTGGGAGAGTAGTAGGACTGGAACCACAATATTATCACAATTTTTGGTAAAATTTCTGGACTCAGAATGAAGAATCCTTTATCAATTTAAGATATCTGGCAAGTTTGTTACACCTTGTGATTTTGTCATGTGTTTTGGTTATTCTTGTGAGGACCAGTGTTCTTGCATATATGTCACTGAATATAAATCTCAGGTTCTTAAGTTCTTTTGAATTGAGGAAAAAGCTATGAAAACATGAACCATAAAATCCAGACTTACAAGAAAATGTCTCCAAGATTCTTATTTTAAAACTCTCATAATTTTGACTCATTTTTAAAGTTTTGATTTATGAATTAGGAACACTTGAAATTAACAGGAGCGCTCCAGTGAGATTACAGCATTGGAGTTCATAAATGAGAGTACCCAGATCTGTGCTGCCCCATTCTGCATTCATGTTTATGTAAATCGGGAGTGTTAAACTTATCACACTCTCAAATAACACAGCTGTCCTAGCAAGCTCTCTTGTTTTCTCCATAGAAATGCAAGCTATCCAATGAAAGTATCTGGTGTCGATCTGGAGTACATTTGCCAATATAAATTGGAAGTCTGAAAGAGGGCTTTGGTCATAAATATATTGGCAAGACTTTATACAGTCACAACAAAATCTAGATTTGCCTTTTTAATGCTAAAATCTGGTTTTGATTGCATTACTGTCAGTCTGGAGTAACTCCCTCTGGTTGACTCAAAGATAAAAGATTGTTTTGGACTCACAACCCTGTAAAGGTATTAGAACATGGAAATGGCAGAAATTGCTTTTTTAACCTGCAAATATAAAGTTCACACTGAATTTGATTAGTTTATCCATTCTGATCCTAGGCAGGTAAAGTGTAGACATTTATATCAACACTGGAAACGTGTAATATGGAACTTCCTTACAGACCTATTTGTTGCTTTCCTCCAGCTTTCATATCAGTGGGACTTTATGCGTACGAATTCCACATTCTGTCATTTATTTGCCAAAACCGGGGCATAGCTGCAATAATTTTTTTTGGTGCCAGTTTACATGATGCCATAAAGCAGCATTTTTCATTTTTCAACACTGATTAGCTCCGTTCCTTGACCATGCAGCACCGCACCCTGGTGTGAAATTTGCAGAGGGATAATTCTGACAGGTTTATGTTGGCCTAAATTTACAACATTTCGTTTGAGAACATGAGTACCTTGTTCGCTTTCCAGTGCAATGTTGCGACTATGTGACAAGACCAGCCACCAAGACCTTTGGAAGAGTGGAAATCACAGGGTGTCCTAAGGATATATAGTTCTACTTTCAGACAGTGGATTAATGGAACCTCCATTTCTTTAAGTTGAATTTGCTGTTTTAGTGTCGGTGCACCAAATTCTTCCAAAATGGTGTGCCCAATGTGTTTATACATATATATATAAAATATTAGCATCAAGATAAGCTGAATGGTGCAATAGTGTACTCCAAGCTTTTAAAATAACATTTGTGATGCCTTAAGTTAAAACACTGTGGTGTATCTTTTTCATCAGAGACAGATATGGTATAAGGACGTGCAATACACAGCAATACATTTTTCATACGAGTGAATGTAAAATGAGTATGCAGAGTGACTCTTATATGCATTTATTATGTTTCATTTCTTTTTTTACAATGAAATATATCCCAGAAAATAGTTCTGTGATTTCTGATAAAAAGTTCTGGATGTACTATTTTTTCTGCGTGCTAGTGATGAAATCTATGGTTCATCCTTACTTTTTTGTTCAATTTGACATTAAGGGTGCAGGTATCTTTTTCTGGGTTTGTGACATTGGCATTTTTCTGTAGTCAATAGAGTCAATGTGTCTTCTCTATGGTCTGTAAAGGGTGCCTATGGCCATAAGCTCAGCTATATTCATCTGAAGTTTGGATATCTCAGTTTGGGTGAGATTAAGCACATTGTTAGTTTCTATGTTTTGTGTTCTAAGATTCCATGTCATGGCCATGCTATTATTAGCAGGCCACTGAAAATGATGTTGCTCAGAAGTCTAATTTGGTCCCAGTCTAGACCTGTAAGCTTTCGTAGTTGGAGAGTGGTGGCTGAGTGACAACAAAATAGTTATGACCCTATTCTGTTATATCTGAAATGTATCTGCGTTTTTTTAATTCAGCACCATGAAGCGAGCAATAGCAAGGATTAGGTTTGTTTCCTGCAGCAGAGGAACTGTGGAATTAGACTACGAAAAATATGAACAGGTCACTGTGAAAAGATTACCCATTGGGGTGCTGAATCTGCTCGAAGCCTAGCTGTAGAGAAGGGTTTTTTCCATTGCATATTTGCACGATTTCCCACTCATGTGAAAACTGCAAAACCAGACCACCTGTGGATAACTGAATGACTCCATTCTGAGTCAATTAACCGAGAGAAAATTATGTAGAAAATTAAATAATTAGATGTTCAGACAATGTGAAACATGTATGTTACATTTGTGTAACATAATGTTTCAGAAACAATTGCAAAGAGACCTAGGCATGCAATATGTGAACAAATCCAGCGTAAAGTGTTGTGTACTATATAGGTGCAGATTGTTCACTGTTGTCTTCAAATGTGCCTTTATTCGGTGCCCATCAATCACAATAAAATTTGATATCACAGTATCACAGTATCACAGTATCATAAGGATGGAAAGGACCTCTGAGATCATCAAGTCCAACCTATAACCCAACACTAACACCAACACTAACACCAACCATCATCTAAACCATGGCACTCAGTGCCACATCCAGTCTCCCCTTAAACACCTCCAGGGTCGGTGACTCCACCACCTCCCTGGGCAGCGCATTCCAATGGCCAATCACCCTTTTAGTGAAGAACTTCTTCCTCACATCAAGCCTAAGAACTGACACCAAAATACTCAAGTGTTTGAATTAAAAAGATCGTTGTCTGAATTTCTGTGTTTTCCATTATGCAAAATTTAGCCAATATTTTCCAATGAATTGTGTTTTCTTTCAAAGGGAATTACTCAGTTCAATAAACCCTGCTGTAAGTTGGTCCTGTCCAAAAGAAAGCCAGTGTTATGTGAGAGCAGTTACTTTTCTTGGTCCTTAGCATAAACCATGTGCTGTTGGGAAGTTCTGAACATTTGAATATACTAATTATTCTTCCCTTTGCTCTATGGTAGATGCTGTTTTGCTATATAAATTGGCTCAGGAGTCTGCATGTTTTTGTGATGTGCTAGTTGCCATCTGCTTTGGAGATACTCCCATGCACTTTTGTTGATGTAATAGCTATAGTGTTTTCAAATGTTGATACAGTGAAAATGTAATGTGATTGGGCTTGGATAGGTGCCTTAAACTGCTGCCAGTCAGAACAGGCAAACTCTTGGGTAAAATGCAATAATGAATAATTTGCAATTCCTTTTTTAAAAGTGATATTGACAGTCTTTTAAAAAGTCCTGTTTAACTAACATCCAACATTATGATCCAAATTTTCAAAGCTAACTACTGAATTTAATTTTATTTTTAAGTTTTGTAATTCTTTTCACAAAACAACTCAGTTCAAATGCCTTCTTTATGTTAGTGGAGAAAAAAATTTTTAAAGACTAAGCTGGAACAGTATACATTTATTAATACTTCTACTCTGTCAAATGCGAGCAAGCAGCTATATTTGCTTATGTTTATAAGTGACTGGATTTGGTGCACAAGGTACATCAAAGTTCTATATGCGTATATGAACAAGAATGTTTAATTTGGACACAGGTGCTTTGATATAATGTGGACACTGAAGCTTAGTTATGCTTAAGACACGAATGTACTTGGAAATCACTCATTTTAAATCCATTAGAAATGTTTTATTGTTGCCAGTTCTAGAAAAATAACAAAGTCATTGTTCAAACCACTAATACAAATTATATACATAATAATATACAGTTATGCATATGTTGTTAACCTATTTGATGTCTCGGTTTTACCTTAATAGTAAGAGACAAAGACTAAAAGTTTTAATGTTTTCAATCATTAAAGACTGGAGGTGACTGATACAAGATTCCTTGGTAGAAAGGTGGTAGTCAAAATAGATAGAAATATAAATAATCACAGTAAAACAGTGTTCTTATTGCAGATTAAAAAATTATCTAATATCGGTTAAAAGAAAATATTTCAGAACGGGAATACTTCTGGTAACTGATATCAGTTACCAGAAACAGAATAGCACAGAAAGAAAAAAAGGTCCAAGTGAAAAAATAACAAAGCAGACAGTCAGGTTCTTGTTCTCTGAAAGATTAGAAGAAATTGATTGTAATTCAGTTAAATTATGGCACTGAAAGATTGGCATAAATGAGAGGAGAACTTTGCTTATGGTCTCTCTAGCAAAAATATGAGACTTGGAGTTTAATTTTGAGGTGGCCTTAAAATAAAAGAACCTTGTTTTCACATAAATGTTCAATAATCATTCTTAAAAAGAAAAAGTGAGCTATACAAATGGGATTGTATACGAGGATTTTCATAAAGAGCAAGTGAATCTTTAAGAATCTTCAGAACCTGAGCCACTATTTGGATTTAATATTGGCTGGTCGTGTACCAGAGAGGAAGAGAAGACTTAGGCATGGTTGATTGTTTCTGAAAGAGACATAGTGATGACAATTATTAATATGAAAGCTGAAGTCTCAAGAGAGGATGGCCTAATGGCAGAGCTATTAGCTACATCCAAAAAGACGGTCTTACATCCCTGCTGAACCATTCAAATTACCTAAGAGCACAGTGTGTTTTCCCAGATGGGTGAAACAGAAACATAATCATCTCTGCCTTTAAAAATGATGACAGAAATAGCTGAGAAAATTATACCTCAATTATTTTGATTGATCTTGTAATAAACTCTGCACACAATCTGTCTGTCTTTGCTAGGAAAGAGGTCAGGAAGAAAAAAATATGCCTTTTTTTTGAGACGAGCACCAGGATGAATTTGGGGTGAAGGTTTTTCAAACGAGTGTATTTCTTCATTAGAGATACTGTGGAAGCAAAAGCAGCTGCTTTCTAAGTTATTTTTTAAGTTAAGCAACAGTTTAGCAGAGGCTGTAAGAGGTTTCTGTCATGGTCTTGTTTTATAATGAACAAAATCGGTATTTTGTAATTATTTAATCTAAAATATTGCAGTAAGATCTTGAACAAGAAAATACTAACATGCTCAAACAGCAGGTTGAATGTGTAAGGATTTGAGCTTAGCTTGAGTTACTAATCATGATATGTCTTTTATATCACTCTTTTTATTCAGATGCAGAGAATGAAAAAGTGCTGAGGTCCATAATATGGTTCAAGCATTTATCATCTATGCACATAGGTACAAATGTGTAGGCAGGACCTGTGCGACTCAAATTCTGCTGTACATTTTAAGTACACCCAACACCTTTGGGTGTGCTCTCAGAGTACCTCTGAGCACAAATTGTTCTTATACTACCGTTAAAGAAACACCATGGGTTTTGAACCCTTGTATTTTTGTCAAAGATGGTTGGTCCTAATTAATTTATGAGTATAGAAAAATGGTCTAGAGACCATTGTTGTAATGAAGATGCTCTTCTCATCACACCAGTGAATTGACAAAATAGTTCTGAGAAGTAGGTAACAAATTATAAGTAGTTAAAGGATTTTGCAAGCCAGGTGAAAACTGCAAAACCAGAATGAATTGACCTGCTATATCTCATTTAAATTGATGTTACAGGCAGTGAGCTTGAGAAGATAGGACTCTGTAGCCATGAAATGTGGAAAATAAATACTTTTGTCACATCATCACATTCCCTTTCTTTGTTCTGTGAGGTCATGTATGAATTTCTATGTACTGGCTGAATAGAGAAATTATAGTTTTAAGAGAAATCTCACTTTTTTTTTAATAGAATGGGCCACAAGAGATTTCCACAGGAAAGTACTGGAAACACTCGCCTCTCCCATCCTGGTTTGATTAGCTCGGGGTACTGAAATTAGATTTTATTGTCCTCAAGTCAGTAACTGAGAGATGCATAGTAGGAATCTCAGAGTACATGCAATTGTTATGTATTTGGTGTCAATGCTTAGGGATGCAGAGTTTTATTCTTTTTAATAAAAACATTAAGTAAAATATTATCGAGTAGATTTTGGGGTGAAATTCTCTGCTAATAGTCTCTGTCCTGGTCACTGCCGTACTGTATAGTAACCATTTGAAATACTAAATGAGACTGTTAGGCAAAATTGTTTTACTGATTTTTGCATTGTGTGATTATTTGTAATTCTGAACTTCAGTTTTAGAAAGACCTCAAAAATCCAGGCCACTATGACATTTTCTAATCAGCTGAAGTGGTTTAATATTAGAGACTTTGTGATAATGATGTAGAATTACTGGTTTAGACACCCTTACTTCTGAGTTTTACCAGTACCTTTCAGCCTTTTGACACATAAGGATGGGGTGTGTGACTTTACTAAAGCTTGTAATTTTACTGTATTTTATTAAGGGACAAGCAAGGAATCTGAGTTATGCTCAAGGTCTCCAGTGCCTTCTCCTGTCAAACAGCTGGGGGAGGAAGGGGGAGAGACATTACCAATTTTGAGTCAAAATTGTAGATTTTGATCTAATTTATGTGGCATACAAATATAACTCCTTTTGATAATTTTTTTATAGCAGTGTAGAAAACACCTATCAAAATTTTTAATATTAAAGCAAAACCTTCAGTGAATGAAGTCTGCACTAATATTTTAGCAGAACGAGAAACCCGCCGTTTGCATGTCATCCGTGTGCCTTGATAACACTACAACAGGATCTGTTTTACCGAGCTGGTTCTGATACATAAAAGCTGTGACTTTAAATTATTTTCCCCTTTTAAAATTCCTAGTGATTCTTTTTTTCTCAGTACTAGTGTTGTTATATATGTTTCCTGAGGGTATCCAGGTGTTTTCACTGGAATAATGCAATTTCGAGACATTTATTTTCTGCATGCCAAATTCATTGAATTAATCACTGTATGCAAACACAGCTCAGCACTGTCCAGGGACAGTAATGAGATGCAGCTTCTCAGTGTTTGGTTTCCAAGCTGGCAGAAGACAATGGGGAGTGACAGCCATCACCGTCTTCTGCTGGTTTGGCTGTGGGACCTGGGGTGAGAGCTGCAGCACACATGGGCCAGAACACAGCACAAACCCTCCCATCCATAGTGGGTGGTAATCAGCAATCATCCAAGCACAGCAATAATGAAACTGTGTTGCTTCTTGCCCTAAGACACAAGGACAAGGGCTACTTGCCCTCTCTTCATTGAGAACAACATGAAAACATCTTCTGAAGGCTGAGAAAAGAATCTTGGACTGAGAGTTGTCCTATGAGCAAACAGAGATTTGTTGTCCAGCATGTTTGGGCAGTATCTGAGCACATGAGCATTGTTCCTCAGGGCAAAAATTAACAGAACTGAGAGAGAGAGTAGAGCTGTTGAAGAATAAATTGAATGTACTTTCATATTTTTAACAATATTAAGATTTTAAAACTACTTTCAAAGGCTATGTCAAAACATATATATTTTGGGCATAGGGTATATCTAATTTTTCAGCTCATCTTTAAGGAATAAACGTAGAGAACTACACACACAGCAAGTTTAAATCAACGTGGCATCAGTGAAGCAATTGAGAACAAGGCCTAGAGAAGGCTCTGATTTTCAAATTTACAGATGGATCATACCTTTAAGGATTTGGGATTCAGGTTCAGGGCTAACTTTAAATAGAGCAAATCAGTTTGAGAGGTCAGGTGTTTTTTTCAAAGCAGGAAATATTCTTGTTAACAATGGACTTACTTCTGAAAGGTTAATATTCTTCATGAGCAGTCAGGCATAATAAGTCAGTGCCAACATCTTCAACAGTGAAAGCTCAAAATAAAAACTTAGGATTTATTCTTGCAAATCTTGTAAGCATAAATCTTGTACTTACTTCCATTGGGAGTATCTGGTTCTGTCTTCATACATTTATTGTCAAAAAATGAATAAAGTATTGATAACTCTAATGTGGTTCTTCTACACTTGCTTTTTTCCCATATACACCTTCCCATGGACATGTCCAGGTGTCTTCTTTTTAGTTTTTTTACATTTATATCATTCCTGCTTCCCAATATTTTATTTTTTTTATTTGCAGCATGAAAATACTTAAATCACTGTTGCAATTTGTTTTTATTGCCTAGTGTGACCACTAATTCCAGGTGTTTATTTATCTTTGTGAAAAAGGTTCTTACTGGATTTTATGCGTGTTTATGTTTAGCATGTTTCTGCCACGTTTCGTGGCTGTTGGGCCTCTTGGATGGGAGGATGTTTTACCACATGCATCATTATCACTTCCTTCATTATTTTGTACACATCTATTAGGTGATCCTAAATGTTTTTCATCATCACTGAAAATAAGCTTAACACATAACAGGTGTGGAGCCAGATGGGGAGAGAGAGCTTGAAAGAAAAATACTAGCTTATGCATGGCAGTACAGTACCTCTCTCCATCAAACAGTATGAGCATACATTGATGCCAGGGGGGATATAGCCTTCCTAGCCCACTCCCCCTGTAAATCCTCCTCTGCATAAAGTGCCTTGTTTTGAAGGTCCATATCACAGAAGAGAGACACATAAGGCAAGTTTTCAGGTCCAGGAATTGTAGGTCACTGACTCTGACTGTCGTTCATAGCACTTCATAGCCTTTTACATTGTACTGAGATTTAATGTTGTCTTAATGCTTGGCATCCATTTTTTCTTTCCTAGACACAAAGTGTAAACAAAATAGGCAGGGAGTTAACAAGGTGTTGCTGAGCTGCCTTGGGAATTCTCTGGAGTAAAGGGTGTTGAAGTATTGTTGCAGTGGGTTTATAGCACCCGGCTATGTGGCATCGAGTTGGGCTGAATTTAGTAAGTGATCAGAAAACAGCTGACTCCCAGTGATTTACAAACACTAGAAAGGCTGCCTTCAGGGTCACTGCAGCTAGGTGAAGTTTGCAGGAGTTTTCTGGCTCCTCTTACAAGCACAGAAGCCTGAACCACCCCCGTGGTCACAACTGGGAGAAAAGGTGGACAAAGTGGCACACATTGTCCTGCCTTTTCTGTCTTAGTGCAGGTGAAGATCTGCCCCTAAAAGAGTAGAGAGATGCATTTCAGTTCCTGTAGGAATGGGCTCTAAATCAGGAACAGTAATACAATCCTTGTTTTTTCCCTTCCTTCTCTGTACTATTATTAGACCATTTCCTTTGCCCCTGTTTCTCATTTGTTGTTCATTTTTAGGAGACCACTATTGTATTTTCCTTTTCTTCAATGTGAATATATCTAAAGAGCCCATTGTTGTCAGTTGAAATATTTATGTAGTTTAGCATTCAGTAATTCCATTTGCTCCTTTAATTTGATCCTTTAACTTACTTCTGCTTATTTTTACATACAGTACTTCCAAATCCTCTGCACCAGATTTGTTTATCTTTTTTAAAAGCTTTCAGCTCTCTGCTTGTAAAACTCTTTGCATGTCATTCCTTACCTAACCACAATGGCCTATGTTGCACTTTTCCCTGTTTAGATTGAAGTGGGAAGAATTTCAACTGCACTCTTTCCAATAGTTGCTTAAACGTTTCCCACTTCTCCCCTAGTAGTATTCTCACAGTTAGTAGAAATCCAATCAAAAGTACTTTCCACTCTTCTCAAAGTCAGATACTTTATTTATCTTATGCTTTCTGGTTAATACTCTGTACTCACCCTTGAAATTTCTTAGCCATCTCATATTTTGAGAGAATATTATATATATAGTGTGTGTATGTGAGTAAATACATGCATGCATGCACACACACAACTATATTTAGCCTTTTTATCTTTCTCTCCTCACTTTAGCTTTCTGACTGCTTATATCCCACTGATGTGTTTTGGGGGTAGTTTTTTGGATTTTTTGTTTATTTGTTTGTTTTTTAAACCACTGCACTATTTTCTTAGTGTAGCAAAACTATTTGTGGGTTAGGGTGATATTTGATACGAGGCATTTGTCCTGTCCCTGGGGACATCTGACCAATAGGACAACATGGTGTGAGTTCTGGCACGGGCCAGCACCCCAGATGTTTTGGTGGTATGTAGGACAGTGAGAAAGGAGTGATGTTAGGCTAAGGAGGGAGAGACTGTAAACAGGAAGAGCTGGATGCATTTTTGCTAAACTGATGAGCGCAGGACTGAAGCTGCCTTTCAGAGAAGAAGTCTCAGAGAAGAAGTCTCAGAGAGGTACAGAAGGCAACCTAGTGGCTAGACTACCTTACAATTAATTACCTGTCACTGTCAGCCCTGCCACTCTCCCCTAGCCCTATGTCATAAGTTTCTCCGAATCAAAACAGTCTCTGCAAGAGTGCTTTGTAATAGCAAGAACTGAAAAAGCATTAGCTAATCAATTCTTTCAAAATCCCTTAATTGAACCCTGTGTGGCTCCAGTTTTATGCTGGTTCAGATCCAGCAATTTCACTGGCATAAAAAAGGATGAATCAGGCACCTGAGGTATTGTTTAATCAACTGGTTGTGTAGAAAGGCCAAGTGGAGCATTGGCGTTAGGTGACCCAAGTCAAGATTTTCTGCTCTTGTACTTGTTCTTAAGGCCATGCTTCCACATCAAGGGCACATAGTGGGATGTGCAGTTTGGTCAAAGCCAAAAGCTGTTGGCCAGCTCTTCAGCAGATTTTAACTGGCACAACTCCTGTGAAACCAAGTTGTAATTCATGGAGCAATTCCAGTTTTATACTCACTGGGGGAAACCTGGCCACTGATTGTAGCTCCCAAACTCATATAGTATTTGTTTATTTTCTCCACCCAGACAGTGTCTCCAACCCAGTTTTATTTCCACATGACTACTTTGCTGAACATTTCCCTTTGAAATCCAGCCATAAATGATACCTCTCTGCAATGAGTTCTTCCTTGCTGACTTTGAAGTGTTTACCTGAGAACTAGCTGGGTGAAAGTACAGCACCTCCAAACAACTTGTGAAAACCTGAGCACAACTTCAGTAAGTGAGAGTATCATTTGTGTTAGTAACTGAAATGGAACACTGTACTAAAAGTGGAATAGAAAGATTCTAGGACCAAGTAAATAAAAGAACGTGTCCCAGTGTGTGAACTTGGTTGAGGCAGCGGGATTCTCTGAGTGTGAGTTAATTAACCTGGCATAAACCCAAATGATACATATTTTATTTTGGGACTTTTCTGTTAAAGCAAATAATCAAAATATGGTGGTGAAATAGTATATGACTAAAGAGTAAATGTATGTGTGCCACATTTTATTTCTCATGTAGCCTTTATTGCTAAGTGTTAATGAATTGTCCTGGAACTAGATAGGGACTAGATCTTTCTGGGCAAGAGAAATTTTTAAAGAGATACTTTGTGAAATGTACAATAATAATACAATAACTACAACATCCGGGCTGATCGGGGTTGTCTTATAATTTTATCAGCAGGTGTTTAAAAACCCCGATGATTTATTTGTTTGTTTGAAGTTCTGTGTTTTTTTTTTTTAAGTAGTATGACAGTAGCACTTCTTTTATAAGAGAAAAAGTGTCAACAGAAGTCTAAAGAGCGTGTGTCTGTGGAACATCTGCTCTAAGTATCCACTTGAAAAATAACCACTCAGTAGCAAGATAAGAAAACATCTGTGAAACACTGGGAGGAGTATTAGCAATGGGAGGAGGTAGGGAAGGACAAGTGAGGTTGGACCCAGATCAGGGACAGACATCTACCAAATGCCAATGGCAGTACCTGTGTTATTTCTTTCACAATTATATCTAAATTTAACATTAAGATTTTGTTAGAAGCAGAGAGGGATGTGGCAAGGGGAAAACTGAGTAGGGTGGCTATTGTGTTACCAGGCGTGAGGCCAAAGCCCTTATCCAGACATCTGGGGCGTTGGGGTGGGAGGGAGGCCATACATTGCTGGCCAGGCTTGGGGTTTTGTTGTGCTTTACATGTTGGATGAATCACACAAGATTTTATTAGAAAAACATTGTTCTTATTAAAATCATATATAAACAGGCCGTTTGCCTTCACACATCTATTCAAAGATTTTTTTTAACGCTAGCCAGTGTTTTAACCATTAACCATTAAGCAGATGGTTAATTGATGTGCAGATTATGCTTCCTGATAAAGGTGGGATAGCTAGTGTTTATTCAGTTACACCAGTCCTCAGCAACTTTTAACAAAGAACACTGAGACTTTTCCCACAACATACTGTGGCCTCAAAATCCCATCGGTTTGCTCTAGAATAAACAGTCAGGAATTCCTGGAAATTAAAAAACAAAAACCACATGGACAGTAGGAGAAAATTAAATTAGTGACCCTAGGTAGAAACAAGTAAGATTTGCAGGCATTCACTCTGTTTCCAATCCTATTTATTCCTTTCTGGTATTAATCAACCTCTTACATTTCCCTTTGGGTGTTTTGCCCCTGAAGTTTCGTGTACCAGGGAGTTGAAATCTTGCTTCCCCTGTGAGGTGCTTCAAGTCTTTACGCTGCACATAGTCATCTGTACGTGTGCCCTGTCACAGTGAGTGCTTCTCAGTATAAGCTGAAAGAGGGAAGATTTAGGTTAGATATTAGGAAGAAAGGATGGCGAGGCAGTGGAAAGGCTACCCAGAGAACTCATGGATGCCTGATACCTGGAGGTGTTCAAGGCCAGGTTGAATGAGGCTTTGAGCGATCTGATCCAGTGGAAGGTGTCCCTGCCCATGCCAGGGGGATTGGAACTGGGTCATCTTTAAGGTCGCTTCCAACCCAAACCATTCTATAGTTCTGTGATTAAAACAAGACTCTTTGGCAAAAAATATTATGTTTCTGTGGAATGCAAGTTATATTGATCATTTCTTGGGTTTGATGATAGGTTGAAGTTCACAATGTTGTTCCTAAACTTTCTAACTCTGACATACACAACACAGCAATCACATGCGTAGGCCTTAGTTTGCAGCCTGATCTGCCCAGAAAGACCTTTCTATTCCTGGGAACTACTGATTCATTTGGCCATGTGATAGAAGTTGGCTACCAGCAAGGAGAGTTAGCCTTCATCTAAATTAAATGTGTAAACTCCCATCATTTTCTAGGTAATGAGGTTGTCCATCTTCAGATGTTTTCCTTGTCCACCTCCAGATGTTTTTATCTCTCTGATCTGCTAGTGAATGGTGCAGATGGTGTTTTGGAGGTGCACTGTGGGCATTTAACTGTTCTAGAGGGACAACATGGCTAGGATAGTATGCATCTTTACAGTCTTAAAGCCATGCCAGTTCAACTGAGGTTTCAAATTGATAAAACTCACCGCTTACTAAGCTCTGTTTAAACTCTTCACTAGTTTCATACCTTTTCTGTTAATTCAGTCTCTTGCACAAGTTAAATAGGATTTAGGAGTGTACGAAAAATGATCTGTGCCAGTTTAGGTAAACTGGTTTTAAAAATATATATATCTCAGCTAAGTAAGGTTTTGTTTACAGTTAGGAACATGAACAGTAAAGTATTGTAAGGATTTTTTGACCTTATCCATACTGTTAACGTTTTCTGTGCTTCTTTCCATTCGTTTATCTGCAATGTTGAGTGTACAGGAGTGTGTACAGCTTCTAACAGAGTGAGGAACAGATGTTCATTTAGCTTCTTGGTATGACCAGAATGTATATATTTTAGGTAACAAAGGACTAAAAAAAAATAAAATTGCCTTTTTGTGGCATTTTAAACTTAACTGTTATAAAAGTTATTCAGAAATTAAAACTATCCCAAAGTTTACCAAACTTTTTGAAATCTAATGAACACCTGATCAAGTTTGATTTTCTCCAGACTTGTTGCCTGTCCTATGTTGATGATGAAAATTGTTTTCCTCACCTGCAACATTCTTTATTCTTCCCAGGGATACAGAAGGGAGAAAAAAAAGACTGTAGTGTTAACATGCAAGTCATTTATTTCAATAGTTGGTAATCGCTGTATAATGATTTACAAAAATTGCACATCCTCTGTTTAACTAAGGTTTTGCCTGTGATCATCATAATAAGTTCTGCCTGTTTGAAGAAACGCATGCTTGCACAGCTTGAAACATTTAAAACCTTTCAAGTCAGGCTTTGGCACCTCTGATGGTATGTACTGTGCTTATGACAGTTAATCGTGTGAACTGAACTTTTTTCTCTTCCCTTTAAACTCGGTAGATTTAAGATTATCTTTTTTTTCCCCTCATATTATTTCTTCAAAGTTGAATTTCCATTGCGTGAAACTACTTGACCTGGAAAATAAACACAGCACTGCATACAGCAGTGTGGGATCATAAAAGAAAACTGACCTCTGTAACTAACAAAAGAGACAGGTAAAACAATGAAGGCCTAAATTTTTACGATGGCTTAACACAAATTTTAGGGTATGTAAACAGATAGATGTGTCTGCAGTTGTCCTCAGTGTTCAGTACCTTCCATAAAGAAGTTTTAAACATCTGGTTCTTGAATCTTCAGTGACTTACCTTTAATTTCCTCACAGTAATATAGGTTGGCATGCAGTACAGACTTCAGTGGTGACAGCTGATGTTTACTTTCTCTGAGAAAATCAGGTTCTGCAGACCAGAATCTCTCCTGGTGAATGGTGACTAACTCCTCTCACAACACTGGAGGTGTCTGGTTTTACACCTGTGGACTCTTCCAATGCTGCTGAATTTTGTTTCCTATTATGTGTACTGTTGCCTCTTTTCCTCTTGCTTTGTGCCTGAAAATAGTCTGGCTCTGTCCCTTTCATAAGAGAGTGGCAGACAGGAGTTAAATCCCACCTTTAGCCTCTTTTTCTCCACCCTGAAAAAACATAAGCCCCTCAGTTTCTCCTCTTCCTTCATACACTCCAGTCTAACCATCTTGGTGACTCTCCATTGCGCTCACTCCAGTTTGTCAGTGTCTTTCCTCAATGCAGGAAAGGTCAAAATTAGACATAGCACTCCAAAAACACCTTCAAGAAAGCCAAACAGAGGGAAATGATTAGCAAAACTATATTCACTTTGCATTATGATACTTACAAAATTATTCTATGTTTTCTGACATGGGACATTTGGCTGATGTTCTCAAACAACTCCAGACATCCCAGCTCAATGAAGGGGAACACAGCAGAGATGCCAAATCTAGCAGTGCTGATAAACCCTGTGTCCTTTGTTTGAGCAAGTTGAATTTGATATATTGAAAGAGATCTCTGTAAGGGAGAGGACTAACTTGTAGCTAATGTTACATATTTGCCATTATGACTTCTTTGAAGATCATGTCAGGCACTCTTTGGAATTATGCTTTCATCTACTTCAGTAAAGATCTGCTTGGAGTAGATGTGAACTGAGGAGTAACCTCAAAGAAAAAGTATTCATGAGCTCTGAACAATATGTTCCCAGTCAGTTTTTCTCAATGACATAAATTAACAATTTCAGGGATGGAGTGGCCTTTAGTCACATTAAGACAGTGCAAAGATGGTTACCTTGTCTTAGTAGCATCATAAATCATAATGTTAAGGAAGGCTGGAGAGTACGACAGAAACTAAAGAACAAACAGGCCCTTTGTAAATACTTGGGTAAAGTTTACATATTGCTTCTCATTGTGATTGCAGGGCATAATTCTATGGAGTAATTCCAATTTTATAGAATAGGTAAGTTATGCAAGAGGTAAACAGTGGTTTAAGCTTGAGATTAGTTTCTTAAAAGACTACAGGGCAATGTTCTGTGTCTCAGAGTGTCTCAAAGTGTACTCTACCATTCTGATTCACAATACAAACACGCAGAATTTTTGCATTATTGATATCTTATTTTGTCAAAGTCAAAAAATTAATCTAATTCAATACACAAATCACTGGTTTTCATTTAAAAAAGCCACTTCCTTTAAAAAAATTACTGTCCATTCCCTTTTCTAGACATCAGGCTCCAGTACAAAGATGTAACTGCAGAGGATGGAATAAATTGCCCCTCTTTACCTGTAGACATTTGGTGATTCTGTAAAAGCAGATTCTCATACTGCTTCTCTCATCTTGGCTGCACAATTCTCTTTATGCTCCTATGGCATCTTGTCTGAGTTTGATAACATTTTGTTCTCTCTTTTTTGAATAGTACCTCATACAGGGTCTGACTTTGATGGGCCCCTCCAGTTACCACATCAATGCAAATGCTATTGTGTACATACACGGGTTTTGCTAATACATGATTGCATCATGCATTTGTGAAGTAGTTCAGTGTTTCAACAGAGAAGACAAGTTAGAAATGCTGAGTATTTAAGCATGTGGATTGTGGTGCTCAAAAAAATGCGTGTAACGCCACTAGATGCAATTTTTTTTCCCATTCTGCTTGTATTAGGCATATCTGACATTTCAAAACAGCATCAGAAGGTAGGACTAAGTATTGAGTATATGCTTATTTATGGTTATACCTGGTCTCCTGTAGGACCTTCGAAGTTTATGCTGAAGTCATCTCTGTATTTAGGGCTTGTCGCTGCATTTTTGTATGAAGAAAACGTAATTATTTCCATTTTATTTTGGAGTAGCAAATAGGGATAACAAATAGCTTGTCTTTGCTTAGAAGAATTTTATGTTTTACATTATTGGTTATTCACAAAGTTGAAAAACATTAGACACACTGCTTTAAAGTCCAATTCATGATGCTGCCATCCCAGAATTTTGGTTACAGGCTGTAAGAATAAGGAAGAAAGACAGAAAGCTCTTATTTTTAAAATTGCAATAAAGTGCATACCTCCTGTTAAGGTAATTTTGGAAAATTTTTGGCTAAGTTCTTTTACTTCTAATTATTTGGAACCACCAATAGTCACATTTTCCTTTATCACTTTAAGCATACACGGAGTTTTGAGTTTTGTTCTGTATATGCCATAAAAATAGCAGAGTTTATCTATTATAGAGATATAATATGGGTCGTATGAATTTTAGTGAAATGCTTGGAGTTACAGTAGAAGCAACCCAGACAAGTTGGTGGGTTGATGTGTATAAGTGGGCCCCATTGCAGCAGAATATTCATGTGACTAAAATAATGATTGCATATTAATTGCAATCAGATTGGGTTTAGCCCTTTCTGATGGTGAGTTGTTTTTCCAGATGATCAGAAAAATGTTTTGGCAACCAAGATTAAGTGTTTGCGAGGGTCCTTACTAGTAGTTCAGAAGCAGAGTTATCATAAAGTAGACTTGTCAGCTTAGGTGAAAATTTCTTTGCATTCTCTTTTGAAACATAAAGGGGAGAAGGAAGATCATAACAACCAATTAGCAGTGAGATGTCATCCTGGATGAGAACTTGGAAGAGAAGCATCAATGTCCTTTCAGAAGAGTGCTTACAGAACAGCAAATCGTTTCCCACTGTCATAGTGACTAAGTACTATGGAACATCAAAGGCATTTGTGAATTGCTAAATGTAAATTAACATGATTTATAAGAATTTGTAAGGAACTGGATAAATGAAGATATGTTTCATCCTGTCTTATACCAAATTTGTGATTTTGTCTCATTTAGTTTTCCATTTTAGTAAATATCTTGTATAATGTATCCAAAATAAATCGTTAAAGGTGTTTTATGTTTCTTCATAGGAACTGAAGAACGGTGATGTGACCTCTACCGTACCTTTGCAGTGTTGCCTGGAACCCTGCAACTTTTTTTATTACAACATTATTCCACATTTTTTAGTTGTCAGAATGACTTGAACACAAATAGGCCACTTTCACTCAAGAGAGAATAATGACAGAGCTAACTTGCTGATTTAATAGTCTCTGGGACCTAGAAGGGTGTATTTCGGGGACCAAATTTGCCTCTTTAGTTTTGTTTACAGTTTATGTTGTTCACACATATTAAGTAACTTGTGGCAGTTTTGGCTGAAAATTTAGTTAAGAGGCTGAACTCATATGTAGTCAGCATTTCTTCATCACACAAACACGCACTGTTCATAACATAAGCAACATTTGACTCACACTTAACAACCTAATTATTTCTTGCAGGGATGTGTATTAAACTAGACCCAGAGTTGGAATGTGTTTTTTGCCTATGTACAGTAAAACAAAGCCTCCTTAGTTCTGTGTGGTCAACATTAGCCTGCATTTTGAAGGGAAGTCTTTATTTTACAATGCTTTACAAACCTGTGAACTCAAGAAAGTTGTTAGCACTTTTTTTTTAATGCATGCCTGCAAGTAAATAGTGGACTATCTCAGTGCTACCTACTGATGGCTTTGGAGTCTGAGCTGGCTTCTGTTGTAAAAAATGGAGAACCTTCATTGGTGAAAAGGTTCCAGGAGACCAGGGTGTATCCTGTGGTGAGGCACTCACTTGTGGAACATTATTTCTTCTCTCAGTTTTCCAAAGGGGTCACAGCTGGAGACCTTGCCAATATGTAAGATTTTTCAGATAATCAGGGATTCTAATGGTCTCAAGATAAAAACCTCAAATCCAGGATATATTATGCAGTGCAAAGCTCCACAAACCACATCTTCCTCTTGAGCAGATTCTTACTAGTAGCTGGAGCTGAGTAATTGGCTGGGTTATCTACTTAGTTTTAAGTCTTTTCCAGTCATTTTGGTGATGGGATTTTTCCTGGTGAGTGATGCAGAATCATGTGTGGAAAGATCTATAGCAGTGTTTTATACCTGAACAAATATTTCAACTAGGAAATAGCCTTAAACCTTTTGCTTTTGGCTAAATGTGCTATTAATCCTCAGTTTGGCTACACAGCCATGATAGTTGGCCATTGTGAGGATTTTCTTGGCTAATGCTGCTTCAGAAATAAAGCAAACAGTAAGGCACATCTGAAGGGAGAAAATCTCAACCCAGGCAAGGTACTTGATATTTTTGTACTTGTTGCTACTAGAAATGATGGATAGGTGCTTGTGTATGAACTGGATTCATCCAAAAGCCTGGCACGTCTCGCTCCCATAGTTCACATACATTTTAGATTTACAGATAAATGGTAGCTTATAGAGCAACTGGTTACACTGTAAGTAATACTAAAAAGATATTAATATGAATGATAACCTTAAAAGTCATCTGAGAACCTGGAGCATTCTGATCTGTCCTTTAGTATGTAAATTGCACCATCTTAAAGCTTCCCAGAATAGGAGTGTTGATCTGCTTGAGGGAAGGAAGGCTCTACAGAGGGATCTGGCCAGGCTGGATTAATGGGCTGATGCCAGCTATATGGGATTCAACGAGGCTAAGTGTCGGGTCCTGCACTTGGGCCACAACAACCCCATGCAATGCTACCAGCTTGGAGATGAATGACTGGAAAGCTGCCCAGCAGAACTGACCCAGAGGTTTCAGTTCAAAGCTGGCTGAACATGAGCCAGAAATCTGCCCAGGTGGCCAAGAAGGCCAATGACATCTTGACTTTTGTGAGAAATGGTGTGGACAGCAGGAACAGGGAAGCGATTTTGCCCCTGTACTCAGCACTAGTGAGGCCTCACCTCGAATACTGTGTTCAATACTAGACCCCTCTATGCAAGAAGGACATTGAGGTTCTGGAGTGTCCAGAGAAGGGGAATGAAACTGGTGAAGGGTCTGGAGAACAAGTCTTATGAGGAGCAGTTGAGGGAACTGGAGTGCTTTAGTTTGGAGAAGAGGAGGCTGAAGGGAGACCTTATCACTCTCTACAACTGCCTGAAAGGAGGTTGTAGTGAGGTGCCAGTCTCTTCTCCCAAGGAACAAGAAATATGACAAGAGTAAATGGCCTTAAGTTGCGCCAGGAGAGGTTTAAACTGGATATTGGGCAATATTACTTCCCCAAAAGGGTTGTTAAGCATTGGAACAGGCTGCCCAGGAAATGGTTGAGTCGCCATCCCTGGAGGTATTAAAAAAACTTGTAGATGTGGTGCTTAGGGACATGGTTTAGGAGTGGACTTGGCAGTGTTAAATTTACAGTTGGACTTGATGATCTTAAAGGTCTTTTCTAAACTAAACTGTTCATTGTTTCTGTGAAAACACCAAAGTACCCTTTCCCAGTTTATGTGGAGTTACCTGTCAATGCATAGAGAATATTGCCTGCTACTTTTTAACAGGGAACATAATGAGTCCTCAGCCCTTGACAAATGTTTAAGTTTCTTGGCATGAGTTCTGTCTGGGTCCAGTTTGCAATCGGCACTTGCCCTTCATAGTTAAGGCCTGGGTGCCTCTGCTGTGCGGGCTCAGTACAGTTGTGATGGCTTTACCATGGTTTTGGGAATTCAGCTTTTCAGTTGTCTGCTGTCCTGACAGAAATGTCTCTTTTAAGCTTCACAGTGTCCATCCTGAATCTCTCCTCCTTTTCTTGTTCTGTACTTTAATTCTCAGAATCCTGTCCTTGGAGGAAGGCTTTCAGATGGCTGAGGCTTGACTGAGTCCCCATTGGTTACTTAGATAAGACATCCACACTGCTTACCAGCAGACACAGCACTTTGCTCCAGCTTCTCTTCTCTGATACACTGAGAAAAAAGACCTCATATTGTTCCAGGGATTTCGGATAAGAGGATAAGGTAATACTGTTAAAGCCATTGTAGATAATAATTCATTCTTATTTTTTTTTCTTAAGATTAAATCTTTGAAATAAGGGAAGTCCTGGAGAGCACAACGTTGTAGCCTGTCCATTCTGCAAATTCCCTTCATCACCTTTATTTGCTGATATATATGTTGTGTGTGATATGCAGGCCTGAGTCAATAGTCTGGATTTATGTTCAGGAATGTTTGCAATTAGTCCCTTACTTTTCAGTCTGTGTCTTATCTAGGATATAGGGAAGGACTTCATATTTCTTGTGAGCATTAATATATGTCATGACACATAATTACAGAACAAAACTCTAGTTGTGTTCAAAAAGAGACTAGGCTTAAGTTACAGGACACCACCCTGCAAAATCACAAAGGGCAGCTGAGGAAAATAGGTTTGACTGGAGTAATTTTTATGAGGAAAACCAGTATTATTCAAGTATTTGCTGAAGAATTGTTATTGTACATATGTAAGTTAAAGGTGTCCCTGCACCACTGATTCAATTTTTAATTTCTTCTCTTGTATTGTAACTTCACGGGGACACTGGTTGTTACCTTATTTCATGCTACACAACAGAAAGTTTCTACCATCTAATTAGGATTCTTAGGCACTGAAGCAAAGGGAAGAAGACAATACTTACACTGGGACATGTGTTAATAACGCAGAAAAGGAGATCAGGTCTTCCATCTGATTCCTATTGTAATCGCATTCAATTGTATTTTTTTTCCCTGTTTGAATGTTTACCTTTTTCTCTTTTTCTTGTTTTTTTTTTAAAGATTTTAAATATATAAAAAAGTAAGCCTTATACTTATGTGTGCTTTTTTTTTGAGCTAAAAATAGCAGAAAAGGTTGTAGCACTGCATCAGCTGTTTAAAAGGTGAACAGGGACCAATATTGTCTCTATTTGTCCATCTGAAAATTTCCTGTGCTTCAACAGTGATTTTCCCTTCTTTTTTCTGCCTGAGCTTTGACAAAAGCCAAGACTAGATTTCTATATATTTTCATATGTTGAAATCCATATGTAGAGTTCTGGAACAAGAATTCTGAGATCCTTAATTAAAAGATAATTCTGAAGTGAGATATTAACACATGATTTCCTTCCCACCACCTCACGTATATCTAACAATCTGACATCAGAAATACATGATTTGTTGCGATCTCCAAAATGCTGTACTGAGTGGATTAATAGCAGAAAAATAAAAAAAGAAAAAGAAATATGTTGGAAATGAAGCGCATTCCCTAACAACTCTGACATAAATTTTTTGGATTTTCTCATCTCTTTGAAGAGGTGTCAAAATATGAAGATGATAATTGAAAGAATTTTTGGCTGAGCAGCATTCATGTATCCTAGAAGTTCTGCAATTTTCTTGGAAAATTAAGGAGACTTAAAGCTAAGATTCAGCCACCTAACTTTCAACCCATGACTAATGCCTAGAGAGAAGCCTACTCACTCTAAGCCTCATTTCCAGGCAGTAGGAAGACACGTAGGATGGATTTGGCTAGGGGGAGGAGAGTGTAGTTTCATTTCAAATAAGCTTCAGTGTTTCGTAAGTGGTCAACTGGTGTATTTGGAACCTGACCCTTCAGTCCTACCATAATAGGAGTTTAGACAGAGTGAATACTGCATTTTCAGACCCTTCTATGTTTTAATCTCTTACCTCATAACACTGATGTGTCACTAGTTTCTTCACATCAGCCAGTAACTTTATGTAAAAACACGGAACTGCCTGAATCCCAGGAGCATTTTGCCATCACGTTCGTACACGTGCATCTCTTCTCTAAATACCTCTAAGTCATCTCCATTGCTCATAGGATCTGGATTGTGTCTATGAACATACCTCTGGAATAATATTTCTTATAAAAGTACTTTGTATTAAAGCTTCTTGGAGATCTCTCTTCCAAGGATCTAGTTCAGAGGATTCTTAAGCTGCAACCACAAATTTTGTCAGTTGTTTCTGTAAGAAATACAGTACTTCATTATTACCACAGGGGGTACTGTTGGCTTAATTTTGTATTTGAGTCAATGCTGCTGAAGTTATTATGTTAATGATTTATGCTCCTACAATACAACAATCTCTAGTGTTTAAATTGGTTACTATGTTTTGTTTACTGTTTATAACTACCATAGTTGTTTTAAATGCCACTAAAACTACTTGCCAGCTTATATGGTTTATTTCTCCCTGCAGATTTTTACAAACCACTGATTGATATGGGGGCGAGTGGGGAGGGAACCCTATAGTGATTTATGCCTGAAAAGAAATCCAAAGAGCTATGAATTAACCACTGTTCTGCTATATAGAAAAAATTACACTCTTGTGACACGGAACGATGGATGTCAAAACATACTTATTCTACCGCTTGCTTCTGGTTTTATCATAGTGGAAAATTTGAGAGCTTTTTTCTTTCTTTTTCTTTAAGTACTATGACTGCATCAGTTTTGGACTATGAGTTCGCTAGTTTTCCCCCAGGGTTCCTCCTCATCATGCCATGTTAAGTACTTGATTCTCTTAAGCAGACTAATGTTTGTGAAAGTGAAAAAAATGTCCCAGAATGCACCACTTGACAGAAGGTTAGCTCATTTAGCTCCTGGTGCACTGCAGCTTCAGGGAAATCATCTGATAACAAGGCCAGGTAGATTTGTGGCACTCTGTTTCTTTGGAGAAAAGAGGTGCTTGCTGTTTTTCGGTGGAAGAAGCACTGAACCGTGAGAACATACCTGAAGTGTGTAGGGCAGGACAAGGAAATTTCACTGGTGTGTTACAATAGTTGCAAGGCAGTGTGACAGCAGGCATTTTATTTTGCTGGGTGTGATTGTGGTCACAGTAAAGCACAAAAAACCTACTGCTCATATAACATCTTAGTCAACCTTTGCTGCAGTTTGTCTCTTTTTATGTGCACCCTGAGCCACCGCTTCCACATGCCTTAGCTAGTTGCTTGCTGGTGAGTTGGTGATAAAAACTAGGGTACAAGTTAGATTGTTTTATGACAACATGTGAAACATCCATGACAGTTCTGTAGACAGGTAGAATCACAAATTCCACAGACAGACTCCATCTCCATAGACACACGGACAATGGATTAACATCTGAACTGCTTTTCGTTCAGCAGAGAGGTGAGGACCAAATGTTGCTGACCCACCCCTCAACCTTCAGTAGTTCAGCCACTGGCCTGGGTCCCAGAAACTTCGGGCTGTTAAGACAGACAAAAATTGATGGATTTGATTAGGTGATGCTGTAGGAGCCATCCCAGCAGCAATGCACTACCTGAACCTCCTTATTCTCCAACACATTGGCTGGGCTTTTTCTGCTATTGACATCTCATAAATCTAATAGTTATCATCAGACCAGTGGCAAATGGTTGTCACAGCAGGGACTGATAAGGGTGAGACTTTCACATGAAAGGGAAATGCTGACAATGGAGAAAATCAGACACAAGTATTTTAAGAAGAAAAAGTACAGGGCGTCGCTTCCATGCTATAATATAATGTAAACCCAAGGACTGTTAGTTAGCAATATTCTAATATTTCTGTCCTAGCTTTCCCAACAGAGGAGTGGCACAGATAATATACGTAGCTGAATCAATACATTTGGGGTCCATCTGACTTACTATGTGAAGCAATACATCCACCTGGTGATCTGCACATACACTTGCCTAGGGCTGCTGTACATCTGGCAGCCAGAGAGCTACCTTTTCTGTGGGCTCACTTATCCAGACAAATGGGAAAAATTACCTTTTACAACCCAGAGAACATTTCCAGGCAGAAAGAGAGGATATATTCTGGGAAACCCAAAACCCATGTGCAGCCTGTGACACAACATGTTGCATGTGGCCTTGCACAAATTCATGCCAGCATTGCATTAACTGACAGCATGTAAGCACGTATGAAGTCCTAAAAGCCTCAACAGAAAAATCTTGATCTCCACTCTAAATGCATGTGGGCTTAAGTTAAGTTTTAGGTATGTTTTCACATGGCTGCTCTGATTTTTCTGTGCATCCATTCCATCCTCCTCAACAAATATTGCAGAAAGAACAAAGGTATTTTGTGTGTTATGGGTGAATTTCTGTGATATAAAGAAAACTTCAGATGCATGAGTGAGAAGAGCATGAATTCACAGAGGAGGTGGGGCAGGGGATGGCTGTGAGGAACACAGCTTTGAGGAACTGCACGCAGTCCTACAAACTCTTCCTAGTGTGGACTGGGGGAATATACAGATGTGAGTAATTCCCCTGGCACTTCCTTTTAAATGAAGGTATTAGTTTAACCTATGATGTGCTTCAGCAGCTAGTAGTGTGCGTGGGTGGTGGGTGTCTGGGGTGACTGGAGTGTGGGATGCACTCTGTCACAAGACCTGCAGACTTTCAGGCTGAAGTGCCCAGCTCCAAGGCAATTTCACACCCTATCAGCTGATTTGACTCAGGCATTTACTGTTTCGGGAGGTCAAAACTGGCATCCAGTAACAGAAGTCCATGGGTGCTGCTGTGCTGCCTCTTGTTAGTGAATGCAGTGTAGAGAAGAAACTGGCAAAGCTGGCAAGTGAAAATGCTTGTAGATCTCGTGCTTCAGCAGGTATCTTTTTAAGCAAAATGAGCACCAAGTCAAAAATGAGCTATGCTTTTACGTACTTTCAGAGACATTCCTTGTGATTTTTTTCCAGGGCTGGAATGCTGTGATATTTCCTTTAATAAAACTTTCAAGAGTTATTTTTCAAGGAGGTATATAAATGTGGGAGTCCACTGTGCAAGGCAGGTCATGTGTAGAAGATGTTAGAACCTACTGGCAGAATTACCCTGCAACTTTATTTTATATGACTTAAAGCTATATTTTTTCCCTCCCAGATTATAAAATAACACTAATCTGTGTGTTAATGTGTGGCCTGTGGAAGGTGTGTGAAAGGTCTACTTGGACCTCCGCAAGGAAAAGGCTCATCTCCTATGATTTGGATGTCTCAAAAGTTCTCTAGGTGGAAATAAACTCATCTAAAAGAGTATCTATGGCAAGAAAAACATGAAAAAAATATTTTCTGGTATCAAGAAAACTTTTTTCTTAGTACATTGGGGTACTACAACCATGGGAAAATAAAGGAAGGTGGTAATCTAAATTATGAGCTATCTGGAAACAACTCCACCCTGTACAATACACATGTGCACGCACCTCTGAACTGTTTTCAGAAGACTGAGTTAAAGATCTCAAACAGACTAAGTAAGAAAGGAAACTCTTATTTTTATTTTCTTTCATTTAGAGTCTAGGGTGAAATATTGATAGAAAAATATAAAGCGTTATTTCTACCTTTGATGGGAAAGCTTCAAGTGGGAACCTTGTGTTTCAGAGGGAAAAATTGTTATTAAACACAAAAGAGTTGTATCTGAGATACTTCAGCAGGAAGATTATGCTTCCTGAAACACCAAGAGCATAAAACCAGTGGAGGCAAGAGAAGCTGCAAGTTCTCAGGTCATTTCTGTGTTTCTGAAACAAATGGAAAAACTCAGTTTTCAGAAATTAATTGCAAATTTTCAATGTGTTTTAATGGTTCACCACTGATCAGCCAGAAGAGAACTGTAGAATAGAGCCTCCAGAGCCTCCAGTAAGGTATGAGGAGTTTTGCTGTTTTTACCAACCAATAAATTTATGTAGCAAGAGGGCAATAGAAAACTATAGAATTCAAACCCATCATTTTTTAAAATTATTTTTTAATAAAATCATAAAATCATAGAATGGTTTGGGTTGGAAGGGACCTTAAAAGTTATCTAACCCCAATGCCCCTTCCATGGGACAGGGACACCTTCTACTAGGTCAGGTTGTTCAAAGCCTCATCCAACCTGGTCTTGCAGTGGAACAAATCCCGTCATGTCAGAGAGCAGAATGGGTTGAAGTGAAGGCTGGGTCCTTGTCCCCTTCTCCTTGCATCATTTCCTAGTGGCTGAGTCGGAAGAGGAGTGCAAAGAGCAGTGGATGGAAGACAGAAGTTCCTACGCTCAATCCTAAGAGAGGAGGCCAAAGACTTCATACTGAAGCACGAAAAGTGAATTTAGTTTTAACCTCCCTAATAAGAAATGAAAATCAAACTATACTTCAAGAGCATCATGGCAACTATCAGTAAACAGTTAAAACTTCCATGCAGAAGAAACCAGGTTAACATGAAGTTACCAAATATTTTCTTTAATGCTATATTCCTCTCCTGTGGACGATTAGGAAGACTGTTCTGCGTTGGAGGACTAGTGTTGACAGCACAGACCAATAGACAATTCAATGAAACAGTTGCTATTGTCTTCCTCCTGAGATCCAATAAAGATTTTATGCATTGGGCTTGGCTTATTTCACTTCCATTGTGAGGTTAAGTACAGACTGGTGTTACTTATTTATGCTACACTGCCTGTTTGCATGAATACATAACTATAAACTTTCATTTTCAGTGGAAGCTGTGCCATGTAACCAATGTTGTCCAATGACCTCTCACACTGATTTTAATCGAGGCATCAAGTGACTTTTAAAAAAAGACTTGAGCAATAGCTGCATGGCATAGCCCTAATTTTTAACTCCATATTTGGTAATCTGTCATACCCAAAGCAGATCAATCGTCGTTTGCTAAAGGAATGCTGATAGTGCCTTACTACACTGTAAAATCACTAAGTCAAGTTTTTCTGGCTTGTTCCCTGCTGGATCTGTAATCATGAAAATCATTCTTACTACAGAGCATCTGCCCTCTCTTAGTCTTCCATATTCCACACATCTTCAAAGCCTGACTGCTGCCCTCATTGAGTATTACATGTGTGATCTCATTTTCAGACTCAGGTGAAAAGTCTCCCACTATTTTTCTGACTGCCGGTTTCTGTCGTTGTCATCATGGTCAGGAAAACACATGTTTTAGTAGTATAATTCTTCATTCTCAATTCTGTCCTCCCTAGCTTTCCCTAAGGATGCTCTGCTTCTGGTGTTGATCCAGTTACTAGTCAGCAAGAAGTGAAGCTGTAGAAAAATGGTTGTTTTCCTGCTTACAGGATCCAGGTTGATCACATAGTTTGGATGATGTACAGATAAACATACAGTCCTTGAAGCAGTTGTCCAAATGGGACATACAAACATCTGGAGAGGCAGCTATAATTAATCTTGTCTTACAGCAACTCTATGGCTCCTTACTGAAGGTGAGAGAAAGAAAAGTGTAATGATTAGCCTGTTCTCACACCACCCAAGTGCTTTCCAGAAGGTGAGCTGGTTTTCCTTGGAAAGGTCCATCACAGGGCTCTGGTCCTGAGTGATAAAAGGCAATGGTACATACACCCAAGACAAGTGGTCAAAATTAGGGTTGTCAGTTGTCTTATATAGTTAAGTCAGTGAGAGTTTATAATAATAGTTTAAAAAAGCTATTTCTGGCCTCTTCACCAAAAATTTCCCTTTCCTCAGCTGAAAAAGGGCCACAGGAACATTGCAGGCAAAGACTCCCCCCCCCCACCCAGGGATATAGGAGTGGTAACAAGTAACTAGGGGTGGGAAAAGAACCTTTGTGAACAATAGTAAAGTGGGACACCCATCCTATTACAGTCCTGTTACAAATCACCCTCTAGGAATTACGCCAAACGACTGTCAGCTTTCCAGGATCCTCTGCTGATTATGTCTTTTTTTTTTTTTTTAAAGCTAGTAACCTAGATGCTTTTCAGAGAATGAAACTGGCCAGAGAAATATTTCTGCTAGAGAGAGTCATGGGAGTCTGATTTACCAGCTCACTTACACAGGCTAGACTGTCACCACAAAGCCACAGTCCACAAGGCTTTCATCTTATCTGTGAACTAGCCTGATCAGTCAAAGCTACCAGGAATCAAAGGTAAATCTGACCACTAATTATGACTGATTTGATGTATAAGAAGATCCCTAAATCACTGTAGTTTCTAGTAGGGATCAAATTAAATTCTCCTGTGCTATTACAGTAGTTTCGGAAAACTTGCAGACTTTCCATGTACAATGTCATACAGATGTCTGCTGACATTTTCAGAGCACACAGATAACACAAAGAGAAAAGAACCAATTTAAATGTAGATAGGAAAAAAAAGAAGGGTTTGGTTGAATGTCTCACCTGAATTCTAAAGCCCATGGAAAGGTGCTTTTCTCATAACATTCTTTATTTTATGTTTTCTTGCAATATCCTTTATTTCCCAATGAGAGGAATTGAAATGAATTGGGACTGACATGTAGGAAAGGAAGATGAGAGAGATGGAAGGGAAATGTTCATGCCCCTGTATTCAGCATTAGTGAGGCCTCACCTCAAATACTGTCTTCAGTTTTTGGCCCTTCACTACAAGAAAGATGTTAAGGTGCTGGAGTGTGTCAAGAGAAGGGCAACGAAGCTGGTGAAAGGGCTGGAGCACTTATGAGGTGTGGCTGAGGGAACTGGGGCTGTTTAGTATGGAGATCAGGAGGCTGGCAGGAGACCTTGTCACTTTCTACAGTTACCTGAAAGGAGGTTGTAGCAAAGAGGCTGTCATAGGACAAGAGTAAATGGCCTCAAGTTGCACCAGGGGAGGATTATGTAGGATATTATGAAATTTCTTTACTGAGAGGTGAAGAAAAACGTCCCTGGAGATATTTAAAAGATGTGTAGATATGGTGCTTAGGCACATGGTTTAGTGGTGAACTTGGTAGTGTTAGGTTGATGGTTGGACTTGATGATCTTAAAGATCCCTTCCAACCAAAATGATTCTGCGATTCTATGACAAAAATACGCGTTTGAGCAGAGCTTCATTTAGTGTTGTAGCTGTGATTCTGTGACAAAAAGACGTGTTTGAGCAGAGCTTCATTTAGTGTTGTAGCTGTAATTCATCACAGAAGGTGTTTGATTTTTTTTTATTATGCCTTCTTTGAGATTAAGCATCAGAGGCCGGATAGTATCTTCAGTAAGTGAAATCACTGCAATTGTGCCAGTATTATCTCTAACTCTTCGTTAGTGGGAGAGTAGACAGGGCTCTCTGAGCACTGGATGCTGTAGAGTAAGCAGGATCATAGTCATCCTGCATCAGCAGCTGACTGTGAGAAATACACGTCAAGTTTTAATAAATCTTCTCCCTGAGATCTCTGAGTGGCTACTTTGAATCATATTAGTGAATCATGACCCTTAAGAGTTGGACCTGTCTCATCTAACTTCAGCGATGCGAATTTAAACTCTGTCTGGAGTCAGTGGAGAGAGGTAGGTACCCTCATAAATCTGTTTTAGGATGGTAAAGGGAAATTACTAATATAGACTATATGTCTATAATTTAAGTGGCCAAATTGGATGAGAGGAATGTACAGTCTGTCTCTCCACCACTCACTTTGCTATCCTGTGACTGTTGCTCGCTGTCCTGCACCACCAGCATCCCTTGAGTGTGGGAGCAAGGGGAGCGGAGGGAGCACCTGGATGTGCAAACACTATACTCCCCGGAAATATTTCTTTAGTGAAGGATTTCCCAAGTCAAGGCCTACTGGCACAATTTCAGCCTGTTTTATGCCCCTTTAAGCCTGTGACATAGAGTGCAAGTAACAGAAACTCCTAACTTTGCAATGTTGAATGCAGAGCTCTGAATCTGGGAAGTTGAATGTCTAGGACTCCCTTGTCATGCTTCCCTTAGAAAGCTGACAGAGCTCTAATCCGTGAAATAGTATACACCAAGCTTTCTGTGGAAAGCTGAGTAAAACCCATATTATAATCAAAGCAAGTTGTACCAGCAGTTGTGTAAGACAAGACTAGTTCTTCATTTTGAATGTGTCGTTCTCCTTGCTCTCTTTCTTCTAGTTCTGTAACGCGAATGGACCTGTCAGTTGCAGTAGTGTGAATCTGACCTCATTTGAGGGTCATTTGTGCAAAAACCAGAAGGTTTGTTCACCATTCTCTGAAGGTGGTTCAGGCTATTCCTCCTTTGATCTCCAAACAGGCTGGGCTCACAGCCTATGCCTCTATTGCCAAAAATGCTATGATCCTGCAACTCCTGCTACTAATAAGATACCATCTGGTTTATGAGGGTGGGAGTAAATTCAAATTTAAAGTGAGAGGAAGCATGCCTCATAATGTGGGTGAATAAATACCTAGTGACATAGTAAGGTTAGTGCTGTGATATGTCCGTTCATATAGGCTACACATAGATGGCCATAATTTAGAAGATGAGGTCAGTTGTGTTGCAGGTTATCTGGGGAATCACTATATTAATAATAATTAATCACAGCAGAAAGAGAAGTTTTAAATGTAGCATTCATTTTTCATTTTTTTCCCTTTCATTAAGTTTCAAATGTTCCTCATTCCTCAGTAACTTCAGTCATCTGGAGTTGTGTGCATTTTTCAGTTATCAATTTGTGAAGGAAAAAATGCTGGGAGCTAGTAGCATGGTTTTAATTGGAAAAACCACCCAAGAACTTGCATGTGTAGCTGATACAGACCTAGATTATTTAACACCCATGAGTCAAATATACCCAAGTACAACTGCACTGGAAATGAGAAACCAGTTCCTCTCTCACAGCCTGTGGTATGATTCAGAAATAATTATTTTGAAGGAAGAGCAATGATGGCTGTGTAAGAGCAGCACAAAGCCCAGGAGAAAACTCAGCAGAGTTACTGGAAAAGAACCAGCCCTGTACAAAACTTGCACACCCAGTCTGATTGTGCTGGGAGCAACAAAATCACCTTCCTCAGCCTCAACATGGACTGCTGCTTCTGGTGCTAAAGAGAAAAGTAAAGGAAATAAAAGAAGATAAAAAGGAGCACTTGGGAACCCTTCAGAAAGCTCTGTTTCAGCTTTGATTTTACAAAATGCAAGTTATTATTATTTTAACATGTGGGGTTCTTATTTTTTCTGAACCTGTCCTCCTGTCTACCTAATAACTGGAATATCATCTTGGTTCAAGCTTCAGATCTCAGTCTAACAAAACACTAAAAACGTGCTATCTTGCTTCCTTTCTCTCAGGCAAAGTGTCAGAAATACACATTTGCATTTCATCCAGTTCAGCCAAGCCTAGAGCAAAGTTTTTCAATTAACAACTTGTGTACAAGTTTCTCACAAAGCAAATGATATTTTTGCTGAGCTACAGCCTGAGTTGCGTTGTGCCAAAACATCAGCTTCTAGAATACAATGTGTTGAAGTGAAATATGAAAATTCTGCTTCTGCCTTAGTTGTCTAGTCATATACATGATATTAACATGGGATATTAAGGGTATGTACTCTAATGATAGGAGAACTACAGCCAACATCTTGTTCATGGTTGGGCTAAATATCAGTTTTGTGGTAGTGATGGCGGGAGCATTAATCAAGTGGGAACTTTGATTAATAAAAACATCACTCTGGATGCAAAGTAAAAATAAAAGACTTCATTTGCTTTATAGGCAACATAGGTAGCAAATAGACAATGCAGTTAGAGAGGGACAAGTGCTTGTGTTATCATTATAGAACAAGGTGTCATGATTGCATTCAAAACTGCAAAATATTGTTTTCTGCATATGAAAACAGTCAATTTTTCATTCAGCAATTCATTCAGCAAGTAATGTTCCTCTTTCTCTTTTTCAGCTTCCTCAAACATTTGTGTCTACAGTGTTATGATCTTTCAAGACATTCACAGACACAAGACTGTTGTTGGCAGTTTCTAATCCAGAGAAGAGGAGCCAAAGGCAGGGAGGTGGCTATGTTGCTTCACCATGCTGTTTTTCACCTTTCTTGTTAACATTCTGTACATTTACAGGGAGGGTTACAGGTGTAACAGGGGTGCAGAGGCAGGGAGCGGGTTACAGATGCCTTCACAGACTGCAGAGTGTGTGTTTTGAGTGGCTCTCGCTCCTGCAGCAGAGCTAGAACAATGTGATCCTTCTGGCAACACGAGTGGAGCACCCTCCAGTTATCTTCCCAAAAAGTCTACAGCAACTCTAGCATGTAAGTCAAGACCTCTTGGTAGACAGAGACATGGCTGGAGCAGGCTCTGGGATTGGGAACTTTATAATCCATATCTGATATTTTGTATTCCGTATCTATACACAATACTAGTGGAAAGTGCAGGAAAACAACAGTGACAACTTTACTTTTCATTTTCCCATATCCAGCCTCAGATGTTTCCATCACAAGAGACCAGTAATAGGCTTTGTTGCCTGTTTGCATCCAAACAAAAGTGTAGAAGAATGAGAGACACACAGAGCTGGGACCAGGGTTTTTTTCCATGGATCTCCCCACTGTACATGGTGGGAAAACCACATGAAAAATTTTACTGCAAAAGTTTCTCTGAGGGGTTTGTGTTGTAGCACTTACAGAAAAGCCCAGAAAATTAGCTGTACTATATGCACCCCTCAGGAGATTTTGCTTTTGTGAGGACGTTTTATTTCCTAATTAGACAGTCAACTTTGCCATGGATTCGTAATGAAAATTCTCTCTGTTCTGAAAGTCCCATTCAGGACTTACCTGAAGGATTTCAGTGAAGTGTAAAGCCTTAGGCAAATATCACCTGAAGTCTACGTGGGCTGAGATGAGTTTCCTCATATCCACTGCAATTTCTCTTCTACACATGCTGTGAGATGCATCTGTAGAGTCTGAAAACTAGAATACATCATCTGGTTTTATTTTGTGTTTCTTGAGAATGCCAAGTTGATTCAGCAAGGTCATGCATGGTCTAAATAGATGCCAATAATTTTTTTGTTGTTGTGAAAATCAGCTTTAGATTTATGACTATAAACAATAATCTATCTTAAGATCAGTTTACTATTTCTGCATGCTATTTTACAAGTAAAAACACTGTCACAAGCTTTGAGCTTTTAGACCAATCTTGAAGTTGGCATAAAAATTTACATACTGAGCTATCAGTTTCCTATTGTTAGTACAATGAATATGTTCTCTCTTCTTAACCCTGCAGTTCCCTTAGATGCAAGTTGCATTTTTTTGTACATTCCCTCTGAATACTTCATTGTGCTACTGACATATTTACTGTGGACAAGTTAAACAGCTCCCACAAAGCAAGTTGTCTACATTGTGTTCTCCCTTTTTACTGCATTTAGCTAAAGCTTGAAAGAGCAATACCATACAAATGTAGTTCCCAGTAGCTGTGTTGCAACTGGACTTAAAAAAAAAAGGCTCTTTGAAAATCTCTAGCAAACATGTAAGAGTTACTATGTAGAAGTTAATGGGTTTGATCTGAGTTTCAGGAGTATAAATCTGGAATAACTTCACTAACCACATGTCTGAATACACACATTTGTCTTCAAGACTTGGTTGTAGTTCAATGTACCGATGTCCCATGCACCCAACAGAAAGGTTTTACAGCACATTGTGGCAGCTGCTTAGCACTGCACAGGAAAGCACAATTTAGGAGAGTTTTGCATCAGGCCCTGCTCTCAAAAACACCTTTACAACAGTGCAAATGCATTGATTTGTAATGAATCACAGCTTATGAACTCTAAGGTAGGTTGAGAATCAGAAAGAATACAGATAGCTGAAATCAAAGAAGGACTTTCATAGAAGCAAATGTATAATTATTGGAAACTGCATTTTTCTTGCTCAGCAGGTTTAACAGCAATACTGTTGAGAAAGTGTCAGGGACTGCTTCATGATCTCAGTCTTTAGGATGGAGATTTACATTGCTTCTAAAATGTGATACTTCTTTAAAGAGTCCTCTGTTTCATTATAGAAGCAGCTCAGATAGATAGACTAATAGGATAGACCTAAATCTAGTTCAAATAATTTCTCTAAGTTGAATACATAATGATAACTGGTAAAATAGTAAGATTATAGTGCATTCACAATGAAAAATATATTAGTCTATTGTCTTGTTTTAAAATATGTCAACTTGCAAAAAAAAATCTGCATGGTAATGCTCTAAACTTATTAAAACACAGGGTTTTCAAAAGTAATGATTACTGGAAATTTTTTGTCCCTTGTAATGATACAGTGGACAGGTCTTTATTTTCTGACCAGAATCAAATCACACAGATTCACAAAACCAAAGGACGCAATGGAAGCACCCATGAGGTTATTCCTTCCCAGGTGCAGGATTTTTTCCTTTCCCTTTACTGATGGTCATGGGATTTCTCTTGTCCATTTCTCCAGCCTGTTGAAGTCCCTGTGAATGGTAGCACAATCATCTAGTGTGTCAGCCACTCCTCCCAATTTTACTTTGCCTGCAAACTTGCTGAGGTTGCACTCTCTCCTGTTGGCCAGGTCATTACTGAAAATTTAAAAAAACGAAGATGCTAAAAAGTGTTGGACCTGGTATAAACCTTTGAGCACACAAGCAGAAAGCAGCCTTCAGCTGAATTTCTAGCTGCTGATTACAGTCCTCTGAACCCAACAGTTCAGACAATTTTCAGCCCACTTCACTGTCCCTTTATCTATTCTGTTCCTTATCAGTTTTTCTGATGGACATGGTGTTGAAAGCCTCGCCGAAGCGAAGACAGACAGTCTCAGCTGCTTTCCTCTTGCCCACTGATGATTGTGTGTGATTTCCAGTTCATATATCCATCCTGGCTACTTCAAATCATCTTGTACTTTGTATATTCGGAAATGTTTTCTAGGAGAATTAGCTGTGTCACCTTCTTGGGGGTCAGAGTGAGGCTGAACAGCCTGTAATTCCCCAAATATTCCTTCTTGTCCTTTATGAAGACAGGAGGGACATCTGCTTTCTCCCAGTCCTCAGTAACCTCTTCAAACCACCATCAAGGATTATCATCTGCATCTTCTCAGTGACATTGATCAACTCTGTCAGCACTCATGGGTGGATACCCCCGTGTCCCATGGATGCTCAGCTTGGTTAAATGTTCCTAATCTGATCCTCTTGCAACTACCAGTCCTCTCTGTATTACTCCAGGTTCACCTATCCTTGTTCCCACTTCTTGTATGCTTATTTTTTTTTATGTTTGCATTTTGCCAGGAGCAACTTGTTCATCCATGAAGGCCTCCTACCACCTTTGTTTGATTTCTTGCACATTGCGTTGCCCTAGTTGAGTTTGGAGGAGGTGATGCTCAAATATCAACTAGCTCTCCTGGATGACCCTTTTCTCCAAGGCTGTCTCCCATAGGGATGTTCCAAGCAGGCTTCTGCACAGACCAAAATCTGCTCTCCTGATGTCCAGGGTTGTGGTCTTGGTATTGCTTTTTTTCCTATCCTCTCAAGATCCTTAGTTTCACCATATCAAGGTCACTGCAGCCAAGGCTGCCCTTGATCTTCACGTCCCTGACAAATGTGTCTTATTTGTAAGTCTGAGGTCCAGCAGACCACTTCCCCTCATCTGCTGCCTGAGCACCTGTGTCAGCAAGTTGTCATCAGTGCACTTCAGAAACCTCTTGGATTGCTTGTGCTGTTCATCCGACAGATATGAGTGCTTGAAGTCCCCATAAGGACCAGGACCAGCAGACGTAAGACTTCTTCTGGTTGCCTAAAGAAGGCCACATTTACTTCTTCAGGCAGTCTTTTAGCAGACACGCCACAATGTTGCCCACATTTGTTTGAATTCTAATCCTGGTCGATAAACTTTGAGCTGGCTTGGCATCCCTCCCTAGGCAGACTTCAGTGCTTTCCTGCTGTTCTGACAGGGTGTCATCCCCTCTTCTCCATTCCACTTGTCATAGAATCATAAAATCATAGAATCATTATAGTTGGAAAAGAACTCTAAGTTCATCAAGTGCAACTGTCAACCCAGCACCCCCGTGCCTACTAAACCATGTCCAGAAGTGCCACATCTACATGTTTTTGAACACCTCCAGGGATAATGATTCCACTACTTACCTGGTCAGCTTGTTCCAATGCTTGACCACTCTTTCAGTAAATAATTTTTTCCTAATATCTAAAATAAACCTTCTCTCTTGCAACTTGAGGCCATTTCTTCTCATCCTGTTGCTAGTTACTTGGGAGAAGAGACCAATACCCACCTCACTACAGCCTCCTTTCGGGTAGTTGTAGAGAGTGATAAGGTCTCCCCTCTGCCTCCTCTTTTACAGACTAAACAACGGTAGTTCCCTCAGCTGCTACTCGCAAGTCTTGTGCTTCCGCCCCTTCACCTGCTTTGTTCCCCTTCTCTGGACACACTCCAGCACCTTAAAGTCCTTCTTGTAGTGAGGGGCCCAAAACTGAACACAGGATTCAAGGTACAGCATCACCAGTATGGAGTACAGGGGGACAATCACTTCCCCAGTCCTGCTGGCTACACCGTTTCTGACACAAGTCAGGATGCTTTCGACCTTCTTGGCCACCTGGGCACACTGCTGGCTCATGTTCAGCTGACTGTCAACCAACACCTCCAGATTCTTTTCTGCTGGGCAGCTTTCCATGTTCATCCCCAATCCTGTATCATTGCATGGGGTTATGGTGATGAAAGTGCAGGACACAGCACTTGGTGTTGTTAAACGTCATATAATTGAGCCCATCCCATCAAACCAGCCTGTCCAGATAATTATGCAAAGCCTGAGAGGATCCAATCCCCTCATCCAGTTCACTGATAAAGATATTAAACAAGACTGGCCCCAACACTGAGCCCTGGAACACCTCTTGTCATTGGCTGCTAACTGGATTTATCTCTATTCTCCACAACTATCTGGGCTTGACTATCCAACCAGCTTTTTACCCAGTGAAAATTATGCCTGTTGAAACCATGAGCCACCAGCTTCTCTAGGAGACTGCTGTGGAAGACAGTGTCAAAGCCTTTACTAAAGTCCAGATAGATAACACCCATAGCTTTTCCCTCATTTGCTAGGTGAGTCGCTTGGTCACAGAAGGATATCAGTTTGGTCAAGCAGGACCTGCCTTTCATGAACCCATGTTGGCTCAGCCTGGTCCACTGATTGTTCTGCACGTGCCTGGTGAGCTCCTCCAGATGAATTACTCCATAATCTTTCCCAGTACCAAGGTCAGGCTGACAGCCTGTAGTTCACCAGATTCTCCTTCCAGCCCTTCTTACAGATGGGCATCACTCTGAAAAAAAAAAAATAATAACAATAATAACATTAACAACAACAACAAAACAACAACAACAACAACAATAATAATAGTAGTAGTAATAATAATAATAATAATAATAATAATAATAATAATAATAATAATAATGTGTCCTTCCTGAAGAGGAATCAGTCAATTCCTATCAGTCAATTGCGACACTCCAGTAACTTGAGCTATCCCACCACATATTTGTGATCTCAATGAGGCTGCAGCTCTGTAACTGCACACAGATCTCTAAATCCTCTGGATTTTAAACTATATCTAATTCAAATGCCTTATAGCTGTGAATGATACTAATTTGGGGTTTGAAAGAGTAATATTTTATTATTAGTCCGCATATAATGTATTAGGAGTTGTTATTTTCATCATTAACATATCTAAAGCATAGAAAGCACAAATGGTTTTCTGAATTTAAACATATCCTACCATTCTTACAAGGCCACCTTCATTTATTGTTTCTGTAAAAAGGAAGCTGTCTGATCCTATACCTGTTATATCATGAGCAGAGTCTATAAAACTAACTTGACTTTCCTCCTTCCCCCTCCCATACATACTGAGTCAGGTATTTTAGTGTGGTTGTTATTATTAGTAATTGTTATTGTTATTATCATCTTTAGTATTATTATTTTACAATAGCAATTTTCTCTGACTGAGATGTACAGAGGCCTCTGTGTCACTACTGCAGTTCATGGCCCATCAATGGTGTTTGGAAAGTTGTTTCCATCTGGAAACTTTTTGCTGTCATATGGGAAACGCATTGGTGATGTCAGCCTTGTACTTAATGGAAAGAGATCCACAACACTTGAATTGTCACTGCTCAGCCAAAAGTTGCCAAGAACTGAATGTGCATGAAGCTTGAAATATTTTCTCGGCCACCAAGGAGGTTGCTTCATCCAAGGGTTGAGGCTTATTGATGGCAAAGAGCACTGCTCACCCTGTTCTTGATCTATGGATTAGTGCTTCTGTTTCCAGTCTCCCCTTCTAAGACATTTCCTGAGCACTAAAAATGTTTCAAAAAGTTTAAGAAAACAATTACAGAAAAACGATATTAAAAGAAAATTCCAAACTGCAGTGAATGCCTCCAGCCAAATTTCTGAACTGGGCAGCAGAGTGAGAGGAAATGGTAACATATTTTTGCAGCATTTACATTTTTTATGCTATTGCTGGCACACGCATTTTTGTGCCTGTAAAGAGAGCAAAATATTGGAGTCAAAAATCCACCCTGTAGATCTGAAAGCACAATAATATTGAAGTTCAGGTCTGCAGAGTAGGACTGAAGATACAGTTGTGTCCTCAGGTTGAACTGCCTATATGAAGTTGTAAGGAGTTTTTGGGAAAATTGGCAGCAGAGCTACGACGAGCAAATGACATTGGTGGCACCACCAAGGGGGTGGGCAGCTCCCTGCCAGGAGCCCACACCCGACTGGGCGACCGGTGGGTGATCGCCCTCCACCTGCCAGGGAATGAGAAGCTGCCAAATGTGGCCAAGCCTTTCGTGGACATGGAAGGAAGCATGAAGGTCCTACATGGGAGGATAGGTACTGTTTGTGTTTTGGGGAAAAAAGGCAGAGCAGGTTGGATGGGAAGCCCCCAAAACCCCACTGTTGTTGCTTAGCAGCACTCATAAAAAACACTTTTGTTTGTTTGTTTGTCTTAAACTTTCACATAAGCACCCTCAGTCCTTTTGAAACGTGTTGAGAAATGAATGAAACATGGTATTAAGTGACTGATCCATAAATCAAACCATTACTGTAACTGTGGAATGATCAGTAGGGAAAAACAGTCTCTCTTTAGTTTGTTACTAGCCTGGAAAAAGCATTAATTAACACTAATGAATCACCAGAGCTATGACTGAGCCAGGTTTCCAGCATTGCCAAAACACAAGCATGATTCAATTAATGCTGAAGGTTTTAGTGCATGTGTTTTTATGGAACAGTCTTTTGACACTAGTGTCTTTTTAATAATGCTTTGCAAATCTCTTCCAGTATTATTGCGTGCAGACTGAGCTTCTCAATATACTGCAAACAATAAAAATTCAGAAATGCATCTGTGACCTCCTTTTGGAAGAAACGCTCATCTGGGTAATGTAATTATTATATAAATTACTTAAAGTTAATGGTATTTCATACTTATGCTGCATTTACTGCTGTCAGAGTTGATGACTGACTAGCACTAGAGCTTAGATATTGGTGGAAAAGTTAATGTGTTATTTAATTTAATTTAATGATTCCGAGAAACTACTCCTAGTGTGTAAACAAAATCTTCTCAAGCAGCCTCCACAACAACTTGTGTTTTTGTTGGTAATCTCTGCAATTTAGAGACAGGGGCCAAACTGTGCAACTGACTCAGTAGGGGATAATGTGGCATCACACTGAGGAGTTGTGAGAAAGCATGTATTATTCTTGAGTAATGGTCTCAGAATAGGGGGAAGGATAATGCAGCCTCTCCCTTTGCCATGCAGGAAGTTCTGTTCTCTTGAGGTGAAGGCTGAGTGCAAACCAAGAGGTGTTCTGCCAAGAGGCAGAAACTGCTGTACCTAAACCATTGAGTGTCACAATCTGCAACTGCTACTTCATTGCCATCCTGGACTGTTTTTTTTTCTAGACATTATGAACTTCAGGCACAAGATGAATTTCTAGACCCTGAAATGCTCAAATTTGCAAATCCAATGCCAAGAGACTTGCTATCTGTGATCCCTGAAACTGAAGGTGGATGAAAGCTTTCCTAGTTGAAGGTAAATGAGGAAGAAAGTATAACATAATATAAAATACCCAAGCTCTATTTTCCTTTTGGGTGTTAGGAGCAGACCTAATGCTTCCTTCTGTAGCAGGAGAGTCACTGATTTTTCTCCAACAGTCTCTATCTTTCAAAAGATACTCAGAATTTCTTGCTTTGACAAAATAAGCCACTTCATGATCTTAAACCATCCACAGTGCTTGCAGTGGAGAGAAAGCAGAATTCCCTCTTGCAGAGGTAGTCTATATCACAAACTTTTATTTGAATCTCTTCATCCTTCATCTACTTGAAGAGTTGAATAAAGCAGCATAGTCATAAGGAAAATCACATTTGCAGAATTACACAAACTCAGTAAAGTTTCACATCCCAGATGGCCATCAACTTTGTCCATTTCCAATATGTCTCAAGCCTGCAGTCATCTACTCATCTTCTTTTCTTTGCTGCCAAAACTGCCTGCTGAAATTCTCTTCTCGTAGGAAAGGCCCGGCAATCACTCCGTGGGAGTGCACGAGGCTGTCGGCTCTTCCTATACCACTAATGCTGAGCTTGTTGTAATCTTTTCTGCTCTAAGCCAAGATTTCTCGGCACTCATGACCCAGATGTATGCATTCATTTCGATCTAAAACCTAAAACAGAAGGAATTAGGCCACCCAGCTCTGAACTAAGGACAAACTTCTCAATCTGTGTGTTGCCCCTATGAGAAAAGTATAGGTCTTGGTTCCAGCTGGGAACATTTATGATATTTGGTATGTCTGCACATTCTCACTGCAAGGGAGAGATTGTCAAATTCTGATTTTAGTTACATGCATGCAGCCCAAGTGAAATCAGTAAATGATCACATCACCAGCCTCTCCAGTGAAATCTGCACCCTTTATAAGCTTCAATAAGAGATATATATTTTTTCTCTCTACTGTCACATAAATAAAATAGGAAATTAAATTTTAAAAGACAGCAAAATAACTTTATAAACACAGTGCAAACCAAGAAAATGTCAGAGTCTTAAAACAGGGAACCTTATGACTTCTCATATAACCTGTTGGCATTGGTGTGGTATATTTGTTTCATAACTTTAATTGCATTTAAGTGTTGGATTTGAGATACTCCATGTGAGGCTGAAATCTGAGAGGCCACCAAACATGGTAAACAGAATAAGCTTTATTAAAGCAGCAATTTGCAGAATAACTCCAAGTCTAACTAAAATTCCCTGTGTAGCAATTTCAGAGGGCCTACTGTTTTCTCCAAGTTCGTCATCTCTTTTATACCTACAAGCTACTTTCTGTAGCAGATGGCTACAAGTTGGGATGTTACCATTTTCCATTTGGATTGTGGCAGTGTCTCTTAGCACAGACTTATTTCATTCAGCTGCTGGGACTCAAAGCCCTCCCGTTCAGCTTAGACAACAGCATGTAGAGCTATCAGAAGTGATATTTTTTTTCTCTAAAATCTAAATTCCTGTAATGTCCTCAGCTGCAGTTAACAGCTCTACAGAACAAATGGTACTCTTAGCACTAGGAAAATGCACACTGGAGCCATCATGTGCACTTCCAGTAAAACTCCTCTTATCTCCAGTTCCTATGGGCTACATTTATGACACCCCTCTTTTTCTCCAAGTGCTCAATTGGTTGTTTTGTTCATCAGAGTAATCCCCCAAGACAATGCTTGTGTGGTTGCCGTATGTTAGTAATCAACAGTTTGCCCAATTATATTTAACTCTGGAGTAGTTACCCCTAACTGCATCCTAACAGCAACAGCATGATGTTGTTTAGGAGACTAAACAATCTTTTTAAGACTCTGATACGCGAGACAGAAAAATATTGACTTGGAAATGTGCAAGACTGGCTTTTTAGAGGGGATCTGCCGCAGTTAAAGCAAACATGGTTTGATGCTTTTTCATAGTCTATGTGCTGTCTAGTCTTTTTTCCAAGACCATCTGTCCTTTTTAGGGCTCTTGAAAATTTTATCAAGTCAGAAGCCACCTCTGAGAGTTTCTGCTTCATGGTTATCTCTGTTGGAAGAACACAACTACAGACAAAAAAAAAAAAAAGGAGGAGAAAGATGATTTCATCTTCTATTTATATTTTTCTTCCAAATGGGCAAGGATATGAAAATCAGAAGATTGTTAGTTGGCGGTGGCCATTTTCGAAAAAGTGAGCAAATGTGTCTTGCTTTGAGCTTTGTGTGTGCTGCTGACTAACAGGTTACTGAACTTAATCTTTCTTTTGAGATTTCTCTTTCATACAGTAAAAATGCAGTTGGTAAGAAGCTGGGATCTGAGGTGTTACGTGGTGCACGTAACAGCCAGTATTTCACTTCCAGCAGGAGTGAGGAACGTGGCCAGAGAAATGCTCTACTCTAAATAGGGCTTTATCTGTGTATTTTTAATAAAAGCATGCCAAAGCTTCACGTGGCAGACATCATCAGTGCTGAATCTTATGGGTGATGTCATCATGTCTTTCCAAATCCAAATGCAGCAGGCACTGGTGAGCAAAGAATATTCCCTTAGGTGTTACATCTTTATTTGGTCTTCTGTTGCCTTGGGGATCTATCCAGCTTCAGCAAGGATTTAGAAGCATATATGAGCAAAACCTCCCTATGGTCACAAAAGGGTAAGGCAACAAGATTGTGAAGATTTGTTTAATGAGTCACCTTTATCCGCATTTTACATGTCTACCTGCAATGAGAAAGAGAACAGAACTCCAGATTAAAGCCCTAAGTAACAGAACTAAGAACTCCATCTCATCTTCAATCTAAGGGTGTATTTGGCTTTGCAAAGCTCATGTGCAGTGGTTCAAATGGTAAATTTAGATCCAAGAGCTGCTTAAATCAAGGGATGGGTTCAATATCTCTCCAACACGAGTATACGATCACACTGTGATCTCAGTTACGACACATATGCGTACGATAACTATGCTGAAGTCCATGGAGTTGCTCTAGATTTACATGTGCTTTAAAAACCATTTGAACACAGGACTCAAACTTCATTGTTCTTTATAACAAAACTGAACATATTGAAAAATCTATGCATATAATGCATTAAAACTGCATAAAATCTGCAGTGCTATTTAGTACAGTACCGTACTTTTAAGAGTACTGGTAATATTGCCCTTGTCTGTCTGTATGGAAGGACTCTATTCTTATTTCCGTGTTTAATGACTAGTGATTTCGTATTTATTTATGCTAACTTAAAAATTTTGTGAATAATTCTTTATGTAGGCCTAGGAAATGTATTTTCCCGTTCTTAAAAATCTTCACTGATCACAGCAGTTATATTAGTGGAAATCTGTGGTTTAGAGAGACTGCTGAAAATACTTCTGGACAAGAAGAGTGACTCCAGAAAAAGCAATATGTTAAAAGGCCCCTCTACCTAATAGTTTCATATTGTGAATGAAAATTTCAAACTGAGACATTCTGTGTCCTATATCTAGAAACCATAACACTCATAGAAATACCACCTGGATGAGCGCGTGTGTAATACATGAAAACGTTCAGTGTCTTATATTTCGTGACTCAAATTCTAGAAAGAACAAAAGTTGTGTGAAAGATAAGCACGAGTCACAACAAAATGACTAAAACCTATGTTGGTCATTTTTGTGTCTGTCTTGTTGGTGCTTGGTAATGCACTGTAGCTATGTGTCACAGTCAAGTCTGCTGAATAGTACACTTTGTGAGTTTCAACAAGAGGAAAAATGGACCATAAATTTTTACATATGCTCACTGACTGTAAATGCAATTGAATATGTGGGACTTCCTCCAGCTTTGTTCTTTGGTGGATTGCTATTAGCTTACATTTGAAATCTCTGTTGGCCACACTTTTCACATTGTTCTTCCAAATGTAATCTTTTCTTTCTTTTATCTGATCTCCAACAGTCTCTCTGTTTTCATCAATATTTGACAGCAATTCCCAAAGATACAATATAGTCCACTCTAATATCCTTGTGCATACACTCTTCTCCCTTTGAAATCCAATACCTAAGCAGTGAAATAATTTATTGTGCCTTATTTAGGATTTTATTTTTTGCATGTATTTTGATACTGTCCCTTTGAAATGAAAGTTATTTGGAAATCTAAACCAACTGTTCTCAAAAAATAAGTTATGAAATACCATTCAGTCTCCCCCCTTTTCAAAGATGCAGTGTTTATCTTGTTTTCTTTCCATACATTGCTTGAATATTTCTTTTCATATATTGCACCCCAAACCACAGATTTATCAGAATGCACACGCCCCAATTTATACCAGCCACCTGAAAACAAAGTATAAAAAATCAGTACTGAACAGACCGCTGCCATCCAGAAAGCATTCTACCTTTTAGAGTGAGGAACCAAGCACAGTACTGAATTTGGCAACAAGAAAACACACCATATCTGAATAAGCATAAATAACATAATTGTCCCTGAATATGCAAACTTAACAGGGAAGATGATAACTTTCCAAATTACTTGTAGAGAAGTGGTGGATTTTCAATGCCAGTCTGGAAAACAGGTATTAGTTAAATGCAAGTTAAATGCAAGTTATGCACAAGGTGATTGGCCATTGGAATGAGCTGCCCAGGGAGGGGGTGGAGTCACCGACCCTGGAGGTGTTTAAGGGGAGATTGGATGTGGCACTGAGTGCCATGGTTTAGATGATGGTTGGTGTTAGTGTTGGTGTTAGTGTTGAGTTATAGGTTGGACTTGATGATCTCAGAGGTCCTTTCCAACCTTGTGATACTGTGATACTGTGAAGGTGAAAATACCTAACTAAAAATTAGAGTATGTAACTTAGAAATGAATAGATATTTCTTCAAGTTAGAAATAAAATACAGGATTCTATATCATATTCTGTCATAATGATGTGAAGAGACACATTTAAGATAATGCAAGTTGTAAACACATTGTGTTCTAACTTCTAGTAACAGGCTTAAAAATTTACAGAAGTGGAGAAAATGGTAGATTGGGTCTTATACTACACTGTAGTGAGAAAATGAGCAAAATGATTGACTAGATCCTATAATTGATAATGGTTAAAAAATACACTTTTCAACTGTGAGGGAAGACCAGGAATGAAATACTGCTAACGTGCTAGTCAGCTCTATCTAAATTAAAATAACACCAGTATACTACCCAGCACATAAAATAAGCCAAAGTACTACTTTGTGTTCCAGGTATACAAAAAGCAATCTCAGCAGGGATAAATACATTATACTTTTTGCTCAGGGAAAACCAGGCACAGCTCTTGGAAATTAACATTAATAAGAATTTTTTAAAAAATAAATTTTGAAAGAGGAATGTAATTTTCATTTAAAGCTAAATAAGTTATGAAATTAATTTTGATGAATGTCTGGGTTTTTTTAAACAGAAACCAAAAAAAAACCTTTAAATAATGTCCAAGACATGTCTTGATGAAAAAAAGTTGACCATTTTTTGTATTAACCCCCAAAAAGTTAAGTGATAAACTTTTTGTGAAAATACATTTTTTTAAACTAGATAAGATGCCACAATTGACTTAAAATATTTTTTTTAATTTGTGATTCATGGGAATTTTGAAGCCTTGTTCTTTTCAAAATAGGAGAATTTCCCCTGAAATGATAAGCCAGTTACTGCCTGATCAATTATGGGTTTGGGCTTAATGTTAGTCCTTCTGTGCCCCCTTGGACAGACATTAAAAATGCCTTTGATTGTTGTGAAAACATTGAAGTAAGGGCTAAAGGCTCACTATCTCACTGGACTGCAAAAATATTAAAGGTTGGGGGCATTTTTTTGCCAGGTTTTTCGAGTTTTTCAGAGTTCTGACCCTGACTGATGCCTTAGGAGACAGGCACCTGAATGCACGACTGCTCTGCAGTTGTGGGGGTGTGCGCTGGTTGCCCGGGCTAGGAAGGATGATTTTGATTTTCTACAAAGAAACTTACATTTCCCAGGTAATGCATTCAAGCTCCTTCCTGACTGTAAGTACAGTCATTCCCCTTGTGCCCCCTTACCAAACTTAACTAACTATAAGTGCTCTACTTTGAAGGAGATATTAACCTGTTTCATCTGTCCACATGTGGTATAATTTCTGCAGCGTCCCTTTGGGGCCCACCAATCAACAGAGCTGGAATCGGATGAAAAGAGTTCTTCCTGGAAGAGAAAATAACTACTGCCTGTGCAGTTCTGCACATATAAAGAGAAATGAGATGGTGTCTGTGCAGTTACCTCTCACCCTTTGAAGCTGCAAGGGGTACCAGTAGCCTGAGCTGTGCTGTTCTCCATATATTTTCTTTCCATGAATGCTAAATAGTCCCACAGTGTTCCCCAAGATCCATGACCACTCTCTCAGTGTTTGTCTGGGTTTGGTACTGAGTAGTTTTCTTCACTGTCATTCTTTGCAGGAAGAGAGGATTACATTTTCTTAGACTAGTTTTTCCCCATTCAGTCTCTGGAGCAGCTCCCTCAAAGCAGAGGGGAGATTTTTGTTCTGAGTATTCAAAGGGTTTCATAAAGTTTTAACTTCTGTAACAATTCCTCTAACGACGTAGGCTGGTTCAACCAAGAGCTGTGAAAAGCAATCACTTAAACGAATGATCAATTCATGCAACCAAGTACTGTTTAATTTGAGTAAAATTCCTAGCATTAGGGAAAAAGGAAGCAAGAGTTTGTGTGCAAAATTTTAAACTAGATATAGCCCAGGAGATAACTGCCTTCCCTCCATTTACACCACGGGTTTTGGGGTAGAGGGAAGAGGTGGGAGGGTTTAGTCTATTTATACCCTGTATTCTTTCTTTGCTTCCCTTTTTCTTCTGTTCTTCTTTTACATAGTGAACATTGTACCGATCCTCTTCAGCATTTTAGAGTTTACTCGTTTGAGTCAACATTCATGAAAGTTACTGCCTGGGATTTGAGATTGGAGTTGCGCAGAAGTGTTCAGAATTTTGCAAGAAAGCAAAGAGTATGTACAGTTCCTAAATTCATGCATTTCAAGGAAATGCAAATTAACAAAATTTGGGAACTGAATGTGTGGAATTGGGGATAATGGAAAAGAAAGTGCTAAATGGAAGAAGAAATGAATGCTGAACTGAGACTGGCACTGCTGGCAGGACCAATGTTATTCATGAAAACAGACAAGTAGAAAGAGTGTTTTAATAAAGCCTGTGTTGCAATATTTATTGTACTTGCTGGCCTGTTCAGAAAGAAGAAATATAAAAGTGATTGAAAATGAAAGAATAAACACTCAAAATCTGAAAGCACATTTTGAGCACCTTGGGGTAAATTCTCATTTAAGGTTAGAGTTTATTCACCCTGTATCTGAATGGGTTTGCCCACCCTTAATGTGCATCACATGTTGCTGGTTGTGTACAGTGGAAATTCTGATCTAAATTACATATTGCATAACCTGATTGCCATAAACAAAGTCTGCAAAAAAATGCAAAATCTGTAAAAAATGTTTTCATCGAGTCAGGGTTTTAATGTTAACTATTCAATATTTAAGCAATCACCATAAACATGGCATAGTTTGATTTGGTGTTTGATGTGCACATTCAGTTAGTGATGCAATTACTCCTGGAACGGGAGGCTTCTATAGCAATAAATGAATTTGGGTCATTGAGCTTATATTTTGACATCTTTTTAATGAATTTACCACCCAGAAAGTTTCAAAGGTCACGATAAAATAAAAAACTTCAAAAATATGTTCTTTTGTTATTTTTTTAAGCTCACTAAAGTATTTACAACATCTTTGTGGAAGTGAAATCTTACTTGTCTCTATAAAAGTATCAATTTTTTTTTTTATTAAATTCCAAAAGATAGAAGAGGACCATATGCAAGGAGATACAAATTCATAAAGAAAAGATGTTCCAAAGATATGAAAAAAAATAGTTTTAGCATAGTGATGGTGTCAAGCAGTAAAGCACTGGGTATGCACTCTCTATTTTGTTTACATAAAAGCGAATTAAAGAAACACAAAGTATTCTGTAATTCAGCAAGCCTGTGGGCCTTTCTATGTGTATATGGATTTATAGGACTATAATCTCTCACCTGCCTGACTTACAGTACTTAACCTGGAGTAGATTCACTTTCACACTACTCTGTGAAAGAATTATTTGTCACATGGACCTTTGTTGTGCTATGGGTGAAGCTCCCTCATTTTCTTGCGGAGGCTCAAGTAATGCCCAGGGCAAAGTCCTATTGTGGAGTTCTTCTAGACCTCTCATTTTTGTGTTGGCATATGTTGGGATACAGAGTCATGCTAAACATCTGTTGCTAAGGTCTATCAGCAATCTATGGTATATAAAAAAAATTTTACTAACATAATAAAAGCAATGGTTTTGGTTCTTCTGTGTTTTTTTCCCCTCTGTCCTACAGTAAATAGAGCCATAACTATTTCACATTCCATATAGGCCTAACAAATGCTGAAAATACATAAAATAAGTAGGGAGATGAAATTTTTTAAATAATTGAGAATTTTTAAAAAAACAAAATAGAGAAACACATAGGACTGCTGTATGCATATCATGGCGAGTAAAGAGATAAAGAAGGGAATATGGGCATCTGCAGAAAAACTTCCATAGGAGAAGAATTTGTCTTAAGGAGAAGATTCAGCATTAGTTACTTACAAAGAACTGTTTCTCTGCCAAAGAAATTTACATATGTTTTGCAGACCTGCAAAAGTCACACTCTTACCCTGCGTTAGTTCCTCAGGAAATAAAGCTTTCAAGAGCAACTTCTAGAGATTATCAGTCTTCTCTAACTGAGGTGTTGAAGATAAATGTGTTCAAGCCAACTGCAAAGACCTCAAAACACTTTACATGGTCCAGCACAAACCCTGAGCCCAGATAGCTGCTGCAAACTGGCACAGCTCCATTCGCTTTGTGGACGTCAGTGGGGTACTGTTGATTTACACCAGATGGGCATTTGACCTCCTGCTGGCTGCTGAGCAGACTTGTTAAGACATAATCTTTGACAAAAACTAGCAATGGGCACCATGATCTAAGTACTTAGGGAAATTATTGAATAAAAGTATCCAAATGTGTTACATGTCTCAATGTATTGAACTCATTGTGAAGGCAATTCCAATAGCATGCCAATACTTCTCCCAGCCTAGGCAAAGTGTGAGAGAGCAAATCAAAACAAAATAAAATCCATAGCCATGTCTGCTCCAGCACAGTCTTTGTTTCAGAGATCTAAAAAATAAAGAGACAAAAGCATACAGTCACCGTTCCTTGAAACATGATGTATTTCCTTTAATTGGATTGAGAAATTAAACTTTTAATATATCTGTCTAACATATAAAAAAGAGCTTCCTGGCCTGTCCATTGCAAAGGACCCATCTTGCACACATCGTACATCTTTATGCGAACAAACTGACTCCAGTTTCTGAGCAGTTTGGATAACTGACTTAAACATTTTGTGGAGTGAAATCTTGACTTTTTATCCACATAAGTAAAAAGCACTACTATAAAACACCATAGCAGCAAAATGTCAGTTATGTAGCTATATGTGTCACCAACCCTGGAAATGTGGTATATGAACACTGCTGGTCCAACGTGAGGACCAAAGCAAGTATCTCTCTATCTGGCCATGCAGTGCACGATGGCTCAATCCAGAGTTGGTTCTGTATTGCTTTGTCCTTCATGGTATGGACAACCCTTTTGGGTGCATAAGAGTTAGCTCCATGACAGCCAGCTTAATGAGAGAGTTAGAGATACATCTCAGTTCCATATCTTAGTGAAATCTTAAAAAACACAGGAGAGGGATTGAAAACTGAGTGCTCTGCTCTCCAAAATCCTGCCAGGGGCAGCTCAGCAAAAACCTAATCCTACCTATCACAGGCTGGTGGTCATGCAGGAACATATCAGTATTGAGCAGGTTTGGGTCCTGGGAAAGGAAAGCAGAAGGAAAAGTGGAAAAGTAAACATCTGAACTACAAGACTCCTCAACATTTTGCTCAGCTTTTGTCCTGCGTAATCAAGGCTACAACAATGCCTCAGGAAACCAAGAACTGGTCTGACTCTTTTCAAAGGAAATAGCACAGGACATTTTAGAGATATATAACCCTTCCTAGCTGCTCTCAGAGGAAATGATTCCTAAGGATCCCTTATCTTAAAATTAAATAGGTGACGATGGGAGAGAAATAGAACAGCTGTTTAGAAGCTGTCTTGAAAGAAAACAGATAGGATTGTGTTCTTCGATGTGATCCTGCTTCTTTAAAAAACTTTTATAGGCAATTAAAAAGTGAAGTAATGATAATAGTCTGACAAAATCCTTCCTTATCTTTGCTCCCTGACTTTACCTATTCTTGCAGGAAGACCAGTTCACAGCTTGACTGTATCTTTGGTTGCAGCACATGAATCACTGTTCTCCAAAGAGGTATTATTTACTTAAAAGTGATTAACAGGGATGAGAAGGGTCAGGGTGTTCCACTTTGTGCTGTTAGATGAACTAACTTGATGATAGGCATAATGCAATGGGTCTGGGAGAGCTGTACTGTGTGCCAAAATGACCCCATGCATTATCAGATCTTACCTACCCTTGTTTAAACTAAACAGAATTGTCAGCTACTCAGTTACATTTTCCATATGGCACAGTATCTTCTGAGCAGCAACTTGAATCCATCTTTGTGAGTTATTTTCCTGCTGTTCACATTTCTTCCAACAGAGAATGTTGAGAGCAATAATGAAAAAAACTAGGGAGATCATGGCTTTAATTAGTCTGTTCTTGTAGCTATTGTTATTATTAATGGAAGACCCATGTGATATCTAGTGAAAATAAAAACCTTTGAAAAACATTTCATTTTAAGGAGGAAAACAAATTACATAATTTTGTTTGGAAAGAAGAATATAGATGGACCTGATTCTCTGGTCAGCCATGTCATTTTTCTACCAGTGTAACATAGCTGATGTTAGTAGAATTTTCCTTAATTTTCCCCAGGATGAAGAACAGAACAGGGGAGCAGATGCAGGGTGTGTATTTATGCAAGTCTTTCAACATTAATTCTAAGCTGGGAGGGTGATCGGCGTTTGGAAGCCAACTCTGGAAGCCTTTCTAAGGACATGCAGTGTGAGTGCATTTGGTCAGCCCATGTAGGGTGGCTGTTTGCTGGAAGAAAGACAGGGCAGAAAGAAATTGAGGGAGGTTGAAAAAAAGTTTAAATCTGGAAGGGATAGCATGTGAAACACATGTCACAGGATGACACGGTGGGATGATGATAGACTGGATGAACCACGAAGGAAGGAACAGAGGAAATAATGAGTTGGGGGCCCATATTTTTGGTTGTCTTCCTTCCAACCTCCTTCCCAAACTCTGCAGGACGATATCCTGATTTCAGTACAACTCCTCAAAAACCTGGAAGCATCACTGGAAAACCAGATCATTGTATCCACTCACATGGGAACTGGCTGAAATAAAACGTACAACAAGCCATTCTCCAATGACTTGTGATGTGAGAACAGGGAGTATGGGGAATGGGCAATAGTGATGGATTCATTCCTTGGCAGATCTTATTGGCCATTTCCTTCCACACTCTATAACCCTGGGGAATTTGACAGCTCAGCTACTCCAAGCCTCTGGAAGTTTTGTTGGAGCAGAAAAAGCTACACCAGTTTCTATTCTATGCTACACCAACAACCGTATGTGTTTTCATCGAGAGCTAATTTTGATCCTGAGAGGCTTCTTCTTTTAAATTATCTCCTCAAACCACTTTTATTCTTCTCATAAATTTTAAAGATGCTGCATGCTAATTCCATGATTATTCCTAATCGCAAACTTGTTTGAAGACGTTTTTCCTCTCTATCTGTATTTTAAAATCAGAACACGTTCAGCATTTCTGCAGCTTCCTCGCAGCCTCTGCCAGGTCACTGAGGAAATCCTACTCATTAGGCTTGGTTGCCAGTACTGTGAGAACTCCACCTCTGAGGCATCTCTACAGCCCATTTCCTTGTCCCTCCAAGGGACAGGGACTTCACTTCCTGACCTCACTCAGTAATTTTATCAATTAGGTCAGAAATGTTAATGCTCTTTGCATAAATCATTTCCTTTAACTGGGAAGCGTTTCCCTTGTGCAATTAGCAGTAGAGGAAACAGTTTTTTGTTGATATGGTTATTTATTATTTCCTATTAGAGAGCAGTGTATCCTGTGGTAACTTTCATAATTAGCAGGTCAGGTGTAAATGTCATCAGAATGCATGTCATAACCTTCAGTTTTGGATTGAAATGCTAACTACAAAAATAGTTGGAAGCTAGATGTCCTTGTCACCAAAGCATCTTAGGCACTGTGGTTTCCTGTGCCTTAGCAGTCTTTATTTAAGTATAAAATAATAACAGAAATGCATTTATCTCATATTTCTGTTAGAGTTCTCCTAAGCTGGGATGTACAGTAAGGGAAACAGTCCTGTGGCACTAAGCATTGCCAGAGGGACAGCCACAGGGAAAGAGGCCCGTGCATACATGGCATGTTATGGTTCCTTCAAAGAGAAGACTAATTACCGCTCATATGATGCTAATACTGGATTATATTAAATATCTACATCAATTAAAGCTTTAGGGCAAGTGAGGACAGGATTAATGACAAAGTAGAGTTGGACATTTTGGATTTCCTTCAGTAGAGCACTATGTAATTGTGAATTATCCATTTCACTGGGAGGGGCAAATGACTACCAAACGAGCAGGAAAGAAATGCAGAGACGTGATATTGTGGTAGGGCAAACAGAAAGAAATCGAGGTATGGGTTGTGTTTGAAAGTGATAAAAGAGAAAAGAATACATTATTTTCCTGGGATTTTCAGGCACTTCTTTTTATTTTGGAAAATTGTACTGAAAGTTGCACACATCAAAAGTTTGTGGTCAATGAATTCAGCACTCTATCTTCAGAGCAAATCTCTGGATTCCTCTGCTATACAAGGAGATTGGAATACAGTTTCTTGGAAACACTTTAAAAAATAGTTCTATTTTCTCAATATTTTCGTCTGAGAAGCCTCTATTTTTCATCTAGCTCTACTCCTGCTCACTGTTGTGGAGGGGGACTCCCTGCCTTTGGATGGATTTCACATTGGAACTGGAGATGCGTCTGTTTTGGTGGGCCTGCTTCACACAGGCTAAAAGCAGCCTGGGTTGTGTTCGACTCTGGTCTGTGCTCTGGGACCAAAGCGTGAATTGACTGCGTCCTTCTCCTGCACATACACAGAGTCACTTAACATTTTTTATAGACCTCTCCTTTCAGCCTTTCTTCATTTCTGTTAATTTTCCCTGAACTCTTTGAACACAATAATGTCAAGAGCTGACTGTAGCTTTCTAGGTATTATGCCATTGTTGGTAGTTTGCCATTTAAAGAAAGTTTCCTTTTTTTCTGGCCTGTTACATGAATTGTCTGTAAATGCATCCCATATTTGCATGAGGCTTTTTGCCATTTTAGCAGATGGAAATTTCATATCCAACTTAATGTCCGTTAGGTTTCTCTCCGTACCACTGCTTTCCAAGTATCTCTCTCCAATGAAATCAGTATAACCCTCCACCAGCTCTCCCCTATATGATTGTCCAGCCCTTTCCCCAATGAAAGACCCTCAAACAAAACCTGGAATTAAATATGTGAAACCCTAATGTGCATATTTAGTGCTAGGCATTCCTGATGTTTGTATTCAATCCTGATGGCTTGTGAGAGTGGGCTGTGCTGGGACAAACAATGGATAAACACGATGTCTGCTTCAATGAGTAGTTTTATAATAGCAAAAAGGGAGGGAGGGAGGGAAGGAAGGAAGGAAGGAGGGAAGGAAGGAAGGAGGGAAGGAAGGAAGGATCGTGCTGGGACTGACACTAACATTTCTTAGTCTGAGAAGCAGCAGAGATGCAATTCTGCTTCTTGCAGGGGCTAACAGCAACGAAAACCCATATAAATCTACTCCTGGCTTTGCTGCTCTGGCCAAGGTGGAAGCGGATTTTTTCTACTTCCTTGACAGCACAACCACTCCATTATTAATCCAACCTTTAGTGCTGCAGATGACAGAGGAGGCCTTTGAAACTTGACTGAACAAATAATTTCAGCATACAATTAACTTGACTCACACAGACTCCTCTCTCCCTCGGTGAAATCATTTGTCAGCCTCCATTTAGATATCCTGCCGAATCAGGGGCTGGTGAGCAGCCTGGCAGCAGGAGCTTGCTGGGGGCTGGTTTGGTTTGTGTAGATGCATTTTTAATTGTCTTCTGCCTGCTCCTTCATTAAAAAATTGTTTGTTGGAGAGGAGTTCAGACCTTCCCAGGAATGTGTGGGTCTGAATCACCTCACTGTAGCTCAGGGCGCAGCTGGAGGTGGGATACATGCTCACTGCAGGCTGACATTTTGAACAGGGAATAGGGAAGGAAATTAATTTTCTACAAATGACAGAGAGCAAGGAAGGGAAGAAATTGACATTATTCAGACACAGGAGGAGTGAACAATCCTATTGAATAAATGTCTGTAAGCCACTCACAAACTAGACATTTACAGGGGCATAAGGACTGGGTGGAGGATGAATAATAAAAATGATTTATTTTTTGTAGATTTAGAAATCCAGGTAGGGCCACTTTAAATACTGAGAGGTTGTTTAAATTGCCGCTTTCCAAGAAAATCATACTTTCTGATACCATGGTATTAACAAAAAGTTTATTCTCTCTAACATCTACTCCTGAAAGGTCTGAACCAGTAACTCAAGCTAACATCCCACCTTAAAGGGACCTAATGACAAACCTGACAAGTGATCTTGAGGGCCCCAGAGGGTCTCTCTGTGGGGGAGAAAACCTCAGCGCAGGTACTGCATTAGGGCAGCTGTGGGGCTGCACTCAGAGCACCCCCAGCACACAGTCCTGGTGCTGGAGCTCTGCAGTTTGCACCAGCAATAAATACAATAACTAACCACAGACCTCACCCTAGTTTTTACAAGATAGGAGAAAACCAAAGTTCATTAAAGATGCCTAAATGCATTCCTGGCATGCAAGCATTATGTGACAGAATTTCAGCCACGGAGTTTAAACATGTAATTATTGCATTAAATATTTGTCACTGAACTTATCCCCCCAATTTATTATAAGGGAAGGTCTTGACTTACCATTACTAGGACATAAATGCTGTAAGAACACAAAGTTTAACGGGACAGGGAATCTGACAAGTGTTGAGGTTTACTTACACATTTCTAATCCAACAAACTTCTCCAGCACCCAGGGACCATTGGGATCCAGAGTTTTGATCCAGGCCCATCTCTTCTTTTTTCAAATGACAGTTATTTTTTGAAACATAACACTGTGCAAATGAAAGAGAAGCTGTTTGTGAATGTCAAGAAATACATAGAGAACATCACTAATGTAGAGAATATATATGCAGGTATAGTATTTAAAGTTGACTGCAAACAGCTGGGTAACATTAACCAGATTAGAGAAACAAGAAAGGTGGAGCAAATCTAGGAGACTAAGGTATGATAGTGCCAAAAGTATGGAAAAGATCTGTGAAATACACTGCTGTTGGACCCACACTATGTTACAATGTTGTTCAGTTATCTCCCGGACTCCCCAGCACGCTTGAAGATTTGTGCAATGTCTGTGGCTTGTGGCAACCACTCTTTTGATAACACAGCAGGCAACCAGAAATACAAGTTAAAATAATGTGTGCTGTGTTCTCTAGAGGCTTTGGTCCTACTGCAGAGGAGATCCTGACAGTCTTTTATTCTCTTTTCACACTCAAACTGCTCTAATTGGCCGCTATGCAAAAAGTCTGGAAAGCCAGAGATGGGAGATTAAGTTTAAACTACATCTGCTCCTGCTGCATTGCACTTACTTTGCCCTTTACATTTTGCAAGAGCTGTGCAAATGATAGCTAATAAGACTGAATCCTGGCAACACCATTTTCATAGCAATAGGAGTTTTATCTGCTTTTTTAATGTATAGATGAAGACCTCATATAAGTAGACCCACATTCAGGTCATTTCCATAGTTCAAGTGCAAGTTTCATGAACTGCAGTGCTAAGCAGAACTGCTTTGTAAGGAGCTGGTTACTAGTGTAAGATATTCAAAATATGGCCCTTTGTGGCTTGCCCAAGACCACACAGTAAGTTAGAAGCAGAACTGGGATTTCACTTCCTTTAACTCTGATGTTTCTCACATTTGTGGTTTCATTGGAAACATCTTTTGCTGCTTTCATATATTTTATAGTGTTTGATGTCTCTCTACCTTTTGGTAGATTAATTTTTAACCTTCTTGGTGCTTCTTTGCTCTCTAGGGACTGTAAGGTGTGTGCAGGTTTTCACCAGCTGGCCATTTGCTTCTTGTGGAAGTGGAGAACAGTTGATGCAACAATCCATGAGAGGTGATTGAGGCAACTTTTCTTTAGAGCTAGACAGCTAATTAGTAGAAATTTATTCACTGGCATGGATGCTTTTATGTTCATGTTTGCTCTTATCGTGTTTCATATTCTTCATGTGTTTCTTTGCAAAACCAACATTTTTGGTGCATTTGGAAAGCAGCCCACTAGGAATAAACTCATTTTGCACAGTACTGTGTCGTTTGTTTGATGGTTTTAGCTGTGCTCCCCAAAGAAACAGGTTATACAGCTCACCAAGAACTTTGTATTTCTAATCATGCAAGCAAAGTCAGACAAAGTGCTGCTGACCTGTGCTAAGTATAGCCACTCTTAGGCCAATCCTGACTGCTTGTCCCTTTCCCTCTGCCAGAAGCTACAGTCCTTGTCAGATCTGTTAGGGTAAATAATTAGGAATTTCTTTAGTGTCTAGTCTGGTCCTATGCATTTCAGTTTTAAAAAAATGCCATGCTAGAGTAAGTTTCACGTTATTCTTTAAATCATGATCATTTCACAGAGCTGAACTAGCGAGCAAAGGGAGACAGATCTGCACTGTTAAGGCTTGGAAGTCAGGAGTTTCCTTTAGTGGCAGTGGTGGCAGGGAGCAGGGATGGGGAGCAGGCTGGGGATGGGACTTGCTGTAGCTGGGTCAACAGTAGCAGTCTTTAGACCAAGTATGCCCAAATTGTATTGCAAAGTGTAAAATTCATATTAAAGTTTTGTTTGGAGTTTGCTTTTGGAGAACTGTTGAAAACTCAGCCTCTAAAATTAGCTTTTAGCAATTATTCCTGTTTATAAAGTTCATTCACTAGCGTGTTTATGGAAAGTGAGGCCAGAGGGGAAGGAATGCAGTAAAAGTACATTCATTTGAAAATTCAAATAAAAATATTTGCTTTGAATCAGAAGCGCTTTTTTAATCCTTATGTACTCTTCGTCCAGTTTGTTAGTACTTTTGTTGTCCAACAGTGTCACAGTCCTGAACTTTCCTCTTCTCATTACCATGCAGTACATGTGAGTGAAGATTCGTGCCTGTTGCATGTGGGAGCTAGATCTTCTTCGTGAGTATGGGAAATCATTATTATTTTTAAAAAAACAACAACAAAGCCCACTCAGTCCCAAAGGCCCCCTCCATTTGAGGAAGCTGAGGGGCAGAAATGGTTGAGAGATGTTACCATTGCACTGACATCATGGGTCACACCGAATGTGAAAAAAAACGAATCAAGCCTTCACAAGACTGGCTTAAAATAATGAGGTTTCTAAACTGACACTTTTCATTTGTCTTCCAAATTATGAGAAGGACTCAGTAAACAGTAATCAGTTTATGGGATTACTTTTTTATTTTCCTTTCAGTCCTCTGCTACCAATTGCTTGTTCTCATATCCTACCTCTTGGGTGAAGCTCAGCCAGATAGCTGTTCCCCATTTGGTACAAGGAAGGAGGAAGAAAAATGGTGTGGAAAGAAATGAGTTGGGAAAGGGGGAACAGAAGCTACTTGAAACAATAAGAAAGAAGCTTGGGTGGCAGATGAGCAGAGTAGTGGAAGTAAAAATCACTGTTTTTACTTCATCTGCTGATGCTAATCAGACACCAAATCCTGTGACCGCTCACTTCGGATGTTTATACACATGAGGCTTGATGATAATGTACTCGGATGACTGGAAGGGCTGAGACACAACATCACTGTTATGTGGAATCCTCTCACTCTTATCTCCTTGTCCAGCAATCCCGGGTTAAGCAGGAGGGCACAGTGTGATAAAGGAATCCAACACTGCCTGTAGGTCAACTCCATTAGAGGAAGTGTAATTCTGCTGCCCTAATAGTCGCTTTTTTGATTGAAAAGCACGTTGATCACATCATATGTTATGACCTTCTAAACTACAAAAGCAAAGTAATTCCTCTGACTTTAGTGTATCAGCTCAGCATGAAGCCAGACTCCATGCAGTAAGAGTTAACCTTATTATCTCTATTAATTACTTCTATTTGGTTACTTCCTTTTAAATACACAAAGTCTAACTTCTTATGTCTCTTAGTTATAGAGGGAGACTTATTAAAACCCTTCAGAAATTATATCAGAAACAAATGTTTTCCACCAGCTTTGATCACTTTGTATTGGCAAGCTCTTTATTTTCATCTTTTTAAGCAAGCAAGATTGCTGTGTAAAAAAGTGGACACGAGCCAGAATTGTTGATTTGAACACATAGATTTTTGGAGAACTTTGGATCAAGAAATTAATACCTAAGAAAAAATAAAGGCACTGGGAAACAAGGGCACCCTTTGATTTGAGTCTGTTTCAAACTGCAGAGACTGTGATGTGAGGGTGAACATGAGTCACCTTGTTCCTCTTTGAATGTTTTTATGAAATTAATTTAATGGATTTGGCTTGCTTCTATCAGCTAGGTGGACCTGCAAACTACCTAGAAGACAACGTGGGAAAATTGGGCTGGCAGGGTCCTTGCCATCTCCAAGGATGTCTCAATCCAGTTCCTTTTGCAAACACTAAAATCATGTCATTAAAAATTTTAAAAAGTCAATCAAATTCTTTCCCACATTCATTTGTCTTTAGGTGTGGCAGGAAAAAGATCCAAGGGCTTTTCTCTTATGTGTTTGCTTTCGTGGCAATGAACTAAATGGTTCCCCAGAGTCTTCACTTTAGGATTTCATCGTACTGAAAATTTAATGGGTTTTAATTTGGCCTTGCCTTCTCTTGTGTTGTGAAATGAGCAACAGCTACTCTTCAAAGACACATTTAAAATTCTCCTTGTTTAACATAGGAAAAATGGTGAAAAACATAAATTCCAGTAGAAATAGTTTTTAACTCCAGTTCTTTTTCAGTCAGCTCCTGGATGAAGGGCTTGGAGGTTTATTGGAAAAATTTGCCGATGACACAAAACTTGGGGGAGCCATCGACACTCTTGGGGGCAAAAAGAGGCCCTGCAGAAGTATCTGGACAGATTGGTGAGCTGGACAATCACCAACAGCACGAAATTTAACAAGGAGCAGTGCCAGGTTCTGCACCTGGGACATGGCAACCCTGGATACATGTACAGACTGAGGTCTGAGATGCTGGAGAACAGCCCTGCAGAGAAGGGACCTGGGGGTTCTGGTCAACGGCAAGTTGAACGTGGCCCAACCATTTCCTGGGGTGCATCAAGCATGGCATTGCCAGCTGGTCGAGTGGTTGTCCCACTCTTCTCTACACTGGTGCAGCCCCACCTTGAGCACTGTGTGCAGTTTTGGGCACCACAGATTAAAAAGGACATAAAACTACTAGAGAGTGTCCAGAGGAGGCCACAAGGCTGGTAAAGGGTCTAGAGCAGATGTTGTTATGAGGAATGGCTGAGGTCATTTGGTCTGTTTGGCTGGAGAGGAAGAGACTGAGAGAAGATCTCATAGCTGTTTACTGCCTTCTCACAGGGGAGGGAGGTGAAACAGGTGCTGATCTCTTCTCTCTTGCAACCTGTGATAGGACTAGAGGTAGTGGCAGGAAGATGTGCTGGGGAGGTTTAGATTGGATATTAGGAAAAGGTTCTTCACCCAGTGGGTGGTGGAGCGCTGGAACAGGCTCCCCAGGGAAGTACTGGTGGTACCGAGTCTGCCAGCATTCAAGAATCATTCGGACAATGCCCTCAGTCACTGTGTCAATGTTGGGAGTGTCCTACATAGGGATGGTAGTTGAACTTGGTGATTCTTTTGGGTCCCTTCCAGCTCAGGTGATTCTATCATTCTATGATCTACTAGTTTGCCTTCAGAAATAAATCTATTTCCGAATATGTTGTTTGATTTGTGGATGGTTCGTTATTCACATGCTTAGTACAAACTCCACACTATTCTCAAAAGGCTATCAAGAAGGATAAAAAGAAGAACATCTGAGTATTTATTTTGGTAACTCTGATTACATGTTTTAGGTTTTTCACTATTTTACACTATATGTTATCTTTTATACTGTGCTTTTTTATAAAGATCTTAAAATGCCTCACAAAATCTGCTTTGCATCATGCAACATATTTTGTAGGCTGAGAAATTGAGACCAAAGGGAGTTCATTTCTATCTGAGTCAAGGCTTCTGGACTACAAACTCAGAAGTCTCCAACTGAATAAAAAAAAAACCCAGCTCCCTGTTTATGTGTCTTCCATAATTCAGTACAAGCCAATAATCATATGGTTACAGATTTATGGCCACCAACATCTCCTAGTTTTAGGACACTTTGAGTGCTCAGCATCTCACAGGGACAGAAAAAAGCTATGTTTCTTCTGTTTGTCTATCACACGTGACAGCTTATAACTCTCAGTGATGATCACAACACAGAATTTCAGACTTTCAGACTCTTGTCTGTCTTGATTATATCCAGAAGATAAGTCTCTTTATGGATAAGACATGAGTCAGCTACTTTTTTCCTTTACTGTATCATCTTCAAAACTATCAAAAAACCTTGTGTGCAATCATACCATATGGTTCACAGTCTAATGGCATACATGCCTTGTTTTCTTCATGTAAAAAAAGAGAAAAATCTGTGCTTTCTCATTGGTCCTATTAGAAAGATTATCTTCAGTTGGATGACTTTTGGGTTCCATCCTCTTATTTCAGCTTCAAATTTGAAGTCCAAATGAACCCCAAATAGCAAAATCGTCTGAGTCCCACCTGGTTTCAGTACACAGTCATGTATTGTGTTTGTTTCAAAATAGGCCCAGGTTGGTTCAAAAAATTCATGAACCTTGGCAGACTTTTCAGTGAAAATGATTTAAGTCTCTATGTTTGCACTGTGTGGTTTTATTGTGGATATTTCTCATGGTCATAGTTAAGAGCGTGATATGGATTCACTATAGTATCAGCTACATGATATCTTGCCTGCATTTGATGGTTGATGCTCATGTTTTGATACATATCTACAAATATTCTTATTTGCACAGCTGAGAACTTGGTTAACCTAAAATATTGGCTTTCCTTAGATCAATTAAGAATTCCATTTCACTTGTAAAATAAACACATTCAGAATTACAGATGGAGAAAAAGAAGTCTGAAGGAAAGGAGCGTAGGAAGTTGGCAGATCCTCAGAGGAACTATGTTAAAGAAACAATCATAACCTCTCTAGATGTGGAAGGAAGGTTAGTATTTTCAGTTAGAGACAAATTTCATTAAATTATGAGATTTTCAGAGCCTCTGAAACAGGGAGAATGGTTGCAGAAACTGTCCTTTCACCACTTTTTCCGTGTCTCAATTTCTAGGGGTGAGAGGGCATGGTGGAGAAGTAGATGGAGGAAAAATATATTTTTCTGGTTTTAATATTGACTAGGCAGAGTTTATCCAGCTTCTTAGAAAATGATCTTGAATATCAGGCAGGAGTTTGGCACATTTTTATTCATCTCACAGAATGTGTTTCTATTGCATACTACTACATCACTGTGGGGATCTACGTCCTGAAATTTAGACTCTGGTGTGAATTTCCTCCAGATTTGGCTCAGCTTTACATTTTGCTTCTTAATTAAGATTATTAGGAGAGAGATACTGCTAATGATTTGCATTATAACATTCCAACATGTTCCCTAAACTGAACCAAAACTCAATATAAAGAGACAGGGGATTGCTTCTCAATTTCTATAGTTCTGTTCTTTGATATCACATTTCCTTCTAATCAAAGTTCTGCCATTGAGGTACTACTTCAATGAGAAAATATGAGAAATAAAATCACAGTGAAATAAATCCATCTTCATCACATTTCTCTCTGCCATTCACAGATGCCAAGTTAATACAATAGCTCTTTGAGATGACAGACCTGTGTGGGGCAGCAGCTCCAGTGACCCAGACGCTACAGTGCACAACTCAGCAGAGACTCCATAGCAACTGCGGGAAAAAAACGGGAAAAGCTATCACTCAGCTCTAAGATACACTTTCAAAATACCCCTTTATTTATAGAAGCATGTGTGCACATTCCTTGAGATAGCTGAAAAGCAGGAGATTCTGAGATTTCACTGAACAGCATGTTGGTCATTACTCAGTGTGGCGATAAGAAGAAGGACAGGGTGTTACAGGCCTCATCTAAACGGTGCAGCTAAAATCACCTCCTCCCAGCTCTGCTGGAAGCAGCGTTCCTCCTTGCCTGGCTCAGGCTGCTGCTTATGGTTTCAGTTAGAGCTAGCTGAAAAAGATCTATTTTATACGGTTTTTGTCTGAAAACAGGGCTTCTTTGGCAATTACATTTGTCAGAAGGAAATCTGGACGTGGAGATCCTCAAAAGAGGAACCTTTGTCTTACGCTATTTCCAAACGTACATTTTGAGGTCTGTTTTGGAAATGTCATGGGAGTCTCTGGGTCTTATACTATGGCTGCTCAAAATGGCATTTCAGCCCTAGGCATGTAAAGGACGTGACCATAGAGCTCCAGTGAAAAACAAAAGTAAAAGATCTCTGATTAGACCTGCGTGATCTGGAACACTTCTGGCAACTCAAGAAACCAATGTGGAATTGCGTGATACCGATAGCTCAGCTCCTTTTCTTAAAGATGAACTCAGGGCCACCTTGAAATTTGGAAACAGAAAAGTTTGGATATGCGCTTTGCTGGATGATCTTTGATAATCCCAAATGTATAATCTTAAAAAGCTTTTTCCGGTAGAAGGCATGGTCTCTCCAAGGAGTGTCACACCTTTTGGCAAAAGGTCTCAGAGGCTCAGCAATGAGCAGACCACCTTATTTCATGGAAACTCATTTAGTGGTGCAAGTCAACCATGACGTAAAATCTTTCTAGAATTTCCAAAAAAATGTAGACCTAACCCTATTTTTCTGCCATCCCTAAGTTGTTTTTGGTGGGAATTTACTTGGGCGAACCAGCAAAATTGGGTCACCTTTTTCTTCCAAGAAAAAAATCCAGGGGAAAAAAAAGATGATAGGTTTACATAAAAGCAGATTAGAAGTGTAAATCCATATTTTCACCAGTGTAAATAAAATCACAATGTAGGATGATACTTTATTACTTTTCCATTTTATATCAAATTGCTTAATATTTTCTGTTCAAAGGTAGTTTCAAGCCAGTAAAGATTCACGAAAACATGTTAGTGGAGTTTTAAGAGTACTTTAGGAAATAAATTGCTATTTATTACTAAACACGTGTTAGTGAACTCGGAATTTAAGAGGTCAAATACAGTTAGCATTTTCTAACTATTTCTTACTAAAAATATCATCTTCTAAGCAGACTAGTTTGTCATGAAAATTAATTTTCAGGACGAGCCATTATCGGTTTGGGAACATTTAACTCCTACATTTTTCAAATCCGAGGAGGGAACATGGAAGAAACACTGAAAACCAGTTGAAATTCTTTATTGCCTTCCTATGTGATGTACATTGCTCTCCCTAGGATCACTAGTATCATGCTTGTCAGCAGTATATAAAACAGAAAAATCTATTTTATTCCATTCCTCTACGTGACCAGAGCTCCGCAAGTTACTGCCACCTCTGAATTCAACCAACTGCTAGCAGCCTTTGTCCCAGCTGCGTTCTGCACTTCTGTGGTCCATCTCCTCTGAGGATCTCAAAGCATTTTATGTACACTTATGATTAATTGCACTTTATGGTACTGCCGGGAAGTAAAAAAAAAAAAAAAAAGCCTTTTCTAGTGATTTGGAGAAGTGTCAGAAGAGTCTGTTGGTTGTGCTTATTAAAACAGTCACAGCAAATTAAAAAATGGAGATTGAGCAATGTGCAACTCCTGCTCTCCAGCTTCCTGTGTGAGCTTTTAGACTTCACAAATGCCTACATGGCTTCCTTGCCTGTTCTCTGCACTAAGTTACTTTCTTTACTGGCAAGATACCAGAGTGGATTTACTCATGTAATTGTGGCTTTCCATCTTTCAGCATAGGTTGCTTTTCTTCATGTCCTGGCTCTTTTTTCTATCTCTCTCTCAGACCAGTTGCTGTACTAACACTTTAATAAATTCACATTTTGGTACATGAGACACCTTCTAAAAGAAAAGCTGTATGAAGGTGAACAGTCAAAGACAGCAAGAGAAATGTAGGGAATAGATGACATCATCTGTTGTAGTGACATTTCCTAAAAGGCCTTAAAAGTTTCTGGTACCTTTTCTTACCAAATTAATTCCATCTGTATGATTGCAAACTTTTTTTTTTCTTTTTTTAGAGTGATGTCTAAAGTCACAGATGCTTCATGTTGTGATCAAGGACATTTTTACTAGTGCAGATGGAAGCCTAGATCTACCTTTGAATTTCAGGTTAGTCAACTCTCACATCTCCAGGTGCAGAGCAGAAAAAATGATAGTTCTGTGCTGGACAGAGCAGCAGATCATGTGGTGTAGAAGGAGCATCTATGCATTCAAGGTACTGAGCAATTTTTAGTGACACCTGAGATGTGTTTAGTTACAGGGCTGCTATGCCATTCAATAATGCTAATGTAGCAGTGAAGGTAAGGATCCCAAGGTGAAGGCACGGTGTCATTATTGTGCAGCAGTGCTCTTATGTGCCAGACTGTATTAGACTCATGCAGGGTGTTTGCTAGCAGGTGTTCTGCGCTGCACAAAGCCTTCAAAGATCATTCTCAAATGTTTCTGTTACTATAAAGAGGATTAAAAGGATTTTAAAACATAGCGGGTCGGCCTGACTGCTGGTGAAATTGCCAACATTTGGTAAAAAGGGGGGAGGACTAGAGCAGCAGGGTGGAGTGGAGTCTTGGGGGAAGCCATACGGTACCTTTCAGAGGATTTTTATGATCCAAATGTGGATCTGTAGCACTTTCAACTGGAACTCATTAAGAATTCATGGAGCAGAAAATGTGAGAGGTTTTGGAAATGAGGACTTTGAAAGGCCAAATGTGAGCTGTAAATAAAATAGAGTGGATATACAATTTTGGCTATTAAATATCTCAGAATATTTTCTCGGATCAGCAGGGCAGGCCTTGAGCTAAAAACCTACCCCCTAAAACATAAGGACAAATAGGAGGATTTTTACAGGCTCTTAAGGCAGAGAGAAGATAAAGACCATAATCAAATATTATACATCTCAAAAATATGAGAGCTTATTGATCAGAAATATTGAACAGCACCATTTATTCTGGCTCTGATTGAGCAATGTAACAAAGCACGTGTTTATCTTTAAGCGTATTTTGAAATCCCAATGACTTCAATCACCATTGACCCCTGTTACTAAAATTGAACCCTTGGGAAGAAACAGCTTTCCTAAATATTATGTATATAAACAAGAGAATCAGGAACACCCACGCTTCAGAAAGCCAGGAGCCTAAGCAGAGTGTAGCAGGATCACTAAGAAACATACTCCTAAATTAATCCATGACTTATAGGTGGAGTTGGAGTTGGCAGTTTTTCATCATTGTGTTTTCTAGAGACCAATACCTTTGCAAGAGAAGATTTTATCTGCTGCTGTATTCATTTGAGGCCCTCTTCAGAGAAAAGCCTCCTTCCCTTGTTCCTCATTGCTGTCTTAGTATGTGGACACAAGTAATTTCAGGAGTTTGGGGACAAGTGTGTCTGTGTAAGTAAAATATTGGTTTGGATTAGCTTTATAGTGAAACCGCTCCAGGAACGAAGGTGTAGCTCATGGTGTCAGTGACTGAATGCCAGCTGAAGAAATATCACCTGGTTTGCAGCCTCATTCTCTCCTTATGCAGGTGCAGTTTTGTGCTGGCTTTTAAATGCAGCTGCAAAATTTACCGTAGCTATCATAATATTCTTTTGAAAACTTGGACTTTTCTATGAGAGGTTATTTGTGCCTAGTGGGGTTTTGTTTCTTTGCCTGCTGTGTTGGATTTAATGAATATTGGTGTTATTTGTATTTATACTCAGAACTCTTCAAAGATAGCTGTCCAATCCATTATTTCAATAGTGTAACAGTAACAAAAATAACTGATAACGAGCTATTGACCAAAGGTGGAGATCAAACAACGAGGAACAATTTCACCAGATCTAGAGGAAGCAAAACCTTTCTGTGCACTAAATCAGACGGTGCACAGTGCAATTTAATATGAAGAAGTGCAGAGTATTAAATCTGGGAATAATAAATCAAAACAGGGAAGAAATTTTCTCCTGCTAGGGGAACACATATTAAAAGTAAAGTCCAGTTAAACAAACAACTCTCAGAGGAGGTGATTATTGCCTGTAATTTTTGATGATGTTTTTTCACTTAAAGAGAACTTACCAGGTTGCAAGGACATGTTAGAAATTTCGCTTACAATTTTAATAGCAATGCTATCATCCCTTTTAAGTCTCTTCATTTCCTGCAAGAGGTGAGGGTTATTAAAGGTATGAGAAAACCTGCCAAACTCTGAAGACTGGCCAGATAGATAGACTGGAGTTCTACTGAGATCTCATCAGCACTTGAGTAGATCTATAATTCAATGCTATGTGAAAAGAAAAAAAATCCTCCTAAAAGAAGAATGCAGGCAACTGATGCCTCAGTGAGCTAATGCCTTCTTGAAACATTATGAAATTTGACTAATACATGTAAAATATTCTGTAGTTCTTAGACAGCTTTGAAAAATGTAAGAAATATTAAAATGTTACAAATGGTTTTATGAGTACAAGCGACTTTACAGTACACATCAAATATGAAAATTGCTTACCACTTCAGGCTATATAGTGTAGCACCTGTTGACACATTTACTGTGTGCTTTATTTTTGTCTTGTCCAGCAGAAATTTGGTATTAAGTCTAAGGAATTTCAAATTTGGGTGGCCACAATTGCCAAAAGTTCATGACAACTACACTTATCAGAAGTGCCAGAAGTTCACTTACATTGTTTTGCAGTGATTAACTTGCTATAGCTAAATGCTGATGTTTTACATTTTTGGGAGATTATGACAGCACTAAGTGACAAAAGTCTATAGCTCATGATTTTAAGCTTGTTTAAAGCCACTGAAATATGCGTGTTAGAGGCAGAATTTTTAAAAATAACTGGAAATTCCTTTTGAATTTGAATTTTCAACAGAAATTCAGTAAGGTTCCTGGTAATGCTATAGTTCTACCCAAACTCCCATATTAAAACATTTTTTGTTCTGTTTACTGGAAGATTTTAATAATTGCACTCATCTTTGTTAGGCACCCATAATGGGCATTCTGTATATGTCTTAAACATGGTAAGACGCAATTTCTCCATTATTTTATCAGAAGCTTCCTTTTTATGCTACCGCAGAATCTGTTCACATCTCAGAATACGTGAACTGATAAGTTTCTGAATTAATCATAATGCACTTTAAATATTTCCACTGTGTGTTTTATCTTGCTCTTTTAGTAGAATTACTCTTCTCAGATGAGCTCCTTTCATTGGCTAAACATTACATCACAACCTTTAGATGCCCTGACTTTATCTTCAAGAGGCTGCGTTCGTCATCTCACACCTGCCTATATCTTTTATTTCCTACTTGCATATTCTGATCTGCATTCTTCCAGATAGATAGACTAATCTCATTCTCTATACCCTTTTCTGCATCTTAAATTTGCTCTTTCTTTGTGCTGTCACTTACTGTTACAACAGATGCTTCTGGTAACTCTTCCTAGCTCTTAGGTCTTCTTTTGTTTAAAATGAAGCACAGCTATAGTTCCTATCTTGGGTTGCTTCCTGGTAATACCATCAAATTTGCTGAAATTTGTCTCTCTTAACAAATTCTTTGGGACTTGAGACAAGTCTTGTCAAACAGTCCACAAAGCACAGGCATAGACTAAATTTTCTTTACTTCTCAATTCCTAGCAGAAGAAAAAATGCAATTGAATATATTCTAATTAAAAATTGATTGTGTCTATATGTCTATTTTGGGTGTTTTTTTAACATGCTGAATTTTACCATGCTGTCTGTCTACATAAGGTCTTATTTTGCCACACTTGCTGAATCTGGACATTGTAAGAAATGCTAACAGGCTCCACTGAATAAAATATTTTGATTTTCAGATGATCATCCACTGGGTGCCTGCTGGGTACTTTCCTGTGCCAGAAGCATTTTTAGCTCAGAATAAATAATCTTATTATCCATTTACCAAACCCATATACGCATTTTATAAATTATCTTTATAAGTCCTCTGAATTTTCTCGGGACTATTCCTGATATACATTGCACATGCTGCAAAAAATGCTTCTATATCTCTTTTGGATTCTCTTACTTGGAATGGCACTACATATACTGAACTAATTGATTGCCATGTTGATCTCTTAAAAAGTTTACTATCATCCTTATATTTTCACAAACTTTCTCTTAGCTTCCAACTGGAAGAAGTCAAGAGGGGTATTTTTTTATTCAAAAGGGCATAATAGGAAAATACCATTTTAAATTCTTCTCACTTAGAGAATTTATTTTCCCATATTTAACACAAAAAGAAAAAAGGTTATGCGTTCAAAGTTTATTCCTTTAAAGCTAAAAAATATGTCACTAGAGAAAAAGATATTAAGATCAGTGTTTCTATGGTTTGCTAAAACTTTCTTTTTCACTGTCTTCAGCTTTTTAATAGACACGTGAAAGAGCCATAGGAATCTTTCATTTTTGCTTTTAGCAACCTCATTTACCCCAATGCCCTCTCCTCCTCCTAAAACAGCCTCAAAAGTTGTTCAGAAGTCATGATATTTTGAACCGAGGATTGCTGCTGAAATTCTGCCTTGCATCCTCACGTTGTTTACATTGTTAAAAGCAGGCTGCAGGGTCATAAGCTGTAGCATTCATAGTCACCCTAGCACCACTGCAGGGATTAAGTATTGTACTGAATGTAGATTATGCTCCCATTTTACATCCATCAATTACTTTCATCAAGCCACTGCAATATACATCTGTGCTCAATGGTAAGTACAGGCTTATGAGATTTTCTTACTGAGGAGCTGAATTTCTTCTGCTTTCTCACTTAAACGTAATTTTACTTCCTTGTGTCTTTTTCTGCAGTGATAAATAATTACTTCTTGTTCCCTGAATTCATCAATTGTTGGTGAAAATGTTTTAACTTCACTAAAAGCTTTGCACAGCAGTGTGGATTAACCAGGATGGGAGTGACTGTACTAACATCATGTGGCCACACCACAGCTGGCAGAGTCTACAGAGTGCTCTTCAAATTCACCTCTTTGGCTGGACAGCCAAACACGACAGGGTTACGTCCTTTCTGACAGGTGAGTCAGAAGCATAACCATGGAGACAGTGGAAAGGTGTCTGTACCTTCTTCCTTCTGCTGGGTTTTGAAAGAAAATTAAGACTGTATGAAGCATAAATAGAGTCTTGTGTTTTCCAAACAAACCAGAAACTTAGCTGCTGTAATGTTGTCAGAAATGTTGCTAAGGCTGTAATTAGGTTTTTTTTCTCACTAGGGTGCTGTGAATCATGCTTTTCTTTCTCATTCGAGACAAAGAGAAATTTCTTTCTTAGATGTAGAGCATCTGTAGAAATATAGAGCTTGACCTGCTGTCACTAAATTATGTCTTAGACGTGTCCCATCACTAGCAATTTCAGTTGTGTGTTTGGCTTGCATAACAGGAGTCATAAGCTTTTTGAAACTTTTAAAATTAATTTATTGATAATGAAATTGTTGTTTACTTCCAGGTGATTCACAGCTGACCACAGTGTGACTGGGACAAATTAGTTACTGGTATTTCACTGCACAGCCTTAGTGGACCATGGGCTTGACTCGAGGGTCTTCGTAGAAACACCTATATACAAAAGAATCATAGAATCATAGAATCTTCCATTTGGAAAAGACCTTTGAGATCATCAGGTCCAACCATACCCATCTTCTGCTAAAACATGTCCTTCAATAACTCATCAACACATTTTTTTAAACACCTCCAGGGATGGTGACTCAACCACCTCCCTGGGCAGCTGTGCCAGTGCCTGACCACCCCTCCAGTAAAGAAATTCTGCCTAATATCCAGTCTGAACCTCTCCTGGCACAACTTATGACCATTTCCTCTCAACCTATCACCTGTTACTTGAGAGAAGAGACCAACAGTCGCTCTGCTACAGCCTCCTTTCAGACAGTTGTAGACAGTGATGGGGTCTCCCCTCAGCCTCCTCTTCTCCAAGCTAAACAACCCCAGTTCCCTCAGCTGCTCCTCATAGGACTTGTTCTCCAGCCCCTTCACCAGCCTTGTTGCCCTTCTCTGGACGTGCTCCAATACCTCAGTGTCCTTCTTGTACTGAGGGGCCCAAAACTGAACACAGTACTCCAGGTGTGGCCTCACCAGTGCTGAGCACAGGGGCACAATCACCTCCCTGGTCCTGCTGGCCACACGGTTTTTGATACAGGCCAAGATGCCATTGGCTCTCTTGGCCACCTGGACACACTGCTGGCTCATATTCATCTGGCTGTCAACCAACACCCTCAGGTCCTTCTCCTCCAGGCAGCTCTCCAGCCACTCTTCCCCAAGCCTGTAACACTGCATGGGGTTGTTGTGTCCCAAGTGCAGGACTCGGCACTTGGTCTTGTTGAAACTCATCCCACTGGTGTCAGCCCATTGATCCAGCCTGTCCAGGTCTCTTTGCAGGTGTACAGGTGAGCGAGGGAAGTCTGACCTGACTCTCAGGATTCTGAAAAACAGCGGTGTGCAATTAGGAAAAAAGGATGCAAAAGAGGTGGAATTCTGAGATAATACTTTCTTTTTCTCAGCCTTTATTTTTGTGGTAGTTTCTTTTTTAAGTTGTAGAACATTCTAAAAGTAACGCAATTTTACCCGTCTTTTCTATTTCCTCCTTAAAACTATAGTACAACACCTGATATTTCCTCTCCCCTCTTTCCTCAGTGAATGAGGTGTCTCTCAAACAAACTACTCCACAGGAAGATTACATGGAAGGCAATATAACAAATGCAAAAGCAACCTGCAAATTTTTTCAACTAATGCCAGTTTGCAGGATCCCTAAGTCATGAATTTCCAGAGAAGAAAGTCTGCACCCTAGCTCATCTCTGAACACCAAGTATTAGAAAAGAGATAGAGATGTATTTCATGGAGTCAGATGCAGACATTCCTGTTGTAATGGGGGCATCCTTTACCACAAAGTCTTTCCTGAGTTGAGTTTCTTGCTACACCATTTACACATAGGAAAACAGCCTAAGTATTGGACTCAATCCAATATTTTGTTAATAATTTCTTATTTTGAAATAACTTTGTGATACAATCCCATTAAAAAATCCCTAAGGAAGAACTAGCAAGGTAGCAGAAATCCTTGCAGCACCAAATTTTTAAGCAGCACCATTAAATTTTTCTCCTGGTCCCAACAGGTTGCCTGAGAGTGCACACATTCAAGGATATAAATGACTAACTGGGAACTTTGCAACAGTAATCACAAAATACCTAGGTCCACATTGCTCAATTAGTTGGTGAATAGGGAAGGTAGAAGCCATTAAAGTTGATGATAACCCACTGGGAGATGTGCCACCACATGAGGGGGGACCACCCAGGAGTGGTGATGGCTTTGCTGGTTTCCCACCATCAAGCCTGCCTGATACCCTGACACCTATCCAGCTTTGAGGCACGGCCTGGGGGATGGACTCAACCCTTTCTCTTTTTCTGCCAGCCAGCACAAAAGCAGTCATCACAGGGTGTGCTGCTGGGCCCCAGGGTGAGACACTTGGGGCTGCCTGGGCCCCCTCCCAGTCACCAGCAAAATGTATTTTTGAATTCCTTCTCTTGAAAGCAATCAGCACCCTTAGCAACTGGGCGCCTTAAAAAGTATTTACTACAGCTCCAGAGAAAACAGTAGTTTGCTGTTATATATGGACACCATAGTGACATAACAGTAAACTTGCAGCAATTCTCTGTGTTCCTGCCATTTACAGTGGTTGCCTCAGGAACTGCAAATGAAGTTACGTGTTTTATTTGAGTGTTTGAAAAGGGTCAGTGTCAAGTAAGTTAGACCAAAACTTCAAGCTTTGGTAGGAAAGAAGAAGTAGTCTACAAAAAGCTCCATTAATAGGAGTGTTATCAAGGTTTTAAAAGACAAAGGGAAGTTAGAGCTATTTAAAAATGTTTTTTCCTATTTTGACTTGTAGAATTTGCAACCCATCACCAAGTGTATTGTGTTAGTCAGACCGACAGCAAAGGAAGGAGATGGGGAGGAGAAGCAAAACTGATTATGCCTTTTGGTTTTCTTGGTTGTCCAAAGATCTTAAACAGCATTGCTGTGCAAAAGTGAGTATGGTTTGTTTAATGCTTTACTTTTTCAAAATTTGAATCATTCAGTCGAAGGAAAAAAGAAAAAATCATGACGCTTGGAGTTCAAACAAAATATTTTCCCCTTAATTTTCACAGATCTTTTACATTTGCAATGTTTTTTCTTATTTGAATTCTTTAATGGTTTGAATAAAAGAGAGAAGGAAATCTGTGACCTACACTGAAGAGCACAATATCCCCTAATACCCTGTCCCTCTGACTTTAGGGTACATTCCAGATCAAACGTATTTAGTGTTAGCATATATTATCCATATATCATGATTAAAAATATATAGAACATATACAATGTACAAATGTGCTAAAAATGTTTGATGATTTTTCTAAGATTTTAAATTTATTGATAATACTGTTTAATGGAAATAAAAACTTTTTTTGAAAAGGCATCAGGTTTTATTAATCTTCTACTGTTCTTAAAGATGTGCATTCTTAACTGAAAACTCAAGATAATGTCAATAAACTGCTTATTAAAAAATGGAAGGTATTATACCAAAAGAAAGATTGTCACAACAGTCCCAAAGCCTGTAGGATGTGTTCTGCTACACCTAGTTTGTGAAGAAAGTTAGAAACCTGAATCAACCCCCTGAGATGTCATAAGGCATATGGTCTGCAGAATGTGATTAATCTAAATTCAGAGCAAGTGCAGTAAGTAGCAAGTGTATGGAAGTTGGTTTCGTCTGGAAACAGACCTCGACCAACAGATTTTAGGGAAGTTTTGAGTTGGCAGGCTCATTTTACTTTCATAGTCTCCTGTCAAGCAAATGAAACTATATTAGGCCTGAGGGAACAAGATCTCAGTTATCAACTCACGTAAAGTAAGAGTCTTAAATAAAAAAATCTGAGATTTTGAAAAAGCTCATCTATATTTTAGACTATATATTTTCTACAGATAAAGATTTCCATCTGAAAAATCCAGACTGAAGGATCACCTTGTAATCTCTGTGTACAGAAATATATTAAGTGTTGGTGAACACTGCACTATGCTACACTGCTACATCGAAAGTAGCAAATTACCAAACAACAGATTTCACATATTCCAAGAAAGGAAAAAGAAAAAAGCTTTTGATGTTGTCTTTCTGCAGGCTTGCCTATTGTAGTGATTATTTTAATGTAGGTCTGAAGGAAGGAAAATCCATCCATCACAGAGACAGAAGTTGCCTTTACATCCTATAGCATGAGTATAAAGATTATCCTAATGTTTTACAATATCCGTAGCATATCACTAAACTGATTGTGAAAAACTAAAGAAGAGACTAACTGGCCACCCACCTCTTCAAACCCAAATTGCTGATTAAAAATTGTTAATAATGTGAACCTAAGAAAAGCAAGGTTTAATGACCTTATCGATGTAAACTGTCCCATAATTATCTGATCTTCTATCACACATTAGTCTCTTCTGCAAGCACTTGATAACTGAGTTTCCCTTCTGTCCCAAGAAGAAAGATAAGAGTTTCAGACCACCCATTGAGCCGTCTTACTGTGATGTTTAGGGATGTTTCTGCATCTGATGATAAAACTGTAAGGTATGCATGTTGTACTATGAGGACACGTGGCACTATTTTAAAAAATACTTGCATAACATTGACCACTGAAATATAGACAGTTAAAAATAGGCCAGCATTCCAGAAATGCCTTATTCCTTCATATCCACTATGGTATTATCATGCAAAATACAGAGAATTTCTGGCATGGAATATTTTTTTTAAATTTCTTTTGAATAGAGAAATAATAGGGAGTGCTTGGGAGGCAGGAGACGTTCAGAGATGTAGAATTAGACGATCAGATATTACACCCTCTTTCTCAACTGTAAATATTCTTCTCCCAGAGTAAACATAGAACACAGAGCGAATCAGCTATCAGACGTTTCCCAGGCAATCAAGGGGAAAAATAAAAGCAACCATGTACAAAATAGAAAACCAAAAAATGATCAAATAACTGCAGATACTCCAGTTGATGTGCTTGTTAGAATTCACTGAAACTTTTAGGAGATCTGCTTAAGCTGTCTTTGCTTTAAGGCATTTTATTACCTCCATGGGGAAAAGATAGAGTTGAAGAGGGATGTTCTAGAAAAGAGCCAAAAGGCTTAAGCCACACTTTCAACACTAGTATTATTTTTAAAAATGGAATTAGCAAGGAAGAGGGATTTTAGAAGCATGCAAATGATAGTTTGTTCCTTTTAAAATAAAAGTAAGTTTGAAGTTGTGCTTTCATTTTCCTCTCTGCATTCATTGTATAAATAGTTTTCTCCCTGCTTTTTAGGTTTTTCTGTTTCCCATTTTGTTGTGGAAGATGTGTAGCCTTTTTCAGTCTTGATTCTGCAGGTCCCAGAGTTAACACCCTGCTTCCTAGAGGTGAACACCACTAAAGTGACACCAACTGCCAATTTATCCACTGGAACCAATGCCATGGTGTGTGTCCATTGTGTACCCATTTTGTTTTTACTCCTGTTTATCTATCTTGCCTGAGGAGAATACATAACTTACATTGCATGAAGCTCAGGGTCATGATTCCAGCTTGACTACCCAAACAAATCTGACTCTGAGGAACTCTCTATATCATTTCCATACCTATATTACTAAAAAGAGGGATCTTTAGAGTCAAACACTGTTGTGGTAGGCACTGCATAAGAGTTTAAAAAAGTAAGAGATGTTGCCTATAGCACTCATATTCAATGCATTTGCCTGGATGTGATTCAGAAAAAAAACCTGTACACTCTGAAATTAAGGTAGAAACTGAGCAGAACAGAAGAATAAAAAAAAAGGCAGACAGAAATCACAGTATGTCAAACGATGAACAAGAATGATTTCTGGAGATATGACACCCTTACTTCAAAACCAACAAGGTGATGTCTTTCAGGACTTAGATGGAGTGATAGAGAGGTGCTTGTGGAGGCATCTGGTTTTCTAGCTCTAGCAGCTTATTGGAAATGCTGACTGTAGCCTCTTCACAACCAAGGAGTTCATTGCTCTCTGTTGGGATCTTCCAGTGGATTCACTGGCAGAGAACTAAATATCAATTTATAGAATGAACCAGTCCAACACTAGACCATTATTGCAACATACATATGTATGGTTTTCTACAGGAAACAGAAAAGTCTGACACCATTTTAATAAACATATCTAAAAAAATTAGGATGAATAATAATTCTGGTAGTGTGATTTTGGCTTCTTCTTAATTCAGCAGAAACCATGTCTGTCACAAAAATATTTAATTTTGTAATATAGCTTGATTGCCTTTTTCTGTTTATGTCACACAAAAAGCAAGAGTGAATGTTTGAATGAAAATATATATTCCAGTAATTCAGGTATATGAAGAAATAGAAGCAGAATTCTCCCATAATTTATTTAGAAAAGAGGTGAGTATGATCTATCAAACTGTTTGTTGGAACTGTGTTAACATATTTAAGTATCCATATTGCATGATTACACACATATAGAACATATACAATGTACAAATGGTTAAAAAGTTTGGTGATTTTTCCAAGGCTTTTAATCTAAGAATATTGTTTAATGGAAATAAAAACCTTCTCCTTGAAAAGGCATCAGGTTCTATTAATCTTTTACTGTTCTTAAAAATGTGCTTTTTAATCTGAAAACTCATGATAGTTTCAATGAACTACTTATTAAAAAAGGTATTACACCAAAAGAAACCTGAACTAAAACCCCCAAATCTTGTATGGCATATGGTCTGCAAAATGTGACCATGTTCCCTTATGAGTACAGATCATTTTACAGCCTGCAAGGAAGGGGGGGAGAAATGAGGATTAACAAGTTGTTCCACCCATTGGGGCTGTGCCATCAGATAGCCTGACTGAGCCTTTACCATTCTTCCCTATGTCAAATAGCTGCTGGCAATGCCACAAAACAAAGTCCCCTAAACTCACAAAGAAAAGTAACTTGCTAAATGCTCTGGAATTTCCTCTAAACTGGGAAGTTGCCAGTTGTTCAGGTGTGAAGTAGAAAGAGAAAGCAGAGTATGGGACCCCATTCAGCAATGGAGCGACTGAAAGAAGATTACCATGGAAGCAACTGAACACGAGATTCATATTGGGTATATTTTATGTCTGTACTATCAATTGTGTGAGTTTCTTTCATAAAAGCACAACTTCTTTAATAATCAAAGGTTTGCTCCATGAGGATAAAACTTCTTTTTGCTTTAAGTAGATCTCATGCTTACTCATATGATCAAAACAAATATAGGCACTTGATTTTCATAGGAAGGATAAATCCCTATATATCAATATAGCAGACAAATCTTGAGAAGCATCTGCAACCACTAAGCCAATCCAGGAATTGGTGTGTTTTACTTAGGCTTTATGAGGACTGATGCCATGATAGGAGTGAAGATTTTCCCAGGTTGACATAGTTCAGTTCTTCACTGGCAAGGAGCTGAGAATGAACTTACGACTTCTGGAAATATTAATAATACAGAAAAAGTAATATTTCATGATTTTTGGATGAAGAAATAAAGACAGAAAAAATAAACTCTTTAAAAAAATCTCAAGTGGAAGTTCTAATGTAGGACAAGATCATCTTCCAAGAGAGATCACAATCTTATGTTATCATTTCCCAACATGCAAGTGCATGAAGAGTGTCATCTGCTTACAGGGTTTATAGCTCTGCAACTGCCCAGCCTTGTTTACCTTTGGCATTGAATCAGTGATAAGACAAGAGAAAAAGGGAAACTGAATCTCCCACTGTTAGAAGAAGAAAGGAAATAAAAATATAAGACATATTGCCTCTGAGAACATATGGAGTCATTTTATTACACCAAAGAGTATTGCAGATGTCAGGACTGCAGTCATTCAGTTCACTGTTTGGAGAAGGAGACAGTGGTCAAGTGTGACATCTCAAAGGAAGAAACAGGTATTACATTCATTTGGATTATTGAATTAGCCAGTTCAGGGCTTTATTATTATAGCTGATGAACATTCTCAGGCCACTAACAAGCTCTGCACATGGGTGACACTCAGGGATTTAAATACTAAACCTGGGGATGCTGTTTAAGGCTCATTGGGTAACCTCAAGCACAGTTGTTGTATTACTGCATATTCAGTATGTTCCTAGCGAAGGAATTTTGACTCCTTCCTAGTCTTAGACACCATTTTCAGGCTGTGTTTATACTCCCCCCTATGTATTCTAAGAAAAGTTAAAAGAATAAATGGGAAGGCAAAGTTAGAATCTAGGCCCTGGAAGTGAAGTGAGAGCATTGAATTATAAGCTGTTGAAGAAAGGAACCACCACAGTAAACCCAAATTACAGCAGATGGTCTTGGAATACAACACAGGCAATTAGCACTCTTCACTGTGCTCATACCACACTAGAGAAGAGAAAATATTCAGCTGGAAACCAGAATTACAGTCAGACATCTTAGTAGAGTTAAATTGAAGCCTACTTCTTTTGTTAACTGAATAAGAGAAAACACCTCATTAGAGAACAAGGAAATGTTAAGAAATTCCCTTTGTTTACCCTCCACAGATGAAAGGATGTTTAGAGAGAGAGTTTTAGTTAAGTCTCCAGCAGTGTCCAACTACACAAATGAGAAAGTTAACATAGGGAACAGTGCTCATGCAACAGAGGGATCAGAAAAGGCTCCCTATGAACACCCCTCTAAAAATACATGCTTTTTTTCCCTCTTTCACCTCCTGGAATTTGAAAATGTTTGTGAAATGAACATTCTGCCTAAATGAGAGCCACTGAGCAGAAATGAACCTTTAGGAAGCTGAAATGCAGAAGAAATTAAGGTAACCGAGGACAGAAAAGTTAAAATCCTCCTTTTTATTTTTCTTTTATTTTTTCAAGGCTTTGGTTCACATGCAGTATAATGGTACCACAGACATCATTTTTCAAGATGACTTTTTTTGTTTCAGGATAAACTCTTGCAGCTGTCTGTGGGGACTGTCCAGGGGGACTAAAAATTATTTTCCATATGATAATGACTGGCCAACTTTCCACTGTTCTCTGTGAGAGGAAATGTCATTTAATTATTGCACACAAAATTACTTCTGTTGTGCACCTCTCTGTCATGGCTCTGTTGATACCTCACGTATTTTGGAAAGCCCTTCAGACTATTATCTTGATAGGGAAAAGACCGTGGGTATGAAATAAGGTTCTATTACATCCTATATTGCCAAAGTCTCATGGTTAAGAAGCGATAATTGCATTCTTTTATAAGCTTTTGCCTGACCATGAGGTGGGTATTATTAGACCAAAACAAAAGGACAAAGCTGCAAGAAGAAATCATTGCATTTGGTTTAGCCATATGCATGCAGTCCAATGCTAAGACTAAGGTCAAATCAGAAGATACTGTGGAAAATAAACAATACTACCCTGCAGGATGTGAGGGAGTTCTTTTCTGAGGTAGTATTATCAGAAACCGGAAAGCCACTATTATGTGGCTGATGATTTCAGAGCATGGGAGCTGTCATGGAAAGTGTCACTGCCTTTCCATGGAAGGGCAGGGAAAGGTACACCACAGCATGCTGCAGCGCAGTGAAGCTCCCACAGAGATGCTGAATAGCCCATCCACTCTGGTCGAAAACGTTACGCAATGTTTGGGCTTACAGGGATAGCACAGAGGGAATTTATTCTGCCTCTTTCCTAAAGTGAGTTTCTTGCCTGGACGGATTTGTCTTGCAGACTACAGCATCTCTTGAATCATGTAACCTTTCACCAGAATAAAAGTTCTTTACAGAAGTTGCCTCACACATGTCACCAAAGTTTCATATATTTTTGACTGTGGATTACCTGGGCTACATCCAGTATCTCTGTCACCTTCAGAGAGTTCTTTCTTTTAATTCACATTTCCATGAACATTTCTGGCAGGCCTACAGTGAAATATTCCCTAGCTTTTATGAATGTAAGGAATGTGGTGGTGAACCACAGGATTCCCCCACTACAGCTCCCCCTTTCAGCTGCCAGCTGCTTGTCAGATTTTAATTAACGAGAATGTTGCTAGCAGTTATTCATGCTGGTTCTCTCTGTTCCTCTCCGGAGAATTCCTAAATAGCAATCAGAGCATTAGCCTACACTTTCTCTTTTATTAATGCTCTTCTTCACAGCAGCCAGTGTAAAATGTTAAAAACAAAGCGTTTCTGCACCCAGAGCTCAGTTAATGGACAACGGCGCCCACCAGTTATGGATGTGGCACACAGGACCTCCCTTCCTTCCACTTCCTCCTTCTGTGTCCTACACAAATTTATTGGACTGGTCTTCTAGAAAACTAAGTCTGCTCAACAGCAAGTATATTCTTAAACTTCTTATTTTGTACAATATCAAGAATAGGTGAAAATCCTGAAGGGCTGCTTGCACCAGGAAAGTCATTATGGGCATAGACAAGTGAAGTTATTCCCAGAGTGGAAGGAGGATCTGAAGGCATTATGTCTAGAAAAGACACAACTCAAATTGTGAGTTTATTTCTCCTCCCTTTGAGCATGTCCCTAAGACATATACCTATTTTTGTCTGTCACTTCCTGCAATTCAGAAGAGTTTGAGCAAGAAACTTTCTGATTACACATCACCAGATGTCTAGTGTAATATCAAAAAGTCTGAAGGGCAGCACAGCAGTGCAAGGACGTGAAAAGTCATTTTGAAATATTAGCAGCCTAGCTCTGAAATCTGACTGAAGACAGTGTTTATGGTATTGCTAAATGGGAAGGTTGTACTTTTCCCTGTTGGCTACCAGCCTTTGAAAATTATTAAAATGCAGCAATATTCAGCAGTCGTTCTAAGCAATCCAACAGAAACTCAGAGAGCATTTCTGTACTCAGTCATAAAAGGCAATAGCAAATCATAGAATCATAGAATTATCTGGATTGGAAGGGACCTCCAAGATCATCAAGTCCAACCCTTAATCCAACACTATCATGATTACTAGATCATGGCACTAAGTGCCACATCCAGTCTTATTTTAAAAACCTCCAGGGATGGTGAATTCAGCCCCTCTCTGGGCAGGCCATTCCAATGCCTGATTACTCGCTCTGTGAAGAACGTTTTTCTGATATCCAGCCTAACCCTTCCCTGGCAGAGTCTAAGCTCGTGCCCTCTTGTTCTGTTGCTGCTTGCTGGGAGAAGAGTCCAACCCCCACCTGTCTACAACGTCCTTTCAGATAGTTGTAGAGAGCGATGAGGTCAGCCCTGAACCTCTTCTTCTCCAGGCTAAACAACCCCAGCTCCCTCAGCCTCTCTTCACAGGACTTGTGCTCAAGTCCCTTCACCAGTTTTGTTGCTCTTCTCTGGACCCTCTCCAGCACCCCAATATCTTTCTTGAACTGAGGGGCCCAGAACTGAACACAATACTCAAGGTGTGACCTCACCAATGCCGAGTACAGGGGAAGGATCACTTCCCTCGTCCTGCTGGTCACACTATTCCTGATACAGGCCAGGATGCCACTGGCCTTCTTGGCCACCTGGGCACACTGCTGGCTCATGGTTAGCCTCCTGTTAATCAGCACCCCCAGGTCCCTTTCCACCTGACTACTCTCCAGCCGCTCTGTCCCCAGCCTGTAGCGCTGCAGGGGGTTGTTGTGGCCAAAGTGCAGGACCCGGCACTTGGCCTTGTTGAACTTCATCCCGTTGGACTCAGCCCATCTCTCCAGCCTATCAAGGTCCCTCTGCAGAGCCCTCCTGCCTTCCAGCAGGTCGACACTCCCTCCCAACTTGGTGTCATCCGCAAATTTACTTGTGATGGACTCAATCCCCTCATCTAAATCATCGATGAAGATGTTAAACAGAACTGGACCCAACACTGATCCCTGAGGGACACCACTGGTGACCGGCTGCAAGCTTGACACAGCCCCATTCACCAGCACTCGCTGGGCCCGGCCATCCAGCCAGTTCTTAACCCAGCTGAGAGTGCACCTGTCCAAGCCATGGGCTACCAGTTTATTCAGGAGTATGTCATGGGAGACAGTGTCAAAGGCTTTGCTCAAGTCCAGATAGACTACATCCACGGGCTTCCCTTCATCCACCAGGCCATTACAACAAATAGCTATTTAAGAGACATAGCGTTTGATAAACTGCAGATAAATTCTGCTGGACTGTGGAACCCCGAGTAGCTGTCCCATACTCTGAATGTGTTTCCTTTATAAACCCTGTTTTGATGGCCTCAACCAACCCTTCATTCTAAGTTCCTGAGAAGAACTCCTTCTTGTGTAACGTTTCTGCTATGTGGACTCTAGCCAGAGAAAATCTGGAAAGGGCAGAGGAAGGAGAAAGAAGCTGGAGGTTATTCTTACAGCTGTGGATAAAAGAAAGGACTTTGTGAAGGATGTTATTAATTCTTTGACACGTTTTCTATCTAAGGCAGTTTTTCCTCAGTTTTTCTGATTTCCTCTTCACTTTTTTTTTTTATTTTTCATGGTCACTAGACCGGGGACGACAGCATTGGTTCAGCATTTGGAAATGACAGCATGGCCCCCACTGCCCAAGCGTCTTCACAACACTAGTGGTTCAATTTATGCATCCTCTCCCTTCCAGATAAATTGTGTCAGTCTTGGGCGGAACTTGAACTATGATAAAAGAAAATGAAGCCTCTTAGCAATTCTTCTGTTCCTGTGAACAATTATAGACCTCCATAATATATTATATGGAAGGAATAAACTCCCTTCCAACATTATTACAAACCATAGTACTTCCTCTACTAACATCGTGGGCAGACATCGAATGCACACAAATAGACACTACAAAGATTTGCAGACCTATTCTACAAAGTTTATAATGGTCAATATCATGAATACTAATTAGTCTTTGAGAACCATCTACATTATTATAAAGTTTACAGATTTTATGCTGCTCAGTTACAGTCACCTCTGTTAGTCTTAACCCATTTATTAACTGTCTTCTTCTTTAATGTTCTCTCTGTGCTTGAGATGATACTGCAGTAAGCCTTTAAGTGATATCACTGATGTTTTAATTGACAGGCTTCATGCAAAAATTGGGTGATGGCCCTTTTTCTTGGTTAGGAACTCTGGACTTTATCTTCACAAGCATTATTTGCATAATATACATGTCTCTGATCTATAAAGTTCTTATAAAGGGACTATCGACAACAATCTAGTAGAACATTTGTAAGCCTAAGGCAATGGAAAAGTAAAGTGCAACAAGTGCAATACAAATAATAAAGTCAGCTCCTATAACAGATAAAACAGTCTGTAAAGATGAGAAATGGCCTCTAGTTCTGTGGACTCAAGAGCTGCAGCCACATGTAGTTACATGGCTCCCCACACGTGCACATAGTGGCAGAAATTTGCAGGGGATTTAGACACACAGTTCCAAAAACTGACCAGAGAATTTATTCAGATGGCCCTCAATGGAAACTTGACTAGTATTTGTAAGGCTGAATCTCCTGGTCAGGTCTTGTTTTCAACCTATGTAACTGCACGCCTACATTTGTTTAAAGGACAGCAATTAAGCAAACTTCAGTTTATGCTGAACAAAATTCATGCACATAGGAGGATTTCAAAATATTCCCAATAAATCACTATTCTCCTGGTTTTAGTTTGAGACTACAAGCTTCTGTTCATCAACAAACTGTTTCACTCTGTTTCTTCCTTTGGAATGTTTCTGTAAATCAACATATAAACTTTTGGCTTTAAATAAAACGATGCTAGGGTTTTTTGTTGTTGTTTGGATATGTTTTTTTAAAACTTGTTGCGCAAGCAACTGCAAGGTTTCTCCTTCCACCAGGGCTCCTCCCGTGAGTTAAAACCATAGTTAAAAGAGAACAGAGAGGACAGAGAAATCCCCTACAAGCCTCTGCAGAAACCAACTCATCTCTTTATCGGCCTTTGGCTTCTATATACCCCAAAGATGATTCAGAAATGTTCCGAGGTTGTCCCATGCAGGAGGTGGTGGTTACAGTGCCACAAAAGCCCTTCTGTCAAGTTCACAGCTGCCTGAAAACTAGCTTTTGTTTCATCAGCTATTTCAGTGCTGAAGAGGGGGTTTCTCTTTTATTCCTGCATTGCTGTCTCCAGCCCATCTGATTCATGCTATTGCGGTATTCCTTTTGTGCTCTAATTAAGGCCTTTAGTTGTACAAAAAAAAGAAGTTTAACGTTATGTATTCAAGAGTCCTTACGTGCTACTCATTTTAGGGTAATTTTAATGACTTAAATCAAATCCCAGCCATGCAATGTAAGTAGGAGCATAGGACTTGCCTTATCAGATCAGACCACTGATCCATGAAGTCTTGCACCGTGAATCCAATACCTGATTTGTGAGAGGTAAAAACAAGCAAAGCATTATTCCTCTTGGCTAAAAGTCTGCAATGTTACCCTCCAGGAAAAAATTCCTTCCTTGCCCCTGTGGTGATCAGATCACTATAGTCTAATTAAAAAGCTTAAACCATGCAAAGAAAGAATGTGTGAAAATTGATAGAAAAAGAATAAAAATAGGAACATGCCAAGAAGCTTGGAGGAATTTTCAGTTACCAGACTTGTTTACAGACAGTTGCAGGGTTAAAGGCAACAGGAAAAAGTTTGAGGACTGCAGGTACAGTATGAGAATGTTCACATTAACTGCTAGCACAGCGTAAGCAAAGAAACTCAAATTCCTATTTATACAAGAGGCCATGTGTCTCTGACATTTACTTGTCATACAGTTTTAGTGCAGGCATTAACATCGTCTCTTAAGGCCTAACTGACAAAAACGTGGTCATTCTGCTCCCATTTTAATGGCAGTAGATTAGTACTAGGAGACAGCAAATTAATCTGTAACTTAGTGGCCTCTTTGTGATGTCATCATAAGGGGCCATCACATAGCTGTAAGGTCACTGTAAGGACATGCTTTTCCAGGGGATGAAAATGTGTGCGAAATACAGTTTTCATGAGCAGTGTGATTACTTGGAATGTTTAAAAATCAGTTCATCTCAGTTTCCCTTCAATCATCATGAACTCTGGAATTAGTGGGAAAAAAAATGTAAACTTTTAGAACTGTATCATGAGCTGAGTCCTCCAACATATGTATTAATTACTTGAATAAGAGAATGTCATTCTGTAAAATAACAAATGAAGTAATCTTTTACTTATGAGAACTACCAGCAGGGTTGGCTCTGCAATGCCCTTATTTGTTAATATTTTGGAACATAGTACTCTGTACAGAATTGTGTGGTCTCTCTTATCATTGTTTTTTTGCATCCCTTAAGTTCAGAGACATCAGCAGGGTGTGGTTTTTTCCATTAAAGGCTGTTTTGGGTAACACTGATCCAAGATCTTTTTCATTATGTTAACAGCTAAAGACCTTGTAATAATAATTTCAGTTTGGCAGCATCACAGTCAATTTCATTGACGATACAGTTGTTTTAATTATTTTTTTCAGGGATGAGAAAAGCTCCAGTAATTCTTCTGAGATAATTTCTCCTTACTTTTCATCTTTTACCACAAAAGGGATTGCCAGGGTACTATTCAGGAAAGAAATGTAGATAAGAAATACCACCATCAAGGGCAGGGAAGGGAGAAGAAAGGAAGGGAAAGAAAGACAGAAAATATTTGCTTTTTTGTCAAACTCAAACAAAAGCAAGAGCAGCTGTGAATTTTCAGAGAGGAACAACTATTTAAATTTGTAAAATTTCTAACACATCAATGTAGAAGTATTAATACACCAGTTACCTGATGATCAGATGACTGGTTATAGGTTTAAAAGTTTTAAATAATATAAACCGAAAACAAAGTGTCTGGCAATAGTTAACTGAGCCACAAACACGGAGACATAATGCATAAGTTAGTGATTATAACGATGGTAATATGACCTTTCCCTTATATTCTTCAATTCTTTTTGTCACTCAGCATTCAGCATGTCAGAGGACAGAGCTGAAGGTGAGTTTTTCAAGCTCTGGTTAAGCACAAAACAAAACTGAAATTTTCTGGGGCACCTCAGAAAAAAAAACTGTTGAAGCTCACATGAAAATCCGGTCTCTGCCTTTCCTGCCATGAGGGAAAGTCTCCTGGCACAGCCACCATCTCAGCCTGGCACCTCCCAGTATCATCCTGCCTGTCCATGTATCTGGTGGACAACTTCCAGGCTACTTCCCACCAGCCTCGTCAGTAGTGCTGCAACCTTGAGTGTTCACAGCCACGTGGGAGAGTGTGCTCTGGCTGCATCTGAGTCTGTTCTTGATGTCAAGAAAGTGGGAGAGGTTAGTGATCAGGAAAGCTTCCCAGGATACTTTTAAGAAAAAAATATGGGTTTATAAATCCCTTACTCGTGGGATCAGTGCTCCAAAATCTTCAAGGTACTTCTGAAAATATTGTATTTAATATGAATTTATTCATTTTGGAAAACTTACCAAAATGTTAATAAATCCTAAGTCAGTAGACTTACACCAAAGTCGACCTTCTCTGTTACTGTTGGGGAGTCGAGTCATTGGCATCAGTTGAATTGAAGGGGCTTTCCTTTTGTTTTGCAGTGTATGTGCAGACAAGCAGGCACCAAGCTACAAGTGAGTAACTTTCCCACTAATCCTCCAAAGCGTGTGACAATATGACCCTGAGCTTTTACAACTAAGAACAGTATGGTATGTAAATATTATGAACATATATGGCAAGGGCTCTACTTGCTGAAAAGCACAGAAAATGATTCCTGAGAATGCCTAGCTGACCCTAAAGCTACACAGATTATTCTTTTTTTGTCTGCAGAATTCATCTCTGTTTAAAACCATGATGAAATATTAGATTCAAGTTCACTGGAGCAGGAATTGTGTCTTGTTTTCTTTATTTCTCAATTAAGCATTTGTTTTATTTTGGATATAAATAATAAAAACTAGAAATGAAAAATCATTGTGGTGTATTTGCCACTACATTCTTTCCAAAAAGAGAAATAATCACTTGTTGAACTGAGAACATTTCAACTGCTAGCTGGAAGTCAGGATGTCATTAATTGTGCAGAACACATTAAATGATGCCAAAGAATGCGACTTGTCCTCTACAGTCACGCACTTAAAAAACTAAAGAAAATCTGTTATTATTTCTTTTAAAATGTTGTGGCATCATTAAAGTCAATAATCTGTGGAAAAAATGAAAAAATATTGTTTTAAGTCTGTGAATAGGAATTTCAAAACACAATAGAACATCATTTTTTTTTTTTATGGTGAATATGTATCCTGCTAAATACATAGCAGTGGCACTAAAACAATGTGCAAAACCTAGGTTTATTTATACAAAAGCAACTAGGATAAAGCAGATAAAAAAATGCAGTGGAGGCTTTGCAATGGAAAACAGAATTATGAATACACATTCAATAACACTCCCACCTCTTGCAAGAATGATGGATCTTCTACCCATTTAATAATGAATATATTTTATGTGTTGTGGCACCTTTGAAATGTGTGTTGTAGACCTTTGAAAGTCTCCATCTCTCAACATCAACATCTATGTATCAACAGATTCTTCCAGTTCTCACTATTTTTTTGATTTGTAATTCAGCTTTCATTACTGATTGAGACTTGAAACCTGCATCCTACAGAGTCCCAGCAGTGGAGATTTATCCATGGAATTATACCAAGAACAAATTAGACCATGGCCCTCAGATGCACCACTCACAAGAGTATGAACTACTGGCTAGGATCCATAGTTTCCATACTTTGGTTATTTCCATTTACTTCAGTTTATCTTGATTTGATTCTAGCAGTTGGTAAACTCCATCATTTTCTTTCTTTTGAGAAGAAGAAGGTGTTTTCATATCAAGTAAATTTCTCATATCCTTGCTCAAACTCTGCAAAAGGCTTCTTTTCCTGTAACATAGCAGGGGCAAAATTCCGCTGTGCCTTGGGAACAAGCATTGGTGACACAAGAATACAATGCAATTATTCAGGTGAGCTATTAACTGAAATGTAGGATTATTAACTGAGGTAGGATTGTTTCCTGCAGTGTCACTAAATGCATTACTCTTGCATTCTTCCAGCATTACACAGTGCTTGTGATTCATAGTGGCTGTTAGGTCCAGACTAGGAACAACAGCATCCTGCCCTCAAATCCTTCCTCTGCCTAAAGTTTCTCGCTTCTCCTGTTAATATTCAGTTGACTCTTGGTAACCCTACCATTCCTCTGAGGGTCTTAAAACCCCTCCACTTTCTCCATCATGCCATTATTACTTAATGATCACTTTGTTCTTATGAAAACATCTGAATTGAACTTTAAAAAAAAAGAAGGGGGAAGAAAAAAAAGAAAGAAGCTGTGGAATGAAATGGCACAAAATTTGCTTTGTAGCAAGGAGTGGCTCCTGCCATCATTTACTGAAGAATGCAGGGTTCAACCTTTAAAACTGAAAATAAACTTGTCTTTCAAATAGACTGGAATTTTCAGTATGGCTGAGCTGTCAGAGAAAACAAATAATAAATGACAGTGCTGTATCTCTTGGACTTAAATTGCTGACAGTGGTATAGATCATTTGAGGATTTGTTAGAATTTTGTTTTCGTGAGCAACTAAGTCCTTAGGAGAAAGTCCTATAGAAATCAGAAGGCTTGTCCTTTTATTGTCTGATTCAAATCTCATTGAAGGCAAGGGAAAAAGCTCCTGTTGATTCTGTAAGCTGAGTTCAGACACATATAGAAGTCAGTCTCGTGACATCTAATATTTCTGACAGAAAATTAGAGTTGATCGATTGGTAAAAATAATGTGCTAGTACTTCTGGGTAATTATTTCAGGGTATATTTCACTGTTGTCCTTAAGATTATGCCATCTATTGTTTGCAGGCTAAGTTATAGTTTAGTCATGAAAATGTTCAGAAGTTCAAAAGTTCTTGGAGGGATGATCAGCACTCTGGAAATTAATCACTGAAGTCCACTGTACAGTAGCTGTCATCATTTCAGTCGTTCGTTTAAAGAGTATCGGCCACTCAACTGGAAGCAAGAATTATATCCAAGATTTTTGTTAAAGCTAAGGTCATAACTTACCTTCTACAGAAAAGAATTATTTCTGGGCACCAAATTACAAATTACACAGATTTCAAAAGCTTCAGAGGCTAAAATTTGAGCATCAGTACTATTTTTTTTTCACTACATACACATGGATATACAGTTGTATAAACCATATAGAAAGTTAAGTATTATGTCAAGAAGACAGAAAGAGCTAAAATAAAGTCTACAAACCGTACAGCAAAATTCATCCAAAGGCAGCTGATTCAGACAAAATGTTTGTATCTGTAAGCATATAAGTTGTGATACAGCTGATCCAGAAGCCAAGCTGTTTGTGGCTGTGCAAATTTGGACCACATTCATCTATAATCTGTTGCAGGATACTGAAACTACAGCAGGAACAGCAGGATGGTCCATGTGTCCATTCCTCTGCTGCCAGCCAACAAATTAATAGAAATGGTATGAATGGTAGATTTTGTTAGTATAATGACCTGGAACTGTGACTAATGAAGAGCAGACTCTACTTGTTCAGCTCTCCCTGAGATGGTTTTGATGATTCCAGCTTATGGGTAACACAGGACAGCTGTGAGCTGTAACATCTTCAGTAGTCACAAACAAATCCAGAACAGCTCACGAATAAAGAACTTAAGCCTATATTCTTTTTTTTGAGGTATCATCAGTTTTAAAATGCAGAATTCATGTCAGATAAAACATGACCATGGGAGAAGCAGGAAGAGTAGGGAATAAAGAGGGTCTTAGGTGGGGGTGGGATTTGGACTGTATGGTTTTATAACTTTACTTGGCAATACAGAAGAAATGAAGTTAAGCTACATTCTTCACTCAGCAATCAAGAGTGAGTTACATCTTCAGCTCACTCCCTTCTTCAGAGCTGCACAATAGGCTGGGTTTGTTGTTGTGGTTTTTCGCACTGTCCAGATGCAAGACACATTGAAGATGGCTGGCAGGAGAATACTCAGCTCAGTGCAAAGCTGTCCTGACCTAACAGAGAGAATCCCATGTTCCAGCCTCCCACACGCTGCGGTTCTGCACATGCCTGTCTGTTACACAATAATCATATTAATAGTCGTTTACCAGAGGTACCTCTCCCCATTAGTTCACATTCTCTATTCATTGCTCTGTAATCCAAAACTAGATTTTCACCCCAACCAAAGGAATCTCCCCGTAGAGCACATTTTTCTGTCTTTGTGACTTACAGGGTATGTAGGGAATCAGAGAAGTAAGAACAAACAACAAAAGGGATGCTTTTAAGTAATGGAGAACTCCCCACTTTTTCTTTAGTCCTAAGCAATAGGTGTACATATGTAAGCAAAGACGATTCCTGGCGAAAATGAATATTCCTTTGTGGGAATCAGAACTGAATCGGGATTGACACTGATTTCAAATGCAGATGCTGGCACAGAGCAAAATTAGTTTTCAAACACTGAAGCTTTCCCTGGTAAAGTATTTAAGGTTGCATTTTCAGGCTAGAAGGAAAAAGTGATGAAAAGTTCTTAAAACTGAAGAAACAAAATCCTTGATTCTTATCCAAAGCCCCGCAAAACAAGATCCCATATGGTAATGGGTAACCTTAGGAGAATGGAGGGGAATAAAATGGGTACATTTTCCTTCTCCTCTCCTACCCTTTTTCGCCTTTGGTATTAAAGTTGCATGTAATGTGTCGCAGGTGGGTCTCTGCCAAAGATGTGTTTTCACCATCATTCACAAACAATACACATCCTGTAATTTACTCATTGTGGCTCTGTTAAGGAAATAGGTACCTGGTAATTAGCAGAAGGCATTACTTAGTATTAAGCAGTGCAGTGCAGAGGTGTTAGCCCAGGTCCTGAACGTGACATAGCCCTATCTTCAGCTATGCTTCATTAGCCCAGTGCAAGTCTCTTACTGTTAATTCTCTCTACTTCAGATAGTTCTGCTATCCTGTTTAGCATTGCAAAGTCTTGAAAGATATGTTGTAGACAAAGTGTGAAGGCTTCTGTCCAGTTTTAAAATGCCTTCCTATGTTATTTTGGGGGCAATGCCCATCCTTGGTTAGACCGTGTTTTTTACTGTGTACAAAGCAGTTGTGATCCTAACTAGTTCTTCTGTGGTGGGAAGTGAAAATGAAGCACTCAAGGAGTAATCATGTAGATGTTATTGGATATTAATTTTCATTGATTGTACTGTCAAAGGATGTACAGGCATCAAACAAGAAAAGATCCCTGTTGCCTTAAGTAAGCTCTGAAAACTAAACAAAGCTTCTTAAGAAGCCATTGTCTGAACAGGTCCTTCAAAAAGATATCCTGTGTTTTCCATCCACTGCAGTAGATGATCCTTCCCCATGTTTTACAAGCAAAAGAGTTCATTTGACAATAAGTTCAGTCCTTTCTCCTTCATACTGAAGCAACTTTAAATGACAGACTGGTTACTCATCTGTGGAAGGTTTTTTACAGTGGGGCTTGAGAGACCTGTTAATTTTCACCTTGAGAATTCGGGCCTTAGTTACAAATGGGACTGTAAAACACACTGTCAGCATACGTGATGCATAAAGGCAGCATTTCAAAGATGCTTTACAAATTCAAGTAACATGAAATATTGAACATAGTTGTGGGGTGTTATTTATCTTACGTCAGCTGGCAATTTGTCTTTGGTCCGGTTACAATTGATGTAATATAGGTGATATAATTCAGTCATAATATAATTCAGCCATAACGTAATTCAGTCATAATTCTGTTAATTTTATTCCTCCAGGTTTCTCTAAGAACTGTATGGATCCAGATGAAGGGAAGAGAAATAATTTAATCAAGTATCTTCTTATAAAACCTCAACTAATAAAGGAAATCACATCTAGAACCTTCTATAGGGTGGTACTACTCAATTACGAATCGCTACTTCAGCCCACTAATAATAGAATCATAGAGTGATTTGAGTTGGAAGGGAAATTTAAAGGCCACCTAGTTCAACCCCCCTGCGGTGAACAGGGATATCTTCAACAAGGTCAGGTTGCTCAGAGCCCCATCCAACCTCACCTTGATTGTTTCTAAGGATGGGGCAACTTGTTCCAGTGTTTCACCACACTCAGTGAAAAATGTTTCTTCCTAATATCTAGTCTAAACTTCTCTTTTAGTTTAAACCATTACTCATTGTCCTATTGATACAGGCCCTGCTAAGAAGTTTTTCCCCATCTCTCTTATAAGCCTCCTTTAAGAACTGAAAGGCTGCAGTAAGGTCTGCTCGGAGTCTTCTCAAAGATGAACAACTCCAACTCTCTCAGCCTCTCTTCACAAGGAAGGTATTCCAGCCCTCTGATCATTTCAATGGCCCCCCTCTGGACCCATTCCAACAGGTTCATGCCTTTCCCATGCTGAGGGCTCCAGATCTGTAGACAGTATTCCAGGCATGGTCTGGAATACTGAGTAGAGGGGCAGGTTCACCTCCCTTGATCTGCTGGCAATGCTTCTTTTGATGCAGTCCAAGATGCAGTTTGCCTTCTGGGCTGCAAGTGCACATTGTCAGCTCACATCCCGCTTCTTGTCTGCCAGGATCCTCAGATACTTCTTCACAGGGCTGTTCTCAATCTCTTCATTCCTCAGCCTGTATCGTTGCTGAGGATTGACCCTACCCAGATGCAGGACCTTACACTTCACCTTGTTGAACCTCATGAAGTTTTCACAAACCCACTTCTGCAGTTTGTCCAAGTCCCTCTGGCTGGCATCACATCCTTCAGGGGCATCAGCCTTACCGCTCAGTTTGATGTCATCCACAAACTTGCTGAGGGTGCACTCAATCCCATTGTCTAGGACATTGATGAAGATACTGAATAACATCAGTCCCAGAACAGACCACTGAGTTCTATTCTCGACCAAGGGAAAAAGACATTGTGAGGTGACACAAGACAGCAATGGCCAGGTTAATCTGAATGCTGAAGAGTCAAAGATGGTTAAAGGGTTTTGCTTGTGTTTTCTAGTGTTTCTAAAGACTCCCATAAAATTAATTACAAGTAGAATTGGAAAAAACTAACCAGCAAAGAGAACCATTCAAAATCATAGTGTGTCGAAAGCCAAACTTTTAGAAGAATTATGAAATATATAGAATTTCTTTCAGAACTGAGAAATAGTACAAAAACTTGGAATATTTTGGATTCAGAAAGCTCTTGTGTTGCTGTTTTGACTTAATCCAGTGCCTCTGTTCTGAAGGACTTTAACAGACTAGATACGTCTGCCAGAGATAGAGTCCATTCCATGGGCTCCATAATCTTGCTGAGCCAAGAGAAGTGGAGAAGGGAATCTGAACCAATTAAGACACTTCTGAAAGATGAGGGCCACCATTACTTTCACGTTTCAATTCTGCCTTTTTTTTTTTTTCAAATAAAACCAGAGTTTTCTGGGCAACATTCGATAAAAAATTCTATTTACCTGACAACTTAGTTTTCTGCTGCAAAATAGCTCTCCTGGGTTGTCCTCTGCTGTTTGTTTTCTTCTGGGAAGAATACGACACTATTACCTCTTTAAAAACTCTGCAGTTCCTTAGTGGATAACTGGCATCTGTTTGTCCCACACTCATGACACATTCAAATATTTTGGCTCAGACAAAGAAGAAATTCTTCTGAAGTGAGTGAGGGGTTAAACCATAGTCAATTGATGAAGGAAAGGAGAAGAGTGTTTCTATGGTATGAGAGCACTTGGGTGTTCGAGTATTTTTTGTACCACGTCTACTGGGAGAATTCTCATGTGTGGATCCCATATGAGAATATTCTTTTTTTGGTTAGCTTTATATATTAAACAGTGAAATATGGAAATGCAATAATTTTTTTACTAAAGAAGAATTAAATGTAAATTAACATATAATAATTTTATTTAATTTGGATTATTATGTAAAAACTTAATTACATCAGAATAAAAAGCGGACCTTGAGCAATTATTTAAATATACCCCTAGAGTATAATGACATTTACCACTAGACTCCATTCTGATGTTCTATAGAGTATTTTTATAGTGAAACATTTAAAACATCAAATAATTTGTAACATACACACATACATATGAAACATATTATTTTCAAAGCATTGTTTATACTGTGTATCTTGAAATAGAGTGAGCATGTATATTCATTTAATACAACTTGAGCTCTTGGAAAACCCAGCTCAAATTCCAATTAATATACATTGTTTTTAAAGCAAAATACAAAAGAGGAAGGTGGTTGTTGCCATAAGCATTTTAGTCAGCATCACAGTTGCAAATAGCAAGAGCTATGGTGGTTTTAGAAACATTTCTTCATGCCAAAGATAAAAGCTTGCATTGATTTGGCCTGCCCTTATCAACCACCTAGTAATTCCATTGACTTATACTGTAGTTTAGCTTTGGCTGTGATATTAAATATACAGGAAAGGGTGCCAGCCTGTTTGAGGGTTTTTTTCCTCCTGCTTGCCTTCTTTTTGCTGCGGTGCTGAGAAATTTCATCTCTGTCCATTACTTTAGCAGTGATATTACAACAGTTTTGGAAGTTGGCTGTTCAGATTTCACAGTATCACAGTATCACAGTATCACAGTATCACAGTATCACAAGGTTGGAAAGGACCTCTGAGATCATCAAGTCCAACCTATAACCCAACACTAACACCAACCATCATCTAAACCATGGCACTCAGTGCCACATCCAATCTCCCCTTAAACACCTCCAGGGTCGGCGACTCCACCCCCTCCCTGGGCAGCGCATTCCAATGGCCAATCACCCTTTCAGTGAAGAACTTCTTCCTCACATCAAGCCTAAACTTTCCCTGACGAAGCTTGAGTCCATGCCCTCTGGTTCTGTCACTGGTCACCTGAGAGAAGAGACCAACCCCTGCCCGACTACAACCTCCTTTTAGGTAGTTGTAGAGAGCAATGAGGTCTCCCCTGAGCCTCCTCTTCTTTAGACTAAACAGCCCCAACTCCCTCAGTCGCTCCTCGTAGGGCTTGTGCTCCAGCCCCTTCACCATCTTCTTTGCCCTCCTCTGAACACATTCCAGTATCCTGACATCTTTCCCAAACTGGGGGGCCCAGAACTGCACACAATATTCCAGATGAGGCCTGACTAGTGTCGAGTACAGGGGGACAATAACTTCTCTGGTCCTGCTCACTACACTATTCCTGATGCAGGCCAGAATGCCATTGGCCTTCTTGGCCACCTGGGCACACTGCTGGCTCATGTTGAGCTTCCTGTCAACCAGCACTCCCAGGTCCTTTTCTGCCTGACTACTCTCCAGCCACTCTGTCCCCAGTCTGTAGCTCTGCATGGGATTGTTGTGTCCAAAATGAAGTACCCAACTTTTGGACTTATTAAACATCATCCCATTAGAATCAGCCCATCTCTCCAATCTGTCCAGGTCCCTCTGTAGGGCCATCCTACCCTCTAACAGATCAACCCTTCCTCCCAGCTTGGTATCATCTGCAAACTTGCTGATGATGGACTCAATTCCCTCATCCAGATCATCAATAAAGATATTAAACAGGACCGGACCCAACACCGATCCCTGGGGGACACCACTGGTGACCGGCCGCCAACTGGATGAGACACCATTCACCACCAAGAGTGTACAAAAGAGTACAGGACAAAAAAAGAAAAAGAAAGCAGCTAATCAAAATAACCAACCTACACCCCAAAAAATAATGTTAATTTTTTCACTTTTTAGTAATGTCAATCGAATACATTTTTTTCAAATCAAAATTAGAGTGTTCTCTGAAGTAATAATTTAAAAGGCAAGAAATCAGAATTAGACCTGTCACAATGAAAAGGAATAGGATATTTTCTATCAGAAACTGGCTTACCAAAGGCATAAGAATGTCTTTTTTTCCTCAAAAAAAAAATTAAAGAATTCTGTAGACTGAATGCCCCCCACCCCCCCTTTTTTTCCTGTCAGGCAGCATAGCAACAATATTGACTTAAATGCCATAAAATGACTACAACTGCAAGGAGGGAACACCAGGTCACAGACCACATCATTCAAAACCAAGACTAACTCTATTTGCTGATGTCGTCAATTTTCACAAATAGAGTAAAATTGCCCATTACTTAAATGTTCAGCTGCTCAGATGGTTTGAGCTTTCAGTTTTACTTTTTTTTTTTGCATTTTTTTCCTCTCTTTTTTTGAAATTGAAGGAAGGGTTTTTGGGAAAATTGTGTTAGCTATTATGAGTATAGCTTGTGTTCTGTCTTTATGCTTGACCCTACATTCTTTCTTTTACATGAGATGAAATTCATTTTCCTTGGGCTAGTGTAAAATGAGAACACCATGGAAGTTTCTATCTTTTGCAGAGGTGAAGGGTGAGCTAGAGTGGATGACCTAATTGGGTTTCTCCATCTTGAAGTTCTTACACGCTGTGAAGTTCTGTGATGAGCTGTTGGTTTAATTTTACAGGACCTCGGTGGCCAGCTTGTGAAATCTGCCTAGTAAGAACATACAGAGCTTACTATATTGTTAGGGCTTGGCTTATTACATTATTTGCTAAGAAAAGAGCATTTTCAGTATGTAAATCATAAAAGTAAAGGTAGTCTTCAGCAGCAGCTTAAAAGCAAATCCTTACAGATATTTATTTGTAGCTGTAGTGGGTCTTTTCCAGAAGTCTACCCATTCTGATGGGTTGATGACCTAAGAATCTGACAGTGTGGAGACAGAAAGTCCTTGAAAATTTAGAAAAGGACCTGGACCTGTTGTTCAGCAGGAGTTTCAAAATACACAACTATTACTTTCTTTCAGTATCATGAAATGGATTTCACAAATGATTTGCCTTAGGAAACCTTGACTGTGTATTTGGCACATCATGAGAAAGCTAAATTTGAAGAATAAACTTACAAAAAAACTCTGCATGTGCAATTTCAATTTTGTTTGGGCCTTATCAAGTAACTGAAGTGATTAATTTTTCCTCCATGTCCAGGGGAACTTGTTTGAAAGAGCTAGAACAGGTAAGGAAACAACACGCTCTATTTGTATTTATTCATTGTAAATTACTGAACTTCAAGGTGTGACTTTTACTATAAAGAAATTACTGCACTCCCACCACCATTAAAAAAGAAACATTATAGAGAAATGAGAGAAATACTAGGGGAAATAAACAAAAATAACTTAAAAATCTCTCCTCCTGATCCCTCAAACTGCACCTGCCAGTGATTGTCGTATTTATATCCCAGTATCCCAGTATCACAGTATCATAAGGTTGGAAAGGACCTCTGAGATCATGAAGTCCAACCTATATCCCAACACTAACACCAACACTAACACCAACCATCATCTAAACCATGGCACTCAGTGCATCGAGTGTGATAAATTGCTCAGAAGATCAAACTAATTAAGTAGCTGTTACTGTTAAGAATGCCTTTTAAAAATGAAAAATTAAGTTGTATTTAGCACTCAACACTTACAACTCAAAGTGCATAACCCAGATGAGATAATCTTCAAAACTGGTGTAGAAATGAGCTCATGTTTTTGGGGAATTGTACGCACAACATGGCAAGAGATCAATAAAAATTCAAAGAAAACCCCACAAAACTACTAATCTGCTAGCTGTAAAGAGGTACCAAGATGCAAAATGCTTTATTATTTTTTTGGCTTGTTTGCATTGTCTGTTTTGTGCAGTTGCATGTGATAGGCTTGTATCTTGGTACCGGTACAGAAATAGTGTTCAGTGTAACAAATGTGTACCTTTGCAACTCATGCAGCTATGCAGAAAAAGAGACAAAGATATGATCTCTGGAGAATGACAAAAAGACACTGAAAATACAAAGTAGACTGGAACTAAAGCTCATAACCTATGTGTGTGCTGTATAAGTGCATACACGGAGGATAAACTTACATGTATCCAACCACACACGTGCATACGTGTAAATGAATGTCAGAAACAAAATTTTGGTTTTAAAAGCATGTAGTTGGACTCTGGAGCTGAGAGACTGAATTTGTGAGCTGTTAAATGTCAGAGCTGACCTCTGGGAGTTTGAGGAGGGGTGATGTGGTGAAGGGCAGGCTTCAGGTCATGTTTTATACAAGAAGTTTAATTGTTCTGGCTGGGAAGCAAAAGTGACTCATTTACTTGAAGTGGGTCTCTATCTCCCAATGCAGATTTTGAATGGGGGAGGATACTGCTAGCAATAATATCTTTAAAAGAATTGGACTAGTTTACTTCAGTATTTTAACTACTTCCATTCAGATTCATTTGTTTTGGACACATAATTTGATAATGTTCCAATGATAGCAAAGAACAGTGCTTTTGTCACCCTTCTTGAACTCATGCAAGTCTTTTCGTTGTGTTTGAATCAGAGGGGTTTTTTTGCCAAAGAAAATTGTAAGCTAGTGGGCTCTTTCTGAGCCTTTTACTGAAAAACATAGTAAACTGTTTAACTGTATAGACTGTAAAGTCATCATGACACTGGGTTTGTGGTGTTACTCTTTTCAGTTTCACTCCTGTTCCAGAAAGCTGTCTCTACAGATTAAGCATGTACACTTTCAGTTATGACAAAAGATGAATAACGTACATGTAAATAAATAACATATTTCACTTTTTTTAGTAGCCTCTAAATTATTAATAAAGAGCTCTAATTCATTTCAGTTCAACTTGTCTGTGTCCTGCTTTGTCTGCTTTCGGTTGTCAAGCATGTATTTCTTGTTTGCCAGCCTACTCACAGCTTTTAGTTACCTCCAATTTCAGTTTTGGAAACTCCTATATTTTGGTGACATATTTTCTTTATAATGTGGATTTCAATAAAGAATTTTGCCCTAGAAAATGTTTCCTACTTTCTGATCAGCTTATAGTAAAAAAAATACAGATAATTTAATTGTTAGAAATTCTTGTTGTTTCAAGACAATTTTATCAATCACATGGTGTAAATGCATCATTACTGAAATGTGACAATCTACTGCTTCTGAAATCCAGGCCATATAGCACTGAAATAAAAGTGAGGTTTATTGTGGAGAAAGGGAAAAACCCAAAGCGCGTGATACCATATAAAGTACTGCTTAATCCTAAGGAAGCAAAACAATTTATGTTTTCAAAACTGCAGCTAAAGTTGTATTTCAAGCTGCCTAGAAAATCTCTTGGCCTTCATAGAAAATGTGACTTTTCAGAGAAATTATTGAAGCCAAAGCTAAAAATACTTGAACTAAAAACTGCGTATTTTTCATCAGAATAAAGCATAGAAATTGTGTGTGGAAGGGACATCCAAAAAAGTCCTACCACTTGCCTGAAGCAGGATTACCAGCTCTCCACTGAGAAGTACTCCTTCTCTTTCCAGAAGGCAAAATCACACTCATATGGTTGCATTGTTCACTTAACGATACGAGCCTCAGAATTAGTTGCTGGTATAACTTTAATGAGTGTGATTTGCAGTCTGCCTTCAAGCACAAGTCCCATGACTTCTGCTGGCACAAGGTGAAATTCCTGCTTAGGTAACGATACTGTGCCTGGCAAACGTAATGTTGACAGTTAAAAATTGAGAGAATTCTCTGAAAATGAGATTTACTGATGGGTAAGATGAATAAGAAAATTTAAATAGAAGATACATGAAGGTGTAATAAAATTTGGGCCAAGTGGCAAAAGCTGGACCCACAGCCAAGCCACCCTGAAGTTTGGAAGGTTGACATTTAGTGCTTTTTTCAGATCAGTAAAGATAAAATTGGAGCCCAATAACAAATATTTTATCTACTTTCTCTGAGGTTCAAGTATTGAAAAACATCTGAAAATTGTTTTCATTGTGAGCCCAGGTGTAATATCAGTGTTCTATCATACACCAGGAACCACAACTGAAGGAAACCAAATATGCTATCAATTAGAACAACATCTGTTAAAAAAATTCTGTGGAGATGAGGATACGCCTTATATGAGCTCTTCTTGTCTTATGACCCTGTCTAGTGTGTTTTGTTTGTGCCTGAGAACCTAAAGCATTTCACTTTGCTGCAGCTCTTTCTCACAAATATTTTCTTTGGTTTGAGTAAAAACCATGCTAGCCAAAAATCTGGACTGAAAATCTGGATCAGGGTTAACAGCTCAGTGAACTAAACCCAAGTACTGTATCTGAAGACAGGAACACGAAACCTTATGAGAGCTGTAGGCCAGTGAATGCAGCCCTTTACTGCTGCAAGCAAATATAGTATACAGTATGCCTAGGAAACTAATCAAATTCTTTCTATTCCTACTAGTCCTGTTGATTCAGTGAGGCTGGATCAGCACCTCACTGTGCAGAGAGCTAATAACCTCTTCCCATTTTCAGCTGACCCACTTTAAAGTCATTAGCTTCTTTGACAACAGTGCCTTATAAATTCAACTGTTTTACTCCCTCTAAAATGTATAGAGTACAATGGTATCTCCTTCTTGCTTTTGTTCTCCTAAGCTAAATTATAAGTTTATTCTCATCTTCCAGCGTTCTAATGAGTCCAACAGCCTTTCTTTTGAAGGCTATTCCAGTTTAAACTAATCCTTCTTAAACATGTGTAACTAAACAATACCAAATAAGTTCTTTTTTCTGAGTCAAGGGTAATGTTCCATCTCTCCATATATATCTACCTTCTGTTTGATTTTCTTTTTTTGAGGGCAGGGGTGTTGTCATATCCCTTTCACATATCATTACAATTCTGTGATGTGGTTGCTAGGGTGCAACGTAGGACATTCAAACAAAATAGAATATAGCATCAGTTTTAAGGTCCCAAATTATAAGACAGATTCAGTTTTGCTATCATCATGCTAAATTCTTTACAATTTGAAACGTACACATTGTCCTGTAAAGCAGACTCAAGTACCAAAACAAAATTTAGCAAAGACTGCACACTTAGTTAGCTTACTTCATATTAAACTATAAGAAATGGAAATGATAAATCTTCCCTTATTCATTCAACAGATTTATCAACTTCAGCCAAGCACTTGAAATATACAGTGTAAGATTTTATAATATTTTGTAATGAAAAATGAAACAGGTGAATTTCCCATTTTTGTCATTGTACTGTAAAAATTTTGCATACCCTGATCAGAATAAGGTGCTTTCTCTTCACCTCCAGACTGAATCCTTCTGGTATGCGGAGTGTTTCAAAACATAATCCAAATTGAAAGTTAGCAAATTGCACTTATCTTTATCATACACTGCAAATAAACAGATGACTCAGTATCAAGCCCAGTAGAGCTTTTTTTTTTTTTCTTTTTTTTATACAACCATCTCACTTTTTTGATTGTTTCCACTAAAGGATTTTTCACAAGTTCTTTTTTTCCTTTCCTGTGGCAAAGTATCATTATTTCTCATGAATAATTGAATTCCACATAGTTCTCTCTTGACAGCTCTTATGAACATTTCACGACGTAGGGAAAGAACAAGCACTAGTAAACCTGATTAGATAAGCAAATGAATGTGCCCTTAAAATGGGGGAGAATTTCTCATTATTTTTATTGCATTTCTTCCAAAGACACAACATCTTCCTGAACTCCTGGTGCCAATTAGAATCAACATGTGAAAATAAGTACAAGTAGAGTCAAATTCTGTACTTACAGAAGTATCATCATCAAGGGAGCATGCTTAATTCATACAAAAAGGATGTAATATTTTTGTGTAGCATATAATTGAATTTTGAAACTCATTGCTACCTAAACTTATGAAAGCCAAAAGGTTAAGGGGATTCTTTAAGTGATAAACTTACTCAACAGGGATAGGTTCTAGTGCTAACTATTAAGAGCAACACAGTCTCCAACACAGGTTGTTCCCTAAACTACCTGCTACTAGAGGAGAAGCTGTATAAAAGTCAGTGTTTATGTCTGCTACCTCCATTGTCAATGATAAACTAGTGTATTAGAAAAATCTTTGACTTGCCCCATGGTGGCTGTTCATAAATTTTTATATAGATTTAAGTGATCAAAGGCAGCGACACAATGACATACGGTAAGATAAATTTCTAATGTACTTATGAAAAACTTATCTGAAGATACAGCTTTTGAGTCTTGAATGGGATAAGAAATACAAAGAGGTGATTTTGGATCTAATTCATACAGAGATCATAAAAAGTGGGTTTGCTTCTTGTGAATGTCCACCACCATTCTGAGAAAAGGCTAACCATTGTATATCTCCCTGGTGCATTGATTTGTCTGCCCGAGAATCGTTAGAATATCTAGTAATGATACACCCTGTAAATGTTACTTCACAAGAGAAAATGCTGAGAATTGGTTACAGGTGGATTTGCACTTGATTGTAATAAAGTCACAGAAGTTTAACAGTGCTCCTTAGTGTCAAATCTGTTAGAGCGTTCTATTCAGAGGATTATTTTGAAACTTCATTGTTTATTTAAACCTTTTCCATCTACAAAATGGAGAAAGAGAACAACATCTCTAGTGAGACTTACCGGAGAGTCTCATCCTGGTTATGCCAAAAATAGATGATTAACTTCTTTTTCATGTGTTATTTTAACACCATCATCTGTTAGCCTGAACAAAAGTGTGCAAATAGCTGAAGAAATAAAAACATAACATAACAATTTTGATTAATTTCTTTACCTGGTATTCTACTGTCAGTAACAGAGCTGTAGGTCTCCGACTGAAGGGCAGTGTAAGAGGTAAAGTTTATGCTGCAAAAGGCAACAACTTCAACGTTTACTGGAAAATATCTTCACAGCCAGCACGCCCAAACTAGTGTGTGGGGTGGTGGCCAGAGAGTATCCAGGAGTGACTGGATGAGACAATGTCAGCAAATCTTTCCTTTACTCTTCATTTAAAAAATTTCAGTGTAGCTGCAAATAGAAGCTAGAGCTGCTTTGGAGTCAGTCTTCAAGAAGGAGAAGAATATAAAGGAATATTACACTGTATTGCTCTTGGACCACAATGGAATTGTGGTTTGAGTTTTTGGAGGGCTCAGGTTAGTTTTTATTTGGCACAAAAAATTTCATGAAGATTTAGGCTTCAAATAGGTCAAACTGGCATGCTAATAGCCCTTCTGTAAGATTGCCCAGTTCAGTTTGATTTTAAAATCGGAAGATATGCAGTAAATAGGTACCAAATTTGGGTATGCAGAATTTGAGCAGTCTTTAAAAAATGTTCAGTGGCATTCAACATATTAGCACAGGAAACTTCATAGTTTCAATGTTGCATGTATAAACCAACTTATTCTTGTCTCTTGGTTATTCTCTTTGCATCGCTGGGGAGTGGGTGCTGAGGATCTGTTTTAAATTACTTCTCCCTGGTATTGCTTCACAATGTTGCTTTTCATAAGAATACAGTAAAGCCTGCTTTATAGGAAGTGTTTGGAAATGCATTTGCAATAATGAATGGGTAGTGAAAATTGAAGTCATCATACAGAGGCAGATAATGTGAAGCAAGGAATTAACAATAATAATAGCATCTGATGCTGCAGGTTATTTTCATTCTAAAATAATCTAGCTCATGTACCATGCATGCCACTTGCATTTTTTAATTCTTTTCCCCTTTTTGGGGGCAGTCAAAAAAATGAGCATGCTCTTTAGAGGTAAGATTTTGAGGAAGAAGTTCTACAAATGCAATTACAAGAAGATATTATAACTTAGATTGCACGTGGGTAAACACGTGCTTTCACACCAAGGGAAAAGTTTAGCTTGGCAGCTGTGCCTGAGAAGCATGACTCCAATCTCACTTACAGCCAAAACTGCAGAAACCCAAGTGATATCCAAAAATAACATCAAAATTAGAGCCTTGAATCTCCTCAGACTGGTCATGCTGAGAATGATGATCCTAGGGACCAACAAAGCTACTGAGTCCCCCATGGAAACATTTTTGTGTGCTGATTTTGTGTTTCAGCCATGGAGAAAGAAATATATTTCGGCAACTGAATACAAGTATAAATTAAATCAATTCAGTTTCTAGGATTATTTTGCAATTTAAAAATAATTATGAATTTTCAGGGCTTTTTTAGAATCATGCTAGGCTAAGTGCCTAACACTAAATACTCTTAATTTTTATTCACTAGCAGGGAAAGTAGATTAAAGGACATTCACCAATAACTTTCTTGTAAGCTTGAAAAGTCTCTTGAGATGCTTATGAAGCCTCAGACGATGTAGTATCTCAAAATCCCATTCTATTATTTCATTTATATTTGTTTTGCAAAATCCCTCCAGTGTTTGAAAGGTGGAGAATCATTTTCATGTCTATTTACAAGATGGAACGCGTGCAACCTGCTAAGAGATCTTCATTGAGCAAGAAAACTAAATTTTGGAAGGATAGACTGTAGTCATTCTCAAGAGATTAAATACACAGGCAATGTTGGTATCTGAATCTGGACTTTGCATTCCCTTCAGTCAAGCTTAGCATGAGACCTGGTAGGAATCATTCTCATGGGTGATAGAAATGAGTCTTGCCACCTCGGTGTCAAGAGACCCGCCTGGTGAATCCCAACAATGCTTAGGGGAGAGAAAATGTGCTTATGTGTCCACTTTAGCCAGGATGCTTTGCAGAGATGAAATTTCAGGTGTTTCAGAACACTACTTGGATGAACACATGTATCTTGGTGATGACGTTCTTGATCTGCCTACACTAATTTTCAGCCATTTAAATGAGATCTGTCAGCTTCTGTAGGCAACCCGTGGTGTAATAGAGGACCACAAACCTATCTGAATCTGAAGGAAAGCATTACTCTTTGGCTATTTTTCAGGCAGTTAAAGTTGCACTGTCTCAGAAACCAGAAATGACATGGAGATATGTAAGATTGCTGTCAGGTTCCAAATAACTGGGAAAAAAATGCCCATTGAATTCCTAACTAGATAATTTCCACTAGAATGTAAGGCAGTGGGACCAGGGCATAAAGTACAGGAGGAATAGAGGTTCCAAGTAAAACAGATTCCCCCACAGTGCAGGTAGCCTGGTATGAAAAATAAGGTTTGACTTTAGAGCCCTTTTTCCTGCATAGGATTTCAGCCAGAATCCCTGAGTACTTGCAAAAGACAAAGAAGTATTACTCTTTTGGAGCTATGAAAAGGAGGAGGAAAGATCTTTTCCTATTGCAGACCTGTGTTAAGTGCCTACTATCTCAGCAATGCTAACATGCACGGGAGCAAAGGGCCCTTTCTCCAAGTGCAAAAGAGGCAGTGAGGGGCTCTGAGGGGTGTGAAGTTGGATCAGGTATAAGTTGCAGTCTGTTTCACAGCGGTAAGCAAGGATGCAACACCATTTTAAAGAGGCTTTTTTAAGTTAAGCCTCACCCAAGCATAACTAGAGAGTTTCATGGGGCACTTTCCATTCAGCAGTTCTTAGTATGGGCCATGTGCAAACAGGACTAGCTATCACAACATTATTTAACCTTTAGTGTGTTTACTTGGCGGTAGAATAAGTTTTGATTTTCCCATTTACCGAGATTCTGCTGGGAGAAACAACATATTTCACACTAACCATTGCAGTTCCTGAGCAGAGTAATAAAGCAGAGTAATGGATAATGCACCCCCTCACTCCTCGTGTTTTATTAAGTATTTCTACATAAAACTATTTTCAGTATTTTGCAAAGGAAGTCCTGACAATCAGCACTGGTGTTTATGAAACTCCAGACCCTATCTAAGAGTCCCCTGACACAAATGTTCTTCCTCACAGAAAGAACTGTTTCCTTAGCTCTTTCACCTCCTTAGAGCCATTCCCTGCAACAGTTTTGTAGGCATTTTCCATCGGAACCAAACTTTATTTAGGTTTTGTGATTTTAGGTACCTATTCAGTTACTCCATCAGAAAGTCAAAAAAAGCCTCCCAGAAACTCGGAAGGGTGCCTGAAGACCTTACACAGGAGGGTTTTGTCCAGGCAAAAACATGGAAGGAGTTAGGGCTTTTTTTTTTGTCCAGTGTTTCATACTTATCAATATTCCTCTTTGTGCTGGGAACAGCTTGATTGTCTTGTGCATTCTGTTGTTTTTCAAAGCTTCAACACACAGTGTGAGGAATAACAGCGGTTTATTCATCATTAACAAAAATTGTTTACAATAAGCCATATCTGTATATTGCTGTTAAATTCACTACTGGATTTAATAAGGCCACTCATGTACTTGAAGTTACTCACATGCTTACATACTTTGCTGAATCAGGGCTTAAGTGAACTGCCTAAAATCACTCTAGATGTCTGAGAAGCCAGAACTCCTGACTCCTAGTTCTGTGCATTAACCACAAGATTATCTTTCCCCTCCTGGGAGATTCAAACTCAGTGCATTTCAAAATGACCGCTACTGAATGACGGATGAATGAAGTGGTACACATAAAAATAACTATGATCCGAAGTTTTCCCTCAAACTAAACATTAGCACAGACCCATCTGAAGTTTCCATTTGAACATTTCCATTGCTTTAAAATTTATTTTCCGTGTTCATGTGTATCTCAATTCTGGCCCAAACCAGAAGATGAAGTGCCAAAATACTGTACGAAAGGATATTTTTGTGGTGCAAGTGCAAGAATTCAGTGCTGAAAGTCTTGAAACAAAGCTTGTTCTCACAAGGTCTGCAGCCAAATCTTGAAGATTTCAAGTGTTTAGATAGTATAAGGCCAGATCCTTGACTTCAGTGGAAATATATCCCTTCATGCCAGCTGAAACTGTGGCACTAACACATATTTGCTGTCTTTCTAATCCCCTATTACTGTACTAAGTATAGAAAACACCTGGTGAAATAGTCCAAAGCCTGTGTGCCTCCTTGGACCTCTATCTCAAAAAAAAATAAAAAGAAGGAAACCCATAAGCACTGAATAGTGTCCTGCAAAGTCAAATACAGAGCCAAGCAACCTCATCATCTTAGAAAACCTTTTCTTTTTTTTTCACTGTGGGGCTTAATAGTCACAGGGTAAACTGTGGGGTACATTATACGGTGCTGACAGTAAATATTTTGAATGAGAAAAAATCCAACATCTACATCAATGGACACTGCATCACGTGAACAATCTGCTCTACTTTTTGCTCATCCAATAAACCCTCTACCCCCGCCCCTCAAATCCCAGTTTGGGAGAGCTGCCAGCTTCTCTAGTAAACTGGTACGCAATATCAGTGAGCTATGTGCGGTTAGATCAGCGATGAATCTGGGCAGCTTTTGTGGTGGTACACCTAGATGTGGAGAAGAGAGTTGGATACTTACAAGAAGGCAGCAGGCAGAATGCCTGTGCTTGTGGTATCTGCAGCAGCTTCTTTTTACCTGTACTCTGTCCAGAATCATGACTGCTCCTAACAGTAAAACACACATAATATTGCTTGCATAGATGTTGAATAATATTTGCTGCTGGGCCTAAAACAAGACGGAAGGGAGGGTAGACCACATGTGCTAAAGAAAAATGGCTGCTGACACACACATGTGCACACATGTGGAGTGTCCCAAAGTTAATACAGAGTTAATGACCTGCCATGTCATTTGCATCATAAACATTTCTTTGTAAATGAATCCAGGGCCACTTTCTCTTCCCTGTTTCTGATGATGTGAAAGCATACAAGAATACACAGAATCTTTTGGTACAAACATGAATTTTATTACCTAATATTGCTAGGCACAAGAGGTGGAAGACAGACTGGGTTTCTAAAGCCACCCAAAGTGGATTCTGGCTACACCCTTACGTTTACAGAAGCAGCTTGGCACCCACCAAGAAGAAATCACAGGCATGCAGAAGGGAGCTGGTCTTAATGCTGCAAATGTGTTTATACTGGAACTCAAAATAAATAGGGAATAATGTGTCTTGTGTGTGCTGAGCAAGCCTATGACACCAACAAATTGAGCTGTTTTGGAAAATGCTGCCTGGGGAAACTTTAGCGCTAAGCTTTAAAAGGAATTGAGCCAGAAGTGGGAGGAAAAAAAAAAAAAACAACCCACCCAACAACAACAAATAACCCAGAACATATTTCAAATCTGTGCATATGCTATAGGAAAGCCCTAAATTAAACAGCTTGGCTTTGGGCAACACACAAATCTTCACCACTTTGTAGCTCATTAAAATGGTCAGGGCTCCCAAGAAATATAAAAAATCATCAAGCACTTAACAAACACACGTCTTATTCAACAAGAGCTGAAAAGTTTTGTATGTTTTATAGATGTTGAGCCTGAGCTGTTTAAGGAGCTGTAATAACCTGAAACTATAATGGTAATCAGAAAGGTTGTTTGAAACAAACACCCAGAACTGACTGCCTCATTGATTCTTAGTCCTGACTGCAGACTTAAGAAAGGATTCAAAGGGTTTGCTGTTTGTAGTTTCTACAAATCAATGAACGTTGATGCTAAGGAAAGGCAGGTATTGATTTGGAACACTACTAAAGCTAAACTGGGCAAAATAAAAATCAAACAAAACCATGATCATTTTTTTTACTAGATGTAATGAAGAAACCCTTAAAACCATTTTTACTAAGCATCCAAGGAAGATTTGTTTGATTGATGTTATTATTCATAAATATATGTATGCAATAAACATCAAAGAGTTAGAAAAAGATTTCTGATAAGCCCAAGGAGTATTAGGATGCTTTGTCAAAGTCTCCACACAATCCTAAACCTATAAAACTGAAGTGGCTTGTCAGCGTTTTCATAGTATTTCTACTAATGCTGGAAAGAGATTGGTAAGAATATTGCTCTAAACTGTGCTTTTTTTTCCTGGGACAGGTATTTCGAGACCAGTATTTGAACTTGTGCTGCTCTCCTGGTGCATCTTTTGCAGCCAATCATAATGATAGTCCTTGAAACTGAGAGGAAAAGACCATCTGGTGAATCCTGGTGGTCAATAACACTATAAAGGTCATGAAGAAACATGCTTTTTCCACACAGTCTTTTAATTGAGCTATGAAAAACTGCTATGTACCCTAAGCCCACCGTATCATTTCAAGATACAGCATTAGAGACTGAGCATTTCTCCTGCACTTCTACAAGTTCTATCTGCTATTGTACATCTTGCTAGTGACCCCTTTGCAGGTTTTATCTGAATGCCTAAGTTACCTGTAATTTTACAGATCTACCTGATTCCAGGCATGAAATTTACTGAGACTACGCATTTTCCTAATCTACAGGAAACACGTTTCTTCTTGCAGTGCAAATCAAGGTCTGTCACACCTCAAAAAGTGAGACTGGCTTGTAATTACTGTCACCACCGGCACATAAATAGCTTAGCATCCAGTAATACACAAAATCAACGAGTTTGTTGTTCTTTGTCCCAGCCTTTTATTACATTCAGAACACCATCATCCTTATTAAATATTACACTTAGAGACAGTTACTATATGTTAACATAGAATATGTTTTCTATTTATATTGTGGTTTTACATCCTTATGTTTATTGTGTTATTATGTTCAAAATACCATTGGTAGCACACTGGCTAAGATTTTGCTCTCTATTGCAGTTTCATGGATAAAGAAATCACTGAAGCTGCTATTCCTGTGACAGAGGCAAATTCATGCCAATGAAGTTTTCAAATGTGCATGCAGATGTTCACATATATGCTCGCAAAGACAATATATCACCTCATGAACAAGTGTTATATAGCTGGTGGCAAGAAAATTTAGCTGGCATGTTTAGCAGCTCCATTTGGTTATAGCTACACATATATTCTATGTCCTATGACTAATTATATTCTAGATTAATGACAGATTATTTGATACTTTTATAACATACACAGTTTTGGAATCCCAACTATTAGTCTTCTTTTATGCTACCTACTATATGCTTATTTACACAAGCCGTATGGGCTTTCTCTTCATATTTTTTGCCTCTTCTCAATAGTTAGTCCTTTTTTTTCCAACTCTCCAATTCAGAATCTTTCAGCTCTCCTTTTTTTTTGTTTCCTACATCTGCCTTACCATTTTCTCTTACTGTTTTCTGATTTTGTCCTACCATTGAAGTTCAGTTTGGACTGGATCTTAACTTCAGCGTGGCTTAGTAACCCTTGGCTATTTAACATACAAGATTCATTGCTATGCATACTTCTTATGCACAAAGGATAGAAGGAAATGTCTTGCCATGTTTTGAAAAAAACCCTCAGGTACTACTGAATATTTAACCGTTGTTTCTAGCTGCAATTTCAGTTTCTATACTTTCCCCTTCTCCTTTAAATTGTAGCATGCTTAATTGCAATTGAAGGTGAAAGACCGAGTGTCTTGTGGTAAAGATAGTGGGGAACAACTCTTGTAAATGTTATTGTTTATTCTGCTGTAGACTTCTGGATGACTTTGACTTCTGTGCCTGATACTTACATAAAAGCAATCCTTTCTATTTGCTGTTTCCCTTCCTGTGTAGTTCTTGTGTGCTATGAAGGGCCCGTGATCTGTGTACCTGCAGAACCTCCATCTGCTACAAGCTATTAGACCCCAACATCACCCAGAACTGTTTTCCTCGCTCAACTGAGTAGGAAGCCTAGGTTACTCCATAGAAACAAAAAATTATGTACTCTAACATGGGGTAGCTTCTTTATCAGACATTGCCTCCAGAATTTCTGAGAATGCCATACCTATTTGAACAATTATTATTATTTTGTTCAAAGCTATAATAAAAGGTGCCTTAAGAACCTGAACAAAGAATGAGAAGGCAGAACCAAATAACAAACCCAACCCAAACCAAAAATCCAAACCCAAACAGTGGTATTGCATGCTGGTTTTCCCCACTGCTCCATCATACTTCTTTCCCCCTTGCCCTCCTAAAACTGCCTGCTTTAGAGCTCCTGTCGGTGGTGTTGGGAGATGTTGTTCATTGGTTAGTGTCTGTGTAGGGCCCATGGCAACATGCTTGTTTCTCATTAAGCCAGAAATTTCACAATCCTGAACAAAACAATTTTCTGGAAGAACTTAGTTTAACAAGGAACTACTGTAACAAAACCACAAGGCCTTCCATTTACTCTTAGGCTATATTTTACTTTTTGCCAGTTTCCTTTCTTTCTCTAAACACCATTAGGATACAAACTCTTTCATAGAAAATATTTTTTCCCTTCTGAGTGTAATGAACTTTCACATGACACTTTAAGTAGTTTTCTTGTAGTAAGAGTAGCAGAGCTCTTTACATTCTTTTCAAGCAACAACAACAAATTTTGTAAATCACCTTCCATTTTCTGTTTTCCAAATTAAAGAGACATTCCAAATTAAAAAAGGAAATAAGTCTGGGAGCATAAAGATATATCAAGTAAGTCCTAAGACACAGATTGAAGAAAAGCCTTCCCCTTCTCACCTAGGCCTCTTCCCAGCTGCCTCATGTTGCCTTTTCACATCTTCTTGTTTAAACTCTTGGCTTCTACAAATTTCTTACTTCATTATACCGGTGTATTTCACCTGTTTTGAGCACTGACAACAGCTGAGTTAAGTATTAACTTCTTGACTGCTGTGCTTAGGCCCTGCATATTGTCAGGAGAAAAATATGTTTCTTCTCTCCAGTTTTATAGAGGAAAGGCTGGATTTCCACTGAACTGTTGTATCATATGCCATGAAAAGCCTTTAGATAAATAACTGAAAAAAATATTTTTGAAGTTACTAAGAAACTTAAAATAACAGCTTTGTTCTAATTTGTCCATTCATTTCCAATGGGTTTGAATATTGTCATGCTGATAGCTATCATTGGGAATATAATTCCTCTTTATTACCCAGAGCACAATCATTACAGATAGGCTTCCCCTGCTTGTCTCACCAAGGCCCTGCCTCTTTTTAGAAAGATAATCTCTTTTGATAAAAAAATGCAGTCTCTGCTGAGCATACAGCAATGAATTACAAGTGGCTATTTCAGTCCTAAAGAAAAGAAATACAAACACAAATCCCAGAGGATCCCCGTAGAAAATAGAACTCCACCATTTCCATTCAAATCTAGCAAGACTTTAGAAGACAAAGAGAATGACTTAAAATGCATAAGCCAAATTATATACTCTTCAAACCTCTATGGACATTTTATGTTGCCTTGGCACTGTACATATGAATGTCTTGTGATGGTGCTTCAAGTATTATGACCAGGATCTGGTATGCAAGACCCACTCTGAGCTCCTCACCTACAGACAAAGAGTGAGTGTGTTTTGAGTGTTTTAGAAAGTCATAGTCCCTTGGGAAAATGGAAACATTGAGTGACATGGGACAGGCTAGTGGCGAGCTGGGCAAGCTCTCACCCACAGCAAACATGGAGTGGAAGAGTTTTAAAGTAGGTCACAGAAACCATAAGTTAAGAGTGCGCCTAGAACCAGCTACTGGAGGGAAGAGGAGTAAGTGGCACACTGTACCTTATACCTCTGTTTGCCTCCTGTGTAGCAGCAGTTTGTGCAGTTGGTACCGTAACTCACTGCAGCCACCTTGAGTGTCAGAGACAGGATTGGTGTCTTCATTGCCAGTTCATTTCATCTGTGCATCCCAAAATCACCCACTGAGCTCTGTAGATTTACCTCAGTCATTTAGCTGCTGCAGGGTTTTATGGAAGACAAAAACTCAGCTAGACCTTCACACCTGAAGCTGAATGTGCAAAGCTGATTGGGGGGAAGGGAGAAAGCTGTGGGTTTTCTCTAATCAACTGCACATGATACGAAACTCATGGACAATAAACAAGCCATTTCCCTCTCCTCCCTCCTGATGTTATTAAAGATACTTCACACAGTATAACTGTCTTCAAGTAAGGGCTGTAGGGTCAGTCCTTAAATCCAATTGTAAAAACCACCTGGTGCCTGAAACTCTTAATACTTCAATGAACCATGAGAAACAGATGCTTCTTTAAAAGGGATGTAGGGACTGTGGAGATTTATAATATTTCAGCCAATAGGAGAAGTAAAAATCTCCAGGATCTTGAGTGCAGCTTGCTAAAACTGTAAACTTTCCATTTAGAGCATCTGCATTCTCTTTTTAATGCAGAGTTCACAAGCTGTCTTTAATTCCAGGTTGAGCTTGGTAATGGGTTTGCTTTCCAGACAACGTTGTAAGCACGCACTACACTTCATACTGCCTGCCCAAGGCTTAACTGAGTGCTTGACCTTATGCAAATATTGCCCCATATTTTGTTAACAACAAGACCTAGTCTATAATTTCCTGCATATCAAAAGGTTTGAAGCTTTATACATAACATTTAGGTTGACAAGTTCATTTTGCATTTTTAAGAGTGAGTGACCTGAACTTCTCAGCAGCCACAGAGTCAGTGGAATCTCCCAATGTTCAACAGCTGTGAAAGGAAAAAAACCAAAACTCTAAGATGTTCCCCTACATGCTCCTTCTCAGGAACCTGGTTAAAATATGTGCTCTCACAGCTGGTACACTTATGGTACGCAAAAGAACAGCAATCCCCAAAAATAGTTGCACCAGAACATTAAACTGCTCAAAGATACTCAAAATCAAAGGAGAGTGTTGACACTTCTTTTTGCAAAGAACATTCTACTTTTGCAGACTGCTTTGTTGCAGATTAGTAGGCAAATATACTTATCTGTATTCAATGAGTGTGAAACTAGCATAGCACACAGAAAAATAGAAGTGCTCTTTGTCAGGTTGCCTGTATACTGAATGTTTTCCTTATTAATGTCAGATTATCTTCACCATGGACCCATAAAACCTTCATTAATCAATAACCAGTTCCCAAAGCAGCTCAATGTAACGAACAAGTTGCCAAGCAAATATTAGTTAAAAACAATGCTTGAATGCATAGAGTCATAGAAACATAGAATCATAGAATGCATTGGGTTGGAAGGGACATTTACAGGTCATCTAGTCCAACCCCTCTGCCATGGGCAGGGACATGTTCAACCAGATCAGGTTGCTCAGAGCCTCATCCAACCTGATCTTGAACATTTCCAGGGATGAGGCCTCCACTACCTCCCTGGGAAAGCTGTTCCTGTATTTCATCACCCTCTTTGTAAAAAATATTGTCATTATATCCAGTCTAAATTTACCCTCCCTTACTTTAAAATTATTTGGTAGAAATATCTCTTCTTTTAGACAAAATTGGATTTTTTTCCAGTTATAGATTTTCTCAGGTCTTAGATGTCCTGGTGAAAACTCTTAACCTCTCAAAGATGACCTCTGCAAATATTCTACTTCAAGTAAAATTTCTATTTTACTATTCAGAACAAATGGATATGTTGATGGGTTTCTGCTGACCAAATATAACATGATTCATGATTCATAAAGAAGAGAGAAAAACAGAGAAATAAAGGAGTAAGGAAGGCATGAAGGAATGATGGCATGAAGGAAATCATGAAGCCAAACAAGCAGGCAGGCAGGCAGTAAGTAAAAACTTCAGCAGACTGAGCACACAGGCCCTATCGTTAATTCTTTTTGTGACACAGAGTATGTTTTTTAAACGCCCACCACTGACTGGGTGCTTAGATGTTCAGTTTATATCTAAATGCTCTCAAGACTGAGTCAGTATCCCCTGCAGTATAACAGGATACCACCCACTTTTCCTCATACTTTGTGAAAAAGTACAGAAATAGTTTTTCAACTCCATAGGAAGGATTGTATGAAAGATAAGTCTTCCAACAAGCTGGAGATGGAGACCTAGTTCTCTGAAAGAGTTTGGGCACATAAATTATATATGACATAAATTACACATGAAGAAACAAATCCTTGCTCGGCTGTGGATTAAATTTGAAGCAGCACTGAATGCCAGATATCCATGTGAGTGGGATATAAGGACTCACGGATCAGGAGTATTTAGAGTCTTAATTTCTTCATTAAGATACTAAATTTAACAAAAACGGTGGAGTTTTGATTTAAGTCTGAGAGCAGATTACGAAACTTACACTAGCCATTATATGTGGGTATTTGGAAAGAAAGAGAAAACTTACAAACATGCTGAAACTCAAAGGAATAGATTGGTCTCTGGAGTTCACAAGCAGATGAAATGCAGGAAATTACAGAGATGTAAACAAGTCTGTCAGCCAGGTTTACCATTACTTTTCCTTTTTCCTTTCTATGTTTCAGTCAACACTTTAATCCCATTAAAAAATGTTATTTCTTGAATTTTAATTGGTAATCATTTCACTTAGAAATACTACATTCATTTAGCATTAGCTTTATAACTTACATTAATGGGCAGAAATGGGAACTGAAAGTGGTGGTGTTCTGAATTTGGTGTAACAAACATTGATATCACAAACTGTTATATCTTGGCAGTTGTTTCATCACCATCTTGATTTATTTGTTTTCCTCTTTCTCGGGTACAAGTTGAATTTCTTCATGTGTTGGCCAGTGGTATAGTAATGAAACTGATAATTTTTTTAGCCTTGAGACTTTGTTATCTAATTCTTTGTGTATTCTAAAGAGTCAGAGTTCTTAAAAACAGCACTGCCAATGTTCAGCTAGAAAATACTCTTTTGTAGCCTTTGCAGATTATAGCCCTTCCACACAATGTATTCAAGTCAACTGTCTTCCTGTTTCACAAGCAGTTAAATTTAGAACTATTCTCTTCATCTATTAATGAGATAGAATATCTAGGAAAGTCCATGAGCAGTTAGAATACTGGCACCTACCATGTCTGTGAAATTCTCAGGCAAATTGTTATGCCCATCTGAAAAAAGATTAAGTTCCTTCCTTAATTTTGGAGATCACTGCCTCATAAACAGTCTTTCTTTTTCCATATTTGTTTTGTAGTGAATGAAAGGACTGTATGAATAATTAGCAGAGAGTGCCCAGAATGGAGGTTGAAAAGGATACTTTTTCTGAGTTTTCCAAAAAGTCACTTTGATAAATTTCTGCTATTCCTGCTGTTTTCCACAATGATTGGCATCTGAGTTTCTCTATTATACAACCAGCAAAATATGGAAGGTTATGGACTAAAAGCCAAAAAGGACACTAAAAATACCTCTTTTTTGAGGACTTTATACTTCATGAGACTTGTTATGGTGTATTATATATTAACCCTTATGCCCCTTGGCATGTTTTCAAATTCAGAAACATTGACTTCTCAAGAAATTGTCATGACTTTCAAGAGTTTCCTACATAAATATGTAATACAAAGATTAGAAGAAAGGAATATTCCATTGAAAAAAATGAGACTGGCATGTATAGGGTGAGGCATGCCACATAAACTTTATCTGCTTTTCTTCCAACACAAAAATTTTCAATCAAAGCAGCAAACAGATACAAGGCTCTTTGCCATAGCCCATACTGGAGGTCCTTGAAATTAAAATTTATTTTCCTATGTTATTTTTACTTACTGATTTTGAAGCTTGGGCACCTCCTTTGCTTTTTATACTCAGCATTATGAATGCACTATTTTTGCCTGAACCTTCAGTAACCTGTGGCCCTCTCCATCTGCAGCTATACAAATACAAGTTTAGACATTATTCTTGCCTGAGAGGAATCAACTCCTAGCAAACATAACTTCTGATATTTTCTCCTTTTATAAAACCTTAGAGATTTATTTCAGTTCTCTCTGAATTACTTGTCTCCCCATCTCTAACATATATATATTTTGGTCTCCATGTTTTATTTCAGGGTGCTTTCACAGTGAGAACTTAAAATATGATGTTCAGATACTGACTCTATCTTATTATTGTTACAGGCATTCAGCATACTGAAAGTCTTAAGTTAGATTACCACATTTGTCTTTCTGATTGCTTTCACTATGAGGAACCAATTCTTCAGCCACAGTTTTTTTTCTGTACAGAGGAAAGTTCTCAAACATGCATATTGCCTGATGGTTATTTCTTTATGTACTAGGTAACTATTCATAAGAAAAATAGAATACTACAGAGCCAAGAGAAAACTGTACATTTGGCTTCTTATCACTTGGTTTCTTCACAATTATTCACAAAAAGAGTGAAACACCACAATGTATCCATTTGACAGTATTAGGACCACGATTATTATGACTTTTCTTTATGCCTCTGAAAAGGTAAAACACAAGCAGCTCCGAACTCCGGTGTCATTTTACTGGCTCGTCTTAATCTCTGCTGACTGAATCTTCATCATTATTTACAACCTGGTCTCTCTATTATAGTAGCAAAGAACAGTGCTCACTAGTGCAACATGTTGATTTATTCGCCTTATCCTCTGGAAAATTCAGTGGAAGTACCAAACTCATCTCGAAGGGTTACAGAACAGTGAGTCACTACGCCTAAAAAAATATCATTTGCTGAAATCCTGGGATTCATTGAAATTGACTGTACACAAAGGAAACCCCACTTTTAGAATGAGGCATTACTGTGAAACACTTTCAAAAAATATCTCAAAATCTATAGCAGGCTATAGTATCTGCTTGGATGTGCAATATACCTGCTTCTGAAGATGGTCAAAATGTAGAGTTGGAATGATATAATTAGAGATTATTAGAACACCACACTCACCCCCGAAAATAAAGAAACTCTTCTCTCTGGGAAAGGTATTATTTTTCTAGTACAGTAGACATAATTTGCAATTTTGCTTGCTTCAACAATGTTTTTGTACCTTTGATTTTGCTTTCTAAAGCAACAGTATTTTACTGACAAAAACCTCTGTAGAAGGAAAATTCCCAACTAACAGATACGAATATTTGTAAAACCAAAATGTAACTGTGCAGATACAGACTTGAGAAAATAGTCGTTGCTTTGTTGCTTGTCCATACAGAGAGTAAAAAAAAATTCTCAGGAGATTTAACATGTCTGGCAAACGCTGCCCAGTCCAGCTCATATTTCTAATATTTGTCACTTGTCCGAACATTAAAAATATTGAAAATATTCAAAATAAGTTAGAATACTGAAAAAGTAAAAAGCAACTCAAATCTTTTCTGTGAGAAAATAAGGTTGCATGAAATAAAATATTACTTTTATAAAATAATGACTGAAAAAAATAAACCATGGAATATTTAATTTCATGCATAAGTCCAAGTAAAAATGATTAATGATCAGTGCATGGAGATTAAGAATACAGTAAAAGGGACAAGATGGCTCAGGGAATTGGTAATGTGGTACTGTGCCTTTTTGGTTTCAATTTCAGCTTTTCAGTTGTTGTTACTAGCGAATCCCTCATGCTTTAAAACTGGCTTTTATGTTTTAAATCTAAGTTCTCCTGCCAAGTGGCAGATTGCCTGAAAAGTCAATAAAAGTTGGGGTCTGGTTCACCACTGCATTGATCCAGTATCACGCTAGTGTAGCTCAGTTGACTTCAAGCAGTGTACTGGAGGACCAAAACCCAGGAGTGTAGTACTCAGCAGCAAATAAGGCTTGCTTGGAATATGAACTCTCTTAACTATAAACTGGGATGTAGACTTGCCAAATCCTGTGATTTTATCATGAATCTCACATTGAATGCTTTCCTTATAGTTTCATCTCTCTCAACTTTAGGATTAAAAGAAAATCTCAGTTTTCATTCTAAAAGGTTTCTAAAAAAACTTCACGTAGCACTGAAAGATTTGTGACCGTGTATACCTTTGACACTTTGCTTTTTTTTCAATATAAATTTTTAAACTCCTCATTTTTAGTCTCCTCATCTATAGGGCTCTGCTGCCTTCTATTTATGATTGGTAGTGTTCAGGATGGCTTATATGCTGGCTTCTTGGTCAACCCAGAACACATCTCTTGACCAATAGTTACATGTCACATTTCAGTGTGAAACATGGGATGAAATTTCTTCCCTAAAAAAGTGTATGAATTTTCTTCTGAAAAAAATAGTGACGATAAAAACCACTGGTTTGAGCAGGATGTCTATGGGCTTTCCCCTCCAACCCTGCCTAGAAAAAATGGGGTGGGTCAGTGGGCAATTTTGCTTGAAAATCAAACATTAATGGCTGTTTACATGGATTCATAAGACTGAGAGTAGGCCTTGTGCTACATATCCATAATGTTTAAGAAGTGAAATAAAAATCAAACAAAGCATTATACATCAGTGAGCATTGTTATGAACTGGAATATTTTACACTAGCTTCTGTTCCCTGACCAGTTATGTCTTTCAAAAGATTTGTGTTGTATTCCCTGGCCAAGTACCATACTTGTCTTAATGGGAGAAGACATTCAAAAAAATTGATATGGAAAATCTGCATTTGACCTTGTGCCCTTGCTTCATGTCAACAATTTCAACCACATCTGCTCTTGCACTGTGAAGATGTTGGCGTATTTCTCTAAGCTCTGCTCCGACAACTGCAGGCGCTCTCTCTTTGTACGAGGTAATTCCACTCCCAAATACTTGGACAGCAGTGAGTGCAGATCTTTCATTGCTGTCTCATTTAATGCAGAGGCTCTGCAAAAAGGATTCAAGAAAAGTTTCCATTGAACAGTCTCTTCGGTTCTGGGTCCCTTAGGAAGAATTTGTTCTTTCTGTTGCCACCAAGTTACGGTGAAATCATGCCTCCATGATCGGTGGAAGGTGGGAAAACATTTGGCGAAGGAATACAGCAGTATCCATACATTAAATTTATTATAACATGACCAAAAAAAGGCAATCAAACTATCAAGTACAGATTTTCCATTATATATAACACCTGTTATATCAGAGTCTGATGGTTTAAGATTAATGGAGTTTGTTTGCCTGATTTATTGATTGAAGTATGTATAAATCTGTATAATAAACTATAAGACCAAGGATTATGATTAATTTCTCCAAGCTGCAGAAGCATGTATTTCTCTGGAGTCCCATAGAGATAGCAATGACAATATATACAATGTATAAAATATGATTTGTTTCCCTGATTGTACGTCGAACTCGATTTGTCACTTGTGTTCCTTCTGTATTTCATTTTAAGGACTTAAAGGACATTCCTTTTGACATGCTGCTTGAATTCACACTGATAGCATTGCATTTATTTATACATTCATTTAGGGTAAGGGGCACTAAATATCATATACAGGAGGTTTGCACTTTGCTGAATAGGTATCTTGCAAAACAAAGACACGCTCTCCACTTTTCTCTCATTTCAAGCATAGAATTCCACGCTAAAGTTAGGTAACAGGAACTGGTAGGGAAATGGTAGAAGGAGAAGAAACAGTTTATTTCATTTTATGGAAATAAGGATGGTCAGAATGCATTTTGCCTTTCCAGTTAGATGTTAAATTAGACCTGTGATAGTCAATAGTATAAAGAGTATATGAATATTTGAATCAAGTACTTTATTGTCTCTGCAAGGTTATTAAAATCTACTGTAAATTAAATGAAATACGGACTTCCGTATTCATGACCTATGTTCTTATTGGCTTTGGTTTTGTGCCATTTTAAGCCTTTTGCATTTTTCTCCTGCAAAATTTCTTCTTGATTATAAATCCTTTTTATTTGTATACATGGCAGTAAGATCAACGTGGCTTAGTCTGTTTAGTAACCATTATTAAATCAGGTCTACTATTACTTATACCATGTTGAACGACTTTTTGATTTTATATTTACAAAAATAATGGAACACAGTTGTGATCCAGGGGCAGATGAGGGGTGTAGAAGGTAGAGGGTCAGTTTTGTTTTGTGGTTCTTATAGTCTTTAAGGGCAATTACACAGATAAATATGTTTCAGAGAAGTTTTGAAATGGAAAAGTACTACAGACAAAGCTCTGAAAAACATGTTGAATGGGGATTGTAACATATTAAACATAGGCTTCAAACAGTGTGAGAGACCTGTGAGCTGGGCTGTCCAATTGCTCTTCTGTATATTCTCCCTGGGAAGAGAGGGGTCCCCAATATCCTCTTGAATTCGAAGCAGAATCTCTCTATATATTTTGAATGTTTACATTCCAAATCCCTTGCCTTATGGTTTTTTAATAAGTAGAGTGATGTACCTGGATATTGTAAAGGAGGAAGCTTCAATGTCTGTGAAACTCTGAGAACTTCTAATAGTCATGTGAGTGTTTAGCAGATGTTAATGCATTCTGGTTTATGATGTCCAGGTACGTTAGCTGATCTATGAAATTCTGAGTGTTTTGAACATGTTAATAATAAAAATACACTAGTTCATGCCAGTAGTCCTATCAGAAATTAACATCTCACAAAATATTTGTGTCCACAGATATTTAAATTTCCTTTCTGGTGAATGGTTTTATGAAAAAAAAATGGAAATATATTAAATTAAAAATGTTATCAACAGAGTTTATCCATAAAATCCTGAAAAAGTCATGACAATAAAACAACGGGAAATGAAAGCTATTCATTTTGTTGAGGACAAAAATACATGGTTTTTTTAATATGTGCCAGATCATGCTTGTAATTTGTTTTAAAAAGATGGCTTCTTGTGGACAATAATAGCATAGTGGATAAATATTTAGATTTTGAGTTAAGTACCTCAGCCATAAGTTGCTAACAGAACTTGGGAAATCCATCAACATATATGATTAGTTAATAAAGTCTAATATTCATTTTTTCCAGTTAGTAAACTGCACATCAGTAGATTATGGATTCTTCCAAAATAATCATTGGTTCCTACACCACCAACTTATTCTCATGTAGTGCCCTGTGAACATTAGCTGTCTGGATTTCAAGTCCAAATTCTACCTTTCCAGTGTGTACTGTTCATTCACTAGTTACTTCTACAAAGCATGATGTGATAGTTTCTTTGGTGATAGTTTCTTTCTCACTTGAGTATTTAGGAGAGCACTTAATTCATCTACAAACTGAGAGAAATTTACAGGTTTGGCAATATTCACACAGTAAAATAAATAATACTCATAATTTACTTATTTAGTGGTTACACTTATGGACACTGACAGGCTCTAGAAGCATTAATTAAATTAGTCTCACTCTTGCTAAGTGGGTGATTATTATCATTTTTCTTCTGCAAACGAGGAAAGTAAGGGAGTGAGCGATTAAGTGATTTATCCTGTGTCCACAGGAAATCTGTTATAAAGCCCAGACCAGAATCCAGGTCTCCAGACTCCCAGACATATGGTCTCACTCTGCCAGATTGTCCCCTACTACGGTTCTGGTGGTTTTGCTGAAGTTGTGAGAACAATGCCAGAAATCTCTGCATCAAAAAGGAAGCAGAGACAGTAGCCCAATATCCACACATTTATCTAGCTAGCATGATTTCTGTGTAAATAGATGTGATAATAATAATTAAAAGGTTCATCAGCCCAATGCTTAAACATGCTAAAATGTACTTTGGGTGTGATTGTGACCACATGAATTTGTCAATACTGCTCATGGGGTAGTTAAATCCAAAATCCCATTATGTTATGCCTCGCTGTTTGAAACAACTGAAGGGTGCTGAGGCTTAGCCTTGTCTCAGGCAGCTGCTCCTGAAGGAGGTCCAGCTTGCAGTTAGCTTCTCTTTGACCACCCAGATGTCACATCCATATGTGCTCAGCCCTTTTTTCTGCTTATTTAGCAACATCTTATATGAAATAGAAGAAAAATCCTATTTCACGCTCCACATTTTGGCAGCTCTTGCCAGACTCACAGATACAGAATAACAGAGTGTTATATAGTGACTTTATACAGCACTGTTAATTTACACTAAAAGCTTGGCTCTGTGTTCTTCCTTACCCTTTCAAGGAGTCAGTGACTTTGCCTCCTCTACAAGAGAACTATAACGAAACCACAAGAAATGCCTGTGTTGTTCTGAGGCCAGGAAAGCTTGCATGAGAACACAGCTGCAGCAAGGCTGTTTCCCATTCTGCACAGGTTCACAAGGGAATAGGGTCTTTACTCATCCCCTTGGCAATGTATGATGGCACAGGGCTCTTGGGCCTTGGGCTGAGGCACTGAAAGGAGTTGTGTGGCATTTCCCAGTTACAAACAAGGTATGTGTGGGTTCTGCTGAAAGGTATAGGAAAAGGGCATGGCTGTGTCACACCAGGATTCTCATCCTGACCTAGTGCTTTAGTCTGAGATACAAATCAAACAGAGGGAGAAATTAGCTGAGAGAGCAAGAATTAGACAAGATATATCTTCTTTGTATGGACTACGCATCATTCCTGGTACAGCTACTCTGGTGATGTGGACACAAGCCAATACATATTTAGGGTTGACCATAACCTCATTATTCTTAAGAAGACAAAGAGCAAGAATTTGAATTAGCAAGGAACTGGTCTGTAATTCTTACAAAAACCTCTTTTCCAGCTTTGTATTGATGGGCATGTGAGCTTGATGATGATACTCATCTTTATTGATCTTGATGATGATTCTTTATGACACCTACTGTCTCCTTCTTCCTTACCCAAAGCTAGAATGTTTCCCCTAGTAGGTCTAGTGGAGATTCTTGCCACTGCACCGGCCTCCTTTGCAGTGCTATTTAATTGGTTTCTGTAGACAGAAGTTTGTGTGGACTTCTTTTTCTGCCTATTATCTTCCTTCTCTTTGGTAAGTGATGTCTTCTATACTTTTCTGTTCTTTAGAAACTGGTAATGCACTGTTGCCATTTTCAGATGTGATATGATGATTAAATCTGTTGCTGACATCATCTTGAGAGAGAAAAAGGGCACAGCATATGCTAGAAACTGAAAAAAAGAGACTAGCATCAAACTGAGGGTAGAAGTTGTTGCAAAATGGCTGTTTATTGCTGTAGATATGTACTCTATGGCTTAGAGAGAGGATATATTGGTCATATGTATTTTTCACTTTGGTGGGAGCAGAAAACTTTTAGAAATGAGAATTTCTTTAAGTTCATGAATATTTGCATCCAAAACAAAGGGACTACATCTGATATGCAATCTCTCTGCATAGTCCAACAGGTTGCTTCATGACTTTAAGACACTAACACGCTCCAGTGCACTTAGATGCAGGGATTTGAAACATTTTTGCTTCACATATCTGATTGCAGGCATAAGTTTGCAAAAACACTCAGAAGACTCAGAAGTCAGAGGGAAACAAGGATTCACTTATGCATTTTTTAGTGCCTTTTTTTTTTAAAGTTAGTCTTCTTGTATTTTGTCTTCAAGGTTTTGATCATTTATGTCTGCCAGCTCTGCAAGCATCTTCATTCTGTGCAAGGCCATAGCTTCCTCCTTATCTGGGATTAGCCAAGTATCAGAAAGGAGAAGATGATGAATTTAAAGGTCTTCCTCCAAAGCTGTCACCTTGGACAGCACAGCAAAGAGTGTCTACTTATTCTGGGGTTGAGTAAAAAGCTATTACTCTGTTTATATTTGTTAACTTTGATGTAGAAGGTATCTCTTCCCACAGGCACTGTCACGTCTCAGCATGGGCCCTTATGAATGAGACAGATACAAATATTAGTACTCTGTGTCTCTTATCATCACTGTTAACTGATCCTCAGGCAAGGATCCCTGTCTGCATCAGCAGCAGTCCCCGCCAGCTGTCTGCCCACTATGGCAAATGCAGTGTGCCCAAGATGGAGTGCTCTTGGAAGGGGTTACTTCACAGTTGGGAACACTGGCAAGATTTGTGTAGATCTTTATGCTACAACTGTTTAAGATTATTTAGTGGCTTTTAAACAGTGTTTGTGCCCATTCCAGACAAGCCCACAGAACATCTGCACAATGTCTGCTAGCTGTGTTCAGGGAGCATCTACCAACAATCCTATATTGTTCTTAGCAAATATATATCAGTCCAGATTTTTTCCATGGTTTAGTATCCTTTTCAAGCAGTGAGGAAACTGTGACCTTTCATTGATTCAGGAATGGAAAATATAATCACAATATTGAGTAGTTATATTTGCTTTGGAAAAGTAATCCTATTGTTCTCCTCTTTTAAAGCTTAAGCAAACAGTCAGCATGAATGTCATCTTTATAAAATGATAGAAACCTACAGTGTCTGGTATTAATAAATGACTTTGTGCTCAGTATCTGAATGGGGTTGGGGTTGAAAGGAGATAATAATCTCCTTATGACAGAACTCAGGGGTAGTCTCTCTTGCGAGTATTTTTATGAGATGCAACTGCTACAGAAGTGCATCTTGTGCATCCCAAGACAGTCAGTTTGCTATTCAAGGGAACACAGTGATAATATATTCCTGACCCATAATGGTGGTCTGAACTGCCACTGCTGCTCACTGATGCATTCTGAGTGTACTTTGAATTGCTGACTGTACGACCAGAGGAAGAACAGTCCTGCAGGGAATAGATCCTGATAGATACGAGCTTCACCGAAATGAGTGAGACCAGCCCTTCAGCGTAGTCAGTCTCAAATGTTGCTGACTTTTACTTTTAAGGAAATCACCCAAAAACTCTGAAGTGTTAGGAGCAAAAAGTTTATAAGGGTAAATTTGACAACAGAGAATTATGTGGCTACAATTGTAACTTTACACTAAAATAACTTAGGAAATTTATCTAACTTGCGACAGTATTTTTCGTCGCCTACTTGCTGTTGTAATGAGTGGTAACTGAAGAATCATTGGTGGAAGAAGATTTGTCTTGATGTTATTATACAGGGCAGGGTCTCAAGTGAACTGGATTTGGTTCATGGTTCCTCCTTAGTCTTTCTGCATGGTTTCAAGAGAGTCACTTAATCTCTCTCAGCTTCCTTTCCCTGTCTGCAAAAGAATAATGGTTTTGTATATTTAAGTTGAAAGCTCTTTAGAACTAAAGTGTACATGGATTATATGCTTATACTGTAGAAAATACACAGGGCTTTGATCTCAACAATGGTTAATATGTAGTCATTAATAAAAATAGTATTAATTAGAAGTAAAGACTGCATTATAATTTGATAGGGCAGGTTTAGATAATAATAGCTGTATGTACTGAATTCATGTAATTTTCACAGTTGTGCTTAGAGTAGAGACTTATTTTGGCTGGAAAACAAGTCAAACAACCAGTGCCAACAGCTGTGAGGAATAACTGCTGGGTTTTATTTTTCAGCTCTTGGTCTCCTTACAGTTCGTTCAGTAAATGAAGGAGGTGAGAAGTATACAGAAAGGTTTCGCAGTGTCCAGTATTCCTTTTCTGAGTTTGACTTTGGTGGTCAGCAGGCTTATCTTAAGTTCACTGCTTTTAAATGGTTGCAGACACCAATGGATCAAGACATCACATTATGATGAAGTTGTTTGCCGAAAAATCAAAAGATACTCAGGTATCATACTCTAAATCTAAGTTTTCTTTTGGGCCTGAAGTTTTTATACTTTAAGTAAGGGTCAGGATCATTCTTACATTATTTTCCTTTTTCTGTGTGAGTAGAAGGGTGCATGGCCCTGAAATCTGTGGCAGAGATTCTGTTTCTGCAAAATCGGCCTGTGACTCATCTTTGTTATTGTGCCTTTTGAATCCTCAGCACAGAGCATTTCCCACAGCTTTGAACATATTTCATATATATTTTCCAAATCAGACTACTGTTAGACATGGCAACAAGGACCTGACTTCTCCAGGAGTAAGAGATCCATGAGGGAAAGAACAAAAGTGAAGCTTGTGGGGCTAATTCTAGCCACACTGAAACTGTCCAGATGTCAGTATAAAGAATGAAACCAATAGAAACCAGTACCCCTCTCATATACATTTACCACAATGCTATAAGTATCATTCATTTTACAACATAGGAAAAAAAAGTCTTTCATTGCATGGAAATATGTTGCATAACTACTGTGCTCTACTGTTTGGAAAATGCTGGGACGAGCCAACACCAACACTTCCTCTCATTCTCGTATTTGGTTAATCAAATTACTTTTTACCAGACATTAGCCAGAACACTAGATAATTGTTTTCTACTTTAAATAATGGCTTGCTGAATTCAAAGGGCCTTGTTTGAGTCTCCAAAACCTGGCATTAAACTAGAGTAAAACAGTATCCAATTATGCCCATTACCCCTAGGCAAGTACTTTTCTTAGAAAAATCACCTGTCAACAGAACAGAATTCTGCCAGAGTAATTTTTATTCCTTTTGTGTTCCAGAGGCATTTTATTTACTGATCTATCAGTTGAAAAGTCCTTGTCAAGAAGAGGAAATAACAATAATGTTTTAGTGTACATTTGTACAGAGGTAAAAGGGTTGTATGAGTTGAACACAATGCCTTCTTCCCATTATTCTGACTCAGACATGGAGATTGCGAAACAGCCAACTCTGGTTCAGGAGTGACTATGAAGAGATAAAGGGAAGGTCTAGGAAGACCATACGAAATCAAAAAGCACATTCAACATTATTGACAGAAGACTACCTTTAACTTTCTTTGCTAAATTTTCAGTAAGAGGCAACCCTCCCCCCAACAAACCAATCCAATATCCAAAAAAACCCCACTCAAGCAAAAGTAGTAGATAATTTTTTTTTCTTTGCAAATAAGAACACTATCTGCAGGCTCTCACATAAAAAGGGATAGTGGCAACCAGTTACAACAAAACAGAAAGTATTTATGTTCAGAATCCCTATGAAGATATTTGTGTCTTTCTCATAGTTTTTAGATTGCTCTAAAATTTCCATCTTATTTCCAATTGCCTTTAAGTGGGCTCCACAAAGCAGTTATTCTCTGATTTTAAAAAATACTATAAATTATTTGCAACATAGAATAGGGGTTGCTTTGGGGGTTCCTTTTGTAAAGTCTAACTTAAATAGTTTTCTGTGCTATGAGGCCACTACCAGGGGATGTTAACATTTGAAGAGGAAGAGGCACGTCAAGAGGAAATAAATGAATCTGAGAATATTTAACAGAAACGACAAAATTGACTAAATCTTCTGCCTGTGTTGCATTCTGAACAACAAAAGTGAAAGGAATTCTGGAGGTCAGAGCATTACACTATTTTAATCTAATCCAGTAAGGTGTATTAAAGAGGCATTCTCAGCAAACGGTTGTTGAAACCAAATCCTGGAGAGAAGTAGTCAGCTGTTTCAGGGGACATATAATCAAGTTTTAAGATGATTAATTTTTCACAGTTCCGACCCTTAAAAATCTCCCCATCACATTTGATAACCAATGTGTATTTGTTACAGATGACTTCTTAGTTCCATGTTTATTGAACAGAAGTCCTTTCAGTCTGAACAGGTAATGTTGAGCAAGCAGATCTATTTTTCTCAGCCAAAATGGTAGCTACTTAACAGTCACAAAGATTTCGTTTTATGCTTTCTTTGCCAATTCAATGGTACACAGAGGAATAAGAAAATTGGAGGCCAGGAGAAGTCTTGACATATAACATAGGCTTTGCCACTGATTTCTTGTACGACTGTGATTAATATTTTAGTTTTGCCATTTGTTAATTAAGTATAGCAGGAGATAGATAGCAGGACTAGAAAGCGAGCCCTTAAGTGGGCTGTTCATACAAGTAGATCTCTGTCTAAATTTACATATATGACTGGTGCACTAAGCATGCAAAATTATATACAACTGCTAAGTTGTACTGCTATGAGCAGAAAGCCTGTTAGCTATAAACACTCCCCGTAGCTCTACTTTGGCACTCAGCTCCCCAAGAGAATCAGCAGTCCTGACATAGGGAATGAAGCATATGATGAGATCTACATGCCTAAGATTGGTAGGGTCGAGAATGACCATCCTGTTTAGTGGGAAGCCACAATATTGTCCAATGTAAGAATCAAAAATTAAGAGTAGTTTAACATTTACTTCAGTTGTAGGGATTGTTTTTTTCCCCAGGAAGGAAGGAAGGAAGGAAGGAAGGAAGACTCTTCTTTCTTTCAAAGCATACCCAGAGGAGTATACGGTGATAGTCCGCCTCCACTGTCATTCAGCATTCAGCGTATGCCGTAAACCTGATGAAATTTAAGCCCACGTTTCACATTCTGCTGGAATATGCACTACTGTCTCTGGGGTTCCTGAGGCAAAGGACTTTCTCACCTTTCCTTGAAGCTTTTTAAGTTTTCCTTAAAACTGGGAAGACTTCACTGTGTCAGAGAAAAGTAGCAGGAATGACATTTTTTAGGATGATTAAGAGATAGAGCCTTTGTTCCTTGTGCCAATTTAACACATCACTCTTAGTGGAGCAGTAAGCATTTCTTCAGCTCCTTTTTTTCACACCTCTGACCCACTTGATCAGTCTTACTCTTTCTTCGAAGTACCTCTTACACCCTCATCAAATATCATCCTTTAATGGTGAAGACGATTTCCGTGGCACGGTAGGTAAGGATTCAAACCTCCTCTATCAGAGAAGGAAGCAGACCTGTCCCTTTCATAGCGCAGGTGGGTGATGCTCTGACCTTGGGAGCAGCATCAGGGAGGAGCACCATCACCCGTCTTCTTCATTCCTTTTTTCAGTGGTACTCAATCTGCTGGTAGGTACACCCACAGAATCTTCCAGACTGCAAAAAGATTATTATACATCAACCCAACTTAGCATGGGACAGATGCTAAATTATCAGCACTACTAAAGCACAGGGACTTGCTCTGCTAAGAAGCAGAACTTCAAACACCTAGAAAACTTTGACATTGAAATCTTAGTTGCATACAAATGTAAATGTCCCACACTTAGGAGGCTGCTGAACAAGGGTCCTGAGGGTCAGAATTTTTGACTGAGGTCTTAAAATAGCAGGTGAGCATTTAAGTCATATCCAAGCCCTTTCATGGGTATAGCCTCCAAGTACTATTAAGCAGGCAGTCATCTTAAACACACCTCAGGAATTGCAATCTGTTTTTTATCTCTTCCCACAGGCACCACTTTAAACACACACGTGTGTATATGCATGTATAAAAAGAATACCTGGAGAAATGTAAAACATCTTAATTAAACTTAAGATGTGTGGTTCAGATAAGATTGGCATGTGGCCACTGCATTCCAAGATTCTCAAATAGCATAATCTAATTAATTTTGTTTAAGAACGTGGAGGTCATAAACATGCAGTAATTTGAAACACTTAGTACTCTGCCAGCTGGCACTGTCTCCTTTCCACTTCTTTGCACTGCATTTTCACTTCCATTTGTGCCTAGCCTGAAATCTTCTCACTCTAGCGGTAGGCTGTATTATGTTACACAGTATTCAGCTGAGATATTTTTTAATGAACTAATTACATGTTAGTTAATAATAGAACATTTCTTTAGTAGTCAACTGCTGAATATAATTCTGAGAGAACTACTGTAGGTTGGATCCTGTAGGAATGTTTAGGAACAGTTTTCTTCTGAAAGTCTTTAATATGCTATAAATAAATAAAATGGGATCTCCTCTGAAAAGCCTCGTGTTTTATCTTTTCACTTCAGGGTTGTGCACTGGGAGCTGATGTTTTCTCACCTTTGTTAGCAGATGATTTTGAAAGTCATTCAAAGAATAATGGAGAGTATTTACAGACACCTGCCATCAGAAAGGCATATTTGGGTTTCTTTCTGTTTGCCATCCGCTCATGTCCAGCGGATGTCCATAGACACAGTCGTTACATTCGTTTCCTAGGCAGTCTCCAAGTGTCTGGAACAGATCGGTCCCGCGAGGTTTAGATCCTCATTATAGCTCTCTTGAACAAGGAATATGATGTTGTGCAAATCTTTCAAAATGGTTCTCATCGCTGACTACCAGGGAACCGTGTGGCTGATGTGTTTAGCCAAATATCCAAAGAGTTCAGTATATTTCTTGTTATTGAGATGCAATACAGATCAACTTCACTACCTTAGAGCTCAACTTTGTTATTCAGAAATAATTCTCCAACAACACATGCCCTTAAATGTCGAATTTTGACCACTGTATATACCACAAGTATATACTTCTGTGATTGCCATAGGTCAGATTGTCCTTGGCTGATGTAAATGAGCCTGGTAGGATGGCATAATATTTAAGCTATGCAAATCTATAGCAAGGAAGAATCTGTCTCTACATATAGACACACACGCATGTCATACAATCTTCACTATTCTTCTCACAGCATATGCATAACTATCACTAACAACAATGAAAGGTATGCATTGAGGGGTTATGCTGTTACATGTATATTAGTACGCAAATATCTCCATAAAAGATTTTCTTTGCTGGAAGACAGGCATATGATTACAAAGCTGTTCTCTGTCTGGTACTGCCAGCAGCGCTGTAAATCCCCCACAGCCCGTATCTAATGTACTCAGATGCAGAGGAGGCTCTAGGGGAAAGCAAGAGGAGCACAGGCGGGCTAAAAGGCAGCACTCAGATACCAAACCCAGATGGAACCCCCTACAATCCCAACAGTGTGGTCCTGAGAACTGATCAGCCTTAACCCTTAGCCAGCCAGAAACTGAAGGTTATTTTTAATGAAAATACGAAGCATGTTTTTTTGAGCATGAAACGTTGCAAGATGTGGTAGTGTTGGGTTTTTCGAAGTACATGAGAGACACATGCACATCCCATTTTTTACCTTCCACTGCTGTTGGGGAGAAGGACTTTGAGCTTAGAATCCCTGGGTGAACAGGTATCTTCGAAGTTTCTAGCCCAGCTGACTGCTTGGACCAGATACACTGGGAGCAGGCTGTGTATGGTCTTGTCCAGCCAGTTTTGAGCACCTATAAATTCTAGCGGAGACAGAACTGCAGGTACAGATGACCAATAATGCTAAGTTAACCTTTCCACTTTGGATTTATCTGGATCTGATACTTACTAAATGGCACTGTCATCTAAGTGGTTTGAGTAAAAAAAATGGTAGTACGAGATCTATCCCTTCTTATATCAGATATGTTTCTGACATTGCTTAGTGATCTCAGCCCAGTTCTCAGTGGATTGGTCTTCACATTGAAGTCCACCATCACGGTTGGTACTCACACATTTCTTGACAAGACTCTAGATTCTTAAAGGTACTTAAGCATTATTCTGCTCAGTCTTTAAAAGCCTAAGTGATTTAGGGAGGTAAGGACCATTTTCAGAGTTGCCTGACTTAAGACTCCGTAAAGAAAGCCAAGGTTTAAGTGATAAAGAGTTTACCCCTCATCCTTAGAAGTAGTCTCTCCACAAAGAAGAGACAGGAAGGAAAGTAAGTAGGGCAAGATGTGGATATTTATGTTGCCTTTATAGAAGTTGTGGGAAATTATGTTCTTAAGAGAACTTCACTTCCAGGAACTGTTTCACTCAAATAAGATGTTTCTTAAAATAAATTAATACAAGGAAATGTCATTGGCTACAGGCCAACTTACGTCTTAATTTCATATTCTGGATATCAGGAAAAATACCCACAGATTCCCCCTCTTGAAAAGGAGTGCAAAGAAGAAAAGATCTCACTGTGTCTTTTACTTCTCTTAAGAAAAGCACCCCTTGAATAGGCTCTTGATGAAAGGTACTCTACAGGAACATAACTGAGAATGGCCAAAGAGGAGAGAGGTTCACATACTTATGTATATGAGATCAAACCACTGCCTTGCATCTGGTGAGTTTTACTGACAGTTTATTTTGAAGACAGTCATCAATATCATGTCTGAGAGCTTAATCCTTCTCACATTAAGTCAGTACCAAGACTCCCACTGGCTTCTACTATGCAGGTCTGAAGTCTGCATATTCAGTGCCTACAAAATGAACTGCTACTTACCTGGGAGTAAAGCCAGGCAGAAAGTATTCAAGTATAAACATTAATGTTTAAAGCATTGCATCTATTGAAATCCATCACAAAACTGATTGATTCTCTATGACTTTGGAGGGTTTTCTTTTTCAAAATACATTTTCTAAATCAGCATAACTCTTGAAATAGGAATGGCATTTTTTTATGTTTTTAACAAAACTCAAAATTCAATCTTATTTTCTGAGTAAAATAAAATCATTTTATTAAAAAATAGTATGATTTACAAAAAAATTTTTTTTCTATAACTGAAAAATAAACGTAATAATCTTGTTTTGGGGGAAAGATCATAAAATATTGCCTGAAGTCACACTTAATTGATCAGATAGGTGTACCTGTTTGAAATCTGCAAAAATAAAAACAACACTGAGATTTTCCTAGGTTTTTAGCGTTGGTTTGGTTTTGCCTGTTCTATCTGTTTGGAAACTAAGTTTAGATTCCATTTGGAGCATATTGAGATGTTCAGACTAAAAGTAAAGCACATACGAACATCAGTTTTGTCCAAGGGAAAAAGCATAAGGGCCAACAAGGGCAAAAAGCATACAGAGCAATGTGTTTCTCTGTGTCCCTAAAAAAAAAAAACAACAAAAAACAAAAACCCTGGGATTTTAGGGATAATTAGGGTGAGTTATACTTTAACAATACGTTATTTGCTTTCCTCCATGCAGATCTTCCAGAATATGGAATTTCATTTATGCAGGATGTGGTGTTGACTGATATTCAAGGAGTGGGAAAGTTAGAGCCTCTAGTTCATTAGGTCTTTCCTTAAAATACATTTCTAATTCAGAAATCAAACATTGTAATGTATTAATTACTATTAATTTCAAAAAAGCAAACCCACTTCCCTTCATTGTCTTCCTGATTTTCATGAAAAGGCACTCAGACAATAACCTTTCTTCCTGACTGACAATGAGGTCTGTGGTGCAGGGACTGTGATTCTTGTCCTGCTGAGCAACATTATAATCTCCAAGTGCTGAGCCACATGAAGCTTTTGGCTGTGCTCTTTTATTTTTTTCCAGTTCTCCAAGTTCCTATGCCCTTTTCTTCGGTTCCCAGAGGTAGGCATTTCTGTAATTTCAATTCACTTCCAAATATCTTTAGAAAATGCAAAGCACTCTTGGCTTGGATTTCATACACAGTCCAGCGCCAAAAACCTATCTGCATTTTTTCCCTTGTATATCCTAATTCTAAACCTAGTTTTCCTTTTACATTCTGCAGCACTATACAATCCTGGGGGGGGGGGGAAACAGCTATTTAGAGTAGCATTAACCCTGTATGAAATACAAAGTGTGAACATTTTAGCTGCCCATCATCACTCAGCTGAACAAAATGGCTTTGTGGCTGGCACTTTTTCCACCTTACTTCTCCTCCCTGAATTTGCTTAAACAAAATCCATCTTACTTACTCTTTCTAAAACCATAGACTCGCATTGTCTACCCTGTCTCACAGCCCCTTTTAATCCAGTCAGAAAGCCCAACCTGTTTGAAATAACCAAATATGCATGTGGAATTTACATTAGAAATATAATAGACCGACTAACCATGGTTGTTACAGCCCACTCAATTGTTCAAGCATGTTTCCCACCTGTTGCTGCTTATAATGTGCCATCAAGTGCAAAAGTTATATTGCTATTTATAAGGAACCTTCTTAGACATGCATGAGGTGCAAGATATACTTACAAGACCATTCTTTCATCTCTTCGGCTAGGCACAACAGGGGTCTCATCTCCTCCCTGGATGCACATGTGACTACAAATGTCTTTACTGGAAATAAAACATTCCCACAAGCAGACACTGAACCCCAGGGAGACCAGCGTAGGAATTCTCTCCAGCCTTTCATTTAGAGAAGGAGAAAGAGGAGGAAAAAACCCCAACAAAAACACCCCCTAGCTTTGCTGGTTTAATTGCTGTCTTGTGGATGCACACAGGATGAAAACAAGGAAGGAACCACAAGCATTCAAGTGGGAGTCATTCCAAAATCCTACAGGAAATTTCTGTTGGCTTTGGGGGCCTGAAATTAATGGAAAGATTCAGACTCATTCGAGTGTGCTCTGGATCAAGACCTTAATACAGAAATATGTCCTAAGAGGTGAGGCTCCTCTTGTGCATGGCTACAACACACAAAACAGTGAACTCTTCATTCTAATTAAGCTAGGAAACATTTTTATCATTTTATATTTAACTCACCAAAGCAAGGAATTTACACATAATTTTAATACTTTTACATTTCAGGAGACTGAAAGTTCAGACTCTTTAAGATTAGACTATGTCAGGGTGGAAATAATTTCCCTAAATATGTACAAGCAAGTATAAAGAGAATAAAGTTGTAAAAATGGAAATGGTAAGTTTTTAATTGCATTGTATATCTGATAGTTTTAGGGTAAGGGAAATAAAGTTGGGAGGGGGAAACATTTCTCCTCAAACAGGAATTCATACACATTTTTATGATGCATTTTTAATTAAATTATTTCATGTTTCTACTGCTTCAAATCAGTGCCTTGAGAATGCAAAACAAAGGTGGGCATTATTGGAAGAGTTCTGACTGAGGACATGAATACTCAGCAAGTTATGAAGTGAAGCATAGACCTATTGTGTTTTATTGCTTCACTCGACAACTAGGAAAAGAACTTAAAAAAATACCCCAAATTTGTTTTAAGTAATGATGTAGAATCACAGGATTTCTGTTTTTACAGCTCTCTCATCCCTGATGCTGGAAAGCAGGAGCATCTATGAAGATGTGGGTGAAACTTCAGAGAAGAAACTGTTTCTGTAACCTGGCAAATATTTACCCATGGAAGGATACTGAAATCTTCAGGTATATGAAATTATTGTGGTGTTGTGCAGACAGACCTACAGAATGGGTTTGCTTGGGTGCCAGCAAACTCGTTACTGAAAAGTGGAACTCCACACAAACAAGTTTACCTTATTCTTATCTAAAGCTTCTCTAGTTGGGAAATTTTCAATGTCTGATCTATACTTATGACATGCCATGATGTCTCACTCATTTATTGTACCATGAACCACACCTTTTTTTCATGCTTATAAAAGTGGTGGTATTATCCCATTACAAAATGAGATTATCGTGCGGGCTTGGACCTTGCCGAACCTCTAAGTCCATCCGCTGGTTTAGTGCCACGCTGTCTATCTCTGTGGACCTCTGTGTGAGCAGTATTCCAGGCACAGCTGGCTGGAATGCTGCTGTATAATCTGTTTTGGAAGGAAAATTAAATTTTCAGCTAAACACTTTTTTTCTTCATGGATTGTCTGCTTTCCATGGTAAATTCCATCTTCTGGCTGAAAACCCAGAGCATTTGTAATAAAATACCCTATGTGTTTCTATGTGATGGTGCATGGCACAGGATGGTGGAAGAACATTTTCCGACAAGTACTGCTGATATAAACTCATATTAATGCTGATGCTTTTTCATGCAGCAAGTTGTTAGTTGAGCCACTGGAAATTACAGACAGATGGAAGATACAGGTTGTTGCATGAAGCTTGTTCAGCATGCTGAACAACCCCACAAATATGTTATTATACTCACTAGTCTTTGAAGAGTGATGGATGTAGCGTGTATGAGTTGTTGTCTCATTTTCCTATTGAATTATAAAAAAACAAGCCACAGATCAAGCTGGGTGGTATCTCCATTTTTTTTCCCAGAAGCTTCTGACAGTAGTTACATTTCATTTAAAACATACTCTCACTTTTCCTACATTCCCCAACATAAACATGTAAGAGATGCTGGAATTTACGGAAGAAAAAGAACTTTGCAGTCCTGTACTGCAGTGGGGCCAGGAGGGCCAGAGAAAACACATCTGTGGTTGAAAGGCTCACACTCTGCCTTACACAGTCAGAAAGCTATAGGTTTTGCCTCAGCAGCCCATGAAAGTACTGAGCTCAGCAGTTGTTTGTTTGGAAGGGGTTTGGGCTGTGGTCATTCCCAGTGTATGACGTTTAGAGGGGTATGGGGAAGGTAGCTGTACCCTCCTTGGAGAGCTAAAAGGGTGAAGGCACTTCCACCAGCTCTGCCTTACTCTTCTCCCTCAGTTAGGCCATTATTCAGGACCAGCTGTAACCATGCCTGTATCTTTCCAAGTACACAGTGCTTGGGCATACTTATAGCTTTTAAGGCTATACTGACAGATCATTTGATGATTTTCTCACTAAAACATGCGTTTGATCGCCAACTGAATGTTTTCAGCATCTTCTGCTAATCAGAGAAAATGGAGATTTTAATTTTTTTAAAAAAGCTATTTTAATTGTGAGCTCTGTGTCTCTGGGTTAATTCATTCTGGCTGCAGTTTGGAAGAATGCCATTTGCAGAAACCACAGGAGACTTAAAGAGTGGAGTAATTACTGCATCCACATTCTTGGAAAAGTCTGATAACAGCAGAGACCATTCCTACAGCTCAATGGCAGGCCCAAGTATGCTGTGAGAGAGTATAGCATGAAAATGGTTCATGGGTCAGTGCAGCATCCTCAGTGCCTCCACACTGACATCAAAGCTCAGGAGCTCAAGGCCTCCGTTGAGTGATTTCAACTTCATTTATGGAGATTCTTGTCATCAGTCTAAAAAAACCCACATCAGACAGGTATAAGGAAGCAAAGCACACAATTCCTTTTTTATCTATGGTATCAGTGAAATTATAGAGAAGAGATGTATTTTCCCATAGTGCCCATCAGAGAAGAGCCCTGCAGGGTTTTTCAGAGGCCCATCAATGAAATTAGCATATATTATGGAAAAGTACATACTGTTGTCCTATTTGAAAGGAGAATATCTTGCATGATTGTTATATAGTGAATTAGATTCTCACAAAGTGTTGGTTTTGTCAGATCCTGCAAGTTTGTCAAACGTGATTTGCTTGGTGATACTGATGTCTTCATATACATAGAAATACTCTTTACCTTATGTTTGTTCTGTAAAGACTTAGTGATTATCATCGCTCTCTTCATCAACCTCTGAAAAAAAACCCAGTCAATTATCTGCAGATACTATTTTGTTCCGGACAGCTCTGACCACAGTGTGTTGAGCCCCTTTCTTTCAAAGTCCTGCACAACATTTCTAGCCCAGCAATTTTAAAACTAAGCAAACCTGCTTTTATTTTTCAGTGATAGAGAATTATCTTCTTTTCTTTTTACATGTGTTCCAATTGAGTTTCACACTGAGTAGTTGTATGACAAAAATGCATAGAGGGTCCTGTGTAGGCTTTTTAAAGGTCTTGGAGCTCAGGGAATCGTGATTCTCTCCTGCCTCTGCCCCGGACTGCCTTCAAGAGTGTGGGTAAGCCTAGACTATGTAAACTTCCTATTAGGTGGGCTAGCTTTCCCAGTGTTACTGTTTTCCATACTTAAAAGGGGAATAATAGTGTTTCTAGGTTTATACATAGCAGTGATTTGGAGCTGGTCCTAATTTCTGACAAGAGGTATTAGCCAATGTGTAGCACAACAGTGCTCTTCTGGTTGAGACCTCTTTATGGTCATCATTAGTGATTCTACAAATAAACATCAACAGCAAAGAACAAAAATACTGTAAATTCAGTCTCTAAAAAAAACATTATATTTCAGAGGCCAAAGACCTTGTAACACCATCTCCTAGCAAACCTCTGCTGAAAACATTGTTCAAGTTATTCTTTCTTTAAATTATCTGAATTCTTCAAGTTTGAATGGACTCCACTGTTTTTAAGAGAGTGGGGTGAGCAAAAGGAGCACACAAATAACAATGACAGTACAATGAAGTCATTATAAAACATAGGAGAACACATGAGAGGAAGAGGGACTTAAGAAAAGACAAGAAGAAAGGTGGATTTGAAAGGAATTTTGTGTAAACATTTCACAAAATAGCAAAGTGTTAATTCTTTGAGTGATGAAATCCATTGATTTAATGCTGAATTTATGATGAAAACCGGTTGAGGGATATGGCAAGTGCTGTCACGATACTGTGACTGGCAGCAGCATAATTCTCCATATATATAAGTTTATGGTGCTACTTTATCATTCCCTTGAAATATTGGGGACATTCCCCCACTGACAGTTCAGATAAGACCACATATGTACTCATTTTGTAAAGGAACAGCAAAATTGATCCAGACTAAAAAGAGGAACCCTGATTTCTGCAGAATGGGACAACTACTGTAACAGAAGTGACATTGGTGCATCTTTCAATGGCAGCACTTTGGCACAAATATGCATTGGTTTGAAAAATATAAAACAGCTATTTGTAACTGGACTAAAAAAGTCCTGTCTGTGTTTTACTCTTTCCTAGCTCTATCCACCTCTAAGGGAATGCTTCTTCACACAGGCCGTCAAGGTTCTCATTAAGTTGTATTTTATATCTCTCTTCTTGTTGAAAAGTTGTTTATTCAGGGTTTATGGGTTGGGGTTTTTTTTGGAGGGGGGAAGGGTAAGGTAGGGTAGGGTTACATTGATTTGGGCTCTTTATCAGACCAATTTACAATTCTGAACTTATTGGTTAAAAATGTTTCTGAAACCTTTAGCATCATGAAAATAAAAATCTAGGCATAATTGTGGAAATGTCTCCTCTCATCCTGCCAGTCAGTTATCTACCATCCATATTAAAGTAAAAACTCTTTCTATTTTCACAAAAAGTGAGGTAGGGAATAAAAGGAGGAAGTAATTTCCTCTTTTTCAGATATCATCTCCTTAACTGATAGGTACCAGCTCAGACAGAGAGTCAGAAAATGAAAAATCAGTTACTTTTGTAATTCATTCAGTACCAGGCACTACTTCAACCCTAGCAAGACAATTTGGTCCTCCCAGGAAAGGGAAAATATGAAGGAAAAAAAAAAAATCCCAACGTGAAGAAAACCAGCAGACTGTCGAGGAAAACTCATACCAAAGTCGAGGGCTGTGGAGAGTTAGAGGATCAGAAATGGATGAACAGAGAAACAGGAGTGATACGGAGAAGAGCTTCCATGTCAGTGCCCTGTGCTCCCAGGAAGGATGCAGGGAGCTGCTGGGGCTACCCAGAGCCTCTCTGCCTTGGGGGCTGGGGTGGCAGGAGAGTGGGGACAGGTCCACTAGGCTTCTCCCACCCCATTTTGCTGTCGCTTCTTCCTCTTGGTGATGTGAACGGCCAGGTCAGTGGAACCAGGATAAAGCCGATGGAGAGGCTTTGGTAACTCGCAGGGTCTGAAAGGTTGAACATGTCTACATTCCTCTGGTTATCAAAGGTGGTATTCCAAATTGGACTGGGAAGGTAGCTTAGAAATTGCTTAAACTGTAGCGGCAGACTAGCTTATAGCATCCCCAGAAGTATAGTGAGAGACTTTTACCATGAGAAAACAAACAAACAAATAAACAGTCAGAGAAAAGAAGCCGTTTTCTGTGTTTTGCTTGGAGGCAGTAGATATTTATCATACCTCTTTTGGCAGGAACAACTCTTGGCTCAGAGCAAAGCAAAACTTTCCATGAAGAGTGAATGGTGCTACTGACCCAGACACAGAGGTGCTGGAATATATAGACTAATCCAAGCTGTCTCCAGCAAGGATGCTTTACTGAGGAGGCAGCTGCTACTTTGTGAGGTCTTTGTGGCCAGTGGATTTTTTATTTTCATTCAGAGAGGTTTTTCTCCATGCCTGGGCCTCAAAGGCATGTCTGCTGCGCTATTTAGAAATCACTACACTGATCACTCTTGCAAGCACAGCCACAGCCTGGCTGTAGTGCCTCTGCCAGCACTCTGGGCCATAGAAGGCCAGAGGATAATGTTGGCTGAGTCAAACGGCTCTTGAGGGATTTACAGAGTGGATTACACTTGAAAAGGGAATCCTCTTTTATGTCTGTTCTCGGGACATAAGTTCAAGGTGTCGTTCAAAGTTGTTTCGTGTTGGACAAGTTCTCTGAAACTGAAAGCAGAAGAAAATTCTTGTCATTCCCTCAGGGTGCTCCAGTGAAGTCCCAAACATCTGTTAGGAGAAGTAAGTGAAAGAAACCCAAGCTGTTTATCTGGTTTAATGGCACATGGTAGGACTAAGCCTGGCACAGAATATTCTGTTCTTCTCCACATTGATTTTACTGTGTTTCTTGCCATTGAATTATCTGCATAATTTTCTGCAGCACTTCTATAATGTGATGAACTTTTGTCCTGTTGTTATTTTCTACTTTAAACTTCTTCTCAAGGGAAGTAATATTTAAAGTAATGTCTTTTGGGTAGGTGCTTGGTTTGAGGACTGTAAGGAGGATGTGAAGAAAGATCTTTCTTTATTTTTAATATACCTTTTTCCCTGTATTTGGTTCAGAGAAGAAAAGGGCAGAGAAACAGCTTTTGTATCTAAACAAACCATGCACACAAACAAATTTTATCTGGAGAGTACAGTAGAAGAAATAATTGACAATGGTTTGTGTGTTTAGGAGACCTTTTAAATACCTGGAACCTAGGTATATGAGCATCAGCAATAAAACTCTATGTTTTGATGCCACACAACTGTGAGATAACTAAAAAACACTAACAATCAAAAAAGTAAAGTGAGCAGCTGATTCTGAAATAGCTAAAGTTTTCATTAGTACCCATTAAAAGTAATTTTCAGTCTTAAGCCTGTCACTTCTCTTTTGCTTCTATTGAAGTTTATAGTGAGAACTGTTTCTGAAGAAGTCATGCTAAATGTGAGATATTTAAATTACTTGGGGTTTTTGATTGTTTTTTTGCTTATGTTGCTGCTTTATATGTTTCAGCAAGCATGAGCAAAACTTTCATAATATCTGTTTTTCAAGAAGTTCTGCATTCTTTCAAGTGAAGAAAATCCAGTGACAAAAAAACTTAACCAGTCCTGACGTAGCTAGTTTACCTGTCTACCAATTGTCACTCGAATATGACAGAACTAAGCTCAAGAATCATGTACATCATCCAATTTTGAGGATTGAATTTGGCATTTTTGCTCTTGTATGACATCTGTGTGTATGACTTTAACTATATGAACAACCTACTTAAGACATTAAGCATACTCGTGAAGTTAAGCTCACGCCTGTGTGCAAATATCTTCTGGAATCAGTATGCAAGTGGCTTCTCAATCGTGTGAAGAAAGTTTATGGATCTGGGAATGAACATTTTAGCTTGCAGCCATGTTTTGTTCCTGCATTGCTACCCTACCTCCCCTACAGAAGTTGTTATTTTATGTTACATATTTATGTTGTAGCATCACACACTTAGAATGTAACTCTGATACATGCAAGCACTCCCTGAAAAACTCTATATCCTGTACAATATTAAACGTCTGTATTTTGTTTGGTTCAGGTTCTCACACAAGTGTGAAAAGGAATTTGAAGTTGTAAATCACTGTCGGTCAGACTTTACCTTAAGTGCTAACCACATCCCTGAATCAACAATATGTTTTCCTTCCTTTCCACAGCCAGGTTGACCCTGTGGGTTCGCCATGCGTTATTACACCTAGAAATTCCAGCTGCACTCACTGATTGCATCACTAACTGCTATTCATTGCTGAGCTAAGGAATGTCTTCTCAGATGATTTGCAATCACACAGCTGAGAGCTTTTACTCTCCTAGCAGAGCTTGCTTTCAAACAGAAAGCCCCAACCTTGTTAATATAAACATAATAATCAAGGTAAAATATTAAAACACTTTCTAATTGCTTCCATTCCATTTCCTATGGCTTCTCTTTTAATAATGTAGATTTTTATTATTATTGCTTGGTTTCAGACTAATTTATTTTCTGTAGTCTGTCTATTTCATTTCCCTGAACTTTGAGTGACTTGAGGTGATATAGCAAACCTTGAAAATCTCACTTGTTTGTGCTGTGCTGCTGCTTGGGTTCCCAGAATAGCCTGTTCTCCTTCACAGAGAAAATAGGCAAAGAATAATTTAAATAGCAGTTAAAAGCACTGCAGTGAATTTGTGCTGTAGAGGGAAGAGAGTCAAATATTGACTCAGCTGATGATTTCATGCAACGTACTGGTATTCCTCAGAAGCATCCCAAATTAATATTGGCTCTCTGCAATGTAGTCTCAAGGAAAGCCCAGTTTAGAGTGGCACATTCAATAGGATGATGTAAGACATATGGGAACAAGAATATCTCAGGAAAATGACCTTCCACTGGAATAATGATGGTTTGCAAAAAACCTCAAAAATCTCAGAAGGATCCTCCTTCATAAGCAGGGCAGCAATAGCAACCAGAGACTTCACCAGAGGGCAAAGAGACAGGCAGACAGCAACTTTCCACTCACCACACTAATGGAGGTGAGTCAGTCATTGTCTGTGTGCTTAATATGGAACATAAGCGCCTTTCATCACTGATTTATGCGCTTGCTTTGCAACTGATCGAATAAAACCTATCTTCATCTTGTGTAGTTCTGTGTCATCTCATTGATTTCAGCTGAGTTGGGGACCTGATCTTCCAAATATTGGTTTTTTTCTTTTATGACTATGCTTGATTCTATTACTTAATTCATGCATTGTAATTTTGAGTTTATGTGTGTAGTCTCGGAGCTTCTTACAATAAGGTATTTTATATTTCTTACTATTCAGTCACTGCCTTTCTTAACACAGATCACTTTCATTAAGCCACTTGGTAACTCCTTTCACTGAGACTCCCTAGCCCTTGCTCTTCCTTGCATCCTCCTGAGCTGCTCTTATCATCTCACCCCTCCTTGGCAGTAGTACCTTTCCTGCAATAAAATCATCAGCGCAATACACAGGCTCTTGCAAATGTCTGACACAGAAAACACATCATCTGTCCTCTTTGCCCTCCTATCCTTTGGCTGCTACAAACTGGTATTTTGCTTGCATTTGTCACCTTTTTTTTTCTTTTTGTCATCTTCTTTTTAGCACAGATATGATGCTGGTTGCTGGCTTCAATTATTTTCCCAAGTCTTTTTCCAGAGTACGGTGCTGGATGACTGTTTAATTTAGCACATACAATACTCCTTGCACCAGTTTCTTGCTTGAAGACAAATTACTTGATGTGTGCTAATATTGAACATTTACCATCTCCTGGCTCACATCATCTCAAATGATCCAAAGACTCTTGAGTTCCATGGTTCCTTTTATTTTGTCCACTTCTAATGCTAGTATTATATTTCTCTCCAAAAGTCTATTTTCAGGACACCTCTACCAAATTGTTTATACATGTTAGTTTCCTTAACATTTCCTCATTTCCAACAGATTTTGGCCCCTGAGTAAAATCAAAGGCCTCTGTACATTAGTATTGAATGGAATATAACCATGTAAGGCAAATATGTGAGTACAGAGCAGGCCATACACAGGCTGTCTCCTTTGAAAAATTAAAAATGGAGAGGGCACAATTTTCAAAAGGGCTTAAAGCCAGATAAGGTGAGTGAGAGCAACTGTGAAGAACTACCGAGAGCACGATGCTTAGCAGCCCGGATGGGAATCCCCTTTGTCCAAATCATTAGGACAGAATGATACTGGAAATGTTGGTACATAAAGGCAATCAGTGTACTCTTCAATTTTAATGTGCAAATGTATTTTGGAATTATGTAAGACTTTTAAGTACTCTAGAAACTGTAGCATCCCTTAAATATCTATGCATATCAGTGGAATTTTTTGATGGTGCTTACCACTACTTGTAACAGTTTACAGTGAAATCAGACCTTATCAGGTTGCATCTGTAAAGAGAATGACACTGGGTCAACACAGAAGTGCTCTCAGATAAGAGAGTAGAGATCCCTATTCCCTAGGGCAACTTGAATTTAGGTAGCTAATTTCAGGACTACATGTAGGCTCTTTTTGAGTGGGATTTCAACCTTTCTCAAAAGCTAAAAGCCTGTGCTTTGTTTTTACTTCAGAATGAAAGAACCCAGAATATGACTGTCAAAACGTCTCAGGGGAAGAAACGTGAAGACTGCAGACCTGAAACAGTCAGTTAGAAGGGGAAGGTTTTTTCTAGAATTACTTGGTTATCTGAAAGTAAAGCCACCATTTCTGTCAAGTGACAGTCTTTTAAAGGGTTATGAAGAAATAGCAATCTGTGACTTTAATATCCCAGTCCATGTTAGACATTTGCTGGTAGTGCTGTGAAAACATTTCCTACATATTTTCAGCCTTATCATGGAAACTCAGATAGCTCAGGATCTCCTGGGTTGATAAGTTTTCAACCAAATAAGAGCCAGAAATGCAAAAGAAAAATACCCTGGGAAAGTTTCCTTCGACTCATGTGTATCAGAGGATATAGTACATTCCCCTGTCCAGCCTGTAATTAAGATGAAAGGCATATTTCCATATAATTTGCCATTCAGTGGCATGGTTTGCATTCCATGTGGACTGCATCATCTTGATTCTTCTAATGCAATGAAACAAAACAAAAAATGAAATCAGCCTTAGTAGTTGAATGGGATGTGTTATTACAGTTCAAACTATTTTTAACTCTCAAGAAACAGTCATTTTAATTGCTATCTTTTCACAAGAATTAAAATGTACAAGGTCTCCAAACCCATGATTTCTTTGTATAAAACAAACAAAGCACCTTGGCTTTAAAAATTAGCTCATCTCACTTTCTTGCCCTACTACCAGAAGGCCAGAGGAAGACAGAGGAAAAGCAGTAAAGGTTTCCTTAAGCTAGCTTGTCTTCAGCTATATTTTTAGCTCTATGGCTTTCTATGAAAATGAGTCTGTGGGATTGTCTTGCTGAGCTGCAAGGCACCTTTACATGTATATGTACAAACACTTGTATTCATAGAATCACAGGATCATAGAATGGTTTGGGTTGGAAGGATCCTTAAAGACCATCCAGTTCTACTGCCCTCTGCCATGGGCAGGGACACCTTCCTATAGATCAGGTTGCTCAAAACCTCATCCAACTTGGCCTTGAACACCTCCAGGGACAGGGTATCCACGACTTCTCTGGGTAATCTTTTCCAATGCCTCACCGCCCTCACAGTAAAAAAAATTCTTCATAATGTGTAATCTAAATCTATCACCTTTCAGATTAAAACTGTTACCCCTCATCCTATCACTGCACTCCCTAATAAAGAGCCCCACCTCTTCTTTCCTTTACGTCCCTTTTAAGTGCTGGCAGGCTGCTTAAGGTCCGGAACCTTCTCTTCTCCAGCCTGAAGAAGCCCAACTCTCTCAGCTCCAGCCCTCTAATCATCTTCATGGCCTCCTCTGGACTCACTCTAACAGATCCATGCTCCTTTAACTCCTTAAGCTTTAGCTCTCTGGGTGTCTGACTCACTGTACCTCGTCTCATCAAAGTGAATTAGAGCCTTTTTTCCTGCAGACAGAAATATATTATGAGCGATAAACACTTGCTAGCTCTGACAAACTGGAAAAGGTTTACAAGTTGATTCTGCTTCTGCTGCAGTTCCGCTGAATTTAGTGGATTTCAGGAAAACCTGAACACTTATATAAGTCATAAGTAATTTAGGAGGTCTTGAGAAGATCTTCCCTTGTAAGATCTCTAGTGTTCTTAATTCTATCTGCATAAACAGTAGAGGACACAAACAACTGAAAGGAGAAAATAAGTTGAGAACTTTTTTCAACTTTTTTCATTGTTCAAGTTCAATTTTCATGCTAGGGCCTGTGCCAGTTCTTCTTTTATATAAACCTGCTTGTCCGTCATTATTAGAGGCTGAATCCCAAGGAGGTGTGTGCTTAAAATCAGATGTCTGGCCATAGGTCTATGGGAAATACAAATGCCAAGACATATCTGGAGAAACAACAGACCCCTTCAAACATGGACTCTTCTAAGCAGAGGTACCACCTATACTGGAAGCCCAGTGAAGCCACGGGAAAATTGTCTGTGCATTGAGAATCAGGCCCCTGACAATGAGGCTTTGCCTCAGGGTTCTTAACTGGACTTTAGTCAGTGTTGGGAGTGGGGAGAAAGGGGAGGACCTCTCTCCAAGATCCTCTTCCTCACACAGAGCAAGCCCTCAATGTGCCTTTCTTTGCCTGCACAACAACTGTTTTGGAGTTTCAACACTCTGTTTTGGCTTTGCAAAATCCCCAGCTGAAGAGGCTTTTATAGTTTAGTTATTTACTTGATAGTTATGCATAATTTCCAGAATCTCCTTATGAATGCTCCCATTATGCCTTGTCCTGGAGCTTCCAGGTCCATGGTGGGCTACCACCACCAGGAGAAAATGTCCACTTAGTACACAGAAAAACAAGAACATTTATTAAGAGCTAATGCATCACTTTCTGTTGGGTATTTATGTCACTGTCTTTTGGGTCCCAGATAAGGGATGTGTAGATGCTCTGCTGTGAGACCAGAGCAAAGAATGAAACATTTTAGCTCTTGTTTCTTCCTTCTGAGAAAGACCAAATTATTGCACTTCTCACCTCTTGCTGGCTTTTGTGGCCAGCAAGGACATTCTCATTCTTCACTTTTCCTCTCCCATCCTTCTCAAGTTTTTTGGGACCAGAGGGATTCAAGCAAATTGTTCCTGTATGCTCCCTGGGAACATTTGGTGTGTTCAGGAAGGAGAGAGTAAATGAGGATATGGAAATGGATCTTCCTGAGGAAACCTGGCTTCCCATTTAAGACCACTCAGGGCACTGACAGTGCAAGCCTAGGAGCCTGGATCTCACCATACACACTTTGTATATCGGAACACCACCTGTGGTCTGTTCAGACTTCCTTCTGATGAAGAATGATATAAAAGAAGAATTAACACAGAAGTAGAAGACAAAAAGAATAATATTTCCATGCCAATTTGCACATTAGTTTGTTTTGTTGAGATTTTACACCGTGTTAGTGTCTGCGACAGATGAACCTGAGAAGTTTCAGAGTTCAGAAATCGACTTGTGTAAGTATTCAAAACGTAGGTGTTTATCTGAACCACATCTGAACTATGTAAAATAACTTCTTGATACTGCTCTTTTGGACTGAAAATCTTGTAAGAACAGGCTTTCTCGTGATGTTTCCAACACTCCTGCTTCCTGTCATTGCAGCAAAAACAGCCGTCCTTGTGGTATTTCAACAATTCTTCTTTTAAATGGAAAACAGAAATGGAAGCTGGGGGAAAATACATGAGATATCTCTGAACTTTGGAAATCTGCCGCTTGAATTTCATTCTAGAAAAATTTAGTGTTCAGAAACTTTCATTTTTTTTCTAAATCTGTTCTACAGAAGAGCGAGCACATAAGAGAAACTGAAAATGCCACTGGAAAAAAGGAGTGAATCAAGCCATCTCCCTTTTTGTATTTAAAAAAGCCCAGAGGTGCTGCATTTGATGGAGTTGAAAGATAGCACAATTAAAACAGATAAACATTTTTTCACATAGCTTATAATTAATGGCTGTAGCACGTGGCCACAGGGTACTACCGAGGCTGAAAGTCTAGGAAGGTTTAGGAAGTGATGGGTCATTTATATGGATAGTAAAAACATTTGCTGTCACTTTGGATACAGTTACAATAAAATATTTGCAAGGGATATAAACTCATCTGCCTCATGGTATAAACCAGATCTTAAGGGAAGGGTATTAGGGAAAAATTTGCTTTATTACACGCCTTATAATAATTGCTCTTTTATTACATATTAATGCAATAAATATTTGCTCTTCTATTGCATATTGATGTGACACACTTGGTGTTAGAGAAGAAAGGATATTGGACTAAAGTAAACAATTGTATGATTTATTATGGCTTTGCACAGGATTCCTCTAAATGCATTGCGTAAGAGGACAAAGATATTGAAACCGCACGCGGTGACGCAGGATCATTTTCTTTAACATATATAAGGTAAGACATAAGCACTTGTTTACCATCAGTATAATACTTATCACAATAGCTTAGTAAGAACTGTAAGTCCTTATGTCTTTAACACAAATTTTTTTAAAAAAAACTGCAAGTATTTCAGTTGAACCTAACTCGGTGTTTTACAGGAGATCAGATAGATATCCTTTCCAGCCTGTAACACATCCCTCCTTCAAAGGGCACTGCAAAAAGTAGCTTGTTAACCTTCACAATGGCCAGTAAGTAAAAATATGATGTATTATCCCAACTACACTTGGAGGAGTGAAGCAGAACGATTAATAAGTTTATAGAGATCTTCATGGTAAATCAATAGGAAAGCAGAATTGCAGTTGTGCTATTCAAGATTTCTGTATCTATTAGTAATACATAAATCACAGTGTCTCTTTTCTGTATCTGTAGATGCATGCAGGTGTAAACATTTGCAACACTGATTGTCAAAGAGCTAATCTATTTGACAGCAAGAACTGACCAGAAAAGAGAATTTCTGTTCCCACTGGATATTTCAGTATTTCAAAGCTGGTTTTCATCTGAACCAGAATTACAAACTAAAATATTATTTCCCCATGAAGAAAAGCTTGCTTCAAAATCACTGAAGTGTTTCATTTTGATAGCATCAACTTCATGTGACATTAATTCCCATGTTAATACATTTTAAATTGACCATGTTGAAGCACTATAGTATATTACATTCTAATAAAACAGGTATTGTTTGTAATAGTATGTAATTCACTGAACTCACGGCATAGCTTTAATATTAAAATTACAATCCTAATGCAATTTAAAAGTCAGAACAAAATCAAAGTACTGTTCCTTCTTTAAATGAAATATTTAAATATAATGTTCAAAATTATACATACCCAGATTTCTCAACAAACAAACATTGCTGATATTGCATGTTTCCTTTAAAACCTTCAAATTAAAAATAAACAAACCAAGCAACGATTTGTATTTTCCAGAAAATCAGAAATGATTTCTACTGAAAAATTTTCATCCAGCTTTCTGAAAATTCTAAGCCATGCTTGTTATGCAATTGCAACTGGAATAATTCAGTGGTGAGGAACACTACTGCTCTTGTAGTAGAAGTAGTCCTGGAGAAACATCCATTAAAACAAAAGAAAAATGGAAATGGTGGTTGCAGATAGCCTCAGGTTACTGTCTGGTAAAATAACACAGTTCCTCTTTGCACAGTAATGAGCAAACCAGATGTATCCTGTAATGAGAAGAGTAGAAATACAGTTAGCTCAGCAGCATTTCAGCTATCTAGAAAGATTCTGAACAAAAACTCATTTTCTCTGGATCTAATTGACCAAAGAAATCTCTTTAGAATATGTATTAACACTTACAACAATAATAACACGGTAAGAACAATTTGTTGTTGAATATCGTGCTCTCATCCCTCCCAAGTGCTATCTCATTCACAGCTAGTCCTGTCTGGGAATCAAAAAGCTTGTAACTGATGCAAATCCTTGCCTTATCTATTCTCCTCCTTTTTCTGTATCTGTGTTTCTATATCCATATGTGATATACATCTAGCAATTTATCTGTATGTATGTACGTCTGCACCTATACCTCCCCCTATGGTAAATGTATGTGGAAAAATTTGTACTTATCTATCACCTTTTTCCTGTGAATGGATGTTGACACAGAGAAACTGAGAAAACAATGAGCCGTTTTCAAGGTTCCTTCCTAGCACCCAGTTGCTGAGAGGTTCTCCTGAAGGAAGGTCCATGTGATTTTGGTCTTGAGCAGCAGTGGTGCTCTCTCCATGACTAACTGTGAAGTAGCTGCTGATGGTCCATGACTCTTCATTCTTTTGAGAGTAGCATGACTGTCCTGTCTGCAGGCCAGAGTCACCTGCTGAAGTTACATTTCCTGGTGGTCATTAGCCATGCCTCTTTTTGAAAAAGCAGAAGTGAGATACAAAATTATATACATGGAAAAATCACAGTAATATAGACTATATTTTGTATAATACTGCACTGCACCTGTAACTGCAATTGTACCACAGCAAGCCAGTACATACCTTTAATTAACTGATCCCCATTACTCTAAATCCTTTAGTTTCATACTTGCTTTGACATATACACCTGCCATCTATCAACTCCAGCTGTCCTTCTTATTCATTTTCCCATTTCATTCCCACTTTCATCTTAAAGAAGTCAGGCACTCCCCAGCATCTACCTTTGAACGTTTTGCCTTCTGTTAAACAACTGTGTTCTCATATTGACATTTGAAGAGATAGATGATGAGCAAAAGTAAATGCTGCTCTATGTTTCTGTATTTTGTATTGCACAGTAAGACTAATGTGCACCTGAAAACAGAAAAATCCAGAGTGAATGAGGGAAGTGATATACGAATGCCTAAACATACAGATGTGTTTCTTTGGAGCTAAACTGAGTTTTGAAAATAGTTTGATGGAATTAAGTGGGATAGTGTCAATACACAAAGGGAAAAAATTCTGCACTCTTTAAATCTTCTGTTGTTTAGCAATACTAAGGAGAAAAGAATCTATAGAAATTAATGTAGCTACAGCATGTCTTTTGTGGTAATGATATTCTTTGTTTCATCATTTCAGTATGGTAACACCATCAATTAAAAGACAAAGTAATTACACTAATTCTCAAATCTTGAAGGAGTGAGAGTAGTTCAAGTCTAATGTTTGTTATGGCAGTGAACAGAGTCTTCACAATTCAGGCTGAACTGGGATTTGCAGTTACAGAAGGAATTAAGTCTTCTAAAGGAGCATAAAAGTGCAGCACATCCCCCCCGCCCCCTGAATTACATCACTTGTTCTGCGTAGTGAATGTGTTCCCTGAGAAGTTTTTGTCATATCTGTTAGTTTGTCGTAAGTTATAAATATTTGAAGAATTTCCATGAAAATTTTGTTAGCCTTTCTAATAACCTCTTAAAAAACTTCTCAGTTATGGATCTTTAAAAATAAAACAGCTCCTAAAATGGAAGAAAATCTAAAGCAGAACTTATCATTTCATTTACTCAGGTAAAAAAGGTAAAGTTCTCCAGAACTGTATTTTATTCCTGTGTCATTAGAGACCATCATCCTGGTTTGTAAAGTGGAGGGAATGATCCATCCTTTCTCTCTTGAAGTACTAAGAATACACACAGTTCTCAAACGTAGTTACCTGAAAAAAGTTTTTCTTATTCGTCCAACATATTTTTTTCCCAGTATAAGAAAGACTTTGATAAACAGAAGTGAGTTTAATGGAGGAGTGCCAACATGCTTAGGGTGCTGGAGCAGAGGCCATGTGAGGAGAGGAGGAGGAGGAATGCTTGTTTAGCTTGGAGAAGAGACAGTTGTGAGGGACAGTTGTGAGGGTCTGTCATTACCTATGGGGAAGCCATCAAGAAGAGACAATGAGGCTTTTGACAGTGGTCCAGGTTGGGAAGATGAGACAACCTGTGTATGTTAAAACAGGAGAGCCCATGTTGTTAAAACAGGAGAGCTCAGCCTGGTTGTAAAGAATTTTTTCATTGCAAGGTCAGTCAAACAGTGAAATAGGCTGCTCAAAAAGCTTGTGCAGTCTCCATCTCCATAGGTTTTGAACATACTACTGGATAAATTGAGGAAATTGATTTGACCTTACCATCTGCTGCATGCAGATGGTTAAAATAAACGATCTTCTGATGTCCCTCCAATCTACAGTATCCTCTGATCCTATAGTGGTTTGACAGATCCTTTTGTATTTCAGCATAATTCCTTTATTCTTTGTGAAAATATATTTTTGTAAACTCAATTTCATATAAATCTCTTTGAATGATGAGTGACATAGGAATAAATTAATTTTGCTGAAATAGTATTGCCTGAGAACAGACTACACTTCTGGTTTTTGGGGTTTTTTGCAAGGTCTGTTACTTTACCAGCTAGAAGCTTGGGGTGTTCTTCTTCCAGGTCATCTGTTTGACTGACTATGCTACAGAATGGTACAACATACAATACAAATATAGCAATATGCAGCTAAATGGCAACAAAATAATATTGTCAAATAGCCACTTGAATTTGGAGGAATAACAAAAAAAATCAATGTCTCTTTTTCTTCCTCTTCTAGCTGCTCTGTATTATTTTCATCTAACATATTTTTCTGCCCCTTCTGCTTGGTGAGTTTATATTTGCTTTAAGGAACAGTAAATTCAGATTCCTATGTGCTACTTGGCAGCTGGTCTCAAGGATGTCACACTCAGCAAAATGAAAACACACTCAAGGAAGAAGGTATTCTCCTTTTGGTGCTTTGTACTCACATTTCATTACACACGAATATTTTCACCTAAACCAGGTAACTCTCTTGCATTCAGATCCTTCTCATACATTCCTGTAGACTTTATGCACAAATTTTGTACAGGCTTATGCAGAAAAAGAAAGCTTTGTAGCCATTTTCTTTAAATTCTGGCAATCTTTATCTGCATCATTAATCTGAGAAGACCTAAAGCAGAGCTTTACAGGAAAATATTGATGGAGAGAAAATGGACCCCAAAGAAGGAATGTGCAAACAAAACTGTAGGTTTTGTGAGCTTGTAGAGAACAGAGGAGCATTCAGAAATCATGATCTGTTTTCAGTTGTGGCTATCTTGTAAAACTGAAATGAAGCATGTTATCTACAACCAAGTGAACCTAATAATTTTCTAGTGGTCCTTTCTTCTGAAAAATGGAGAGCAAACTTGAAGAAGGTAAAGTAAGAAACAATGAAACGTATTACAATGAGAAGAATACAGTTACTGACATTTACCCATTCTAGTTGATAGCTTTTCTAATCATGGGCAAGGAAAATGTCTTAGAACTTCCTCTAGAATGTCACTCTAAGTATCCTTTGAGCTATAACAGTCCAAATCCCCAAAGTCATTTAGAGTGTAATTTACACAGACTGCTTTGTGATGCTTAAGTTTATTTAGCTAACTCTAGCTTCACGTGAACTTATTGCAAAAAGATGTTTTATTGTCATTTTTTAAATGGGAAAAAATAAGGACTAATTAATCCTTAATTTTTAGAAACTACACTCGTCTTAATGGTGACTCTCCTAAATGTTGAAGTAAGTAAGAATTTTTCTATTAGTAATGACAGATATTTGATTTGATGCCTTACTCATATGCACAACACCAGGAAGAAGAGAAGCATTCCAGGTTACTCATAAAAGTAGTTCAGAGCTCTTTTTCTATACTTTATAGCTCAGAGAAGGAGTACACCCCACAGAAACACCATCCATCATCCTCAGCTTCTTGGGGAGCTGTGCTATACTCTACCATCTACTCAGAGTTTTGGTTATAATAAACAGTAGAGCCTAAGAAATTTAAAACCTGACCTTCACCTGGTATAAAATGTCAGATTCTATTAAAATCAGCACAAATTTCTCATCTATGATTTTTTTTTATTTTTAATACAGAATGTTTAAGTTTAAATTGGGCCATTGAAATTCAGTGTTAAGTTTCAGGGATGCCTACCCATACAGAAATGTTTGTGTGAATTAGAAATAGACAGCTATGCAAACTTACATATATTCTCATCTGTTCACCTTTCTGTCTGTATATTTTCAAATAAACTCTTTGGGATTTGAAGATGCATCACCAGCTGATAAAAACTGACCCTGAAGACTGCTCTATTCAATCCAAAATCCACTATCCCAAGGAAATTTTTTCTTTGTTTGTGTCTATGCTGAAAAAAATTGAATCTACATGTCAGAATAGATGCAAAGATTTTGTTGGTGCTGTTTAGATGGTTTCAGTTTACAGAGGGTGTTTCTAGGGAAATAATGCCCTGTATGCTCGCCAGAAGGCTCATTTGGTTCATCTAGCAGCAATTTGTTTAGTTTATATGTACAAGATTACAGCAGGGGGTAGTAGCAGAATTTAGAGAAGCACAGGAAAGGAGAAGCTGCAGCAGAAATTACTTGGTACCCTAAGCAACACAACAACAACAACCAAAGAAACAGAGCCAGGCAGGAATTGGATTGTCCAGGATACTCTCCTGGTGCTGTTCCTAGTGATCTTGATCTCTTAGGCAGTAGAATGGTCCTAATGCAACAAGGGGAAAAAAAATAAAAGCTACTTCTGGAAACTGCAGGGACATGGAGAACTCTCTTTCCCAGGGTGAGGGCTTCTGCTTACCACACCCAACATCAAATGTTTTGAAACCAACAACAAAGCTCTGCACAACAAAAGAACAGTAATAATACTAATAATGCCAAAATAAGAATTTTGGCATCTTCCACTGAGAATCTATACAACATACGAATATGCCAAGCAACCAGTGATCTTGGCCAAAATAATTTATGGCAAGAGCTGAGTGAATCATTTCACAGCAAAACACCTTCTGCTTACATTGGGTTCTACTTCTGTGCTAGTGGGATTACCAACAGCACGTCACAGGTTTCTCAAACACTTTTTCTGTTTGAATAAGTCTTTGTTACTCTTCTTATATTCATTAATTTTACTTAGAAGTAGGCCTTGTTGCAATTAGGCTACTGGGAGACATTGCTTTTCTCAGTTCTCCAAGTGTGTTGCACAAACATATCCACAGTTATTAACATATTAAAAAGCAAATATCCAGTTGCATGACTTCAGAAGCCTTTTTAGTCAAATTGCATAGCTAGAGATTCATTTGTGTGTATGTGCATTGCAAGCAAGTAGACAGACACATTAACTGTGGCTGAAGTAGTTTAGTTAAAAAATGCAGATGAATATGTTCAGACAACAAAAGACATACATTGTTATTTAAGTTTTATCAAGTGCTTAAATTCTTTTTGGAACTAGAGTGGAATTACACTTAAAACTCAGCCTATGATTCAGTACTTTATTGAATCAAAGCCCATTTGTAGGAGTATTTGGGGGGGTGCATTTTACTTTTTAGCCAGATCTACTTATTAAATTACAGTTTCAACATGGCCATATTTTTGTTTTCTCTATTTTGGGTTCTTTTTACAATGACAGACTGTAAAATTTTCATTTGTCTTTAGAAAAGTCCAAACCCAACAACTCTCGGGAGCTGTTGATTTATGGTGTCCTGCCTTGATGATCTTGCAATGAGGATTTGTTCTGATGATGTGATGTTTGTGATTTCATATCCTGCTGTGGAGCTTCAGTGTGAGAAGGCGTATTTTGGAATGTTGCCTCACCTACTCATGCAGTTTCAGGTCCAATGAATTGATTTAATCTCTTGCTCTTAATAAAAAACAGTTGTTATTTTTCTTACTCTCCACTGGATTCCTAGACCACATCTACAGTGGTCTGACAATCAATGACAATAGGTGTTTAAGTATGACTTTAAGTTCTTTGTGGACAAACTGGCTTTCACCAGTATTTAACTATCAGAATATGAAATAATTTTAATATCTAGTTATATATATTCATCCATTAATTGCATTGAGGATTATTGTAACTATCAATGACCACTTCAGTTATCTGAACAGAATTTCCCTTCTTGCAGCTCATGGCCATTGACTCTCGAGCTGTCACTGTGCTCCTCTGAGAAATGTTGACCTCCACTGGTTGATATCCACACAATTCACAGCTGAAGAGTACAGTAAAATATTCAATCACCTTTTTCCTAGTAGAACTGGACAAATATAGCTGTCTACCTCTTCTCATACGTCATGTATTTAAGACCCCTGTTCATCTTGGTGTCCCTCCCCCCAATTTACTGCAGTACATCCCTGTCTTTCTTGTAGGGATAGCAACAGAGAACAGATTTTGCACTGTTATTGAAAAAAAAGGAAGATATAAGTGAAACAAAGTTGTGCAATTTGCAGGATTTGGCATGTTTGTTGAAAAGTACTGGCTCTAGAGGCTTCTTTTATCAATTGTCCTCCTTTCTTTCCTTCCCAGTCCATTTGCTTAAAGTAATAACATTGTACATTGGGGTCCTCTTTATTCACTACCATTAAAATTAACCAGGTAAGAAAGAATGAAAACAATAGATAGCAGTGCCATTTGGAGACCTTCTTGAATACATGATTCAAGAATAATCACCTAATCTCAGATGAACCCATGAAGTCAGAAGTAACTCTGTATTTGCCTTGTACTACGATAAATCACTGGCTGATCCCTTACACTGCCTGGTTGTTTCAGGAATGCGTTGCCAAAAAAATAATGGTGCCAGAGGTAGAAGTTAGCAAATGAGGAGGTGAGTTTGGAGACCCACCAGCGACCAGGCACTTCACACAGGTGATTGCACTTGGGTCTGACCAAGGGGAGATGAAGGAGCATCTCACTGAGTCAAGAACTGCAAAATGTGCATCTGAGGAGCAGCAAAGGATGAGGATAAAACTTCTGGAGGCAGTTAAGCAGTCAGTTCAGATTTTTTTAGTCGCGTTTCTTACTGAGCCATCACCGTGTACCGTGGTACAATTTCTTAAACATGCAGTGGAACACAATCCACTTACTGCAGGTCCTATTCCACCAAAGATATCTTTTCCACATTTGTTTCCCCCTCTTTGGAGTGTTTAGAAGAGAAATAGAAATTCTACAGGTGCAGAATCTGGCACCAGCACAGGATGAAGATTCTGTTCTGGACACCATTGTGATTAAAGACTTGCTAATTGAAACAGGGCAGAAATAAGATGCTATGCAGTAAGAATATGAAAAAAATTCAGCACCTTCAACAATATCTGCATCTTGATGTATTTTGAGTCTATTTAAGCCAGAACTCAATTCAGAATAAGGCAGTGTAAACCTTTTGGTAACGGATAACTCCCTACTCTGAGATCTGCCAGGCCTTCACCTCTCCCTCTGCTTTACACCTCACATATTACCTTTTGCCTTCTTTTCACTCACGCTTTCCCCAAAATGCACTTGTCTGCATTTGGCCATCAAAAATTTGTTTTTTATAGGTTGGACTTGATGATCTCAGAGGTCCTTTCCAACCTGGTGATACTGTGATACTGATACTGTGATACATTAAATGATATTTGGAGCACGAGAGAAAGCAGCAATTGATCAAAAATTGTAAGTGGCAGAATAAATTCACTGCAAAGCCATTCCTTGTTTATAGCATGGCTTCTTTCCTGTCTTCACTCACTGGCAGGCCCAGCACTACTATACAGATTGCCTGGGCGGCTGCCTAGAGCAAGGGTTAGCAAAGAACAGCAGATATACCCATTTGTGCCTGCATACTGAATTTTTCCTGAGTGGCTGTAGCCTGTTTGTTGTTCTCTCAGGTCTCTGTTCTGGGTGTAGGAGCCTTTGACAGAAATATGGGTATGTTTCCAAACTGAAGAGATTAGCTGGAGTTTAAACACTGTGCCATTCTCTCCCACCTCTTTCTTCTCTGTACTTTGGTGTGAGAACACATACAATTGGCAAAAAAGTAGACACCCCTGTGGAAAAAAAATTGTGTAATCTTGACTGGTGCAGAATCACAAAAAAGCATGCCAAGGACACATATTGCACTCAGTCATGACTCGGTCATGATTTACTTGCAAAACAATCTTGTATTCTTAGCATTTTCAAAATAATACTTTTATTAGCTGTTGCTACTGTAAGGCTATCATTGCTGTAAAGGGCTAAGATGGATATAGTGGATGACCTGAGAGAGTTTCTGTTAGGAACTTCTATGGTTTCCTTAACTATTCTGAGAAACTTTCACTGTTTGCACTTGAGCTGTTTGCATAGAAAGTAGCCAAAAACCTCTCTTGCTTTTCAAGCGTCACAGGTTTATCCCTCTGATTTATTAATCATATTCTCTACCATTGAAACCATTGGTTTGTGGAGGATCATATCCATACAGAATCAAGAGCAGAAACTGCATTGCATATCTAAAAGCCATATTGCACTGCTGTGTCCTGCAGTAGGAGTTGCTGGTGGCTCTAAAGGAAAATAGCAGCACATAAAGTGCTTCATTAATCACAGGACCGTTTCGCTCATATGTAACTTGATGTTAAGCATAAAAACAGTTGTTGGTGTTGGTTATTAAAACTCTACATAAGCAATGTGAGCTAAATCCAATGATGAAGACTTGGCACAAAATAAACTTTACCAACAAATAAAGCATTAATCATAAAATGTAAATAACAAATTGTTTCCATAGCATTTTGCAAACTTTTTAGGAATAATCACAGTGCGCAGCCTAGCAGCATGTAGGAGGGATACTGCAAACAAAAAGTTGCAGTAACATTCTCTCTGTATTTTTTACTACTGTGTTTAGAATATTTGTTATAAATGTTTTTTAGCCCAATTTTTAAAGATGTGTATTCAACATGTATAAATATTGTGGTAAAGAAGGTTTTTCTAAAGATTTTGAAATTGTAAACACCTGTGGGTCTAAGGCCCGCATTTAGCTGTGTCTATTGCACTTTTTTACCCTGTTGGAAGATTATAACACTGTTTTGTTTTATTCTTGTGTACAGTGTAATGAAATAGAATAAAGAATATAGAGCAATTATAGCTTCCTCTTTTCCTCTGTCAACTATGCCATCATTGCTCTTTTCTCTTTATACTCTTCTGGCACTTTGAAGCCTTTTTAAGACCTTGTTTGCTCCAGCACAAACTGATAAGAAAAGTAAATGCTTGCTTACATTGTAAGCAAGCACCATTGTAATTGGGTGCTGGGAAAGCAGAGCTGCAGAAAGCACTGGGAAGATAATGACATCTTTTGTCTGAGCACGTCTTACCTTATCACTGGAGAAATAACTTTTATTTCAATGAAGAAGAAACTGCTGATTTATTTTATATTAGATAGGATATAATATTTTTAAAGACAGCTGCCAATCGAGAAAATTTTTTTACAGTTTGGAGCTCTGCCCAGTTTTTAATTTGTCATGAAACAAAACAAAATTGCAGTTAGTGCTCTCTTTCTATGAGCCACAAGGTAAGTTTGACACTGTGAATGGTTAAATCATTCTTGGCAAATGTCTTATTCTGGCATAAATTCTATAATGACAAATCCAGAATTACTAGTATAATTTGAAATGTGAGTGCCCAGCGCTTAATCTAGTACCATTTGTTGTTGTGCTAAATAGTAATGCCTTTACTACAGTCATTAGGGGTGCTTATGAGCTTGATAGATTTTGCATTAGATATTTTCCTTTTAATTGTGCCTTTTAATATCTGTTCTTTTCAATAAACAAACAATTGCAAAGTCTTCCCAGTTCTGCTTCCTCAGCTTTTTCAGGTCTACTGCTGAAGGGGTGGGAGGGACTCAGTTCGAGTGGCTTCACACAACAATCAGTGAAAATGCATGAACTGTCCCTAAATGCTTTAAACCACATTTCATTGAAGAAAACAGAAACACAAGATCTGGACCTCTCCCTCTTAATGGTCCTTGGATTTTCAGTGGTTGCCTTATTTAAGTCTTCAAGGCTAAGATCATTCTCTGATACTCTGACTTAATAAACCCTTCCTCTGAGAACTGAATTGGAAATGCCACAAGGGACAGCTTAAAAAACAAAATGCTACTGGCTGTGAGTAAGCATATTAGCATCTGGTGTTGGGGCCACTTTCTGATCTATGACTTGTGCAGCTCGCTTGCTATACCTGCACCATTTGGTTCAGCTATGTTTTTTGCAGTGCTAGCAAAAGTAAGTTTCTCCACTGCCTCTGGAACATCCTTAAAGATGGAAGCATCCGGGAAGCAGTTGTGGTCCACCCAGTGTGCTACAAAAGAGGTTTGCTGGACCAAAAATAGCCTCATCTTGGCATATGCTTGCCCCAAGAGACCACTGCTGCCACAATGCAAACTGTTGCTCCATCTTCCCTCTCCCTTTCACCCACTTGCCACATGGAGGAGGTGATGTAGCTTTTCAAAAGCTGTGTCACCCCAGCACAAGGGAGATATAGAACAGGGAAAGGAAGGGCAAGATGTTTCTCCTTATAACTCCACAGCTTTGTGTGGTCTGGCTGCATTGCAGTATGTGCATTAAACATTAAACGTATATGGTTGGTATACTTAAAGCATTTAGGCTGAATGAAAAAGAAGGTACTCTGAAGTGTTTGTAGGTGTATTAGTTTCTTTATAAAAAGTTGACACGCTTTAGAGTTTGTCAGAGAAACAAGAAAAGAACCAGAAGGTTTTATGTCCACAAAGCAAACTTAACTTAGCTGTTATTCATATCACACACCTGTAATATCTTGAAATGATTTGTGCTACTTTCATTCTGTATTTCAAAACAATGATGTTGTACATATTTTTTTGATTAGGGGAAAAAAATAATTAAGTGTATTATATACTAACAAAAAGCCAGAAAATAATGCCACTCATTTTTAATTTGACTCTCACGAAACAGATGAGATTCTTTTGCATTCCCATGAACCATCAGTGTCTAATCAATTAATTCATCCCAACAGTGCATCTGCCACACAATTCATTTGCTAAGCAACCAGTCTGCTGTGGATGCTCAGGTTGAATTCAGGAGAATTGGATACAAACAGAAAGAGAAATGACATATTTTTTTAAAGTTGAATATTACATTTGTGTTTTTTTTCATTGGAAATTTCCATTTTTCATCCATCTGGAGGTTGGTGAAGGTGCCCCCACCCTAGTGTCTGTCAAGAGCTGATCTTGTCAAGGCTTATTGCAGCTGTTTGACTGCTGCCAGTTACAGCTCGGGGCTAACAGTGGTAACAGTGTGACGTGGGTCTGGCTCTTCTCCTTACCTGCCTTTTAATCCAATGCAGAAAATTTCCTTTCTAGGATTTAGGGGAGGAGGAAGGGGAAACAGCTGGACCAGGACCCAAAAATAGCAGATTATTTTACCCAAGACCATTTGTTTTCACAGGTAACTATTTTTTGTTGCTCTCCTGGTCCTTAACAAGCTGCAATGTAAACTTATGGGAAAGGTTTTCAAAGTGACTTTGTCATGCAACAAATGTTCTTGATGAGACAGACGACCCAAAAGGGCTGGAAGCATGTAAAAGATCTGTATATGTGTTTTAAGGACTCTGAGTACACATACAACCAAATGCAAAGAGACAGTGTCAGAGAATTATTAACCTCCATGGAGCAGGTAGGAGCAAAACCACAGTAAAAGCAGATGTTCCAGGTGTGCGAGTTCATGGGCTGACCTACGGCACTTCTCAAATTCTTTGATTTGTTTTGTGGGTTTTTTTCACTGCTCCCACTACAGTATCATCTGGAAATGTTTCTACCTGACATCTAAAGAAGTGTCTTTCTTTTGGTTTTCCACTTCTTGTTGTTAATAAAAGTTTTGAGCTAAAAGTTTCTTAATTTTCAAAGTTCTTTGTGCTCATAAGTGTGTGTAGCAAAGCTGAAAGAGTCCGGTAACAGTTCATCTTATGAAGTTCTGTTAAATACGTCCTCTAATTCTGTTGACTTACATATTTTTGAAAATGTTATCATTATTTTGTGACTAAATAATCCGTTCTGTTCAAATCTTCTCACTCTGAGTCAAGAAGTAAATTTAGAAGAGAAGGAAGTGTAAGTGGATGGTGGCTGGGGTCTCAGCACCTTGGTGCCCATAAATGCCACTGATGCCCATAGCAACGAAGATTAGAAGACAAGATTTTCTTGAAAAACAACAATTTTGTTCAAGCAAAAAAATTCTGTATCTTCTTCAGTGAAGAACAAGCTTTTCTCACAGTTCTCTTCATTGTCACATCACAATAGGAAAAATTGGTGGAAGAGGTCATCTAAGAGTCCTACAGCTATCCTTTGGCTAGCAGACACAGAAGTGCAGAGATAATCTCTAGGATGAAAGTACACGCTGCAGTGGGTGCACAGCTGTGGAGGTCTTTAAAATACATTCATCTGTATAATAAACAAGCAATGTCTTGATACATTTCCCAGTAGACACTGGTAAACAAAGCTTAGTGTTCCAGTCCTGTTCTGCCCTGCTGCCCAGCTGAGGGTGATGGGACAGCCCTGGGTGCAAGATCCTGCCCTATGCGAAACCCCCTTCATCCCCATGCCTTGGTCCACTGGCCCACACAGCGCCCTGACACTTTTAATCGTACACGATGCTTTTTTAATCAAAACTCATCTAAACCAGGGTGTCTCCACCCTTTCAAGAACCACACATGCAGAGCGATTTGCCTCTGCCCCCTCTTTTCTCATCCCTAGCGAGCTCACCCATGTCCCCATCAACTGTTCAATCTGAAACGTCTGTGTGAAAAATGTATGTAAAAGATAGTATCAAAAGTGCTTGTATTAATTTAACCCATCATGGATTTTGATTTCACAGGTGGAAGTCAGCATTGCATGATCAAAGAGCTTCAGGCACTTTTCAAGCTGTAAGTTCTTTTCAATCACTTAGGAAATAATTGCTATCAAACAGTAAAAGGCAAGTTTGGGTTTACTAAGTGGTGCACTATGTGTTCCTTGTTGGAGGATCCCATAGCAGAATGGCAAAATTATGAATATGTTTTAAATATGATTATATAATTGATGATATAAGTGTATTATGTATGACAGCAATAGCGTATAATGCTACTTAAGAACCATCCTAAGGTGGATTTTGAGGCCATCTCGAAGTATTTGAAGGTCATAAACACCATGCAGGGAGACAAATTACCCAGGGTAGTGTAACACACTTACAACAAGGAGAACTAGGATGCAATGGAACAAAGTAAAACTCAGGCTGCACATCAGGAAAATTTTCCTAACAACAAAGTCTTTTAGCCTGTGGAATAGCCTCCCAAGGGATGCGGTGGAAGCCCCACAGCCTGAGTCATTTAAAGCTAGACTACAAAACATTTGAGAATAATCCTGAATTGGCAGAGAATAATCCTACATTGGCAGAGAGATGGAAAAGATGACCTAATAGGTCTTTTCCATCTCTAGCTTCTATGATTCAACCAAGGTATGTTGCTGTGCGTTATGTATCAGGGCATGCCCAGCCCATTAACTCTAAGTTCCACTTCAAAGTGGAAATCTTGAAATTTCACTTTGGCAGCAACTAACTGTGCCTTTTCAGCAGACACTGACAGCTTTGTGTTCTGAAAGCATTTGTTCATTTTTAAGGCCTGTGTAGAGAATGAGAATATTAACAATAAATTAAGAGCAAATTTTTCTTTCTTTTAAATGAGAAGGATCTTTTCTGTTTGTTTGGACTGATGTTTTTTCCTCTTTTCTGGCATGAACTGTGAGAGGCAGTCCTCTGACCAAGATCAATTCTGTCTATATATTTCCATATCTGTTCCCATCACTATCATACTTGAGCATCTGATGCATATAGTGTTGCAAGGAGCAGCACTTATTTCATAAGCAGACCTTAATCTTGCATTTACAGGCAACGAGTCCACAGAGAATATTGCTGTTCCCACAGCTGTGCTGGTTAAATACCTTAGCTCAATGGATCAGACTCTCAACTTGATGTGAATCACTGCAGCTCTACCCACAGAGGAGCTGACTGGCACGTTTTTATTGTAATTATGTGACTTTTGATATGCTGCTGGGAAAATACACCAGAACACATCCTCTAACTGGCCAGGTTAACCTTACATCATTCATGCGGCACAACATGAATGTGATCTGCTCTGAAAAGGCTCGTAGGACATATCCTCTGCCAGGAAAGCTCTGCATTTCCAGAAAACTGGCAGATGCATCACAGCTGCTTCTCAAGCCCTCTGCAGAGTTGGGAAAGGCCAAGGGCCAGGGCTGGCACAGGCAAGTAGAGTTCTTCAGTAACACCCACTCACTGGCATGGCTCTCTGCTGATCTGCAGTAGGGCATGGAAGGGGCAGAGAATTTGGTCCATGAAGTCCTGTTTGAATATACTCTGGTGTTGTGAGAAATAACCCTTTTAACCCTAAGGAGGTGGTTCCAAAACTCGATTCTGATTCCAGCTACCTCTCACTATTGGAAGGTGGCAGGAGATCTTCTGGTGACCCACAGACCTGATTGCATCAAGGTCTCCGTCTTGGCAAAGAAAGGAGAGTAAGTTCTGATACACATGTTCTGTTCTGGCCTTATTTGACTCAATACAGGGCACTTATTTTTCTTGGTGAGGCCAACTCACCATGAGAAACACTTACATAAGTGCTGTGGGTATTACTAAAAATTCCTGAAGTCAAAACTGGATTGTTTCCTAGTTCAAATCAGAGTTACCTCAAAAGTGTGTCTGCAACGCTGCCTGATGCTCTCACCCTTGTGGAATCTGCAGGCTGCATGTGTGAGAGGACAATTTTCAATTATTTACAAGACTGAGTGTGTTGTGCTGGAAGAGTGAGCACACTGATATCGCTCTAAGCATCCAGATCTTCATTTCATTATTCTCACCCAACATGGTTAACAAATGATACCTGGCTCTTCTTGTTTTTGTAACTCATTTCTCTCCATCCTTTTCCAAGGAAGCCCTTGTTTTTGGAATAGCTTTACCGAAATCATGGCTTTGAAAGATGCACAAAGCATTGCTTCTTATACTGCATGAGAGAAAAATGGTTGGAAGGTTGGCCAGACTAAAATGAAATAACCTTCTGTTTCAGGAAATATGTGTACAGGTTCAGAGGTGGGCTTAGGCAAGTTACTGCACCATCTCCCTCTTCACTTCTTCCCTGCTTCTTTCCTATAATCATCTGTTCTGCTTGTCTGTCAGCTTATGTCAAATTCAGACTCTATTTCTTTTCACAATAGATGTCTGACCTAGTTCCAAATGATTTGTATCTGGAGGAGGAAGAGGAAAATAACAACAATTTCAGGGATTTTTAGTTGAAAATATGTTTTGCACCTGCTGTTGTTTGCTGCTTTTGACAAGGACCCAGGTGAGAAGTTCAAGAAAATTTTAAAGTTAGTGCACTTTTTTGGTTCTCAGTTTCTTCACCAGATGTTTCAATGGCTCGTAAGGGTGGGATTTTTTTCAACCTGTTCTAATTTTTGCACTGTCTTAAGTGGGAGAGGGGTTATTCCAGCACTGAACCCATTTGGGAAATCTCACCTTAAATAGTCAAATATAAATTAGATATCCAGGATATTATGTGACACATTCAACATCAGTTGCAATTGGATCTAATTTAAGTCCAAAACAGGAACCAATGATCTGGAACACTGCTTGCTATCAAAGCAAGCTTCAGTGCCAGGCCTTGCCTTGACTCTAATTGCCAGGTCAGAAGTGGTTATACAATATCATTTGGGTCTCTGTGCTACAGAATAAAATCTTCCCCATGTGTTAAACTTTTACCATTTATCCTACTGATACTGGAAATGAACACTTGTTAATGTTCGAGTGATAACTTGTGACTTTTGCATACAAAGAAATTTAACAACACTAGCATTTAGGTTGTGAAATATTTCTATTCACAATGTGAAAGAACTGTTTAAATTAATATGTATGTAATATGTACATTATGTAATATGTACAATAATATGTACTTTTGAAGTCTGGAATTGAAAATTCTGCATAGGACCAGCATCTTTCCTAAACTGTGATTATTTGCAATGAAAATGTTATTACACCAAACTGGACTCTGATCAAGCAACAGGGTAATACTGATTACTCATAGATTCTTTGGAAAAAAAAAATTGGTGTCATGCACTTTTGCTACCATTTATCTTTGCAAAGTTTTTATTGCACAGAGCATTGTTATCTGACAGCAGAACTTAAAGAAGTAAGAATGTAGAATCATCTCATTTTTAATTGCAATTCTTACTGTTAATTAAAAAATGTGGATGGTAGTTGTCATAATACTAATTTATAATAGCAAGCCTTTATTAACACAACTGTTTCATTGTTTAATAAGGACAGTAAAAAAAAAATTAAGTTGACATTTTGGCAGATATTCAATGGTTTGGGGATCTATTTTATAAGATATTTTACTGATGAAAATGTGTCTTAAAGCCTAAGCAATGTGTTTGGCTTTGGTCGTTGGCAGCAGAAAAACAAGAATTGGAAAGCCAGAAATGTCCCCAGAGCATGCATCTATATTCCTGCTGTAGGTCTTTACAGTTCTCCTTTTACAGACAATTTGAAAAACGTTTCAGTGGCTGTTTTCTGGTACATTTTGATTTATATATGAGCAAATCTCACATTTCTACTGTCAGACATTCCCACGTTTTATTGTATTTTTTCTTAAAGGATTTTCAAGAAGTTACATTAGCTCTTCACAGGGACAGGAGTAAACATTGGCATAGTAAAAGTCCAACAGGAATTTCACAAATATCACCATCTTTTAATGGGAATTTGGTGTTGACTAATGAAAAAAATAGAAGTGACAAATCACCTATAGTCCATTTAATTTGAGGGGAAGTTTATGGAAGGCATCACACACAGTTACAGAGAATATCCAGAAATATGTGTACACTTAAAACTTTCTTGAAAATTTATGTATCTGTATATGTCTTAAAATAAGGACACAATAAATAGCATCCTAATTAAGCACATTATGAGTAGAGTTTAGCAATTTCTTAAGAGTTTAATTTAATACAGAGTCAAAAAATTAATGACAAAAGGTTATTTTGTATAGTGAATATATGTTAGACAATTTCTTCTATGAGAGAGTTTTCAAGTACTTACTTATGAGAGTACCTTTCTGAACTGCTGGTAAATGTTGTCTGAAAGTTGATTTACATTTACTGTAGTATAAAAATTAAGAAAAGTAACTAGCACTCAAGAGTCATCAAAGCAAATGCAGAAAGGGCAATGGGTCAAAAGTCAGGAGAGCTCATACTGATTTTAACTCTACATTGATGCAGTGATTTGGATTCTACAATACCCATACTAAGTTAGGTCCACAAACAGCAGGTATGTCAGTTCCCAGCCTGGTAAAACCTGATATATTTTGCTGAGTAAACCTTATACTGGTGGTGTAACTATTCCTTTTGCCTACTTATTAGTTTAATTGTTAAATTTTCTGGCGTAAACTGTCTTCCACTATGACATACAAGCTTCTGACACCTAATTGCCTGATATATTTAGGCCTCTTATTCAACAGTCTCATTTAAAACATTTCTTTATATCTTTTCCACTTTCTTCCTAAATAAAAATGTAAGTAGCTAATGGCTTCTGTGGAATTGTCTGGTTCTTTTTTTGGCTTTCCAATTTCTGGTCTCTTAGTTCCACTCTTTTGAGGACAGTAATACTGAGTAAATTTCTGCAAGATCACCTTTCCAATCTCTTTTCCATACGCAATCACCCAGAGCCTTAAAGATTGTTCCGTAACAGGAGAGGAGCTTAGTGACATCTCTTTGATTAGCAACAAACAATACTCTAACTAATAAGGAGAGTGCTTACTCTTAGCACTTTGTTTCCATGTTAAGAGCCTTTCCTCTCACAGTTCTTTTTATTTCTTGGCTAACATATTCTCTACAGTATTATCTTTTCTTGTGTTCTGAAATCATCTATGCAATATTTTAAATCCTGTAATGTAAAGAATTAATATTTCTTTTTCAGGAACGTTGGGAAGACAGGGAGTTGGAAGGCTGTTTCTGTGTGTTGGAGTGGCTTGCACCCTGCAACAGATGTTCTTGCAGAAGCCAAGAAGACACTAACAGCTAAACAAAGAGGTATTTAACCTCACACTACGTATGCTTGAACAATAGGGCCTTAGGCTTCAAGTCTCCAGATACTTATTTGCATTTAAGAAAAACTTTCCAAAGGATGCATTACAGATAATTTGAATGCCAGGCAGAATGATACACAACCATGGGCTCCTCTTTTATAAAAGCTGAAGTAAATATTAATACTTTCGTACATGCTAAGAGCGCAGAGCTGAGAGATAACAGGTGACTGGATAGGCTACCTAGCACAATAAACCCCATTCTAAGGAGGTGAAAACATGCCCTGGAAAACACCCACTCTGTTAAAATCTGCTTGGCCAGCTTACTGTTGTTTGTCATAGTTGTTCACGCAGAATATTAAGATTTTCTTTCTGTTCTGGTGGTATGTTGGGACAGAAGAGTTTGAGCAGCTTTCAAGTGGCGCAATCTATCCTTTCCTTCTGCAAACTAGCTGTGCTCTTAATGGAGAACTCCTTGTACAACAGGTGAGTACAAAATTCCTCCTCAAAACAGACACTGCCTGGTGTGCATGAAGTCTGGTTTAGTACATACGGGCACCAAACCTCACCCAAAGTTACTTTGCTTCTCGATAACAAAATTAGGTTGACCTCTCAGAGTTGATATTTATCAGGCATTGGATCTCCACGGCTCTTTATCTAAGAATTGTGCTGATTCTGAATTGGGTCCCTTTTTTTATGACAAGTTGAAAAGATGAGGAGGTGATGTCTAACACTGTAAGAAATGTTGCTAACACTATAATGTGTGTGTTAAGCACATCATTAAAATAGTTTCTGTTTTATAGTCATAGAGCAGAAGAGAAGGCTGAAAAAGAAGGAGCAGAGTTGTGTGCCAAAAAATCTTCAGTGTTCTTCAAACATATATGATTTGAAATATGTCATCATCACCCATGTCATTAAGCTCTTGTGGGAGACTGCAAACCTTCAGACAAGAGCTAAATGTTGTTTTCTGTTTTCCTCTTTCAGTTATAAGAATTCTCTGAAGTGTATGAAATGCAAATCTCATTTATGTATGGTAGGAAAATTTGTATTGGTTGTTGAGGCTAAAAGGAACGTCTAAGATCATCTAACCTACCCCTAGCTCCAGCAGGGTCAGGTGGAGCAGGTGGTTCAGGTGCATGTCCATTCAGGTTTTGAATATATCTCCATGGGTGTATCAATTTAAATAGACTCAGCCATAAACTAAAACAAACCTAAACCTGTGGAAAGACATCTGGCAGGAAGTATGATAAACTAACAAAAGAAGTAAAACTACTGTGTGCAGAAAAAAATATGTATTCTATTGTCATCTCTAAGGACAAGGGCAGAAAAGTGCATGAGAACAGCACCTACTTCTTGTCAGTGGAATATCCCTCATCTCTTAGGTGTTTTTGAGATCCTTGTGGAATGACACATGGCTTCAGAACATAAGCTCCCTGACACAAAGCCAGGAGATGCCTAAGATCATGGTGAAGGTAGGAACATGTCACCAGTGTTTCTTATTAGGATGACAGGTTCCTATCAAGGAGCCTTGGCCACATTGCTTTGTATCCACCCTTTTCCAGAAAATGTTCTGTTGTCGCTCATCTTGCACCAACAGATCGGGTTTGTCACGGAGAGCACAGTTGTGGGCAGAGGAGGGGACTGCAGCTGTGCAGAAGATGGGATGGTGTGGACAAATCTAGGAGGCCAGTTCTATGCATGGGACTATTGCACTGCCCATTGCTCCCTGCATGAGAATTTGGCTGTGCAGAGGCCTATTTGTGGAAATGTACATCTGTAAAATGCCTTTTGCATGCAGCAGTCGTAGAAATCCTACTGTACCCTGAACAAATTCTTCAAACATGCTAATGAGAGTCATCAAGTGTGTGTTTGTTTGTTTGTTTTATTCTGAATTTACCCTTTTAGAAGCAATTCCTTGTGAAGGGCATTTTCTTCAGAGAAAAGTCTTCTTGTACTTTACTTTAACGGAAAACATAAAGAAGCATGTGATTTCACATTTCTACAGCCACAATTTAATGTTACAGATAACTCTATGGAAGCAATGTGTCTCAGAGCAAAATATGCATGAGGGTACACAAATGGTTACGAGCACAGGTCCCCAGTGATATGAGTGAATATCTTATGACATTTGACTGTAAAATGTGAGCTGACAAAATACCAAAATATCATTATTGATTAAAGTCAATAAAACTATTGACTTTCAAAGCATACAGGCTGACGGATGACATATAAAGGGAATCTCATTATGTCTGAAGAATATCATCCAGCTGGAGTAATGGCATCTATGATGTGATGCTTTCTACCTGAACGAAAAGAAAGAACTAAGGAAGGGGAAAATGGAAGGTCCTCCCTGTCAAAGCTATGAAAGAAGGGCAATGTTACAATGGAAAACAATATCGAAATTGTTAAAAAACCACATGTTTTTCCATCACTCAGATTTTGGTAATCATGAATCATACTGTTGTGCAAACATACATCTGACATTTTCTCTTTCAGTACTGTCTGCATTTGTCTGAGTATATGACACTCTGTGCTTGTCAAAGGCCCTCAATTTTTCTCTAACATGTCAGTTCAGTGACAGCGCAATTGGCTAAAGAATAAGCATAATTAATGATGGCATGTTTAATACTGTTTTATGATTGCTTTCCATTAAAATAGAATCTTAAGAAAGCATGACAACACTAGCAATCATTATTACCAGCTTAGCTGGACATACTACAAATGTTGGACCTGAAAGAGAGATCACTTCCAGGTGTGACAGGGGATTGCATTTCTTCCTGATTCTGTCTGAAGAAAGCTGAGGCTGCGTGAGTTTCAGAAAAGCTGCATGCAAACTATACTGAATTTTCTGAAATTAGGTTGAAGACAAATGTCTTTGTAAGTCTGTTTTTCACAAGAATGCGATGGCAGCAGCGGTAAATCCTGTAAGCATATTGTGTTGCTCATTCTCCAAACAATGACACAATAAAAAGATTGAATAGCTCCAGCCTTAGTGGAGGCAATATGCCATACTATACTAAACTGTTTCCCTGGAAGTGTTCTGGAAATTGGTTAATTATAGATGTGGACAAGGGTAACTAAAGGACTTATAGACCATTTAAAGTATAATACTCCATTCCAATATGCTAAGAGCTAGTACAAGACTCTTGGGGATGAGGGACTACGGGGAAAATATAAACCTCATGGCTGCATGTCATAGCACATAAATGTGGCTTAGAGGTGGAGAAGCAGAATGGAAATCATAAAATCCTATTCATATTTTTTATTTATGTATTGCTATCAAATACAAATTATCTAACCAGTAGAGATGACTGAAGGTTTCTCAGTTAGATGAAGGCATTCAGGTTTCTGTGGGTGGCCCAGGGAAAAGAAGGGTGGGAGTGAGGCCTGTGTGGAGAGAGATGCCGTCCACAAAGGCATGTGGTTGTGGGAAAACTCTCTTTTTCTTGGATTTCTTCCTTTTTCTCTTTGAATATGCAGCACAAATCCTTCAGTCTCAGCCTTTCTCTGTGCATGGTCTCTTCCTTATCTTGTGGCCTAGCACCATCCCCATCATACTGCCTCTTCCTAGGTATTACCTTCTGCCTGGGCTTCCTATCCAGCCCCCAGGGCAAAGAAAGAAGGGGAAGAGAAAAGGGAAGAGAAGTGGTGTCATACTGCCACGATAAATGAACACTGTTTGGATGGAGGAGAGGTGTAAGAAATGTGGGTACAGAGAAAAAGATGGGGGGAAGAGGAGGCAGCAGTCCCATGGAAGTTCAGCCACTGGGGGTAGAAGCAGGGAATGCCAAGACACCATCCCTGACCTCTTGCAGTAATCATTGCTGCCCTCCATCCCTATTCCTGTTCCTCTTCCCATGGAGAAGCAGCAGAGTTTGAGGGAAACACACAGAGAGACACACTTATTCAGCACAACCCTGTCTTCTTGGACAAGCTACATCAAAGTGCCACTCGTGGCAGCCAGCTCCCTTCAGTGATATACAACACTGCCTAGTGAGGTGTTTTTGTTGTCTGAAAGCCTTTTGGGAGCAGTGTACCACCCTGTAGCCAATGAAAAGCAAACCAAAGATCAGGTCCCTGTACTTGTTGAGGAGCCTGTGTATGAGCTGTGGCTTGTCTGCTAGGCAAGTCCCTTCACTTCAGTTTTCATATGCCAAGATTATTCAGACTGTGATGGTTCTGAGTCAGGGACTGCTGGCTAGAACAGTCATCTCGGTTCAGGCTAAGATAGTATTGAAAAAAAGGGCATTATGCAGACTGAATAAAATACATGTGTAGTGAGTAGATGTGGTGGCCCTCTCCTTGTCACCAGTCAGAACTGGGGTCCATCAACAGGAGTCCTTGCCAAGTTCAGCAGATGTGGGTAGGAATTAGTCACTGAGATAACAGATATTTAGCCCATACAGAGCTTTATACAAGGGGAAAGGGACTTTTGAAGTGAACTCTGATTGCCAAGGCAGACAACATGGTGTGGAGAGAACACTTCTGTGGGATGAGTTCCCCTTAGGAGCTCTCCTTTACCCCTCACAGCAGCACTTGTAAGGCAAGATTGATTGATGTGTGTTTTACAGATTAATACAATGCAAGAACGCCTGTGTCATGTTCCAGTACCTCAGGAGATAAAAGATTATTGCTGCCAGATAATCAGATAAACCAGGATGTTTTAGGTAACAAAAGATAATTGTGTTAGGTAGTAAATCAAACATCGACAAATCAGGTAAAATCAATACCCATTAACAAGTGTATTTGGCATCAATTAGCCAATTTCACTTTTAAGATACAGTGTTAACTTTAATTATAAAGTGTTATTTTCTTCTCCGGTATTTGGCTGTCTGAGGTTTACTGAGTTAACCAAGGAGATGAATAATACATCTATTTGTGCATGGTAGGCTCCAGGATTTGTCCTATGCATTGTCCAAAGAAGGTGTTAATCTACCTCTTCAGTTCTTTTCTCTTAAAAAAGAAAAAATCTGTCACAAATTACCAAAACTCTGTGGACTACTGGAAATTCTTCACTTGGAAAACTTTCAAAAGTACACCTGTTTCTGCTGAAAATCCTTCTGGGCTGAGAAGAATGCATTTCCCTGGAAGTTAAAAATCTGGGTCAGAGTCTAATGCTACCAAATAGAGGTCTCGTTAACAAAACTCTTTCAAAATTTTCTAAGTGAAGAAATGAACCTGTTGTGTTTACATTGAAAAAAAAAGTGTTAAAAAATTAAATTTGAAAACTTTTTACAACTCTATAAAAAGACATTTTCAAAGAACAAATTATGGTGTTACCAGAAGGGATGTATCCGTGCATCAGCTCTACTCCACAGGACACAGCCAGGAAAGACCCACTGCATATTGTGAGGCACATATTGGCAGCAGATCCTGAAGGTTCCCAGTTAGTCAAGGCCCTTCATTTTTGAGGCAGAAGAATTCACATTCGGTTGCATATTTGACTTTGAAATTACGCTCAGGTACAGTGCAGTAATCACAGTCCTCGCAGAGCTATAACTTTATTAATTGGCTGCAGATTTTAGTTTTTATTTGTAGGGTTTTGTAAAGTTTTTAATAAACTTTAAGGTCTGATTCTTATTGCTGTAACAGCCCCGCTATTAAGCAGACACAAAGCCTGTCTGCATACCTACTACAGACCCAGGAGCAATGATTGTGGTAATCTAGCTTTGAATTATGGTCATGCCAGGGTATTAGTACATATATCTATACATATATTTTTACATCTATATCCATTTCTACCACTCTCTACCTCTAGCTTTCTCTATCAATTATGTATCTGTCTGTGTCTGTATTTATATCTGTCTTTATTATTTTTGTCTCTATCTATAAGGTCCAATGCACACACTAAAAAGAGACTGTGGCTATAACAATTTTTATATAACAAATTAAGAAAATTGACCATGATCACCTCCAAAATAGCTCTCTTCTGAGTTGACACACAGCTGCATGAGATTCTGTCAACATTCAAAGCAATTCCACAGACTATTTCATGAAAGTCTGTCATTTTTCTTTCACATCTTCTACCAACAAAAAATAAGTTCCTTTGAGCACCGACTTCATCTTTGGGATGTCTTTACCGTAAGCCTCTGTCAATAGTTGAAAAGTTTCTGTCACGGATTTGTTCAGTATCACAAGAAACTTGATGTTAACTCACTGTTCCATCTTGCACACCAACATTTTCTGACTGAGGGTAAGAAACCATCAATATTTGAACACGCATCCAGTCATACTGAGTAAAGCGATTGAGTTGAGCCTTGTTTCACCGTGACAGATCAGAACATGTTCCATGACCATATCTTTGTCTCTTCCCCATCACTCTTGGTTCCCAAGCTACACAGTTAGTCTTGGGTTTTTTTGTGTGTCAGACCTCATGTATCTAATCTACATGTACTTATGCAAATATCTCCACTATATAGTTCACAAGAGCAAGTGTGGCTGTTTGGCTATGTAACCATGGTGCTGACCTCAAGCTTACTAAGTCTTTGGAAAGATCTAGGCAAAGAGAGTGACCAAAAATCTGTAATTCAACTGACTCCTTAGACACCTCTGTCTTTGAACCACTAATGTTGCTTCATAGTGCAAAGCAGTGGACTCGGTGGTTTTGGATAGTGAGAAGTATTGTACTGCAGGCTGTTTTTAGACAGCCAAATGTAAATATATGAAATGTAGCACAACCAGGACACTAGGGCTACTGGATTTTTATTTTTTTAAAAAATGCAAGGGGTACATTACTGGCCAGGATCCATTTTTTTATGTCTTGAGCATAATGTGTCTAGCCCTGTGCTGTGTGCCTTAATACGAGTCTGGCACTCATTTATCAGTGTCTCCAGGAGATGAATGCCGCTTGATGAATCACCAGCAGACACAGCTTCCTGCAGTACCTTTCTCACAGCCTCCCAACCAAGCCCTGACCCAGACGCTCCACCCTGGCTCACCAGCTGCTCTGGATGGCAGCCATCCTGTTCCCTACAAAATCCACTTTTGTTTTATGTAAGGTAGACAGCTGTCAGTCACTTCATGACATTTAACAGCTTTAGACAGTTGTCGGTCACTTCATGACATTTAACAGCTTGTTTAATACCTAAAGTAGCCTGGTAGTGTGCAAAACAGACTCTAATACCTAAAGCAGTCCGATAATGGGCAAAACAATTTGATGACATCCATCTTTATGACAAAATACACTTATATTAACAATTAGAGAAAACCATACATCCCATTAGCTTAGGTAGTTTAAACAACCAACAAAGAAAGGGTTAATAGGATGAAGTAATAATTTATTAAATATTACTTGCAAATTTTTTCTCTACAACTTTAGCAAGAATTTCAATTCTTCAGTTGCCTGGCAGAGATGAGACAGAGTTCCTTGTGCATATTATTTTGTACTCTGAATACATTATAAATTAACTGTTAAGTGTTTAGAACTTGCAAAACAATCTATTTGAAAGAGAACCTGGCAATATGAAATGTGATGGGGGGGGGTGGGGTGCTGGGGAAACTATTATGTTTTTAAACCGGAATCTAGTTGGCTTTTCTTTAAAGTCAGATAGTCATAAATTACTTGACTGAAAGGATAAATAATATTTGTACTGCACATTTGGATACATAATGCCACCCATAGATCAAAGATTACACTCAAATAGATTTGCAAGCCTAAATACGAAGCTATATTATGGACTGAGAAGACAACATACTCACATGTGCAATCCACATATATCTAATATTAGTTAGATGAGAATTTTTTTTGATGAAACTTTAATAGAATACATAAAAGGCTTTGATTTCAATGAGTATTGATGCTGTTGTTGAGAGACAGGACATTACAAGACCTTGATCACAAAAAGCTCCCTGTACTAGGAGACATTTAGCCTCTAGTAAGTTTCGTGCATGTGAGCAGCTTGTGCTGTCCAACACTGGGATACAGCTGAACTGGAAAGAAAAATGGGATAACAATTTGCTATGCCATCCTGTAATAATCAGAGGAGGCTAAAATGCAGCTTTATAGATTCTTCACAAATTAGTTGCAATGCATTTGTACTGAATGTTGGAGTCTCACCACATATTCTTCCCATGGGGAAACACATGATATAAGTGCCAATGATTGATGAAACCTAGAGATAGACAAATACAAAAAGTAAAGGGAGACGATGTCCCAAAAACTAGACTGTGAGGACTGGAAAAAAAAATTAAAACTAGGATATGGGATTCCTTTTCACATACAGTATGGATTCTTGAAGTACTCCCAAGCTGTCCAACTGGCTGAAGATTAAAGAAGACTAGATGGAAGCTGAGTCTCTGCAGAGTTTGTCTTGGGTATTGTTTACTTTTGTCTGTGGGAGCTAAAGCCACAGCAGACACAGACACAACAGTGTCCAGTTCACTGGCGCCCATTAATGGAATGTAATATGAAGGTGCATACTACTGCTTGTCAGTTTTAGATTTGGATAAACCACATGATATGTGATGGCAGTAGGGAGTCTGTGTATATTTAGCACATACATACAGCAGAGCATTGCTACCAGAACCAAAGCTCCTTCTGGAACTCGTAGGAGCATGGTGTAAAATGATTCACCTAAACTCAAAAATTCACTGAACCTTTTTGATTCTTTTTTTTTTTGTACACTTCCCAAAACTAGAGGAAAAGTTATTCAAGTCATTTGAAACTTTTTTTGGTTTAAGTACAAATATTAAAATATTCTTCACATGGATAAAACTCAATCTTTCCTTTGACTTGCAAAACTAAGGTGGAATTTTCTTAAGAACTGTAAAAAAATATTTCCAGGCTAGATTTTCTTATGAAATTTCATTAATTCTTTTCAATAGGATTGTTTACCCTAGCTAGAACAGAGATTAAAAAGTTAGATGGCTCAGAATATAACAACAAATAGCTTCAGGGAAAAGTGTTCAATCATGTTTTGATTTTCTTGGAAGATAAAGGTGTGACATATTAATACAGGATAGGAATGATCTACACAGCCTTCCATAATATCTATGCAGTAAAAGTCAACGCAAGATTCCGCTGAGGAGCACCACGTAGCCAATATAATTTCTGCTCATATCTGTTTACCTACGTAAAGTCTAACTTCCTTTCATGTAAAAAGTAAAGTACGTGGGTATTTAGTGCGTGGTGGATGAATTACCATCCATGTCTAACTATTTTATTTACTACTTATTTGAGTTCTTTGTATCCTTTTATTTACCAAGCATTAACAAAATCATCCTTCAGTTTCTTTCTAGTAAACTACTACCTGTTTTTTTATTATCCTTGCAAAGTTTTACATCATTACCAAGTCATGGTACCTGCCAGCTGTTGTTCTGCATATTTTTTGTCTAGTCTTTTGTCTCTAGGGCAGAAAGAGTGAAGCAGCCACAAGCCATTCAAAATAATGATTTCAGATTATTTTCAATAAAGCTAGCTTCTTCCCCAGGTAGCTCTTATGTTTCTTCACTGGAACTAGGAGCCCAAATAAGTCTCAGTGTTTTATGATGAGTTAATTCATATAAGGAGTGATGGTGAAAGGAAAATAGCTTTCCTTTTGGAGATATTACAAAGTTAGGTTCAAATAGTAGCACAAAATAACAGAACATGGTCATTTCTAAGACATTATTTAAGTTCTGTGAACCTAAAAAAACTTAATTCTTTTGGTGCATGGCCTTTCCAGAAGGTAACCCAGAGCAAGGAAAAGCCAGCATGGAGCTATTTAAAAATAATGTAACTAGATCATTGTAGAGCATTTTCCTTCTTTAGTACTCATTTCTTAATTACTAGATGCAGATCAGCGTAGGATTTAAGCCACCAACACATGGAGTGCCATGAAATTGTACCTAATTTTCATGGGTCTGAATTTAACCCTCTTCCTTAAATGTGCAATAAATGACTAATAGCAATATGTTTTGCTTAGGTGAACAGTGAGAATTACACAGGCTTTCAGCATGTAGAAAAGCTTTGGTCTTCAGACACACGGTTAAATAACTGCAAATATGCAGCCTAGCACATGCATTAACTAGTGCAAGACAGGAAGGGAGATGTTCTCCTACATATGAAAGCAAACACACTCAACTGCTCATGGCCACTGCAAATGCTGAGATGCACACACACATACACACGCACACGTGGTGATGATAAGGAGCTCGAAACTTTTCTTAAAAGTACCAAAAGAAAACACTTTAATGAATAGCAAAATACAGTATACCATCTATACAAGAATAGTAAATATAAGTAGAAATGAGGAAGAAGATGTCTTATGAGTACAGTAAACTCGAGGCTTTTAAATACACATTGTTTGAGCACTAGAAAAAGAGACCCAAACATTTTCAGTGCTATTACTAAGAAAGAGATGGGAATTAGGCTGCACACAGACAAATAAAAAAATAAATCTATAGCTTTCACATTGTGATTCCTGATGAAATTAATTGATACTCCTATGTGGCAATCTGTTGCAGTGTCTCTAACGAGTCATTGGTATTAGCTCCACATTTGGAGAGTAGCTACACTGTCTACACCGGAGGAACTATCCTGCAATAGCATTGCACATCTGGGAGGTACAGCATGCTTTCCATTATCATGGTTTTAATTGACAGTTGAAAGCGCACAGTTCCTCACAGAACCAGACCCAAACAAGTGTTTATAATATAAAACATGGGAAAGCAATTTGCCTTCAAAACATTAGTATGAATTGCTAAATAATCTATCACAGAAAAAAATATAGAACGCTAGCGCAAGGAACAAGCCAAGTACACCATACCTTTTAAATCAAAGTGATAGGTTCCTGAGGAATGGCATATACATGCAATAAGACTCATCACTTAAACCTGTCATCTCCCCAGACATATGGCTATCTATGGATTACGTGGTTCAGGCTGTATCTTGTTAAATAGTATCATTTTTGTGTGACTTGTTATTTTAGGATCCTGGACATGCTAAGCTGCTGGAGTGAAGCTGGAATACAATAAGGGATAAAAAGGTTCAGCGAAAGTATGGTGTTCATAAACTGCTGACAAATAGTACAGATAGACCATTCCAATCTTTTGTTATTGTTGTTATTACCGCTTCTAATCATTAGCTAGGAATCAAGGTAGTGTTGCTCTAACAGTAGGCATATGTCTGGGACTTGATTGGTAGGCTATTGTCATTATTCCACCCTTGATCCAATCATGCCTCTGAAGAAAAAATGCTCTATTCAAAGAGTATTTGTGAAGCTAGTAATGAAGGGTAGAGAGATTAATTCACATTTTCATTAGCTCCTCTTTCTCTTTTATCTACTCCATATTTGGAGACTTGGTACTGTAATCAACATACTGGATTTGTTCTTGAACAAGCACCCAGGGGAATAATGCAGGGGAGAAAATGTCTTGGTACACTGTGAAAGAACATATACTGTTGGCTTTAAAAAAACCTGAAAATTACAAGTTTAGTCCAAAAATTATATCAATGCGGAAATTACACAGGCTTTTGTCTGTATATTATTAATATATTTGGGTTCATTGCATTTGATGCCTTGGTTTTACTTTTTCAGACATTTCTTCTTCCCATGCCTCCCAAGAATACTCAGCTCAATATGCACCGTCCTTCAAAATGAAAGCAAAGGTCTTCATGCAACACCATAATTCCAGCAGCTGGAAAGAGAAATTAGTACCATGAGACTCCAGATAAAGCAGTGATACAGATTAAAAGATGCAGTAGAGGTGGGGTTTGATCTTCATTGGTATTCAGCCAGGGACAGAACAAATTCTTTAGGATTACACTGTGACAACTAGGGCTGCCACAATATTGTATGTGATCTGCAGTCCCTAGGGATGTATGCAAAAGGGACATTTCTCTGAGGTACCACTGGCAAATGCCATTCTTGTCTGGCTCAGTAAGGGTGTCCATTTAAAATCAGCATCTACTGATAGTTCTTGACCTTTCTAGGATCAGCCACGGTTGCCAGATTTTGGGAGGGAGTCAAGCCTACACCCATCACTTGACCATCATGCACATCTGCTGTGAGAAGTCCACTCCCAGCAATCAGGGTCCAAGTTGTATTTAACACACACAGTGCAATAAGATTTCCTAATATTTCTCAATCCTACAGTCTTCCGATCCAAGTCACAACTGATTCCCGAGCGTTGTCTTATTAGAATGCTGAGCTTACTACTGCCATTCATTTTCCTTTAAAAGTTTAATTCAAATAGTTCTCTGCAAACAACAATTTCTCTTCCTTTGGTATGTAAGTAGTACAATGTGCTTCAGAGAAAAAGAACTAATTTTACAATATTAAACATAAGCAAAGGTTGACCCACTTGACTTCTACATAATCCAGCACATCAACATAATAAGATAAGCAGAGCTCTGATCTCAGGTTTTAGACTAATTCATTTTAAAGACAAAGAATTTGATTCCTTCTCACCAAGCTCTGTGAAAAGATAGCTGACATCAGTTTTCCTTGCATCTTTGCAGTTACCGTAACCTCATTATTCTTTGAATTATCTTGGCAGTTAGTAATTTTTTAGGTTTAGTTGGTGCCATCTTGTCTATAGAACTCTACAGTTGAAAGTACAACACAAAGAAAGGTCATGGAACTGAAGGAATTCAGTCACCATGTTCTAGCACTTGTAGGACTCCTTTTATTTTGTAATTGTTTTTTTCTACTACTTACTCTTTTTTTCTTGGCCATTGCATGATTTCATCCTGCCCATGTAGCTCGTGAATGTCCCGTGAACACTAGAGAAGTTCCTTTTCTTCCTTCATGCTGCCTATTTTTACCATTTCTACTGGAGCTCTGTAATTGGGGTGAGGTAACACACCCTCATGACTCAAAACAGCTAATCTCCAAAAGCACAATAACCCAGAAGCCTAGTATACACTGGCTTGTCGCTGGAAGCTGATATTCAGCAATGAACTATGAGAGGATTTAAGTAAAAGGTTTTGCCCTCCTTCCCTCACCCCTGTCTCTCTTTAGAAAATAAGTGTCTGATTCATGCAAAAATAATGTATGAACAATTTGCACTGCATTAAAAAAAATCTGCTTGTTATTCTGAGACAATTCTGCCTTCTTCTGCCTGGAATCACACCACTCTGCTTCAGATATCTTAGGGGCGAGCCAAAAATATAGGGTGGTATTTGCCAAAATGTAGAAGCTAAAATTACACCAATATGGGGATAAAAATGGGAAAATAGAGTTTCTAACAGGTTTTAGAGCAACTGAGGAGAGCAGGAGCAACATTCCTACAACTGCTTCCCAGTGGCAAGCATCATTTCTATGCATGTAGTAATTGCCATTAAATGTTATGCTATCACTTGCCAACAATGTCTTCAGAGCAGTATCAGTGTGACCCCAGCGTTCCACTGCACTTAAAATAGAGATTAGCAGTGGTAGGTTCATTCTTAAGGTCTAAGGGTGGATAACAATTACGGCCATTGCAAGGTCATTCCATGTGAGATGTCTCCTTTGTTCCGTATCCATTGTAAAAGAGAGGAGGTAGCTGCACAAATGCTGTCTCAGAAATTTGCACCCCTGCTTCTCCTGCCTGTCAGATGGAAACTATTAGCAAACCACAGGTTAGTCATCAGTGTTTGGGAAGCATTTTTTTTCTCTTGAGATGCAAGGAAATAGAGAAATGTAAAGTATTAGTAACGCAATTTATGGAGTAGATATGCTCGACCTCTATTGTTTTCTGTGTTTAATTTTCATCATCAGCTGAATTCAGTGGGTTTTCTACATATATTTAATGTTAAACAGGCTTAAAGGCCATTTCTGAATTGTGATGTTTTCTGAATTAGGAACCTCGTTAATTGCTCATCTTGCAGAATGGCATTTAATGTATTTGGCATATTCTAAATCACTTTTCAGGAAGAAGTTAAATTCTGATTACACGCATTCCCAACTTCTATAAAAGTATTTTTGCACAGATTACTTTCTTCTTTGCAATTCCCTATTGGATTCGCAAGTTCTTATTTCATTTCACTTCTCTTCTATATTTTTAAGCCTCTGAGGTCTAAGTTAACTTCTGAAGTCAAATAGGTGAAATGCTGTTGACTTTCTGGCAATTCTGAAAGTGACAATTTTCTCTATCATATATATTACCATATTTCCTATTCTTTATTTTATGATACTGGTATTTCATTCACATATTTTTTTCTGTACCCATAAAACTTTCCATCTGGTATATAATATTCTAAGCCCATGTATTTTGTTTCCTCTCTTCAATAAATTTAATATTGTCAATCTGTAGTATTCTCTTGTGGAGATAGATGATCTGAAGCTTACTTCTCAGTAGAGAAATAATTGGCATACAGCCCGCCTGCACACATATAATCTGAGAATGAGGAAGGTGCTACAGTATATGTTGTTCTCATGTGAAACCATCATCATACACACCAACTTCTTGCAGTTGAAAATAAATTCTTCTTCCATGCAAGAGAGGAAAGCGTAGGTATCCTTGGAGGTGTTTGGCAGGGTTAAGAGCAGAAAACCCGTCACAGGCTGACTGAGCAAAATAAGAAAAGTCAAGTAGTTTTTTTAATAGCTGCAAAAAGTACAAAGCTTGTGCTTTTGCTGTTTGGTTCCAGAGGAGCAGTGAAGCCTCAACAGCCAGAGACCATGCAATAACTAAAGCAGGGACAGCATGTGGGCAAAGTTACCTGCTGATAGTAACTTAGGTGATGTTATTTTATTATTAACAGAAGAAAATGGGAATAGTTCCTCTTCGCTAGGTCAGGATTTCCAGTGGCTCTATGATACAGGTCTTATTTTTCCCTGAAAAAACTTCAGAGCCTAATTCATTCTGCATATAGTAGGAGTGTATGTGAAATTTCCTTTTCACCCACCCTCCCCCTCAACAAATTTCTGGATTTATTTCTCTTTCGTTTTCCTACTTTAGAAAATACTTGGGGTTTTTTTTGCCACTAATCTTCAAGACATTTATGTCATCCTGGAAAATGTTTGTTTGGAAAAGTCTCTTAGTGGTGGTGAATTTATTAACTCAATACTACAAAATTGTTTGAGAGTTTTCAGCTAACAGTGATCCAAACATGTTGGTTGTTGGGGCTGCAGCTCACCCAAGCAGCTGAGGCAGTGAAGAGGGCAGGCAGGGAGAGCCAAGATTAGGCATGAAATGTGTTCTTGAAAGGGCTGCCTGCCTCCAATGCCTCCTGGCATATTATTATAGGGAGTTGTGATCGAAGTGCTGAGTGCCACAGCAGTGATATATTTGCATTTCAACAAATAATATTGAATACATATGGTGCCCTTCAGTTTGAAATTTTACCCAAATAGACTTCAGAAACTTTGGGCCAGTTTTTTTTCTCAGAGAAGATACTGCATACTAGTTTTACTGTGCTAATTTCAGTGTAAGAATTTCCAAATTGTTCCAGGAGTAAGACAGATGAGTAGATCTCAACCTGGTCCTCAAATATTTTTGTTTGATGGACTGTGGAGATATTTAAGGTAGCTCTAATTGAATTATGTCAGGTACCAGAAGCAGTCTAGCCAGCGTAGCACGCAGCGTGGTGCAGTCTAATTCACATTTGCAGGAAGCTAGAATTATTAACTTGCTTTTCTTATTTGGTATCTGCCACAGAACATTCTGAAATTCAATGGAGCACTTTAAAATTATGCTGAACATTTTGATCACTTAGAATCTTGAAAACATTTTACAGCTTTCTGCGGCTTATTTAAAGACAACATTATGCAAAACAGAAAGACAATAAAATACTGCGTTTCAAGGGACTCAAAATCACCTTCAAATTCATGTTCCTGTTGAAAAACAATTTTAACAAAAAAAAGGGGAGGGTAATTTTGTAGAATCCAAAATACATCATTCTAGATTTTTTTAACAGATTTTTCTTTATTCAATTTGTAATTTATTTGCTTGTTTGGTTGGGGTTTTTTTTGTTTCTATTTTGAGACTCTGAAAATTCTTTGGAACACTTTATTTCAAATTGCATCAAATATTTCCAATGGACTTGAAACAAATTTCTTTTCCTTATTTTTGTAAGTGCGTGCTTTGTACGTCATCAAAGCACATCATCAGTAACAATGAATTTCTACTGGGGAGACACCAAGCTCAATCCAAAGCCTTTCTCACTTCAAGCAACTTTTTGAATCCAGACAAAAATGCAGAGACATTTTACTGGAGAGTGGAAGGGAAGTGCATGGGACAGAAGAGGATAAAGGTTCTGTAAGAGAGAGGTCAGTAAAAGTGGGATGATAACAGTGTTTCACTAGCTGAATATGATGAATAACATGCGCTCTTCAAAGTGCTCATAAGAGTCACTGAGTCACTTCAGCTGAGAAAAGAAAAAAGCATTTTGAATCTGCAGCAAAGAAGATAAATTCAGGAAATCTTCCCAAATTATATTCTTTGTGGTAGAAATGTAGGGTTTTTTTTTTTCTCTGAGGCTCTAAATTGTCTTCTGAAGAATACTGTCAACAGAAGGAAATCATTTTTTGAATGACATAACAAAGCAGCATTTGGCTTGTGCTTAATTCTTAAAGACATGTAGAGCTTTCATTATAGTCAGAATATTAATATATGAAACTGTAATAGTGATTTATTTAATTATCTAAGACTGTCATCACACTTTTCTATAGGTAATTTAAATGGCAACCACAATGGAGTCTGGTTTGTCTCATGTTCTCCTTTTCAATAAAATCAAGCAGAGACACTTTGCTGGCCATCCAAGATATTTTTATCTTTGCTTTTAAGGACCCTGGGGGAATGGAAATGGGGAAAGAATATGGAAATAGAATTTTTACCTCATGACTTTGAGACTTCCCTTCAAGCCCTGCATTTTTCCCCCTCCCTTTTCCTGTTCAATAAGATATCAAGAGAGAAAGCCAGAAAGGGAGATGGGAGGGGAGAGAGAGGAAGGAGCATTGATTTAAACTTTTTCCAGCGTTTGAACTCTCAAAGCAAAAGAATTATCTTTTAAGATTTTCTAAGCCAGGATTAGAGATGGATTTTTAAAACTCTAAAATGAAGAAAGTGAGTCTGGTTTTCATATTTTTACAACAACGATCTTCAATCAATAATTCAAATTAAATAAGAGAAGGAAGGAGTTTCAGAAAAAAAGGAAGTGTGCCTGAAAACACCCAACTGTATAGAAAAAATATTGGCAGAAACAGATGCTAAGTCCATGAATTCAGTTTCCTCCAAAATACTTCTCATGCTTGCCAAGGTAGAAGACAGGAAGAGAGCTTACCATGTCACAGTTCATACCCAAAATACATTCTTAAAATTTTCAGTGTTCTTTGGAGACTCAGTAGTGACTCTTGTCCTTTGGTAGTTCGTGAAGACATATGGAGGCAGTAAAGGCCGAATTTCAAATAAGCTCTACTAAAATATGATCCATCTTGAAACAACTTAATAGTCGTTATTTATGTACAAGTGCTCCTTTAATATAACTCTGTTAAGGTATAGCAGAGAACTGAAGAATTAAACAAGTAGATGAGAGTAGGTGAGTAGGATGAACAGGGAAAGCACACATACATTCATAAGTCAGATCCATAGATTCCAGCCTGTAAAGAAGGCAGCGCAGAGACGATTATAAAAGGTTGAAGAATCCCACAGATTTGTACTTTGTCCATAACCTCTTCCAACAGTGTAGCAATTTCTAACTCAAGTGTAAATCTGATAGTTTTGGCTTGAAAACGAAGCGCTAGACAATCTGCAAACGTGAGCTTATCACATTGGGCAAGGTGAAAAGGGTCTCTGATGTCGAATGCTCGCTGTTGGCCCCCAGATATTAGTTTGAACTCTGAAAGGAAACCAGTTTTTAATATGGTGTCTATTTTCATTTTTGTTAGCCTTTTTTCCATCTCTGACCCTTTCACACTTTGGGATGTAGCCACTCTTTTCTTTCTCTTGTTTTATGTTTTTCCCGTTTGCGTATGTGTGTTATGATTCAGATTTCTAGCATGTATTATAAAGCACTGAGTCTTGTATGGAGTCTGTGGTAAACTTGAATGAAGAAGGACTTTTTCCTTCCCATTCATGCACTGCTGCAATTTGATGCATGAAGCAATCTGTGCAATCACTTTATGTAGTGCTATGTGCTAGATGTTTGCCCTTCTGGATGGAAGTGAGAAGCAGAGAGGCAGTACTGAACATCCTGTATACGTATACAGGCAGGTTGCGAGTGTGGGGCATTCTTGGTCATTGGAGCTGTCAAGTGCAGCTCTCAATGTGATGGGAAGACATTCTGGAGTCAGGCTTTCACTTTGGCAGACACAAAGACTTATCTCTTCATTACACTTGTAGTCTGTGCGCCTCCTGCTCTCTGTATGGCTCCAGTCAGCTGGCACAGAGCTCACAGTGTGCTTCCTACTGGCAGGAGAGAGCTGGTGTTTCTGTGCTTCACTTTTGCACTGCACATTTTAACTTGGAAACGTTGTTGTTATGCACAACCAAGCTTTTTGCTGAAAAGGATGACAAACTCACCAAAGCTAAAATTCGCAACAGCTTAAAAACAAACAAACAAACAAACAAAAAACTCCGAAAACAAACCTAACCAAACATTTCCTGAACACAAGAATTTTGGAGAAACCTAGTTAAATTCTCCTCAGGTGATCTACTGGCAGTAAAGGGGTTTTTTTCACACAACAGACTGTGCAAAATTCTATAAATTTCATCTCCTACTACAAACAGTACAAACTTTCCGAAGTTACCACAAGGAGACACATAGGTGCATAAAATTCAGGTATCCAGACAAAATCCTAGAGCAAAGAAGCCTCTTCTTTATTCATGGTTTTGATGAAGTCATCACTCTGGCAAACAGGGAGAGATAGCACTCTAGTGTCAACAAAGCTCAGCTCTTACTAAGATTGGAAAAATCTGAGATGAACTGAAACTTGGCAGAGCCTCAGATGTCTTCCATGGAGACCTCTCAGAAAGGAAGGCTGCTGAGACAGAATTACTGCAAGAGACATGAGTTCCTTACTGAAAGCCAGTAAACTTGGGTCAGAAGCTGGTAGCTGACATACATTAAAAATGCACAACTGCATGTCACTAAGAGCATCCATGCCCAATGTTTAGAATAGGAAAAATAGGAAACACCTGTGTTAACTCCGTGGGACTTCACTCTCGTTGTGTGAACTGCTGCAATAAAAAAAGCATTGCAACAGTATAGCAGTTCCCCGTAAAGTCTTTGGGACCAGGAGGTCTGCTCTGTCTGTCTCAGAGTACCCCCTGCTTAAAAGTGTGTACTCCTGGGAAGGACAGGAAGGGGAAGATAAAAGAGGGAGGACATGAAATTGAACTGAACATCTATAAAGGACTATTAGAAAAATGGTATTAGCATTGCCAAAGGAGTGCGTGAGCCAGAGTGATGACTATAATGAACTGAAGGTTTTTTTCAAATCCAAGTATAGCTTCAAGAAGAAGAGTGTAGAAGTACTACTACTACTTCCTGTCCAAGTAGCTAATGACCCATAGGGATCAAGCTTGAAAGAGACTGGAGAAATGTCCTCTCTGTTAGGCTCAAGGACCAGGCTGTGTAAATGGAAAGAGAAAAAGAGTTTAAATAAAGTCCTAAACACAATAAAATCTGTAAATTATATTAAGGAATAGTCAAAGAAACCTTTTCTTTTTTTTTGCAGTGGATGGTTGCAGTGTAGCACCTCGCCACAAGATGGCAAGAACCAGAAGCTGGCCTCAAACCAGAATTCAACTAGAGCAGTGGGATTACATTAAAAATTCTTCAAATCCGAACTACCAAAACTATAACATCTACTTTTTTCTTTGGAGAAACATGGGGAAAATCTTATTTTCTCTGTCACGACTCATCCTCTTGGTTCTTTCACCTCCCCTTTTCCTCTACTTTTTTTATTCATGACATGCTTTTTCTATCTCTCTTCTGAACTTCAAATGTAATAAATTCTTTTCCTTTTTAACAGCATTTACTTGCTGTGTCCCAGCATTTTACTTTTTCTCTCCAACACCACTCCTTTGGTCTTTAGGGGATGTCGAGTTCAAGCTAAGGGCAATCACTCACTGTCAGAATAGACTCTAAGTTCCAGAAGTCATAAAAAGCCGCAATTCCATTCATGGTTTCAGTTCAGATCTTTGGGGACAAATGCCTGTATTGCAAACAGAGCAAGTGCATATAGCATTAAGATTCTTGGTCCTGTCTCGATTGCATTAGATCATCTCTTGCAGTCTTCTTACAGTATGGTTCTCTGACAATTAGCAGTTGTGTTGATAGAGTCAATGCAGTGGCCAACTATAGAGGAGGCGCTCTCCTCCCCAACGGTTGGATTATGGCTGAAATCAATTGACAGGCCAAGGTTACACAGTTTGCACGGTTGCATGTGTTCTATGAACAAACAAAGACAAGAGGTACTCTGCAGCTGGCAGGTTTTGCCAGCTCTTCATTTTCATGCAAAATACTGTTCTTAATGAGGTTGGACTATATGACCTCCTGAGGTGTTTTCCAGCCTCATTTATTCTGTAAGTCCATGAAAATCACATTAAAATTATATTTTAAAAACCCCAAGGATTTGATAGAAAGCTTTCATTTCATTCAAATGACTTAATTTCTTCTTAATAGCCTCTCTGGGGAATTTCTGAAAATCTTGAGAAAGAAACTTTGCCCACCTCTGCCTCATCAGCTGACAAATACTGGCAAAATAACCCTCAAGCAGGAACAGGCTGTTGGTCTCACCGTGCCTGACTTTGCAACCCTGAGCTCATGCCGAGCACTGCTTGCTCCTTAGAGTCATTTTGTTGAGGCCAGTGCGAGTCCAAAGTACACTGCCCACGCTGTGGGTCAGGCCTGTGTGTGCTGTGTGTAAGGCCTGAGGAATCTGGCACTCAGCACACACAATCCACTGTAGGGGCAGTCCCAAGCCCAAAACAAATACAATTGGTGCACTTTAAACATCTCGCCCCCTTTGTGAGCATCTAGCGACTGCAGCCTTTATTTGTGTGCCAGCCTTTTCACATCGCCTGAAAATTTCAAACAATTTCATAGCCATGGGAGCGCTAATTAAAACATTCAGCAGTTTTACTGTCTGAGTAGTGTAAATATGATGTAAAAAGAAAATTAAAGAGCATTTACACAGATGCATACTTGTTCATTGTAGCTATAAAAACTAGCTGCAGGGACCTGGCAAGAGCAAGAGTCTCTTATTCTTCAAAAAAGTTATTCAGCAAAAAATTAGACACCACGCTTTAGCTTGGAAGAGTTATTCTTTGTTAGGATCATTTTTTATTCATTCCTCCAAAGACACACTTCCCTACTTTTTTTCTGGTTTATAATACTGGTCACTTAATTTACTGCTGAAATGGGTTGAGAGATGATTTGAAACATAATATTTGTTTCACACTCTTGAGGTCACAGTGCACACACAAAACTTTTTCCCCTTTTACTCATGCAACAGCCTTTTTTGGACAGTGAATCCCAGTCACAGGGACTACAATGTCCTGAAATATCAGAGACAGGCTATGCCTAGGATAGGGAAAACATTCTGGGGTATCTTATTTTCTAGCACTGGTTGATGTTTCAGTCTGGGATTTCAAGAACACTGACTACAGTTGTTTACACTGCAAAGAAAGGAGCTTTTTGATCAGGGGAAGCTGAGTCACTGCTGCCTGTTAGTTTTATCATTCTGCAGCGAGCATGAGCTGATGCCTGATCTTTCTCTGACCTTTTATTCAAACTTTTTTTCCTACATTCCCAGGCTGTTATATTCTGTTTAATCACATCTCTTTGATATTCAGAAGAATCAGATACTTTTTCATTTGCTGTTACATGATGTCATAGGCAAGAGCAGCATAAATCCCATGAGGTTACCCTCAGGTCAAAACAGTTCACTGAGAGGATGAGACTCAGTCCTAGGGCTTTTTTCTGGGTCCTGAACTATATTCAGGGCTATGGGGGTGGGGGTGAGGGGCTGTTTTTTGCTTTGTTTTGTTTTGTTTTCCCACAGACACCGTAAGACAAACAGACCATGGGTCAGGTAATGTAAGCAACAGACTGCAAAACCATTGCCAAAAATTGTAACCACCCAATCGACTCTGAAGGAAAGAATTTATTTAAGTGACACATGTTAATAGTATTGAATTCAAAACACTTCTTTTTTGACATCCAGATGTTGGAAAGTGCCACATCCTGATTAACAAAAGTATTTTCTGGTCTTTCAGATCTTCCTTCCTTATTTTGATCACAATTCAAGTTTTGGAGAAATTCTTTCCCACTACTGTCCACTGATCACATCACTGAAGTATTTAAAAATTTTAACTTGTTTCCTATAAGGAAAAAAAGGAAAGCATAACCACAAATATTTATGTTAGTGTCAGTGCTTATTACTGGAAGCTTAGTTCAGTCTGCTGCAGTGCCATTGCAAGAGCATACCATCAGATATGGCATCCAGTTCCTCCAGGCATTTAAGAAAAGCATCAACACTTGGGATATAACATGGGAAAGACAGAGTGTCCCAAATGGAAAAGTGAGAGTGGCATGCAGAAATGCCCCCATGCAATTGCTTCTAATCGGAAAGCTTTGAAAAGGTACAGCAGTATTACCAACAGGAATGAAAGCTGGGCATAAGTCAGGTTTGGAGTGCCTCACTTGTAGGAAATATGAGAGAGCAAGATTTTTATGTTAACTCCTTCAGGAGTTATGTTAACTCCACTGCTGCTGGCAATGTTCTGCAGCTAGGTGTTTGCTTAGCTGTCTGCTGTCTGCTACGATATCAGGACCCAGAACTTTACTGTTAGATGGTTGTGAGGGAGGGGGCAATTTCAAGAAGAGGGAATTTATGCCAGCACACAGTAAAGCTTGTTTGGCTTTCAATATTTTCTGAGTATAAAGCAGTGAAATTCCCAAGTTTATAAAATTTTATTGACTTGTAAGGTGGAGCTGTCTTATAAAAAGGAAAGCGTCATCAGCGATGTGATGGAAATGAACTTTCCACAGCAGACATCTCCTGTTTCCATAGCTGAGTGCTATGTTCTCTTGTGATTGTCCATCTTTGCGGGGACAGCATTACTCTTAATGGTGATGAGAAATTAAAAACTGTTACACTACTGAATTCTACAGTAGTTATGGGGAATCTAGGAGAAATAGGTTTAGGATGGAAGGCTTCTTAATGTTTACACTATTATACCTGTTTTTATTTTACATATGATAGCCTAGATCCCAGTGTCATCCCTGTCACAAGAGATTCTTCTTATAATGCTGTTGCTGTCATTGTAGTCTTTCTGTTAACTGCACTTGATAAATAAAGCTTTAGAGCAATGGTGAGGGTTGACACAGTGTTCTAGCTTGCTTTTTCTACACTATCTCAGACTGTTTTACAACGAAGGTACAAAATACTCCCTGTTGCAGAAAAGCCTTGTCTCACTCCTCCTTCTCAGGTGGAGAATCTCTTTTCAGCTGTGAAAATAAAAGCGCTCCTTTTGTCAAAGATTTGGAAATCTACCAACAAAGGGAGCTAATTGCCAAGAAGTCATTGAAATGTAATGATAAAAGCAACTACAAAGACAGACAGCATCTCAGTAGCCTAATCAAAACCCAAAAGATGTTTTGGGCATGGTCAAGAACAGAATTCAAGTCCCCCATCCTCAGATCAGAGCCATAACCAGTTATATTCAATTTTCCCGTTTAATATATTTTGATTCATTTTCACCTATCAACCAAGCAGACTAATTTTCTGGAATTTTAAGGTTTATGGCCCATTTCAATTTCTTCCTTTCCTTTATAGGAAAGACACATTGCAAATATTGGGCAACGTCTCACAAAGACTTGTCCTAACCTAACATGACTGAGCAGTGTGGGAGGAGGAAGTAATGACTTCCCCCTGACCTGTGTAGCTGACATGAAGTCTGCCAAGAATCACAGTCTCTCTACTCAAGGGAACACAGGAGCAACTCTTCAAAGAGGAGGCAGGGAAGGGGAATCGGGGGGCCAGAAGAAGTGAGTCTTTACCCCTTTCTGTGCTCCATGTGGCAGAAGAGAGTAGCTGCATCATTTAAAAAGAAGTAGTAAATTCCTCTCCATCTTTCCCTTCTTTCAATAGTTTGCTTCTGAAGGGTGAGGTGGTGTAGTTTTGCACTGCCACTTCCTGGATTGGTATGGATTTGCAGTGCCCATAATGTGTGGTAGCATATAAAATGCAGAGTCTAGCCTATTTGGAAAAGTAAATGGTTTTCCTGCGCAGCCAGAAAGACAGGGCTGTGCTGTAAGGATGGAATTTCACAACAGAATAAAAATAAAACACAGCACTGTTCCAGAATTTCTTGATTCTTGTTCTAAATAGTAATAAACGCACCTCCCAAACCCCAGTCCGGACGAAATATTAGCATTCCCTTCACTCTGGTTACAGCTCACATCCCTCTTAATACCTCTTGCTCTGCCATGAACTATTTGTATAAGAAAGGCTTATGTTTGAACTGGAATTGGCACAAATAGTTACCCACTGGATATTCCTTTTCTGCAGAAATCTGATCTCCTTCAGTGCTTCACAAATCACAGAATCCACTGAGGACGGAAGCCTGTGTTTTCTTCTTCTCCAAAGAGAGTAAAAAAACGTCAGTAACCCTGACAGCTTCCTGTAGTGTGGCTCTCACAGCTTATTCCAGATGAGTTGAACATTAAACTTGCCATAAAAATGTTATGATGGGAGGATGTATCTCCCACAGTACTCCAAAATTATTTAGTGAGCTTTACCATCATCACCCCCAGGCTGTAACCATTTCCCAGCTCTTCTGAGAAGTGAAAACAGTAAGAATAAACTGGAAAACAGACCATAACAATGAGAAATAACAGCAACAATTATCATAGGCAGAAAAAAATGACCCAAACTAAACAAAGAATTTGCCATTCCTTCTGTGTGCTTTGTTAAAGACTTTAGGCACAGTGAAGCCACCAAGAGTAGTTTACAAGAGTTCACCCAAGTGTGTGTGCTGGCAGGACTAAGTGGCAGGGAGGCTAGTCTCGTGCTCTTAGCAGAAGGATGTGTTTCATCCTTGCCTCCACCACATCCTCACTGTGAGATCTCAGTGACTCAGCTGTCCCGGGGTTCCTTACTGCTTAAAGCGAGGCACGTTCTCTTTACCTGCTCTTGGTTCCCTTTACTGTGGTGTCTACAAAATGCCCAGGAGAAAAATGAGTATTTGTAGCCTTTATTGATCTCTGTGAACAATCAGCCACTAACATCTGTCAGGCTGCCTCTGGTTTCACCAGTGATTGCCAGCTGAGGATCTGCCCCCTATGGTTTTCTCCTCACTGAGCAGCTGCTGCTCCTTTATAGTCTATTTGGTTATGTCATCATTAGCTTTTTAAATACGGGTAAGGAACCTTAAAAATGCTTTATCCTCTCAAGAGATCTGGAATTTCTCAAAAAAAATGAAGTTCTGATGTTTCTCAAGCCTCCCTCCCTTTCCCCTTCTGAATAGGCTTTACAAATGTGGAATGTTGTGGGAAATTACTCAGAATGTAATAAAAATGTACATGTAAAAAAAAAAAAATCTAACTCACAGCTTCCTTGGCTGGAGTGGTGTCCCAGGGCTGGAACCCGCTCAGCAATGCTCTTTGGACTTTCTCTAGTTTTTTCTTTCCAGGACCACATCACTCATTTCTCTCTGCTTCCAGGACCCTCTCTCTCACCCACACACACTGCATAAATACACAGACACATCTGGCTCTGACACGCATTTCTTCCTATGGCACAAGATACCCCCAAAGCTTCTTTTCTCTTTTACAAAGTTCAAGCAGCCCCGGTACAGAACACCTCCCTTCTTTCCTCTCTGGTCTCTAGTTAGATACAAACAGTTCAATCCAGGGTTTATTTACTGGGTCTACCTTTTTAACCATTTCATCACTGTGTCATTCATTTCTGATCCAAGTATATCTCATAAAAGGAAACAAAAACATTTCTCAAAAGTACCTGTTGTTCAGATAGTTTTGTATTTTACACATACATGCTTATAATTCACCAAAATTTCTCTGACAAGTAACAATTGGAAATAACTTCAAAAACACATGGATATTAACTTTTCAAAGGACTCATAAAAATTAAAAAAATATTTTAATATATAAAAAGAAGTTATTTCAAGGTTTTGCAAAATAAAACCAGCCCATAATTTTATTGTTTTGGTAACAATTTAAACTTTCTTGTCCTGAAGTCACTTCAAAAAGTGCAATGTTCAGGCTTATACATACATGAGTCATTCTCTCCATCTTTTACACCCCTAAATATTTCTTTCATTACGATTTAACTAATAGCATGGTTTTCACACCTTTTCCATAAAATAGCAGAATATTTTTGTAATTGAAAGATCTATTGAAGACAATAGTTGTTAACCAAATTAATATTACAGTCATATGCTTGCTGACTTGAGGCTCATGTTGAATTCATGACTCACATGCAATTCGGCAATGTAGAGATAGGTTTCCAAAGCCAGTAAAAGCATGAATTGAAGAATTTCATGATGAGACCCAGCTCTAGAGCATCTAATAGGAAGTTGATTAGATTAAGCTTGCATGCTTAAATACAGGCTTTAGTACCTTGCTTGGTTGTGCCGTAAATGAATACAGCTTAGATACACAAATAGTTTAGAAAACATTGTGTGCTTAAAATAACATTTTACCCTTTAAGAACTCTTGTCCATTTTAAATTTTCCATCTTTTAGCTGGTATTGCCATTGAAGGACACAGAGCTGAGCATGCTAAGCCCCTGGGGCTGCCCAGTTCCTGCAGTAACCCGCTTGACGCTGCTCAACGTGCCCCTTCCCAACACGGTGCTTGGCCTGGACTTGCTCTTAATAAGGAGAATTCCCACCACATTCTATGTACTGCTAAAGTCTCACTCAGCTATGCTCTGGGAGATTTAAAGAAGGGTTAAGGAGAAACCTCTGCAAAGCATGAGTTTCACCCACTAAGTGCTTCTGTTTTGTCACTGATATTGCAGAACCTCAAACAAGTGTGTTGTTGCCGCCACACTTGGTTTGCAGCCCATGAAAGGAAGCTCCATGACGGAACGAAGTAGCTGAGGCGGAAGGTCTCGTAGTCTTTTAAGTCTTATAATTTGCAGTCATTTATTCAAATTTAGGGGGCACTGCTTTAGGGTATATGAACAATTCTGGACACCCTCAAAAGCCTTTGCAAGTCTTCCATGCTGATAGGAACTGGAAAGAGGTCTCTGCACTGCACAAGTTTTTCCAGGTTTTTCCAGCTGACACTGTTTTCTAGGATAGGTGTTCTTCAGATGAAGAGCTCCCCGGTACTGCTACAAAAGCAGTCGCAAAGAGGGAAAGCTATAGTATGTCTCTGCTATTCTGTCACATTAGGACAGTGTGGTGTTAAAATTAAACACAAGTCCACAAGTGCTGCTAGGCACACTACCAGGCTGATGCAAACTATCTGCAGATGAAAAGGAGCCACCAACTGCCTTGCATACCGTGGTTTCAGCAGAAGCCCTCTCCTTGGCGAGTGGGAGCTGCCTGGTGTACAGAGCCAGGGACAGGATGGGCCTGGGGGGTTCAGGGTCACTTCCTCCTCTATAACTCCTGCTCTTCACAGCATGACGAGCTCTGAGGATAAGAGATGTTGATGGGGAAAATTTCTTGATCGCTAATATGTAATCCACAGCTTCTTCAGAGGCTGTGTTCTTGTTGTGAAATCCAATGAGAAAAATGGAAAACCGCTACACTCAAAGCAAATCAGTACTGTTTCCCATCACCTTTAAATAGACTGTGTAAATGGGCACTTAGAGACTCTCTGGATACATAAGGGAAGGGTCTTTTCACACAGGACCTTTAATTTGTGGCTGCGTTGCCAGTGTGAGGGTTCATACCAGGTACCAGATGCTTCCTAGCAAGGAAGAGTGACCTCTCCCTCTACTGTGTAGAGAAGTCTTTCATAGACACTAATGTGACTGTGGTGGACACATGGGCACCTCTTTAGCTGTGATCAAAGAAGCACTTGCCAGAGCTCAGCAGAGAGGGATGGAAATGTGTCTTTCCAGACCCTAGTTTTCGAGCCGCCCCTCAAATGCCTTGGTCTGGATAAGTGCTGCAGCAGTGCAAGATTGCCAAGGTGTTTAGAAACCCTCTATTTTTACATCTGCTTTCCAAAAATTCCTCCAGCAGAAGAAACTTTCCCTAAACTGGGACAGTTGGACTCAATGATCTCGAAGGTATTTTCCAACGAAGCCATTCTATGATTCTAAGACCAGGGCCACGTACGCTGTAGTAAAGGTGTGAGTGAAAGGGCTAGGAAAAAGTACAAAATCAGGTGTCCTCATGTCAAAGAAGTAATTTTAGATCTACTGAGAATAGCACTTCACCCACTGACTTCTTGATTAAATATGCTTCAGTCACTTTCTGGAAAGACTGTTTTCTCTTAAAAGCTCCTGCTGCAGAAGCCCTTTTTTAGTTTCCACTGCCAGAGTTTGCAAACCAGGTTTTAGGTACCTCGCTCCTACTGGCTTCTAGGGACTCTTGGATAGCAAACTCCTTGAGGCATCTCTTCTCTGAGACGCTGTGGGGTAAATCATAAGGGTTTGTTTACCAAGTGGAACGAAACCTGACATCACTGCTCTGAGTTGTCACAGTCCCTTCCTTAGCTTTGTCGAGCACTCTAATTTCTACAGTACTAGACTACTACTGCTAGTGCTGTCGCTAGGAAAATGGCTTTTCTAACAACCCTTTCAGAAATTTCTTGCAGATTGACAGTATGATGTGTGCTCTAGGGCCTCATATATTTTGGAAGCAGTTTGCTAGTGTACAAGGTGTTGGCTAAGTGTTATAAAAAACATAGGCTTTTTCTGCCCTAAAATTACTACAGTCTGAGTGAGAGAAGCTTTACAAAGCCTATTTGTACTGATAAGCTTTCATGTTTATGTAGTAAAATAATTCTCCAGAAAATTTTGTTGGGGTTTGTACGCAGCTGATAATTTAAATTTAGGATAAATAATACATGCAGATGAGAAAACATGAAAGTATGCAAAGGAGTACAGCTCCAAAACAGAGAGTTCTCAGAGCCAGATCCCAAAATTATTATGGGTAGGTGGTGATGCCATGCATGCTTTGGTAGTGTAAGTCTAAATGTAATACTGGCGGGCATTAGTGGGCATTACTAATCTGTCACATCTTGTCACTACCACAATATATGACACAGAAATCAAAACAACAACTCTCTACTGACATCCAAAAATCTCAGTGCTTTCTACAAATACTAGCTATATCTCAGCTGCACGAAATGCTCAAAGCCTCCCGGAGAAGAGCCCGGAGTGGAGGACAGCTGTGCTTGTCTTTTTAAAGATTCTAAGTTCAGGGTTTGGAGTTGGTCTGAAGGAATGACAGTGAGCATACATTGAAAAAGAATGGTAAAGTTATAGCTGCTTATACTGGAATGTCTTGGAAAAAGAAACTTGTGGAATCACTGAAATGTCATTTTGGTGCCAATGCAAAAATTACATCCAGATTACTCTGCTTGAACACTAATGGCACTGGAGAGGCAGGCAACATTAATTGCAGTTTGTGCTATTTCCTGCAAAATTAGTGAATACACCTGCCTTGCATAACTGGCAGTTCTCTGCCTGCTGTGAAATTGCCTCTAAAACAAACATAGGCACAACTGACTGAGGCTGCTTCCATGTCAGAAAGATTTGTTCCACATGACACGGAGCTGAACTGTACAAGGTGGCTACTGCTAGAGGATATGAACATTAGAGTGGATGGCAGACAATCTAATGGGTAATTAAATAAAGGGAGGTTCTACTCAGCTTTAATGAGGACCGTATTGAAAGTGTGGAAAAGTATTTAGATACGATTTGCTGAAAGAATTACAAGGCATCTCAGTGCACTATGCTGAGATGGAAGAATATCTGACCATTTTGTCTGAGTAAACTATTACATAACAGCTAAGCTATAATAAAACCCTGATTCCAAATCAAATAACTCTCCCAGACTGCTTGAAATGAGTCACCAACAGCTTTATAAACATACAAAATACTTGACAAGGAAGTCTCTGATAATTTTTTAGTAATTATGTCTGCGAATTGTTCTCTGTTGACATCACTATTAGAAATGGTTTCCCATAAGTTTGCACTGCCTGTTAACATCTGCTCATTAATCACAGAGACTTTGAATATTTCTTTCATTACAAACTTATTAGAAAGTTTACACGATCCTGAATCCGCTTGCTCAGAAAGATGTTTAATTAGCACAGAAACAATGGCTGAGGACAATACAATTTTATTTTGTATTGAGTTTTGGACTTCAAAAGCCTCTTACCAAGACATGATTTCACAAGACAGTCACAGATGATGAAATATCTGCGCATGTAAGAAGTTTGTAAAGATTAGAAAACCATTTTTTCATGGGCTTCAAGGACACCTTCAAGCCTTGTCTGTGGTCTGAACAAAACAATAAAAATTTGCACTGAAGTATGATTTCGAAGCAAATGCCCAGCCAAAGCTAGGAGGTCAAGCAGTGTTTTCTTAAGATGGTTCTACAAGGCTGATACAGTGAACAGATAAGCTTGGCAAAAGATGAACATGAAAAAAAAAGGATGTAATCAGGGCATGAAGAAAGAAAATCCTCCTCGGGAATATGATTTTTGAGGAGAGAGGAGAGTCTAACTGTTACAACACAGCATTCTGGAGGCAGGAAGGTCCTAAGTTCAATGGTAGCTAAAGTATCACCACAGGCAGTTCACTTGACCTCTGTGGTACCTCAGTCAGCTAAGCTGTAAGACTGGCTGCCATGGAAATCCAGATGTTGCCCCTGAATTAAACTGTCCTGAATAAATAAGTTACCAGAAGAACAGCATATCTGAAAAATGCCTTAGCCAGAGGTTACTAAAGGGTATTACTAATGATAGACAAATGAGGAACATCAGAGACAGACTGCCATATTTGTAGATTCTTCAGCCAGAGATGCTACTTTATGTAACGCTTGGAGGAAAATAAATAATGAGTTTCATCATACTTTTAAGAGAAAAAAGAAGCCACAGTGCAAAGGCAGATGCTACTGTTAAATGAAACCTAAAATGCTTTCAGAAACAGCAAACCCATAGCAGTAACTCACAGTTGCTTTCACAAGCTATAAAGTGCAAATTAAATACCATGCAGTCTGTCTTGCAAGACACAAAACTAGGCCAAAAATGGGCAATGCTTATGGAAAGAAAATAATTGAGATGCCCAGTAAACTCTTGTTTGGTGTACTTAGAAAGAGGCAGATGCCAGCCCAGCCCACTCTCACACATACACAGAAAAAGAATCAGTGGAAAAAAAACCTGAGGAGCCAGAAGGGAAATGATGGTGACTATCCCAGGGCTCTGAACCCAGCCCAGGCCAGCTTCCTGCTGTGAAGGTGTACGTGAAGGTTTCTAACAGGCAGGTCAGGCTATGTGCAGAGAGCAGTTTTGCATTTCACAGTCCACCTAGAATTTCAGCCTAGAAATTGCAGGATGGCAGCAGCTATCGTTTGTCTAGTCCTGCAGGAAAACAAAAAGAAGTTTTCCAGCAAGTGGCAAATTTGAGTTTTGCATTCCTTCCTTATCTGTAATCTGTTGAGTGGAATCACCTGGAGTATTGTGTTCAGTTTTGGAGTCCTCAGCACAGGAAGGACATGGATCTGTTAGAGTGAGTCCAGGAGAGAGCCATGAAGATGATCAGAGGGCTGGAGCACCTCCCATACGAGGACAGGCTGAAAGAGTACGGCTTGTTTAGAGAGGAGACGAGAAGGCTGCAGGAAGACCTTATAGCAGCCTTCCAGTACTTAAAGAAGGCCTACAGGAAGGCTGGGGAGTGCAGTCCTAGGATGAGGGGGAATGGTTTTAATCTGAAAGAGGGGAGATTTAGATTAGACATTAGGAAGAAATTTTTAACTGTGAGGGAGATGAAACGGGCTGTCCAGAGAAGTTGTGGATGCCTCCCTCCTGGAGGTGTTCAAGATCAGCTTGAATGAGGCTTTGAGCAACCTGATCTAGTGGAAGGTGTCCCTGCCCATGGGATTGGAAATGGATGATCTTTAAAGTTCCTTCCAACCCAAACCATTCTATGACCCTGTGATTCTATGGTACAATGACTGCATTGCTGTCTTCATTAGCACAATTAAGTACCAAGCTGAAGCAGATTCCTAAATAAATAAAAGAAACACAAGTTACAGGACAGAAATCTAAGCTGTCAGAAGGAAATGTTCCTAATGCTGTGCTCTTTTTTCTGATGTGGACTCCTTGGGTTGTAGCTCTGATAAGAGGATGGGGAGTAGGGCTGTCTGCTGTTTGCTTCCTCTGAAGAACAGTTTTGGAAGAAAGAGTAGCAGTAGAGATGATGACAGCTGGATGCAAGGGACACGCTATGAGAAGTTATTCTTGTCTTCATCAGGACCAAACTCCTTACTACAGTTCTTTGAAAGAATAACTCCTGTGACAGTCATATTTATGCACTGTCTACAGTTGAGGAATACATGTAATGTCACAGCATGACCATGTGTAGAACCTGCATTGCAGACTAAACCACAGAAGGAAGAAGGACAGTTGATGGTGAGAGTAAGCCCAAAGACAATGGGCAGATCTCTGTGTCTTACGATTATGGTCTTCAAGTCCTCTTACTTGCTTAATTTTTACTTTCTCTCTCTTTTTTTTTTTCCTGTATCTCCTTCTTCCAACAAGCAGAGTGGAAGGAGCTCCACCTAGAATGGGTTGCTATACTAGAGTGGGGTGGACTTTGGTGTTTACACCTTTCTTCGACAGAAGCAGTTTTGGTTTGAAAACAGTGTCTAGAAATGAACAGGGATTTTGCCATTCTTTTTTACCACGTGCAAAATGCTAGGAATGTTGAAAAGTAACAGTAACCAAAGTAACAAGGAATAGGAAATAGGAGAGACATTTATCTCCTTAGAAACAGCTTTATTCCTCTTGCATTTCTATAGGAGCATAGACGTTTTCTGTCTGCTTTGGCACCACAAGGAACTTTTTTAAACATTAGGAGTCTTTCTGCCTTTTTAAACATTAGGAATCTTTCTGCCTTTTACAAGGGCTGGATGTGAGAGCAAGAAAATGGACTTCAGTTTTAAAACACTTTATCACTGCTACCAGCAGGACAGTGTAACAAATACAACATTTGCTTGAATGAGACAGACTGCTGAAGATATATATAATTTCACAGCACTCTGAAGTCTTGTCTTTGCTTTGCAACTAGTTCCTGCTTTGCCAGATCCTCTCATCTAAAGACATCAAAGCAGCTGAAAAATGTGGCTTAGGTTAAGATGAATGTATGTGTCAATCGTACTCCCCTGGTCAGGAGGTAAGTACAGTCAAGCATTAGAAAATAGGCAATTTTATTGCAACAGTGATCCAGTAAAATCAGCCACAAGGGACCTGATACAAAGTCCATTATCATCTATGGAAGATGGAAGTCTTTCCACTGATTTAATAGGCTTTTAATCAGACCTACTGCCTCTTCTACAATATACGTCTACCTTTCAAAGAGAAGACTACTACAAAGCAAAAGATTAACATGGTGCCACGAAGGTCATATTCACTGATTGGCTATAGAATATGCCATAGACAGATTTTCCTCTACCTCGAGTTGACATCAGGAGCAATTTAGAGTTAGAGAAGAGTATTAAATAACAACATTTTAAATACAGTAATTATAAGGTCTTTGAAACAAATATAGTGTTGCGATTTGGGAAGCCTGAGGAATTTGATCAACTATTCTTGATCTAATTGCCAGTGTGATTTTCACTCTATCAGATGTGAGTTGTAATCGGTTTTGAAAAGTTTGACATATAACAGGCTTCTGGGTTCTCCTTACTTAAATACTTTATTTGTTTTATCAGACAATTTTCTAAGCATAGTAGGTGACCTGATCTGAAACTCTTACCCTTTTTCCTAGGATACAGTGAAGTAGGCGCTGATATGACCAGAAAAATGGCTCTGGAAAGCTGTTGCAGCTAGTAAGGGCTGAGGTTGTAATAGTTACAAAGAGACAGAAATCACTTTCAGCTAACATCCAGTATTTTAATTTTAATGGAAAGAAAAATGAATCTTTGTCTGAAATGCCACAGCACAAGGACAACTTCAGGAACATGAAAGGAAATGCTTCTTCCCAGGGTTGGAATTCATTGCTGCAGGACACACTGGCGTCACATACTGTGTCTGGATTTCTATAGAACTTCAGTGGCACTGCTAATAATTCCAATTTACAGGCTCTATCCTGCAAAAATAGAGTCCTTGTAGGACCTGGGCTTAGATACTCAGATTTGTCAAGACAAGACTCCTGTGTTCAGAATTATCTGTGCAAACAATGGAAAGGTATAAGGAAGGCTGAGATGCATAAGTGTTGTGAGAGGCTCCAGAAAAAGTTGATGCCCCCATCAAAATGTTAAGGTTTTTTCCTACCTGGCTCAGGTACAAACTCCCCTTTTTTGAGTCTGGAAATAGCAAGCATAATTGCAACTCAGGGGTAATACATCTCACAGTCTTCTCTCCTTCCTAAATTCAGCATGACTTTGGAAAGAGCAGCACGACTTTCCCATTATTAGGTTCTGATTATGTGACTGTGCCTCTTCTTATATGGCAGAAAACAGGCAAGTGTTTTCTGTCAATGGAGGAGTGCAAAGAGGGGAATGTAAGGAGGCTGGAGAGAAATGTGATGCAACACGACCTGGGCCTGATCCAGAGCTCAGCGGAGCCGATGGAAAGACTCATAATGAGCCTTGGATCCCACTCCAGAGGGATTGTAACTGTGCTCCATGGAGAGCCCAGGACCCACCTTCACTAGCTGCACAATATGCCCTTGTCTTCATGCCAGGTGGAACTGAACCCTGCTGAAACATTGTTTGTTATTGTTATTGTTGTTGTTATTGAAAGAAGTATTTTCACAGCAGTGAAGGTCAGCTACGAATGATGACTCACTTGCACCACAGATCTACACAAATAGCATGTGCTAAGATTACCATCTGGTATAACAATCTACATCACAAGACTCCACATTTCCTGTTACCCAGGGTAAGTAAATTTCAAGCATGAGGGAAAATTTTAGCAAGTTTCCCCAAGTACCTTTGCAGAAAGAATAATGTGGCTTACACAGAGGGGGAAAGAAAAAGGGAAATTATGAGGTAAACGCTATTCCCCTCCCTCCTGCCCCCTCATCTCCCAAGAAGAAAAACATATTAAGTTTGCAGTTCTCATTTCTATCATATTTAAAAAGTCAGATCTATGTAATGAAAACCTGCCTGGAAAAAGTCCAGTGGGATGCTGACAGCCAGGTTTTCTGGACACTGTGAAATGGAGGGTGTACATTTGACTCGTTCCCCCTCTCTCTCTCCCTTTTTCCATCTCTTTTTTTTTACTTATTTATCTGATGTCAGGACAGGGCAGCGCACACCACTCTTGTGTAGGGTGTTGGATCCCACTGGCTCTCACTGCCCTCTCCTCTGCACCGTGCGGGGCTGAGCATTGTGATGGAAGTCCTGCCAGGACCACATCGAGCTGAGCAACCCCCAAAATGGAGAAAGGGCCACAGGGGATGCACACGCAGGCAGCCCGACTCACTGAGCACACTAGATGGGCAGCTTCCTAAGCAAGGCACAGATGAAAACACAGGGATGATGCAAAAGCAGATTTCCATGGACACAGGCAGATTGGCTCTGGCAGCTGGGAGTCTTTTCCAGCCGGAACGGTGCCCACCACTGTTGCGCTTGCCTAAGCAAGGAACAGGGAAAGAAGCTTTCAGTGACAGTGTTAAGCTGACACATGCAAGGTGCTGGGGGTGGTATATATTCCTTGGAAAGGTTTTCTGATATCACTGAACCTCAGCTCTTCTGTTCCCTCCATCCTCTCTGCCCTTCCCGTCACACCCATGCACAAGGAGACCATGTCCCTAACGGAAGCTCAGCCTGTGGCCGAAGCTGGCCACCACAACTGGCTTCAACCTGCCATATTGCCCTCCAGCTGCAGCACACATCCCTCTCTTCATGGGTCCGAGTCATTTCCCATGAGCTGGCTGCTAGTCAGCCAGCCAAAGGACACAGGGCTGGCTCCTCCTCCAAAGAGGCTCCCAAAACGCGTGGCTTTGGGATCTGGCAGGAGCTGAAAGACAGACCTGAGCTCTGGAAGGAGAAAGAGATAAGGTTTTTCCAGACAAAACAGAGATGAATAAAACAAATAAATAAATAAAGCTGGGCAAGCCACCGGATGCCTGAGGCGCTGCGCATGAGTGAGGTGGCTGGGAATCCCCTTTGGGATGCTGGCAAGTGTTTCATTGGCCTTGGGGATTTAATGATGTCTTCCACAGTGATTCAGTGCTGTTCAGAATCAGCTTGCAGAGGCCTCAGCAAGGACAAGAGAGATTTCATCTCTTGCACACATTTCAGCCAAACTTTTTGGTCTTGAGAGAAGGCTTCTTTCTTTCTGTTCATTTGTTTGCATGGTAAGAGCTGTAGCCTGTCCTGTTGTGGAAATAACAGGAGACAGGGAGTCAGCAGGGCAAGAAGGACAGAAATAAAATGCAGAAGCACCCTTCTTTCCTAGCCAAGGGCACCCCTCCTGCCTGCCCTGCCCTATCCTGCCTTATGCTGCACTGTCCTGGCACACCCTCTCCGAATTTCCCATCCAAAACTCTCTTTTCTATGACTCACCCATGTTTTAAACTATCTCAGGGTCAGTGCTGATGCCCAGACACGAGCAACCAGGATAAACTACTGTTGCTCAGGCAAGGAAGCCTGAGAGAAAGTCACCTGGGGAGAAAATCCTTCTAAGTGAGGAATGGTGTCTCAGTTTCCTCTATAGGTTTATTTGTCTATCTTCCAGTGAAAAGGAAAAGATCCTGTCTTCCTCTGTGCTCTGTGTAGGTATAGGACCACTGTCAATGCTTTAAAAATAACTGCTGTTTTCTGAACCAAAAAAGCAGTAATTAATTCAAAGATCACGAATTGCACCTCTACGCAGCCTGCTTGCTCAACATTTTAATCCACGGCATCAACGTAACTCTAACAAGACCGGGATCTATATATGATATAAGCTTGCAGATCTTTGTACATCAGCTTCTGAATCTCCATGAAAACTGCTGCCCAGTGCTGCCAAAATGAGAGACCTCCCACTTTGCACTGGCTGCTTCGTCCAAACAACTTGCAAATGCAGGGGCTGCAGCTCAGAGTAAGTAAGAAATCAGCCAGTGAACATGAGAAAAGACTCAATTGTTATGCACTGGATTAGAGATGGCCGTGTTTTTTCTACTCTGCAATCTGAGGAAACTTTAGAGGAACTGCAAAAATGAAATGCAAGAATGTGTATTCAGATGAGCCAGTAATACACACAAAACACAGTAGTCTTCCCTAACATGCAACACCTACTGAATATGTAAGCAATTACCACCCAAAGCTGGGCAAACACCACTTTTCCTTCTTGTTCTGGTTTATCAAGGCCTGGCTCAGACTTGTGCTGATAGAGAACAGAGCTCCCTTGAAACTGCTGGACTGAACAGTTGCTGGAGTGAACAGAAACCTGGTGTGAAGGCTTTACATGCATCAAGAATATTTGAGATGCGATACAGTTGTGTGTAACTACATCTTAGTGAACTGAAGCAAAAGCTTCCAATCCCCTAATTAGTTTTATATAATTTCTTGAACAGATAATGCACTGCACACAACAGATGGGGAAAAATTTCAAAGCAGGTCAACTGTGGGGATGTTACACTTGTCTTCAGGCTGAAAACTGGGGGAGGGGGCTGTATTTTTAATGGTATTTTCTTAGTTTGTAAAAACATTGCCTAAACCCATTTCTGAAACCTCAGTACCAAAAGTATATATTTCATTAGCAATCCTGCAATAATATAACTGTGACTTCAGCACTTCTGGGTTATTCTTAACATATGAGCCATTTTCTGGAGAATCCAAACCTTTGATCAACTTTATGAGAAATACCTGTGACAGAAAGAAAATATTTAACGAGCCAGAGATGTCAATTATGAGCTTTCAAGCAATTTTATACCCTACATAATGCACAAAACCCAATATAATTTAAAGGCCATCTCATCATTTTGTAAATGTCCTAAACTATCCTTCTTAATATTTCAACTTTTGTTCATTCATTTGTTTTAAAGTATGAAACAGAAACCCTCTTTGTATGTTCATGGTCTTTCATAGCATAACAAAAAAACAATTGGGAACCAACCAGCAGAATTGCACAGAGATTGTAAATTTCCAACAAATGAAACTTTTCTGTATTTTTTGTTTCAAGCAAAATTTGTTCAGATGGGAAAGAAACTGGTGTTGGTTTTGTGCTTTTTATGATATGCTGCTTTTTTTGAATTTTCCTTTTTTGACCATTGTGCTTCAGGACCTGACAATGCATCACCGATGTTAAGGAGAAAATTACCACTGGCATTGAAAAAAACACCACGTTCTTTGGTCAACATCTTTGAAAGATTATTTCAGACATCTTGACTGTTAGTGTCTATTTTTAGATTTCTTGCATTGCCTTGGTTTTCAGAATGTGGTGAATGCCAGTCTCCTGAACTGCACAACCAATATGTGACTCGAAGACAGACATCTCAAATATCTGTTTGCTTTGGTAAATCTTGCTCTTTAGTCCTGGAGTTCTGCAAAGCTTTTCATCACCATGCTAAGAACACCTGCCCATCAATATTATTAATATAGATAGTGATAAAATAATTCTACTTTAATCATTCAGTCCTCATGTAGACCAAATTTTACTTGTTACCATGATGAGTATACTTTGATTGAGAAACAACGGGATATTTCCCTTATACAACTAGAAAATTGTCCTGGACAGAGAAAAGGTCAAAACTTCCAAAGTAACCTAGGTACTCAACCAGCAGACAGACTAAATTCAGCAGCTTTAAAAGTGCTTTCTTCACAGTCTCTGGGCCTATCTGTAATACTTTATACTTCCATTTTGTGAGGTTTCCTGCAAAACGTATTAGCCTCCGTACGAAGTCCTCAGTTCCCACAGTGAACTACATTTCAAAATGATGCTCCATGCTAGTAAGTAATATTTTTCCTGGGCTTCCACATATGGCAATATTTATCTTCAAAGTTTTCCTCTTTGGCTCATAGGCTGGTTTGTAAACCAGATGGTCTTGTGTGGCCTAATTGTAAGATGATTTGTTGTGTGATTCAGTAGCATTGTTTATTTGTACAGTGGTTTAATGGAATTTGTAAACTGCATAATATTGTTTTACTGTGTTTTCATTTATGAAAGAGTCACATCTTGCTCTGGCATTTGTGGCGGCGATTATAATTAAATGTTCTCAGAAAACTTTGATCTCTGCTTGCTGCATTAAACTAGTAACATAAAAACACAATATTTCTTATTTAAGCAGGGAACTAGTGCTGCATTTGAAGGTTGAGTGAACGTACCAGATTTTATCTTAAAAGAAACAGGAATAGTCAAACATTAACTGAATGTTGGCAATTCAATGGCTTTTCAGCAGTGTCAACTTTATGATTTACTTGGAGCTAATGTTTTTGTCCCTCTTTAATAAGCCTCTTTATATCATTTCTGCAAAGATGTCTGCTTTGAATTTTTGAGACAAGAATAGTTTTGCCCTACTTGATCACTGTGTATGGTTACTTGTATTCATATAAGTATTCCTTAGCTGTGAATATATTTAGGTTGCCAAGTCTATAAAAAGATCTAACAGCTTTCTGGCCTTCTCACTCCATTTTCATCCTGAAAGGTGCCTTCAGCAGTCTATTTGGTTTCTGGTAGGAAGACTTGTAGAGGAATGGCTGTGACTGGGAAACCAAGAAATACTTTGGAGAGTGGGGCTCCAAGCTTAGGAGATTGGGAGACTTCTTCCGCTTTGAGGAACTTGAAGCTTCCAAACCACTTTACTCATAGTCACAGAGCTATTGATGGTATATATGGCAAACTGATGGATACTGTTCAATGCTGTGCTCTTTTTCAAGACATGTCCACATCAGATACAAGAAAATCAACACCGTGAACTCATGGCATTGATACAGACAAATATGAGAAGACAGGCTGCAGAAGGAAGAGATACAAGAATCATCAGATTTGTCCTTTCGCCTCTGGAAGCAGTTCCCTTAAAGCAAATAAAAAATGTTTGGAGTGTATTAGGAATTATTTTAGTATAAATATTCTAAGTTTGCAACCTCTAGTAAGTAATTTACAACAGATTTGGAATAAAACCAGAGAATCACAATCTTCTAAACAAATCCTGTAATTATTCCAGCAGGAAATACGGGTGCAATTATGACTCACACAGAAAGAGTCTGATTCACCTTTGTTTTTTTATTTGTACATTTGCTACTTTTCATCCCTTTATACAAACACATTCCATGGCAGATCAGTCTTGAAAAGATTTCAAAGGAATAGCTGAAGATTCAGAGACAGACGCATACCAGTAAGCAACCCAAGTTCATGATGAAACTGAAACTAGACTGTGATGAAGCTACTCCCACACAATGCCTGGCCAGCCTAGGGATGTGTCATCGATTTTTTAGCGCCTTGATGCAGATAGTCACTGCTTTTGCACTTTCCTAAGCAGGTCTTTATTTTGTATAAAATTTTCTCATTCTGCCTGTTTGTTTCCGGAGATGCAGCTTTGAGTTCTTCTCTGTGGTCATTTTTTGCTGAATGAGATTCCTTCGTGCTTAGATTTTCTCTTAGGTTGGGCAGCAGTTGAATATCAAGACTTGTTTGAACACAGTTTGTCTTCTGCTGAGATCTACTTTATCTCAAAATGCCATTATAGCTTCATTCTCTTGTCAGGTTGCCATTACTTGGCAGTGAATAAAAGGCCACTGGAAGTGAGAAGTGTAGCTTAAAAACTCCTTTAAGAGACATCTACCTTCCCTTCCCATTAGCTGACGGAGAGTGTTGGCATTGAGGCACTTTGCCTTCTCATCACATACAGTTGGGGATTGGGCTGTTTCTGGAGAGGCTTCTCATTAGGACACTTACACAGGTATAACAGTTCATGCTACCAATATTTTTTTATTATTTCTGAAGAGAATATTGTCAAGGCTGAAAACAGTTGAGATGATTGGTTATTTCACACAGTATCACAGTATCACAGTATGACAAGGTTGGAAAGGACCTCTGAGATCATCAAGTCCAACCTATAACCCAACACTAACACCAACCATCATCTAAACCATGGCACTCAGTGCCACATCCAATCTCCCCTTAAACACCTCCAGGGTCGGCGACTCCACCACCTCCCTGGGCAGCGCATTCCAATGGCCAATCACCCTTTCAGTAAAGAACTTCTTCCTCACATCAAGCCTAAACTTTCCCTGACGTAGCTTGAGTCCATGCCCTCTAGTTCTGTCACTGGTCACCTGAGAGAAGAGACCAACCCCTGCCCGACTACAGCCTCCTTTTAGGTAGTTGTAGAGAGCAATGAGGTCTCCCCTGAGCCTCCTCTTCTTCAGACTAAACAGCCCCAACTCGCTCAGTCGCTCCTCATAGGGCTTGTGCTCCAGCCCCTTTACCATCTTCGTTGCCCTCCTCTGAACACATTCCAGTATCCTGACATCTTTCCCAAACTGGGGGGCCCAGAACTGTACACAGTATTCCAGATGAGGTCTGACTAGTGCTTTCTTTTTCCTCAGCTTTTTTTTCTCAATAAGAACATGAAAACCTGGTGTGTTCATTCTTGTTTCTTAAGTACCAAAGAAAGAAGACGATGACTTTCACCCGGGAGACTTTTTTGCTGTATGCTGGAGGCATAGGAGAGGGCAGTCCTCTGAAGAGAGGGTATTCTTCGTTTGAAAAAACCCCCAAAACCCAAACAAACTACAAAGAGCACAACTTCATTCAAAGCTCTGTTCTGATTATTCTTCAGACTCAAGTGACTTGGCGTGTTATTTCAATACAGCACATGGTTTCAAGCATTTCTTTACAATCGGGAACACTGGAAACTTGCTTTCATGTTTGCAATGAAAATTGATATATACTGATCTAACTATCTGGCCCCAAAAACCTGGAGTGTGAATGACTGCATTCTGCCCTCAAGCTGAGCTATGAATGCACAGCATTTTTGATTGAAGAGTATAAGGCAAATATATTTACCCATTCCCTCAGAAGTCAAAGCTATCTCAACAAAGTCTGATAAAACTTTGCAGATAGCTTTATCTCTGGGCTGAATTCCAATACCAAAAGGCTCAGTTCAAAAACAGTTTGAGAAAACTATTAGCAACTGAAAAAGATACTTTCCCCCTAGCAATAGCCATATAATATACCCATGCAAAAAATACAGCTCAAGAATTGAATCCAGCATCAAAGAATGCTGTTGTCAGTACTGTTGGATGAGATTAAAATGATGGCAACACCTTGTAAAAGATACAAATTTAATTGATAATGAGGTTAATTTCCTTCTTTGGAAAAATTGTCATATTCTTCATTTTTTCTACAGTTCAAATATAAACTCAAATGTGTTATATAGATGCCCTCATGTATGCTATGGTGGCAATCAGTGTTTGAACAATTTACAAACACACATTTTCTGTGAAATCACCAGTAAAATGACAAACTGAGCCTGACTGTTCTTAGCCAAATGATTTTAAAGGGCAGTTTGTCCCCTGTTGAAACAGTTGTGCTAAAGCTAAAGTAAGACACCTGGAATAAGACAAGTCAGTTCAACTCACTTGCATCCAGAAGTCATTTTCTGCATTCAGCAACACAAGTTACAAAAACAACCTGCTATGGCTGGAGTAACCTAGAAGTGAAACAGTCTCTGAAATTTCCTTTTTCCTTCCCAAGGGCCATACACTAAGACTGCTAAGGATATAACTAGTGAAGCTGTCCAGAAAGTACACAGATACTTAGCAAATAGAGGGAAAGGCTTATGAAAAAAATATGTAAACATGGCAGTCCAATGCAAATTTTAAAGAGATTTTGAAGTTTCTATGAACCACTTTAATCTATGCAACCACAGAAACAGATCAAGCCTGAACTGATCATTTAATTTCTTGCTACCTGTATTCCTGTTTGCAGGTGTGTCGATGGGGGTTACATATCTGCAACTTGTGACCTGTATTTTTGTATATACATATTCATCAGCTTCTGAGTATAGATTTCCCCCAGCATAAGTGAGAGTCACTGATTACTCCTACACTCCTTATAAGAGGGGAGGAAGTCTGATCAGTGAGATAATTGTTTGAATGAGTCTACAAGTGAATTGGTGGAGGCAAGACACAATATTTTTACATTATCTACGTGGCTCAATGAATGTGTTTGAGGTCCTGCTTTTTGCTGAGCCTGCAGAGCACTTAGTGTGTTACAGTACTGCTTCAAGGGACCTGGCACTAGAGAAAAACGGGTTTACTGCTGGTGAACTCTTCCTCCATCCTTGGTACACTCGCTCAGATTTTAACTACCTGATAGTCACCATCTGTTACCACAAAGCAGTGGATGAAATTTTAATACTAAAATAAGATATAGAGGCCAGGAGAGGGGTTAGGGGGGATTAGCTACAGGAAAAATTAATTAAGGTCTTGTTAACAGCTCGTTTAAATTATGTCTCCTGACTGATAATGATTTCAAAATGTATTGGTGACTTTCAGTTAGTCCTGGGTAAATTCCTCCCTCCCTAAAGGTGCCCCTAATTCAAGACAAAGGATGAGAAAGGGGAATAGCCCTTTGTGCTATGGAAGCACAGCCAAGTCCAAAGCAAGAAGTACATCAAAAAACAGGCCAGTTTTCCTGCGGCTTTATGTAGGACCCACGCTTTATGCTGACAGAAACCTTCTGTTGTGTTCATCTTTCCTGCTTGGCTTTCTGTGACCTGACAATTGGCTGTATTTGACACTCAAGATCTGCAGTGATTCACCTCCTGTGCTATCCATCATAGCTGGATATCAATGTGAAAAAAAATTAAGTCAGCTCATATTCTTAATTGCAGTCTTTTGGCTGTTTTCTAATTGAATGCTTCATAGAAGGAGCAGAGGAAACAATATATTTCAGAATATCTCCAAATCCAGCTTTCCCTCCCAAATGTCCACAAATTGATCCAGACCACCTCTTTGAGAACAGGTTACACACTGCAGAGGAATGCATAACTTGTCCATGAACTGCTGCATATTTTGTACTTTGTATTTACATTTTTCCAAAGGGAAAAAAAGCAGGTTTTTCCGGATAAAAATATTTTCTGCTTTTGATGGATGAAATTAGTCTGCATATCCTTGGAGACTGCCAGCAAGTTTACACTGGGAACTGGAATTAAGCCATCGACTGGTTTCAGATGAGTTCCGTCAGATGGCAAAACCCCCATCACACAGTCCCATGATGCTGGTCTTTTAATCACCGAAGAATGAGGTGACTTAAAGCATGGTGTCCTACTACCAGCTCTTTGGAAACCAGCTTGAGGTGCAGGCATACTTTGACTGTATCTCTGATTGCCATTACTATGAGTAGCAATTAGATTTATTCAACTTTGTGCTTGAGAAAAAAGACCCAAACCAACAGATTATGCTGTTAGAGTTGCATCTGGCACACTCAGATCTATTTAAGTGGAAGAACTTCTGGCTTCTTAAGCTAAAAGTCTTACACACCTCAGAAGTGAATTCGGTGATTAAAGTTCAGTTACAAACCAGTTGCAGGGGTTGGACCTGACTGAATTTTGTAAAAGCCATTCAGGTTTGAACTCTATTCAGAGCCTCAAACACTTGATTTTCAATGTTGGTAAAACGTAGACTACCATGTTAATATTTTGGTTTGATCCATCTCTAATGGATGAAATAGTAGTATGTAAGAACTCCTTTCTGAGCCTCATGGTGTACTTCACTGAGCAAAGAAGGATTAGGCCCCATTTGCCATGTGTATCTTCCTTGTTCCCTTTCTTTTGGTAAGAGTGGCATGGATCTTTTAATTGGGACCTACCTACAGTATGGGCAAACAGTGCCAAGACCCAGAGATCGGTGACCACTGACCCTTCCGGCATTCCTGCCACATCATTTTGGTTTGGCACTAAATCACCCATTTCAAAGGAAATATTTGTTTCTTGGACCACCATATGGTTGAAGAAAGGTTTATACCCCTGGGGTGCTGTATTAGATTCCAGCAGGTTACTTCATTAAATGAGCATATCAAATTTGATTGGAAGTTCTCAGCAGCTTTCGGTTCCATTTAATTTTATTTTTATACAGATGAAGAAATTGCTGTTACACCCATACCCACTGACAAGCCAACTACATTACTTCACATCTACTTTATAACCACATATAATTACATAACCTCTTGGTTTATTTTCTTCCAGAACTCATGGCTCCTCATAGAATCTGTTCAGTCTGATCTAAAAGGCAGATTTTGGCTTAAAAAATGGTTTTCAAGACATTCACATGGTTTGGTTTCTTTCCTTTATTCAATATTCCACATTATTAACCACAATTTGATTCAAGCAGAGCAGCAAGGGCTTTACTGATACATCTGGAGAGGCCGTGTTAGAGAAAGGAGAAGACAAACCCAGCCTCAAAATACTCTACATAAATCTCATCATTGTGGGAGAGCTTCCGTCATTTCATCCCCACACTGTGTTCCCTCCAATTTGTTCCTCTTTAGTTATAGGCACTACAACTACTTTCTCGTTTAAAATTTCCTATCAGCCTTCCTCCTCAGACCCTCCTGCTCTATTTTGATTTCAGAAATACAGCAGACAGAATTCGGAAGTATTTTATCTCACTGTGTCAGGGCTACCTTAGATAAGAATGGGGCTGGCAGGTTACATCCATGTCAAAGGACATAGCTGGGTAGCTAAAAATAGTTAGAATGCAAATTACCATCCCAGAGTTTTTGCAGGATCATAGTTTTAGGCTAGTATAAATTCACTGAAATCAATTAAGGCAGATCACTGTAAGGCCGTAGCACATAACTGTGGTGAAATGGCCACTAAGATATTTATTATGCTTATCCCAAGTTGCATTCTTAAACACATATTCACAGACCACAGGGTCCATTTGTTGTAATTTATCACTGGCATAAGCAAATTCTTTCATTCATGCCAAGAAATGCTATGCAGCCCTTAGATCCCAGAGAAGGCACCAGGAAGACCAGATGTTCACTCCTTCTTGTCATCATGCCCTGGTTTGGAAGTATTTTCTTATCTGATTTTATCAGCTTTAAAAGTAATGATTCAATCCTGGAGCCCTTCCTCCCATCAGTTTTATTTATTTGACTAGAGCAGCAGCAGGTCTGATGAAGAAAACTCGCAGTACCAGACTCCTTGATACTTATGTGCTTAGATAATGCAATTGCATATTGCAGAGAGGATGGAGAGAGACTTACAACAAACTAGGGACTCCTGTATTCTGTCAAAAACTAAATATCATGCATAGCAACCCACTTCCCCGTTGCTGTACGGCTGCTGCTAACAAACTGAAACAGTCGAGGCCGTTGAGCACCAATGGTTTTTGTGCTCTTTCAGCCAGTGACAGAAATAGTGGTCAGGTTGAACTACAACTGTTCACAGATTTATGGGGGTGCGTAGGAGTCTGCAGGGTCTCTAGCCCAACCTCCTGCTGAGAGCAGGCATAACGGGTGCAAAGCTGCCCAGAGTCTTGCCCAGCTGATTTTGAGCATCTCCAAGGATGTCATACCCTCCACGGGCAACCTGTTCCGGGGCTTGGCCACCTTCACTGTAAAAATATTTTCCTTGCACAAAGCCAGAGTTTATCTTAGTTCAGCTTGTGTCTGTTGCCTCTCCTCCAATACTCCATCTCATCCCATTGAATACTACTTTGTATGGTGTACAAAACCAACAGCTTCACTGATCTTCACTGAAGGACATGATGGCTTGGGACCACGTATGGTATGGGTGTCATGAGCAGACCACATTCTCACCTCTCACAGCACTATAGAAACAAGGAAGAAACTACTTTGAGACCACCTACCCGAAGAAAGTCATCAAAACTGGTACCCACAGTTAACAGGACTGCCAAGGCATGGTTCAGGTGAGAGGTGAGGCACAGTGGGACTGTGGGCTAACATTGCTCCTGCCCAAAGCAGTACCTGCCCTGTGCACACGTGGGACAGTGCTGCTGCTCAGAGCAGTCAGCCAGAAGCCACTTCTTACTGTAAACCAAGATATATACTGCAGTGCCCAAGGGGAAAGCAAGCCTCAGAGCAGACATGATCAACGCTCACCCTGGACCAGCTGTTCTTCACCTCAGCCTGTGCCAGACGGCATCAAGGTCACACACTAAAATCACACTTAATCAGGTTTCGCAGGGATTAAGCTGAGCCAGAGTTGAGGAATCACCGATGCCAAAAGAACGCCTATGCCACATGAAAGCAACACCAGCACATAATTGAAATAATTTATTTACCACTAGAGCACCACAGACATACAATGTGTTAAAATACAGAGTAATCGATCACCAAAGTACAACACAGCTGTCCTTTAAGTTCCTTTTTTTTTTCTCCTTTAAACTATGCCAATCATACAATTGTATTGATGCTAAATACATAAAAAATGCTGTCCTATCCCACCCAGTTAAGTTCTAAGATTCCCCCTCAGCCCGAGCCAACCTCTTGGGTCTGATCTTTCAAAGCTCTGAACACTTCCCACGGGTTCTCAGGGACTTTTTTTCAATCAGTGGCAATTATCTTGTGATAAAGCCTCTGGCACAACGTGTTTGAGCTGTTGCAGACCCATCTAAACATCATTCAGAGGGGATCAACATCTGACCCGAGCAGTGATTAGGACTCACACTAACCCACTCTCTAGAGGGGAATTTCACCTGTGAGTTCTGCACATTGTAGGATCAGGCCTAACATCCTTGGTAATTAATGGGAAATACACGCCTCATAAACAAACAAACAAACAAACTGCAGGAGCTTTATAAAAAAGTATTTCAATACTATCAGTGCATTTTGAGGAAAAATAAAAAAGGTTTCGATCTTGTGGTAATGACAATAAGCTTTCATACTTAAATTTAGAGAAAAACTTCAAACCCAAACCAAAATTTTCAGCAGCGTCCAGCGCATAGCGAGTATAGTTGGACAACTATGCTATCTCCTGTTCCACTTTTTCAAAGCTTCAAAACAGGTTTTGAGCTGCATTCCCATAGCAGAGAATTGCAAAAATGTTGTTTTAAGTTTTTAAAAAGTGTTCATCCTGTCTTCTTTCCTGTCCAACAAAAATACAGTTCTTATACTGAACCTGATAAAACCAATTTTGCTGCCACATACAACAAAATCCAGAGTATTTACTACCCTGAGGAGTTTCACTGAGTTCAGTGCATCTTCTCACTGGAGTAAGTCTGGCTCAAGCAAGTGTTAGCAGGACAGATTTTTCACTTGTTCATCTCAACTTGCTAAATGAATCAGAAGTCTAACATACCTCCTTCTCTGTGCTGAGCCAACGGGTGAGATTAGATCGTCTGTGGGGTTACATTTCCACATAGAGAATAAGAACAGGCTCTACTAAAGTCCCGAGGAGCTGCATGTACAGGCCGCTGCAATACTTCAGTTTTGCACCAGAGTTCTGCTGAAGCCAAAGAAATTGCACTTCTTAAAACTGGAGCTGACAACATCAAGTTCAGGAGCATCCTCCCGACAAGCACTCGGGTCAATGATGAGAAAGACATTTTCTGTCAAAGTAGTTTTCCAGCTTTGCCATGCCAAACCTTTCATCGTGTCAAATGAACTGAATGCACCTCCACGATTTTTTTTGCTAATGAAGGTTGGGCTTTTTTAAAATTAAAAAATGTGATGGGGAAAAATTTTTTTTTTACTCCTTCTACAACAGTTAAACATGTGTTAACAACAACAAAATCCTAGGAACCCCCCATGTTCCTTTTTCCTTTATTTTTCAAAAGAACTCAGTTGAAAAAAAAATTGGTAAACTCACAAAAATCAAGGGTCTGATCCTGCAAATTCTTGCACGCACATCAGTAGCCTCAAGGGGCCTGCCATTCCATCTCAGTTAAAGGCAAACCTCTGTTACCTGTAGCAGGAGCAGGATCATTCCCATGGACTAACTGTGGGGACAAGCCCCCATGGCGTGGAAGACTGATGCACCACCTCTGACCGCAAATTGATCTCGTTCACGCCTCATCGGGGGCATCGCCACGGCAGATGCTTCCTACCAGCCTTCTGCACAGTGGTGAATGTCATTCTCTGCAAGGGTTTGCCTCAGCCAGGGTAGGACATCTCTTCTTGCAAGACCTTGCTCCCTGCCCATCTGTTTGAATGTCTATAGCCGAAAGGATATAAAAAGGTTTAGGAATCTGAACCGCATCGTGATCCAAGTGTTACAAATAGGAGTGACCGAGGAGGGAGGGAAGGAGGGAAAGTTCATTTTCATTCATACTTTTTATAAAACAGAAAAACAAATGGAGTCAGGTAGCTTATGTCATAATGATGAACAATATACAAAACACATGTATAGCAATTATTACAAAACATGTATTTGTAGTGCAAGTCAAAATATAGGGACTCTACTCATACTGGCCAGCTAGAGGGAAACACATGATTCTGAGTGATCAAAAAGAGCCCCAAATTCAAATTCAAACTCATGAGAGCTGACAGTATTACAGAGTACAAAAATATGGTGAAAATTTACACATTACACATAAAGTACTTAATTTTTTAATAGTTTACAAATAGAGATCTACAGATATGTTTCCAATTAAGCTGGCTTTTACTACCCACCTATTGTAATACTCTAGGTATGGTTACATATACCAAAAGAACAAAAAAAATCCCATAGCATAGCTATACAGCAACATATTAAGGTCTGAAGATTAGACCAGTACACGTTAAATATTTCACCGGTTTACTAAACTGACATTTTAAATCATTTACAGTAAAAAAAAATCTTATAGACTTGTCTTTGAGACTGAAACAGAGTGTCCTTTATTAGTAAATTATTCAGTATTTAAAACAAGGGTTTGAGACCTTACAAGAAGCCTCTCTAGGCAGCTGGCATGAAAAATAAGGTATTTTAAAGGCAGAGTTTCTCAATAATGTAATAACTGATTTCTATTTTAATCGAACTAAACTAACCATTACTTTTCTGATTCTTTTGAGCTTGTGTTCCTTTAGGCTTTCTATGTATTTCTGACAGCTTATTTGGTCTCCACTTTGTCCATATTGGCTATTTTTCTTTTTTCCAATGGCGATACATAATGTTCATTTGATAGTTTTCACACACAAATAAATAATGCACTGTTAACTCTACAACTAAGAGGAATGGGTAGGATGCCTATTGCATAACAATACAGAGAGATCAAGTAAGGCACGGGACAAATACAGCAACTCCACTTCATGGGATTTTCCTGTTTTTTTCCTTTCACATAGTAACACTAACAAATTTCTTCCAGTGTTTATTTTTTAAAAGGTTTTTTTTTTCCTTTAACTTTGCTTCTTGTCTATCTCACACTACGTTTAGGTGAAATGTAGGATAAAGGTCTTCAATGTTTTGCTTCAGATGCCAGTTTAAGAAAAAAACAAAACAAAACAAACTTTCGAACAGTTCAGGCTAGTACCGCTTTTCTTTTTTTTCTTCTTTTTTTTTTCTTTTAACACTGATGAACTTGGGTTTTCAGTTCTCTTTCTTTCATTTTCACTCTCTCTTTGTTTTTTTTTCCTTGTTTATTTTTTTTTAACACACACACATCATGCTGTTTCAGGGGTATCCTTTAGCTGCACTTGCAAGACTTTACAATCATGTTGGACAGCTGTTCGATTTTGGGTGTTTTGCCAATGTAATAGAGGATGGTGAGGGGTTCCAAATCCTGGGACACGCAGCACGGAGAGGCAGAAGCTTCTGGATTTATGGTATTATACAAGCTGAGTACCTAGAAGGAGAAAGGAAAAAAGAGGGATTAAGTCAGCTACCTCTGCCATCCTGCCACTGCAGAGCAAATTCCTTTCTGCATCGCTTCCGCCTACAGTGCCTGAGAGAAAGCAGTACAAAGATTCCTAGACCTTAATATTTTTTTACGCTTCTCCAGTTCAATCTGGTGTAACAATCTGCTTGAATTTCCTAAGGTTTCAGCCATACAGTCTCAAATCTCAAAACAGATAGCTGCCTGGAGCCTGCCCTGAAAGCACAGCCCTTCGAAACAACATGCACTCTGTATAGACACGGGAAGAAGAAATGGAAAGGGGTTTTATCTATGTGCTCAGATTGCCGTTTGCTGTTACAGGATTTAGGCTTTAGAAGTTCACCAAAGGGAAAAGAGAGCCCGTAAGAGCAAAAGCACTCCTCTGCTTTTCCTCTCTGGCTACTACTAAGTCCATTAATGGCACCCTGCAAGCATCAGCACTCGAGCTGCAGCTACTCCTGTTAAGAATCAGCTGCAGCAAAGTTAGCAGCGCTGCAGTTTTATGTCACGTTGGAGCCGTATGCGTGGTTCTCTGCAAAGGAAGGGCCACCCGCTGACGATGCATAGGTATTTGTGAGGATGCCGTTAATGTGTTAGCCAAACACCAAATGACCTTTTCCTAGAACTTCAACACAACATTTGCAGTGGAGAGAGACAGAAGATCTGTTCAGGACAGCAACACTAACTACTTTATTAAGCAACTTCTGACTCCTTGGGCAACCATCCAAACCACATATTTGTGACCATGACAGTTATTCTTCCTTTCCTTTAAAAACAAGTGCTGATCCAAACTGTGTAGGCTACTACTCCACACCAGCACAGAACCATACTTACCTTATTTATATCTCTGCCTGCTGACATTGATAATAGCACATTGCCACAGATAGTGACAGCTATGAAGAGTATCTACACCTGGATCTATAAGTTCAGGAAGAACACACTATCATGGCTTTACAGAGCAAAGGCAAAGCAAGCTCCCTCTTGGATATGAAGAATTCTCCCTGCTGGCTGATGTCGATCTGGTATTTTAAGGGAGGCTTGAAAAAGGAGTGACATCATTCTTAGTACAGAGCTGAGGGTGAAATTCTTACTTCATGACAACTGCGATGCAAATGTCTGCTTCTTGCATTTACTGTCTAGACATCCTTACTGACAGCTGAAAGAAATAAGCACTTCACAGCAGAATGTCACATCTAATCTCCAAAATAAAAGGTCCCATTTCAGATAACTATCAGTTCTTCGCCATCACGGACAGAAGGCTCCTCCTTTGCATATAAATTTTTTGAAGTACAAGAATGAATGCATCTTTTGAAGTGAAAGAAGTACATTGATCAATACATTGTAATGATATTCAGCACGGTAGCTGAATGAAAACAATGAAAAATGGCAGGTCATAAAAGCAGGTAATAATTAGGTGGTATGACTCAGGCCTTCTGTTACTCTGATAGTGCCTCCCTCAGTGCCTTTGCTGACTGAACTCACCGTGCCATCTCGCACTCATGCTCTATAATGAAAGGTCCCTTCCCAAGCAGACTGCCAAAGTTACATCATCCTCTCACCAAGAGCATTCAATCCATCCATCCATCCATCCATCCATCCATCCATCCATCCATCCATCCATCCATCCATCATATCGAGGAAGACAATAAAAATACATTCCTACTGCTTCAACACTTGCTTAAGACCATGTGCAAGACCCTCTAGGGCGTCACATTGCATCATCCTTAGTTATTGAGATAATAAATAGAAGCTCTGGGTGTTGGTATTGATGTCAGCCTTAGAAAAATATCTCACCCTGCTGTTATACAAGCTGAAAATTAGCAAAATCATTACTTACTCTGCTGTGCTGAGTATCTGAGCTCCATAAATATGGGCAGGCTCCTGCACAGAAATTAGCATGATATCCTTTAGGTTCATGAATCCATTTCCAGCCAAGATCCCTCTTGAAGTCAATATAAAGTTGACGCAGACAGCAATTATCCTGCACATTTCTGGGAAATAAAAAATGGACAAACACATCAGTCATAATGAACAAAAATGGAATAAAAGTGATCCGCCTGCTTGCTCTCTGAACGATGCTTTACAGGCAAGAATGTCTGAGTCCCACAAATTCACAACCAAATCAGATCAACAGTAGATTATATTGTAAATGAAATTAGATGCTTAGACATGGCAGGTCCAGCTTATATAGACAAAACTAAACGATTTCCCTGGAGGACAAGTAAATATTTTTCTCCAGGTCCTACTGAGTGGCACTTCTGAGTAGATAAGCAAGTGGAGGAGATAATTTTGCTGTAATTAGGGGGCTGACAGATTTGGGAATCATCCCACATGGAACTGGGATGCTTTCTAAGGCCACCACCTTCCTCATTCATCACTGTCTCTGAGGGATTGGAGACTGCTGGGCAGATGACGGATGCACACAGACCCCATGGGACTGCGTGCTGTATAAATAAATGCCAACTGTGAAGAAACATGATAAGCAACTGCATTACACCTCATAGACAGGTAATACTATGTAAGTATACTGAATATGGATGCATAGTTACCTAAAACAATAGGCAGCATCTAGAGCACGCTTCTTCCGCCGACTGGGCTGTTGCGACTCAAGTCTGTAGGAGGGTAATAACATTAGCAGTAGATGTGGGGTCTTCCCACTGTATTTTTTCCTATTGGACTTTAAAGCTTTCACATCACCACTGGAATATGTGTAGTCATCAATACCTTCAAAAAATACATTTTGGTGATAAACATTGTGTTGCTTTTTCTTCACAAATTAAATAAACCATCTGTTTAAAAAAAATCTCTCAGAAAATGGGAACGGTGGTGTCAGCTGAGCATGTACACTGGGGAAGTGGGGGCAAATCTCAACCCAACATCCCTGAGATATTCACAGCTCTCGTGTTATCTATTGTATCAGGTCCACTCCCCTCCCCTCTCCCCTTCACAGCCATTTATGGTATTTCAGTACATTTACCGCAACTGCTGAAATGAGTAACAGAAAAGATTACTTCAGCCACTGCATCTGCATGCTTACTTTCAAATGCCCCAAGCAGTGATGCGTTTTCCACCTCACGTAGGGCAGTATTCCCATCCTTTAACAGTTACATAGACTTTAAAACCTTGCAAGACCATTAAAGCTGCTCTGGATACTTCACCTGCATTTCCTACTGCTTCCTTCCATTTCATTGGTTTTCTCTGTCACATTTATCTCTTTCAGTGCTTATAAATACTCTGTCTCCCACTGCCAGCATATTTAAATCTGCTATTTTTTCCCAGGAAGTCAGTTATTCTAGCCCCTTGTTTTGCATGAGCATGGCAAGGACACTGATCAAAATATTTCTTATTTAAGTGGCACTCAACGACTTCAAATTCAGTATTTTCTCTCGAAACACTAACTCCCTCACTAGCTTTTTAACAGAGCAATAGCACAGGCAAAAGACTCAAGGTGTTAGCCTTTCCTAGGAGTACAAACAGTTCATCTTATGCCTGTTTCTAAGATCCTTTTGAAAATTAACCTCCTGAACCAGATAATTCTATCTAAAGAGAAAAAGACACACTTTTCTTTTTGTAACGTTTGCAATTACAGCAACTAAATATCATACCAACAATTTCTTAAATACACACAATGGCTTTAGTCATATGTACGATACATGTATTTACTTACAGAAAAAATTCCAAAGCAGTGAAACAATGGTTAGAAAAACTTAATATTTAACAATGAATATAACCAAATCCTTGGAAAACAAATGAACCACATCATGACACATTTTAATAAATAAGAATTGTATAAACAGAATTGAGTTGGTTCTAATATAGCCATAGTTTTCTAAATACTGGTGGATAATAACTATACCACGATCAATTAAATAACACTTCCTTTTCTGAAACCCAAACTTGAATAGCTTGAAAACACAAGGGAGCTTATGTGGTCTTGATATATTTACTCCATCACCTTGTCTGCTGTCCATAAGAATCACATATATCCACAACTCTAACTACACAGTTGTCTATTTTTTAACGCCCACTCAATTCAATCTTTTCAGTTTTTACCAAGCTGTCAGCATAAAAAAAACTTCATGTAAGTAATATACAAATATATTCCAATAAATTTTACATGTCAATGCAGATACATAGTCAATGTTAACTACTGTAGTTCCATTGACTTCATCTGAGAATCAGACTTCCACTGCTGGAAGTAGAAGCACATAGAAAGCCACAACCATTTCTGTTTCTTCAACTCACAACGCACTGGCAGTAGAACACTGTAGGGCATTTATACAAGTCTGGTACCTATTCAGCTCTTCCCAAAGCAACTGATGCCATTGCTTATAGTAATTTAAAATATTACTGATATGACCAGGAATAATAAAAAAAAAAAAGCAGCTGGAGCTATTCAGGGTGCCTGAAGAGCTGGAAGTGTGCAGGTACTTAAAAAGACTGGGACCCTCTGTACTCAGTGAGGACAAAGGACAGTGCTTCCATAAGCAAAGCACTCAACTGTTGCCTTACCTGCACTTTAGAAATTTGCCACAACTATTGTTTAACACTCATAAAACGTACCATGCTCACACACATAGGTACTGCAAGCAGTTTTCATGTGAGCCAAACACCATCCCAGTTTGACCTTCCAGCAGCAGCCTTCTCTACTAACCCCAAACCATTGCAATGCTACAATGGACAGCAGTCAAAGGGTTTATTCGGAAAACATTCAGCAAGTTTTCTCATGACTATTGAACAATGGGTTGTCTACTGTACAACAGTCTTCCCTACACCCAAAATTGTATGTATATCCTGTGTGCATGCTACAAACTGTAACACAGACATTTAATGGCATCGAAGCTGCATGCCAAAATAAGATGGCTTATTCTTGCCGTCCAGTTTTGGAACAATTTGGCCGATATAGTTTTACCCTTGTGTCTCCAATACCATTCCCTACCATCTGAGAATCAAGATTCTCCAATGAGCTGGTTTTCAATCAGCTGAATGCTATCCCTCCTCAATTAGTAAGAACCAACACATTTTAAATTTTTTTTTCCCTTCATTACCTGCAAATCTTGCTTCAAGCTCCTCACTTTTATTTGGGATGATATAATTATTGGAAGGCACGAAGGTGCAGCATGGACAATGTAAGCTTATCTTAAATCCAAGGTTCCTGTCTGAAAAACATAAAAGTAAGTGAAGTTGGATTTTACACATGGAATGACCCTGAAATACTGCTGAGTTTATGCAGAAGCAGCTGGGGCAGGAATGAAGGCAAAGAGTACTTGTTGTCACCTCTGTGATGGAGCCACTCATGTACAGCCTCAGTGACATCAAAAGACAACCATTCTCCTTCAGCTCTCGTTTTAACTACTTTGCTGTCAATGTAGCGCTGTCCAGGTGATGATAATTCTTTAGATTTTAGAACCTACAAGAAATAACAAATATAATTACCTACAGGTTAACATTTACCTGTTTTTTATTAAGATGGACCGTCAAGATTACAAAAGAGTAAAAGGAACTATAACAGCTCAAACCTCTATGGAACAGATGTATATTGAGGCACGTTTTCAGAAAGAATTTTTTTATAGCGTGCAGGGAGAGGAAGGTGATATAAAAACAACCTAATGAAATTGGCTTATGCTCCCAAGCAAAACATGCCATCACATATTCCTTCCTAAGAGAAATCACAAAGAAAAACTACCCTGAAAACTTGTACTGCAACACAAGCGGCCAAGACATCAGAGTAACTGGAACATCAAAAAAGGCTATTTTACCTTTTTCAGTCACACATCAGTTTTAGAGCATAAGATCAGATGCTAAAGTAAAGCCTGTACAAAGTAGTCTGCACACCAAAGACATTATACTGCTCACCTATAACTAATCTTTATGATATTGCCTTATTAATGCTTGCAGCTTTCCCTCTGACTTCAGGAACTGGATAAACATTAAACACAAAAAAGTTATTGTCCATACAAGGTAACTTGTGGGCATGCAGAGACAGACAGGTGTGAAACGTGGCCACACATGAATTTGGGAAAGAGTTGATGCTGCTTCCATACAGATTCTAATGCCAGATGCATTTGTATTTGTGTCAAAAGTTTCAGCAAAGCTTGCTACTGAGCACGCAATAAAAAAATACCTGTACAAAAAAAAGCACCTCCCTTTCAAGACACAGCACCACATGCCTAGAATTTCAAGTGCCACAGTCTTCCTCTTATTTGAACAATTCAGCGACTGCCTTCCTACATACAAGCATAGCTTGCTACTATTTATCCTAACTCTAGGATGAAAACAACTGGACTTCTGGCTGCTAACAGGGTTCTGGTTTCCTGGTTATTACTAGGCTGATAGTTTTGTGATTCAGGAAGCTGGAATGCCATGCAACATTAAGACAACTCCAATCAAGATACCACAAGATAACATCATTTTGTAACTTTTGGCATGCCAGTAGTGTGACTTCATATATTGTTTTGGTTTCTTCCTCTATTTGAACCATCCAAGTCAACTTCCAAATGAATATTTGACAACGTCTCATTGATTCCTCCTGTTTTCTCAGCCGAGACCAACCTGCCATCTAGCAAACGCTGCCGTAATAAAACTATGGTGAAACATGTAAAGAAAAATATTTCAAAAGAGGTGTGAAATTATTTCATTATAACATTAGGCTTTTTGTAATTAAACAGAAAAGCAGGCTTGAAAAGCCCACATTCTGTCCAACATGCAGTGTCTCCCTATTTATCTCAAGGGAGTGTTGGACCTCTCAAAGACCAACAGTGCAGCTCCCACAATAACATTTGTCTTATGAGAAAAACAGCAGAATGACAAGCTCATTGCCTTCTTTCTGATCAAAAAGACATGAGAAAATGTCGGTCCAAGACCAGAAAATTACCATGTGCCCCTAGCAGGCAATGCTGAGTTCTCCAGCAGAAACTGAGGGCACTCAAAGATTGAACGCTGGGACTCCTTTTTATAAAGCAATCTTCAAACAAAGTGTTTGAACAACTTTTTACAGGGAGTCTGGCAGCAGCAAGAGGACTACCATTGCTCTGAAGTGCCAGAGCAATGACAGAATCAATCAATGCTGGGAAAGTCCCAGAGAAGTAAAAATAAAACTTTGCCTTCTCTTTGGTCTTTATCAGGTCAACTCAAGCATTTCTGAGGATGTAATGCAGCTGCCATTCTGCAAAGATGTGTTGGGGTGGGGGTGAGGCAAATGCCATACAAGAACTTGGCTCATTTCTCTTCCTTTCTGCACAGTCATTTCTTTCAAAAGACTCCAGAAACTGCATATCTCAGTTCTGGGAGAGATGTAAGGATATAAAACTATAAGTAATTGCCAAAAGCTATCTCCTGATATTAATTATAATTGGTCTTAGATGTGTTCTGAAGACTCAGCTGTGCCTCAGCATCCAAAATAAAATGTCTTTATCTCAACCCCATTGCTACCGAAAGAGAAAATTGAGGGCTGGCAACGTGCTCCTGGCATGAAAGGCATTTGTAAGAGTACAAGAAATGATCCCTGCACGTATCCAATGGTACAAAAAACATCCACCCTCAACAATCAACTGAAAGACAAGAAAAGTGTTTGCAGGTTTCAAAACTGTAGGACACGGTGTGACAGGATGGACAGTGGAATTAGAAGAGCTAGATACTATCCATACCATGGTATCTATTACATCTGAAAGTAAGGCTTCTCTCCATGCTGATTATGCCGCACGTTCAGGAATAAAATTACGAAGAATGAGCTAAAAAGTCACATACTAAGTACGGCACAAGTGACATCATGGGCACCAATGGCTCTTCAGCAAACAGCTTTTAAGTGTCATGAGTATAATATTCAGTGAAATTAACACATGTGATTCAAGCTCTTTCTCCTGTGCTAAGTATCTTCATAGTGTCAGGTTGATGTATAATCTCAATAAAATGATTGTGCTGTTCTAGGCCCACCACTTCCATTTTTTCCTTCTTTTTCAGTTACATCACTGAAAGTGTGGAAAGCTGATGGATGATAAAACCCTAGGCTGGATCCCCAGCCTATTTCCTCCTACAAAATAACCTGATGAAGGACTCTTCACTTCTCTTCCTACGCTGCATTCTGTGTTTCCATCCACGCTGAAACCATTGTACTCTACACAGTGGTAAACAAAATGGCTTCTTTGTAGAATCTATCAGAAATGTTTACAGCTGCGTTACTTTCTTCGAATGAGTTTTCCAGAAAATACAACAAGAGAGAAGCATTTTAGGGTTTCTCTGCTATTTTCACCCTTTGGTTTGCTTCTTTGCACTACAGTTCTGATCTTACCTTCCCCGTTAGGAACACATCTTTTTCTTCCAATACACCCTCAATTGTATATTCCCATTAAAAAACTTCTCTTTCATTATTTCCTATACTTCCTACTACATCAACTAGTTTAGTCGCATGAAGACAAGCCTTCTTTGGGCCGTGCATCTTTTGTGCTTGAAAGCTTGTCTACTTCTTTCAACTATACTGACTGGTGTTAGAAGATATTATAAACATTGCTTTGTCTTGCCTATAAACACTGTCTTACCTTTACACTTAACTCATTGCAACCGCATCAAAAACTGTTATCAGAAACGTTAACTGCACAACTTGTATATGCAGGAGCTAAATGCAGACCTTAAAAGTAGAAGGCCTTTGTGCACAAGTTTTCAGTGCACTAAAAATATTAACAGAAGACAAGGGAATTAAAAAAAGGATAGGAGAGAAGGAAGACTGAGTTAAACTTCCCCTTTAATCCTTTCTAATTTCCTTCTGGCACCTTGTCCAGACACTCCCTTGTAAAGAAGCAGAAAGGTTTTGGTACATCTCTAGGTGATGACGCGGATAGCTAGGGCTTTCGCAGCGGGGGAGTGCTGTACATCACCACCTGCATGTAGAGATGACAGATTCAATCACTTGCATGAGCAGAAGACAGAGTTACTATCCCCACAACCTCACCGCACTCACCAGCGACACATTTAAACACCTGCATGCACAAGTAGCTGACAATGCACAACGACTGCATGCGTGCAGGTGCGAGCATGCACATCTTCACGTGGCCATGAGTGAAAGCTCAAAATCAAAAAAAAATATCAAAATTCAGGTTGTGCAAAATCTCAGCAGCTTACAAACATGGGAATGTTCTTCCAGGTGTATCTGGCCTCACTTTCAACAGAGTGCTAATACAACGCTGCCTTTTCTAATAAGGGATTACATGGGGAACAAGTGCGTATGATAACATTATGTGGGGATGAGCTGAATAGGTAAAAGTCTTACCAAAGGTTATCCAGCAGATTTCTAGATCAATATGCAGTGATTTTCATTCAGTAACAATAATCTAAATTCTGAGAACACTTTGGTTTTATCTATTCTCTTTTTGTACAGGATTACTCCCTTTCACAAGAGAGAAAATAGTTAGCTAAAACACTTTTATATCTCTTCTTGACAAAGTATCTTCTACACTTACATTCTGCCTTATAGCTATCATTTTACAAAGGCACTGCTAACCTTCCCCTCATCCATTTTTTCTATTCTGACTCTTCTTAAAAACACCTGGAGAACAAATTAGCTTACAAATACTTATGATGGATCTCTAGATATTGCATACATGCAGCTACTGCCAGCAGATGAAGGCAAAACAAACATGAATATATGAGTATTGCAGAAAATTGCAGGAAAGGGCTCATGAAGCAGCCAGATGCAAATAAAGCATTGCTCCTGCTTGCACAGCTACACATGTTTAGGAAGCCCTCTCCGGGGTCTCCATAATGACAGGATTCACACGTCACCCTCATCAGGCCTGCCAGATTTCTGGTATTTTATAAATCCTGTTGAAACCTGCCCTTCATTGGTTCTGCAGGGGCATTCTGCTTGGTCTTCAGGGAGAGACCCTCTGCTCTGCTGGCAGAGATTTGTCTGTGCTTCTCCTTGACCATTAGAGGAGACTGGACCACTGTGCTGTCTTGGAAGGATATTCCAAATCATCATGCCAGGGCATTCAGTGACAAAAAGCTTTAGTTTTGTCACAAACTAGCTTCCAAACAATGACAAGAAAGTTTCTGGCATTTTCTAAATTGCTTCTGTCATCTGCTGTGCTTGCTTTTCAGATCAACTGGAGAGCATCAGCTGACATTTTTTTAACATTTAAGTATCAAGTAGCTGAAATCTTCATTAATACACTGGAAGGATGAAACTGTTTATTTATATGCACAGATGTTTATAGTGAAGTAACTAGCATATAAAAATAAGGACAAGGATTGCCTTACCATGTATTTTATAAACTGTAAAGTGCACTGAGAACACTATATAATTCATGATAACAAACAAAGCAGAATGTTTGCACAATTAGCACAAACATGGCTTCCTTAAATAACAGTGCATATCAGAGGCTGATATAAGGAGAGCAGCAGCATTTGGCATCAGTGTAATTATACTAGTTCAAAAACAAAACCAAGAAACCTCCAAACCCCAAGACTCTGTTAATAGAAACATAATTATTTTCCTCAAATTTTCCTTTGCCCACTCTTCTTCTCATATATATAGGCAGCTAAAGCAGGGAATAACTGAATGTACACATTAGTGGATGTATTATAGACAATAACCACTGAGACCAGACGCCAGAACAGCCTGTCTTCATGACTCATTACACACATGAAAGGAAAAAATTTGACAGAAAGAAACACTGGTTCTTACAAATAACTAGAGCTCCAGACCTGCAACTTGCTTAGTTTATTTCAGGTTTGATGGTCCGGCCAATAACTACTTCTGGTCTCCTATAGTTACCACAATTAGATGGAGAAGAATAGGGAAATTAAAATTAAGTATAATTTACAGTGGAATAGTTTTGGCTAATAAATTCATCACCTCCTCAGTAAGCAAACAAACAAATAAAAAACTGAATGCGGTTCAGCAGTGATGATACACAGGCTGATGCATCAATGACATACATCTGCTGCAGCCAAGAAAACCCTAGGCACACATCAAAGGCCAAGCTTTAGCAACAACAAGGGTATTTTATAGCTGTGTTTGAGAATTATGGTCATCAACTGTTAGGAAACATTTCTGGTGACTTACAGTTTCTTAAAACAAGTTGATGGACTTTCAAAACATAATAATAAGATCATATGGTCACTTAAAAATATCTATCCTTCTGCTGCATTGCCCTGGAATTTGGGATGGTCGCTGCTGTCAGCCAGCATGGGTTCTGCAGTCACTGAATAGCAGTAAATATGGCATTACCTTGTAAAAAACTGCTATTAATGTGTTTTTCCTCTCCACTCATTCTGGACTGTCTGATCTCCTCCTCCAGATGTTGTTGGCTCCCTGATTAACTTCCTTTCTTCCCTGCTCTGTCATGTCAGACTCCTGTGATGTTCTTGTGTATTACAACATCTTGGCAGGCTCGATAATCTTTCTCACTTATCAGTCATTATCCATGGTTTTCATTGGAACTTCCAAGGGGCTTTTAAAATAATGGAAATAACTTGACATGCATTTGTAAGCTCAAAGTAAATAAGTGAAACAATGAGATCCAGTCCTAAATGATGTGCTAATGCTGGTTAACATGAGAGCAGAGATAAATTCAGATATGCACAACATCATAGCTGAAAACTGTCGCTTGGGGTAACATCTTCTGAACTAAAATAAAACTGCAGGGGACTCCAGCCTAACCCTCTGCAATGGAATAACCAGATTTGCAAGGCCTGCATATGCCGCCACTTGGTGGTTTCCAAGTTCTTACATACTATTCACTCTACTAAAGGATTCACTTGCTGCCTGGTACCAGATTTCAAAGGTCTCCTCAGACAGCTCTCAGAGTCTTCATCTAGCACTTTCTGAAGCTTAAAATTAAAAAATGACCATGTTAATTCTCAATTTTTTCTTGCTCCCTGGTTGAGTTCAACTTCTTTGATCCTGTCTTGGACACAAAGATAAGCAAACACTTAATTCTGTTGCAAACCTCTCCAATTTCTTACTCATTATATGCGGAAACGTGTTGTAAAGTGCAAAGCCTCGTTTTGCCAGATAGTTGGGAATCTACTGGCTAGTAAAATCTTATCACTACAGTAAGAAACTTTGTAATTTTTTAAAAAATTATCACTGAGAATTTTCAAGCTCTTCTTGTAGTTCCTTCTGCAAAAGAGTAATTCAGATTCTGCATTCAGTGCTAAAGAGTTAAAAGGGCTTTACAGCCCCCCTGCTTATCAATGGAAGTCTTTTCATTACTCGCAAAGGTCTCTGGATCAGGCTCAAACTGAGGGCAGAATCTTTAGAGACCAGTATTTGAGATGCAGAGTTCCTGCCAAAATACAAAGGTACAGAGTACTTGCCAAAGTTTAAAAAACCTCTATAGCTCTCTGATCCATCTGCTCAGAACTTGCCAGACACGTTCTTCAGGCAAACTTGCAAAGAAAAAGAACATATTGCACACATAACCCTACTCCTTTTATATCTCGGCGGGCTACAGCTGCAGCAGAATTCTCTTTACAGTGTTGGCTGCTACTCACTTAAAGGTAAAAGAAGGTGAAGTCCGAGGAGGGTAAAGACATGAGCAGCTAAAAGAGCTCAAAAAGGGAGGGTAAGTCAAGTATGTCAATGGAATAACTGTAACTGACTCATTGCATCGCCCTGCGGTGAGGGGATGAGCTCCAGGAAGAGAATGGATCCTGAGAAGGGATTTCCTCACCATTTGTTCCTCAAGCAGAGTCTTCCTCCTGCCACTGAAGATACATGTGCAGTGTAAGTTTGGGATACAGTCCTGAGGCCTTTCAGTCTGACTTATGCTTAAGCAGGCAGGAAGACTATGCACTGTATAAGCAATAAATGAGAATGGAGGGTCTGGGGTCCCTCTCCTGGAAGATTCTGAAATATTGAGTGCAATTTCCTGCCATTTAGGAGAATCTTTAAGATGGCTCCAAAGAAAGATTTTATATAAAATGAGGCAAAACAAAAAAATCCTGTAAACTTACCTAGCATTTCGCTTTAACTTGCCAGAGGCATATTATGTTTTATTAAAATATCAACAAAGAGGAGCCAAAGTCAACAAAACCAGAGTGGGTTCTCCTGTCGTCTAGCCAAATTCCCCAGACTCTCTAGGGTACCCCTGTGTTCATCTCCCCTTTAAGTGCAAGTCTCCCAAGCCTTTCCTCTTCCTTGGTCCTGTCCCTGACAGCCATATCTCACGCTCACATGCATTCCACTGCAAGTTTTTGGGATGAAATTTTCTTTACTAACTGAATATTTGCACCTACTGCTGCTTATAAGATGCTGCTTTCTTCTATAGATCACTCTTCTTTCTTCCCTTCCTCTCGCTTGCATTGTTCTCCAAAAGACACAATTCTCTTTTTGCTGTTTTCCCACCACCTACAGGCTTCCACCCATACCACTCCTGTCCTCCTCCATTTTCTTCCATCATCTTTTCTTCTTTGTATAGGTGTCTCTACAATAAAGTTTTGCTTTGTTTCCCACTCCTTCCCAAAACAGCAATGTTACCTTCCCCTCTACAATGGGCTCCCTAGCATGAGGTCAGCAAGTGAACCTGAAGTTCCTCAGCACAGTAACTGCACCACTGCAGTGCTTTGTAAAAATGTGCTCGTCTCAGTGTCATGTGGGCCTGGCTACCCCACCAGACTGCAGTCCAAAGAGCAGGAACCCAAATCCAGTGGCTGTTTTCTGACCCATGTTCTCCATTCCTATGCTCCCCATAATGGACATGCACTGCAAATGACAACGAACCTGTCAGCTCAGCGCTCCCCATTTCTACGCACAGTAGCATCAAGCTGGGAGTGCCAGTAACTAATGGTGATACTATATACTTCCAAGTCCTCTTTGATAACTGCTCTGTTCCTGTCAAGAGAAGGCTGTATGTGAGATAAGCTCTGAACTTGCAGTGAATATGATGCAGCGATACATGCTTCCTTTCACCCACACTCACAGATTATTTGCCAAAGGTATACTCTATACATGGTCTCCAGCATACTGCCTTTTCTTTTTTTGTAAGGAGAACAAAAAAAAAGGGGTAAACAAACAAAAGGGATATTGGAACAAGGAGAAAACAGCAATTCAACTGAAATATACTTCAATTAAGTTCCTCTGGTTCTGGGCTGTTGCTGAGGGGGGTGGAGAAGAAAGAGGATGTTGGTAGTAAAGAAAATTACTAGGTCCACGCTTTGAGATTGGCACTTCAAAGAGCACTGTACATTTGCCATTTAACATAATCTTGTAACCTTTCACATTGCAAAAGTCTGGTTTCAGGACAGCAACACATAAATTGTGAGCTCCAAATACACTACCTTACATGTGGGTCACAGTGACGGAAATCAATTAAAATCAAATGCCCCAGGTGATATCTGTAATACAGACATCCTGCACCAGCTTAGAGCCACAAATCCTGTTTCCTCGTATTTTCTTCCACAGTATTAGAGAAGGCACTTTTTGGAAAAGAAAAGAGAGCAAGGCCCCTCTGCTCCTGATTATATGGAGATCAGTCTGGAGTAGCTCTGCTGCAGTCAGTGTAAATTGCCTCAGATTTGCACTGTGGAGATTTGGCCCAAATCTATAGTAGCTTGCTCTAAACGTATTCCCTAACTGAAAAACAAGACAAAACACTGTCTGAATTGAAAGTATTTGAACAACTGACTGTGGTTTAAATTTAAGTCTGACTCATAATGGGGTAATATGTTCCACAGCATCTTCCTCCTCATACCTCCAAGTAGAAAAAGAGGCCCTTAAAAAACAGGGGTTTCCACTGTCTGGAAGGCAGACTGTTCTTCCCAGACCCCCAGCAAGCTCCACAGGACACATTGCCGTGGACCAGGTCCTCCCCAACAAGGAAAGACAAAGGCCCGCTCTTGCTTTCCTCAATGTCACAATCTGATGTCCTCCTCAGGCTTTTACCTGGTGCTGTTCATTTGCTCCAATCCCGTGCTCTTGTATGTCCCATGGAAGATCTCCCTATTCACAGCCTCTCAGGTACTTACACCCACAACAGCCTTGGATAATGATGACAATAAGAAACAGTGCTTCAGATGCACTTTTCATAATGCTTTATGATGCGTTAACAAAACATAGCACTGCTTCCACAGGAAGCAATTATTACTTGTTATTGTTTGACTGTCTGTACATAATAAAAATACCTTAAAAATAATATCACAATGCTCTCTGAAGGACGGGTTTTCACCCTGCGAGGGTTTCCACTCCTCCAGCTTTGCAGTGGTGCCTATTTATTTTTTGGAATGCTTACTCATAAAAGACAATCTTTTTTTTGAAGGATGCAGAGACTTTATTCATAAATACAGAAGCACCTTAATAAAAGAAAGATGTGATGAAATCTTAAAAGCAGGCAAGAAAACTGATGAACAAAGACGTTCCCATAACAACTGAGCTTTATCTGATCAAATTCCAATAAAGCCTGCATTTGGCACAAATCTTTAAAAACATAGCAAGGGCCACTGGAGGATGCTAAAACTTGTTTATTTAATATTATTCCTCCTCCTTTCCCAAAAACTACTTTATCCCTTAATATTTTCTGAAGCCTCAATGCACATTGAGAAGCACATTGAGAGAGTGCAGTGCAGTGCAAGGACAGGAGCAGCAGGGCAGAAGGGTGCTTGCTACCTCTGAGGCCGTGCCACTTCCTTCCTTTCTGCCCTCTGGTTTCCCACTCTCCAACATGTTGATGATCAGTAGCATCACCAGCAGATTAGCCCTCACTTTTGGGCAGAAGAAATAACAGAGAAGTGCCTTTAAAGAATTTAATTATCTGTGGCTTCACTTAACCAGAGCCAAGAAGAGACCGAGGCTTTTACACAAGCCTTATATAAAAAACTTAATTTGTACTTCTATGAGTTTTATTATTTTCCATCCTAAGACTACTTAATATGCAAACTTCCCATCTGTGCAGGAACACACAGATGTGGCTGACTAATCCTTAAATACCAAGAAAAATATTCTGGGTGAACACAGACATTAAAGAAACTGTTTTTGCTCTCGCGAATTACCACTTGCTCACTGGTTTCACAGACGCATCCAGGGCACCTCCATGAGAATTAATCTCCAGGATCTACTGCCCAGAGAAACCCAGAGGCAGCACTCCTGGCAAACAGAGCTACAACCACTCACTCCCAGTATAAATGCAATGGGGTGCTCTCCCTGTGAGGTAGGAACAGGGTCCTGCTGCTGCTGCACTGGGAGCCAGCAGTGAGGGGCCACGACATCGGTCTGCCACACCAACAGCCCCTGACTACCTTCCTGGAGTCAGAGCAAACAAGGGCTGCAGGAAAACACAAAGTCCTTTTCTGATGTGGTTTGGAAAAGCAAGCCAAATATAGCCTGAGGAAAGCTTAGCCAAAAAGGTGCAGTCTTACACTTCTTTTTCATTTTAAGGGGTAGATCTGTAAGGTCAAAGGACCACACAAAGAAAGAATCAGGAGGAGAAACAAAATATTTATATTCTGCATGCTTCATTTTTCCATTTACCCTGCACATCTGTCTCTAGCTGTTCCTAAAATAATTCTTCAGAGTAATACTGTCCCTTCTGCACCAGTGGTATATATACTACTACTAAACTGTCACTGGTCCAAACAGAGAGCTCTCGAAAAGCAGTTAGGAGCCTCGTGTGTCTTCAGAGGCAGCTACTTTTCCCATAAACCATAACAGGAGATCTTTGACTTTCTCCAGAAGATGTCTGCCCCTTTTTCCCCTGGTTGATTGAGAAATATGAGGGTACACAGGAACAACCATTCCCTAAAATTCCAGGTATGAGAGGAATTTAAAAAACTCTCATTAAGAAGATGTCCTCAACAAAGCAAAACTCTAAGCAACCCAAAACTTGGTGGGAGGAAAAAAATCCCCTAATAATTAAATGTTGCTTATGCAAGACAAAAACCTACATTGTTCCTTCTGGGCACAACAGCCCTGGCAAGCCCAGCATGTATCTCACAAGACAGGAAGCAGTGCTTATGCGGTGAGGAGCAGCAGCAGCTGTACATGCCAACTCTATCAGCAATCTCCTCTGTGAGGCTCTCTCTCCATGCATGGCTTTGCATGCTGAAAGCAAAGACATCTGAGAAAGTCTTCAGCCCTTACAGAACGTATTTGCCTCTCCCACTTCCACTGAAATATACATCTTCCTCATTCTCCTCTTTTACCTTCCACCTTTGTTCCTTCCTCCAGTGACAGACAACCCTATCAGCTATCATTATGCAGCCCTGTAACTCCTCTCTAGCACCTCCCTGGCACCATTGCCTCCTAGCCATGCCTTCCCACCCTCAGCTCCTTAGATTTTCCTTTTTGAAGTTAATATTGTAAGTTTTAGGATGTTTTCTATAACACTGTCCTACAATATAGCTTCTCCAACTTCTCCCTGCTTTTGCTTCTCCTATTAAACATGCATGCTAAACTCATGAATTGCAATGGAGATTAGATGCAGAAATATTCAGGGACTCTGATGCTCCTGCAGTAGACCTGTAGGAACCCATGCAGTTCAAATTGACCATCCCAGAGCTAAGATAATACCCACATGCAAGGTTTGGGGGAGAGCTGCATACAAGACTGCAACAAGTAAGTATGTCCCAAGCAGGGGAAAACAACCAGCAGAAGGCAGCTATATGAGCTTGAAAGAATTAAAGTAGAGAGAGGAACTAACAGGCAGCTTTTATCACTTTAGTAGGTGCTCTGCAAGCAGAATGCTCAGAAGACAGCTTGTCTCTCTACAGGCAAAAGAGCAAAGTAACATACCTAAAATATGCCTGGCACAAACACACTCAGAGCTCACTGCCTTTGGCTTGTCTGATACTTGGTGGAGAAAAGACCTAATCCAACAATAACCTGCACTCATTACTCACCTAACACTTCACTCAGTATGCCCCACCCAGCCTAAAAAAGAAATTGCCTTACTCATCAGCTATATATTTATTTAAAGGACCCAATTACCTGCCCTGGATGCAGGTGTCAGTCATATCCATGGGCACAAGCCTGCTGGAGTCAGGTTTTCTCAAATAAGCTCCAGCTGTTTCTCATCACAAGGCAAATTCCCAGCCAAGCAAAAGCCCTTTCTTCCCTACGTCTGCTGAACCCTTTGTGTCCCATGTTCCTCAAACATAGCAAGGCAAGGAGCCGAGTTCAGGCAACCACAGCTGTACTCCTTTCAGGTAGGTGACTAACAGGCCTCAAAAATAGAATAACAGAAACCCAGAGATGCCATCAACTACTTTTAGAAGCTAGAACACAGAATAATTTCAAAAGGCTAGTGTGGCAGTGTCAAAGGAACTCATTGTATGGTTCTCTCTGATGGTTGCTATATACACATGACACCAGCAACTCTCACTGAAGATTCCCACCAGTATTCTCTTCTAACAAATGACACTCAACTTTTCTGCCAGTCTGTCCTTGGACTGGAAGGTAGGCAGGTCACAGTAATGAAGCCAAGCACCTAGTGATCATCTGTGGACCTGAACCATGTTCGACTGGGAATTATGCTTCTCCTATGTTTAAGCAATGTCTACACAGTGCACCTTTTCCTGCTGTCAGTCTCTAAGGTTGGCTTATACTGTCACTTCAGCAAGCATATGAACCCAAATTCCCTCCTCAGCTCCAAGTTTGTCTTGCACTGGACCAGACCAGGAAGGAAAATGCAAATGCTGAAAGCAACAGAGAAAACTAACATTTGCTCTCACTGGATCCAAACTCTACAGTGCTGCAAACCCAGGGCAGTGCTCAGGTACAGCTAATGAGGGCTGCAAAAACAAAGCCAAAGAGGGGCTCAACTCACTTGGTTTTAAAACGTGGTATCCTATCTTGAAGGGTTTTCAGCAGAACAATTCCCAGGTTGCTGCAACAACTATGAGTTTTACTCAGTATAAAACTGCTGGGAGTTGAGCCTTTTTTTATTGTGGTGTTTCTCATCAAAGTGGACAATACATGAAATATGCTCTAGACAATATTTGCATAAATGTATAGACTCTATGTAAGTGATTTTAGTGACTTCAAAATCTTTAAAGATTAAATAGCTCATAATAACTCACTCCTCAATCCCCAAATTGTCCACTCCCTCACCACAATCCCTAGGCCACTGTACAGAAGCCAAGCTCGAAACCTCTAAGCATTGAAACTCAATTATTAACAATGCCATTTCTGCAAGCAACAGTTAAAAATCTTCTGAACACAGGCCAGAGAGAGCAATTTGACTTCTGTGTAAACTACACTATAGGCCAGGTGCTGGGAGACAGAGATCCTGGGGCTGATTTGTTTGATGTCTTGTTCTGTCACTTATCGTTAAATGCTGAAATTTTGGAATCCTCAGACACAAGTGCTAGGAAAAAGATTGCTCATTTCAGCTTAATGTGATTTTGAATAAAGTCCTTTCTAGGAAAGGCCCAGGAAATAAGAGGTTATTTTGGGGAGATGCGACTCGACCACTTCTTCCCAGGGTTTGTTCTGTTTGCTAGGTGTGTACAGGTGGGTTTGCTGTGGAGAGACAGGAAGCTGATGCATACAAGGTGCCACCATACCTGGTACAGCTCTATCCGCTGCTCTGAGACCCGTGCCTTGGAGTTCTGTAGGCGGAAGACCCTGAACTCAGCCTTCACCAAGTTGGAGGCATTCTTCTCCATCGCCGAGACGTCAAATCTGACAATTCGGAAGTAAAGGCTGTAATAGCTCGGTGGGATGGCATCTGCAAGAAGGCAGCAGGATTTTATTATTATTTAATGACAGAATACATTGTTCCTTTGAACGGTGTAATACAAGACAGCCTCAGTAGGGGAAAGATCTGTGTCATGATTCAGTTTCCAATGGCCAATTTAATATTATTAATAATTTAACAAAATAACCCTACAACACAACCCCACATGTGTTTGATTACAAGAATACCATATTAATAGAGATTTACAACCATTTCCAACTCTATTTCAGGTCATGCATTTAAACCCCTCTTTCAACATACTGGTGGAAAATCCCGTATGCTTATGAATTGGGAAAGAATCATAAGAGTTGGTATCTGGCAAATGCCTTCTGACTTGCACAGAGTTCACAGGGATCTGCTAAGACAAGTAACAGCAACTCATCTGATCTGTATGCTCTCTGAAGCCCATTTTCCCCCAGAATATGGAACATAACTAACCAACTTCAGATTTTGTTTTCTATTTAGTTATTAAAGGACTTTATCGGAACAAAATATTCATTTTTATTACAGTGACAAGGGCAAGAAGAGAAGAGGAAGAAGAAAGGGAGGGAAAAGGCAAACAGAGAGCAGACATTCTAAACAGAATTACATTAATTTTGACCACTTGGAAGCAGTAAAAGGCATAAGCATAACCACCCCTCTCTATACATCCAGGGAAAGCAGAAAAAAGTTAGAAAAATGGACTCAAGTCTTCAATAACTGTGTTAAATACACCACTGTAGGTTTCAAAATAACCTCTCTTTCCTTCCCAGCTGACTGAGGCTGAACAACAAAGCACTTTTGCACAACCTGGGTTCCCCTGAAGGGTTCAACAACCACCTGAGGTCCTTCCAGTCCATCCTGACCGGCAGCATGAAGAGAAACCCGGGTGCCCCAATCACCCTCCCAGAGCACAACTCGCTCCTCGCCCTGCTTCCTGACAAGGCTCTCCTCAGCTCATAAAGGAGTTAAAACAACTTGAAGGCCCTGACAGAAGTCTCTGTTCAAGCTGAGGAAAAGGTTTCCTTTTCTGTTACAGTGCAAAAATATGAAGTGTATAAAGAAAAAGAAGAAAGAGGAAAATCGTGTTGGGAGGCTGGGGAAAGAAGGATCTTCAACTGAGGAAGCAAACATCACAGGCCTCCTTGGGGCCACATCAGGAGGAAGACTTCAGATAATAATTACAAAACACCAAGTTTTCACACTAGTTACGTAGCTTGGGATTTGCCGTGCAGCAGCAGCCACGACGTTAGGGAGGTGGGCAGTTCAGCTCTCCTTAAAGACCCAGGTCTGGTCCAAAACTCCAGTTTTGTTGCCTCCTTCAGCTATCTAGGCCAGTAATCCAAGCATCTACTAATGAAATAAAGTACCTTCTTCTGGAAGATACCTAGTTTTAAGAGTTATAATCAATGCATTTCTATGTAAAGAGATGGGAGAAGCCAAGTCCAGTACTTTTATCTTTGTTTCTTACTATGAATGATTAAAAGTACTTGGAATAAATGCTTAAAAACATTTATTCATATCAATAAGACATATCAAGAACATAAAGACTTTCTTCCACATATTCAGTGTTTCTAGACTGGCTGCTATTACCAGAACTTCTAAGCAACGCAGCAGCTTCTGGCTACACAGAAAGTAACACCACTTGCACTTAAACATTTAATAGCCCATTTGCTAGAGCTCTTTGAATAATTCTAAGTTCAAACTGGCTACAGAATAAACACCAAGTACAAGCCAGTCACAAGAGGAATAAAGCAAATTTATTCTGTCTTCACATTATTCACGAACACGCTTCCTCTACATAATTGAGCCCAAATCTCTTTATCGAAGGTGAAAACTCATGAAAATAATCCCAGGCTATGAGAAAATCTTTGACAATAAAGGAAGAATCTTGGCCTCAACTCTAGATGCATTATAAGAGAGATAACAAGTATCAAAATGCTTAAAAAATCCTTTGGAAGAGTACTTCTCAAAGGAGACTCTCAGTATGTACCGTCAATGGGCCAATATGTAGAAATACAATCAGGAAGCCCCAGGCTTCCTTCTGATCTATTTACTTAAAGAAATAAAAAAAGTTTTGCAAATTTTCACATCCGTGGTGCTGTGAAACAAACCCCAATGCATCATAATTGGGAGTCTCACCTGACAGGCTTATTTACAAAAAAACCTGCTACAATCTTGTAGTGAGAACTCAAATAAAAAGATAAGCCAATCACACCCACACCAGAAATGCTCCTCTCTCCCATAAGCAACACATTAGTGCTGGTTACTCTCAAAATACCAAATGCAGGCCTTCTGAGAACAATTTAACTTCATGCAATGATGATCTTAATTTTGATACATTTTGCTAATTCTTAGAAAAGCTACTTGATTCAGAGATTATATCCTGATTTAAGAGAAACATACTATCTTCAATTTATTTTTCTGCTATGGGAAAGTCCGAGACTACTACTTGTTCTTCAGCCAAACCTAACCCTACTAGGAATATAATTTTGTATAATACTATGTATATATAAGATTGATACTTCCAGGATGAGCTGTAAGTTGTCCTTCCCTGTCATTTATTTGAGGCATAAATCTAGCATTTCATTCCCTGTGGAAAAGCCAAACTAGCAGCCAGCCACTTGCCCTGGCACAGACTAACCCTGTCAATCCTGACTTTATTTCACATTGAGAAGTCCTATTTGACGGTATGTTTGATTTATATTTAGATTCTAACTTATTCAGAGAACTCTATTGCTCCGTATTTGTAGTGTTTCTTTTATTTTTCTATTTTCGATAGTGTTATTACAAATCTGTGAGTACATATGTAAACAGATTTTCCTAAACCATCTCTACATTTACATTTCTACTTTTCATATATGAAGAAGATAAGAGAGGGAATACTCTTTCATTGTGCATTTTTTGTTTGCCTATGTGCATTTTCATATACAGTAAACGAGCTTTTACCTTTCACCCACTATGAATGAATAAGAATGAATTCTTGTTTTACACAATATTCAGGTCTCCTACAAGATAGTTTTATATCTTGCAAAAACCCACATAAGATATTTAATTGTGTTTTTCTGTCATTCATGACAGTATCCAAGTGAAGTCAAGTCAGGAAAAAGCATTATTTGTGGGCATCAGAAAAAAAATAGGATTTTTTACTAGCTGGAAACTTTCCTCTGGAAAGAATGGCTGACAGCAGAATTGGAGTTTATGTGAAAATTAATCAACATTAAGACTGAGAATTAAGACTTGCAACTCTCTTTAAAGGAATGGAAAGAACCCCATGGAGTCTACAAGGTTTTGAATTAGCCTTTAAGTGATCTCAGATGCTGCAATTTATCTCTCTTTGTGACTCCACCTTAACCTGACAGTTGTATCAATTCAGTCTCAGTTGGATACCTCTGGACTCCCCTCTGGTTTCAGCCCAATGACTCCAGTAGACGCCAGGATGACTCTGATCAAGTTAGTCTGCAAACACAGTTACCCTGCTGCAGATTTCTCTCCCTAAGTATTCTTTGAACCATTATCATTAATAAGTGGAATTAAATCAGCATGTTTCCTGCAGCTAGGAAAACACAGGGTTTTTTTCTTTTGGAGAGAGGGAATAGTAAATACAATGAATTATTCCATTTTTATCATCTTTAGATTATTCATTAATTCAACCCTCAAAGAACTGAAGACTTCCAGCTGTAATAATCATAATAGCAATCATCACAATACAGTTGAGACGAGTTACAAAACGCAGCTGCAGAAACTGAAGGAAGCAGCTTTCCTCCTTCATTTAGCCTGCTGAACACTGAGCATCACAACCATAGCTTTTTCATTCTTTTTGTTTGCTTGTTTTCTTAAACGAGCTGAAACTTCATCAGCTGCTTTACACAGGACAGTCCAAACTACCAGGTTAAAATGCATTCTAGTATGTGTGTAAGTGCATAAGGGCACTGTGGTTTCTGTACTTCTTACTTTGTTCAACATCCAGCATCCTCTAAGCTCCTGAGCTAACAACTAGGAAAGAAAGCAGCCCTGCTCTGACAGCACAAAGGCATTGATGGGAGACCTATACCAGATTACTCAATAGTCTGCAGTATTGCTCCAGGTTGGAGCAATGTCAACAGAACAGACTGAACACACCCTCTGACCGACTGTCCAAAACAGCACATAGACCCCCAGACATAGCTCCTCGGAGGACAGCCTGACGGAGTCAAGGTCCCTTAAACAAAAAGTGGGAATTGAAGGAGTTTGTTTCATGATGGAGATATCCCTCAAGTCAGGAATCTTCTGCATAAAAGGATGACGTTTTTACCTTTCACAGTTGTGTTTGATGAACTAAACCCTGCATTTCCACAACCTTCCTCACAAGTACTGCGTGTACTGACATTTCAGGAGATAAAAAATACGATGCTGTTTGTCACAGCTCTTCTGAGACTTGGGCTTTCGTTTCGGCAAGGAAAAAAGACCTAAATTCAATTGTATCAAAATGAGGCTTTTTTTCTCCCCTCTGAACTTTCATTTCTGCTATTGAAACAAACAAACAAAAAAATCAATTATGTGCATAGCCCAAGTTAGGAAATGTAAACAACTTTTCTTGTTGGAAGAGGCCAGACACACCAACTTCACACATACATCCACACTGGAAAGGTTGAGAGCTGCAATCTAATCCTTCCATCAAGAGCTTGTAATAAATGCTCCAAAGATTTATTTTTATTCCCTTTTGTGTTTATTAAACTTTGGAGGGTTTCTTTTCCTTTTTCTTTTCCTTCTGGTTCTTTGCCCATTCTTTATTATGGCAGCTACAAAACATAGAGTGCCCTTTTCTTCTTGCCTCCTTTTTTTTTTCCCCCTTCCTAATCTCACTGCAGTACATGAATGGCCAAGTAGCAGGCTTTGAAGCAGGACATGCAAATATTTATAAGAGTAGCTTGATTGTTATTAAACGCAGTGGTTATGCTTTCCACACTCTGGCAAGCTTCCCTAACCCCTCTAATTATCGGGACCATTTAGGCTGTTTAGATTTCAGCTCACTGATAGCAAATTCTGCGGGGGTTTTTTTGTAACAAGCAGCAGTCACCCAGCATGATGTGACATTGTTTCTCCCTCTGTGTGAATTTTACTGGCTGCTCAACATACAGGTCCCTGCCACAAGCTGGGCCAGGCTGCCTTTAAGAACAATCAGACTCCTGGAAGGATGGGCAGCTCCTCAGCTGTAAGGCACATTGTTCCAGCAGGATCCCCTAGTTTCCTGTCAGGCAAACTCAGGTCACAAATCCTCTCTTTTCTAGGGAAAGTCTCTCCAAGAAATTAGAACTTTGTGTAACGCATCTGGGCTCCCAAACCAAAGCATAATCACTCTGCTCACCCCTCCTGACCCTGACGTGACTCCAGAATCCTGCTGGAAACTGCCTCTCCGCAATGAAAGGGGCCTACAGGTTATATCTGGGAACCGCGACTGGCCCTCAGAGGCAAATCAGTTCTACGTCAGTCTTCCCTTAGCTCTAAAACTATCTTGCTGTGACATTGACAAGAGCACACCCATAAGTTAATCTGTCCTCTTGGACAGAAACACTTGAGCCACTCCCTTGCTGCTCTTCCAGCAAGGCTTCAAAGACTGACAGTACAGAAGCAGCATAAGAAGCTTACTCCATTATTCCAGTTTTTCCCTATACAACTACCAATGACTTATTACGTTTATCTGCCATTAACTATTTGATACTGAGGAGGGACACTGCACTGCAAGTCAGAATAAAACTTCTGGGAACACAGTGGATAAGGCTTTCAGCTGAGTGGAGTGTGGAGCAGCTCTTATTGCAGAATAAGGGTATTGCAGCGCAATGCAAGACATGACGTATGTATTCGGTAATTGCATCTGGTTTTGGTGAAGAACCCATGCCAGAAACTGGCAGTGAGGCACCTTCCACTGAACAATTCCCAGATATGTAATTTATCCATGTCAAAGGGGAGCACATGGTTCACAACTCCACGATCACTGCTACCTTCAGTCTTGATATTTACTGCACACAGAAATGCTGATGCTTAGCAAGAGAGACCAACAGACACACATAAAGGAAGACAGAGTTTACCTCATCAGAAAGATAGAGAACAGTTTGGCTTCTTTTTTTTTCCTCTTCCTCCTCCTTCTCCTACAGCTACAATACGAAGAAAAACTACTGGGTCAACACCACATACTTTGTTCACCTCCTTTGAGGTGCACCACCAATAGCCAAAAGGTCTAGGTTATTACAGATCCCCCAAATGAACCCCTCTTGAAAAAGGTTCACAGCTATTCCATCACCCAAAATGCGAAGAGGAGTCAAATTTAATATCAAAGAGAAAAACTGCAGGAGTACTCTGCTTCATATGAGATGACAACCAAAACCCTTACACAGGTGATCACTCTCCTGTGACTGACACAGAGGCATTGCTGCCTGACACACTGCTGCTGCAAGGGGACAGTGAGTTAATATGGGTGCAGGCTTGCACAGAAAGACCCAGATTCCCTTCCCAGACTCCAGGCTGTGCTACTCATGCTAAGATACACCAATCAGAAAGAGATTAACTCCTTTTGTGCTTTTAGCCAGGCTTTAAAGACCAGACCAGATTTTCAAGTGTTTAGCACCCAGTATTTTGAGGTTGGTTATTTTTTTTTTAATTTTTCCAAAAGTTCCTAGAATTAAATCCTCCAACTTGATGTTTCTGACCTGATCCTCTAAAAGCCTAACTATTTTTGTGAACTTCTGAAAACCAGGTTTGGATTTTGGCACTAAAATGTAGTTGGATCTCCCTTGGCCAGCTAGCTCCAGCCTTGGGTGTTGAGACATAACCTCAAATCTTGCCTCCTCTGTGGCTCCCTTTTCTCCAAAACCTAAAGCAAAAATTCTCTGTCGGTCTCTGTGACCTGAAGTGTAGCCACATTATAGAAAATAATAATGATTAAAAAAATTAAAAAAATGCATCTGCAAGATTAGAGGTCAAACCACTGGGCTACCCAGAAAAAAAAACTACCAAAAAAAGCCAAAAAGTCAAAAAAATCCCTTCCTTCCTTTTGATATAGTGTTTCATCTAACTGGTCTATATAGTACTGGTCCACTGGTTCATGTTGGGTGTCAGTGTAATCAGCTCCTATGTTTTCCTTGACTTGACCTTTAAAGAACAAACATCTCACCAAATGATACCAGAGCAGAGGTATCAAGAATTAACCAGTTTATCGAAAGAGACAGTATGTGCAATTAAAAAATTGATGCTCCTAGAATAACCTTTTTCAGAGTCAGGCTGTAAGCGCTGTGGTGTATTTCCAGATAGATGCCACTCTTAACTTTTCTCTTTTTGCCTCCCCTGTCCCTCATCGCTGCTTATTTGCAAAGAAGATTAGAAAATCTGAATGTGTTGGGAAATACTTAGGAAACACTGACCTGAATGCATAGTCCTTCCATACAAGCTACACAACTTATTTTTGGAGGAAATCAGTTGCCTGTGTACGCTGTCCTGAACAAAAAAGGAAAAACCTGTGGAACACTTAAAGGTAAGGATTACAGACTGCATGCATGAGTTTACATCTTCAAATGCATGCAAAGATGAAACAGCAGAGATTGCAAAAACTTGTATTATTACTACTTTACAGCCACAGGGCAGGCACAAGGCAATTACAACCCTAAATTCTGGTCCACTACAAACCCTCTCATCCTAAGAGTGCGTTCTGTTGAAGAAGATTTAATTCTTCTAAGAAAGTGCACTTTTATTCTACAACTCTGAAGATGGTGAGAACTGCCTAGAAGACTCCTTTTGCTATAAAACAAAGCTGTCTGAGTAGTAACTTATGGAACAATCAGACTGAACACTGAGCCTCGAATCAACTGCCTGGATCCAAACCTCTGAAGCTGGAGGAGGATCAAAAGCCACTTGAAATCGCTGAAACCTCTGGCTAAAATGAAAGGGGAAACTGTCCAGTCCCTTTCAGGAAAACAAAAACAAAACTCCAACCCAAGCAGACTTGGTGTGACCACTGCCAAATACTCCTACATCTTAAATAGGAGTATGGAGTCCCTCCCAGGGGATGGCCCTCTTGGGACAAAGCAGCACACGTAGCACAGTCCCAGGCCTGATTTTTCTCTCCCAGGAAGAAAGGCTCTTTGCCTATTTGCACAAGCTGGAGTAGCTGCAAACAGGGGTAAACTAGCACCTTGCATGGCATGCATGGTGCTTGCTGGACACTTCATGCCCCTGTCTTTAAGACTGCCTGAAAATTAACTCCCTGAAGAAAAATTCCCTCATGTTAAGACCCTCCTCTCTATTTGCTTTTAAAGCTATTCAGGCTGTTAGCTTGTTTTCCCTCATCCATGCTGAAATGCAGGGTAATACAAACAACACTGAAGCATCACGAGAGCTGTTTTCATGTCTAAATTTTGAGCTGTTGAGCAATGTTTAATTGGAGTAACTTAATTACTCAGGAGCATTCTGGAGAATGGCAAATGCTGACTTTTCCATTCTGGAACATCTTTCAGCAAATACAAATCTCCACGCGTTTTAGAAAGCCTGAAAGGTCTGACCTCAATTCTCCTCTTCTCAAGGTCCTATTTACACATTGCCTGTCATGCAAAGGAGCCAAGAGGGAATGTAAACACAAACCATAGTGCTATCTTCGTTCCTCAACAAAGAAATTTTAATCTTGTGGCAAGGTTAAAACATATGGGGGGTAAAGAAACAGCACAACAGCTTGCTCTCTCAAATATAATCCCCCTGTAACCTCACCACTGCTTATGCAACACTACATTTTAAATAGTGAGAGAGAAAAAACACATCCTCAGATATCTCCCTCGTGCCTGGGTCAGATACCATTGTAGGAAAGCCCACGAACATGCATTCCCGACAGGAGCTGACAGATTCTTTTCTGCTGGGAAGATGTGCGACAAGCTTACAGGAAAGCTGCTGCGTCCATCAACAGGCATTAGAAAGAGTATTAGAGCTACCAAAGCCTCTCTGAAACCTGAGCGAGGTTTTGGTCCCATTGAAGTCACCGAAAAAACATTCCCATGGCTTTCAAAAGGGCCAGGAATTTACCCCCGCACTTGTAAGCACCGAGAGGATTTTCAGCACAAGAAAACTGCCTCCAGTCTTTCTGCTTCCTCTTCTCTGTGGATTTTGGTTGCCAATAAAAGGTTCTTCAGCTTTCAGCAGTTATTTTGTGAATATTCAGGGAAGAAGAACTCCTTTCAAATCCCCATCAGGATCCTTTGAATGAAATCCCAGGTTATCATGTATCACCACTGAAATCAAATATGTAAATAGATGTGTGTTGTGTTTGGAAGCTTCTCAGGTATGTACTTCGCTATTATGCTTACACTGGAATGTAAGAAAAATACTCCTAGCGTCTTTCATCTCTCTCCACCAAGGGCTGCTCCTCATTCAACTAGGAATCATAAGCAAGAATTGCAAGTACAATCTCCTACCTCTTCTAAGAAAAAAAAAAAGGGGAAAAAAAAGAGGCAAAAAGAAAAAAAATTCACCAGGGAATACAAGCCAGCCTTTCTAAATGGGAAAGTAAGATCTGACTTTCTGGCACTGTTCAGCTGAGTTTTTATGGCAGCAATGACCTCAGTGACTTAGACAAGATGAGATTAACCTTCTGCCATTCAGAAGACTGACCAACAGTTCTCCTCGTAACAAAGACTATTTCTCTTTAATTTTCCAACCTCCTTCTGCTTGCGTGCCTACTGAAGGGATATCTTCAGAACCAATTTGTAAGAAGAGACGTCTCCATCAGCAGGATGAAGAGGCAGACATGATCACAAGGCCAGCTGCATTACTTGTATATCACATTGCTTTACACAGAGACATCGGGATGCTGACTGCAGTGCCTAAAAACCCTAAGCAGCCACCACAATCCCCAAACCCAAGTAACCTTGAATAATTACTATCTAAAAAAATATTTTACCTTCTCAATAGCAGATCAGGTGTAAGGTTAGATGTATGTGTGTGTGTTTGAGAAAGCCTATGTATGTTTATTATTTTTTTGGAAAATTCTTCCTGGCACCTTTCTCATGAATTTTGCTTGCAATGACAGCCCAGCCAGCAGGGTTAAGACTGGCTTCATGGTGTAATCTCAGTGCCAATTTGCTAATGAGTTATATTTAAAAAAATATATTGTGCAGACATTTTTATTGGATCCATCATACTCACCAAAAAAATTACTTCTGTTATAAATCTATTCTCCCCGTCAGCATACAAGGGGAGCTTGGCATGCCTGCACACAGCTGCGCATGCTTTGCATCTCTCACTCCTCCCAGCTCCAGGGTTTCCACAGTCACCAAAACTGAGGCAGCAGGTGGGACAGAGCTATCCTGCAGCCCCAGTGAGACCTACCACCCATGGGTATGATGATCCTGCACCCAAGGGTGCCTTACAAGTCAGCCAAAGAAAGCAGCACTCCTTCAGCAATGCTAAAGGTGGAGAAGGCAGACAGCCTGCAGAGTCAGGGCACTTGCAAGAGCCACAGGACAGTGCTCCTGCAAGGACAGCCTGGGTCAGATCCCCCTAAACCTGGGGAGACCAGGGCTGTCTATCTGGAACTCCAAAAGGCAGCTCCGTAAGGGAATCATGATTAAGCATCATCCTTGGACAGAAGGACAGGCATGCATTTCAATGCTAGAAATCAGGTTAGTATGTCTTTAAAGGTAACCTCTCCAAGGATATAAACTTAATACTTCTTTTAAGGTAAGCTCTGGTTACACATCATATGTCTATGCCTGTAAAATTAGGCCATTCACTAAATATCATCAGTTCACTACAGCTTGTACTCTGATGGCAAATACACTCATCACAGGCTGTGACTTGTGCCTTTTAGTGCTGGATGACTTGGTCTGTGTTTTAAGCCCACGATTACACATCAGCATTGTAATTTTCTATGTAGAAGGGCTTCAAATCGCAACTATTGTTACAAAATCCAAGAGGATGGCTGGAAATCCCTTGGATGTATCTTAAGGATTATAAACTACCACGGTGATGCAACACTCTACAAAAATCTACTTTACAAAAAGTGTACCACTGCAGAACAAAGCTGTGCTGGAGAGAAAAAAGAACACAACTGGAAAACATTTTGAATTATTTAAAGAGCTCCTAAGAAAACTTTCCCCAAATCCAATTTTCTCCAACAGTGTCACAACAACCACAAAGCCGTCATACATGACAAACTCAGTGGTGTTGAAATCAAGGAAATGGCAGTGAAAAGACATTCTCAGGCTATTTCACAACTCAGTTTACACTGTTCATACTGCTGTGTTTATGTGTCTCTCTAGCTTAGCACAAAATAATCCAAATATAACTTCTCTTGTTTTCAAGTCAAATGTTTTATTTCTCCTGTCTCGATCTGCAGGTTGGTTCAACCAACTGGAAATCAATGTATGTGAGATAAGTGGTAAAATCAGTCTGAATATTTAGTAGGGAAAGAAGCCTAACACTTTGCTTCAGAGAAAGAAAATAGGCACCGGCTTCACTTTAAACACCGCCCTGCTGAAGTCATCCTATGAGTTTTCCTTTAAAAGCTTTCCTGCTTCAAAGCCCATGAAGCTCATCAGACTAAGGAGAGCCCACAAGACCAAATATATTATACATGTCACACCTGCAATGTGATTTTTGTCATTGCTTTCCCAACCTACCCAATCCCTGTGTTTTTAAGAGGGCTCCTCTCCATAGGAGCCATAGTGGGTGATGGCTTTCATGCCTATGCTGCCAGTGGCCTTCCAGCTCGAACTCCTAGTGAGAGAGATGAAAACCTTTTGTGAGCAGGCACAGATGTACCTGCTAGGTTGATCTCATTCCATTTATCTAGAGCTGGCCAATGGACATCCACCTGTTATCAACACTCTCAAGGCTTCCCCAGCCTAGATTAAATTCCAGTCTAGATAGAGCCATCCAGTCTCCCAAAATATTTTTCTTCTTTAAAGTGGGAAGAGAGTACAGTTTTAACTGACAGAAGTTGGTTAACATAGATCCCTTGCACAGAGATCAAATTAAATAGTGTATCTCATAGAATCCAGTAGAGCAGCAGACTTTGCTCTGTCATGGATGGCTGTACTGAGTAAGAGTATACTATAAACCGTGTCCTAAATTGCTTTTCCTGTTAACATGGACCTTGAAGGGGGAATATCCTAATGCCATAGTCTAGAGCACAAAGTACTGCCTGTTACCTATGGTTGCAGACTATGGCATAAAGTGACGCACCTTTAAACAGCTGTCTCCTGAACAAACCATGAACTACTCCTTTCCTCCCTCTATCTGCATACTTACACAGCCTCATGACCACAGTTTTTAAGTTCCCATCTATCATTCATCACAATTGGTAGTAGCTGTTTAATTTTGCTGTCTCATCTCACTTGGAGCTCTACCACCATTTCATTCCTTCAAACCACTGAGCCACTTACTCTCTTCAATTAGTCCCTTAAAACTTTCCTTCCTCTTTAAGCTTATGATTATTCTTTTGTTAGAGCATTCTGTGGTGTCCTCTAAGGAGAACTAAATGAAATAAATTAAATAAAACTCAACACAATTACACTATCATGTTCTGTACAGTGGAATAATGTACAACTTATAAGAAATCGAGCCAATGCACGGACTGATAATGAAGGTAAAACCATCAAGTTTCACTCTCTTCTGGAAGGGGAAGAGAGTAAAATTAAATACACACTCATAAAATATATAAAATTTAAGTCCAAATGTCGGGTACTTCATTTTGGACACAACAATCCCATGCAGAGCTACAGACTGGGGACAGAGTGGCTGGAGAGTAGTGAGGCAGAAAGGGACCTGGGAGTGCTGGTTGACAGGAAGCTCAACATGAGCCAGCAGTGTGCCCAGGTGGCCAAGAAGGCCAATGGCATTCTGGCCTGCATCAGGAATAGTGTGGTGAGCAGAACCAGAGAAGTTATCGTCCCCCTGTACTCGGCACTAGTCAGACCTCATCTGGAATACTGTGTACAGTTCTGGGCCCCCCAGTTTGGGAAAGATGTCAGGATACTGGAATGTGTTCAGAGGAGGGCAACGAAGATGGTAAAGGGGCTGGAGCACAAGCCCTATGAGGAGCGACTGAGGGAGTTGGGGCTGTTTAGTCTAAAGAAGAGGAGGCTCAGGGGAGACCTCATTGCTCTCTACAGCTACCTGAAAGGAGGCTGTAGTCGGTCAGGGGTTGGTCTCTTCTCTCAGGTGACCAGTGACAGAACTAGAGGGCATGGACTCAAGCTACGTCAGGGAAAGTTTAGGCTTGATGTGAGGAAGAAGTTCTTCACTGAAAGGGTGATTGGCCATTGGAATGCGTTGCCCAGGGAGGTGGTGGAGTCGCCGACCCTGGAGGTGTTTAAGGGGAGATTGGATGTGGCACTGAGTGCCATGGTTTAGATGATGGTTGGTGTTAGTGTTGGGTTATAGGTTGGACTTGATGATCTCAGAGGTCCTTTCCAACCTTGTCATACTGTGATACTGTGATACTGTGTGTGATAAAATAAAATAGCACTCTGCAAATGAAACTTGCCTGTGAAAATAGTTTCCAGGTCTATGGCTTTAATTACTACATAAATAAATGGAAAACAAGATTAAGGAATTTTCACAATTGTTACACATCAAATTTGGAATTTTAGTATTTTTTTTCAGCTACAACAGCATGAAAGCATAAGCCAATTAAGTCCAATTGAACTGGATCCAGCTTCTCCCTGATATTCCAGTTTGGTAGATAACAATCTGAAATCATCCTCCAGCAGCACTAATATGGAACCGAAACATGCAATATATTTGGATTTTATTATTTGCACAGATTAAAAATGTTTATGAGTTTCAGTCATTCAGCTTTGCTGATTTACCAGCTCTGTTTGTAAAGAAGATTTCAAGTACCAACCGTAATCTCCTCTAATGGAGAAGTCCTCTGAGCAGATAAAGCCATCTGGATACAAAAGCAAAGTGTGCACAGGAGTAGAAGTGTTAAAACTGCTCTTGTGCCCTTGTACGGATCCATTCATGTTTGCAAACACAACAGTTTGGGGCTTCTCATCCATGGCTAAAGTAGATCTTTGATTTTTTTCTCCATTTCTGTTTCTGTTTTTCTTTTACCGCCATGTGCGTTGATTTTAGCCTGAACAAATTGCCCATTAGGGACTGTTCTTTACACATCTTCATGTAAGTCAATTACGGAGGAAGAATTTCGCATGCTGTACCAGTTCATTCAAGGTTTTCTTCCTCAAGCTTAAAATCCCTCTAACTCCCCTCTCCTTCACAGGCCCGTTCTTCATCTCCAGCTGGACTGCAACATGGTAATATTACACTTAAAAGGTAACAGGTCTGGAATGTGAAGCATCTAGAGCTCAGCAGAGTCTCTTCTTGGCACCTCAACTTACGTGCTTGCCTAGTGCCAAACAGTATTCAGCTGACTTTATTAAATTCAAATGAAGATATTAAATCGCAGGACTGAATAAATGTTTACCAGTCAAAATCATAGTTAAGAGAAATGCCTTCCTAAAGGAAGAAGCAAGTGCTACTTGCCTTTTTAGAGTCCTCAAAAAGCACAGCATCTCAAATAAACCTTTCAGAGTATCACAAGGTTGGGAAGGACCTCTGAGATCATCGAGTCCAACCTATGACCCAACACTAACACCCACTCGTCATTTAAACCACGGCACTAAGCGCCTCATCCAATCTGTTTTTAAACACCCCCAGGGACGTTAACTCCACCACCTCCCTGGGCAGCACATTCCATTGGCAAATCACCCATTCAGTGAAATTTTTTTTCCTAATATCAAGCCTAAACCTCCCCTGCAATAAATGTTTATGGTTTCACTATCAATCTTCATATATGAAAGAGAAGAGAAAGAAGATAAAGGCTAGTTTGTCATGCTTTGTCCTCCTATGGAAGCCTTCCCTGTGACATTAGTATCTGCACAACAACAAGGAATAACATGTGCAAACTTCTTACATTTTATAAGAAGCTTTACAAAATAGCAACTAGGGCCTTTCTCAGATGGAGGGTCTGGCACTCATTTGACCACTGGCCTGCTTATACATACTTAACCGTATCATTTAATGAATTAGGGAAGGCAAATCAAAGGCATCTGCTCAAACATATCTTCCACAGCTATGAAGGCAGAAAACGATGCATTAACATGGCCTTTTCCTTACATGCAAAAGATACTGCTGATATCAAAGATTAAGAACAGTCATAAAGGAACAATTAAGTTCAAATCCTCTTTACAATCAAGCATTATTAATGTACCACAAGCATGGCTTGGGAAGGGAAACTCCAAGCATTTCTCATCTGCTAAACTAGGTGATGTCCATATAGGCTCTTGATCAGTGGTTGCTTCCAAGTGCTCTCTATTCAGAACCACAAGACCACCTAATGCTGGAAGACCTCTTCTGAATTTTATGTTTGGTCCTACCAACCTAACTGCATGGATTAGATGCTTCATGTCCAGAACAATGAGTTAGAAAGAGACAGGATCCTCAGCTTAAAAACTTCTCTCCCGTGTGAACACAATGGTTGGCCAAGCCTAGATACCAGTATGTATTTAGCTCTGAATGGTATAGCTGGCTACATTGTAGAGCCTTCTTGAAGTGAGATGCACTGACTTGTTCAAGAAGCATTTATAGATCAAGATGCAGAAAAATTATACAATTGTGTGTAGAATTCAAAACACAGGTAAGAAATAAATCCATCTTTCTTATCCTTCCAGAGCAGTCAGTGGTCATTTGTTTCAGAGGTACTGTTAGCTAAATGGCTCTTCCTCTTATTCCAACTTACAGAACTGTCCACCTAAATTGTTTATCTGGCTGATGCTGTAACACTGTTGATTTAGCAGTGCCTATGAAAGGAGCAAAGACTCCACTAAGATGGATCCACAATACATGGAAAGTAGAGGTGTCCATTATTTCCTCTGAGAGGTGGCGTTAATAACAAAAGCCATCTTACTCAGTGACAGAATGTCTACTTCAAATATAACTTTACTAATCTACGTATAAACTATATGGTGCTCACATACCTCGAGGCAGAAAATTATGCCTTGCTAACCTAATCCTGAGAAGCATGAAAGACCACTCTCTGTGTCACACGGGAAGAGGTCTACTCCATAATGACATGCCTGTAGGACAGCTGCAGCAAGCTAAACAGAACACTAAAAAAACCTCCTTTACCATTAAAAATGGTCATCTGAAGTGCTCCACAGGTAATGAGACCCTACAGGCAGGTAAAGATTGCCATGTATAGAGGGGACAGTATCTTACATGGTCTACCATAGCCACCATCAGGGAAGGGCAAAAAGATTCCCACCTTCTGCTGTAAAGGAGAGATGGCCAAGGCAATAGATGGATCTCAGCTCAGTACTAGACGTAAGAGAAACGTATAATCTTGTTAACAATTGGCTCCATTTCAGTGTCTTCTTGTTGATACCAGTCAAAATCACAGATCTGGAACTGAGTTGACTTGGACTGAAATGCAGGTTTTATATCTGAAAATACAAACTAGAAGCAAGCAAAATCCCTTTGAATCTGAAAAGATACCAATACTCAGCACAGATACTTAAGCAAGTACCTCTGACTAGTGGCAGGATGGGGGAAGACTACTGCTTCTCAGACCCTGTAGCTCCATTTGATCATTTTTTTAACCCAATGCTAGAAATGTTCTAGATTCTGATTACCAGTTCTATTCCAACAGTCTACTTTTTACTCAAAACAGCCTTTTGCTGTCTGATCTAAATCATGCTCTCCAACCTTTACTGGTCCAAGCACACTAAGAGCGACTATGTAATGCCCTTGTGAGAAAGTGAGAGCCCCCCAACTTACTATAGAACAGTGATACGATTTAAGAAAATAATAATAATTTTAAAAGATTGCCAAGAAAAATATAGGCTAGCATAGTAAGATGTCTGAGACAGCTTTCCAAGTTTTAAAACCATCCTATTTCCAATATTGTTTAATGTAAATCTGGAAAGGTGCCTTTTCTGGAGTAAAATCATATACAGATTGAAAATGGATTACGATTTTTGTTACAATACATACACTTTTTATATTTTAACCTTCTAGTGTCTAGAATGGAAGAGGAGAGTTGGGTAATAAGGAGAATAAACAAAGAATGGCACAGTTCACGAATGCTCCTGCAGGTACATACTCTCTTTCCAGAATCCCAAGGTAACACAAGGCATTATTGATGCTCTACTGTTAATTTATAGCATGGCCTCTCCTTGTGACAGGTTACGACATAAAGAAATGGCACCATCTCATACCATAGTGGGCACTCAGTCTTGTCTGTGCTATTCATAGCTGAGTGTTCAGGTTTACAAGCCTAGACTAGTTTTCCTGTGTCCAAGGAAAACAGCTAGAAGGATCCAGCTGGATTTTACAAAGCGTAAGATAATTGTCTTTCTCTGCAATGCTACAAGTATCAATCACTCTGAGCGTGGCCACTTGCTTCAGATTCATCTCCAGAGGATTTGTTTTTAGATACACATCACCAAGAATCAGTTTCTGATTTCTTTTTATTGATGGAGTTTTATCACACCCCAAAAGAGACACCAAGATATTGAAACCATGCTGCAGGACAGCTCTGCACAAGAGGTATTTCAAGTGACAGGAGTATGGACACACACCACGATTGGGCTGACAGAATTGCCAAGAAAATGAAATTACACTCAAGCTTAGCCACAGATGACATTTTGCCTGCTATTTTTAATGACAAATTTTGATCAACTGATTTCAACCCTTTACCTCTACCCGAAGTTTCACCTATTTTTTCACAATTTTTGCAAGAATTGCAAAAACAAAAGGCTTCACATTTGCAAGCAGCTTACACTCACAAGAAACAAAAAATGCAGAAGAATATATTTCAGACTAACAAGATCATACCCAATTAAATATTAGAAAAAGACGTTCTGAACATTCATTATTCAGAAGGATCCAAAACTAATGCAGACACCAGACAGAGACGACATTCAGTAAAAGAGCTCCACAGACTGCATCATACAACACGACTGCGATAATAAATATGAATAGCAATTACAGAGTCAATGTCTGCATTTCTTAAAAGATCAAAACAGACTAGGAATGCATCAGTGGTTCCTTGGAATAACCTGAGGAATGATTTGAAAACACATTGGTTCAAAAGACCGTGAAAACTATGGCGGCTCTTCACAGCAAGTTTTAAATTTTCTGCTCCATATGCATTATTAGTCACACTTCCTACTGGTAGGGCTCTGCAGGTATTCAGCTGACCATACCTACAGAAGTTGAGCTCCAGTCTTTACTGCTTTGGTCATATGACACAAATTACACAGGATATTTAAGCTTCTTAAGAACCATATTCTGAGAGAACATCACACTAGAAAGTAGGGGAACTTTTCAGACAGTTGGATGTTTTGTTTGAAGTACAGGTTGCATACCTAGGAGGCAGATTCCTTCTGGACACTGATACAAAACATGGGACAGTGAAATATGGTACATATTTACACAAAACACAGTATGCTTCAGGAACATTCTACTCTACCCAACCCAAAGCTGGCCTGCTATCAAAAGGAAAAGCTCCGTATTTCAGAAGTGGAACTTCAGAAACCACAATGAAGGTGTCTTCAAAACACTCATGTGAGACGATGCCTTTTTCCTGGCTTTGTATACTTGATACACACATATCATAAAACCATAGGATCACACATTCAAATGACAAGTATGGGACACCAGCTAATCATGCTATAGTCATGTTAAGTAATAAAGAACAAATACTTGCCTCTTTCAAATTTACACAACAATGACAACAAGTTGTTTTACATACACAAAAGCTTTTCTGGAACCTAAAAGGTGCAAAATCATAATAAGAAGTAATCACAAACGTTAAAATGACTGAGAAAATAATCCAAAATACTGGTTCAATTGCAAGCACATTGCGAGACAACAAGGGTGGACAGCGTATGGCAGACAAATGAGTTTTCACTGTAGCAAAAATAATGTGCTCTCAAACTGAAAGGAAAGGAGAAAAATAAGTCTTTTACTACAGAAATTAACTGGGATCAAACACACAGAGAAAATAAATCTTCCTTTCAGTGCTGGACATCTCTTTCCACTAGGATAGTGTCAATATTGAGAGAAGTCAGAGCTAAGCAAAGAGATCTAGCGGCTCTGGACTCTGATAAAAGACAACAGAGACAATACCTATATGAATAGTAATAGAATGCATCAAAACTCAACCATGCAGAGACATCTGAAGCATGTAATCATCAAAAAGTGACAGCAATTTTAATGGGAATAATACAATTACCTTGGAGTCACTAAGAGAAGTTATGGAACTGCTGCGTTGCTTTTTAGGCACTCCTGACCTCAGGATGATAAAAACTGAGAAAACGATTGAGTGGATCAGAAAAAGTAAAGTGAAGAACTGAAAAAACCACACCACTCCCACGAGAGAAAAAAATAGTATCTTTTTATACTGTGATATCCAGCGTAGTTTTCTATTTAGTTTAACATGGTTTCATATTTCACCTAACAGCAGCTGGCAGTTAAGTGTCTATTTTAAACCAATAACTCGTGCGGCTTCTAAATGTAGTGCAAATGGCAACTTCCAAAAACTTGTACAATTGCCCTTTAAAAGCAGACTAAATGAAAAAAAGACACACCAGCAATAGCAGGGAACCAGACCGCTTGCCAAGCAAGTCCTTTGTAACCTCATCTTCTACCCCAAGTCTGTAGCTGAGCTCCTAACTATACCGTATAGAAGGAAGGAGGAACCAGTGTCATCCAGTTCATGAACACCTAGGTCATTTTGAAAATAAGTTACCAAAGTGTTAATATAACAATTCAGTTATAAATACATGTGGCCTCAGTTGCCTAAAGCACTGCAAACACATAATGCCCCGTTCTCCCTCACCAGCTACCTCAAGAGTGGAGAAAAGGACACCTGGATTCAGCAAGGGAGCCACTGAGCCTTGAAGCAAAATGGAAGGAAAAGTTAAAAATACAAGCTTATGTGCAAAGTCAAATAACCCATGGCATCAAATATTGGCCAATGTTAAAAAAAAGATGTCTAGAAATCACTCATAATCACAGCAGATGAAGCAGTACTGTCCTGGAGACGTGGCCCAGGTGCTGCTGTGGCATGAAACTTGAGTAGCCAAAGAAACAAAGGCCAAGAATGTAGAATATTATGTTTCTCATAAATATCAGTTGTATGCTTCAGAATAGCAAACCTAGCCAATGTTCTACACTCAGTCAGAAAGATGATGTGGCTTTGTTGTGATTTCTTGAAAAGACTATTAAGAAGTTACATCCTTAATTCATTTGGTTATTTCAAAATAGAAGCCTGAGATAAAATGCTTAGAAGTTATTTCTCCATTCTTTTCATAGCTTCCATTTTTTGAAAAGGTATGAAATCTTAATTCCATCTGAAAAAAAGGAACAACAATAATGGAAGATAGAAGGGTCAGAGCTGAGCTCTTTTCTTCTCCTTTTATAGCCTCCTGTAAGGCATCTGTGTAGACTCCTGAGTAAAAGATACTACAAAATGCTGATTATTACCCCTTAAATTAACTTTTAAAATTAAAATGGTATGATTGTGGCACTGTTTGAATTTGAAAAGTGACTTTCACACATAGCCAGGAACTTAGCTTGTAGTTTGCAATATATTTCCACAAGGTCTGTCTCACTTCCCTAAGCGAGCTACAAATATAAAATGTAAAAAAGCCCAGACACAGGCTATGATTAGAGGTAGAAACCCAGGTACAGGTATATGCAATCTCTCTCTCCATTCTTGAACCTATCTTATACGAGCAATGCAGGTCTAATGCACAGCCATGGATGCAAAGAACTGTAGACACCTGCACACTTCTCTACACTAAAGATCTGCCACAAATTAATACATTACCCCTTATCTATTTTACTCTTTCTTATTGCTTCTAGTAGCAATTGCACATAAGAAAAGATAGTTTTAAATATAGCACCAAGTATGTAGTACTAGAAGGCTGGAATAGAGCAACATACACTATCTTTTTAAAGAAGGGGGGAAATAATAAACGGTGAGGAATTAGAGACAGAACAAGAGTGGAAAAATATTAAAACAAACTGTTTGTTAGCACCTGGAAGAAAACAAGGAGTTGAGTAACAGCTCACATGGGCTTGTCAGAAGCAATTAGCATCCAGACAACCTAAAGTGCCTTCAGGACTGGATAACAAGCTTTGCAAATAGACGAGAAACCACAGATGACATTTATCTTGACTTCAGGAAGTTTGGACACTGACACGCCCATTAGCAAATGAGGGAAATATGGTCTAGACAAAAAAATACACTATGTAGGCAGCAAGACTGGAAAAATGCACTGAGAAAGCAGTTATCAGTGGTTCCTAATCAAAATAGAAGCATCTACCCAACTATGCACTGTAGAGCAATGAGACTATAGACCTATAAAACGCAGACCAAAAAGTAAATTTGAGTTGCTTTGCCAAAAGAGACTACTGAAGGTATTACATAAAAACAGCCTTCATGTATGTAAACAGCTGCTGCAAAAAGCAGGGGAATGATCCATTTTCCATGTCCAAGATGAACAAAGCATGAGCAATTCTGAAGTGCAGGAGGGACAGTTTGTGCTACGTATCACGAAAACTTTTAGACATCAAGGATAACAAAACACTAGAATAGGTTGCGTGGGGAAGTTTGGTGGTGACTGGATTTCTTTAAGAAAAGGTTACCCAAACACCTATCTGGAATACCATGGCTACAGTCTACAACTTCTTCTAATGCAGGACCAATAGAGCAGCATCTTTAAGTCCCTCCAGCTCCATGTTTCATCCATGATAACTGGCTGCTGGCAAACAGCTCGTGTTCCTGAATGAGCTTTGTGAATACATTTATTGGTACCTATATGTGTCAGGTTTATTTATATCAAGTAATCCCAGAACATATGTCACTAGCTCAGGTTCCAAGAGAGTGCATATCAATACATGAACTCTCCTAACATCAACAGACCTGCCCTCCAAGCAGCCACAGTGTGTCAGAGGAAGGTAATAACAGCTGGGAGCACATAGCTGAAACTGCCATGCACAGAAAGCTTCCACTGCAGTCAGAGTGAGTGACAGGCTTCTAAACCTCTTTCTGCAGGAAAGATCTGACCATACTGTTTATTATATACATACAGACAGATTAACTAAAAAATTTAACAGTGCCTCTTTAAAGCATCCTCTTTCCTGGGTAACGCACTTGGAAGTCTCCTGCAACTGTCCTGCACTGGCTAATATACCTTAACAGTTCCTTAAGTCAAACAGATATGCTTTGGATTAAAGGATTTATAGCAGGATATTTGAAATGTATAACAATTCAAGTATAATGAGTCAATTCTCTGTGGTATTAATACCAGGTTCATGAGCAAAACAACACAGTAAATACTTATAACTGATACTCCATCCTCTGGTCTTGAACTCCCGAAAACGGGATGCTATATTGTACAGCGCTTTCCTTCACTAGTGATTCATTATCTTGACATTGCTTGTGACACTGCTTGAAAAGTTGTATTCAGTGTGAAGAGTGATGGCAAAGCTTTAGTAAAATTACTATGATATCCTTTTTTTTTTCCCTTAGTCTTTGGCATTATTTCATCCTAAACTTTGAACTAGCTGCTTTTGCTGATCTGCATTTCAAGTTTAAAGTGAAACAGTCCAATAGCTGAAGCCAAAAGTTTGACCTCCATTACAATTGTTGTAATCTTCTGGGAAAATATCCTCTTGACTCTTAATTTCTCTTTTCAGACTCACCATGCCACTGATGAGAAATAATAGTTATTTGGGTTGTAAGGCCAAGATTAATGTCTGGCCCTTCAAAAAAAAAACAAAAACACCCAAACTCAAACCAAACCAAAAAAATCAGCAGTAGCACTGAATGAGAGATGAAGTTTCCCCATTTCTCATATATGAACACTTCCTAGATAAGCATGCTGGACTAGTACAGCCATGAAATGATGAAGAATACTATCACATGAAGAAATATTTAAGCTCACATCAAAGTCTCTGTTTTCGAGCACACGTGCCTTTTACAGTGTAACTGATTACACCACAGAGCATCATTATCTGACTTGTCAGTTCAGATGAGAAAGTCTGTAGGGCTACAAAATGCACTGCAAGATCAACAGCGCCTCACACAACAGGGTCCTGATCTTTCACTGGGGCTTGAGCAACTACTGTAATACAAATATTACAGCATTCTTCACTTTGCCTCAACTGGATAGTGTTGTTAGATGGATGCAGCATGTTTCTATCAAGAAATATTTGGCCACGCTTCTACTGGAGTGAAATGATCCTTGTAAATACATGGACAAATTGTGGTTGGCCCTTGGCTCCACACATCAGAAAACCTCTCTGTCAGCAACTGCTATACAGGGTGAAAGTTGGCTGATACACTAACAGGACCAGAATGGGAGCAAAGAAAAGGATCTCTGTTACAGAAGCTGTGGAGAGCCCTGACTCATTAAACATGGGCAATTACAGCCTCCCCAGCTGGACTGTTCCTATCCATGGATGTTTTACTTAGCACCTCTCAATAAGACGAAGAGGAAAAAAAAAGAATATCCACAGCGCACTTCTTGCTCTTTTTAAAATTTCTTCAGCGTAGAAGAACAAGACTGCTTTCACATAGATTTTTTTTCTTTTTTGAGACCAATAAAAGTTCCTTGTCAAAAGAGATCAAAAAATTATAAACAGAACAGCATAGCAGCCAATGTGCTTAAACTGAATGCTCATGCCTATTTGCTTAACTGTGAGTAGTGGTACCATTGCTTTGTAATGGTAAAGGTAAGATGGGCATTTTGGTTTTTTAACTGAGGTTAACAAAGTTTCCCAGGCAGAAGGATCCTAGGCTTGCAGAGACTTCCCAACTTCCAGTTAGAAACACAAATTCTTACCAGAAAGACTCTGAAGGAGTAAATGTCATTTGCACAGCACACAGTGATGTATTTGCTCTTGGCGGTACTGGCCACTTTTAGCCAAGTCAGCCACTGGCAACTTTTGTGTCCAACCTGAGGATCAGGAATTGCAACAATCCAAACTAGAAGTTTGTAAAGCTCATCTCCCCACACCCAGACTTTTGCAAAAGCAGATAAAACAAAGCCTCTTCCATACATCAAACAGATTATTTTTTTCCACCTTGGAAAACTGCATGGGAGGATGATAGGTGTCTCACCGTGACACTAAGACTTCGTACCCCTTTGAGGTTTCCCATCACTGCTGATGCAAATGTAGTCATTGGCTCCTCAGATGAGTTGTCTTTTGCCACCAGTGGTTCTGACAGTTGTGACTTTGGTCAAGCCAAGTCATTTGCTGACTTCACTCAAGGTTCATTGCGAAAGCTGAACCGGTACAGAGAAATACATCACTTACAAAGGTGGCATGAGAATCCATGACATCTCCAGATATCTCTGAAATGCCTTAGGAAGAAAATAAGAGAACACTGACAGATTGAGACATGTCAAGACTTGGAAGAAAATACCAGAAAGCCTTCTCTGCGGAAGTCATTTTAACACTGGGACCTCTTCTGAAATGTGTCTATGATGATACCAAGGAAATGCATAGATGCTTCCAGATTTCTTCTTGAAGGCTTAGAAGAAATAATTAGGTTTTACCAGGAAACCTGAAAAAATTTCATTTCAAAGCATACTCCACAAAGTAAAGCACTTGCAGTGTTGCTGATAGCAACTTGTCTGCAGGTCCCCTGAAGCCAGAATGCAATGCTGAAACACTCTTCCTGTCCAATGCTTCGCCTCAGCAACACAGCTCAGGTACTCAGCAACACTTGGGGCTCCAAAACCAAACTCACAAATCCAAACATTCCCAGAACTTTGAAAAAAAGATATGGAAGTCAGAACATTACAATGTGCATCTAAGCCTAAAAATGCTAAATATGACAGAACAGGATAAATCACAGACCTAGATCCTATTCTCCACAGAAGAATCGTTATGTGGATGATTATACAAAAAGGGAATTCATACAAGGTGACAGTGATGGTGGCCAGGCACTTAGAAGCACCCACCTTCCCTTACTGAGTATGCAAAATTGCACACAGAAACTTGTGCTGGCTGCCAGCATAGATTAGTATTTTTAACATATTGCTATTTATAAGAGCAAGTTCCTCTCTCCTTCGGGTGCGTTTTTTGGGTTTTGGGATTTTTTTCCTAACAACTGGGCCTCTGCTCAGCTATTCTAAGTGGAAGATTTAAAAGTGGTCAGGAAATTTCAGGGCTGCCTTGTAGCAAGCAGAGGGGATGAAAGAAAGTCCCACGGCACAGGCTCTGTTCTTCTAGCCCCACCTCTGCCAGGAAGCGCTCCTGTTCCCCTGGCAAGTAGCACAGCTGGCTGCCTTCTCCTGTTTAGCCAAGGGTCCAGGGAACAGCCTTTCCAAACTATTCCGTGGCTGAAGGAGGAAATGAAAGCAAGTCATTTTCAAGAAAAGCAAGTTGGATTGTCCAACCCTTTCACTCTTGGAAGGAAAAAAAAAAAGAAGAAAAGGGAATTATACAAGAAGTAAAAGTGTAAGAGAGAAGGAAAGGCAAAAGAAAACTGCATTTTTTTTTGGATTGCACAGAAGTCAAGATTCACAGACTCAAAGCACAGGCAACACATCTTTAATTGATTAAGATAAAGACAGTGGGTAATACATGAATGTTAGAGACAGAGGGAAGTGAAAGGTTTTAACCACATTAAACCCATGCCGTCTTTCCTGCTTCATAGCAGTCATTACAACTAAAATGATTTACACCTTAGTCTAGTGTAAATTAGGAACAGAAAAGCACAGAGACTGTAAACCTTTCTTAGGGAAAACTCTCTAGACAGCAGAAGTTAGTGCCACTACCTGCCTGCATGCAGGAAATGCACACCTGCCTGCTCACATGGAGGTTCTTAGCTTTCAGCTCCTTCCTCTACTTTCCACCTCGACTGGTCTAGGAAGCTCCCAGGCAGCTTGCTTCCGAAGATCCTTAAAAAGCTTTATGGATTGCATGGGAAACACGGCTGCTCACCAAGCCCGGGGACTACTACAGAGACGGACATGGAAAGATTAGGAGTTGCAGAACAGACAGTACAGACAAGCTTGGAGGACCTCATCTGTAGAGCTTTATGTACAAGTAACCCCAACTGATGCTATCAAATTCTGACTACTAGAGAGAAGATTAATGTTGAATACGGAGTCATTCTCTTCTATACAGTAACTTGTCAAAACCAGATTGTTTCCTGAAAATATTTGCTAGAGTTAACTCCAGTTGAGTGTTAAGAGGATGGACTCAATGAGAGCATTAATTCTTATTATTTAAGTGCAGATATTAGTAATTCCAAGGCCTTTTACTAAGTCCCACTTACAAGGATGAGTTATGATCCATCGTGCCTTCTACGCTATTTTTAACAGGAGCGAAATTTCTTTACACGTTAAGGGCTCAGAACCCCTAGGCCGGGTAGGAACACCTCCACTAACTACATTGCAACATGGAGTCACCAACTAAGACAGGGACTTGGAGGTCTCCCATGTCTTGGGCTACTGAATGTGGAAAAGAAACCCCAAAACATTATTTACCTTCCAAAATTATGATTCTGGCAACAGAAAACCTCACAGCTGTAGTGTTTGGCCCCTTGCTTCTCTGACTGAAGAGCTGCCAACTGTACGAGCGCTAGATAACCCATCACCACCTACTTCCTGTTCTGCAGTTCGAAGCTGTGGGTGGCACTGCTCCTGCCAGCACAAGGGCAACCAACTCTGCCAGGCCACACCTTTGTATCTGGTTCCTGAGCAGTTGGTTTCTGGAGACTCCTTATTTCAGGCAAGTACCTTCAATGAGACAGATGTAGGTATCAGTTGACTTTGAAGGTAGAACTCGCGTGCTTTGATTAGCCAGGTGTGACAGGAAAGATTCATACCTTAGGCAGAAGGGATCGCCTCGTTCCACACAAAATTAAGAAGTCTCAAAGAACTGAACACAATCAGGTTTAGTATTATGAAGGAGATAGTCATACAAAGATAAACACAACAAACTGAATCAATGCTTTCAGAGAAAACTGGAAAGAATCATTCACTTACGCTTAGTTTGTTGGACACATAGAAATGACACAGTTTCACAATCAACAAATAAGACCACTCAGGTCAGAAAACTGTCTGCGACAGAAACTGAACACAACCGTAAGAAGATTAAATTTAAAAATGCAAGTAAGTATTACAAAGAAAAGTAAAAGTAGTAGTTGCTGAGAACTACTATACAACAGAGAATAAGAACTGCAGGTAACAAATGAAAAAAACCAAACAGGTGTACCAGCTCCATGGCCAAGAAACTTAAAGATGATGTTTACCTAAGTACTAAGCTTAAAAGTGATACTCATCCATTACAAGACAAAAACTGTTAAAACAGTAATACAGAAATATAAAATATACTTCAGTAGATAAAAAGCCTGAAAAACATAAGGTAAAAATATTTTTTTATTCCAGCAGCAACTGAAAAGGTCTTAAAATTGTAGAACAACCAATACAAGTTAACTTGCATCAAAACTTTTTAATGAACTGTCATTCTAGGAACTCAAGAAAACCAATGCCTCAATCAATCAACCAGATCCTGGTCCAGGATCGAAGTGTGTGAGAGCAGTAGTCCTATTGGTAAGACAACTCTTTTAATACAACATACTTCGGTAGCTGCAAAACATTTAAGCTCATGCTACATAATGATTTCATTAGGGAATATGAACAACAGGACACCAACATGACCAGGCAGTAAATGAATCAAAGCCATGCGTTTTCATGAGACTCAAAATACAATGGTAGAAAGGAAACCACTGTTGAGCAACAAGCTTCTAACAAGATCCCATAAAGCTCGTTTTACTGTACTCTGCTATCTAATAGTTTTATTCATCACCTGGAAGGAAACTAAACCATTATTAACCAACTGCAGATGAAATGTTGATATGGATGGGACAAACAATGAAGAAGATGCACTACAAATACAGTGACTTGAATCTTGAATAATCGAGGTGTAAATGTCACTAGCGACAATACAAAAATTGTAGGTCAGAGAAACTAGACCATATTTACAGAGAAGGGGACTCCATCCCGAGAGTCAGCAACTCTGAAACAGACTGGGGACTGGTGTGACCCTGGTGAGTAATTATCCACGTATGAATTTTTAGTTCTCCTTGAAGAGCTCCTGACAAAGTTGCTGCCAAAATTAGCTGCATGAACTGTGTAATACTGAATTAGAGTAGAATTTGCAACACGCATGCACATGGTAACGGCACAGCCACCGACGAAATACTGCGTACAATACTGTTTCCACAAATTCAGCAGTATATGAATAAACCAGTGGAGTTTCAGGGGGAAACCATGAGAATAACTGAAAATGCTAGGAAGTATCTCAAGGAATAGAGTGTATTAAACTTAAAAGAGCTGTGGCTTGATCCCACTCTCTGGGTCTGAAAGACACTCAAAGTCAGGTAAAGCAACCCATGCTGAACTCCTGGCTGCCTCACTGCAGGGTCTTCCAGCAGCCACACCACCTTGCTCTTGGCCAGATCAGGCCCTGTCTCCAAAACTTCCTTCTCATGCAGGTGGCTACATAATGACCACAGATTTGATAACAGGTCTTCAAAATAACAAATGAACATTTACCGAGATTCAGATGCTAGACCCTGGAGCTAAATAACTTAAAGCATATAGATGTTTGTTTCTAGTGAATGTAAGTAATCACTGGAACAATTCACCACGCATGGTGTGAACTCCCTTTCAGAAAGGATTTAATACAGCAAAACTCAATGGCCTGGAAAAACAGAGGTAGGGAGACCAGAAGACCATCATGATGGCTTCTAGGTTTTATAATCTCTAAACGGCTGTTCTACCGTCACTTAAAGCCTCCTAGAGAAATATCACTCTCAACCTTTCTGAAGTACAGTGTGACATATCAATTAGTCATTAGTGATCAGTGCGAAAAGACCTGCAATGTTAGAATCTGAGAAGAACATCTCATCCCTGCTGACATGAGTGTATCCTTCAGTGGAAAGGCAACATTCATGTTCTATCAGAAACCCGCTTGTAGGTCTGGCTGTTATTACATTAAGGCACTTTATACTCCATGACGTTGTAATATTGCCTTAGATTAACAAGAACCAAGCCCTCTGATTTCATATCCTGCATCAAATGTCTTGAGATCAAAGCTCATCCCAATAAGACATAGGAAGTACCACACAGACAAAATATAACCAACGCTTTTTCTTTTCTTTTTTAAAAACAACAAACAAACCCCACAAAACTTGTGGTGGATGGATGTTGAGTCCTCCCAGGCTTTGAAAAGTATATAATAGTAGTACAAATATGATACAAGACAGCATCCAGGACATTTCTCATCAGCAAAGCAGATTTACCTGATTCAGGTAAATTCATCTGAATAAAAAGCTGGGATTCTCTAAGGCTACAAAGGAACCATTCCTTTAGGTGCTGCTTAAAACCCCGGCCACAATGACTGTTCTGCTTGCCTAAACAATCACTGCACATACTCCAGTTTCTCCACCACCAGGAAAAATATGGAGTGGCTTTACTGACTCTAACTGAATTGCTCCAACTTTTCATCCATGCAAAAAACGTACCTAAAAAGTTAACTCATTATTTCACGAGCCGCTTTGAGACATATCAAGGCAGAGAGGCTTCACCTAAAACCACATGCACCTTCATGCTATAAGCACAGCTTCTGTTCCCTAACTATTTGGCTTTCCAGCTTGTAAATTCAGCATATATCGTGCAGCAAATTGATTTTCAGAAGTTGTTCTCCTGGCTCCAGCTCTATTTAGAACTGACTTTTAAGATTTTATTGATAATATAAAAACACCTTGTTGGCTTAGCCCTGACCTTTCTTTACAGTCCACTGCACAGGGATCTGTCACATTCCTACCCACAGCCTTTAGATTCTTCCGTTCTCTGGGTGCTGAGGTCTGGTTTTGCATGTGTTTGTAAGAAGCCTCTGGATGTGGACTGATGAGCTTCTAGACAAAAAACTCGCTGTAGGGAGGACGACAGAGATATATTATGGTATGTTTATTTGCCAAGACCTTTGCAGTCAGATGGTCATTTATTTTAGACAGGGGGAGGTGTGGAATACCTAAGAAGTACAGGACATGAACTCATGCTTCCTTCTCTGTGTTCTGCAATTCCTGCCATATTGCTGCCATATGCTGTTCCCGGACGACATCTCCGATCACATGCTTCTATCAATAAGCTACTAAGGTGTTTATTTTTAAAAGTTGATTTTTTTTTTTGCAAAGCCTTATGCAGAAGAACATTTCCAGTGGCAACTCAATAAAACCAAAAACACTACATACAATAATACGTCCCAATAGATCTTGACGATGTAGCCATTCTCTGAAACAAAGGAATGGCACTTAATAGCTGATCCAAAGACTTTTGCAGTAAATGAAAAGACTTCCAGTGTTTTCAGCAGGCTTTGGACGAGGGCCCTTAATCTGGGGAACATACTCTGCAGAAAAATGGAAAGGTTTGTCTGTATCACATGTATAGCTGGCTGTGTGGCAAGGGTGCATGAGGCAGATTCCTTTCCAGACTCTGCCTCAACAAATACACTTATAGCCAGAGAAAATTAAGTCCCCCCCAAAAGTGGATAAATAATAGGACTCCAGCTTGGAAGGATGTAAGTTCCTTCAGACACATGATATTGTTGTAACTAACTCTCTGACCGCCTCTTTTTCTAGATCCTTTTGGGGTTCTTTTCTTCCCTGATTAGCAAGGGAAATGTGAAATTTCCAAATATATGGCTCCTAGCACCAGGGAGAAACGCAAGCTGGGATGGGGAAATCCAGATTCAAAGAGGGAGAGAAAGCTCAAACCCTCAACAACCTGTTTGGAGTCCATCCTAACTGGGATGAAGCTGCCTGCTTAGCTCCCTTGCTTTCCAAACTGTATATCCTGGCAGGGAGCCTCTCAATTCCTAACACAACACCAGATCAGAACAACAGATTTATTTTCAAGAAAGCTGGAACTTGTTCCTCCCTCACAAACCTAAAGATGCTGCAATAGTCTGCCATTATACGCTAGGTAAACATGTAACAAGCATAACCAATGAAACATACAGACATCTTTCAGCATACCTCAATGTTGAAATGTGGCTACTTCACTTCCAAATGTGCATCGGGAAAAATCTGAGCAGTGATTGGCACAAGACACATGCAGCTCTTGCTCTGCCAGGGAGGCCTAAAGCCAACTACAACAGCCAAGAAAACTGGGCTGGATCTCTCAGAGATTGGGCGAGAATGAGAACACCAAGGATCTATATGGATCCAAACATTGCCAGGCAGTTTAAAATGTCCTGGCATGTTGGAGAACACAATATATCACTTATCCTTCCCCAAGGACAAACAACCCCTCTATCACCTGTAGGCATTTGGTTGAAGAAACGAACAGTCTTTCCATTGACTGCTAAAGTCTTTGGATCAGGTATTAAATGCCATTCCTTTGTTTCAGTGGACCTAATCCCTGGTAGCCATAAATTTTGCTTACTAGGTATTCATTAAGTGCTCTGTTTCAGTATAACCCAGTCAACTGGATATATTCCTGCACCAAACCCTTGAAGCACGAAGTCCAGGAATTGGGATGCAAAGGGCAGAGATGTCCCTCCATCATCACATTCATGGGGGAGCAAAGACATCTCTCAGTTTTGCTAACCTGAGCCACCCCTGGGACCAAGCAGAGGTGGGACAAGGAGCAACAGCCCAGGCTCTGGTGAACGTCAGACCTCAACCATGTTGTATCTGCCAGCCACATCTGCATTGTTTCAACCCATTTCTGTATGTGAAGAGGGTAAATTTGCTTTATTCTTTTTATACAACACTTAGAAGATGTAAAGTTCTGTGGGTGTTCTTCTTCCTAGCGTACACCTTGGCATTCCTAGAGAAGTTCTATATGCCTGTTTGCCCAGAGGCCCCAAAAAAGTTATTTTATACATACTGGACAAAGCCCATTCAAATAAGAACTACTCTCTGTTCAATTTGGGGTATTGGACATCATCTGTAAACGCAACTGTGGGCTCAGGATTAATAAGTATTACTTTACAGAAGCCTTCATCAAGTATGGGATTGCTAGGCACCCTCCGACCACTTCAAAAGAGTAAGCAGTAGTAAGTTCTATTAGGTTTTCAGCTTCCTGAGCACAAAGTCCACACACAGGGTTGGGGGGTTGTGTTTTGGGGTTTTTTTCCACACTGAGGAATGAAAACCAACATGTTCTGACCCCTATCTTTCAATCATCACTATGGTAAAGATAAGTTACCATAACTATTTCAGCTGAGCTAGCTGCTGAATTGCAAATGCTATATGTAAAAAAAAACAAGTTAAGAGAAGGAACTTCAACAGGCTTAGTTCACCTTTTAAAATTCAAGGCAGGGGTTTAAATGAGATGAAGCCAGCCAAAACACTGAATACTAACCCCAGACAAACAGGGAAAAATAACGAAGTCGTAAGCCTGAAAAACTTAAATGGAAAGAACGACAGATTTGCTGCTGCATTTGATGCACATAACCACTGATAGACTCTCCCCAGGAAGTGTTGAAATTACCATCACTGAAATGAATCCAGAAGCTAAAAATTAAATTATCTTTCCCAGAACATTCCAATTCAGGCTTTGGCAACAACAGATGTTTTAATGCTCTTAAATATATGCACGTGCGTGTGTGCACACATGCACACATCCACTTAAGTACAGTATCGTCTTTCACGCAAGACCTCCCTCTTAGTTTTCACAAACTAAGACTGAACTTATGGTCATTCTGCAAAGTCTTTTCTTCAAAATCTGTGCTCAAATGCACAACTGTCAGAATAAGTAACCCATAAGGAATACAGCAGTTCCAAGTTATGAATGAATGGTTATTTGTGAACTTGCCTGTCAAGACAGATGTGGTATTTGTCAGTGCAGTGTGGGTTAGATATGGTGGGAAGGAGCCAAACAAGCAAAGTGAAAGGTCAGCATCACAACATTTCCCTTTTTCTCCCCTCAGTTTGCCTAAAACGATGCCACAGCTTCTGGTGAACTGTAATACAGTAATCTATTTGCATGCAACCTACCGTGGGTTTTTTCATACAAGAAAAGTAGAAGAAAAAGGGGTGCAGAGCGAGAGAACAGCAGCAATATTTTGGTGCAAGAAAGCAACAACACACAAATAAATCCAAGACTGACAGAAAACAACTTCTTTAGAAAGCTGGTGATACTTAAGACCACCCTATGGAAGCTGAAATGCAAATTGTTTTTCCTGTATTAAAATGTAGTATTACAAGGATCACAGGTTAATTCATGTTGGAAGGAACATCTGGTCCAACCTGTAGCTCAAAGCAGGGTCAGCTATGATGTCAATTTATCATTCACATTTTATACAGTTATTTATAATAACCTGAAGTCTTCATCACACCGTGCTAGGGTATAACAACAAATAGAGGCTCCTGCCCTAAGGCGGCTTCGGTGAGAAAAAGTTCAGCTCTACAATGAAGATCCTGAATATGTTAGTAAGCATCACATAAGAAACTAAAAGGAATCCTCGTTCATCATCCAAATTAAAACCTGATTGAGCAAGAGACATTTTAAAAATCTTTTTCACACTCTCAGCCATAAATCTGCTGCAGGGATGCCCCTGAGGTCTAGCATCTCCCGGAAACCAAACGTGGATGTGAGAGAACACAAACAGCAACACAAGATGTATTTCAGTTGAGCCTGTCTTTCCACAGTGAATGAGCAGTCCCCCTGCACTGCTGTCTAAACTCATCCCACCTGACTACAGGGAGCCAGAAGCTTTGCAACCAGCATGCACGAACCGCTGTGCAGTTCCCTTTGGAAAACCTGGCTGGTTTACAGAACGCTTTGCTACCCAAAGAAGCAACTCCTCTACTCTGGACCAACTTGCAGAGCACCAAAAACATGTAAAAACCTGCTCACCAGACACGTCTAACGAAGCCAGGTCTAGCACTTCATTTCTTCAGGGCCGATCCCCTGCCATTTGAGCTAAGAGAACCACAGTACTAAACAGGCTCATGAGTCATTCATAAATTCAAAAACAACCAGTAACACTGAAATGTGATAAAACACAACCCTTCACATAAAGGGTTTTTTTCAGCTCCTTATCCTTTTCTCACAAACAAATCTTTTGAGTTTCTTCTCTACACCTTGCAGCTGTATGTCTTGTACAGCTGGGTGGCCAGCTGCAATCATTTAACAGCAGTAAGGACAGTGAGGACAAGCACTGGGGATCCATTTTAAGAAGAAACATAGCTGCTTCAGATAGTGTACTACAGGAAGCCAATTAACAGCCATGCTGGAGCTAGGCACCTACACAGATTGAAAAGGAAAGAAACAATGGCCTGTGGGTGAAGGCAGGATGCAAACTTTCCCTAAACAAATGACCAAACCAAACTTTTTAGTCTAAACAAATCAGCAGAAACATACATAACACAGTATTACATTAAATAATACCTGGGGAGTGCATCATTCTCACACTAGAAACTGCCTGCTTGAAAACGCGCAGCATGTGGTTTCACAACAGGAACGGAAACACTTGTGTGTCTTCACTCATGACTTGTTTTGTCACCATATCCTGGGGTTCCTCTCTCTATCTGTAATACAGGAGCAGTCTACCACGGACACTGCCCAACAGGGTTAGCCTTCTTTGGGATTGTGGGAGTACTGAAAAGCCTCTTCTTTCCTCTCTAAAAAAACCTTGTAAAGCATTTCCTTCTCACTGGGCTCTGATGCCCAAATGACAGATTCCAACGCAGCGAGAGGAATTTGAACTGTCTGGCTTTGTTCATTCCTGCAAATGTGCCATAAACTAGGCCCCAATTAGGCGTACATAGAGTCTTAATGCTAATGAGTCCATTCATGTGTGTGAAGCTCTGCGTCTGTTTCAACAATGTTCTGAAGAAGCTCATCAATGATAACAGCCAGGAGTTCTCATTCATCTTTTTGCTCAGCTCTGATAAAGGCAGGAATTTCAAAAGGCAGGAATTTCAAACTAACAGCAAAACACCAGGATAGTAAATTCAAAGTAACACAGCCATGCTGATAACCAATACTGTTCACACACAGTGCACCAAGGATGGGTTAGGCTAAAACCAGCAGCTAATGAAGTTGACGCTTTCTTCATACAATCTCCTACTCACACCCAGCCCAGCAATTAAGTGGAGCCAGCAAGAGTGGCACAAGCTCTGGGCACTGCCAGGAGATCCCATCCAGGAGAAAAAGACAAGGGCACATTTCCAGTCTCTGGGACTGCAAAACATTTACACAGCCAACAGGGAAGGGGAGTGTCAGGGGCAATGACGCACATCTAGTCTTTTTGCTCACCAAATCAGAGCATGTGCCTCTTTAAAACAGACACCAGAAACAAACTCAAGGAGCGTTATGGAAAGGACTTGGGAATACAGCACCATGTTTCCATCTTGCATGTCTTCCAGTCTTGCAGCGTTAAAGAGAGTGGGTCACGGGTTTTTTTTTGCTTTTCTGTAGGCTTCATCCTACGGAAGAAATGCAAGGACCATGCAGCATGTCAGACTGGCTTGTGGACCTCCTCCTCTTGCAGCTTGATGCCCTGCTTACAGCAAATTGTTGGTGATTCAGAAGGCAGGTAGGAAACACACATGGTGCACCCCACCATCTCCTCCACCATATGAGTGGGAGTGGAAGAAGACAGCTCTCTTTCATTTCAGCTGCCCTTGGTTACTGCACCAGAGCATGTTATTTTATTACCCCTATTAGTATGTAGAAGACTGCTGCCCAGAAAATTACCCTGCCCCTTTTTAAATCCAGTTGCAGTTTCCTGGTTTTTTTTCATCCCCACCTACGAAGACTGCAATAAGTACTATTTGTGAACAAAGAACAAGGAACTGTTCCTTCCATAACTCTCCTCACGGAAACCCTTGCATTGCTTCAGGTCCTCATCACAAACCAGAGAGTAAAGTTGAAAAATGTCTCCTACAAGAGGTGCTCCAGAGCATGACCACAGGGCCAGCAAAGCTAGAAGGTTTTAAAATAAGGTACTCCTCCTGAGAGTGTTTCCGTATCATTAACAACATAGGAAATCCTGAAAGATTAAGTTCTGTGTTCTGCTAAATGCAAACACACGTGAGCCACACAGCTGTAGCTGTTAACATCGTGGTAATGATGCAGTCAGTGCTGGCAGACGTGGAGCACGGTTGCTCCTGCACGAATAGTTCTGTTACCCTGAAGACAAGGAGCCCACATATGCATAATTGCTGGTAAATCGAGTCCTTGTTGATAAAGTAGAAACATGTCATTGTGCCCAGCCAGTTTATAATGTTGTCTTTCATGAGGCGAATATTTAGCAGAACGAAAGTCTATGTAAGGCAACATTCCTGGTACAGAGCTCCTGCGAAGACCAATCCTACCACACAACTTGGGCTCGAACTCGCGGAGGCTTCTTTGTGCTGAAGAAATTTAAAATGCAATACAAACCCAGGACCAAACCTAGCCAAATTGTGATTTCTTAAGACTACTGAGTACCTAGAGACCTATCTCCAAGTACACAGAGCACTTAAAAGTTTACCTGCATTAGCCTTAGGTCATCAATAGTGACCATCTCATTGACTATGATAAAAGTAACCACGAATGGATATGAGAGAACTGGTCTCCAGACCCTGCATACACGTGTTGCCTGGTTTTCTCAAGTATCTCAGGTATGCATTAGCACTACAATTTGCAATCCATAACTGTGCTGGCATTAAATTTCTGTTTATTATCAGTACAATGGTGATTATCACTCAGCCCCCAAACTAGTAATTAACTGAAGCATCAGGCTTTAGGTAATCAATGAAAAACTTAAATAATAAACTTCTAACGTGATCCGTTTTTCACAGAAATTCTATCAAGCTTCTACTCACGAAACTGGCAAGAACTCTCTCATGTTGTGCTCCGTTTCGCTCTCCCACATCCCTCTTTAAACTGCTCTGTAAAACAACTTGGTTCCTGACTGACAACTAGAATTAAGAGAGATTCAAACTTGCAGTACCAAATCCATGCTGTCGCAAGCACAACACAAGCAGGCATGCTTCACGGACAAATGCTTTTTTGGTTTTTCCAAACCTCTTTGTAGTATTTTTTTCCACCACTACTTCTCACATCTCTCGGGTTTGGGTCCAGCAGTCCCTGACTTGTTGAGTTTCCACATATATTCTGACTAGATGTGTCCTTAACCTCAAGTGGACTGTCAAGCCACATGCCCCCTTACTTCCTCAGTGCAAACTAGCAGTAAACCTTAGCATAACTTTACTTTGAGCCTTAAACTAACAGCATGTGAAAAGATTAATATGAATAAATTCAAAACTAATCAGATCCCTTCTTTAAATGTTGACACAGTATTATTTATATCCTATAAATACCTTCTTGACTAAAATTCATCCCAGGAGATTGGCATCTTGCCAGTTCTATTCATATTTACTGTATTTATACAGTACAGTTGGCCAAGGATAATATTTAAGACAAAATATGCCTCAGGGTATATACAATATCTCTTATAGTTTTCCTTTTAAATCTCTTCATTGCTAAAAATATTTAGTCTGAACTTTACAAATGCCCCACAAAGACCTATCAGCAATCTGTAGTGATATATTGCTGACTATGAGTATAATTAGAGCATATTTGTAATACTTGGGTTGTAGTCAGTTACTGAACGCTAACAACTTGTGGTAAAAACTGAACCACTGATCTTTCCCATGCCTTCCTTCCAGCAGCTTTTGACCTCCAGTGCACTGACACTGATCCCTTTCTCTCTCCTGCCTCCCTCTGAGGCAGTAGAAACTGTAGAGTTAAAAAAAATTACTCAGAGACGTCTATGAGAAAGCGCCCACAGTCACCAGAGCTGTGCTTTCAATTTCTTCCTTTAAAATATGGTGGAGCGATTTCTTCCTTTCTGTCATTTTTGGAAAGGTTTGCTCCATCCAGCATAACTAGAGAGCAGTGGAAAAACAGTTAACCTACTTACTCTGATGTTAGCGACAGCCCGTGCACAGTAGTACTGGATCTGCTGCTAACTGGCCCTCCGATCCTAAACGTCTGATGCACTCTGTTGGTAGATACCTGCAATCTCCTTCGCTTTTCCAAAACCTCTATTGATACTTCAGTATGAATCTGGCCTTTGACAACACTTTAAAAATAGACCCTCTTTTGTCAACACCATCCAAGTCACACACCACAGATAAATTTTAATTTTCTGGAAAGGATGTGGCTGCATTTTGTACTATCAGTTCGCTGCAGTTTGCTCATGTGAAGAAAAGGAACAGACGTGCTCAGCACGTATGCATTTTACAGTTCTCAGAGACTCTGTGTTACAGAGTCAATTCCATAAGCCAAGGTACTGCCATAGGTCTTCCTAACCTTTGCCCAGTGGTGCTCATTCCTCTGCTCAGGAAATGACCTGATGTGTCTCAAAACAAGTGCTGACTTCCACCAAAAACACCATCAAAATACCACAGCATGATTTCTGCCTTCTCACTACTGCTATGTATTACACTGAACCTCTTTGCTTATACCCCCTTGGCTCCAAATATACATTAAAAAAAAAAAAAGTATTTATTCCCTAAGGGTAAAAAGGGTGGAGTGTATTTATCATGGTTATTACAGATGGTGCCATAATTACAACAATAAAACAGCTCTGACTGTCAGGATGTCCTGTACCTGATGCTGTCATTTAAGAATAAAGGAAGAAAGGGAGGCAGCTGCATTGAGCACAGGGTTCGGATACCTTGGCACGCATCCTAGGACTATCATATGCAAGATGGAGCAAGCCCCAAAGCTACAACTTACTAAACTAAAAATAAGGGGAAAATGCAATTAGAAACTCTAGGATAAAGTTACCAAGAAGGCTGCATTATCTATTTAAGCAAGATATATCTGCTTTTCAAAACCAGACAGTAAATATATAGGGCATCAAGTGGCAGGGGGAGGGAAGAGAAAGAAAAGCAAGCTAAATGAAAAGAGTAGGGACCAGGTTTTGGATATGTGAACGGTGAAGTTGTTTTCTGCTTCTGGTATTTCACTTTCCTTGGTATGATGATGATCTAGATTCTTTTAAGGAAGCGCGATGCTTTTTCTTTCCTTTTTTTGCCCTTATACACTTAAACTTCCCTACCAAAATAAAAAGGCACGTAGGTATGACTATTAATCATTCTAAGTGCATCTGGTCAGCACAGAGAATCTGTACCCTGTCCTTTTTTTTTTTCTAGTGCAAAACGTGGTGTGGATCATGAGAAGGTTGTTAAAAACAGAAGGCAGATGGGCTGAAAAAGGTTCCAAGAACCGAGGTTACCCAGAAGGGAAAACTTTTTCTGTACCTGAAATGAAAGCGTCCATGAACTGAACCGGGAGGCCAGTTAAAGTGAGAAGGAGGGAGGACTTCTATGCCTGTGCCCTCTCTGAGGACCAATCTGAATAGCGGTCTGAGGGACGATGTTCTGGATACAGAAGAGGAGCTGGTGACTTTTTTTTTTTTTTCAAAGACCTCCTTTTCTTTTCAGTTATGGAGAGATGGAAACCTGCCCGATGCAGACACTCCAAGGGAAACAACAGCAGTGGAAAGATATTTGCTCTTTTTGGAGGCTGCACACGAGGCTGCGGGGGAGCTAAACCCAGTGCTGGGGAGGAAGCGGGATCCTGGGCAGGGGGAGCCTTGCCCAGCTACATGGCAGGGCAACGCAGAGGCACGTTCAGGGACTCCTGAGTGACTTCAAAGGGGACTTGAAACCTTGCGAGTCTGGAGGGGCAGCTGACCCCCGCCAAATCCACCCACCCAAGTTTATCAGGTATACCCTGCCACCTAAACGAAACCGAAGAGGCCCCCACCTAAGAGGTGCTGAGCATAAAAGCAAAAAGGAGCAAAGAAGGCAGATTATGATGCATGGGGCTGGTATTTGAAGGTGCTGGGCACTGCCAGACCCCAGGGGCAAAATTACACACATACGCACAAACGCAGAGGACTTACTTTCGGGGTAAAAAGGCTGCATGTCTATTTTGTAAACTTCTTTGGCATAATACTCCTCATCGCTCCTCTCCCTTTCGCAAGTGGCTGCTCTGTGGTTGGCTTTCTCTTGCAGCAGGTCCCTGGTGCTGTTGTAGATGGAGATGACCTCCGGGGGCACATCCTCGGGCTCGGGATACTCATCCGGGGGGCTGGTGAGCTTCAGTTTGCTCAATATCTGCCCCCGGATCGCCTCGATCCTCTTGCGCATAAACTGATCCATGTCGAGGGTGCTGCAGGTAGACAGGCTGAAAGCCACGGTGGCCAGATCCAGGGTGAGGAACACGCTCAGGAGATAGCAGTGCATTTTAAGTGTTTAAATACAGCGCCCCCCCCAAAAAGAGTGACTTTAACAATGAACAACAACAGCGGCAAAAAAAAATATTAAAAAATAAAAATAAGAGGATCTGTGCAAACAAAGGGAAGATCTGCAGACAAAATGCAGTTAAAAACTGGACTGCAAGGGCGACCTGCAATCGAAAAACGCACGGGAGGCGTCAGTGAAAAAAAAATACAAATAATAAAAAAATTAAAAGATGAAAAAAAAAGCAAGTTGCTACAACTAGGTAAAACTCGGCGGTGAACGGAGCGGGACAGCAAAAAAGGGGGAGGAAAAAACTCCAAACAAATAAACAAACCTGCGAGTCAAGTAAAAGGCAGACAGACTGCTCTCAGCTCGCTGGCGGAGCCGGCTGGAAAACAAAAAATTGAAAGGAAAAAAAAAAAAGGAGGGGGAGAAAAAGTCGCGCTGGGTTTCAGAGGGCGCCGGCGCAGCTGGCGGGGCAGCGCGTGCCGGCGCGGCGCTGAGCCCCGCCGTGCGCCCGCGGCTCCCGGCGCGCAGCGGCACCGCCCCGAGCCGCTCAGCCCCCGCGCCCGGCGGCGCCCGGCTGCGCGCAGCCCCGGCCCCGCGCCCGGGCGGAGCGGCTGGCGGCGGCCCCGCGGCGGCGCCTCGGCGGCAGCGATCCCGCGTCCGGCCGCGTCCCGCAGGCTGCTGCGAGCGCCCCGCGCCGCATGCACCGACCCACCCCCCGCTAGAGATTCTTTTCCAGCTCCCCTCCTCTTCCTCCTCCTGCCGAAACGCCAACCCCGCGCCGCCAGGCAGCCTCCCGCGGGTCGCAGGCGCGGAGCGGCCGCGGCGCAGCGCCGGCCTCCCCCGGCCGCGCGGCTCCCGGCGGGTCTAGCGCTCCGCCCGGCGCCCCCCTGCCGCCTCCCCCGGCCCCGCGGCTCTCCCTGCAAGAAGAGGACGGGTGCCAGCAGATAACATCACGGCCGCGCAGGGAGAGGGAGATTTTATAAGGTCTCCCCGCCCCACGTGCTTGCCTCGCCGCGAAGTGACGTGGAGGGGCCGCGGGGAGCGGAGGGCTCCGCGCCGCCGCCCGCCTATTTATGCCGCGCCGCGCAACCGGCCGGGGACTTGCCGGGGCCACGGCAGCCGCCGGCCCCGATCCCGCACCCCCGGGAGCGGGGAGGCAGCCCTGAGCCGGGGTCCCGTACCCCGGGAGCGGGGTGGCAGCCCCGAGCCGGAAAGAAACAGCAACTTCTGCCAGGCTTTTCTTTTTCTCGCTTTTCTTTATTTGTTTTTGTTTTTAACGTTGCACCAATTGGTAAAATAACTGAGCCCGGTAGCACCCCGGCTGCGGAGGTAGAGCTGCGTGCCTCCTGAAAGTCGATGGGATGTGTTTCTGTGAAAGGCTGCAGGGGCAGAGGTTCAGCCCTCGCACGGCCCTAGGTTTCGCTTCCAAGTGTGCTTTGGACACTTCTCCTTGCTGACAAGCCACTCGGTAATCAGTGCTGCTTGCGGAGCAGAGACAGGATGAGAGCTGAGGAGAATTTGTTCCTTCTCCAAGCTCTCCTCTCCTGGCAGAAGCTTTCATATACATTCTCATCTGCACTTGACAGAAACTCTCAAGCCCCTAATGCTTAGGCTGTGCCGGTAATTCAGTTTTTCCACTGCCTCTTTTGGCCACCACAAACATCTCGGGCTCCATCTGTGAGTGCTCCAGTGTGTGTGTGTGAGGAAGGACTCGTGCTTTGACTTCAGGAGGACAGCTGCCCCCCTCTGCCTTAGGAAATTACGGTCTACTAGGCATCCCTCAACTGTATACCCTAAAACTTTTCTTTCACAGTCCATTTTTCACCCCTGTACATCAGTGATCAAGTAGCCTTTTTCTTCACCCTCACCCATTTTAGCCCTATGTTCCCTTCCGAATTAAGTTACCAAAGGCTTTATTTGCCAGGAGTTTCCCCATCATACCCTCCTAGGTGGGACAAAGTTGTTTCTGAAGAAACCTCTGCTTTGTTTGCAGAGATGCAAAAACATGTAGAAGAGGTACTCGAAGGGCCACAGGCATTCAGAAGCACAACTAGGCCATTGCCCATGGTATTACAGGTAAACACACATAACAGAGGCGAGATAGCATCACTGGGATCTATCTGAAAACACGAGAATCATGTAAGACACAAACCAGCCAAACACCACCAAAGACTTTCTCCAGCTGACCGTGTTTCAGGAACCATCTTCTTCCTGCAAAATGTTCAAATGTTTTCTGAAACTCAAGAAAGGCAGCCCCAAAATCAAAAGTGAGATTTTTCCCTTCCCAGCATGGAGCTGCTGCACACTGTTTGCATGGGCAGGGCTCTGCTGTTGGGGAATCCTGCACCCACCAGCATGGCCAACTAACCAAACACTGCTGTGGGTACCAGCAAAGACAAGATTCTCCAAGACATGAAGGAGCTAAGAAAGTATATTATTTACAGGTACATGGACACACACAGACTCTGAAAGTAAACTTACTCTTCATGCTTTAAAATTATGTGGGTACATACAGCACCCACACAACCAAGACTGCATCATCCTGATCCAAGAGTCCATGGTGCTTTCCACTTGTATCTATGAATTCCTGTAAGGCCAGATTTAACGTCTCTGCCACAATACCGCACTTTCACTGCTGCACATGTCCTGCTCTTTCTGACCTTAAAAACACAGCTGCAGTGTGAGGAATGGATATGTTTCCAAAATTACTCAAATAAACAAGCAAGCTCAACATGTAGACTCAGCTGGTTTCACTTCCGCAACACACCTGTACAAAACCAAGGGGACAGTTCCTTAAGCTATTACATGTCACAGCTCTGCTGCTAACCAGCTGAGGAATCAGCTCTGTTACACGAGGTACTTCAACCACAAATACTTCTAAAGAAAAAGGTTATTAAATGATTTCCTCCAAAAGCTACAGCTGAAACCATGAAGAAATTCCTTACACAGCATCTATGGCCCTTTAACATTTGGCTGCTGTTAATGCATTGTCCATCATTTGCCTCAGGGGCTTCAGAGCAGCCACGGGGAGAGCGTCCAACACCTTCCTTTCCACTGTCCCTCAGGAGACCTCCACAGCTATATCCCTACCAGACTGTAAAGTGTTCCAATTCTTGCAAGTTTATTTTGATTGCAATTTGGAGCAAAAAAAACCCACCCAAACTTTGCAGTGTTTTTCACAAATCCTGGAGTCTTAGAGATGCCCTACTGGGGACTAACAAAACCCCATGTGCCTAGTGCCCGACTGGCTGGGCTGCCCACGCGGCTGCAAGTACTGGAGGTCCAAGCTCCAGAGGAACCCTCTGTGTAAGCTGCCAGAGAATCAGCCAGGCTGACAGCAAACCAGTCCAACTAGATTCTGAAAGTTGCTGAGATTCCTTCTGATCTGGCAATGTTTCCTCAGAGGTTTTCAGACAGACTAGGAAAAAAAGAATTAAAATAAATCTTGGTTTTGTTCTCAATTCAAGACAAGCCATTTCCTTCTTTTCTGACACTTCTAGTGTGAGACATAGGGTCAAGGCTTGCCCAGGTGCAGGTCTTTGTTTCGCCTCACCACTGCAACAAAACTAGATTCCCTAAAACTTTCTGGTATCTCCATGGTGATGTTTTCACCGGGCAGAACTTCCTGGAGCAGCAGAGATGGACTTCAACTTCTCCATTCCGAAAGCCCCAGCCACTTGAGCTAAATCCTCAGCAGATGCAGAGGACCCATCACCATGCCTGAGCTGCTCCAGTTTGCTCTAGGAAGGGACACCTACCTGCTAGCCAAAGCACTCAAATACACATTGATATTCATAAATGACTTTCCATTCTGTACATGGAAAATAGCTGAAACATATTCATAATGAGATACTTGATCTTATATCTAAAATCTCTCTCCTGCACACTTAATTTTTTTTTACCATAAGAGTCCTGCAAACTAGACTCCGAAAAGGTGCCATTTCTATCTTGCTAAAGTCAGCAATGCACAGAAGAAGCAATAAAAAATTGTGAGAAATGACAGAGCCAAGCTGTGTGCACTCTACAAAGTTGTATAAAGGGTAATATTATCAGAATTCAATAACCACATGTTTTTTTTGCACAAGTAATTCAGCTCCTACATTCTACCTTTAATTTTCAGGCATGGTATATTGTCAAAATCATCAGAATTATGGCTTTGTATTTTGGCTTGACAATTTTTTTTTATTCATTCAAAAATAGTTTGTATTAATAAAGCTGCTGGGATTATCAGATGCTAAAGTTTAACTCATCTTGCACTTACCTGTTCCCTGGGCCTTTATGAAATACTTACCTGGTGAGGCTGCTGTCAGTGTAAGCTTTGTAAGTAAAACAACGTTCATACAAGGAAAGAACAGAACTTATCTATTTTGGAGCTTTTAATTCACTGCAACTGTCTTTTTATATATTGAGGGTTTTTTTAAAAAACAGTAACTGTTTATTAGAAAAACAGAGACACCTGGAAAGTTACTTCACTAAATGTAAAGGTTTCATGTTTCCTATTAACTTAAAAATTATGTGGTCAGGATTTTACAATTTGTGGTTTCTTTTTAGATTGTTTTGGTTATACACAAATGTTCTGTGCGAAATACAAAGGCAATAATCTTTCTAAAACTGCTGACGACCAGGTCATTAGGTAAGGTGTCTGGCCACATTTCATAAACTGAAGAACATTGTTGGGAGACGAATAACCTTTAAAAGTTAAGAGGTGACTTCTGCAAACTCTCACACGGATGACAAATGCAAGATGACTGCAAAATTAATTCTTTGTGGCGCACGCAGAAATCTGCAGCCATGACTGTAGTTGTGTAGAATCTCGCTTATTCTGATGCAGATTGCTACGGAAAAAGCTTTTGAATTCTCCTTTTTATAACAATACACATACAAAGGCTCAACTCGTAGAGCTGAGGTGGCACCTAATAAAGGTGAGGCAAAGAGGAGATGACAGATAATGGAAAATTGTAATATATACCATAATAAAACCTTAGATTCTACTGTTTATTATCCTTAGTGAAGTAGAAGTCCATGCTTCTGCGCTGCACATTTCATTAGTGTGCGCAGTAATGCCTGGATGAATTTGGGAGCAAATCCTGCTGACCTTAGTAATACAAGCACAGCCTCACTGCCCCTCAGATTGCATTTCACACAACCACAACCCACTCCTGCAACGCTCACGTTCCAGAAGATAAAGGCTACTTTATAGAACATGTGGTTTGACATGCAAGACTGCTATCCATATATACATATACATATGTAACTACTTGTCAACTTGCAAGTCAAAGGTATGTTTCTGATATATACATCTAGAACTTATTTATAGGAACAAGAACTTTTTTATATATATTTCACATATAGGAATGAATATATATGATATATAGTAGGAATGAGAATTTTTTTTTATATCTATTACATATATTTATAGATGTAGACACATATTTTACCTTTTTATAAATATATTTTTTAAACACACACACACATATATATAAAACAATAATATTAAGTTCTCATTCCTGCAAATCCTACAAATAGATTCAGTAACTTTAGTGGAAACAATCACAAGAGTACTCAACAGGATCTGGACCAAAAAGCCATTTAGGATAAGATCACCTCTGTGATCTTATCGAATGGCACCACCTCCAGTACTGAGTGAGAACACAGTATTACATCAAGCTATAATGTCCACAGCAATGTATATTCTGTGTTTAAAACTGTACCTTAAAGTCATCTAGAATGCAATTACAAAGAAAAAGAAAAAGGAACTTTCGACCCCAAGACACCTCAAGCCAGAATGACTAAAATTTGAAGGAAAGAGGAATGTTCAGGATGGGCCAAAATATTATACCTGTCCCTTGGAATAACTTCCCCCTCAAAAAAAAGCGTATGGATAAGAGGAAATAAAGGAACAGAAAGGAATGTGACCATTAGTCTGTATTTCAGTGCTAGGGTTATTATCCACACCTTGCATAGCTTGGATTTGACAACACAGAAAATAGCTTCCCTGTAATAAAGTTGTCCTCTGTTCTTCAAAAAACACAGCTGGACATTAGGGAGTCAAGGAAAGCAATGCAATGATCAATGGTCTAAACCACCTATCCTAAAAATATATGTGTTTTCTGTAGAAGCTGTGCACGTCAATGCTGCATCTCAAAAAGTTTCTGCTTCCAACAGCTAATTCCCATCTTTAAATCAGTGAAGACTGAAGTCTTTGTAAAAATTTTGTGAATGCCACAGAATTTCCCCACTGGTTACACCTCCCGTAGTCTGATCCCCTCATGTGCTCTTCCAGATCTCCCTCTCAGCCTTGAGGATGCCAAACTAATCTACTCTCTGTATCATTCCAGTTTTAGTCTATGTACCACCAAAAATAAGGGCTCTCCTTAATCCTAGCACCTGTGGTTTTAATCACCACAGGAAATCCTGTTTCCACTAAAGTAAGACTTAAATATCAGCAGAGGAAAGTGATCAGAATGACTAACTAAAAATAAAAATAATTTAAAAAGAAAGAGAAATATTAGGAGAGTGTTTTATATACCAGAGAAGGTCTCGACAGCTACTTATAGCAACCATGACAAAGTAAAGACAGTAAAGTCATCCTTCTAATCTCAGTGTTTGAACTCCTGACCTGCATCTCTTTCTCAGTATTACAGCTGTTGCCTTCTATTTCTGAACTGCTCAGTGATGACTTGGGTTGTACCTCGTTAAGTAACATACGAGCTATATCTATTAATATTTTATTCCTAAGAGCATCTACAGGAATTTATTCAACGAATGAGAATTATGTAACTCAAGTTAGAATAAGCACCCAGATTTCACTGCAGATGATTTAAGACTACATACAGAGCAAGATTAATTGGCAGCAACTTCAAAAATGGGCCAGCCATTAATGCAGTAATTCAAGCCATGTTCTGCAGCTACAAAACCCAAACAGCTTTGGGTCTAAAGCCCATCTTCTTCACAAGCTGCTGGTACAGTGTGCACAGAAGAAAAGCACTGATAAGCCAATACAGCTTCATAGATGGTTTTTCCTAAATTGCTCTTAAGTAACACATATTCAAGATGATCCTAGTGAGTTTAAAGAAAGCTTTATGTTACCTCAGGAAAAAAAAAACACTCATGAAATATTAAGGTTTTGTACCACGCTCACAAAACTAGCTCCAGAGAAGGTCTTTGTATTGCCATTCTCCCATCTCCTCCCAATCTTACTCATTTTTAAACCCGTTTATGTCTACTTATTGAAATCAATTAAAACATGATTCTTGAGTGGCAAATCAAACTACACCCTTCCAGCGAGATGGTTTGAGCTTGGTGACTCAATCTGGAAATACAACAGAAAGATCCATTTCAGTTCAGCTGGGATTCATCTCCCTATAGAACATTATATAAAGCCCACATGTTTATATTATCCTAAAAACTGCTCTGTAAAATGGCACTGAACACCGAAAGAACTGGCATCTTTAGCTTGTCCGTGCACAGGTGAAACTTCTCAGCAGGTGGCTGGGAATACAAGGAGAAATTTTACACTTAAGCATAACTGAATATTTTAATTGTGTGATAGTGATAATTTTGAGTCAGATCTAGATTATTTTAGAGCCAAATCGAGAACAGGCCACTGGCTTAGGTCTAGGCTGCATTTGCAGATGTGCACCTGCACATCCCAGAGGCTCAGCCCGGTGCCCCATCCAGCGGTGCGCCTCACAAAGAAGTTTGTGCAACAACCCTTTTTAAAAGGGAGTCTTTAACAGTACAGGTGATCCCTCAGCTGGGTGATTTGTATTGTGAGTGTGCTCAGTGAAGTGATGTTCTAACTGGAAGCATACTTATACTTAGCTCCAATGTATTGTTTCAGCAGAGTAACAAGCCCTTAAATTAAGATCTTGCCTGAAGACTAAAAAAATAAATCTTCATAGGCTTTTTTGGTTATCATGAAGTGAAAATTATGAAGACTTTTCTAAAGAAAATATTTTTTTCAGAAGCATATAGCAAGATTTTAAAGCACTTCAGTATTCAAATAGGTTTTAAAATTATGGCAAACAACCTTCTGTTACCTTCTACTTGTGATCATATAGGCCTATAATAGACATTACTTAAAGCCCTGATTAGTACATATCAGCAGGCTGCATATTAAACCATTTCTAAACTATGTGTTGTTTCTGATAGGCAGCATAACCAGTGCATCTTTTAGTGAACTATTTCTATTAATCATTTAGCTACTTCTGACAACAATTATGTCTCTAAGAAATCCTAGTGGTATCAAACCTCAATGAAAGTCAGATCCGGGTTAGCAGTTCATAATTAACACCACATATACCGAAAACAGAATTAAGAAATACTAAGAAAATATTGCAAAATAAGGCTCAAAAAGCTCACTCACTGGCACGAGAATGGGCTATTGGAATGACTGAGGCACTATGAAGAAATAATGCTTTCTAAACTTACCTTTCAAAGTGCCTCTCGGAAGCCATTTGTGCTCATGAGGTCATATCTGAAAGCTTGACAAAGTGTCCTAATTCATTTTACAATTTGATATCCAACAGATTAAACACAGGGGTTTACACAAAATGAAATGATTTAAAAGGATGAAGCATTACACAAACAGAAGCATCTTGAGTGTTAAAGCTATTCAGTTTGACTGAAGTTTTATTTCAACATTTCCCTTTTCTGTCTAAAAGCAATTAAAAAGATACATTTGAAAACAAATTGCTTTGTCTATGACATACCAGCCATCCCTACCAGTCAGAAAAGGAACGATGAAGGAAAAGCCCTTATCTGCTAGATCATCTACCGAGGTGAAACCTTTTGAGGTTGACATACTGACAAGAGGTTAAAAGCCATTGCTTTACAATAACAGTAAATGAAATAGCCTTCCACTGTGTGTTAATCAAGACCTTGTCCAGTCTCCTGTGTCTGCCACTGAGGACCTAGAGTCTAAGTTTAATATCTTATTTAGCACTAGGATCCCATCTGCTTAACAAGATCCCAAGAGTCTTCACTATTTCAAGCCTTCTCCTGGCCCTCTTACTCCTTACCTCAGCAAGTATTCAAGAAATCATTGAGCAATTTGCAGGGGCTGGAAGTGAACAACATTGATGACTGCTCTGTGTGGATATTAACTATGCCAGGACTCATTTCACAAGAACAAGGATTTTGTCATTTTAAATTGTGCAGTGTGTTGTGTGCCAGATGACTTCTGCCTTCCTCCTTGGAGACAGCTACCAAGCCAGCTCTGAACAGATGCAGCTTTACAGACCACCTTCTTCTGGAAATATCAGATAGTCAAAACACTTTTATGGCCTCCAAACAATTCATTTGTCTCTAAAAAAAACAAAGAAGTCCCATCTACACTTGGAAGCAGCAGGGACCCCAGGCAGCAGCTTCCAGCTCTTTTGTTCTGCGCAACTTGTGAACCGAGGAAAACCTGCCTCACAGCTGCATAAGCAGGAGCTCTTCCCTCCGTGATTTAGCAGGGAAGACACTGATGCAGTAGCATCAGGCACAAGAATATTCCACCACTTCTTGAAGTGTTACCCTAACAGCAGGCTGAAGAAAAGCAGCAAGAAAATGGTCTTTTTTTTTCATAGACAAACTCATGCTTTCCTTGCTGAAAAAAGTCAGTACAATTAATGTGAAGAGGTTGAGAGACATGGGAAGAGCTACCCTGTGCCTTCTCCTATTAAACAAACAAACAATCAAACAACAAAATAAACCTCAAAACCCATCAACTTTGTTGCTTTGCATGCAATCCATAGAATATTAAACTCTACATACGCTGGAGTTGGCTTGAAGCCTAACAAAACTGGAACCACCCCATCCTTACTGGCTTTATATAGATAGGTACAGAAATATACAAAGTTGAAATGATTCATGCTCTCTGGAATGAAGGGCAGTGGCATAGCTTTGCTTAAGCAGAGATATTCATGGGAGCAGGCAAAACAGACTGAGCACTCTGATGGCTGGGAAAAGCCACTGAAAATTGTTCTTGGTAGTTATGGAAAAGAACTTTACTGAGAAAGTGGTTAGGGAGGTGGGTAGGGCAGCCGATTCCTCAGCTGAGAGAGGAGACTGGAAGGTGTCTGGGCCAAGTGGGATTTAGGTCTTTTTTTGCATTGCTTATCAATTAAAAAAAAAATGTGAAATTGAATGGTCTTCAAATGCCTAAAATTAAAATATACCACTCATACCTGCTGTGAGAGTCTCTTTTGGAGGCAGTTACCGATTATTCTATGAGTTTGGCTGCATATGGCACAAAAACAGACAAGGCAAACCCAAGATTTTTCTTAAATTTTGATATTATATCCAATATATTGTGCTTCTTAAAAGGCAAAAAATGTTCTCCATCTATAGGCAAAAATTACTGCTATGCACTCAAAATCAAATGGAAGCTCAAGATATTTTTAGCGATATCAATATATGACATTTTCTTAAATACACAAGTGACACTTTAAGAAAATCAAAATATTAAAAGTGATTAAAATGCTTTAATCAAAACATTACTTCAAAAATCTACAATAATTGCGTGTTTGAGTTTTATTTGTGTAAGTACTCTGAAACTATTTTGAAATCTTTAGTAATCATCTCAGGATGTCACATTTCATAAGAAAGCCTAGACTGTTTTCCAGTAGTTTGATCTCAGAGACTTGGTGATATCACACTAAGGAACGACTGTAGAATGAAGAGTGCTGATGTAATTTTTCCACACAAAGTAACTGAACTCTGCAAAGCAATGTCAGATTAGATTATTATGTTGCTTCATAAAATCAAAGTTCATTGCAGTTTTTGTACTGCACTAATGAGATGCCAACCCTCACTGCACAGCTATACAGATGTCTAACCCCCAGAAGCTGGGATAACCCTGTGTCAAACTTCTGTGGCTTTGCCACTTGATATTTTGGGTGTATGCGTTCATTTGTGATAATAAATATCAGGCCACAAACTAATGTCTCCTCAGATATCCAATATGTTTAACACTCAGAACAGCTTGAAAATCTAAACATTTCTGCTGTTAGCTTTGAGCTCTTCTCAAAGAATTAGGCTACAATATATACCAGATGAATAGGCTAGGGATAACACAACCACCACCAGTTGGTGGGATGGGCTTCTTTATTTTCTATGCATACTTTTCAGCCTGCAGTATACACAGAGTTCAACCTCCCTCCGTTCCTCAACACCTTTGTTAGGAAAATCTAAATCTACTGTCCTACCATGCATTTCAATAACTGAGAATTTGAAAGTTGCTGCTGATTATATCTTGCATTTAAGCAGGTACAAAGAAAGGTTTGTATATAAGACATCTGTAGAATCAGACAGAATAGTACTATGTATTTTTAGTATCAATTAATAGGCCCCAAGACATTTTCTGCAAATAGGGAAACATGATAGCAAAGTTAAACAAATGACACAGCATCAGCCAGCCAGTCCAGAACAGTGCAGTCAGAATTCAACCCCAGCCTCTCATTTAAAGTACCTTAATCACAATGTAGTTCCTTCTGTATACATATGCTTATACAGACTATGTTGATGCTATTTATGTTAGCTTCTGCACCTTCAAAAACAAAACAACTAATTAGGAGAAACTGCTGCAGCTTAAATAAAGCAAATAGTGTTACACTGCCATATGTTTTCCAAAATTTAGTACTGTTACATTTTGCACCTAAGAGGAAGCACTTTTGTTTGACCCTTTACAGAGCCAAGGAATTAGCATTACAGCTGACTAAAACCCACAGGATGTATCTTGGAGGTCCAGCTCCATACTGAAAAAGGCCAGAACACCAGAACTGCAAATAAAGCAACACTGACTACTATTTTATGTGGTATTGCTAGAAAAGCCCTCCCCCTCCAAAAGAAACAATAGCAAGGATTGTCCTTTCCTCTCCTACCAGTCTCTTAGCTTATACAACTTCAGACTTGCAATGGAAAAAACATAGGTACATAAATATAAAAGCCAATGGTAGGGTCAAGTCCATACTTTTACAATTACATTTCCAGAGTTGTCTCCAACCAAACTAACACTCCAAGACCAGAACTATCACATTCATAGTCACTTTTCTTTATTATCTACAAAACCTTTCCTGGCCAAAGTAGTAAAGACTCTATAAGAGTCCGATAACTTTACAAGGTGATGGCATTTCTGTGTTTATTGTAAGCCATTTCTATTGTGAATTGCTAACAACTTTTCAAAGTGCAACACTGATTTGGAAAGGCAGGCACGCTAATACATCAATTGACATGACTAATGTATAAACTTTTAATGACCTTGGCAAAATCTTTCTTTCATTGGGCAGGTGCCACTATTTTGACTGTACAAAATGTTTTGGAAATATGTTGAAAATTATACATGTTTTGGAAAATATTTCAGAATTTCAGTATAGCAAAGGAAACTATATTAAATAAAAGTTTGACACGGAGGAGAAAACACTCCAAAGTTGTGCAAGTCTCTTTCTTTTTTTTTAAAAAAAAAGAGATATCCTCCAAGTGTGGTACATTCACAGAATGCTAGATTTTTATCCAAAGTTAAAAAGATAATGTTTTATCTTGAATTATTTTCAGTTGCATTCAGTCACTCTCATCTTCTTGTTTGATATGACCTCCTTCTTCAATATTGCCCCCTCCATCACTTTCTTTGTCCCAGTCTTTCATAGATGCTCCCATCATGAAGTCATCGCGCAGTATATTCCATTCTGGCCCCTCTTCAGACTTCTCTTCACCCTGAATGGTTAAGGGGAGAACAAGAGGGAAGAGAGGAGGATGAGATGAATATGAAAGGCAGTAAAAGATGGAAGCTCTTCATGCAATCAAAATAACCCCTCTCACACTCTTATAATTTGCATCGGCAGACCTACCAAAGGCTTGTACTTTATGCACAGAAATATGCAGGACAATCGTAAGTGACTTAAAGCTAATACGCAAGCTTGTTTTAACCGACCAATAAAAGAAATATGGAAACATAACAATTATTCCTCGTGGATGAAACAGTCAACCCTAGGCATGGCTTCCTTTATTAAAATCTTTCTTGGCAATCAGAATGGATTCATGATATCATTTATTAACCCCCAGGTGCTGCTTCATTAGAACACTTCTTGGCACATTTCTAAAACACAAATATGGATTTAATAAAGCCTTACCGCCCCCCAATTTAATATTTAACATATTCTGCGATATGTGAACCAAATCCCTTTATGTGGATTATTACCTCACTACCTGGGCTTGTCATATGGCACAAAGCTGCCTCTAAAAGAAACAAAGTTGATCTACATTCAGCAAGTCAACAACACCTTACTCCAAATTTCCTACCTCTTTAAAGTAGATAAACTGAGGCCACATTACACGGTCTGGTGAATAATAAAGAAAAATGACAGGCGTGTAGTTTTAGGTTAGCACTGAAAACAGTGCTTGGTTGCAGATCTTTTAAGTGACAGATCATATTTGGGCAGTGCAACAGCCCCACCCTGTGGCAACAGCTTTAAAAAACTGCTTGACGCTATTCCTACATTCTTACTGAAGGAGAATACTAAAAGCCGTTCAGCATACTGAACAAGGATTTCTGTGTTTAAGCCTTAGTATCAAAATACTTATGAGGAACAACGTGGCCCAGTGTCCAGCAGGCAAGCAAAAATCGTCCTCCCGAAGTGGAATCAGGGCCACTGAAGACCATAATTTACTTTTGCAGGGTCTCTGAAACAAAGTTAATGCAGGCATCTGCAGTGTGCTTTCTCCACTCCTCTGTTAAAAACGGCACAACTCAACTGATTCACCCAAGTTTAAGTAACTGCCACCTCCTGATACTGTACACTCTAGGGGGGTCATCTGTTACAACATCCTCTGCAGATGCAGATATGCCTACTAGATGCAAAACCTCTAGCAGAGGTATGATTGCTGTAGACATCTGTTCATGCCTCTTCTTTTCATGCATCTAGGAATATGAGATACACAGAACCATAGCATATTTAAGCTGATGTCTGTGCAATCTTTGGGAGAGCGCAGCATACAGAATTTAACAGCAGGAGAAGTCAGGAACAGAAAACACAGGTCCATCGCTGTAAACCTAACATATCATATCACACCGAAGAAGTTATTTGAGTGCCACAACTCTGCCAAACGAGATATGTATTTTTAATAGGTAATGAAAGCAGAAGTGACTTCTCTTGCAGTTCTCTTTGAAAGACTGCTCTCACAAAAATAGAATAACAAGTCTTAACACATTCCTTCCCAAAATGAATTTCCCAGGGCCCAGTTAAAAAAAAAAGAGAAACTCTACAGCTGTTCCTCAAGATGTTTACACTTTTTGGTTTTTTTGTCTTCACAGCTGCTCTCATTAATGCGTACTCCCATCCCAACAATCCTCCTTTTCCCCAGGGTGGTGCCTCCTAAAGCTTTCCACTCTTGCAGCAATTCACTTCAAATGCTATACTCTGTAAACCCTGAAATCACCTCAGACAGGGTAATCGATTACCTAGGAATTACAGAGTTACTGATAAGGTTCATCCCTAGGCAGACCTTAAAATGTTCACATGGAAATAATCTGTATTAGTGCAAACAGATACGCTGTTCTGGGATGCAAGGACAGGGCAGATATATACACACACACACACCATTTTTTAACTGTATTTCAGTTGTTTTCGATATTTACCTTTGCACGGTAGACAAAGGTTGAAAAAATTTACAGAACTCATGAAACTTTCTTTTGTAATCTGAGACCTTTTATAAATCACTAGTAGAACATGCCACAGAGTAAAATTTGAAATAGCTAAATGGAAAAAATCCCATCTTCCTTATAAAACCATCCAATTTACTTATTTTCTTTCAATAATAATAAAACCAAGAAAGATTCCATTTTTCCCCCGACATAAACAGAACAGGGATTTGGGGGTGTTTTTTTCAAACAGCACAGAAGCACTAAATTATTGTCAGCAATGACAGTGAAAAGCTCAGGGTCTGAAAAGCCCAATGCTTAAATTCATCACAAGCTACTATTCAGCAACTATTAGCCCTTCTTTCTGGCTATGTCAAGTGAACAACAGGACAAAAAGCAGGATCTCAACAAAAGCGGGAAGCTGATCCTCCATAGCATTACCCACTATTTAAGGCACCACAAAGGTTTGAATAGAGTTTTACAACAAGACCTAAGGAGAAAGACAGAGGTAGCATGTCAGTGCCTCAAAGATGATGATTAAATGCTTGAAAGCAAATACTTAATCAATTTTAAGCATGCTCCCAAGTGAAGAAAACCCCACGTTTAGTGTCTTCATTCCTAACTCATCTACTGCTCTATTTTCCCCTCAGAATGAAAACTCCTCAAATCTATTGTATCACAAAACATTCCCGGAGTCTTAAGAAAATATGCAGCAAGACTATTTGTATAATTAACAATTAGATCAACTGGAATATCACTTCCCAACTTGCTTTATGCAAGAATGTTAATACATTTGGGTTTTCAATGCCATAATCTGTTTTCATCTAAATAAAACAAAACTGGTTCTTGGCACGTGGAAAATAAACCAGCTTTCATCCTATGCAACCGCTTTTGAACTTCCAGTCAGCTGTTCATCTACATCTCTCACATTTCACTACAACGCTGATGTCCCCTTTGAACATCCCCAAACAAAAACAAAGCAAGCTGGACAAAAAGCAGTACAAAAAGCGGATCCTTTGGTAAGGCAAGTAGAAAAAAAATTCTGGTGTTGCTTTTTTTCCTCTCCTTTTTTATGCATACGTTTGAATGGGTTTGTTCTTTGCCTGAAGGTGTGGCAAACTATCCCAAAAGATCTGAGAGTCAGCAGTTAGGAAAATATCTCAGGAGTCAGTGGTACATGGCAATACACTTGTTATCGTGACCTGAAGTAAAAGAGACCAAAATGCACAGTGTGGTTGGTTACTCTAATGCAGGCACTTATTTGCTGGGAGAGACCAATAGTCCAGCTGAGAAGAGATCATATAAATAAAACAAACACCATCTTCCCTGCTCGGTGTGCCACCTAAGCCATCACAGCATTAGCTCAAGTCTGACACAAGTAAGACTCTGCAGTGGGGACATACTTTTCAAACTGATTCTGGTTTGAAGACATACGCTCTAAAATCTGCATCAGGACAAGGTGAACTGAAATTCTTAGCCAAGTCCTAATAAGACCACCCACCCATCCAACATCAAAAGTTGTCACCTAGAAAAACAGTCATCCCTTGCAGAATCTGGGCTGGAATTGCCTCCTGGATGCTTCTGGAGGAACTGGTCTATCTATTGCTGCATTGGCAGCAAATGTATGATCAAGACAAGTTAGAAATCTGTCTGTTTTAGTTAATTGCCTTACCATTGCAAAAATCTGGAACTAGGTAATTCACTCTTAGTAAAAAACATTGCAATAAGTATTTTCAACTAAGACCTACCAAACTGAAAAGTGGAGGTATAGCAGACTGCACTGCCACTCAGGTGGTAAATCAACCCTCTCCACTCCTTCTGAAGCCATCAGAAGCAGCAGTAAGATATTTTTACCTCCATGTAGCTGCTTCAGTCTGCAAATGAGTGGCTAGCACAAAGCCTGCTTCTTTTGAAAGCTTAAGGGAATTAAGTTCAATCTAAGTCATAAGAAGTGGTTATTTTCATCTGTTACTTTACTAGAACAGCAACATACTAAGAGCAGGAAAGTTTGCCAGAGCTTTTGAGAACCCTATGAATAAGCAGACCAAAGTCCTATGATGCTTATTGGTAAGTAACAGCATTAAAAGATGTGTCTTGAAGTCAGAGCACACATTTCACACTGCTGTCCACCAGCTTGCATCACTTGAACACACTCCAGTTTCTGCATCTGGAAAACAGCAAACATAATGACATCACTGCAGAGATCCTCCTACAGCCTGTACCCAGAAGACAGTGACTGCAGGGCATTACAACTGAACATTTTTCAGACCTAGAAATTAACATCAACACACTGGGCTCCCGTGTCTTTGCTCAATGTACAAGATGAAATGCCAGATCTTGCAAGAGCTTTTCTCTTTACCATCACATACAATAAATGTTTATTTGTACCTGTCACGGAAGGAATTTCTAACATAAATATCTCTCAAGCAACAACTTTAACTCTTGAGAAAACAATTCTAACATGTCTAATTAACTTGAACTGCCTCCCCAGGTCCCTCCATGTTGCTCAATACAAACATCTAAGAGCTTGAAATACAGGGAGGCTTTTGTCACTATGAAGTTGTTAAAAAGTGTAACTGCCAAAGTGCATTCTCACATACATCTGATCATTACCTTCCCTGACAGCCTGCATCTTGGTCTGAACAACTGCTGCTATTCAGTTCCTCATCCCCAAGCAAGTTGGTTTAAATGTAGCTCAAAAACAAGTAGCACAGGCATATGCTGGAGCATGTTAAATCTCCATTGAAAACAAACAACCAAAACCAACAAAATCAACCAAAAAATACTCAGAAGAGAGGGAAGGACATGGAAAACAAAGAACACCAGCGTAATCGTTACTCCTAAATATGTTTCCAGGAGCATCCAAGCTCATAGGCTAAGAAAATAATCTTCCTCTAGGCTGGGGAGAAATAAAGAAAAGTGCAGCTTAAATATCTAAAGCAGCAATGTAAGCAGAAATGTAATGATTTTTAACTGAAAAATGATATTTGGGTTTAATCATCAGTGCTGCTTGCAACTGCAATAAGAATTACAGCGAACTCGACTACAGGAAAGCCTTTTATGGTACACCAGACAAAACCACACAGATCTGGAAACTAAGAACACGTTTTGTACCTGCTGCTATCTTGAACTTCTGAGCTGAAGTCTCACAGGAACTCACTTTGACTTTCAGACGCATTTTTAAGCTTGCAGAACACGTGACCTTCACAATAGAATTCTGTTCTGCTGCAGCGTAATTCTGCACAACCATTTATTCCTTAAGGTGAGAGTCATTCAATACTTATTTACCTCCTCTCTCTGAATGAGAAATCAGAGTGACAGAACTAAATTGCAGTGGTGTATCTGAGGTGACACTATACTGCAGACATCCGCAGCGGCATGGAGATTAACTCAGGGCACAAGGTCTCTTGTGCACACCAGAATCTGCACTGGCATTTCTAGTAAACAAATCCAAGAATGAAATTTGTTTTACAGCATGTTTTTAAACCTGCCGTTCCTGTTCAAACTCCTTGGCAAGTAATGCACTGGAATTACGACTACAAGCACAACAAATACTGATTTTCCTTTTGAGCACAGCCAAAAGACCACCCAGAGCTTAATGACCTGCATGAGGAATCTCCCCATCCTCACATCCTCTTCTAGGGTTTACTGCAACTCGGGATGTGTGAATGAGAAGGAATGCTTTGGGTTGGCATGCAGAAGCTGAAACATGCTCCAACCTTAGCAGGGTCAGAACTGAATTACAGAAATTCTGAAAACAAGCATGCATCTGGACTTCAGCAAAGAAAGATCATTACCATTGTTACTGAATGCCCAGTTGCAAAGAAGAATCACAGAAAATTTATGACAGAACCAATTTTCTCGGCCTCAGTTCAGCATAAATCAGTATTTCTATCAGAAAGAGTAAAAATATTTTAACAATTCGATTGTAATACAGGGCACTTCTGCACACAGGATGTTCTGCAACTTCTCAGCACACGCTGTGCTCCAGCTCTGATAGCAATAGTCTTGGAAATCCTTCCGCTGCACAAGGAATTCTGGCCATAGTGGTACTGAGGTTCCCTTCACACGTTTTAATGAGATGAAGAACAGAATGGGCACGTTACAGTTGGGAGCTACTTGCAAAAAATAACAACTCACTTGAAAATAAGCATCACCTAATGAAACTATCTTACAATTAAGTTACAACACAGGCACGAGCTGTTACCTTTACCCACAGATTATATTCTCGTGGAATATGTTCTGTAATTTTTAACTCATGTTATGTTAAATACCAGGAAAAATGACAATGCCCTGAATATCAAGTAATCACATCACTGTCTTTACAAGTTCCAGGCCAACACACAACACTGACAAAGAAGAAAAGGTCTCCAAGTAAGCATTTTTAAGTAGGCAGCAAATAAAAATTAGCTCAAAGTAGACTACAAGTTATTACAGAGAAGTTAGAGAGAAATAACATATTCCCTGTATTATATTATCATGCAACACGTGAGAATAGAAAGTTTTCAGACAGCATATAATTTTACTATGCGATCACTGCTCATTCTCAGTCATGTCTGGTTTAATCTCCTCTAAAAGCAAAAGTGCTTCATTATCCTCATCTATGTGCTTTTACCTTCACATCTGCAATGCCTGTTTATCAGCAGTTTTACTACCAATAGTGAAATTACTACCTAGCATGTACCAGCCACTACTAATCTGAGTATTCACCTGTTACAGATGAAGAAAGGGTAGGAGTAAGTCTCCACACAGCTTTCACGTTTCATCTGCTTGCACGATAGGATCCTTAGAACAAAAGCTGCCCAGCATTTAGACCAATAAATTCTTGACATGAAGACCCAATAAGTACTGTGGTTAAAACCAACATATGATCATGGCTTTTATATTTAAAACAATGTATCTTATACTTTCATTGTTCATTGGACAAAAATTTGTACAGTACGTTACAGTATTCAAAGTAGTTGAATCACAAACCTTGTACATAAGCAATGTAAGGTTTAACATAGCTGCACTGTTTCATTAAGCCTCAGGTAACCACATTTTGCAAAATATTGTCCATTTTGTATAAAAAAGAAATTCAGCTAGTATTATTTAATTACCAAAAGCAAACTTATACAGACTTCTCTTACCAGCTTCCATGGATATTCCTAAAAGGAAAACAATCAATCAAGAATTTCTCCACATGGCTGGGATTCAAAACAAAGGAAGAAAGAATTTTTTTAGATACTTCGCATTTCAACCCTGAAAGAAATACCACACAGCTTCTCACAAGCCATAAAAAAAGGCTTCTATTCATAAGCTGGCCCTACATTTCTTAATGCATATTTGTTGCAGTAATAAAAACACGATGCAGTTTAAGGATCAGTTTAAACACTACCCAGATCCACAACATCCTTGTTAGTTAGCTGCACAGTTCCCAAACCATCAAGCTGTATCTGGAAAATAGGCAGCTACAGCAAGAGTGCCTAATAAAAAGCATCCATTCAAGGCCTTCGATGTGCCATCCCTCAAACATCTTTCAACCGACTACTTTACACAAACATTTTTGAGTCACAACAAGATTTTTCTCAGATGTCACCCACTTATGCAAGACACTTATGCTCTGTCCCAGCTGGGTACCTAAAATTTTCAGCAGGTTTTTGTAAAAGCCTGCCTGTTGGCACAGTAAAGAAACACATAGGCCCACAACTATTTGGAGTATTTTTTGAATCTTTTTAGAATACATTTAGCAGCTTGCAGATTTTTGAATAATCAGAATGTGACTCAGATTATTTCCTACAAATGATGCTGAAATCATCCACTGTTTTTCATTATGATTCAGCAAGAGGCCTAACAGAGCGAGTCCCAAAAGGTCGTCTCAAACAATGAAGACTACAGTAATGACCAAGTCCTTCGCTTCCAGCACTTCAGAAATCGTCTCCGAGTAGCTGATGAAGAAGTGGGACTAATAAAAAGCCTCTTCTTCCTGACTCAGGATTTTCACTTACATTTGTATCCCAACAGAAGTACAGGGATCCGAAAAGCAATGAGGTAGAAGGGGGAGGGGAAAAACCCAACAAACCACAAAGAACTAGCTTTTGTGCATTTTTATTATTAAATATGAAATACTGAAGTTTTTATGACTACTAAGCAGCATGTCTGGCTAAATCTCCCTCTCCTCATTGCCCCTGCTTTTACTTAAATGGCTTTTGCAACTTATCATAAATGCTTCCAAATCCAAGTTTCTTTGACTTTATTTTCCCATAATTTCCTCCACACCATCATGGGTGAGTGGCAAACTCATTAAAGAACAGACCATACTCCTCAACACTCTTAGGCTGCTTTCTAAAAGCAGTTTAAACCTGAAGAGGCAATGTGTAAACTGCCTGCGATCCCAACCCCTTTTCTTAGCCACCTGGCCACCCTTTCTCTGCATTTCTGACTTTCCATCTCCTTCTACGTTTCTGTATAGGTTTTCCCAGCACGTACAAATGGAGAAGCAATGACACAGACTACATGCAGAACACTGTCCAGGGTTCAGCAACAAACTGTAAAGAGGTCAGATCTTTACAAGAAGACAGCTTTAGTATCGCTTGCAATAATAATAAATTTTTTAAAAAGTACATTTTCTAACCTTTCAGTAAATATTGAATTCAGCAACCCTCTAAGCACTGGAAGCAGTTTGATCCGCTACTCCTGAAGTCTACCAAGATATACAGGTAAGTAAATGCCTACAGAAGTCATTCATAACAGACAACTGGTAGCTAAACACTGAAAATCACAACATTTTATATCTCAATAAAACTTTAAAGTAATGTGTGGTGGGTTGACCTTGGCCAGACACCATCTGCCCACCAAGTCATTTTATCCCTCCCCTCCTCAGCAGGACAGGGAAGGGAGAAAATGAGAGGGAAAAAATCTCATGGAGTTTAATAAATCAGAAGCAAAGGCCATGCGTGGAAGCAAAAGACAATCTCTACTTCCCATCAGCAGGTGATGTCCAGGCACTTCCCAGGAATTAGGGCTTTAGTACAAATAGCTATTGCTCCAGAACACATAATAACAAATCCCCGCTCTCCTCCTTTCTCTTAGCTTTTTTTGCTGAGCAGACACCATATAGTATGGAATATCCTTTTGGTCAGTTTGGGTCAACTCCATCTCAGCCAGACCCAGTATGTAAGGGAATCAGTGTATGTAAGGGAATCAGATAACTTCCAACAGAAAATTCTTAGATGGGTGAAACAAGCTGTTTTAGATAGAGAAGGTCCACAAAATCTTTCTTACTTCTAGAGAACATCTTTTCAGAAAACTTAATAAAGTGTTTATATACATTTTTCTCTAGGTATATTGCCTTGCCTCTAAGCATTATGAACAAAGCCAACAGTGGAGAGCTGCTTCTGTAAGCCTTCCAACCTTATTTACCAGATAAAAGTCTAATAGGATTTGATTTTCTATGATTTGTATACTTACAGAAAGATCAAAAGAAGATATATACCACAAGTTTTTCAACTGTGGTTGTTTTAGACATAGTTTTACTGAGAAAGAGCCTTGCAACATCATCTGGGAAAACAGATAATCATCACAGTATCCTGTGCACTAATAATCAACTGCAAGTCAGTCTCAAATATGATAGACGGAACTGTCTCAACGTTGCCTGACATTTCAATTACAGTTCCCGGTTTATATTCACTTACAAAATTTTCCAAACTTAAACTGCTTCAGACTGAAGGCTTTTGCAATGTTTCAACTAAAAATCACTTCAGCCATTTTTGCAGAAAGATGAACTTAAAATATTTTGTCTACAGCTCTAAGAAGAAGAGAGACAGACATTTCCTACAGGCATCCATTAAAACCTTGCATCATTCATTCTTCTTGAACTTAAACATCAGTTACACATGTATTTTGAAGTTGTGAACTGTCTTTTGCTATCTCTATGATCATCTTCCCAGACCTGGGCAAGTTATAAACATCTGGAGGACTGCTCTCTCCAAACCTCACCACCTCAGTAGATACAAATGGCATTTACTATCCAAATTCTTTTAAAATATCCTTCTTCACAGATGGCATACTACCTGCATCTTAGAAGACAGGATTAAACCGGACTGTGCATGACTCATGATGGCAAAGAGGGAACTGGTCTTTGTGCGAGCAGTTGTCAGGGCTGCTCTCACATAAGGCACCAAGAGCCTGGGCTGCATACTTGGCCCTTAAATGCAGGGGGAAAGAACCTGTCAGGAATACAAAAGGGGATTAAAAAATAAGTTGATGGAAAAAGAGCGCCAAAATCACAATACTCTTCCCTTCCTGACTTCTGATCAAGTATCTGAAAAAGAGAGCAAAAAGGGATATCTGAGGATAAAAGCACAAGAAAAAGAGTGAAGCCGGTGAAATACAGCCACCACATGGCCCTTAATCCAATTACCTCCAGTTGAACTCAGAGTCTACTTCTTGATATCTATCAATCAAATACACGTTAAAATATTGACAAAGACCTACATTTCCATGTTAGCACAGATGTGTGTTACCAGCTACAGGAACAGACAGGGAACTGACCTTGTACCTCTTAAAAACCTAACCCTGCTAATGATTCAAACTGGGTAAAACCATGTATCTTCCTGTAAAGAGATTTAAAGTAAAAATGTCACCATCAAACAACTTCTAATACAGCACAACAACCATTTACCTTAAAGAATATATGGAATTTAGAATATAGCAAACTGGTGGCAAGCTGCACTGCATTTATCCCTAAGGATGAACATTAGAATACAGCATACAATTAGGTAGTCAGTAACCTTTGGTGCAAAACCAAAAAACAATGTTAAAAACTTGAGCTCCAAACATACACAGCTAACCTTCAAGAAAACATAAACACATTTGGGAAAAAAAAACCCTGTAAATGCATGATTTACAAAGGAATCCAATTTAAAAAGTTTCTGTGCATGTGATGAGAAGGCATTTATTAAAATTGGGAGAACACATCTACTCTGGCTGCAGCTGAACTAAATTAATACTTGGCTGCTCCCTCAAATCTGCTGGAGTACATGCACGCCTAGTTACTCCTTCAATTAGTTCTGTAAAATCAGCACAAAACAGCTGCAGTAATAAACTTCTGCTGTTCTGCAATGCCATTATCACCTATGAAAAAGAGTTTCCTTTTAAGATTAACAATTTCTAGAAGTTGTCTAATGCCTTCATTCATACTTCAGAAATAAACAATTTCCTGCAGCTGGCTGAAGCAATTGTTCAGACTAGAGTCTCTCCAGACAGGTATATGGATGAAAATAATCTTTCCCATGATGCCCACCCCTCCCCATTTCTGCACTGTGGAAATGGTGGAAAATAGCAGAACAACAGATCAATGGCCAATACTTACACAGCTGCAAGAAAAAGAAGGCAGTCACTCTCACAGGTTTTAGGCAGATGTAACTTTTAAGCTGGAAAGCACATTTACACCCCCATCCAACTCAAGAAATTAAAACCCCCATACCACTTTTTGAGTCCCAGCAAGAACAGCAGTCAAAGTCACAAGTGCTGAACTCCTCCAGTCCTTGAAAACTCTTCACATTACTGCTTCAAATTAAATTATTTATGAATATTAAAAGTCTTATGAACAAACAAAAAACCTATAGCAAACCTGAACCTAATCACTGTTTTTAAATTACTTTCTAACCAGTAGGAACATTCATAAAATACACTTCAGGCCAAAAGAACTTTTCTGGAAAAGAATTTTATTTCAAGTCACATATAAGCAATAGCTGATACGAAACAGCACTTGTATTCTTCTCTGCTTATCTTCCTCCCCATCGATAAATTATTTTAGAATAGGTACTATTTTGAAACTTATACATCACTTTTTTCCAGGTGCCCTCAAAACTCAGGAAGCAAACTGTACCTCCAAGACATATAGTCAGTACAGTTTACAGAAAAAACTACCTTGCAGAATCTGGATCATGGTCACTGAAGCAGACCAGGAATTCCTGCTCTCACTTCCACCCCTGAAATGCTCTGCATCAGAGCTTGTGCAAGAAAACTTATGATTCAAAGCAAACATAGGTGATTCAGAAAGCCATGCTACAAAGGCCTAATTCAAAATTAATGGTTGAAAAGTGCAGCTTATGCCTGTCACTATTTGTAACTTTCATGCCAGTTATTTTTATGTCACTAGGAAAACATTTTACCACCAGGTAATGCTTTACATACAGTAGCACCAACAACAAGAGAAAAGTCAAGACAAGACAAGACAAGACGTCCTCTAGGGCTGGCAAGACAGCATCTCTGATATGTACCTTTCTTCAGTCTGTAGTTTAATAATGTTTTGTGTAGCATCTTACAGGTAGGAAGCTGCTAGTTAATTAAAATTTAGTCTGCAAGGACTGCACTGAACAAGTCTGAAAGCTCTCAAATCTCCCAACAAATGCTTCACAAAAAACCCACCCTAAAACGTATAAAAAACCCACCCAAACAACAAACAAGTGGGATTTTTTTAAAAAAGAAAATTATTACATTTTTCTGCCACATCGCAAGGCTTTCAGATAAGGTGGTGAGGAAAGGGAAATTAGATTATCTTACCCAGAGGCAAGCACCAGGTACCATGGTTGAAAAAGGGAAAAATATTACACAAGTCAGCTGCCTCAGCAAGGATTATGAAATACCTTGATAAACAACTAATGATATGAAAGCCAAAGCTTGTGGTGGCTCCAGCTCAGAAAAGTAATTATTCCCATCTGGAAACAAAAAAAAAAACAGAAACAGGCTACTGTTTCACATGGCACAGGAAAATTCTCACAGCCTTACAGTGTTTCCTTCATAACAACCTTGGGTGGTTTTACACCAAGTACCACATTTAGCCTGATGGCTAAAAGTATACAAGACCATAAATGACGTTCTCACACGGCACAGGTTACCTGTTCTTCTCATCAGTGCACGAAGCTGAAGGAGATAGAGAACAAGCTTTTTAAAGTGGTTGTGCTACCATCCCACTGCTACCAATGGGTCTTTACAGAGCACTTACCTCCTTTTTTTCTCATGCATTCATATAGCTGACTAAATAGTCAACCACAAAAAAGCTTTATAAGAGCTTTCAACAGCCCCTGACATTTAGAAGAAGACACCCAATGTTCAAAAATATAGCAGCAAATTTTGCTTTCTAAAATCACTGCAGAGTAAGAAAAAGCATTTGTCCACTCTCACAGATATAGTCAAGTCTCCTTTCATAGCACAAGGTTTGAGTCAAGAAAGGTTTGCTTTCACTGGGGAAACTGTATTTGGCTATTTTTCCTGCTGACTGCTTGTTTTATGTGGGTGGGGTAGTGTTTTTATTGTTCCGGACTACATTTTAATCGATGGCAGAGTGCCTGGAGTTTGGGATTGGCATCTTTTTCATTGTTTTTGTTGAGATAAATAAATACATTTTCCCCTTCTTTTTAAAAAATGAATACAAGCCATACTCTCAATTGCTAAAAACAAAGCAGGTTGCTAACAAAAAAAATCCACAAAACAAACAAAAGCTTTCAGATGGCACAAACAATCTACCGAACTCCTCCTACAAAGAACTCACCACCCAAAAGCCTCATCTCTGCTTACTACCCTCTGAAAAATCCTCAAAGTCCAAGAAGCAGAGAAATGACAGTGGAGGCCAGCAGTTCAGTGGCTAAATGTTTGCGTAATTCTGAGGAGGAGACTGAAGATCAGATTTTGGCCTCAATCCCAAGCATCAACAACTACAAGGATGGGAACCTGCTAAACGGCTGAGATATGTTCTCAAGAGGAAAAAATGGCTAAGATTAAGAACAGCTTGAAAAGAAGTTATTAAAGAGTTTGGTTCAGTACTGAATGGAGAGTCACTGAAGCAAAAGCAACAAGAGAGGGAGGGAGGAGATGGTCTACCCAGGCAGACATGGGTATTAAAAAAAAAAAAATAACTAAAAAACCCAACGTCCCTCCCCAAACATAAAAATCCAGCCCTACAAGTATAGCTTTAAACTAATAAAAAATTCCAAAATCTGAAGGTTTTGTCCACAAGCAATATGCAAGCAGCACCTATATCAATGCTCAAAACGAACACTAACCAGCCAGCATCTAAAGCACCTTCAGAGCACTTCACTGGAAATACGCCGCTCCTGATGCTGCCAAAATAGGAGATTTTTTTTTATGGTGTAGAAACAACTGCAATCTACATTTTCTGATCTAGTAATTAGAAAATTGCCCTGCTACAATGTGGCAGAAAGGAAAAAGTTCCTAGCTTTTGCTCAGCTACTGATTCAATGCCTACCACAATAGCAGCTGGCAGTGCTATCATCCCAATGTTCTTCTGGTTTTCTAGAGGGAAGAAAAAAAACCCAACAACAAAAAAACCACACACACGCACACCCCCCACCCAAACAAGCAAGCTGGAATTATTTAAGAAGAAATAAAGTGTCAGCACCAAGCTAAACTGTTCTCATTATCCAAAGAATTTAAAAAATACTTTAATATTACACTTGCATGAAAATTGTATGAGCTCTTCATGCCAGGCAGTGTTTCAGCATGCTCCCCAAGTGCACACAAACAAAAAACATATGACAAACTGTTGTCTCCCAACTGATTAAAGTATTTCTTCCTGGCACACAAAAGCTCTTAGTTAACTGCTATGAGTCTGGGCCAACAGAAGTATTTCACCCACTACCAAGCACAAAGTTCAAACCTGAACAAAAACACGCTTAAAAAACGTGCAGCTTCTGAAATACGAGTACATCTAAGCAACTTGTTTTCAACTCTGAGCTACTCGGTGAGTTGAAAGAACCAGTAAAGAGTTGGACAAGTCCAACTACACTGTGTCTCTCTTGAGCATGTTTGGAAAAACTGCATTGTGTTAAAATACTTCTTTCCAAAACATTGTAACAGCAATAAAACCGCATCAGCCTAGCACACACACAGAACTAGGCAAAGAAAAGCCTACATATGAAGTTTAATATGCTTCTGTTTCTTTCTGTTGTGGTATTCACTTGTATAGCAAAGCTCTTCAGTCCCAGGTACCACAATCAGCCAGAGCAAGCGAGTCTGAAATGCCCAAAACTACAGATACACACAAGTAGTACAATCTAGTGCACTATGTAACATGAAGAGTCTCTGTGCTTTAAGCAATTCCAAACTACTTCCAAATCTCACAATCCACTAAAATCTAGCAGTCTGTTCTGTGGTTGGTGCAAAATCCAAGATAAAACGTATTTTTTTTTATTTTTTAAACACACAGTTATTTGTACACAATGCTTTATGTCTTATCAAAAGAGCTTCCAGTGTTTTGTACCTTGACAGTCAAAAGACAGAGCAAACAGGCTAAGAGCTAATTGTTCCCTTCCTGAGTAGTCTCGAAGAAACCCGGGTACTTGGATCACAGTTGTTCAGAAGAGCAGGCACATTAATGGATAGTAATTATATGGCAAAGGTAACTTGTATGTATTTTTTCTCCCAGATGAAGCCTACCTGATAACTTTTTGTTGCCTTTCCAGCAGGATTCTTGCTTCCTTTAGCACCATCCATGTTTCTTAAAACACTGATGAAATCTTTCTTTGAAACAGATGACAGCAGTTTAGCACGCTGCCTGTCAGAGTTCCCACCTTTCTTCACCTTCTCATCAATGTTCTTTTGGTGAGTCCTGACAGCATTAAATAATTGTACAACACCTCTGGGATGGGGAGGAAAAAAAACAACAAAAAAAACAAACACAGAAAGGCTTTAAGTCAAGTTCTCTTTATAGAAATGAACCTCTTACCAAAGCAGCTAATCAGTGCAGATGCAGTATGGCTTATAGCTCCTCAAAATGGTTACTTAGAACCTCAATTCAATTAGGAAGTAATATTTAGCACAATGTAAGCGACTCAATTTTCACTCTTCCTTCACACTTATTACTAAGAACCAGTAACAAAAAAATCTTCAAGTAACTATTCAAACCCCGAAGTAAGCATGGTAATGTAGCACTGAGATCAGTGCAAGAGCATGTTTCACCCCCAGAAACATGTTACTCGTCCTACAAATAACTATTAAATTCCTCAGGCAAGATCTTAAGAGTTGCTGAAGCAGGGGGACAAGACAGAGGAATGAGGAAGAACAGACAAATACAGAGAGCACATCAAGGTGTTCAAAAGTTCTGTGAGACCAAACTATGACAACTGAACTTAATAGCCATGGATTCGGTGAAACTTCTGAGGAGAAGAAAAAAACAGAGTAGCAGAAACAACTGTTCTGCATTTCAAAAGCATTAAATTAACAAAATGAGGGTACCCAGCAAAGTACTTCTGTTAAGCTCTTCAACTTGATATTGTACGATGCAGACCTGTATATAAATCACTCGGCTCCTGCTAGTCACTTCTTAAGGGTTCAATTTGATTGGAAACACATTACCTGCACAGGCCTTCTCTTCCCCTTTTCCTCCTCTTTTCCATATACGTATATTTAAGGAAAGCATTCAGAAAAATTCTTACCTCGTGGCAATTCTCTGAAGATTTCTTTCACTGTCTCGGTCTTTGACAACATCTGGCTTCACTCGGCACATCATTTCCCACTCCCGCTTTTTATCGAGCTGCGTTTATAAATATTATGTCAAACAACATGGAACATTTGAGAATGCAGCATGCTCTGATACAGCAGGTAGCAGGAAGGAAAAAAAAAAGATAAAGCAACTCAGCTTATTTTGAGGGTAAGGAAAGCTGGGGGGCTGGGCAACAGGTCTGAGGCAAGTCTCTTGCACTGACACATTGGGGCCACAGTCAAATCTCAGTGTCACTTGCTTTCTGCAACATTAACTAGAGAACAGTCGCACCAGAGTGGTGGCTCTGACTCAAGACAAACAAAAGTTGTCTAGGAAACTTCAAATGCTTTCACCCTGACTGCTATGGACAAAGAAATTATTCCAAGAGCTTTCACCTCTAAGACTTCACAAGCTGATTACAGGGAAATTTATACATAATAAAATCCCGGGTCTATCAAGACAAGCATGTCACATTTTCAGCCTTGGGAATTTAACTTCCCCCACTGAATGAATCATGGTACAGCTTTATGACTGACAGTGACAGACAGCACAGACTAAAATGAGCAGAAATCCAACACCAGGAAAAGAATCAAGTGCCCACTGGAGCACAACTCCTGTGCACAACACTAATTTACAAATGTTTTTTTAAGACGCACTTTTTCAAAACCAAACTGATCTGCTTTCCTATTACCATGGGCCACAACACCACTAGCTTTATTTCTACTGCAACTGGAGAACACTCTGTTTCCCCACCCTCTCCTTCAGAAGTATGGTAGTAAAATGCTTTATCCCCCTTTTGACAGTGTTCTAGGTACAGTGATGTTGCATTCAGTCTGTTTTACACAAGTCTTTCACAGAATTTCGGTGTCCTTATCTTTATAATTCCAGGCAGACTACTAAGAGTTTGTGAGATTATGACTGTACTTTGGCCTTTGATCAAAAGAACTGCCCTATTCTAGCTTCCATCAGCAAGAAATTAATAGAAGTCTGACTGTTGTCAAGTTTTTCTAAGGGTAAACAAGTCAGTTTGGTGACTTGCAGACCACCTCTGCTTTGCAGTACTCCCATATACTTTCTGGATGAGAACAGGTATTTAGGACAACCATAACTGAGCAGATGCCGTAATGAAACTATCTGTATTTAAAAGGCAAGACGTGGCCTAACCACAGCATGTACCAGGCTGTCAGGTGGATAACCTGGTTATCCCATTGAAACAGAAATGGTAAGAGGAGGCATTAGACTACTAATGCATTCTTAGCCTGAAGGTAAATCAATCACAGCCTGAAATTAAAAGCTCCACTAAAGACATGTAAACAAATGACTTCATAGCCAACAGAGTTCTGTTTTCTTCATACCAGTTTCAGAAACAGAAGCAATTTAAGGCACAGACACTGTAACAGAAAACTCCTACCAGGAGAATCATTGAGGCGAGCAAACATCAATGATTACTGTAATCTCTACCTAGAGGCCTTGGATTTTGGAAGGCACAGTAGAATTTCACTGAAAGCTCACTTTCAGTGAGATAGAAGTATTTCAACTCGTAATGCCAACTAAGTGAATTTCGTCCCAAAATTAACAACAGTAATTTAAAAACTAAGCTTAAAGCAGCTGTCTTCACTCTCTTGACGACAAAAACACCTTAAGCTGACAGACTGGAAGAGTCCTGCTGCCAAACATCAACCTGTCTGATGGCTCGGAAAAAGTAGCAAGGGAAAAACCCCTACAGCATGACTGTCTGGAACCCCCAAAAAATGAAGCTACTTGAGATCACTGTGGAGTAGATTTCAAAACCAAGACAGTCTCAGAGCACCCTCCCAAATCCCTTCTGAGGGGATCCTGCACATACCCCCTCCTGACTGTGACTGCCTAATGAAACACTAAATCTTTTTCTCACCTTCATCCTCTTCTCCAGCCTTTCTTGTTTTTCCTTTTCTCTCTCCTTCTCCAGTTTTCTATTCTTTGCCAAGATGGTGGACTTATTTTGTGGAATCTTTTTGTTGAGCACTTTTGCCATGGCATCTGCCCAGCCTGCACTTGGCCCGGCTTTGGAACTTTTTGCTTCTTCAACCACATTGCCAACAGTTGCCGTTTCATCTTCATCATCACCATCCAGAGCTTCACCTCCTGAAGAGTAGCTGTCTTCTGGAAGTCCTGAGCTTAACTCAGAATCTAGGCATAAATAAAACAAAGGAACAAAATAATGTGTCAACAGTTCTGTTTCTAGTAAAGATCCATGAGTAACTTAATTTGCTCCATATGCAAATGTTATCCAAGTTCAGGGCCACACAGCTCTTGCTTTTACAATTAATTCCTCAAGTAGGCATTTAGGAGCATAATGAATTTATTAGAAAGTACATAGAGCAAGTGCTTGGACATCTCGGTAACAACTTAACATGGTTAACAGGTTGGAGAAAAGGCAGCCTTGGTCATTTATTATTAGATTAACAAGTATTTCAATGTTAGGTAAGAGAAGTAAGTTTTGGGAAAAAAATATATTTTCCAGTTCAAAAACTGTAATTTAGAAATGCATATACACTTATATACGTATAGATGTATGTATGTGCATACTTACATACAAACTGCAACAGTGACATCTAGCGTTTAAACACAAGCAGCCACGTGGATTAAATTGGGGGGGGGGGGAATTTTTAACTGAAATCAACATCTCCTCTAGGAAAACAATGCCGCAATACCTATGCATAATGAACACAGAGGGGAGACTGCTTTGTCAGACAGCTGTCAGGTAGCTCAAAAGAAAGCAGAGGCACTGAGCTTTTCTGGTACAAGTAGCTGCTCAAGTTCTTGATACACAAATAAAACACTCCCAAATTCAAAACTCCTTGCCCTATTCCCATTCAAAACAAACAAGGAATTAAACCTAAAATACTGCAGTTCAGAATCAAGCAAGAGCAAGACAGGACATAACAGCCAACTAGACCACATATCAAACATATGAAGAATCTATCACTTCCCTCATCAGAATCATTGACTCATCTGGTTGGAAAAGACCTCCAAGATTACCAAGTCCAACCATACCTGCCCCTTACTAAACCATGTCCCTGAGAAACTCATCTACCAGCCTTTTAAACACCTCCAGAGGTGACGACTCAACCACCTTCCTGGGTAGCCTGTTCCAATGTTTGACCACCCTTTGAGTGAAGAAATTTTTTCCTGATGTCTAATCTGAACCTCATTGACGCAACTTGAAGCCATTTCCTCTCGTCCTATCATCTGTCACTCACAAGAAGAGACCAGCACCCACCTCGCCACAACCTCCTTTCAGGTAGTTGTAGACAGTGATGAGGTCTCCCCTCAGCTTCCTCTTCTCAAGGCTAAACAACCCCATTTCCCTCAGCCGCTCCTCACAAGACTTGTTCTCCAGCCCCTTCACCAGCTTTGTTGTTCTTCTCTGGACACGCTCCAACACCTCAACGTCCTTCTTGTACTGAGTAGCCCAAAACTGAACACAGTACTCCAGGTGTGACCTCACCAGTGCTGAGCACAGGGGCACAATCACCTCCCTGGTCCTGCTGGCCACACTGTTTCTGATACAGGCCACGATGCCATTGGCCTTCTTGGCCACCTGGGCACACTGCTGGCTCATATTCAGCTGGCTGTCAATCAACACTCCCAGGTCCCTCTCTGCCAGGCAGCTCTCCAGCAGTCTTTCCCAAGCCTGTAATGCTGCAGGGGGTTGTTATGTCCCACTTGGTCTTGTTGAACCTCATCCCGTTGGTCTCAGCCCATCGATCCAGCCTGTCCAGATCCCTCTGCAGAGCCTCCCTTCCTTCAAGCAAATCAACACTTCCACCCAGCTTGGTGTCATCTGCAAACTTGCTAAGGCTGCACTCAAGCCCTTCGTCCACATCATTGGCAAATACATTGAACAGGACTGGACCCAGCACTGAACCCTGGGAAACACCACTTGTGACTGGTTTCCAACTGGATTTAACTCCATTTACCACAACTCTTTGGACCAGGCCATCCAGCCAGTTTTTTTCCCAGCAGAGGGTGTGCCTGTCCAAGCCAATGGCAGACAGTTTCTCAAGCAGAATACTGTGAGAAACGGTGTCAAAGGCTTTAGCGAAATCCAAGTACAGCACATTCACAGCTTTACCCTTGTCCACTAAACAGGTAACCTTGTCATAGAAGGAGATCAGATCGTTCTGGCACGACCTACCTTTCATAAACCCATGTTGACTGAGCCTGATCACCCGATTGTCCTGCGTGTGTTGTATGATAGCACTCAAGATGACCTGCTCCATGACCTTCCCTGGGACTGAGGTCAGACTGACAGGCCTGTAGTTCCCCAAATCCTCCCTCCAACCCTTCTTGTAAATGGGTATAACATTTGCCAGTTTCCAGTCAAGTGGCACTTCCCCAGTCAGCCAGAACTGCCGGAAAATGATGGAAAGGGGTTTGGAGAGGACCTCTGTCAGCTCCCTTAACACTCCTGGATGGATCCCATCCAGCCCCATAGACTTCTGTATGTCTAATCGGCCAAGCAGGTCTCTAACCAACTCTTCTTGGATTGCTGGAGCCTCATCCTCACCACCTTCTGGCTCAGGGGGGCGAGTATCCTGAGAACATCTCACCTTACTATTAAAGACTGAAGTAAAGAAGGCGTTAAGTACCTCTGCCTTGTCCTCATCCCTACTGTACTTCTTGCATCCAGTAAAGGAGGGAGATTCTCCTTGGTCCTCCTGTTGTTGTTAATTTACTCGAAGAAACATTTTTATTGTCTTTCACTGAACTGGTCAGCTGGAGTTCCAGTTGGGCTTTAGGTCTTCTAATTTTCTCTCTATGTGATCTCACCTCACCCTTGTAGTCCTCCTGGGACGCCTGCCCCCTCTTCCAAAGCTGAAAAACTTTCCTCTTCCTCCTGAGATCAATATGAAGCTCTCTACTCAGCCAAACTGGTTTTCTTCCCCGCCGACTCGTTTTACGGCACATGGGGATGGCCTGCTCTTGCGCCACCAGGATTTCCTTCTTGAGGAACATCCAGCTCTCTTGTGCTCCTTTGTCACTTAGAACTGCCTCCCAATGAAATTAGTCTGTTCAGTGGGCCAAACAGCAAAAATGAACTCTGTGCCAGTACAGATGATTAGCCAGAATAGAACAGGCTGCAAGTTTAGGGTGCGCTAAAATATATTCGGTTACTTCAGTACACCCACTTTATCACCCAATCAAGAGCAGGGCATACAAATGTCCTGCCACTATTAACTACCATTCCACTAATATTTTTGCTACCCAGAAGTTTTAAATTAATTATCTTTTATACAACTTTCAAAGCTGCAGACAAAGTGCTGGCCACAAGAAGGCTGGTTTCTGACATCTCTGCAGTCCCACCAGCAAGGGGACAATTTCCCAGACTCTGAGGTACCAGCTGACTGACTTTCATCCATTTACCACTCTCATGCTGCTTTTTAAAAAGAGTATCTTCAAATCACAACATTAAGCACTAGTAAGTTAAGTGGTTTACTTTGAAAGCACTACTATGTCCCATAAATTACCTTTATCAACCAAATCATTAAGAGAAGTCAGGACTGCTTCATGTTTCTGTAAAGCCATGCAGATAGCTATTAATGATATGCCTTATTAATCAATTGGCTCTTTAATTACTCAACATAAGCATACACTGTCTGTTCCCCAACTAACTCTAATCTCTATCTTCTTCACATACCTTTTTGAAACAGCAAAAAAACCCTCCCAAATAGCAGCAAAATATTGGCATTACCCAATTTAAAACAAAGCCTCTATTGCACAGGCACTTTTAGAGATTCAGAAAGCGTTTACTTATCATCATGGAAAAAAAGCAAGATTATAAGTTTATATCACAAATGTGGAAGAGAAATACTTACTGAATACTTTTTCATTATCTGTATCAGCATAATTTTCACTACCACCAAGGTGAACAATGTCTTGTGTCATGCTCCACATAGGACAAATTACAGGGGTTTTTTCCAACAGTCCTCACTATAAATTGTGGCAAATTTGCTTAATACAACCAAAAGCTACTAATGGCAACCTTTTTATGATATTAACATTTCTCCATATTCCAGTTTTCCGATTTTAAAAAAATTCAAGCCTTTCCATGTAAAAAAGTAGGCGATCACCACACCCTGGTTTGTACATGTAAAATAATTTGTCAGGTTTTCACCTGTAAGCTTTATCCATGCCAGAATATTGCAGTCTAGTTTCTGCTTAGGACAAGCTTCCATAGTTAGCCATGAAAAACAGATCAGACTTATAAAAAGGAGAATTGAAAAAGCATGTATTGATCTCCTTTACACAATACTTTCTGCTGGTAAAATGGGAGGACAATGTCAGATAGTATCAACATTTTGCTTTCAACAATTACACAAGGATGAACAAAGCTTCAACAACCACCCATGACTTATCCTTTCACACATCAGAGGATCTGATGCTCCTCAGAGTTTCTCTAGCTCACAGAATCACAGAATGACCTAAGTTGGAAGGGACCCACACGGACCATTGAGTCCGACTTCTAACCCTGCATAAGACAACCTCAAAATTCACACCACGTGTCTGAGGGCATTGTCCAAATACTTCTTGAATATTTTTAGCCTTGGCACCATGATCACTTCCCTGTGGAGCTGTTCCAGTGCTCCAGCACTCTGAGTAAAGAACCTTTTCCTAATACCCAACTCAACCTTCCCCTGGCACATCTTCCTGCCATTCCCTCGGGCCCTATCAGTGGTCACCAGACAGAAGACATCAGCGCCTGCTCCTCCTCCTCCCGGTCCCCCCTCAGTCTCCTCTTCTCCAGGCTGAACAAATCAAGTGACTTCAGCCGCTCCTCATGCAACTTCCCTCTAGACTTTTCACCAAATTTGCGGCCCTCCTCTGGACGCTCTCCAGAGCACTAGAAGGGAGTAACCGAGAGACACACGGCAGCCGAAGGTGCTTGGGTGGGCCCAGGGCAGGGCGCGGGCACAGCGCCGGGCACGGCTGGAAAGCCGCCCACCAGGATGGGGTTTCAGCAGGCGGCTGGGCCGGGGCGTTCGCTTCCACCACCTCGCGCCAGCCGGCTCCAACCCTCGGTCCAGGCTCCGGAGAAGGGGGAAGAAGGGTCTCGGGCCCTCCGGCAATCTCGGACGGGACAGGGAGAAGCGGCCTCCAGGGAAGCCCCGAGCGACCCATCCGAGCAGGGAGGAACCCCAACCTCCTCCCGCTCCCCCCCCTTCCCGCTCCCCCTAGGGAAGTTGCGCCCGTTACCGCTGTCTGCCTTCTCCTCTACCGCAACTCCGCGCCCACGTGAGCCAGCTACGGCCGCCGCCATCTCCCCCATGGTCCACCCGGTGTCTCCTTCCGGCTTGGCCCCCGCGCGCCTTCTTCAGAGGTTCCGCCTCCGAAGGTTCCGGGCAGGCGAGCGGTGGCTTCCTGGACGGGCGGCGGAAGGATGTACGAAGCTGACTTGGAATCGTTGGGTTGGAAAAGGCCTTTGAGATCATTCAGTAGTTCAACCGTACCTGTCCAGTACTAAATCATGTACCTGAGGATCTCATCTACCCGTCTTCTGAACACCTCCGGGATGGTGACTCAGACCCTCCCTGGGCAGCTGTGCCAGTGCTGACAGCCCTTTCGGTGAAGAAGTTTTTCCTAATTGTCTAGTCCGAACCTTCCCTGATGGAACTTGAAGCCATTTCTTCTCATCCTATTGATACTGAAAACACTGGCAAGTAAACACTTAAGACTCGTTTTGGAGTTTTAGAAAGCTGCATCCTTTATTATCAGTGCTGGACGTGTGAGGGAATGATTTCCATCAATCACGCGTAACAAGACAAAAGCTGGGGACAGAATGTATTTCCCAATTACATGCATATGTATAGGTTTTCTCAGAAATCTTATGCACGTTGTGTTACTTTCCAAGGACTAATTTTAATTTTATTATGAACTTCACAACAGACAAATCTCTGCTAATTGGAGCTTTGGATCCAGCTCTCTGTCTGACCTTGTATTTTAGATAAGGAAAGACCGAGACACATCTGTTTAGCATATACCATACTTAACACAAGGATTTATCATTTCCCTTTGAAATTTGGGAAAATCAAAATTTGGAAAAAATAAAAAAGGAGACAAGAAAACCTTCTGTCAGAGCAAATGTCTGTATCTGCCTAACTTGCAAAAAATACAGTTACTTAGAGGAAACTTAATCTAGTTTATCTTAAATCAAAACATCTACTTTTTGTAACAGTAACTACTTCTCGTATCACTATCGCCTATGACTTGGGAGAGGAGACCAACGCCCACCACACTGCAACCTCCTTTCAGGCAGTTGTAGACAGTGATGAGGTCTTCCCTTGGCCTCCTTTTCTCTAGGCTAAACAACCCCAGTTCCCTCAACTGCTCATCATATGATTATCATGGGATCTGCGGGGGTGTTTTTATGGAGCAAGCAACAGAAATAAAAAGTAAATTAAGTGGAGAGGTCTGCTTGGGCTTCTCAGGCCCTGGAGATCCGTATGTCTTGGGTATTTGGGGAGCAACTCCATCTGTTACCCAAGGGGATAAGGAGAATGTAATTTGCACCTTATTTATCTCATTCATTTACTACAAACATCCTAATCCCAGAGACACTCAGTACTTTCTACAAACATCCCTAGTATCTACCCAGAGATGGAGACTTTTAATATCATTGTGCACTTGGGACACAACAACCCCATGCGGTGTTACAGGCTTGGGGAAGAGTGGCTAGAAAGCTGCCTGGCAGAGAAGGACCTGGGGATGTTGATTGACAGCCAACATGAGCCAACAGTGTGCCCAGGTGGCCAAGAAGACCAACAGCATCCAAGCTTGTATTAGAAACATCATGGCCAGCACGACCAGAGAAGCGATTGTGCCCCTGTACTCAGCACTGGTGAGGCCACACCTCAAACACTGTGTTTAGTTTTGGACCCCTCCGTATAAGAAAGGCATTGAGGTGCTGGGTCCGTGTCCACACAAGAGCAACAATGCTGGTGAAGGGTCTGGAGAACAAGTCTTATGAGAGGCAGCTGAGGGAACTGGGATTGTTTAGCCTAGAGGAAAGGAGGCTGAGGGAAGACCTTATCACTGTCTACAACTACTTGAAAGGAGGTTGGGTGTTTGTCTCTTCTCCCAAGTAATAAGTGACAGATGAGAGGAAATGGCTTCAAGTTGCACCTGGGGAGGTTCAGATTAGATATCAGGAAATATTTCCTCACTGAAAGGGTTATCACGCGCTGGCACAGCCTGCCCAGGGAGCTGTTTGAGTCACCATCTCTGGAGGTATTTAAAAGATGGGTAGAAGAATTTGTCGTGGATATGGTTTAGTAGTGGATAGGTACGGTTGGACTCAATGATCTCAAAGGTCTTTTCCAACCAAACAATTCTATGAATATCATCTGCAAACATCTTAATAACTGCCCAGAGATGCAAACACTTAGTGTCTTCTATAAACATCCTGTCCTCTACTCAGGGATGTAGACACTTTGTCTTAACAAAATGATGAACTCAGTAGTTAATTGACTCAAGGTTGAAAAAGTGTGATGAAACAAGGAAAGGGATATCAGATAGGGAGAAGTCATGACTGTTTAAGGATTGACTGAAGAACATCCTTATCCTAACTAAGCATATGGAAAGGAAATAAGCATTCTGTACTAAAGTAGAATTGTGTATTAGATAGGTGTAACAATTGTATTTGCTATGTGGAATTTTGAACATCAGTTGTGTATAAATAGGCCTTTGTGATCTTCAGTAGGTGTGCTAGTTTTATGGAAGATCTTCCACCTAGCACCCTGCACAGAACAAAAGCAAACTCTCCTCTCTAAACAAAATACTCTGGGGATTTTTTTTTTGTTATTGATCTCAAGTAATGCTTCCAGTAGCCAGCAGAGCCCAGCAAGACCCTGAGGTCCTTATGTCCTCCAGGGTCTGTTAGGGCCTTCAGAGACACCATCATGGGGTCACCACCTGCCAGACACCGATACATGGCCTCATATTTCCATATGCTGGGAAAGGCCATCTCAGTCAAAGTGCAGAGAATACCCCTGCAAAAGCTCAAACCAGCAAAGCTCGGGCTGGTTATTCTCTCCTAGTTATTCTCTTCTGCCTTTGGGAGCCACAGTGAACATGGGAACCGTAAGTTCATGTTATACTTGCAGTAGATCGCAGGGTGGCAAGAAGGATTTGAAGTCATACCTTCACAGTGCTGGTGTTCCTAAGAAAGCTTAGCCACGCTCTCAAACATTGCTTCAAGGGGCAAAAAGAGAACAGTTTTTAACGTGGAGAGGAATGAAAAACTGAAATTACATTTAGCTGGCTTTTCACTCAAATTAAAAAAAAAAAAAAGATGTGAACATTTACAACATCCTCTTAAACATTTACCATTTTTGCACTGATACCAGATACATATTTGAATATACATTTCTCCTACAGTAGAGGTGTTTGCTGAGGATGCTCATGGGAGGGTACTCTCGATCTTTAAAGTTACTTGGCATTAACTAATATCTGTAGAATGAGTAAGCTCAATGCTCCTTGGATCCCAAAAGGCACTGGGGCCTGAGGTAGATGAGTAGGCCGTGAATGCCTTGTAAACAATTCTGCTTTTCTTCTGTGTGTTCAAAATGACATGTTCCATCACAGGTCTCCTCTGGGACGTGCTGGGGTGTTAACCTCCACGTGATAATTACCGTATCCACCCAAACTACTCTGATATAATACTCAGCATGAATGATTTAGGTCCTAGATCACTGACTATCCTTTACATTATTTTACAAATTTTTCACATTTAGAGTTAAGGATGATAGAAATCTTTGCCAATTTCTGCTCTGTTGATGTACTGAAATCCTTTCCTCTTAACGGTAGGATTTGTTTTTAGCACCGGGTGTTCAGAAAAGCAGATTATCCATCATGTGTAGAAAAAATAAACTCCCTTTTACCTTAGGTTAACTGCTACCAAGTCTTTGTGACTTCACAACCAGTAAAGAGACTCACAAATTTTAAGACCAGACTGTAACACTACCCATCAGCCAATTACTCAATTTGATGCATCTTGATAAACGCACCAGATAGGACACAAAAACTATAAAAGAAGAAAATCTTCTCAGACAACCTCTTACTTAAAACACTTAGAGCTAAGGAAACAAAAGTTCTTTATCAAGAACTGCTGATATTGTAACAATTAAATACGCTGGTAGGCAGAAGTTCCCAGATTCCTTGGAGCCCTAAAGGTGCAGTACAAGTGACCTTGTAATCTGAAAATGTCCTATAGGTATGCATATAGCTATAATGTAATTGAGAAGATCTGCCCAAAAACACTTGCTCTCTTAGGTTATAATCATTATGCATGATCATATGGATGAAATAGTGTAGTCCTCTGGACCTTCACTGACAGCTTCGGGAGTCTGTATTCATAAACATGTATTAAAATAAGGAGTGGTGACTCATATTGGAAATGCATGAGGCAATGCTATACCTATATACTAATGATCTGAGTGTGGTGGTCATTTCATGATGACTGTTGTTTTTTAAAGCTCAGTTATCATATGATGTTGCCTCAGAAAAAAAGTTACTACAGGAGTAGAATGTTACATGTAGAGAATTTCTCAGTATTTTACAGGTTTTAAAATGCTATTTGATTTCTGCGCCCTGTATTTTTGTAAATAATTACTTCATTTGTTGTTCCTACCCTGTGCTGTCAGTGACCTGTGTCTCTGTGCTTCTGTTGTTCCATGTTTTTTAACTAATGATGTGGGTGGCAACTAAGATGGCAAATTCCTTTTGCTACCTCAGTATCAGGTGGAAAATTCAAAAGTTGGAGAAAGGTCAGGAAAGAGTGACAGAAATTATTACATGGCTGGGGAAACTGCTTCAGAAGGAAAGATTATAAAGGCTAAATAAATACATCTTTGTTAAGTGCCAGCTAAGAACCAACAGTATCAGATCTGCTGTTTCTATCATAAGCTGTCCTGCAGAGCAGAGCTTTGTGGAAAGAATTTCAGTCTAATTCATTGTTACAAGCAAAGAGAAACCCTGGCCTCTATTATGATCTGCAGAGTAAGAAGGAAACAATAAGCATCCCCATGATATTTAATGAAGAGGCCTAAGCTTTGCAGGAGACATAATTCCTAACATTCTACGCTGTAGGGCTTAAATCCTAGGGTGGATGCCAATAATACGCACTAACCATTTGGTCAAGTCTGCTATGTGATGATAAAGGCACTTACCCTTTTCTTGGCATGATTCATCTCTGAATCACCTTGTGTCAGAAGAGACACTGCTAGGAGAAGGTTATTAAACTGTATGGGCAAAAAGCTCTTCCAGTATGGCAATTACAGTCCTCATTTCCTGCTACACACACTTACTGAACATGGTTTACTCTTGGTAGCATATTTGTCTTGGAAGTATGTCAAAATCTTCAGATTAAGACTTGTAATGGGTTCCAATAAATGACAGGTCTAAACCTTTTCCCCTCAGACTGAATTAACAAGTCACATCTCTGGTAACATACTTCTCTCCACAAGCATTATCCCAAAGCATTTGTTGCCAAACATCATTTCAAATTGCTCTCATTGTCTCCCATCACTCTGGCCTGAATGTTTTCCTGTATTGAATTTGTGGTCTGAGGAACGCTGGAGATAACACTGCCCCACAAAATTCTTCCGATCCAGACAAAGCAGCAGATATCTCCCAGTTTATCATTGCCAGCAGTATCTGAAGACCAACAGAGGCACAAGCTGGCATTCTGGGTGTAGAGGTCTGTAGTAAAACCATGGCTAAACAGAATGTATGAAAAGTTTTGATCTGTGGATGCAGCTGAGCCAATATCTAAAAAAAAAGCTGTAATAAAGGACGGCACAGAGATTTGCGATTCCAACACTTTTATTTAAATGTGTTAAATTTTTTTGGCTTAAAGTTTAAATAACACTACTGGGATACAGCCCAGATGAAGTGATTGCGTATTTTCCTCATTACAAAACTAGCAGCAAAAATGCAGCAAATTGAAGGCAGAACGTCCCTTCGGTTTCTCTTCAGAGTGGTGGAACTTCTTTCTGTCCTGGTCGGTTCTAGAGTTACAATGAGTGTGTAGATCCCAGTGCTAAGTAAAGTGACTGACATCTGCCATATGCCTGCTGTCTATTTGTCTCCAGGAAAGAAGTTTGCATGATGCATTTCAACACAAATGCACAGACAAACACCCAGATATGTAGGGAGTTTATGCAAAAGAAAACAAGGTCAGAGAAACATACCTCATACTTAGACAAGGTGGAAAAGTTTTGTGTTATCCTTAGTTCTCATAGGAAGGTGCTCCACAGACTTGTATCATTCTGTGGAAAGGTACTCTTGCCCAGGCAGACAGAAACATCCTTACTCAAAAACATTCAGTCATGCTGTAGTTATCAGCTGTGATCTTCATCTCAGTGTGTAGGCCCTCAGATATCCTGGGTGCAGGTCGCTGTGAGCTTTGAAGATAGGACTCCAGTTTTGACTTGATTGGGTAAGTGTGGTGGGAGTAAATAGATCTACTGCTCCCAGTGGCTTTTGGATCAAGATATTTCAAGGTTATACAACACCTTGTTCCGTGCTAGAAATTGTTATTGGCACCTATGAGAACGGAGCATTGTAGCATCCTTCATATGTTTCTGTGGCATTATCCCCAGCTTCCCAAGTTTTGAGGCCTTATTATCCCAACTGAATAGATTGGTGTTTCTGATCTGTCTGGCTGTGTTTTCTTTTCCAGCTTTCCCCTATGGCTGCTACCACTCTCTTCCTCTTCACTGTGGGAACAAATTTCCTTGACTCGCGCATATTCCCTGAGCAGTTGCCCTTTCGGTTCCAATGAAGGCTGAATCTCAAGCCAGTATAATAAAGTTCAGAATCTTTGCCATTTTATAGGTCATATTCACAGCCAGATTCCCGCACTAAAAGAGATCAATGGCACCAGACAGAAGATAAGCATGATAAAGCTCTCCAGTGCCCCAAGACTTAAACATGTTTGTTCATGTTTCCATTTCTTTGCCTTAGCTGCTGCCATGTTTTCCCCTCCAACTCTGCAGGGTATTTGCTGATGAAGAAAGAAGAGAAGTTCATGAGTAAATCACAGAATACAATGCTGTCATATAATAACTACTGCTCTATTACTGTATTCAATAAAACTCATAACTTGACATTTAATAAATCACAGTAAAATACTACCTGGTCCTCTGCAAATGTTTTGTCTCGTGAAAGTTCTAGTCCAGCTCTCAGCAAGGTCAGGTGGAAACATCCTATTATTTTCCGTCAGTATTAATTTGGTCCCTGAGCCTCACAACCACCAATGGAGTAAACCTTAATGTTTTTAGGAGTCAGACACAGTGTAGTAAGTACAGCATTTTGTACCCTTTATGTCTGTATTTGTGAACATAAATGCATGGTTTTAGACTTAGCTGGATACTTGTGCAACTGTTAGCTAACTAATCAGTGAAAACCATAGAAAAAGCAAGAAGAAGAACTGTTTTGTATATAAAGTACAGGTTTGGTTCTGAGGGTTGGAGTTGTGGACTTAATGCTAAAAAGAAATTATGAAATCTTGCAAATTGAGTGCAGCAGGTTATCACATTGTGTACACATGGAGTGATGCTGGCTTATCTTAAATCTGTGGTTTCCTCAGTTTAAGTGCTTGAGTTTGCAACTGCCCGTATTATTTGACAGAATTTATTCTGCGTGGAGTTATTGATTATTATAGCTTTCAACCAATACCACACTGCCTTTTGAAATACAGCTTCCCAGTTTAAAAGATATGTAAGTTTATATGTCGTGTTGAGGAGTAACTATGATTTTCTCCCGTATCAATATGAGAAAATGAAAGAGAGATAAAAACATTTAACGCACTTGGTAGGTAAATCTTAAATCCTCTCTGTTTCTTCTTCACTAATTCCATTCACTCAGTCAGTCAGGCTCAATAACCATTCTTATTCCTGTATTTTACAGGAATGAATTATATTACCTGACATAAGTGAGTTCAAAACATGAACTAATAACTGGAATTTTAGGAATTCATGTCAGATTTTCTGCATTTTATCAATATCTGAAGCACAGGAGTTAGCTGCATTTAGAATGAGCAAAATGAGAAAATATGGTTTTATGTCCTGAGTAGACTTCAAACATTTATGGACTTGTCAAAGAGAGAAGGTGGGAGAATAAAACAGTGAATGAATATTTTATCCAAATCTTTAAGTATTCAGAGATCTCCTTTTTTTAATTTAAATTATTGTCAGCCATATTCATCACATCTGATAATTTTAGAGAATTAGCAGAAATAGAGAAGTAAACCAATCTGGGAAATATGAAAAAGCAGAAAAGCTTAGATAAGCTTAGAAAGTTGTTTCCCATGGTCTGGAAGTCGCAGAAAAGACTGTGGCTCAAGCCTGTCTACAGTAGAACATAATCCAAATGATTGTTATCCAAATCAGAGTAAAAGCCTGAAGTGCCAGTATGGTGACTTAACGTGTCTGCACTGAGGGTTGTGCAGGGACAGTTCTTGTCAGTTCTGACAATAGCAATGTCTCACCAGATACACAGCAACAGACTCCAGAGAAAGATAATTCTCTTAAGGTGATTAATTAAAAGAGGAGTCATTTATTAATACAGAATAGTCTTAGGGAAGTTTGCTTACATTTTTATTTAAAAGGTTTATCTGTTTGTTACTGGAGTATTTCTTAAATTATACCTAATTTTTATCTGAAATTGTAAAATCTTCCTGTATCTACTTTTTTAATGATTATGACAGTCCTCACAAAACCAGGTGAAGCCTTCACTATAGTGATTTCACATCAGCCATAAAAGTCATTATAAATTAGAGATGGAGAAGGGTTAGCCAAAAATAGTATTGAAGCTACAAAGCAAAAACTGTATTGACATAATTGAGGAAGATGAGGTAATACCCTTGCACGATGGTACCTAAACCTCAAGAAAGGTTTTGCACTGAGCTATCTTAAAAGTTTCATAATGTATTTTATTTAACTATAAGACAGGGAAGTTCTGGTTTTTATCTGAACTTGACCTTTACTTTCAAAGTTGTTTGCACAAGATCAGCAACTGCATCTGTTTTTACTCTTCGTTTAAGACTAGATTTTGATATACCTCCTGTCAATAGCACCTGATTGCATAAGTTAAGTCAAAAAAACCCCAACAAATGACCTGACTTCAAAAAGCTTCTAAATCCCTGTTCAGCAAGACTCTTTTATACCTGTGAGCTCTCAGCATATGAAATCTTTCCAGGAAATTTGTGAGCTTGAAACATGCTTACTATGTATGTGTGTAATTGCCTTGATGAGGACTGAATACATAAGGTTGTAGGCACACGAACTGTAGCTGGGATGTACTACTTGTACCTGAGTGCTGATGAAAAGCCATGATTCTTATATCAGCAAATCTTCTGCAAAATTATTTATTTTCTTCTCCTGAGAGCTGAAGCACAATAGCAGTTGGTTCACAACTGACCTTTTTGGTTTATAGCTGATGTTCTGTCATACTCAGATTTTTCAAGTAATAGTAGGTTTTTAAGAACCTGAATTTTGCTAGTAGTAAGGTCACAGGAACATTTGAAACAGAAACTTTGCATTCAGATATATTGCTGCAAAGTAATTTATTTCTAAAAATCAATTCCTCATCTTCCACTCCTTTTTCCTCAAAGTGGAAGTCGTCTACAAATCAGTGAAACCAGCTAATTTTCCTTCTGCTGAAGGAGTACTTCAGTAACAGTAGTAGTTAAAACTCATTTAAGACAGGTGAGATCTATTAAGAGTCTTACCATGGCTGGAACATATTTAGAGGGACCTAAATTCTCCAATAAGGTGAATGTTACATATGCTTAAGGATGGAGAAGTGAAGGAGAAAGAAACAACAGCTCTATTAAGCAAGCTGTGCATACTGTTCAGATGGGTGCTGGAGACCTTCATCATCCACTCCGTCTTCACAAGGTTTTCTTCTTTCCACGTTCTTGTAACAGACACCTTCCTAGGTAATATTGGGATTATTTTTCAAAGTGTTTTACGAGGCTTTCATCCTTAAAAAAAGAAAAGTTGAAAAATTCCTGCTTCCTCTGAAATCAGTAACAGATTCCCTACTATGTTCTGGGAAAACAGAACTTCATACTGTTTTTATTCTTTGTGCAAAACTATAACTCCTGATGATTGTCAAGTTCATTTTTTGCCTATAAACCTCGTGATACACTTACCTTGATGATGAAATTATTAACAGACAAACCTATTACAGTTAAATTACTCTTTCAGCTTTCATTTGAGTGCTAGTGTTAACTAAACTTGAACAACTTTTTTTTTTTTCTTTTCCAGCCCCAACAGAAATGATTATTGCAATTGAACTCCCTGAATCCACTGAGCAATTTTCCTGTAAATTAAATTACTGACTGGAACAAGTGAGGTTTGGCTGAACCTGTGTAGCTATTTGTCATGTCTCACAGCAAACTGTGCTTGGGACTCCTTTGCTTTTCTTAGGTCTGTCTTTTATAGGATAGGTTTTGCTACCATCAGCCTCTTTGGAGACAAGCAGCTAGCCCAACAACACAAGTACCTCCAGGCAGCAGCCACCACAAAAAGCACACTGATATACTGAGAACACTTGACTGCTATAAAACCTTCAGCTTCAAAGTTGTATGGTCTCTTGGTCACTTGTCTAAGGTTTCATTTGAGCCTCATCACTGCATTATTTACAATGTCTTTGAGAAAAAATAACATTATATGCCTTCATCCAAATCTATAGAGGAGCTGGACTCCTTGATTTAGTGTTGTTTTCTTTTGTTGCAGTGAATTTGGATATTTGGAAGGGATCTAAAGAAATTATTGAAAGAATGCAAAGTCTTTACTTTGAGTTCTGAAAGCAGATAGTTCTGTAGTTGTTTTTAATTTTGTTTTGAGAGTGAGTCCTGTTGAGTAAATCAGGCTCATGAGAGTGTTCAGCCTCCTGCCCAAGTGAGCCCCCCCGTGCTGGCAGGCTCTTCATTTGCTCCACAGGAATGTGGCTGCTGACGGGTAACATGGTGGCAGCAGGAAAACCAACTTGACTCTCAATATCCAAATAACAACATTAGCTAGCCTGGAATTTGTGAAGAGACAGAGTTGAGAGTGTATGATTAGCTATATCAATCAATAGGCCAGCTGCTGCATTTAGTATAGAGAATAATATTTCCTATTTTCTAGGTTTAAATCTTTCATTACTGCCCATGAAGAAAAAAGAAGGAAAATGGGGAAGGTTTAGAAGCCTGACAGAGGGAAATATGATGATTATTTGTTGTGATTTTGTTTGCATGGGTCTTTAAGGTTTGGGATTTTGGTTTAATTTGGTTTCGTATTTTTCTTTTTGGATAATCTTTAATCCCTGAGCCTTATTTTTCAGGTGTGAAGTTTCACAATTGTAGGAAGAGTCCAAGTAGGATGTGTGCATGTGCTTTACTTCTAAAAAGCAGATCCAAAGTTTTTAGTACCGTTGATAGCAATAAAAGAAACATACTCAAGTTTGAGAAAATGAATGCGGTTCCCAGATACATAGAATCATAGAATCATAGAATTATCTGGGTTGAAAGAGACCTCCAAGATCATCAAGTCCAACCCTTAATCCAACACTATTGTGTGTGAGTTTCTAATGAAACTCAGTGGAAACACTTTCTGCCTTTAGAAGAAAATGTTTCTGTTTATCCTTAATAGAAATCCATTGCATGTGGCTGTGTAATGGAATCTCTCATTTTTTATTTGCATCTGTTAGCTTTTTATTGCAAATAGGGCTCTAAATCTTACTTTAGAAATGAGTATTGCACTATATGTCAGTGCATGTGCAAAGGAAGCCATTAATAATGTTCGTTATGAAAACCTGATCATAAGTGTTTTTAGTCCATTAGCCATTCAGCTTTATTTATGTCCTCTTTCAGGAAGAATTTGAAGCCAGAATTCAAAATATGAAGTTTGGAAAAAGAGCCACGCATGAGATCATAAAATGCTGTCACATTCAGGATGCTAGAATATTCTTTTCTTTCTTCAAGGTTTTCAATAACCGTTAGAGAGAAGAATGAGTATTCATCATCTACTGCTTTGCTATCATTAAATTACAGTGCTTTTAGGAAACAAAACTCTGGTGAATCAAACCAAAGTAATGTGCTAATTTCACAACATTAGGATCTATTGTACTTCCTCGAGCTGTTTGAACGTACTGCAAGTAGCAGTCTTACAGAGTCTCAGTCCCTTCCCCTGGAGGCTTATATGATGTAACTTTATGCTTCAGTATTTGTCCTGACTGCCAAAATGTGTAGTTTGCTGATCCCTTTTAGGATAGAAAGCTTTTAAAATAAATTGCTGAAATATATGCAGTCAACTTTGCATCTTCATGGACTTACTCAAACCGACCTGCATTTTTTTCAGGTATTACTGAAAAAAATCAGGCCCTAGCTGTAAAGTGTCCTTTGGTCCTGTTTTGCAAAGGACACCCTCAGGAATAAAAACTTGCACTAAAAAAATCTTCATATTACAAGCTGGGTGAAAGCATAATCATGCTGAAAAAGGAAAAGACTTCATCAAATAACGCCTGGATTTCCCTCCCATTTTTTTTTCTTATAATACTGTGGGATTTGCTTGATTTACAAATATAAACCTGATTGTAGTTACTATTTTATGTGAAATTAAATTAACGTCATACAGCTGAGCTTGGGGGGAAATAAAGTTTCTTATTACTTCCTTGGGATATAGTTACTGTCATCTCCTGCGATTTCTTGTTTATGTTTACTGTTTTGATGTATCCCTGAAGCTGCAACTTCATCCTGTTGCACTTAGAAGTTGTGAGTTTGGGATTTGAAATGTCAGCAGAGGGGTTGCTCTCAATGCATCACCGCTGCCATAGGTAGCGGTGGCTGTGGCAGCCACTTTCAGGAGCTGCTGTTGTTCATATTTCACAAAAGCCACAGGAAAAAAGGCTGTGTGAAAAAACAGGACAGTGTAAAAAAGAAACGGTCTCTGATAATCTGTCTTCATCTCGGGTTACATATTAAGAGGCAAGTCGATTGTGCGTGGTACAGATTATTTTGTGATGTATAGGAAGACTTCTTTTCTTGTGATTTACATAAAAATGCAATGGTTAGCCTGATGTAATAATCTGGCATTCAGTGTTTTTCGATCGCCTAACGCTGAGAGGCTGAAGTGTTTTTTCACATGAAGAATAGGTTGCTAACTTCTGAATTAATTTCTGTAGGAGACGATATGGATGCGATGTTTTTAAAGCTTAATTTAGGTTCAAATTAATATGAAGACAAGCTCCTTGAGTCACCTAGTCTTTCTCTGTGGAATCATTTCTAATTGAATGTTAGGATCAAAGTTTAAGTTTATAAGAAAGAAAAACAAGTGCAGATAAATAGTTATTATCTGACATCCTTATGAAAATTCATGACCTGCCGCTTTATCAGAGACCTTTTAAGAATTCTAATTGTGAAGTATGCATAACTATTAAATGGCTAGAGCGCTTCAGTCTCTTGATAAGGAGCGAGTTAAATAATTGTCCTGTTTAACTTCTGCTTGTTAACCTTTAAGGTCAACTAGTTTGAACATACGTTTAATGAAATCCTGGAGCCAGAATTTATGGTACTGCTGCTGAATGTTAAATTGGACAATTTACATAAGCAGGACATTAACCTTCTGAGCACTAAATAGCATTTTAGCACTTAGCCGCTGGGGACAATAAGGGACATGTTCTATATATTTGTGATTAGCTTGCCTGGAAACTCTCATGATGACCAATTGGCCTACCAAGTTTAGCAGCATAATTAAATGAATGGACTCAGCCTAAGTAAATTATCAGTGCTGTGTACAGTATATCATTATAGTCCTAAGGAAAAAAAAAGATATGAATAATTTAATATTACATTACTAATTTATCAATGCTAAGTGACTGTGAGGAGGCTCTTTGTAATTCATTGTTTTAAATTTGATATTTGATTTACTGCTGGTGTGATTAAACTTGAACCTGCTTCATTTCTTTATCAGAAATTTATGGTAACAGTAGACTTTTTTTCTTGGTGTAATGGATGTTTTTTTCATTTTCTTCTGCTTTGATGATAATAGCAAATACGAAGTATTACATATTGCCAAACTTGTAATTAAGCAATTTGTCATAACAAGGCATGTGTGACATCTTTTGGCTGGCAGATCTTGTAGCGGATAAAGGGAGCAGACCTGGAATTGTCAGTGCTCCAAGCTAGAGGAGCCGAGTAATAGCAGCAATTGCAGCTTAGGGTACGCTTTTCTCTCTGAGCTGAAAGATGGATCATGATATCCTTGCTCTGCCCACCCAGCCGTTCTCTCGAGGCAAGTCAGGGCCATATGTTGCAAGCAAGCAATGTGGATTTTGAGGGGTAGGTGATGTACTTGTTAGGACAATCACATTTTATTCGGGGATGGTTCTTCTTGTCTGTCTTCTATTAGGTCCTACACAAACATGAATAAGAACATGTTCTGAAGGGCAGGTTAGGTCCTGAGCCGTTTGGCTGGGAGAATGCCAAAGCAGCAGCCAGTTGCTTTTGTTTAGGTGCTTGCTCTAGCTGTGAGATGCCTTCGTGTGTGTGTTACCTATGGTCATGGCTCTGCAGGTGATCAGACCCACACCTGCAGGCAGGAGCCAACTGGTGGGCAGCTGCCTTCTGTCAAAGCGCTTCATCTCGAGCTTAGGTCAAAACCTCTACCTGAGAGGTTACCCTTGGTCAATGGAGGTAGGAATGGGTCTTGCATTCAAGGAACTGAAGCCAAACAGGAGAGGATGGAGCAGACTACCATTTCTGTAGACTGGGAAAGTATAGTTTTTGCAGATATCACTACCAAAAGGCATTGCCAGTAGTAAAGTACTTTTTTTACAGTCTTATGAAAAATACAATGACTTAGAGGTCTCCTCACTGAACAAAAGATGACAGTGATGAGCATGTAGTAAATTAGTAACACAAGTGTTTTAACACAGAGAGAAAACAGCCTCAAGATCAGGCTCTGGAACTGCACAGTAACAGTGTGAGGAAGATGTGATGATACTGCTGTCCTTCACTTGTGGGATGGACTGAGGGAGGCTGCTGAGCTCCACTCTGGGTGCCCCAGGGACTTTGCTGAGTGTGCTGGAGAGGCTGAGTGTTACCAGCAAGGTCAGGCTGTGACTATGTTGGTGTTGGTGGAGAAGAAGCACTTAAAATCTGTGATTTTTCCGGCATTCCAGTGTCCTACTTCAGGTTTTGCTCGGACCAGTTTCTTCACCTGTAGAGAAAGGATAATAGTACTAAGTATGAATTTAGTTATTCTGTTGCTGTGCCAGAGAAACATAACAAAATTAATCCATTGGTGAATTTGCTGCTAGATGATTATGATATACTCACAAAACCTAGCTTAGGCTTTTGTGGTCATTCAGCTACACTCACTTCCCCAGCATCATATTTTTGTGCCTGACAAAGCAATGACATGTGAGAAAGGTGTAGTATAGTTCATGCTCCATGAATGTTGCTAAGATGCTATCCCACTGAGGAAGAGAAGTGGTTCAGGTTCTTGGATGCTCTGAAGTTGACTTGTGTCATCCAGAAGGATACGTAGCCGATGTTTTAACTTTCCCTTCTTTTTGTATCTTTCTGCAATGCATGAAATGAACATGGAAAAAGCTGCTTTTCATTAGATATAAGACCAGACTGGTTCCTTAAATCCTACTCTTTCTGAGTATTTTTGGTGGAAGGGGAAAGGGAGGAAACCTCTGAACTCTGGTCTTTGAAAAAGGGCCTTTCATTAGGAATATAGTTCTGATTTTGAAGGCAGGAGAAATATTGCAAGATTCCTGCCTGTTACCCCTGGAAACCGGCAGAAATTATTCCTAAGGACACAATCTTTCCCTTGATGTTTGTCTTGAATTTGCAAATACTTGGTAATTCAAAGTAGAATGGATCAGTCATACTGGGATGCTTGTTACTGGTTAGGAAATGTCACTGCTTTTAAAAAAAATTAACCAAACCCTTGTGTTCTCAACAGGACAGACAAATTAATTGTGTTGCTGGTTTGGATGCTAAGGCTCTTAGCCTAGCTGATGCATGCCAGCATTTTCAATCTGATTACATCATAGTTAGAAACTATTAGTAATAAAATGACTGAACAGGAAAAATACTTAAAGCCATAAATAGACTTCTTAATATGCCTGATCATATCATCCTGAGGATTATTCAAGGTGTCATCTGGAAACTGTAGACACTTGGTAGAATTAAGAACCAATTAAGAAGGGAATTATATACTTTCAGAAGCATGTTTGTCAAAAAGAAATCTCTTTCAATTGTTGATTTTTCAGTACAGACAAACTTGGATGACCCAAGTTCAGGGCCTTATTGTGGCAGAGAAGTTTATGTACTCTTGGGCTGAGTTTGAACGTGTCAGCTTCTTAGCTTAAGTCCTGCTACATACAAAATATGGATAAAAGTCTTATCCCTCCTTCAAATAATTCTGTGAGGATTAACGCACTGGAAATGTGAGCTACTGTGGCGCTGCAGTAATGGAAGCTGTACAGATAATTCCCCTTTCCAATAAATAGTAAAACTCGATGGAAAAAAGTTAACTTTTGTGTTGAAGAGGTTTCAGGCTGCTGCATAATAAATACACTTGCATCTGAGGAAAAAAAGGAAAAGAGACAAAGTCACGCATCAGCCCTTTTTAGCCCCAGAGACTCATACTGTTAAAAAAGATACATTATCGGCACAGCATGCATCTATTTTTCTGCTCCTTTTTGTGGCATCAGTGCTTTCAATCAGCCATCACTGGGATTACAAGGTGCAAGGGTCTTCAGAAACAATTTTAAATGAGCTCTTCTATGTATGACAATCACCTTTCCCCTGCCCTGTTCCTCCTTCTAGGTATTTGTCATTTGAGACATTTCTTCATATATTTTCAAAACAGTTTTATAAAGACAATCAAACTCTTGGCTTCCCATTACTTGCTGTGAAGGAGAGCACAGCCCAGGCAAAGCATCAACCGTGCAGCTACAGGGAGAGAAGTGTTGCAGTAAGAGATGAGAATTGAGAGCTGGCAGAGAGGACAGAGAGGTCTATTCTCATAGGAAGTTGTTTGTAACAGGTGTGAAGGAACCAGAATGGAAGTTACTCTGCACTTGGCTCGTCCTTAATTTTTTTACTGATTTGTGGCTCTACTGTTGTATAGAGCCAGGGGTATCAGTGTGTAAGTGGTAGGAAGGAAGTGAGAGGGAGACACTAAACACGAGACTATGGCAGTTGTATCACACCCCTAGTGTTGCCCTCTAGCCAATTTTTCATCAGCCATATTTGCTGGTCAGAAATGCTGAAGAGACTGGTAAGTATTAAAACTAGGATTGTTAATTTTGTGGTCATAGACAATAGGATTACATTGGTGAGATTGTCTTGTTTGAATTAGGAACAGACAAAAGAAGTGGTGAGTTCAGGTAGTAGAGCCAGTACAGATGGAAAAAAAATAAAAGTGATGGTGGTCCACAGAGCAGCAGCACAAATCCAGATGGGAAAAGCTGAAACTTTAATAGACCCAGTGGATGTCTATCACTTAACTTCATCAGATTTTACATATGGCAATTTACATCTCTTTTGTTTGTCTTCTTTTTGTGTTGTTCAAATTCAATGTAAAAGGACGGCTGTGTTGTCTTGGGGTGTGGTTCCCATTCAAGTGGATTTAGCCTTTCAATTTTTCTCCTTTGGTAAGCCTACAAAACCTCCTGCTTCCCCTAGTCTGAGACCACAGTCCCATTTTAGGATAATTGTCTCGTTTCCATTGCATTGGAAAACTTGTGTCCTGATTCAATATTCTTTTTTTCTCCCTTCTTCTGAAACAGTCAGTGCCTCTCGGGGAAGTAAACTCACACAGAATCATGGCAGTTTTTCCCCCACCTATTAAATATACAACTGATTAAATAGAAATACTTTCTCTTCATTGGTCCACTTCCTATAAGTCATGGTGCAGCGTGTTTTGCTTAAATCTTAAGCTATTTGCAAGTATTTAACTGTTCTACTTTTAATAATGCAGTGCATATATCTGTTGAGTACATCAGACAAAAGACTTCTTACCGCACCTTTAAAATTGCCTGCATTAATTTACACCTACAGGAAGCTGCACATTTGTTACTGGCATTACTTTGTCTTCCCTTTAATGTGCATTTTAGTTTTGCTTTTAATGATACTGTCAGTTCCTTGAATATCCCTCAGCTTCTATTTAAGCATGCTAATGTGAGTATATATGCAGAAACTGATAGACATAAAGAGTTGGGTTGTGTTACTGGAAGCTATGGAGTCTCTCTACACTCTTCTCTCTTCCTCTTACATTTTTGCTTAGTAAAAGATTGTAAATACTATTGCTAGTCAACAGCTGTACCGAATTGTATGTCTTAAACAAGCTTAAAAATCTAGGGTTAAAGAACTCCTGAAATGAAATAATCGATGTAGCACTCTGGCAGGCTCTTTGAAGAGATTTAAAAATTCTTTCAACCTAGCTGTAGCTGCAAGACGTCTTCCCACAAAACAACTGTTATCTTTTAAAAAAAGGAAGACATTTCTCTGGTGTGTTTTTCCATACAGACATTCGTAAATATAATCCCTTCTATTCCTTTGGTAAGTCAATCATGCTAACAGGTACCAGTTATTCAGTGACTGCCTTGGGCTAAATAAAGCCAGTGACAAAACCACTTTTAGGTTGTCATGTGTTAATGTAAAATGCTCCCAGACCCCAATGCTTATTCATCTTCATCTAGTTGACTAATGCTTTTCCCATGTTGTTACATGTTGGTAAATTAAAGAAGCCTTCCAGACAGTTCTGTCAACAGTTTACTGAAATGTACCTCATTAGTGAGGTTGAGCTGTCACATGAGCGTAATTTAATCCTATTGAATTATCACTCAAAAATGCTTGAATACCAGGCCTTTATATAGATAGAAAGGAGCTTTTTGAGGAATACTGTCACATTGTAAATTGATTAGAAGTGAAGCATGCGAAGGAAAAACCCCAGAGTTTTTTTATATATACTTGCAGTAAGATTTGTGACAGCTCTTTCACTGAATCTTGTGTTTTGGAGAACTGCATAGAGCCAGGTGCATTTCTCTTAGGCATTTGTTTTTCATACCCATGGCAAAGATGGAAGGCTGAGGGCCATAGTTAAGATGGAACATATTTTTTCCGCCCAAACAGCAAGGAGAGAGAGGAAAAAAAAGGAACAAAAAGCATAGTTTATCATATGCCTTTGGTTCTTGTTTTATAGAACAGTGGACATTTTGAAATCCTTAGAGTCAGTTCTGTCTTGTCTGAGCAATGCATGTATGTTTTAATCCATGAAATCTAGATCTCTTTCTGTACATGTCTGTGTGGGTGCTTGGGGTCTTTAAGCACACTACACTCCTTCTGAAATCACAGAGGTGGGTCCCATCTGCAGACTGAGTGTGATATGCTTGGGAAAGCTCAAAAATGGCATTTTTCTGAAAAATCTTTTTATTGAAATAGAGTATTTCCATTTTAATAATGCTTTGATTAGAATTGGTTTAGCAGGACTTGGGAAAGAATTTAGAACCAGAATGAGAGGCAAGAGTAAAATCTGCCCAATGATGGATTACCTAGGCCATGGAGGGTCATGGTTCAGAGGGCAGTTACAATTTCTACACGTAACATATATGCTGGAAACATTAGATGATTAGATTAATAGGAGAAACAGCAAAACAAATCATGGGTAGTTCACAATGCAGAACAGGAATGGTCTCTAAATCTTACACAACAGGGTAATGATTTCTCATTCACCTCAGCAATCACTCCCAAGCAAAGAGATGGCATGATGAATGAAGTGTGATGTATGCTTATGTATTTGTGCACCATTGACAAAGGGGAAGGGGAAACATAGCAGTGTCCTAGCAGCTCACCTCACTGGAGAACATCCCACAAGACATCCACCATGGTGCAGGAGAGCTGACCTATGTGCAGTCCTCTCCCCACTGAAGGTCACCAAGGAGTCCCTGTGGAGCGTGTCCTCCGTGCTTGGGGCCAGCCCTGCCTAGTTTCCTCTCCTGGTAGCTCTGCTGGCTTTACATATTTAATGAGATTTTATGGTTTTAGGCATTATAAATTATATTCACTTTCTCAGACCTCAAAGACCTTCCTCCACCTACCCTCCCTTACCTGTCAAGTTTCACTGGGTATGCTTTAAATTCTAGAGAGGAGAATACTGACTTTGCATAACATAAATGAAAGAGCCAGAAAGCATTACGTTTTCATACAAATTACATGAAACCCCCAAGATTCTGCCCTTGAGCAGAGACAGGAAAGCAGCAAGAGTGTGGAGAAACAACAGCATTTGTGTGTGCAGGGAATAATTTTTAATGTGCTTCTCATAAAGAAAGGAAAGCTCCGATGCTTTGCAGGTCGCAACTGTTAGGCAAAGCTGAATTTTATTTAGTCTTGTAAAATTAAGACTCGTTGCTGTAATCCTGCACAGGAAACATTGCACATGTTTGTAGGAAGTTTGTATATATACATAAAAAAAGCAGCAACTTCTCCTTTGGACTTCTACACCTGTAATTTATTCCTCAGAGGAGCAAGCCCTCCCTTTCATTGGGCATATCAAACTTTTCTTCTGCAACAGAGGCTGCTACAGGCAACGTAATGAAAATGTAGTGTTACATCTTGTATACGTGGCTGAACACAGCAGCTGAGCTCAACATATTGCTACAGAGAATGTGTAACCTGTATGGAAAGGTTTTATTTTCAAAGTTACTCTATTGGAGGTAAAGGAATACTAAGACTGGTAAATGGGGTTATCTTCCACTTCCTTGCCACTCCTAAGAAATTATTGCCGCAAAGGCAATCAACTTCATTCTTTCACTACTCTTTATGAGGCAATTGTCTGATCAAAGTATACATAGGTTTTAAACACTTCCTTGCAAGTGAGCACTTACTTTTCTGAATGCTAAACAAGGAATAAAACAAAACAATCGTGCTTTCTGGCAGAGGCCAAGATGTATGCTGAAAGACACTATATTACTCCATTGTCTCAGATCATGGTTACTACTTGGGTTCAGAAACAAATTGTATACCTAATTCTTTCTGAATTTGTACACACAATAGTAGGAAAAATCTTATGTGGACCATGAATAAGAATTATGCAACTATTCTAACTAGTATTCAGTAGGAACTCTCCATCCAATTTGAAGAAAAAAAGTAATTTTAGGGTTAAGTGGAGTAGTTCCAAGATATCAGACATGAACCTGAAGTTCAGGTTTATATAAAAGCAATGGTCTTTTTTTCATGTGGCTTTGGGAAAATAAGAAGTTTTGGGTTGTTGTCTGTTTGTTGGTTTTTTTTGGTTTTCTTTTTTTGTGATTTCATTTCATGTTCATGAAAGTAAAAAGTTGAATAGTGTGATGCTTTCTTGGTTTTGTTTTAATTCTGCCAGAAGCATTACATGCTTATGGAACTTCAAACCAGTATTTCTCTTCTGAATTTGGAACTAAAAGTAAGATTCTTTCCAGCTCTAGCCATAAAACCATTCTCTTAAAAAAAAAAAGCAAACCAAATTGTGTAATGGCTTGCCAAAATGTAACTCGAAAAGCCCAGAAATTGAAAGCCACTAAACCACATTATTAGCTTCAGAGCTAAAGAATGCTGAAGTGTAAAAATTCATGCCTTATTCTGAATTTCTTTGTTCTTGACTTCTCTTCGAACATTTCAAATCACAAAAGATATTGCTGAACTAATAGAGGGACATTAAATTGTTTACAAAGTATCTCAGTCATTTATTAGTCAAACCATGTGTATCTTTCTGATATGAGAGTCATCTTTGTCTGCTCTTTCTTTGCAGTTCTGTGTGTTCTACCTCTGTTTTTTTTAAAGATTTAAAGGAAGAATAAAACTATGTAGTTTTACTGGACTTTCCTTTTATAAGTAGGTGTATCAGATAAAAAATGGCTTTCACCACTTCAGGATCTTTCTGCTTCTTAAAGGAAAAACATAAGCAAATATAAGTATGATAAAAGTTGTAAGAGTAGGAAAGATATCTTACTATCTACAGAAAATGAGCTAGGAACTCATGCATTGTTCTGCAAATGATGTAATATTGATCTCTGGATTTCAAAGATTTTATTTGTTTATTTCTTAAAATTTATGTTTTCTGGAGGTTAATTTGGAATCCCTCCCAATGATTAGATGCACAGTAGGTTCATAGGTAGTTCCTGAAATTACTGCACTTTCTTTTACCAGTTACCATTCAAAGCACTAGCTAAATAATTGAAGTGCTTAGATTTTTAGTTTGTTCCTAGAATATTTTGAACAGTGTAACAAAAAATACCATATATACAAAATCCTCATTGGAAGCTCTTAGTTTAGTGCCTACAGCCCTGGTTTAGCCACTCTATTTTCTGTTTCCAGGTTTATTAGCCAAAAAGCCCTCTTAAATTCAGTCACCTGACTTCTCACAGAAAGCTTATTCAAGTTAAAGGAAAGATTCCACTTACCTCAAATTACATTTTCTATGGGAGCATATCATTTTCCTTCTTTTTTTATTTTATTTTGAAGTGTTGTATCTCTGATCATTTCTAGCACAGTGCTTTCTCTTAAAAATAGTTTGCCAGTTCTCAGTCATGGGACAAGCTTATAAAGTCATGTACAGAGCTTTGGTTTTTGGTTTGATGGAGTTCTTTTAAAATATCAATTAGAAATATGTTTTTTGACCATCTGAAATTCCTATGGCTTCTGAGTGCAGTGTGGTATGTTTTCAGCTCCACTTTGTACTTGCTACTTCTTTGCAGGTAGCTTAGAGCTAAACTATAAGGTGTTGGTCCAAATCACATTGCTTGTGTTATCCAATATCTTCTGTGGCATGTGATGATGCTGGAAAACTAGAAGTGTTATTATGTGATTACCCTTTAATTTGTATAAAGTTGGATCACTGCCTTTTCTCAGCAAGTTAAAACTGGATTTCATCTTTCTACTCGAGGGCTGCTGGAGAGGGTTTTTTTAATGTTTTTTTATGAGGACATAATTTGATGATATGAAAAGCCTCACTCTTGTTGAAAGGGACCATCCTGTTCCCAGTCACAGTTTTGTTCCCTTAAGCTGACGTTGGGTCTTTTCAGAGCCCAGGCTTTCTCCTTGCCAAGTTAGTTGCTGACTCCTTAAGGTATTGGGGAGTGTGGGATCACATGCCTGCAAGAAAGGGAAAAACTATTTCATTGCAACAAGCAACTGCCTTGGCTTAGCCATTAATAAAGCACCCTTAATATAATATCTTTTGCGTCCAGCTTGATGAAAATGAGCATCACTACAGGTTTTCAGAATTTTCCTGTGGTCTCTCCTGAATCAGGCTTTTACCCAAGTATCTGCTTGGTGGCATTACTGGAGAACCATTTCTGACCCATGTTCATGTTAATTACTCCTGATGGACACTGTAAGAGGCATGAAAGGGATAACAATTTTTATTTGAGTATGGATTTAGTCCTTGGCCATGTAATCCAGCACACTAGGAAGTCCTTCTGTAGTATTCAAGGAGCGAAAAATCCTCATACTTTCAAAACAGGAGTAAATAGAGAGAGGATGTTGCCTCAACCTTCTTCATTCAGTAGTTCACATGCAGAATAGATGCGTAGTAAAATAATATACTGCAATATCATCCCATGATATTAAGATCATAGCTTTTCCCCCGTGAAAAAGCAGAAACTGAACAGCTGGTCACAGAAGTGTAACATAAGAAAAGGGATAGTCATTATTCACAAAGAAAAATGAGAATAGGAAAGCTGGTATGCCTAGGAATTTTTGCAGAGGGTGGGCATGCTCCCAGAGCAGGAACACGCATGACTAGAAAAGGGCATTTGCATTTCAAGACAGATTTGCTGCTTGTTTTATTCCTCTGCTTCCAAATAACAATAGCTTGCAGACTTAGATGGTTTGAAAGAGAAGATTCAACTTTCAAGAGAAAAACAAAACAGAAAAATGCCACTGGAAACAGTGTTGGAAGGTGTACTTAAAACAGATGCTACTGAAAAAGAAATCTAGAAAGACAGATTTTTATTTCTTTTTTCTTTTTCTCTTGTGCTGGTAGTTCTAGTACTTTGGCAAATCGTTGATCTGTATCCTTTTCTACCATCTTTCTTTCTGAATTCATATTGAAACCTGTACAATCCTTAAAGACAAACTTTGAGAGATTATTTTTTTCCCCCATCCCTCACAAAAGGGGAATGCAAAGGCAGCATTGTGAGTGTCATCAATCTGGTGATAAACCGTCTCTTCAAGCAACCTGTCCTCTAAGTATGAGAAGAAATAACCTCCAGAACCTTAAGTTCTTGGCACCCTGTGGTTTAAGGGCATTTTAGTAAAATGGAGGCATACTGGAATGGTAGTCTTTTACATGCTCTCCATTTGCCTATGTAAGAACTGTCGAAGAGCACATAACCTTGTCTTTTTCTCTTGATTTGTCTACTACAATTTTTTCTAGAAACATTTCTGTGGTGATCCTGTTGGACAAGGCTTTTGTCTAGGCTGCAAAATGTAAATATACTATATGTTACCACTTCTGGGCTATCAGGGAAGCACTTCTAGGTTAGGTGTTGTAAGCATCAAATGAGGTGCAAAGCACCTCTTACCCTTTTTAGCTATATCATATAATGAGGCATGAAGAAGTCTTGATTAATTGAAATGAAATGTGGCCTAAAAATTCAGAAAGAGAGCATGTCAGGAAAGTCCACACACCTGCATAATTCTGTGTGAAACCATGTACAGTAACTCTCAAGAGTTAGCAGGAGCCAAACTACCCAGTCTTTTCACCAGGGATGCATTAGTCCTTGAAAAGCATTTTTCCAATACAACTGTGCTGGCTTCATTACCTGACTCATTTTGTTCCAGTCTTTCTTACTTGTTTACACGTTATGTCATATAGAGGTACCCAGTAAAAAAACTATTCGGTGTTCACCACCAACCTGTCAGGGAGCAGCTGCAACAAGGCTGCTTCCCAAAGGCAGATGAGACAGGAAGAAAGCATAACAATGAGGGATGTCCAGGTAGGGGTTTCTTAGCCTCACAGTGCTTAAACAAGAGGAGCAGACTGTGTCCAACAACAGCAACTAGTGTCAACCGACAGTCCAGGCAAGCCTGTAGTTACAAAGTCCAAGGACAAGCTAGGCCAACATACCATCATGAAACAATGTACATGAGAGGCTGGCCAGGGCAATTAGCCTTTCGGCACGCTCAAGGCCCTAACAGAACTGTCTGGCCCTGACTCTTTAGATTTATGGTTCCTTGTATCAAATGGGAGGTGTAAAATTGTGTGGATGTCAGTGGCGAGAAGGACACTGGTGCACGCTTTACCTTTGCGTGCCTACCCTGGCACAGGAGACACGGGAAGAACAGAGAGAAGTAGACCTCTACCCCCTGTGGTGTGCTTAGCTGAGACTTTAGGCAGAGTAACTTGTAGATTGCCTTAATTTACATCTGGACAGGGACTAAGGCAATTTGAAATTTTGAAACTTAAAAGGGCATAGACACAATCCTGATGGCCTCCCACTTTTCCTTTATCAACTAGATCTTGGAAAAGAGAATCTGTCCTACCTGTCTGTAAAAAGAGTTTAAGAAGGCTCTGGCTTTTACTTTGTCATGACTGGATTGAGTAGACATTGAGGGAAGAATTCTCTTTCTAGCAGGGTCTAAGTCAATAAAGAATCTTTCAAAGACTTTGGAAGAAAGCTGTATAGTTTAAAAGATATTGCTCCTCAGTTCTTCATTGTTTTTGCTCTTGTTTTTTTTCTCCTTCATTTTTATGCTCCTGTAAAGTCCTAGGTTGACAGATTTGGAGATGAACTTCTTTCTTTATCCAGCTATTCTGACAATGTACTTCTTCCCTAGGGGACCACTTTTTTTAAGGGGACTGGATGGCAGGTTGATTCCTAGATTATGTGTCTCTGCCAGTAACCAGCTGCCTGTAAGGAGATGACCTAAGTCTGGCTGTGAAGGTGATGGAATTTTGGTAGACAAAACAACTGGCTGCGAAAAGTTGAGCTTTTAATAATTACCTTAATCTATAGATGAGGTAATTTTTTGGTTTAAGCATAGAGAGAAATCTATATGCGTACAGACATAAAATATATATATTCTTAAATGCCATGTACTTGCTTTGCCTTATAGTACTATTCGCTCTGTGAGCACAGCCCATAGAATTATTATCTTTACAGCTATTTTGCAGTCATGACACTGTTATTACCATGCAGGAATGGGAAAAATATTGTCTTTTTTTGTGTCGGTTTTCATTAAATTGCTAAATAAGGAGTGGAGACTGTCAGCCACTTCACACTTTTTTTAACATTGCTAGGTGAACATGAGAGGCTTTTTTACAGATAGTGAACTGTGAAAAATGATTTTTTAAAAGGATAAACAATTTCTGTGTAAAATACAGTACATTAATCCTACTACAGCTTAGTGTAACTATATGTGAATTTGATCATTTCTTTAAATTCTGAAATCAGTCGGTTCTTGGTTACTTTTCAATGACATTTAACAGTTAGACTTAAAAATACAGAAGAATGCATTATAAGTTTTACCCAAAATGATTATGGCAGTCATTTGAATAAAATACAGATTTTGCAAGCTGTAAAGCATATCATTATACTATATACTGGTCTAACTAAGGTTTGGTTCGCAAACTACAGTGCTCTAACCAAGTCATTAAATCTATCTAAAAGGGCCTCATTTGAGAAGCAATAAAATTTTTAATCATTTTATTATTAAAAGAGTGTTTAATATGTAGCTAATTAAATGCCAAAGGCAGGTTATCTGAGTTTAACCTTCAAAAAGAAAATGATGTATCAAAGTCTGCCTCTGGCATCATGGGATAGAAATGTCATCCTCATAATCATTGCGTGACAACTAGCTGGTGGCCTTTTCTAGAGCTATAGTTAAATTACCTGATTAAATTAATAGCCATTTAGATGTTTTAGGAACTGCACAGACCTATACTAAATGAAAATTAGGTCCATTACATTTTCTGAGTGGGCTAGATAGACCCTAAAATAAAACACGTATGCCATTGTCCACATTACTTAGATTAAGCAATTAAAAGCCCTTTCTTAAAAGCTACTAATTTTCCATAATGTTCCAAGAGCTAGGTTTACACTAATGATCAGAGATAGAGTTTTTCTCTGCTTTCCCTCATGTTTCTTGTTTATTTTACTATGAAAAAACCCCAGGGATTTATGTGTGTGCATGTTAAACATATCTCAAACATGCAAGTGTATTTGTGTGTCGTGCTACATTGACTTCTCTTAAGTCTGACCTCCTGGGAGAGCAATAAGGGAGGATGTTAAATGTTCAAAGTCCCACAAAAATCACGATGGTCTTCTCTGTTAAAGTGTATCCTTCAGCGTTGGACTTTGTCCCCATGACAAGAGGAGACCTTTTCCAACACATGTGGGTGAAATAACAGGTGAAGAGCGCAGTGTGCTGTGCCCAGATAGAGTGCTTTCAGCTGTAGGAGAGTGACTTTTAAGACTCCAGCAAAGATATTTCTCTTGTATGAATATTCTGCTTAGGAGAGAGAGGGGGGGGAAAAATCCAGAAGGTCTGGGTGGTTATTTGCAGGCTTGATTTTTGTGCGGTATTCAGTTGGAAGCAAGTTTCTTGTCTCATAGCTGTGCAAGCTTGGTTTAGGGGAACAGTAGCTAGAGAAGGTAGTGGGGACTCCTATAGACAGGTCCAAGTTCTGCTGTAACACCAATAAATTTTTGTAGCTATGGTTCTGCATCCTTGAAAGTGCTAACCAGCCTTAGTAGCATCTGTAGTATCCTCAGGAGCTATCGTCCGAAAAGCACCCATACAGATGTGTACCCATCTGTAAAACAGCCATGCCTATACATACTGCAACGAGGCTTCTGGATTCATCTCTGAACTGTTCAGGACCCACACCGTATGATCTCTGTTCCCAAAACTGATATTGTTTGTTGTCTATCAGATTTCTGTGTCCCGTTCACAGTCAGATAGATTTCACCACATCCGTGGCGCTGGTCTGCGCTGACATTTTGGGCAAGTCTGCTTATTTGTCTCTGTCTTCTTCCACTCTTAGCATCTTCTTGCCAATTTAAACAATACATTAGCACTGCAATGCTGCAGTCTCAGATAGATCCCATAAACCCAGCGTTCCACAAATGAGAAATTCTGTTTTACATACCCTGTGTCACTATTTTATAAAGCTGCCTTCCTTAATGTTTAAAGTACTGTACTTGTCTTAGTTTTGACCTTCCAAATAGACCTTAACTACCATATCAGATCTGTAGATACGTGACACCTAATATTGTATGATCTACTGCTGTATGCCTGATATGTGTTCACCATATGGGATTTCCCAATAAATAGGGTTGTCTAAGTGCTCAGTGCAGTTAGAAATGTGCTGTAGTTTTGATTTAGATATGCATTTTATGGATGCGTGTGCTTTAATCCTGTTGTCAATATTTGGTATGGCCTTCATCCAGCAAAATACTATATATACACATTTGGATTTGTATGTACAAATACTTAAAGACTATTCTGAGTGACATTATAGATTTTTGCATACAATAATAAAGGAGTCTTTTTCAAAGCCAGACCCTCACTGAGTAGAGCTCTCTCTTTAATAGATCAAGTCAGTACATTCTGTAAGTGAAAAGCATTCACCGTCCTGGTCTTTCTTAGTGCATTAGATGAAAGTGGTTTATATATCAGGCTTTGAAGTAATGCAGTTTTAACTGGATTTGTAAATCTTAATATGAAGCATAATTTAAAAAAAAAAAAAAGACCAAACTGTTTCCTATCTTGTATTTAACTGCAGCAGTGTTTTCGGAGTTAGTAAAATGAAACACAAGACAATCTCATGGAAAAGAAGGTCTCATGGACGAGAAGGTCTCATAGAAGCTATGGTTTAATAAAACATGATTTAGCATTTCATTTTTCTGTAATAATTATAAAGGCTATAACACAATATTTATAACCATTCTTGTGGTTTTAATTGGCACTTGCATTTTTGTTTGCGGAGTTTTCATTTTTTAACTCTTCTGTGTGGACAACTGGTTTTACTACTGAGGTATCAATAATACTAAACCAAGATCATACAGAAATGTTTTAACTTTGTTTTAATTTTGCTAGACGCTCATGAGGTAACATTAACAGTTGTGAAAAATACCAGAAGCAGGTTTATTTGACATTTATGCATGAATGATTTCCTGGAGAGTACAATGCTTCTTTATCAGTGGCATGTCTCCCCACCATTGCAGGGCAAGGACAACAAAGTGTGGTCTGATGAAGAAGTGGACTCATCGGTGTGCTGAATCATATTAGGAATCTATACAGTTAAAAATACATACTTAGAGGTACCCTCAGTATATACAGAAAATATATTTGGTATCTTATCCTCAGAAAACAAGATCAAACTAAAAAAACCCACCCCCCTCAATCCCAATACTTTTTCTTAAGTGAATTTGGCTTGCCATAGAAGTGCTATGGTTTTGAAGGCTACTGGAATTATGATTCAGTAAACAGGGATGGTTACTGGAAGAGAAAGACACAGGATGAGGAACAGACTTAGACTGAGACTGAATCTGTAGAAGAAAGAATTAATTCTTCTTTTTAAAATACTTCATCTTAAATGGTGATCCCCCCTTGTTTCAATTTGTTTGGCGCCAAAGGTTTGTTGCTGTTACTGACTTTGTTTCTTTCGTATAAATACAAGCATTGATGTGTGTGTGTTTTACAATAACATGACCCATACCCTTTGGGTTATCTTTGGGAGACCTTGGAGTAAAAATTGGTTCTGAAAGGGATGATTTAAACAGTATCCCAAGAAACAGTGAGCCCCACCAAAGAAAGTGAGCTCCTCCTGAACTCCTTAGAGCAAGGGTGTCAAACCCATGGCCCATGGGCTGAATTCGGCACTCCCCCTTGGTTTATCTGGCCTGACACCTTGTTTCCACCTGGCAGCAGCTCTGAGCTCCTTTCCCCTACTCTCCTGCCAGCGCTGGTCACGTGTGCAGCGTGTGACGCGCTTACGCTGCAGGAGCAGGAGAATGGCAGGAGCTGTGAGTTTGACACCCCTGCCTTAGAGAGTCCCCCTAGCACTTCTCTATTGTCCCCCACAGGTGTTGCCTCAGTGTTTGGTCCCAAGCAAGGAGGTGCATTCTTCTTCAGTACTTGCAGTATAACTTCTCGTCTCTCAGTACCACTGTGTTTTTACCTCTCCTAACACAAATATAAAAATTGGCACATTGAAGAGGATGTTAAGTAATATCTAATACTTTAACAGACCTTTTATTTTCATGCACATCCCTATGTTCTTTGCAGCAAAGGAGCCATTTCCCCAGCACTACAAGAGGACACAAGGGTCTTCCAGACATACACAGCTCCGCGGTGCAGCATCCTGGGGATGAATGTGAAGAAAGGTGCTTTGTCTTTCTGAAATAGGTGGGATAGGTACTTGGGCAATAGTTTCATGTGGGCGGTATGTAATTCACATAGCTGGGATTTGGCAGAGGCTCTGACCCAGTCTGGGATTCATCTGTATTTTTAGGTCTTAGAAGAGATGAAGCTGCTGGTTAGGGTAGAAATTTCAGGCAAGCCTCTATTTTAATCTTTAGAAGCCAAATATGTGAATTAGAAGTTATCCTCATTTTGAGTAGTGGATTTATGCTGCTAATCCATATATTGGCAGCAGCATGAGCTGCTTGCATAAATGTTGCTCTATGGTGTGTAGGAAGATGAGACCCACTGAACCTCTCTGATCATGCTGCAGGAGGCATACCTTGAAACACCAGCAGCAAGCTGTGCTAACCCTAAAAGGAGTCAAGACAAGTTTGCATGATGAAGATTTATTGTACAGAGCTAACTGAAACTGTCATAAAATAACAATTCTATACTCACACAATGTTTTTCATCTAGAGAGCCGAAAATGTTTGGGGAATATTGGAGCACTAATCATAACAGAATTTAAATATTACCCCTGTTTTAGTGCATTGCCTATTATTGCTAATGAGTGAACTAAGGCATAGGAACAAATTACATTTTATATTAAAATTTTGAGTCTTTTGTAAGCCAAACATTTTAATGGAGGCTCAGGCAGTGCAGGCTATACAGGTTAAATAAAGACAATATCCTCACCCAGGGCTCTTCACCATACACATATGACTTTTTTTTTCATGAAAGAAATGCATTTCTTAGAAAGATACCAGACAAAATATGAGAAGTACAAAGGATTGGTGAAAATATAGCAGTGCTTTTTCTGTTAAGAGACCTATGGGAGAAAGGCAGTCTAGTAAAAAAAAACCTGAAGGATATCAAACACAGGCCACAGCTGAAGAAAATACCACTGGAAAAAAATTTTAGCAGTGCCAGTGGTTCAAAAATACATATTTTAGGTGTTGTTTCTCTACCAGTAGGTGTGACATTATCAGTATGATGTATTCCTTAAAAAGACTTTAAATCTTCCCTTGAAGTCCCCATTTCACAGGGGCAGGGCTTCACTATACCAAAATTATATTGATGGCAACACGCTGAGATTTAGATCTCTTTGGTGAAGTATCCTTTTAAGAACAGCTGAATTTCTGTTCAGGAAGCTCATCTTCAAGTGAGGCATAGACTATTTCCAAGTCAGCCTTTAGCAAAGAGTTTTCACCTCTCATTTGTAAGAACACTGCATGTCTTTCCCTTTACCACTCCAGTGTACCACTATTTTGGAGGGAAGAAAAAGGTAGGAAGGTGAGCACAATTTCAGCCTGTATAAAACTAGATCCTAGGCTTTCTCTGGGGCAGTTCTCCCTGCTGTCAATGTGGCTGAAATTAAGGAGGACAGTGATTTATCTAAATTCTTCAAAAGTTTCTCTCTTTAGTTAAGAATCATATCCCTGTGCTATGCTCAGTCTTGACGTGCTAAGTGAACCATCCCTTTGGCTTCATTGGAGTTACTCAGTATGAGAGAGTAAGACAGAACTGAGCAGCAAATCATTATTCTGGGCAGGAAAATGTACTTTAAGCTGTAAAATATTAGCAGTAAACACAAATCAATGTGTTTTTACTGCTAGATCATGATTTCAATAATGGGATAATGGATTTGATAAGCTGCCACAACTGATGAGTTAAATACTAGAAAAAAAATGGTCATGGAAAGAAACCAGCAATAGACCTGTTAAAAAAAAATCTGAGGAAAAATGAAAAGGCAAAGTGTGCAATTTAATGCTTAGGATATGATTGGAGGGCCATTACTACCAGAAGGGTACAGAAAATGCTGAAATAAAAATGTAAGTGATTTTTAAGTGTAGTTGCAGTGATTCTATTAGAGCATCTCATTTTCACATTGTTAAGACAGACTTGCCTTTTCAAAGCTAGTCCTAGTCTCCAAACTTCCAGATGTGCCTGGTTTTCCCTCTGTTAAGAGAGGAAATAAAAAAGAAAAATCATATACACACAGTTTAGATATTTGTATGGTTTTATTTCCTCCATCTGTGTGTTCAGTTGGGGATTTTCAGTATTACAACAGAGATCTAAATTTCTCTGTGGTACAAGAACAGGTCTTCTGCGCCCTGAAAACTGAATAAATCCCTTTAAGCTTCTGAGAAGGGTTGGATGTGCATGTGTGGGCTGTATACTGTAACCCAGCTGGTGGATTTTTATCAGCATGCTCTAGGGAGAATTCATACAATGTGAGAGCATGGGAGCGTCTGAAAGGGGGGTGAGCTGGGTACTGCATGTGGTAGGAGCCATTGCCATATTGGATATTTCTAAAATGCAGATCTATTTTAATAATTGATGTAGCTTTTTGATGAGCTGCCATTGCATGTTATAGGCATCCATATAGGAACAGAGCACCCAGAGATGCTACAGGAAGGGGTGCTATGGCTGGTGGTTACTGGGTTTCTTCTTAAGAATGCTGGAAATGGGTAGTTTCTTTCACTGTTTCACAGAAATAAGCACACTTCTTTCCCAATAGTCCCATGAGGTAGAATTACGTGACATAAGAAAGGGATGAGAAGTCTGCTGTACCCAAGAATGCCCAAGAATTTGAATGTTTACTAAAATGTCCCAACTTCTTGATTTTTTTTGCCCTGGCTTGTAGGAAAACTAATGTAAATAAGGCTCAGGGACTTCTGATACCATCCAGTTTTCTTTGCTGAATCAAAATAGGTAGTGCAAAAGTACAGTCACAGTCTTGAGCTGTTAAGTTTATTACCAGCTTTTCCAGTGTTTACAGCTATTTTGGTCTTTAGGGTGAACTCGGTAAAAGTGTTGAACTAGCTTTGAAGACCAACAGTGGATTCAAGTGAAACAGGCCCCAAATAACTGGCTTTGCATTTGAATAAACTCTAATAGGGGTTATAGTTAGTGCAGCATTTTCCAAATTTCCAGAAATGGTTTATTTTGTCTTTTTTTGGCAGAAAGTTCAGTGTTTGTTTTCAGAAGGCAGAGGCCATGCCTCATAAAATTTCAATAAGTACAATAAGTTACCTATCTTCTTACTGATGCAGAATTGTGTTTTGTTTTAATCTGGTTTTGGTTTTCTTTGTGTTTTATTTTCATTTAAACCTGTGCCTTTTTTTAAAAACATGACATTTGCTGTCTGCCTTCACCGCGGCGTTGAATACTAGCTGGGAGATACAAATGTGCATTACCTATCACCATTTCTGAATAGTATATTTATCATTTTTGTTATTTATGTTTCTTGCTTGCAGTGTTGATGCAAATATATTAAATACTGTTAAGACCTGTGTGCTTTAGCATCTGTGGAATATCATCACACCTCCAAGGCTAAGCCTGCAGCTAAAGTGTTTAAGAATTTATATGGCCATTCTTTTTCTCTCTCTGTGGCATTAGAGGGAGGGGAAAAAAAAGCAATAATGAAATGCATAACCTACATCCACAGAAAATATAACCGGCCTATTTATGATTATGATTCACAGTTTGGTCACTAGAAATGTACTGTTCTGCAGGTTTATGCCTTTAACGGTTATTTGTTCATGGCAACTCCTGCACACATTTTCCTGCAAGTCTTCTGGATTTTAAGAGAAAATGTGTCCTTCAAACAAGTTATTTCTTTGAGGGATATTTCTGTAAGTGGGTTCCGCTGTGTATTGACTACTCATAATATTTTCTGTTATCATCTTGTCAGGGTTCAATTCATTACTCCATTCATTATTCAATTTGTTGGGCCATGAGCATCTGAATAATTGAAAACTGCAGAAGTATTATAAATTATAGTGTCTCCATGAAATCCCAGTTTAAGGGTTTATGGCCTGACTTTAAGAAATCACTCTCTGATGAAAGTTGGTATGTGAGGTCTCATCTTTAAAGCAGAATCTTATCAGTGTGGTGGTCTTTAGTATCTCTATTGTTGCACACTTTAGAACTCAGGTTGTTTAACTATATTAAATTATGGACTTTTTAAACAGTTTTTCTGTTTGTTTTTTTTTAAAATTACTATTGCCATCTCAGTGATGTGGACTAGGGACAGATAAATAAATTTATTTTTAGATTAATAAGTAATTTACAGCTGTAAGTTAGAAGTCTTTATTTTTTTTCTTTCACGAAATAGTGTTAATATAGTTCCCCTATATTAAAGACAGACTATTTTTTATAGTCTTTTGGAGGTCAAAGATGTTGCTATGCAGAAATATAGGCTGACAGCTGTTATTTTAACTACGTGCAGCATGTCTTACTCAAATGTTTCTTTTTTATTTCATTTTAGCTCCTGTGTTTTGATTTGGAGTACCATTGTATTTCTACTCTCAGGATAAACTATATTAAATGGCATCATATTTATTCTAAAAGAACAACTATTTAATTTCTGAAAACATGAATACCTCATAGACTACATTCTTCTCTTGATTATGCTACTGAAAGATCGAGAGAATGGTACCAGGGCAGTCTGTATTTCTTGTTCCTGATTTTTAAATATTGCCTGAATTAAGTTATATGCCAAACATGGGAAGATATACTAGAAGAAGTGAATCTGCATTCTGTGTGTATCTGACATTAACCCTACAAAATAATTTATTCCTGTGTTGATTGTTGGTAGCCTCACATGATTCTTCATGAGTGACTGTTAGGATCATCTGATTTTGCTATTATAATATAAGAAAATTTATAGTTGTGCTATGGGCAAGCTACAAAATAGCAAGAATGATGTGATGAAGGCATCTATTATATCAACACATATATTACCACGTCAGCCATACTCTCTGGTTTGGCCACAACCTTTTGCTGAAGGCAAGAGAAGGACGTTTTCCTGACACGGCAGTCCAGGGCTCACTGTCAACTCTCCGACCTTGATTCAGCCACCCAGAACTGGGTTTGTTGGAACTCTTTGAGGTATCTTGGCTGGCCTGGACTCCTCTGTCTGTTTGTCAGTGTGTGAGACTCTTTAGATTCTGAGGGACATCAGCTCTCTTTGTGCAGATGCCTTGGGTACCTTACAGTACAGCCCCTGGCCAAAATTTGAAGGTATTTGGCCATGCCCGCTGCATGCTTCTTGTAGCATCCCTTGTACTCTGCCCTTCTTTTGACCATTTCAGCTGTTTGTTGTGCTGTGGGTCTTCTCTGCTTCTCTTTGTTTTGCTTGAAGGCCTCTCACAGAGCAAACAGCTGCATAGAACTGGCTACAGTTTTCCATCAACAAAATAACTTGCCCAGAAGAAGCAAAACTGAAATTTCATAACAATTTTTAGAATCTGATTCTATGCACAAAGGCAAAATTAAAAGCCCTACTTCTGAATCTTCTCAGAGTGATGCTGCAGCAGAAATCAGCCCTCCCTGGCTCTGGCTGCCAGAGATGCTCAGCACATTTGTCCAAGAGCTCTCAGAGAGGTGTTCACAGCTCCATGGACGGCTCCATGGGAAGTCCAGTTGTGCCGGCACAGATGAGTGTTGTCTTCACAGTTGTGATGGTGATGCTGCACTGCAGCTGCAGGGAAACTGAATGAGCCAAGAAATGCAGGGTCTCTCCTGGAATCAGGGAAATCATCTGTGATCTCAGTGAGGAGAGGGAAAGTCTGATTTGTGGTCTAAATCCAGGCAAGCATTTACCTTGCGCGTGATTTCAGTACTACTTTTCCTTGTATTGCTTGTACAAATTATCTTTTCGGTCCCAGACTTTGTACTAGGCAGGAATAAAGAATTTTATTCCCTAAGTAAAGGGCTAGAAAATAGGGTTATTATATCCTTATTTCCTATGGGCATCTAATATTGCTTCTCCATCAGGTAGGAAGTAAACACAGGGGGAATTCATCCTCTTTGTGAGTTAAATATTCCCTCTGTTAATCAAAACTTGGATAAATTATTTTCCAAATCGAGGCAAAACATCTTCATTGTGGAAAAGCTGAAAGCAGCGGCTTGGTGTCAGTATGACAATGCCAAGTTGTCTTTAACATGGTCATTGTGCATAAGACCACAGGACTGCCAGCAGTTAAACCACAGTGCCACCAAGGCCAGCTGGAGTTTTGCTCACAGCTTTGCCAGACTCGGAGTTTCACTCCTGTCTTCTCTTGTACATCATTATGAGAGTCAGAACACAAAACTGTCTTGAAAACTAGTCAGTAACAAGATGTTAAAGACCAGCTCAAAGAGAGATGATGCCTGGGTTTTTTTTTGTGGACAGGTGCAAAAAAGACTGGGTAAAAGTATGATGGTGACACGACGGGGGAAGCTCACCATGATCTGTGCTGTGTTCATACATAACTGAATACCTAAAAACATATGTAGCTATTCAGCAGACCTCTGCATATTATTTTAAGTGAAAGTGAAACTAGGAGGGCGTTATAGACCTTCTAGATACATATATTTCTGTGGTGGAAAAAGGGCAAATTTGTTTCTACCTGCATATGGAACCCTTGTGGTCATCTTTCTGTTTGGATATGCAGTTGATAGGTCCAGGAGATCACAGGGAATATCATCAACACTGTTGATTTGGGAGGAATACTATAAAAAAAACCCCAAAACCAAGAATCAGATGAGGGACACAAAGACACGTGGCATCTGTCTGTGTCAGCCCCAGCTTCAGCTACCCCCATCATTCCTTCTTGCATTACTCTGGGACTGTGGCACAGCACAGTAAAGGTATTCCAGCATAACCATACCCCAGACACTGGTTCCTGATGTTACACTTTATATTGAACCCCGGTAAAGGGGGAAAGAGGGATATTGGGAGTGGTGAGAGGGAGTGTTTGGGCACATGCCATTGCAGTAGGAGAGGCATCAGTAGCCTTGTACACAGAAGAGCTGCCACTTGGGTCCCTGGCATGAGTACATAGGATCCCAGGGGGCAGGTGGAGAAGGTGAACAGAGGTGACCTCTTCTGGGAAGGAAGGCAAAGTTGCTCAAAACCACGAGAAGGCAGTGGCTGTTGTGCAGGTGGGGTCTAGACCCATGGCAGAGAAGTGAGGTGCTCAGAGAACAAAATCCTTTTCCATCATGGAAGAGGGGTGGAGAAATAAAGGAGTTTGGATCCACGGGGTTGCAGGTAGGTGCTGCAGTGGGGAGCAAGCGTCAATGCACCCTGGAGCTGGGGAGCACAGGCAGCATTGAAACCGGAGAGTAATGGGAGAAGGGATGTTGATGAGCAGGGGAGAGGGTAAAAAGGTTAGCAGTGAAGTGTGCAACATCCTACTTGCTTTATTTTCTGTCCTGTTATTGACAATTTTATTTCTCAATCATTATTTAATGGGCAGTCTGTCTGAGTACAAAGGAAGACTGATTAGGTGTAGGAAGCAAAGCGATTAAAACTCGAGGATACAGAAATGCTTTAGGAAATCTGCCCACTCATGTTTTTTATATCAAAGTAAGTAGCATCTGATTTAATTGCGTTTGCTAACAAAATAAAGGTTTTAATCTAGAAAATATTTGTCTTGCTTACTTTCCATACTTTTAAAAGGAAACCTGGGATCTTTGAGGTACAGCAAACAGTTCTACTATCAAGCTACCTCATATCCCATTCCCCATTGACAAACTCTTAACTTGGATCCGCAAATTAATGGATGGGTTGATATTGAAACAGCTTCTTATTTATGTTTTAGAGTGAATAAGACTGTGTTTGCAGTGAAAACACATTCTTATCTTTAGCAGTGGGGAAGCTGCCTTTGTGCCACAATGCTTCTCAGACTGTAGAATCATATTTAATAAAGAGATATTTATTTTGCTATTGGAAAAGGATTCCTGCAGGAAGATATAAAAGCTACTTAGATTTTTTAATAGTACTTTTGCATAAATCTTGTATCCATAACCTGATCTAGTGACATAAATATTAGCATCTTGTTTCTATTTCACCTGCTGTAGAACCACTGCTGTCCTACAGCAATAACCAGCAAGGGAATAGAGCTATTTGCTGCTGTCATAAATAAGACAGGGTGTCACAGCTGTTTTCATTTGACTGAGCAGTAATGGAGTTAATTATACTTCCAGTCTCTTTGGTTTTGATCTGTGTTTCCAAAGTCATCTAAGCTTCTTGAATTCTTGCAATTTTTTTAACCCTTTTTACTACTCACCTGGATTAGACATTTTCTTTAATTCAGAGGGGGTTTCGTTGTTATAATTCTTTTTAGTATTTATGCATGCTTTTCTTATTGGTTCAACCTTATTTTATATAAAAAACCTCTACTGAAAATCAACCTATTTATTTGTTCTCAGGGACATAACAATAGATAGAGAGCACGGTCCTTCTTGAAGATCAGACACATAGATCTACTTTTACTGCAAAGTAGTTCTGTTTTCATCTCCAACAATTCAGAATATTTGCTTTAACAAACAGAACAACACTATAAAGCCATACTTTGATCCAATCAATCATATTGCTAAAAGGATGCATGCAATTAGGGGAGTCAAAAGGACAGCCAGACTTGCACACACAGGGAAAAGATGATTCTGACTTAGGAACACTGGTCCATAAAGCTGCTACACAGCAGCATGTTGGGCAAAACGTATTGCAAAAAAACCTCTCTGTTGTTATTATTATATTCAGTTATTTGAATTTTTGTTTGTTTTTTCCCCACTTCTTTCAGTCTAAAAAGCATAACAGTAGCAGATAAGGATAAAGTGAAATATTTGTTTACAGGCATTAATGGCAACATCTTGAATGTGGCCAGGTTTTGCTTGGGAAATTTATTAAATCTTTAGTCACGCAAAGAAATATAGATATTGAAATGTCTGTGATGGTGTCTCTGATTCTGAGCCAGCTCTATAAAGTTACTGGTTTTATGGGAATCGGGCACTAAGTGTGTGTGAAAACCACACTGGACACTTATCTGCATATCTCCACGCTTAAAAATATGTTTTGAGATGTGTCTTTGGTGATTTACAAGCTAATATAGGTGACAAAACAAAACGCGAGAGCAGCAAGTGCTACAATTCTCTAGTATTAAATAGTCTAAAATTGTGAAGGCTCAGAAATACCCTTGAGATGGTGAGCAAGGAGGTTGCTTTAAGTCAGACCTAAATATGATTGCTAATACACACTTAAAAATTCAAAGTTACTTGAAGTTTAGCATGAGAAAAAACACTGTGAGTGATATGTGCCAGCACAGAAGGTGTGATAAGTGGCCTTGCTCATAGTGTATTTACACAGTTCTCAAATCTAATTGTCATACTGTTATCACAGCATTACTGAAGAATCATATATATTTTTTCCTATTGTTTACTTTTTTTGCAGCTAAATACTTGACAGAGCAGATGGACAGGATGAGGAGAGACAGGTGAAATTAGAGAAACGTTATAAAAATCCTGCCTAAATGTCCCATCACACAGTCATGATACACAGATCACAGTGTGCAAGAGTGCTACAGTTCATGTGTGATTATAGCAGACTGCCCTCTGTCTCAAGCCAGTTCAGCATCCCTTGGAAGACACTGCTCAGGAAGACATTTGTTGAGATGTTGCATACCTGATCAGTACTTTCATGGATGGGGAGTAGTGGTGCCAAACATCTTCAAAGAAGACAAAACCAGCTTTTGGAGGGGAGAAATTATTGTTCTCTAATGACTTAATACTAGTTCAAAGCAGAACTGTCAGAGGTCAAAGTTTCCATCTTCTGTTGCCCAAACCTTTAGTAATGCCCCCACATTTTACCTCCTAAATATGGCTACATTTGATCATAGAAACATTGGCTGGTGTTACAAATTCAAAGTGGGAAGACATTTACGCTTTGCTGAAAAGTAGGGAGGAAGTTGAGGGTTTTTTTTTAAGCTGGGCAAAATTTAAAATCCAGATTGCATTGTGAGGTATATAAAAATCTTTGCTTTCAGTAATGGATTTAGCCAAGCTACAGCCTTTGCTGCAGAAGGTCAAATCTTTCACTCTAAAGTCTTTCAGACTCTGCACCCAGTTTGCATATTGAGCTCTCAGAACTATTTTCAACTACCAAGGGTATCTGAGCATGAAGAACACATTTCTTGATGTCTTTAGTTACAAATTGGCACACAGATGGGCTGCAGTAGCATGATGGGGAGGGGGCTCACGTCTTAAATCCGCTCTGTTTATTACCCAGGAAGTTTTGATCAAGTTTATGGTGTTAAAGACTCCAACATATCAACTCCATTGAAGAACAGGACAAGCTATTGTAAATATGAACCGTCAAAGCATTAGCCATTTCAATGAAATGAAGCAAATCAATTGTTTTCTATAAAGGTGCCTTTCAGATCTCCTTTTTCAGGTTCTGAGATCCCTTATCAAGTTCAGCATTATTAAATATTGGACTATGGACTGCAAGAGTAGTTTTTTAGGACTTCTAAGGGGTCACTTTGCTGCTAATATGCTTGTCTTTGCATTTATTTTACTTGACCTAAACAGATACTCACACACATACAAATATACATAAACCAGAATTCTGTTGCTTATAATACTTGCCTGAGCCTTAACCCAGCGAAGTGTTTGAAGACTTCAAAAAAATACTTTCAGATGGGAAAATATTTGGGATTAATGGGATTAATGGGATTAATATTTCCAGTGAAATGCATCCATTATGATGGTTTGGTTAGGATTCTCACCTTTTATCTGCAAGGAAAATTACTGCACTGGGGGAATATAAGATGTTTTCTTTGCAGTATGTCGTATGCTCAGCTCTGTAGACAGCTATGTCTCCACATCAGTGGGATAGTTTCATTTTCTTGGGTGTCCATCAGCTTCTAGAGAGATGCTGCAGAAATGCTGTGCCTATGACACCCATATTGGGGCAAGAGTGATTGTGTGTACCAGTATTCAAAGGAGGGAGAACACTCTTATTTCTTCTGCCCTTTTTCTACTCAGGGTCATGGAACTAAAAACTGAAGTTCACTTATGTTTGATATATATCTTTTGTCCTATTAATTTTAGGTAATTCTTCACAAAAAAAAATAATCCAGTGAAATGCATGAATTCCTTAATTTTATGCATGAGATGTCCATCTCAAAGCACATGCTTCAGTATCAGTAGAAGATTAAATGCCTTCATAGACTGGAGTCAGTGTTTCCAGTCTCTCTGCTGTGCTTGTACACAAAGGTGCTTAACATTGCTTTAACATACGCTTTCCTTAACGTGTCAAAGCACTGAGCTGCCATGTTTCAAAGAAGCAGGAGGCTAGAATGAATTATCTTCTTCCAGTAAAAAGTAGAATTTCCTCTCCAAAATTACACTGGCTTGAGCTCAATTATGTCTAATATACTTTCCAACACCAGTGACAGGTTTAAGATCTGGTATTTGTGATGCTTAAGATCTAAACCCATATGATTTATACCTCTGGAAAGACTGTATTTCTAGCTTTCTAATGGAACAAACAGAAGTTGCACCTAGCCTTGGAATGTCCAGAGTCATTGCAGCTTAAAGCTATGAGGTGCATTTAAACACAAGTTATTTCAAGTCACTTTAAAACATGATCTTAAATAAGAATTATAGCTTTACTAATTTAAAACTGAACCTGGTAACAATTTAGTAAGGTGGAGTTTTTCTTTTTTTTACAGAAGGTCTATAATATTATACATGTCTACTTTCCTAAGCAAGCAGTAAAGCAGAGATTACTGTAAATTGCTTGATTGCTTTACTTTCTACCCATACTCAGGTCAGTGGACTAACAGTGCTATAAAATCGGTGAAACAGGATACCTTTCTTGTGCCTCAGTGACTGAATAATTCAAATTTTTCCTTTTTCATGTGAACCTAATCCTGCTCTCCAAACTGATCTTCCTCTCAATTTGGAGGAATCAGTCAAGAAGAAGGTAAGTAGGGTCTGTTTTCTCTGACTTTTTTTTCTTCTTTCTTATCAAAACCATCTTTGAAAGAGGAAATTCTCTTCCACAGAGTTTTGAACTGTATATTGGAATAGGGAACATTTCTCTAAGGGGTAATGGTAATGCTGTTCTGACACACACGTAAATCTACTTTTTTTTTTCTCTAAAATAAAGCTTAAAAAATAGGAATGTATTCTTGCTGAACACCGATATCCTCTTATTCTTCCTCCACACTTTTGCTTTCTCTTTACAACTCCCTAAATTATAAGGGAATTAAAAGTCCATTAGATAGTATACATTAACATATGCTATTATGGTTCTAGCTAGTGAGTGGGTGGAAGCTGCTGTCTGATATGATTTTCCATTACTTTTCTTTGAAGACAAAACATAAAATTGTTTAATATGTTTTGCTGTGTCATGTGACCTAGAACAGGTAAATAAAACATTTATAAAATATGGTCCACGTGAATCACTATGTTGAAAGAAAGCCTGTTCATCCCACACAACATCATGACTATAGTATTGGATGTTTCCAGACCTTGTTGAAGATGCCCTTTATAGGTGTCTATAGAAAACCACGGAGTTCTGACTCTATTTTTTAAGCCGTAACTCCATGTGCTTTAAACAAAAAGTAACAATTATATATATTTTAAGTGCATTGCTTTTACTTTTTATCTGCCTTGAGTCTGCCAGAGAAGCCTCTAGGAGCAAGTGGCTATGACCTGTGTATTTTTATGTCCTTGATCTAGTTGGTTACCCTTGCTATATTCTAATTTCACCACATATACAATGGCTTAATGCCTCTCAAGCAATGAAAATCAGACATATTTAAAAACTGAAAAGTACTCAGAGAGGCTTTGTCAAATTTTTAATGTGTTTAATTGGAAAGTACTACAGCTGTGCTAAATATTGCATGTGCTATCTATGTACTTTATATTGCACGTTTTCTACCAGTTTGACAGATTTTCTCAATGTACTACTGCAGCTACAGTGGGAAATATCAGATATAAATCTTAACAGTCAAAGAAATTTACTTACAGTTGCCTTTTATACTATTATCAATAGCAGATTTATATCTGTGACCAGGGAAAAAGTCATCTGAATGCAGCCATGGGTGATTTTAAATTAAACGTAAAGTTTAAGAAAATTCTGGCTAAATGTCATCTAGATCCATCACACCAAGCTGTCTGAGGGGGTAAAGGGTATGCTGTGATCTAGATGAAGGGCAGAAGCAGAGCCAGAGCCAACATGCTCCAGCAGTGTGGTACAGGTGCTCGGAGACAGCCAAGAGGAGCCATCCAGGAGGAGGTGGGAGTTTGTTGCTCTATAGTAACGGGGTGGTTGCTCTCCTTCTGTGACAGCCTCCTTCTCTGACTTTCCCTCCATCTGGACTTCAGGCTGCTGCTGCTCTTGCCTGAGTCCTTGCATGCTCCCTAATCTACCTACCAGCAGCTCTGTGTGCACCTACTCCTCTGCTCCATCCCCTCCAACCATTTCCAGACATCTAGCTTTGTGAGGTCCTGAGCAGAGGGTAATTTTTTTTTTCTCCCCAGAATCCAGCTATAATTTACAACACTTCTTTCTGTATTAACCATAAAAGGAAAAGAATATATTTAAAATCAATGTTTAAACGTGAATCAAAATTTAATATATGGAAGACAGGGAATATTTATAGCCATGTTGTTTGTACTTTGTAACAGAAATAGCTTTTTCATGAAAAATGCAGTATTGACCCGAATTCCATTCTTTCTCCTGCAACACATACATTAAGCAGTCCTAAGTGGATAATGGGAAAGAACAATAATAAGGATAACAATAGGTTACAGAAACAATTAGGTAAGGAATAACACATGACAGGTAATCCAGTCATAAATTTATAGGCATGCTGCTCTCTCCTCAGAAGCCCTGTGAGACACAGGGCCAAAGGCCAAATACATTCCCAAGGAATGTGTACTGAATCACACGCCTGCAGACTGCATGTTATTATTAGAACTGTAAAATGTTATTGCTGATTTCTATATATCACACTGTGTGGTTAATTTAAAAATGTGGCTAGGCAATTTATTGTATGTATGGGATGTCTATTTCCAGTACAATTTTCTTTGATTATTTTAAAATGTGTTGTTAGATTTAATTCCCTTTAAATGTATTTTTAAACCACAGGAGGACTGTCAATGAGGCTTAAAAAGCTCTGGGTACCTCGGCTTTGTTCTGGCATTTTGGCTTCACACTCATCCACTGAACAGTAAATGTTTGTTTTCAAGCTTATTTTCCCCAACACAAAAGCCTTTTTTTTTTTAAATTCAGCCAATGCAGCACCAGTTAAGGAAATGGAGTAAAACCAATTTAAAAGTGGCAATGGGGGCAATGAGCTGGCACAGGGAGCCATGCTGTGCCTGTGCCTGTGCTTTACAGACACACTACTCACCTCTTAGTCCATTATCTCACCTGTACCAGCTGAAAAGAGCCCTGAGTTTTAAACTTCATACTGGGATATTTGCATTTCCTTTTGAACATTGTTGGCAAAAGAGAAGTATGCAAATACATGTCTTGCTACCCAGGGCCAGTAATGAAAGATTTAAATGTCCAGACAATGGAGTTTCACAGTGTTTTTCTCCCACTTTTGAATTACTGCAGGATGTCTGTATCTGAAAGTTTTTACACAAGCAGAAAGGCTGTTTACTAAAAGAAGCAGCTCTGATGAATTACTTAAAATATCCCACCCTAAAAAATAAGACCAGCCCTACTTCTGCTGTTTTAGGGAGCAATTATGCGATATAATAAAATAGCTGTAATATACTGGTTTAATTATTTCAAACAGTAAAATGAAATAAACTGAAGTACAGGAAAAAGACTTCATGTTCATCTACTTTGCTTCTACGTAAATCAGGAGAAACTCTGCCAACTGT